>CM038144.1:337685938-338924738 GCA_021437245.1 Aegilops speltoides
AGTGAGATCATCTATTCCTTTCTCTTTGGTGGATTCAATCATGCCTTGGTAATTGTGGCAGAGGGAATTTCCGGTGGAGCGATGAAATGCATTGAGATCGGAAAGAACACCAACGGCGAAAGCACTCTGCTGGGCCGACACTGACACTGAGAGACGAAAAATCCATGCCAGGTGTTATACCGGTAGCTTCAGGTGGTATTCATGTTTGGCATATGCCAGCTCTGACCGAAATCTTTGGGGACAATTCTGTATTACCCGAAGCGTAATGTAGAGCTATACTGCTCTTGTTTTTCCTTCCGGAATTTTTACTCTTATAACGCGAATTGATTCTATTCGATTCACTCTTATGAAGCAACAGCCATGCACCACTGTGTCCGCGTTCCCCGGGGCACCCCTCTCTTTCAAGAGGATTCACGAGCGGTTCAAGGTGTAGCATTGGAACTGCTATGTAGACTTTTGTTTACCGAGGGTTCACTTTTACAAAACCTCCCTCTTGATGCTAAACCATAGCTCTAACCGCAATACAGGACTAGTGGGCCCCCTGTCTATCTATTAGCCGTTATCTATTAGACCTATCTAGAAGTAGAAGTTCGTTGCACCACTTCCCGTTCGACTTGCATGTGTTAAGCATGCCGCCAGCGTTCATCCTGAGCCAGGATCGCGGATGGTTCTAGTAAACCAAAACTATCGTTTTTAGCTATTTGGCTTCCTTATTCCTTATTTTAAGAAGATTTAGTTACGCAAAAAAAATTCATTATTGGCCCACCATTGATTAGAAGATTTAGCTTGTATGAATCGCTATTGGTTTGATACGAATAATGACAATCATTTCAGTATGTTAAAAAAATATTTGTTTGTTGACAATTTAAAACAAACCTTCACAGTACTTCAAGAACTTAAATACTCTTTAATAGAGAAAGAACGCTCATAAGGTGTCCTATTGAAACCAAGAAATATAGGTTGGGACGCATTTTATTTGGCAGTTTTTTGGATGTTAAATACCATTGGGTGGGTTACTTTTTATTGGCATCTCCGGTTTAGGTGGGCAGCCCGGCAAGTAGACATCCACAGGAATTAACTTATCAACTCCCCGAACAGTACTATAGGAATCCGTACTGAACATTCCCCTGTAATAGTACAGGCTCCCATGGCAATGACATATTTTGGTTCAGGCATTTGCTCGTATAATCTCACTAAAGAGGGAGCCATTTTCATTGTTACCATACCGGCTGTTAAAATTAGCAAGATCCCGAATAAGAAATCAGAAACCGAGGAAGAGGAAACCACAAGAGTGAAGACTAGTAGAGTCTCGTCTTTTGTCCACTTTTGCAGGATGAATCCGTTCACTGCCCGCTTCTCTATCGCATTGGACCTAGAAAGAGTGCAAACAGGAAGCATAGACCCTTGAGAAATATAGGAGCTATGAGTGTTGTCCACAACCTCTAATGTTCCAACAGATATAATCCGTCACTCGCTCCAAAGACCTCAGTACCGTGCTAACTCCGCGATCAAATCAAGGAAATCGATCAAACGATCCCAATACCGTGCCGGTCGGCCTTCCACCTCCACGCGGCATTGCTCCGTCAGGCTTTCGCCCATTGCAGAAAATTCCCCACTGCTACCTCCCGTAGGAGTCTGGGCCGTGTCTGGGCATGTATGGTTGGGTTTTATTTGTGTATTTGGCGGAATTTGGCATATTTTAACCAAACCCTTCGCATGGGAATCCGAAGAAAGTACTACTTGATAATTTCTACAAATTGCAAGTCCTTATTATGATTCCTTTTATGGGCAAAAATCTCTAATGTTTTAGATTTTCCATTACTAATCCTTTATGTACTTTAGTGTTCCTAACCCTTCACTAACTTTTGGTGGATTCTTCTTATGGATTGGTTATTGCTTTATGTGTTGGTTGGTATTTCACTCAAAAAAGTTGAAGTAGAAGTAATTTCTTCCTCATTAGCTCCATTTTGATTATCATTTGCATCTTGTGATGAATGAAGTGAACTTGAGCTCTCTAGTGCTTCTATTTTCTCTTCGAAAGCATTTACTAGTATTCAATGAGATTCTGAAAGACCAGAAAGACAAGTGATATGAACTGGTTTTGTATCCACCCACTTTCCTTCATTATCTTCAACTCTTTCTCTTTTGGTAGAGGAAGGCATTCCCAGTATAAATGATGATTCTTGCTACCGGTATAACACCTGGCATGGATACCCAGTCCTGAGTGAAAAAGATACCGCGAGCACGGTCTTTTGCCGACCAAAAATACTATATGTCTATTCTATCTATGATATTTCTCTATATATAGAATATGATATCTAATATTACATCCGATTCGTCAAAGGGATTGGATTGGTGACTCGCCATCTGAGCCTGTCCACTTGCTAGTCAGGAAAAATAACCGCTCCGTTCCGTGGGCTTCTTTCACAGCTCTCTTCACGCTCGCTTTACGAGTGCAACCAAGTTCAATCGAAAACCAAAATAAGAATGAGGAAGAAAAAGATATCGTGACGTAAGTCAATGATCATGGGGATACATTGTTTTGAGGACCACAATTTCCTGCACCGTGCCTGTAGTGGAAACAAAATAATTAATCGTGAATCTCCTAATCAGATATGTGAGACATTATTTCCATCTATTTGTCAGCCGAATCAGACGTGAGGCATTCTTTCCAACGAAAACGGCGCACGCCCCCTGCTCACTGGCTCACATGCCGACGTGGTCCTGCTACCCTCTCCACTTTGCCGTAGCACTCGCTGCCCACACGCACCATCAAGCAGCCTCCACAGTGCCCACGCGCCTCGGCCATGCAACCTCGACATCCATGGCAAGGTGGCCGTCGGCTGGTGGAGGTCAGGCTGAGCGACCGGAATCTGGTGGTTGGCCGGCTAGGCACCTGTGGCGGATGTCCTCGGCCTTAGAAGGACATTTCCATTATATCTACAGGAATTGTCTAGTTTTTGCCGGAACCCCTTTCCCTTGCCGCGAAGGACATTTCCGCCCACTTCCGTTCCCACCCCACTTCCCGTCCCCGCCGCCGCACCTCCCTGTCATTGCTTGCTGCCCCCGGCTGCTTCACGCCGTTCGTAAGCACCGCCGCCCCGCGCCGCATCCATTCCACCTAGTTTGAGGGCGGCGGGTGCCCATTTGGCTCTGCGGGGTCGCGGCCACCGCCGATGCCATGGATCCGCCTCGGAGCTTGGCGTGCGGCCTAGTAGGTGGCTGATCCAGTTTATTTCAGAGTTGATGAGGCTCACCCGCTCGCGTCGGAGGAAGGGTTTTCGGCCGGTGGGGGAGAAGAAAGGGGCGATGCAGCTTTGCTTCAGCCAGCTCCGGGCGAGGTATGTCCAACACCCGTGGCATTTTGTAGCGATTTGGCTCGGTGAGGTTCAGGTGAAATTCATGGGCTATTCAGATGCATTTTGTAGATGGACTGGAGTTCGTCCTCGCCGTCTTCGCCGGATGATTCAGACATAGAAGAGATGATCCTCGACAACGATGTCGACAATCTAGTGTTGTTGCATCTCATGGAGGAATTTGAAGCGCTCCCGGAGAAAAAAAAACGGCGCGTATCCACGGTCGGCCGACTATGCATTCCCCGCAACCGAGCTCTCGGCGACAAGATGCTCATGAAGGACTACTTTATCAAGGTACTGACATATCCGGCTCACCTCTTTTGTAGGCGATATTGAATGCGTAGGTCCCTATTCGTGCGTATTGTTGAAGCTTGCGAGCAATTTCACTTGTCGCGGGAATGTCGTCGGTTTAATTGGCTTTAGTGCATATAAAAATATCAGCGTCGATGAGAGTGATTGCATATGGTGTTCCAGCCGACTGTGCGGATGAATTTGTTCACATTGGAGAAGATACCGCCATCAAATGTGTTTGTGTCTTTATGAAGACAATGATCCGGGTTTTTGGCCGCAGTACCTTCGAGCTCCGAACGAAGAAGACACAAAGAAGCTCATGGCAATGAACGAAGCAAGTGGATGGCTAGGCATGCTAGGTAGTATTGATTGCATGAATTGGAGGTGGAAGAATTGCCCGGTAGCTTGGGCGGGGAAATACACCGGTCACAAACATAAACCCACCATCGTGCTTGAAGTCGTGGCTTCACATGATCTATGGATTTGGCATTGCTTCTTTGTTTTGCCGGGGTCTCTGGACGATGTAAATATGTTGCGATGATCTCGTCTCTTTGCTCAGCTAGCTAGTGACAAAGCTTCAGCTTGCAACTATACTGTCAATAGCCATGAGTATATCATGGGGTACTTGTGGGAGTCCTGGATTAGGGGGTCCTCGGGCGTCTGGTCTACTAATGTGGGCCGGACTGGTGGGACGCCAAGATAAAAGACAGAAGACTATCTCTCGTGTCCGGTGGGGACTCTCACATGCGTGGATGGCAAGTATAGGTGTTCAGATATATTGTTCCTTTCTGTAAAACCGACTTTGTACAAACCCTAAGCCTCTCCGGTGTCTATATAAACCGGAGGGTTAGATCAAAGGCAGGATCATAACATTGCTAAGCTCGCTATCTAGGGTTAGCCGAATCGATCTCGTGGTAGATCAACTCTTGTAACCCCTATACCCTCGAATATAATCAAGCAGGAGTAGGGTTTTACCTCCATTAAAAGGGCCCGAACCTGGGTAAACACCATGTCCCTTCTCCATTGTTACTATTGATCCTCAGATGCACAGCTTGGGCCCCCTACCCGAGATCTGCCGGTTTTGACACCGACATTGGTGCTTTCATTGAGAGCTCCGATGTATCGTTTACAGAAGGATCAATGGCTCACCTATTTGTTAACGGTGACACTGCGTCTCGAACGTGCTGACAACGAAGATGAGGAGGACATCAATTATATGCCAGAATCCGAAGAGGAGGTTAGCCTCGGTGAGAAGGACTTCATTGTCCCAGAGGAACCCCTCGACCAAGAATGCTTCAAGCGACAGCTCATTGCTACAACTCAGAGCCTGAAGAGGAAGCAGCAGCAGTTTAGAGAAGAGCAAGACACGCTGAATGAAAGGTGGACTAAGGTCCTGGCCGCTGAAGAATACGGCCAAGAGCGACCTGTCAAAAGTTACCCTAGGCACAAGCTGCTGGCTCAATTTGACGACGAAGTCCTTGAACCAATACTGTCAAAATACAATCAGGCAGACCAACCAGACTGACCACCACGTGGACGGGATAAAGCAACATATCAAGACGAACATCTACCCGCACGCCCTCGTCAAAGAGGAAGGGAGACTGCAGCCGCGGGATACACATACGACTTGCAGCGCGACCTAGCCAATAAAGCTGGTCAGACCAGATCAATCTACGGATCAAGGGGTCGTGCCCCGGCGTGTGATAATGAACATGAAGCCCGGCCTGACGACCGTCACTATGTCCGGGATCAGTACCGAACTCAGAGGTTAGCCGATCTCCGCCATGACATTGCGAGATACAGAGGGACCGCACACCCCCTATGCTTCACTCATGAGGTTATGGAACATCAGCTTCCGAAAGGATTTAAACCCGTAAACATCGAACCGTACGATGGTACGACGGATCCGGCCGTTTGGATTGAGAATTTTTCTTCTCCACATTCACATGGCTCGAGGAGATGATCTCCACGCCATCAAATATCTCCCTCTAAAACTAAAGGGACCAACACGACACTAGCTAAACAGCCTCCCAGAACACTCCATTGGAACCTGGGAAGAATTGGAAGATGCCTTTAGGGCTAACTTCCAGGGCACTTATGTCCGGGCTCTGGATGCCGACGACTTGAGTCATATAATCCAGCAGCCAGGTGAATCGGCCCGCAAGCTTTGGAACCAGTTCTTAACTAAAAAGAACCAGATTGTAGACCATCCGAACGCCAAAGCCTTAGCGGCTTTTAAGCACAGCGTCCATGATGAATGGCTTGCCCGACACCTCGGGCAGGAAAAGCCGAAGACCATGGCAGCCTTAACGGCACTCATGACCCGCTTCTGTGCGGGCGAAGATAGCTTGTTGGCTTGTAGAAGCAATAGCTCAGGCGACCCCGACACCTCAGAAGTGCGGGGCGGCAATGGTAAGCCTCGCCGCAATAAAAACAAACATCGGACTAACAACAACGATGACGCGGATGCTATGGCAGTCAATGCCGAATTCAGCGGTCCCAAGTCCATTCAGCGGAATAAACCTTTCAAAGGTAACAAGGACGGGTCATCCAGCTTGGATAAAATAGTCGATAGACCCTGTCAGATTCATGACTCACCCGGTAAGCCTGCGAACCACACCAACAGGAGTTGCTGGGTTTTCAAACAGGTCGGTAATTTAAACACCGAACATAAGGGAAGAGGGCCCCCAAGCAAAGACGATGATGAGCCCCGTCAGCCGAACACCGGGGGGCAGAAACAATTTCCCCCCGAGGTAAAGACAGTGAACATGATATATGTCACTCACATCCCCAAAAAGGAGCGCAAACGTGCATTACGGGACGTCTATGCCGTAGAGCCCGTCGCCCCCAAGTTTAACCCATGGTCAGCCTGTCCAATCACTTTCAACCACAGGGACCACCCAACTAGTATCCTATAACGCCCTCGATGCGGCTATATCTCCCACGTGTCGAAGCACGACTTAGAGGCATAACCGCATTGAAAGCAATGTCGCAAGAGAGGTAATCTTCACACAACCCATGTAATACATAAGGGAAAGCGATACATAGTTGGCTTACAATCGCCACTTCACACAATTACATGAATAAAGCATTACATCATTCAGATACAATCAAGGTCCGACTACGGAACCAAAATAAAAGAAGAACCCCAAATGCGACAAAGGTCCCCGATCGACCCATAACCGGGCTCCACTCTCGATCAACTAGAACGAAACAACACAAAGGGCAAGATCTTCATCGAGCTCCTCCTTGAGCTTGGTTGCGCCACCGCTTTCGTAACATAGGCACCGCAAACTGGTTTTGAAGTATCCGTGAGCCACGAGGACTCAAAGAATCCCATTACCATGGGTATCAAGACTAGCAAAGCTTAATGGGAAAGGAAGGGGTAAGGTGGTGAGGTTGCAGCAGCGACTAAGCATGATATGGTGGCTAACCAGCGCAAATGAGAGCGAGAAGAGAAACAAGCGGAACGGTCGTCAACTAGCAATGATCAAGAGGTGATCCTGAACTCCTACTTACGTCAAACATAACCCAGAAAACGTGTTCACTTCCCGGACTCCGCCGAGAAGAGACCATCATGGCTACACACGCGGTTGATGCGTTTTAATTAAGGTCAACTTCAGGTTTTCTACAACCGGACATTAACAAATTCCCATCTGCCACATAACCGCGGGCACGGCTCTCGAAAGTTTATACCCTGCAGGGGTGTCCCAACTTAGCCCATGACAAGCTCTCGCGATCATCGAAGGAATAGACCTTCTCCCAGAAGACCCGATCACCTCGGAATCCCAGTACATCAAGACATTTCGACAATGGTAAAACAAGACCAGCAAAGCCGCCCGATCGCCGACAATCCCGATAGGAGCTGCACATATCTCGTTCTCGAGGCAACACCGGATGAGACATCCTCGAGTAAAACCAGACCTCGAGTTGCCCGAGGGGCCCCATGATCTACTCGGTTCGAACCAGACTTAGACAAGCACCGGCCGGGGGCTAAAATGAAGATGACCCTCGGGTTGGCCGACCCAAGGAAAGGGATAGGTGGTGGTGAGGCAAATGGTAAAACCAAGGTTGGGCCTTCTTTGGACAAGTTTTATTCAAAGCGAACTGTCATGGGGGTCCCATAAATCACCCGACCGCGTAAGGAACGCAAAAATCCGGGAACATAACACCGGTATGACGAAAACTAGGCGGCAAGTGTGGAACAAAACACTGCATAAGGCCGAGCCTTCCACCCTTTACCAAGTATATAGATGCATTAATAATATAAGCGATATTGTGATATCCCAACAAAACCCTGTCCACCATGGAGAAATCTTCAACTTCACCTGCAGCTAGCAACGCTATAAGAGGGGCTGAGCAAAGCGGTAACATAGCCAAACAACGGTTTGCTAGGAATGGTGTCAAAGGTTAGAGGTTCATGGCAATATGGGATGGCTGGACAAACAGGTAATAGGTAGGGCAACATAGCGACAGAACGGAGCAACTAGCATAGCAATGATAGTAGTGAGATCCAGGGTAGCGGTCATCTTGCCTGAAAACCCGCTAGGAAGAAGAACGAGTCCATGAAGAAGACAAACAGACGCAGTCGAACGAATCCTCACAACTCCGGAACGAAACCGAAGCTAACGAGAGAAGCAAACCGGAAAGAAGCAAACAACATAGGTAAACAACCATCACATAAGCATGGCATGATGCACAATCAAGTATGATGCATGTCCGGTTTAATGCGGCATGGCATGGCAAAGTGCAACACACAATACTACAAGTTAGGTGGAGCTCAATATGCAACGAGTTGCATATTGATGAAACACCACATCCGAGTTATTTAGTTCGCTCTCGTTTAGGTACACAACAATGTTAAATGTTGTTAAACATGTCAAGGGGTGAAGCATATGAAAAACTACCTATCTAGACAAGTTTAAATGAGGCCGGAATAACAAACAACAATTCCGGAAAATCCCCATATGCAAATTATGAATTTGGTACTGTTCTGCCCTAAAACATATTTTAAAGTTGTTAAACAGGAAAATAAAGTGGACCATGTTAATCTAGGCATTTTTCCACCCCATTTACATGTAAAGAACATTTAAAACCGAGCTACGGTTATTTAGTTATGAAATAAATCATTTTAGCATGGCATTTGAGCAAATTAATGCAAACAGCAATTTAGACATTTTTTAACATAGATGAAAGTGGCATATTATTAATCTACACAAAATTCTAAGCAACTTACATATATTAAGTTTTTACATGTGATGCACGGTTGATGAGTTATTAAATGCATGAAGTTTAGGGTCCAATCTGTAAAACTGAAAATCACCGGATAATGCTAAAATCGCAGATCTGGAAAAAAAGCTATCGGGCCGAAACTGCAGCTTGGCCCAACAGAGAGAAAAAAAGGAGGGCACCTTGGGGCTTCACCCAAGTGGAGCCTTGGCCCGGCCGGCTTGGAGGGAGGTGGCAGGCATTGGCGCCGGATCTGTGTCGCTGGGCCTTGAGCTGGCTGGAGGTCTGGGCTGGCGGGCCGGTGAGGGAAACAGAGGATGGACTTGGCGCGAGGACGGCAGAAGAGGACCCGGGCGGGGTGCTCCCAGCGAGGGACTTAGGCGGGCAGGGGCATGGGAACCGCCGGATCCGAGGCCATGGCGGCGGATCAGGGCAGCAGCAGGAGGCGCGCTGCAGATGGGGCACAGGGGCGCTAACGAGGCGTCCTACTGGTGGGAGAAGGCTGGCCGGGGTGGCCTGGTTTGGCGAGGTCGCCGGCAGCGGCACTAGGAGGTGGTGGCGCGCTCGGGCTCCAAGGCGACGAGGAGGAGGCCGTGGGACGCAGAGGGATGAGGGAGAGGCCTGGAGCGGCTGCTGGCTCCTGCGGGCACGGACGACGACGGCTGCGTGCGGCCGGACGCATCCAGGAACAAGGGAGGAGTAGGCACGAGGCACTCATCTTGCTAGTTGCAGGTTCAGTCGCCGGCGGCAGAGGAGCTGTGGATCTCGTGGATCAAGGGGAGGAGGCTAGTTGCGAGGGGATTTGGGCAGGAGGCTGCGGGATTGGCCCGATGGGGAATTCAAGGGAGAGGAGGTGGGTGGATCGGGGAGGATCCCGATGAGAGAGTGGCGGCGGCCGAAAGGGAATGATGGGACAAGATCCCTAGGTTTTAGGTTAGGTAGGTTTACACTGATTATATAGCAGGTGGGTATTAGATAGGGGCTAAACTGGTCCGTCCGATCAAAATCGAATGGTCGGGAATAAATAGGTTATGGAGTCCAATTAACAAAGCGGAGATGTTTTGTAGATGTTAGGGATGATCCGGACCAACGGTAACGGCAGACGGTTCGGGTTCGGGCAAGTTTGGACGACTGCGAGGGACCCGAGAGAGTCGGCGAAGACAAGGGGGTTTTGTGGTCTCGGAGAAAGAGAGAAGAGAGGGGTCCAAACGGTCTGAGGGAAGGTCAACAAGGGCAAGCGGTCTGACAACATGTCAATGAAGACAAAGAGAGAAGTGGCCAGACACGAGGGACTCAAAAAAACCGGTTGGTCTCGGAACGGCCAACAAAAGCAAGGGGGGACACGGCAACTACGAGCGGATGCAAATTTTATGAAAACGATGCTGATGCAATGCGAATGATGCGATGATGAAATGCATGACATGAACAAAATGCAAAACGAAAGACAAAAACCCAACCACAGAGAAAATAATATCTCGCATCTCCGGAAAAGGCAGGAGTTGGAGTTATGAATATGGAAAGTTGCATCCGGGGCGTTACATATCCGTCACGGGGGTTCGACCGCCTTGGTTCTTGATCCAATCATCGACGGATACCACCTCACTAGAGTCCTTATGGATGGAGGAAGTAGTCTCAACTTGATCTATCAAGATACTGTTCGTAAGATGGGGATCGATCAATCACGAATCAAGCCTAGTAACACTACCTTTAAAGGTGTGATACCAGGAGTGGAGGCCCGTTGTACGGGCTCAATAACATTGGAGGTAGTATTCGACTCCCCAGATAACTTTCGCAGCAAAGAGTTAATCTTCGACATCGCCCCTTTCCGCAATGGTTACCATGCGCTGCTCGGACGAACTGCCTTCGCTCGCTTTAACGCAGTCCCGCATTATGCTTACTTGAAGCTCAAGATGCCCAGACCTCATGGTGTTATTACAGTCAATGGTAATATGGAGCGCTCACTCCGTACTGAAGAACACACCGCGTCCCTTGCAGCCGAAGTGTGTGGTGGCCTTATCAAGCCGAGCAGTTCATAGGCCGCTAAAGCCAGTGACACATCCAAGCGAGCCCGGCCCGCGCACAAATTAGCGGACCCGAACCTTGATTAGCAGTTCAGCCTCCGCGGATCGCCCAACCTGGTCGCAGCTTGTGTACCGCATGTACACAATTACACATTAAAATACCTTGGGCGGCGCCAGAGGCACACTGCGGAATAGGCCCATTACATGGCTTGACCATAATGGGAGTGCATATATCCTTTCTATTTTAACACATGTTCATCAAGAGCCCTCCTTACAAGATGGTTGCAACAGGAGATCCTTTTAAGGCTAGCATGCCTGAGGGAGTCCTGGACTAGGGGGTGTCCGGACAGCCGGACTATCAATATCCGCCGGACTCCCAGACTACGAAGATAGAAGATTGAAGACTCCGGCTCGTGTCCGGAAGGTACTTTACTTGGCGTGGAAGGCAAGCTTGGCGATACGGATATGTAGATCTCCTACCATTGTAACTGACTCTGTGTAACCCTAGCCTCTCCGGTGTCTATATAAACCGGAGGGCCGTAGTCCGTGGGACACAACATTACATCTCAACAATCATACCATAGGCTAGCTCCTAGGGTTTAGCCTCATTGATCTCATGGTAGATCTACTCTTGTACTACCCATATCATCAATATTAATCAAGCGGGGCGTGGGTATTACCTCCATCGAGAGGGCCTCAACACAGGTAAAACATTGTGTCCCTCGTCTCCTGTTACCATCCGCCTAGACGCACAGCCGGGACCCCCTACCCGAGATCCGCCGGTTTTGACACCGACATTGGTGCTTTCATTGAGAGTTCCTCGTGTCGTCACCAATAGGCTCGATGGCATCTTCAATCTTTGACGCTGTCCGTATGAGACTTTCCTCCCGGACAGATCTTCATATTCGGCAGCTTCGCATCGCGGCCAACTCTCTTGGCCATCCGAGCAGATCAAAGCTACGCCCGGCCGTCGGTCGATTTGAAGTTTAAACTTCACGGCCGATGACCGCGGAGACTTGATCTTCGACGGACTCGAGCCACAGCCGAGCGTGCCGCACTATGACGATGGGCATGATCTAGCTCTGCTGCCAGACAGGATTTTTGGCGACTTGAATCCGCCCGGCTACTTGCGGAGCCGATCGCCCATGTCGAGGGTCGGTGGATAGCGCCACCAGGGGCTTCAATATCTCTGGCGATGGAGCCGAATACCAATCTTGTCCCCCGCGAAACTCGTGATCCCGAGGCGCCAGACTCCTTGCCGGACTCCGAGCCTCCCGCGCCCCTGCCAATTAAACCAGATTGGGCGCCGGTTATGGAATTCACCGCCACGGACATCTTTCAACACTCGCCTTTTGGCGATATCTTGAATTCTCTGAAGCATCTTTCGCTATCAGGAGAATTCTGGCCGGACTATGGCCAGGATGGTTGGAGTTCGGACGACGAAGAAATTCGGAGCCCACCCACCACCCACTTTGTAGCCACTGTCGAAGACCTAACTGACATGCTAGACTACGACTCCGATGACATCGACGCTATGGACGACGATGCCGGAGACGATCAGACCCAGCGCCAACGGACCTTTGGAAGGCCGCCTCGTCATCGACGTTTACATGGTGGATACCCCAAAAGAAGGGATGGCGAAAGCGGCGGAGGAAGATTCTTTAAAGAAGCAACCCAAGCGCCCGACGGCACCGCTCTAAATCCCGCCACAAAGAAGAATGGAGAATCCGCACGAGATAATAACACTCGGAGAGTGCGAAGACAAACCCTCCAGCCAGAATCAACGAAGGATGATGAAGAAGCGCCCTCACGAAAAGGCGGCGAAGAAAAGGTTGAGGATCACAACTATGTACCTCCCTCCGAGGATGAATCAAGCCCGATGACGATTTAACTCGAAGAGCCCGTCGAACAAAATCTTCGCAAACGCAGCTCATCGCTACAGCAAGAAGCTCAAGAAGGAAAAGCGAAGCTCAACACAGCGGAAGACGCGCTCCGGATAAGATGGAGCAAAGTGCTCAAAACCGCAGACAAACAAGGCAACAGCCACCAACCGAAGAGCTACCCAAAGCGCAAGCTGCTCCCAGAATTCGACGAAGAGGCCGTAAAGCCCCCACCGTCCAATGGCCCTGCCAGGTCCATCTATGGACCCAAAAGGAAAGCCCCAATAAGCAAAGGAACACGTCAAGTGTCCGACGACAGCGGCACGTACAAGTACAGGGGTGCCGCACACCCACTATGCTTCACAGACGAAGTGCTGGAACATGAATTCCCAGCAGGGTTTAAACCCATAAACATAGAAGCCTACGATGGAACAACAGACCACGAGTCTAGATAGAAGACTATATATTACATATACATATGGCGGAGGAGACGATCTCCACGCCATAAAATATCTACCCTCAAACTCAAAGGGCCAGCTCGTCATTGGCTCAAAAGCCTCCCAGAAAACATTGTTGGAAGTTGGGAAGAGCTCGAGGAAGCGTTTAGAGCAAACTTTCAAGGGACTTATGTCCGCCTCCGGATGCGAGATGACTTAAGTCACATAACTCAACAGCCCGGAGAGTCGTGTGAAATTGCAGAACAGGTTCCTCACCAAAAGAACCAAATAGTCGATTGTCCGGACGCCAAGCCTTAGCAGCTTTCAAGCACAATGTCCGAGACGAATGGCTTGCCGACACCTCGGTCAAGAAAAACCGAGGACAATGACCGCATTAACAAGCCTCATGACCCGCTTTTGCGCGGAGAGGACAGCTGGTTGGCAAGAAGCAGCACCAGCGACCCAAGTACATCGAGATAAGAGATGGAACG
Source organism: Aegilops speltoides (assembly GCA_021437245.1). Lineage (NCBI taxonomy): Eukaryota > Viridiplantae > Streptophyta > Magnoliopsida > Poales > Poaceae > Aegilops > Aegilops speltoides. The sequence continues at coordinate 337,699,644 of CM038144.1, forward strand.
GAAAATCACGGCGCAGAAAAGATCGGCGCCGAATAAAGAAAAAGCCCAAAGAGCACGGCAGCTTAACGCCGGATTTAAAAGCTCACGGCTGAATAATAAAGCTCAACCCATCAAGGACGACAATGACGAACTGTCTAACCTACACAAAATCTTGGGTCGGATCTCAAATCCACAAGACCCGGAAGGCTCGCAAATCACACCCACAGGATTGTTGGGTTTTCAAACAGTCCGGCGATTAAACGCCGAACGCAAAAGGGCTCGACGCCAGCGTCAGCGAAGAAGATAAACCCCGCCAGCAGGCCACCGAAAACAAAAGACTTTCCCACAAGGGGTCAAAGCATAAACTCACTTCATGTGAGGATACGGAGAAACAAATCTGGCACTTTCTAAAAAGAGCTTCGCACGATCCGGCCCATAAACCATAGAGATTGGATATCAAAACCAATCACTTTCGACCACCGGATTATTCCAAAAGTGTTCAACCGCGGGGCGGACTCCGATATTGAATCCAATAATAGACGGACTACAATTCACAAACGTCCTAATGGACGGAGGCAGTGACTTAAACCTGCTATATTCAAATACAATCCGTCGGATGGGGATAGACCCTACCAAAATTCGACACAGTCGCACTTCCTTTAAAGGAGTTACGCCCGGCCCTTATGCGGTGCACAGCTCGATATTACTCAAGTCGTGTTCGGATCGCCGAACAATTTCCGACGAAAAAGTTAATTTTCCATATCGTCCCATTTAAAAGTGAACATCAAGCACTATTAGGACGAAGGCTTTTGTCCGCTTCAATGCCATACCGCATTACGCATCTCTTACACTTAAGATGCCCGGTCCACACGGCACTATTTCAGTCGAGGGTCATAAAGTCCCGGACTCGGATAGACGAATCCGGACTCAGCGGGCTAGGGCTCCCTAGCCACATACCCTTTCATTAAGGGGCTGCGCTTGAATTAATATCGGTTTCATATAAACCTACCCTTAATTATTTACGCTTATTCTTTTGCATTATTTTTGCACGAACTGTTTTTAAATGTTCCTTTCTTTTCTACAGATGAGCATCGTGCGTACCCGTCCAGGATAACGGCACAACGGAGACACTGGCAGACGCAAGAGGGGACCCGTCGCAAGGATTCTTTTCGATTAAGACCCTCGTAGACCTTTTTATTACTGTCTCTTGTTGCTAAATCGGCCTCGGCTTCTTCCTATAGCCGAGGCGGAGCCTGACGCTTTGGCATTGGCCGCGTCAGAAGACAATGCCCGTACCTGGACACAAGGGGCTTAGGGTATAATTCTGCCCGTTATCATAAAGTCCGAACACCTCAAGGAGTGTTCGGCGTCTCAAGATTGGGCACTATATGCATCAGCTCGAATCATGTCTTTGGTCAAATGTTGGGTTTGCCCGGCTCTGTGTTTTGCTGCCTTACGTTCAGTATCACCCGCTAACGCGCACCGGGAGAACTCTGCGATTGTGCCCCGCCGGCTGGGTGAGCACCTCAAGAGAGAAAGCCAAAACCGATCGTCATGATATAGCGAGAGTCCGTCACCACTTGATTGACTACGGAATGTTTAGAATTCCCGCTTTGACGAAGGGCGCTTCGGTCAGCACATACGCACTCGAATCCGGAGATGTGCGGTGCCATTAGGGGCTATGTCGTAGCCCCACCCTCGAGCTCCATTGGCTAAGTGAAAGAGATAAAGCATTATAGTCCGGATTGCCTCGTTAAGCTACGCTACCACCTCCTTATAACAGACCGAGACGTTGGATTAAAAGTGTGAAAAAGCGCTATTTTGCGAACACCCCAAACCTTGTGCATGGGGGCTGAAGTCAAGACCTGATCTTTCAAAGTTGTACACAAGTATACTTAAAACGGCCGCAAGGAGAAGTACTATTACTTGGAAGCACAAGTATAAAAAGCCATTCATACTATAATCATTCATAAACAAGTTAATGCATTCAATTGAGCGTTACATTCTTGAAAAGCATGCGACTCTATTATCTGGCGCCGTGCATAACTTCCCGAAATAATGTTCGGCAGAAGCGGTTCCCATCCGAACCTGGCAGCAATAGCGGTGGCATCCATCTCCGGACACTGCGCCTTCACGGGCGAGCCATCTGCGCGCCCTCTATGCAGGCCGACCGCTTCATCTCCTTGATATGCGGCACCGCCCCAAGGAACTGTAGTAGGCCAAAATAGCTCGTCGCCTTGGACCTCTCGGCCATACATGGGCCACGATGTCGATCATAGCCAGCCGGACAGTCTATTCAGTTCGCCCATTCGCCAACTCTGTCCGACAATGGAGAGGACGATCCGGACTGTGGAATTGAGTCCAATATAACTCTTCCACCTCGTGATCCCCCTGGCTCCGGAAGTGCTTAACGGCGTCAGCCGCACTCGCAGCCAAGTCCATGTAGGGATCCTCCGAACTCCACTGCTTTTCAAATTGGGCATACCTGGCATCCATAAACCGGCGAGGCATGAGAAACGGCCTGCCACCCGTGATTTCTCGGCTTGGCGCAGCTCCTCCTTCATAGCCCGCATTGCAGCGGGCATCCTTGGTCTCGGCGGTGGCCTTCTTCAGGTCTTCCCGCTCCAATAGGCGCTCCTTTTCAAGAGCCTCGCTACGGTCGGTAGCATCCTTTAATTTCTTGGCCAATCCGGCCACCTCCGCCCTGCTTAGGCAGTGCGCAGCCTTTTCGGCCTTCAACTCCTCGGCCGCCCTCGCGGCAGCCGCATCACTCCTTCGGGCTTGTTCCTTAGCTTGTGCAAGCTCGGCCCGAAGTCTCTCCACAGCAGCAGCACTGTCTGTACACAGCACATAACTTATCAGAGGAGGGCTTTAACCCACTCGATAAAACAACTATGGAGAATTTATTTACCTTGCGACTCGTCAAGTCGCTGATTGACAAGTGCTATGTCAGCATCGCCATGTCCATTGCCGACTCGATTAAACAACCGATAAGTCCGCTGGCCCGCGGACTATCCGCCACCATGACGAACGGCGATGTTTATTACCGAGATATTTAGATTTTTCGATCCTCGACGACGCTGTCGTCTTCGACAACCTACCGAGTCTCGGGGCTACTATCTATCTGAGCGCATCTTTTATATGCACAACTGTTAAAAAGCAAAAGGTGCGCTATTTTCGCATACCTCAAATCCCGCCAAAGAAGCTCATGGCAGCATCACGCAATCCGCTTTCGGCGGGACGAAATCCTTCCAACCACCATGCGCGTTAACGCGGTGATCTTCTGAAATGGGCGCCTCTCAAGCAAATTCTTGATTCTCCCGACCGGCTCGGTGGGTGTTGAACTCTTGACCCCTCTGGACTCGGGGGCGCCCTCCGTGGCGACACTTGGGCTCGCTTTGCCTCATCTGGCGGCGCGCGGGCGGAGGCGATCGCTCTCCATCATCTCCGGAAGAAGATCCCCGAGGACGAACTCATCTCGAGACGGCCGCAGATCCGAATCGCGATATAAATATTTGATTACCTCTGAAGCATAAAACGAAGGTACTTTCTTATTAAACTTCCTCTTTCATACTCACGGCTCGTTGGAGGCTGGTCCTTGGGCGATGATTGCGCGTCGGATTCTCTCGGGGCCGGACCCCCGTGAGGATTTCTTCCCACGCTAGGGGCTTTGACCTCCGGATCTTGGGCGGTCCTCTTTTCCCTCTGAAGGAGGATCCTTGGTCCTCTCCTCTTGATCGCCTCTTTGGACGGTATTAGCTCCTTTATCTCCCCATCGCCCCTTCGTGGGTGCGGCCTCCAACATTCGACCAGCCACGGGCTCCAGTCACGGTCTCTCGGGGGGGCGGACACCTTATCAGCCTTGATCGCGCCACCCATTCCTGTAAAGAATAAAAGGGTTAGGAGATGATCTTTTAAAGGCATACAAGTAGGATGTCCGGCTCGAGCTATTTACACGAGTATCCGGACGATCGCGCTTAGTCCGCATCCTCGGCGAATCCGGACCGCCACTTGCGGTCCAAGAACAGCTCGTACATCTCCGGGGTGTCGCCCCATGAAATCTTTGGAGGATCGAGGTCCCTCGGATTGAACTCCCATAAGCGGAGAGGACGACGTTTGCGAGGTAGGAGATGCCTAGTCGGCATAACTCTGCATCACCTTGACCAGATCAATCTCCCTTGTTTGGAGGTCCCGAATCCGGCCTGCAGTGCGGGCATGTCCTTGGGCGGCCCCACTTGAGCCCTTGGTTGACCCATGACATCGATTCTTTGTGGAGGTCCCAGGCGGAAGGAGGCGGCGGCTTTGCTTGTCGCCTTGGAGCGGTGATGTAGAACCACTCCTGCTGCCACAATCCTGTTCCTCTTGGAAGGAACCTTGAGCCACGGGCATCGACCATCTTGCTTATGGTCGCCCGCCACACTCCGCCGACGCCCCGATCATCTTCGGCTCCACCTTGAATGTCTTCACCACGGGGCGAAGTGGGGATGACGCGGAGGAAGGCTTCGCACAATAATGAATGCGGAGATATGGAGGATGGACTCGGAGCCAAGTCGTGGAATTCCAGCCCGTAGAAGAACGAAGCCCCCTCACAAAAGGATCCGTCGGAAGCCTAATCCCGACGGAGGTGGGATGAAATGACACATTCGCCGGGCTCGGGGCTGGCACGGCCTGCCCAGGGGTGCAACCTATCGAGACCGTGGGCTGTGCACTTGGCCTCACGCAATTCAATATGTCCTCCTCCGTGACGGAGGAGGGCACCCACCGGCCCTGGAGGTCGGAGCCGGACATTGCTGTGGATCCGAAGCGCTCGAGTCTGGAGCTCTCGGTGTTGGAATTGGGAGCAGAAGAAAGATTCGATGCGAGGTTAAGAGACAAGGACAGGCCTTGGTCCTCTTATAAAGGGGAAATAATACCAAGGGCCATCTCCGTGACCGTTTAAGATTCCCCTTTGATAGAGGAGGCGTGGCGACGGGAACGGTTGGGTTACCCACGCACGTATTGATGAGGATCCCGGAATAAAAGGGAACACGATCTCTGCTTCGACAGGACGTGCCAAGGAAACCGCTTTGCTAAACGTGCTGAGGTGGAATAGTAAAAAAATTTAAAACGAAGGCTTGGCTGCGGTGTGATGTCATGCCGCATAATACGTTAGCAGATTGGATCGGTGTATGTGTTTTATTATCTCTATGTTGGAGTGTGGAAATTATTTTGCAGAGCTGGACACTATCCTGGTGTTCATTATCTTCTCCGGATTATTCAAGGGAGGAACCCGCCTTGCAATGCCGAACATTATGCACGCCGGACTTATCGTCATTGAAGACTGGTTCAGGGCGTGAGGAGTCTGGACTAGGGGGTGTCCGGACAGCCGGACTATCAATATCCGCCGACTCCCGGACTACGAAGATAGAAGATTGAAGACTCGGCTCGTGTCCGGAAGGTACTTTACTTGGCGTGGAAGGCAAGCTTGGCGATACGGATATGTAGATCTCCTACCATTGTAACCGACTGTGTAACCCTAGCCTCTCGGTGTCTATATAAACCGGAGGGCCGTAGTCCGTGGGACACAACATTACATCTCAACAATCATACCATAGTCTAGCTCCTAGGGTTTAGCCTCATTGATCTCGTGGTAGATCTACTCTTGTACTACCCATATCATCAATATTAATCAAGCGGGGCGTAGGGTATTACCTCCATCGAGAGGGCTGAACACAGGTAAAAACATTGTGTCCCTCGTCTCCTGTTACCATCCGCCTAGACGCACAGTTCGGGACCCCCTACCCGAGATCCGCCGGTTTTGACACCGACAATGCCCCAACCATCAAACGCTCCTCTCAAAGGACTCATTACTAAGGAAGAAGGCGCAGACGTGCGGCAGGGCATTATTGGAGTTTCTTTTCCGAACTGCGGTTTTTTAGGCCCTCTGCTAGACTTTCCCTTATGTAAAATTTTCTCTTTTGGGCATGTAATATGACCCCATATTGAACTACATTGCCTGCAATCGACATATCAATAAAGATATAAAGGGCACAAGTGCTTATCACCTTCTTGGTTGGGTTTTTGGATTTTCTCCTGGTCATCTACGCTCCCCCTTATGGACGATTGGCATACGTGGCTTGACACGGTCTTCATACCAGGGGCTGTCTTCGGCCCTTCTAAAATTCTTAAGTACAAACTCCCATAGGGAACTCTTCGGCGTCCCAGATATTGCATTATATGCATCTGCTCCGAATCATGTCTTTGGTCTATAGTTGGGTTGCCCGGCTCCTATGTTTGCCACCTTACGTTTCGCAAGTTCGGCTAAGGTAGTAAAGGGAGAACTACCGCGATTGTATTTCCGGTTCATCCGGTCAAGTACCTCAGTAGAGAAAGGCGAAAACTGACTGTCATGATAAGCGAGAGCGGATCAGCGATCCGGTGACTTAGTGTTATACTATGAATCGTTCGCGGTTTATGCCATGTTATACGAGGGGCTGGGTTTATTGAACAGCCACGTTGAAAAGGCACCACACTCCAGATCGCTGATCATGCAACGAGGGGCTAGTACTTAGCGCCACAAATGGACTCTTGTGGCTAAAATGAAAGTACTAAAATCACATAGTCTGATTGCCTGGTTCACTTCGCTAGACGCCTCCTACACCGGACCAAGACGTTGGATAAAGTGCGGTCATGCGGTCCCGAACACCCCTGTAGTATCTACGTGGGGGCTAAAGCTGACGATTGGTAAACTTTCAGACATATAAACAACTAAATAGGAGGATAAACTGATAATAAAGTGTAATCATAATCATCACACATTATGAGTTCATTATATAACTCTTATAAACCAGACATAACTACTCAAATATTATGTCCTTGGAGCATTGGCCTTCTACAATACGGGCTCCCTCGAGGACCTGGTCGAAGTACCTCTCCGACCAACGGTGCTCCTTGCCCTCAGGTGGCCCTGTGGTGGCAATCTCGGTGGCTTTCATCTTCGCCCACTGAACCTTCACACGGGCAAAGGCCATCCGAGCACCCTCAATACATGATGACCGCTTAAGAGCATCAATCTGAGGAAGCGCCTCCACCAGCTTCTTCACGAGCCCGAAGTGGCTGCTGGGTATGGCTTTGGCCGGTCACAGATGGACTATCACGTCCTTCATGGCCATGACGGCCACCCTATGCAGCTCAGACAACTGCTTCATCTGGTCGCTCAGGGGCACTGGAAGCTCCGACGCAAGGTACTGCGACCAGAAAAGTTTTTTCGTTGAGGTCCCCTCTTCGGCTCGGAAGAATGTGGCAGCGTCTGCAATGCTCCTTGGCAAGTCGGCAAAGGCGCCTGGAGAACTCTGAAATTGGGTTAGTAAAATATATCTTCTACTAGCATACCTACTCTGCATAATAAAGGCCTTACCAGCCGCAATACACCTCACCTCCTGGGTCTCCTGGCGAGCGTCCTGGGCATCAGACCGGGCTTCCTTCAGGCTCTCATGGGCTTTGGTGAGCTCATAGGCCTGTTTCGAGCTTGTCTGCTCCAAGGACTCGCATCTAGCAATGGCGTCCTTGAGCTCTTTTTCAACCTCACCCACCCGCGCCTCATGTCATTGGCGGGTGGTCTTCTCCTCCTCTAAGCTTTCGGTCGCCTTGTCCGCGGCCGACTTGCTCGCCACTGCCTCCTTCTGGGCTTCGGCAAGGGCGCTTCTGAGGGACTCGACCTCATCGGCGCCAACTGCGGGTTCAAACATTTTTAGTCTGTTTCAAACGATTAAAACATCTACACTTGGAGATATATACTCAATGTACGCATACCTTGCGTCTCCTCAAACCGCTTATTAATGTGGACAACCTCTTCATCGGCTAGGCGCAACTTCCGAGTAAGTTCAGAAACTTCGACGAACTGGGTGCTTGCCACTAGTAGGGAAGCCTGTTGTACAATAGAGTGTCACCTCTCCTGAACACTATGTGAGCCTCTGTCTGGCTTATTCAAAACCGGATAGAGTCTCAGGGGCTACTATCTATACACAGACTTATTTCCTTTATTAAAGTTGGTTAGAAAATTACATTACATACCTCAAAGCATGTTAATAGGCTGGTAAAGGCTTCATTCATCCCGCTTTTGGTGGACTGAATCTTCTCGGCCACCATACCCATAAGGGTACGGTGCTCCTCCACGATGGAAGCGCGACTAAGCGCTTCTGCCAAAGTATCCGGCACCTCCGGATTGATGGAGGCCGCCGGTGGAGTGGACGTTCCCCCCTCCTTCAAAGGGGGTCTCTCACCTGATTCCGGAACCGTATGGGTCTCTGGAACAGTGTTCGACTGGGGGCTGGATTGGTCATGGCCCCCATCATCAGTCTCCATGGGGGTGGGCCCTCCCCTGTCTTCGGCAGCCGAGGTATTACCCTCTGGCGCCATCCTGACGGCCTCCTGCACCCCTCCATGGCCCGGAGAGGCTCTGTGGGATAAGACTTCGGTGTCGTCCGAAGCGGTAGGCGGGGAGGCCCGCGGAGGCGTCTCGCTCTCCACCATCCCTAGGTCTAGCGAATTCCCCAAATATGATATTTGAGTGAGATCACGGGCTGGACTGAAACACACAGTACAACATGTTAAAAAGGATAATTATAAACGCTGATGTATGTAATCTGGAGATACTTATGATTCAGCTAGGGGCTTCGACCTGGGGCGGTGCTCGGGGATGACTTCAGCATCCGAATCCGAGTCGTCCGTGAGGGATACTCTCCCCCTTTTGGACACCTTCACTTATGGGCCTATAGAAGTCGCCCTTTTCTTCCTCCTCCCCTTAGGGGGAGAATTGCTCTCTTCCTCCTCCTCCTTTTCTTCTTCATCTCCCTCGTGGGAGGAGAGGGCTTTGGACTCCCCGGAAATAGTGTCTGAGGGACCTTTATAGCGGGGGGCGTTTTGGCCTCCTTACCCTTCTTGGTCTTCTTCTCCGGCGCCTGGTACGATGTCGGAACCAGCATCCTCGTCAGCAGAGGATCAGTAGGGTTTTCGGACAGCGGAGCCGGGCACTTGATCCGCTCTGCCTTCTTCGTCCAGCCCTGTATCAAATATGAGAATCTCAACACACCCCTGTGATTTCTGAACTAAGTTATGTTCGGAAACTAAAGAACTTACCGGAGTGGCTGGGTGAGCATAGTCGAGGCCGATGTTGTGAGTCGTCTCCGGCCACGACTTCTTCTTCCGGGCCTTGAAAAGCAGCATCCAGATATCTTCGTGCGTTGTGCCGAAGAATCGCTGCAAGGTCCGCGGCCCTTCCATATTGAACTCCCACATGTGGAGAGGCTGGTGTTGGTAGGGAAGAATCCGGCGGAATAGCATCACCTGAACCACATCGATGAGGTCAGAGTTCCTTTCTATGATGTTTTTGACACGCTTTTGCAGCATCAACACCTCGTCTATTAACCCCTAGTCCAGACCCTTGTTGATCCATGATACTAGCCGCATTGGGGGTCCGGGTCTAAACTTAGGAGTGGCTTCCCAGTTGGCACCGTGAGGTTCGGTGATGTAGAACCACTCCTGCTGCCATATCTTTACAGTTTCCACGAAAGCCCCTTTGGGCCAGGTGACATTGGGAAGTGCTCACCATCACGCCTCCGCAGTCTGAGTGCTCCCCATCCACCACCTTTGGCTTCACGTTGAAGGTCTTGAGCCAGAAGCCGAAGTGGGGGGGATGCGGAGGAGCGCTTCGCACACGACGATAAACGCCAAGATGTGGAGAAAGGAGTTTGGGGCTAGATCATGGAAATCTAGCCCATAATAGAACATGAGGTCACGGACAAAAGGGTGAAATGGAAACCCTAGTCCGCGGAGGAAGTGGGGGATAAATACCACCCTTTCGCCGGGCTCCAGGGTGGGATGACTTGCTTCTTGGCTGGGATCCTGTACGCGATGTTCATACTCAGGTACCCCGATCCTGGAGCTCCTTGATGTCCTTCTCCCTCACGGAGGAGGCTGCCCACTTGCCCTGAAAGCCAGATCCGGACATGACTGGAGAGGTTGGTGACATTGGGAGGTTTCGAGGCTCAGGCGCTAGAGCTTGGAGATAGGGAGGTCGAGGAAGGAAGAAGGCATGGGATAGAACATATGAATCTTTACCCGTTTATATAAGCCGTGAATACCAAGCGCCTGCCTCCCTAGCCTTAAAACCTCGTTTATTCCTGATGTAGGTATGCACCGCAGTCGGTTGGATTACCCAAATATCATTGATATGCAATCCCGTATTAAGTGGGCACGATCTCTATTTTGACGGGACGTGCCAATGAGGCGTGGCCTCGAAACACGGAACGCGGGGTGTGAAAAGGGTTCGAAATGCCAAAAGGTCAAGTCTGACGCTTCACCCAAAAAGTTGTCAGTAAAAGACACTATTCTCATTTTTTATATATCCTGCCTTCGTGGCTGAGGGTTGTGTTTATTGTGCAAAGCCGGATACAATTCTTTTATAGAGGAAAGTCGATGTGTATTCTTTAGGGAACCCGCCTTGCAATGCCGAAGACAATCTGAGCACCGAACATATCATCATTGAAGACTGGTTCAGGGGCTACTGTGGGAGTCCTTGATTAGGGGGTCCTCGGGCGTCTGGTCTACTGATGTGGGCCCGACTGATGGGCCACCAAGATACAAGATAGAAGACTATCTCTCGTGTCCGGTGGGGACTCTCACATGCGTGGATGGCAAGTATAGGTGTTTGGATATATTGTTCCTTTCTGTAAAACCGACTTTGTACAAACCCTAAGCCTCTCCGGTGTCTATATAAACCGAAGGGTTATATTGGAGGCAGGATCATAACATTGCTAGGCTAGCTATCTAGGGTTAGCCGAATCGGTCTCGTGGTAGATCAACTCTTGTAACCCATGTACCCTTGAATATAATCAAGTACGAGTAGGGTTTTACCTCCATTAAGAGGGCCCGAACCTGGGTAAACACTGTGTCCCTTCTCCATTGTTACTCTTGATCCTCAGACGCACAACTTGGGCCCCCCTACCCAAGATCTGCCGGTTTTGACACCGATAGTACTATCTTAACGATGCTATTTATCCTTCATGGTCAACATTTGTAAAGACCATTAGTGACCCCAAAATCAAGAAGTACAATTTTTTGCTGAAGCACAAGAAGCTTGCTGAAAGGACAATGAGAGGGCATTTGGTGTGTTGCATGCTCAGTTTGCCATTTTCGAGGTCCTACTTGCTTCTGGGATAAAAAAATCCCTCGGAGACATCATGACTACTTGTGTAATTTTACACAACGTGATCGTCGATGATGAGAGGGATTAATTATGACAACGCTGGTAGTCGTGTGAAGCCTGCGAGGGGCGCAGATGAGATCACTACATTTCTTGAAACCTACCGGAAGATCGACAAGCGTGATTCACACAGCCAACTCCAAAATGATCTTATTGAGCATCATTGGCAACTCTATGGGGGATAGATTCCCATTCATATGTATTTGTGTGTGATTTGAACAATTTGGTCTTGTAATAATTATTTGAATTTGAACATTTGTTGTAATGAAAACTATTGATTTATTGTGAATTGCTTTCCAGAACGTTTATATTCATATGTTGAATTTATATAATGATTCCATTCGGTTCACATCATTGAAATCTGTAATTTGTTTGAAGCTATGCAAAAATTGTGGTACTGCGATCCCTCCGGCGTGGAACAGATCCCATAAAACATTTGCGGTTGTTCCACTAGAGGGCTCGCGATACCGTATTCTTTTACAGGCACCTGTAAACAGATTTTGTGGGACGGGCATATACCGAATCTGCTAGAGATGATATAAGAAGCTCCCCACGGTGATGATAAGAAGCCGAAGACACTCGAGGATCAGTGTAGCTTGAGCACCGATGCAACACTTTCTAGACTCGAACCAGAGAACCTGCTGAAGCCAGGATGCACTTCAAGCTTCACCACCTTTGACCATAGGAGACAAATTCATTTTGCAAAAGTCATAAGCTCCACAAGGTTGCAACAGATAAAATGATAACAACTCCGGACTGCGTTTTTTTGTTTCCAAAAGACAACAAGATCTTGAAAAGAGCAGCATATAGCAATGTCAAGAATTCAGCAATAGTTTCCCAAGTTTTTGTTGCAACAATGCAATCAAAGAATAGATGTTGTATAGATTCATGATTACTGCATAAAACACAAGTCAAGTCATCTACATTTCGATGCTTAGCAAGATTATGATGAAGCAAACTTTTCTTGTTGATGATAAGGCACAAGAAAACATGTATATTGGGGACACTTTGCTTTTCCAAATGCCTTCAAGTCATACACAACCCCACCAAAGTTAATCATTCTATAAAAGTAACTAACCGAGTAGGAGCTTGAAGGTTCTAAGAGCATCCACACCCGGGTGCCCCAAACTCCCCATATACGCTGATACGTCCCAAACGTATCTACTTTTACAAATACCTTTGCTCTTGTTTTAGACTGTAATTTGCATGATTTGAATGGAACTAACTCGGACTGATGCTGTTTTCAGTAGAATTGCCGTGGTGTTGTTTTTGTGCCGAAATAAAAGTTCTCGGGTTGAGCTGAAAACTTATGGAGAATTATTTCAGAATATATAAAAAATATTGGCGAAGAAAATTACCAGAGGGGGGCCACCAAGGCGCCACAAGCCCAGGGGGTGCGCCTAGCAGGCTTGTGGGCCCCTGGCAGCTCCCACAACCCTAACTCCAACTACATAAGTACCTATTCACCAAGAAAAAAATCAGAGAGAAGGAATCATCACGTTTTACGATACGAAGCCGCTGCTACCTCCCGTTCTTCATCGGGGTGATTTGGAGTCCGTTCGGGGCTCCGGAGAGGGGAGTTTGATGTTGTTGTCATCATCAACCTTCCCCCATCACCAATTTCATGATGCTCACCGTCGGGGGTGAGTAATTCCTTCGTAGGCTTGCTGGACGGTGATGGGTTGGATGATATTTGCCATGTAATCGAGTCAGTTTTGTCAGGGCTTGATCCCCAATATCCACTATGTTCTGAGATTGATGTTGTTATGACTTTGTTATGCTTAATGCTTGTCACTAGGGCCCGAGTGCCATGATTTCATATCTGAACCCTTTATGTTTTCGCGAATATATTTGTGTTCTTGATCCTATCTTGCAAGTTATACACACCTATTACGTGTTATGATCCGCATACTCCAAGGTGACAATAATTGGGATTCTTTCTGGTGATTACCGTAGTTTGAGGAGTTCATGTATTCACTATGTGCTAATTCTTTGTTTTGATTCTCTATTAAGGCCTTAATATCCCTTAGTTTCGTTATGGACCCTGCTGCCACGGGAAGGTAGGACAAAATATGTCATGCAAGTTCTTGTCGCAAGCACATATGACTATATACGGAATACATGCCTACAATACATTGATGAATTGGAGCTAGTTCTGTGTCGCCCTAGGTTATGACTGTTACATGATGAATGTCATCCAACATAATTATCCATCACCAATCCAATGCCTACGAGCTTTTCACATATTGATCTTTGCTAAGTTACTATTGTTGTTGCTGCTGCTGTTTCAATCACCATAAAACTGCTACTGCTATTGTTACTGTTACTGTTGCTATCGTTACCACTGCTATCAAATTATCATACTACTGTTCTACTGATCGCTCTGCTACAAATATTTAGATCTCCAGGTGTGGTTGAATTGACAACTCAACTGCTAATACTTGCAAATATTTTTTGGCTCCCCTTGTGTCGAATCAATAAATTTTGGTTGAATGCTCTACCCTTGAAAAATTTTGCGATCCCCTATACTTGTGGGTTATCAAGACCTTTTCCTGGTGCCGTTGACGGGGAGCATAGCTCTATTTGCCGAGTCACTTGGGATTTATATTTGTTGATCACTATGCAGAATCTTAAGGATGATAGAACCAAGATCTTCCCTCTAGAACGAGGGGAGGTAAGGAACTGTTATCTAGCTCTGCACTTGATCCACCTTCTATTTTGAGTAAGCTTGCAACACCACCACCTGCTATTAATTCTGATATGTCACAAGTAATTGATGATGCCACTTCTCCATGAATGATGCTAGCACTTTTCTTGATGATACTGTGCCACTAGGTGAATTTCTTGACAAACAACTTGCTAAAGCTATAGAATTTGGAAATGCTGAAACTGATGAAATTTTTGAAACTGAAAATTAGGAAAACCTATTAGACCTATCTCTCCTAGAATTGAAATGCCTAAGATATCTGAGGGTTTTGTTGTGGGTGAAGAGATAACTAGAGAACTTCTTGCTTGTAATGATAGAGATGATCTTAAGAAACTACTGTGTAAGCTGAAAGAAAAATCCTTGAACGCTAGAATGAAATATGATCCAAAGTTTGCTACTTCACCTATCTTTGTTACTGATAAGGATTATGAATTATGTCGATCCTGAGTTAATTATTGGTTGAATATGATCCTTTCCATGGTTATGAATCTGAAACCATTGTGGCACATCTTACTAAGTTGAATGATATAGCCACCCTATTTGCCCATGAGGAAAAACATCGCTACTACTGTATCCTTAAGTTGTTTCCTTTCTCGTTAAAGGGTGATGCTAAGATATGGTTTAATACTCTTGCTCCTGGTTGTGTGTGTAGTCCCCGGGATATGATTTATTACTTCTCTGAAAAATATTTTCCTGCTCATAAGAAACAAGCTGCCTTACAGGAAATATTTTGTTGGAAATATGCCCTAGAGGCAATAATAAAAGTATTATTATATTTCTTTGTTCGTGATAATTGTCTTTATTCATGCTATAACTGTATTATCCAGAAATCGTAATACACGTGTGAATACATAGACCACAATATGTCCCTAGTGAGCCTCTAGTTGACTAGCTCGTTGATCAACAGATAGTCATGGTTTCCTGGCTATGGACATTGGATGTCGTTGATAACGGGATCACATCATTAGGAGAATGATGTGATGGACAAGACCCAATCCTAAGCATAGCACAAGATCGTGTAGTTCGTTTGCTAGAGCTTTTCCAGTGTCAAGTATCCTTTCCTTAGACCATGAGATCGTGTAACTCCCGGACACCGTAGGAGTGCTTTGGGTGTATCAAACGTCACAACGTAACTGGGTGACCATAAAGGTGCACTACAGGTATCTCCAAAAGTGTCTGTTGGGTTGACACGGATCGAGACTGGGATTTGTCACTCCGTATGACGGAGAGGTATCTCTGGGCCCACTCGGTAATGCATCATCATAATGAGCTCAAAGTGACCAAGTGGTTGGTCATGGGATCATGCATTACGGTACGAGTAAAGTGACTTGATGGTAACGAGACTGAACGAGGTATTGGGATACCGACGATCGAGTCTCGGGCAAGTAACGTACCGATTGACAAAGGGAATTGTATACGGGGTTTGATCGAATCCTCGACATCATGGTTCAACCGATGAAATCATCGTGGAACATGTGGGAGCCAACATGGGTATCCAGATCCCGCTGTTGGTTATTGATTGGAGAGTCGTCTCGGTCATGTCTGCATGTCTCCCGAACCCGTAGGGTCTACACACTTAAGGTTCGGTGATGCTAGGGTTATTAGGAAGACTTGTATGTGATTACCGAATGTTGTTCGGAGTCCCGGATGAGATCCCGGACGTCACGAGGAGTTCCGGAATGGTCCGGAGGTGAATTTTTATATATGGGAAGTTGTCATGCGGACACCGGAAAGTTTCGGGGGCATATCGGTATTGTACCGGGGCCACCGGAGAGGTTCCGGGGGTCCACCGGGAGGGGCCACCCCTCTCGGAGGGCCACATGGGCCGCAAGGGGCTGGGAGCCAGCCCCTGGAGGGCTGGGCCCCACCTTGGGCCCATGCGCCTAGGGTTGGGGGGGAAACCCTAAGGGGGGCGCCCCCCTTGCTTGGGGGGCAAGTCCCCCCTCCCTGGCCGCCGCCCCCCTCTAGATCCCATCTAGAGGGGTCGGCCCCCCTTGCCCCTTCCCCTATAAATAGAGGGGTGAGGGGAGGGCTGCTACACACATCCCAAGGCACAGCCCCTCCCCTCCCCAACACCTCTCCTCCTCCGTTATGTGCTTGGCGAAGCCCTGTCGGAGTACTGCTGCGCCAACACCATCACGCCGTCGTGCTGCCGTTGGAGCAATCTTCCTCAACCTCTCCTTCCTCCTTGCTAGATCAAGACGGAGGAGACGCCGTCCGTCCCGTACATGTGTTGAACGCGGAGGTGCTGTCCATTCAACACTTGGTCATAGGTGATCTGAATCACGGCGAGTACGACTCCATCATCACCCTTCCCTTGAACGCTTCCGCACTCAATCTACAAGTGGTATGTAGATGCAATCTCTCTTCCATGACTCATTGCTTAGATGAACTCATAGATGGATCTTGGTGAAACCGTAGGAAAAAATTTAATTTTCTGCAATGTTCCCCAACAGTGGCATCATGAGCTAGGTCTATGCGTAGTTCTCTATTGCACGAGTAGAACACAATTTTGTTGTGGGCGTGGATCTTGTCAACTTGCTTGCCACTACTAGTCTTTTCTTGCTTCAGCGGTATTGTGGGATGAAGCGGCCCGGACCAACCTTACACGTATGCTTACGTGAGACCGGTTCCACCGATGCACATGCACTAGCTGCATAAGGTGGTGGCGGGTGTCTGTCTCTCCCACTTTAGTTGGAGCGGATTCGATGAAAAGGGTCCTTATGAAGGGTAAATAGAAGTTGACAAAATCATGTTGTGGTTATTAAGTAGGTAAGAAAACGTTCTTGCTAGAACCCAATTGCAGCCACGTAAAAGATGCAACAACAATTAGAGGACGCCTAACTTGTTTTTGCAGCAATTGTCATGTGATGTGATATGGCCGTAAGTTGTGATCAATGATGAATGATATATTGTGATGTATGAGATCATGTTCTTGTAATAGGAATCACGACTTGCATGTCGATGAGTATGACAACCGGCAGGAGCCATAGGAGTTGCCTTTATTTTTGTATGACCTGCGTGTCATTGAAGAACGCCATGTAAATTACTTTACTTTATTGCTAAATGCGTTAGCCATAGAAGTAGAAGTAGTCGTTGGCGTGACAACTTCATGAAGACACGATGATGGATATCATGATGATGGAGATCATGGTGTCATGCCGGTGACAAGATGATCATGGAGCCCCGAAGATGGAGATCAATGGAGCTATATGATATTGGCCATATCATGTCACTACTATATAATTGCATGTGATGTTTATTATGTTTATGCATCTTGTTTACTTAGAACAATGGTAGTAAATAAGATGATCCCTTACAACAATTTCAAGAAGTGTTCTCCCCTAACTGTGCATCGTTGCTAAAGTTCGTCGTTTCGAAGCACCACGTGATGATCGGGTGTGATAGATCGTTACGTTCACATACAACGGTGTAAGACAGTTTTACACATGCAAAACACTTAGGGTTAACTTGACGAGCCTAGCATGTACGCACATGGCCTCGGAACACGAGACCGAAGGTCGAACACGAGTCGTATGGAAGATACGATCAACATGAAGATGTTCACCGACGATGACTAGTCCGTCTCACGTGATGATCGGACACGGCCTAGTCGACTCGGATCGTGTAACACTTAGATGACTAGAGGGATGTCTAGTCTGAGTGGAGTTCATTGAAAAATTTGATTAGATGAACTTAATTATCATGAACTTAGTCTAAAACCTTTGCAAATATGTCTTATAGATCAAATGGCCAACGCTCATGTCAACATGAACTTCAACGCGTTCCTAGAGAAAACCAAGCTGAAAGATGATGGCAGCAACTATACGGACTGGGTCCGAACCCGAGGATCATCCTCATAGCTGCCAGAAACAATATGTCCTAGAAGGACCGCTAGGTGACGCTCCGTCCCGAGAACCAAGACGTTATGAATGCTTGGCAGTCTCGTCGATGATTACTCCCTCGTTCAAGGCAGCATGCTTTACACTTAGAACCGGGCTCCAAAAGCGTTTTGAGCATCACAGAGCATATGAGATGTTCAAAGAGCTGAAACTAGTTTTCCAAGCTCATGCCCGGTCGAGAGATATGATGTCTCCGACAAGTTCTATAGTTGTAAGATGGAGGAAAACAGTTACAAGGAGCACATACTCAAAATGTGCAGGTTGCACAACCGCCGACTCACCAACATTAACCTCCCCGATGAGGCGGTCATTGACAGAATCCTTCATCGCTCCCACCAAGCTACAAGAGCTTTGTGATGAACTACAATATGCGGGGATGGTGAAGACCATTCTGAGGTATTTTCAATGTCAAGACAGCAGAGGTTGAAATCAAGAAAGAACATCAAGTGTTGATGGTCAATAAGACCACTAAGTTCAAGAAGGGCAAGGGCAAGAAGAACTTCAAGAAAGACGGCAAGGATGTTGCTGCGCGCCCGTAAGTCGGCTACCGGAAGAAGTCAAAGAATGGACCCAAGCCTGAGACTGAGTGCTTTTATTGCAAGGGGAAGGGTCACTAGAAGTGGAACTGCCCCAAATACTTAGCGGATAAGAAGGCCGGCAACACCAAAGGTATATTTGATATACATGTAATTGATGTGTACCTTACCAGACCGTAGTAACTCCCGGTATTTGATACCGTGCCGTTGCTCATATTTGTAACTCACAGCAGGAGCTGCGGAATAAACGGAGACTGGCGAAGGACGAGGTGACGATCGCGTCGGGAATGGTTCCGTGGTCGATGTGATCGCCGTCGCACGCTACCTCTACATTTACCTCACGGATTAGTTATAAACCTTAATAATTGTTATTTGGTGCCAAGTTTGAGCATGAACATTGTATCTGGATCTCGTTTAATACGAGATGGCTACTCATTTAAATCCGAGAATAATGGTTGTTCTATTTATATGAGAGATATGTTTTATGGTCATGCCCTTATGGTCAATGGTTTATTCTTAATGAATCTCGAGCGTAGTATTACACATATTCATAGTGTGAATGCCAAAAGATGTAAAGTTGATAACGATAGTCCCACATACTTGTGGCACTGCCGCCTTGGTCACATTGGTGTCAAGCGCATGAAGAAGCTCCATGCTGATGGACTTTTAGAGTCTCTCGATTATGAATCATTTGACACATGCGAACCATGCCTCATGGGCAAAATGACCAAGACTCCATTCTCCGGAACAATGGAGTGAGCAACCAACTTGTTGGAAATCATAGATACCGATGTGTGCGGTCCAATGAGCGTTGAGGCTCGCGGAGGATATCGTTATGTTCTCACTCTCACTGATGACTTGAGTAGATATGGGTATGTCTACTTAATGAAACACAAGTCTGAGACCTTTGAAAAGTTCAAGGAATTTCAGAATGAGGTAGAGAATCAACATGACCAAAAGATAAAGTTCCTACGATCAGATCGTGGAGGAGAATATTTAAGTCATGAATTTGGTACACACTTAAGGAAATGTGGAATCATTTCACAACTAACGCCGCCTGGAACACCTCAGCATAACGGTGTGTTCGAACATCGTAATCGCACTCTATTGGATATGGTGCGGTCTATGATGTCTCTTACCGACTTACCGCTATCATTTTGGGGATACGCTCTAGAGACAGCTACATTCACTTTAAATAGGGCACCGTCTAAATCCGTTGAGATGACACCGTATGAATTATGGTTTGGGAAGAAACCTAAGCTGTCGTTTCTAAAAGTTTGGGGATGCGATGCTTATGTCAAGAAACTTCAACCTGAAAAGCTCGAACCCAAGTCGGAAAAATGCGTCTTCATAGGATACCCTAAGGAAACTGTTGGGTATACTTTCTACTTAAGATCTGAGGGTAAGATCTTTGTTGCCAAGAACGGATGCTTTCTGGAAAAAGAGTTTCTCTCGAAAGAAGTAAGTGGGAGGAAAGCAGAACTCGATGAAGTACTACCTCTCGAACGGGAAAGTGGTGCAGCTCAGGAAAATGTTCCTGTGATGCCTACACCAACCGAAGAGGAAAATAATGATGATGATCAAGGTACTTGGATCAAGTTGCTCTTGAACTTCATAGGTCCACAAGGACACGTTCCGCACTGAGTGGTACGCAACCCTGTCACGGAAATCATGTTGTTAGACAACGGTGAACCTTCAAACTATGAAGAAGCAATGGCGGCCTAGATTCCAACAAATGGCTTGAAGCCATGAAATCCGAGATAGAATCCATGTATGAAAAGAAAGTATGGACTTTGACAGACTTGCCGATGATCGGCGACGATAGAAAACAAATGGATTTTTAAGAAGAAGACGGACGCGGATGGAAATGTTACCATTTATAAAGCTCGACTTGTCGCTAAGGGTTATCGACAAGTTCAAGGGATTGACTACGACCGAGACATTCTCTCCGTAGCAAAGCTGAAGTCCGTCCGAATCATGTTAGCAATTGCCGCATACTATGATTATGAGATATGGCAGATGGACGTCAAAACGGCATTCCTTAACGGACATCTTAAGGAAGAGCTGTATATGATGCAGCCGAAAGGTTTTGTCGATCCTAAGAATGCTAACAAAGTTTGAAAGCTCCAGCGATCCATTTATGGGCTGGTGCAAGCATCTCAGAGTTGGAACATTCGCTTTGATGAGATGATCAAAGCGTTTGGGTTTATCTTGAGACTTATGGAGAAGCTGCGTTTACAAGAAAGTGAGTGGGAGCTCAGTAGCATTTCTCATATTATATGTAGATGATATACTCTTGATGGGAAATGATATAGAACTTTTGGACAGCATTAAGGCCTACTTGAATAAATGTTTTTCAATGAAGGACCTTGGAGAAGCTGCTTATATATTAGGCATCAAGATCTATAGAGATAGATCGAGACGCCTCATAGGTATTTCACAAAGCACATACCTTGATAAGATTTTGAAGAAGTTCAAAATGGATCAGTCAAGAAGGGTTCTTGCACGTGTTGCAAGGTGTGAGATTGAGCTCGGCTCGATCCCGACCACAACAAAAGATAAAGAAGAGATGAGTGTCATCCCTATGCTTCAGCCATAGGATCTATTATGTATGCCATCTTGTGTACCAGACTGATGTAAACCTTGCCGTAAGCTTGGTAGCAAGGTACCAAAGTAATCCCGCAAGGAACACCGGACAGCGGTCAAGAATATCTGAAGTACCGAAAAGGACAAAGGACATGTTTCGTTTATGGAGGTGACGAAGAGCTCGTCGTAAGGGTTACGTCGACGCTAACTTCGACACGATCTGATGACTCTAAGTCACAAACCGGCACGTGTATATGTTGAATGGTGGAGCGATGGCTGGTGCAAATGCAAGCGAGCGTCGTGGCGGGATCTAGATGTGAAGCGGAGTACATGGCAGCCTCGGAGGCAGCGCATGAAGCAATTTGGGTGAAGGAGTTCATCACCGACCTAGGAGTCATACCCAATGCGCCGGGCGATCAAACTCTTCTGTGACAACACTGGAGCTATTGCCCTTGCCAAGGAGCCTGGTTTCACAAGAAGACCAGGCACATCAAGCGTCGCTTCAACTCCATCCGTGAAAATGTTCAAGATGGAGACATAGAAATTTGCAAAGTACATACGGATCTGAATGTCGCAGATCCGTTGACTAGACCTCTCTCGCGAGCAAAACATGATCAACACCAGAACTCTATGGGTGTTCGATTCATCACAATGTAACTAGATTATTGACTCTAGTACAAGTGGGAGACTGTTGGAAATATGCCCTAGAGGCAATAATAAAAGTATTATTATATTTCTTTCTTCGTGATAATTGTCTTTATTCATGCTATAACTGTATTATCCGGAAATCGTAATACACATGTGAATACATAGACCACAATATGTCCCTAGTGAGCCTCTAGTTGACTAGCTCGTTGATCAACAGATAGTCATGGTTTCCTGGCTATGGACATTGGATGTCGTTGATAACGGGATCACATCATTAGGAGAATGATGTGATGGACAAGACCCAATCCTAAGCATAGCACAAGATCGTGTAGTTCGTTTGCTAGAGCTTTTCCAATGTCAAGTATCCTTTCCTTAGACCATGAGATCGTGTAACTCCCGGATACCGCAGGAGTGCTTTGGGTGTATCAAACGTCACAACGTAACTGGGTGACCATAAAGGTGCACTACAGGTATCTCCGAAAGTGTCATTGGGTTGACACGGATCGAGATCGGATTTGTCACTCCGTATGACGGAGAGGTATCTCTGGGCCCACTTGGTAATGCATCATCATAATGAGCTCAAAGTGACCAAGTGGTTGGTCACGGATCATGCATTACAGTACGAGTAAAGTGACTTGCCGGTAACGAGACTGAACGAGGTATTGGGATACCGACGATCGAATCTCGGGCAAGTAACATACCGATTGACAAAGGGAATTGTATACGGGGTTTGATCGAATCCTCGACATCGTGGTTCAACCGATGAAATCATCGTGGAACATGTGGGAGCCAACATGGGTATCCAGATCCCGCTGTTGGTTATTGACCGGAGAGTCGTCTCGGTCATGTCTGCATGTCTCCCGAACCCGTAGGGTCTACACACTTAAGGTTCGGTGATGCTAGGGTTATTAGGAAGACTTGTATGTTATTACCGAATGTTGTTCGGAGTCCCGGATGAGATCCCGGACGTCACAGGAGTTCCGGAATGGTCCAGAGGTGAAGTTTTATATATGGGAAGTTGTCATGCGGACACCGGAAAGTTTCGGGGGCATATCGGTATTGTACCGGGGCCACTGGAGAGGTTCCGGGGGTCCACCGGGAGGGGCCACCCCTCTCAGAGGGCCACATGGGCCGCAAGGGGCAGGGAGCCAGCCCCTGGAGGGCTGGGCGCGCCCCCCACCTTGGGCCCATGCGCCTAGGGTTGGGGGGGGGGAAACCCTAAGGGGGGCGCCCCCCTTGCTTGGGGGGCAAGTCCCCCCTCCCTGGCCGCCGCCCCCCTCTAGACACCATCTAGAGGGGTCGGCCCCCCTTGCCCCTTCCCCTATAAATAGAGGGGTGAGGGGAGGGATGCTACACACATCCCAAGGCGCATCCCCTCCCCTCCCCAACACCTCTCCTCCTCCGTTACGTGCTTGGCGAAGCCCTGTCGGAGTACTACTGCACCAACACCATCACGCCGTCGTGCTGCCGTTGGAGCAATCTTCCTCAACCTCTCCTTCCTCCTTGCTGGATCAAGACGGAGGAGACGCCGTCCGTCCCGCACGTGTGTTGAACGCGGAGGTGCTGTCCGTTCAGCACTTGGTCATCGGTGATCTGAATCACGGCGAGTACGACTCCATCATCACCCTTCCCTTGAACGCTTCCGCACTCAATCTACAAGTGGTATGTAGATGCAATCTCTCTTCCATGACTCGTTGCTTAGATGAACTCATAGATGGATCTTGGTGAAACCGTAGGAAAAATTTTAATTTTCTGCAACGTTCCCCAACATATTTAACTTTGTGCAAATTGAAGAAGAGAATCTCCCTCAAGCTTGGGGGAGGCTTCTCCAATTACTTAATGCTTTGCCTGATCATCCTCTCAAGAAAAATGAAATACTTGATATAGTTTATAATGGATTAACCAATGCTTCTAGGGACTACCTAGATAGTTGTGCTGGTTGTGTTTTCAGGGAACAAACTATTGAATAGGATGAAGAACTATTGAATAATATATTGATGAATGATAATGATTGGACACTTCCTGAACCGCCGCCTAAACCAACTCTGAAGAAGAGGGGTATTATATTTCTCAGTTCTGAAGATACGCAAGAGATAAAGAAATCTATGAAAGAAAAAGGTATTGAAGATGAAGATGTTAAGACTTTACCACCTATTGAAGAAATACATGGACTTGACACCCCGACACAGGTAGTAGAGGTAAATTCTCTTATAAGATTTGATGAAGGTCATATTCCTTATAATAAATCTTCTAGTCAATGCTTGGATGAACTTGATAAGTACATTGTTAAGCAAGAAAATTTTAATGCGTATGTTTTGAAACAATTGAAACGTAATGCCTACATTATTGATCGCTTGAGTGACTTGATGTTTAGAATTGCTAATGATGTTAAAGGTCTAGGAAAACATGCTTCCATGGTCCAAATTCAGTTAGAATACATTGCTAAATCTCAAAATGATTTGCCTAATGAAATGAATAGTAATATGAATGATCATGATGTTAGAGTAATGACTGGAGGCGGTAGAATGACTCAGGAGACACTATATCCTGAAGGTCGTCCTAAAAGAATTGAACAAGATTCTGAGAGAATTAATATTGATGCACCAGTCCATCCAAAAAGAAAAAGAGAAAGAAAAATGATAGGACTTTGCATGCTTCTAGTGAACCTGAGGTAGAAAAACTTTATGAGAATAGTAATGATGTTTCTATTTCTGATGCCGAGACACAATCTAGTAATGAACATTCACCTAGTTAAAGATAATGATAATGATGAAGTTCATGTGGATGCTCAGCTAGACAATGATAAACAACCTGATAATGATCTCAAAATAGAACCTATTATTGATCTTGATAACCCACATACTAAAAATAAATGTTATGATAAAAGAGATTTTGTTGCCAGAAAACATGGTAGGGAAAGAGAACCATGGGTTCGTAAACCCATGCCTTTCCCAGCTAAACCATCTAAAAATAAGGATGAAGAAGAATTTGAATGCTTTGCTGAAATGCTTAGGCCAGTCTTTTGCGTACTCGTTTGACTAATATTTTTAAGATGGCCCCACATGCTAAATACATGAAAGATATTATCACTAAAAGAAGAGAGATAGCTGAACCTAAAATTTCCACCATGCTTGCAAACTATTCTTTTAAGGGTGGAGTACCTAAGTAACTAGGAGATCTAGGAATACCCACTATACCATGCTTCATTAAAAGAAACTATGTCAAACCTGCTCTATGTGACTTAGGAGCTGGTGTTAGTGTAATGCCTTTCTCTTTATATGGAAGACTTGATTTGAATAAACTCACACCTACTGAAATATCATTACAAATGACTGATAAATCATCGGCCATACCTATCAGTATTTGTGAGGATGTGTCTGTTGTAGTTGCAAATGTTACTATCTTGATAGACTTTGTTATGCTTGATATGCCCTAGGACAACAACATGTCGATTATCCTTGGTAGACCCTTTT
The DNA here is from genome assembly GCA_021437245.1 of Aegilops speltoides. Taxonomy (NCBI): domain Eukaryota; kingdom Viridiplantae; phylum Streptophyta; class Magnoliopsida; order Poales; family Poaceae; genus Aegilops; species Aegilops speltoides. The sequence continues at coordinate 337,724,717 of CM038144.1, forward strand.
TGAATGCTACAGTGGATGTTATTGATTGCAACAAAAGAAAGATCACTTTTCATAACAATGGTAATGATCATACAGTACACTTCCCGAAGAAACAATTTCAAGTGAATGGTATTAATGTTATTAAAAAGGCTCCAACAATTACTATGGGAAGTTTTTAACTCCCTCTTCCTACTATCAAAAAGAAATATGAAACTCTTATTATTGGGGAGATGCATATCCCCGTTGAGGTAACCTAGTGTTATATGAAGATTCTTCGGTTTCATCTTGTTCGAAAATGGTTTGTTAATAAGACTTGATCAATCTTATTAATGGATTCTTTTTTAGGGGCATGTGGTCGATGAATTTAGTAAGCACAATCTACTGTACCTATTATTTACTCTTTGTTATTTAAATTAATAAAGTAGAAATGCTACGATTTCCTGTTTTCTGAATTTTTTGTGCAATAAAAAATGACCCAAAAATTAAAGTTCTCAGAATGCTCTGAAAATTTAGTATGAATTTTTGTAGAATACATATTTAAGAATTTTTGGCACTGAACACACCCCAGGGGGGTGCACCTGTGAGCACAAGCTCACAGGGCGCGCCACCCCCCAAGGCGTGCCTAGTGGGCTTGTGGGTCCCGCGGGGACCCACTCACTTACCCCAGCCGCCCATTCCCTTCTTCTTCCTCCAGAAAAATCACTTGCTTGCTGAAACCCACGTTCTTGCTCCTTTGATTGCAAATTTCGATCTCCTTGCTCGGAACTCCATTTCTGAAACTGTTTTGTGAGATTATCCTTCGGTATGTCACTCCTCCAATGGTCCAATTAATTTTTGTTCTAGTGGTTTATATATTGCTATTTTTTGCTGTTGTGGTGACCATGTTCTTCAGCTTGCATGTCAAATTTATATGGTCCAAAGTAGTTTTGATGCATGATATAGCCTCTAGAAACTTGCAGGAGTAGTTGCTATCGATTTTGTTGAGTTTGCTTCACTTTTATTTTGAGTCACTAAAAATTTCAGAATTTTTTCAGAAAAATAAAATGCTCAAGTGGAGGTTAAGAGGATCTTCAAGCTGGACTCCTAAGGAGGCTCCGAAGCCCAAATATCACCTTCCTCGTATAGCCAAAGTATGGCCGTGCGAATGGCCGTGCAACACTTTCTTGAGGGATGCGGGAATTCTCGATGGCTTCTATCATTTGTTGAACAATGCCGGTGTCCTTCCCTTCCTCGAAGATAAGTGTGACCAGTACCTTCTCCTCACAAATACTTTTGTGCAAAGTTTCCATTTCCACTCTAGGACAGAACCGCCCACGGTCATGTTCAACTTATATGACGTTCCTAGAGAGATGACACTAGATGAGTTTTGTGAGGCTTGTTTGATTCCACCGGAGGGCAGCCCTATAGAGCCACATGCAGGTGATCTTGATCCTGCGGATTTATATCCAACGTCACTATTGGGGAGACAAGAGGAGTTTCTGAGGCTAGAGTTGCTAGTTTACATTTCACCATTTTGCGTTATTATTCATTATTTGCCGGGAGGTGTTTGATTGGATGATGGGAGAGTGGAACACTCAGCTCTCTGGACCTTGCTATTTTGCGCCATGCTATTTACAACGATAGAACTTTTAGTTTGGGTGCCATGATTACTCGACGGTTACACACTAACCACTCGAAGGGAGTTATTTATGGAGGTATTTATGCCTCTCGCCTCGCTAGAAATTTTGAGATCCATATTAGGCACGAGGAAGCGGAGGAGAAGCTTTTACCTATTAGATACCTCGATTATGCTATGGTTGGGCATGACTTTATTGATGGTGGCAAGACATGATTTCGGTATAACTTGGTTTTTAGTCAGGGAACTCATGAGACATTACCTTTCCTGCACCTTCTTTGTTTGATCTTTCTTTAGGCAGGTACACTATTATGCCCGCAGACATCTATGCTTACTGGGGCTTGGTGCCTCCCCAAGTGGTCGAGCCTGAGCCAGCACCTGTGCTTGAGGTCGCCGCAGAACCTGTTTACCAGTGGGATCCGCAGGATCCCGTCTATCAGTGGAACCTCGATGAGCCTCAACACTATCCTAGAGAGGGATACTTCGACCCGTGGGCGTAGACCAACTTAGTCCAAAAGCCTAAGCTTGGGGGAGTACGTATTTCTTACTGACATTACATTCATGTACCACACATTTCATTCTAGTTGTCGGTGCTCATCCTTTTTCTTTGTATATCTATGTTAATTTTATTTTTGATTTCTTCTTGAGTGTTTGAAAAGCTTCAAAAATCCAAAAATATTCCTCGTTTCTTTTCGGTTTTTATTTCTTATTTAGTAGTTTATAGTATTAAAAGAAAATCCAAAAAGATTTCTCGTTCTTCTTTTACTTGTTGGGAGCTTTCCCGTGTAAATAGTTTTTCTTGTTTGTTAAATTTGCTTCCTTCAAGAAAAACTAAAACTCCAAAAATATTTCAATGTGTTTCTCTAAAATTCTTTTCTCTTCTTTGAGTTGTCGTAAGGAGAAGACCACAATGAACATGTTGAGTGGCTCTCATATGCACTATTGTTGATCTAACAAAGAGCCCATATTACCTTGTCTTCTCCTTTGAACATAATGTTTGCAGATTCTAGCTTAGTCCACGACACACTTGCACTATTATTATTTTCATATCATTCGGTCGTGCAAGTGAAAGGCCATAATGACGGTGATTTGATCAAGTGATTGAGGTGAAGAAAAGCTGGTATGAACTCCTCTTGTTTTTGCTTTTGTAAAAATGTTTAGCTCATCGTTATTGATTTGGTATTATTATGAGTAAACATGTTTGTGATAACAATTAGAGATTATAGTTGCGCATGCCATGCTTAAATAGCTAGGAGTGGATAATGATTTATCTTCAGTGTCAACATGCATTAAAATGGTTATGATGTGGTATGATAGTATGGTATCTCCCTCTGAATGATTTGAGTGGTTCGACTTGGACACGTTCATGCATGTAGTTTATTGAAAACCAACATAGCCTCCATGATATTTATTTTCATGGTGTTTGATATCCTACTCATGTTCGTATTCAATTTTAACTATTCTCAATGCATGATGATGACCGTTTTCGCTTTCTAGCTGGTCGCTTCTCAATCTATTTGCTAGCCTTCACCTGTACTAAGCGGGAATACTGCTTGTGCATAAAAATCCCTAAAACCAAAGTTGTTCCATATGAGTCCACTATATCTACCTATATGCAGTATTACTCTGCCGTTCCAAGTAAACTTGCATGTGGCACCTCTAATCATTCAATTTTAGATACATTATAATTGAGCACTTTTCCTGCCCTCTCAGGCTGTCAGCATCCCTAGCCGTTCGATCGTCAATTTTGAACATTTTTGTCTGTTAGATTAGGTGTGAATCGCATGTAATCTGGCTTCGGTCACAATTAACAACCAATAACCGTATTGGGCAGCTGGTCTGGTCACTTTTTTGAGCGTCTCACGTTAAATTGGGCCTAATGGGCATTTAGGAGCCTCCCCTCCTGCGCGAAGCCAGAAATAGAAAAGGACAGAGGCGACCCTCATTCCGTTTGCGAGGCCGCACGCATGTTCCCACCCCCGCCTGGCAGCTGCGCGACCGGTGCGAGAGCGATGACTTCCACGAGGACCATGCTGGGTTCGGCAACTCACTCAATCGATAGGGTCATGTCTTCCAGCAACGTGACAGGGAGGCACTACAAAAAAATACACTTCCGTGATGATACATGTTTGTCATAGTAGGTCACGTTTTTTGTCATGCATGTACATCCATGACGATTTTATGACAGAATCAAGATAGTTATACCTGTGCTGCCGTAGAAGTGTTCCATGACATTACCAAAATTATCATCACGGAAGTGTCCACTTCCATGACGATAAATCATGCGTCATAGAAGTGCTTTCGTCAAGGGTGACCGACATGTGGCATCCACCGTAACGGAATGCCGTTAAGCTATCGGGTTCGATTTTGGATCCGATAACCCGTTAACAGCTCGGACCAATGGGGATTTTCCACATGTAAAGTCATCATTGGCTGGAGGAAACATGTGTCAGCTCTGTGTTGGCACAGGTGTCAATCATCCAATGGGCGAGATGCGCCTATGATATGTTGACACGTGGACCGGTGCTACGTCTTGAGCTTGCGTTGGTTTTCCTTGTAGAGGAAAGGGTAATGCAGCAATAGTAGCGTAAGTATTTCCCTCAGTTTTTGAGAACCAAGGTATCAATCCAGTAGGAGGCTCCTCAAAAGTCCCACACACCTACACAAACAAACAAAGAACTCGCAACCAACGCAATAAAGGGGTTGCCAATCCCTTCACGGCCACTTGCGAAAGTGAGATCTGATAGAGATAGTATGATAAGATAAATATATTTTTGGTATTTTATAATATAGATGCAAAAAGTAAAGATGCAAATAAAAGTAGATTGAAAGCTTATATGATAAAAGATAGACCCGGGGGCCATAGGTTTCACTAGAGGCTTCTCTCAAGATAGCATAAGTATTACGGTGGGTGAACAAATTACTATCGAGCAATTGATAGAAAAGCGAATAATTATGAGATTATCTCAGCATGATCATGTATATAGGCATCACGTCCACAACAAGTAGACCGACTCCTGCCTGCATCTACTACTATTACTCCACACATCAACCGACGCCTGCCTGCATCTAGAGTATTAAGTTCATAAGAACGAGTAACGCATTAAGAAAGATGACATGATGTAGAGGATAAACTCAAGCAATATGATATAAACCCCATCTTTTATCCTCGATGGCAACAATACAATACGTACCTTGCTGCCCTCACATCATTTGGGAAAGGACACCGCAAGATTGAACCCAAAGCTAAGCACTTCTCTCATGGCAAGAAAGATCAATCTAGTAGGCCAAACCAAACTGATAATTCAAGAGACTTGCAAAGATAACTCAATCATACATAAAAGAATTCAGAGGAGATTCAAATATTTCTCATAGATAAACTTGATCATAAACCCACAATTCATCAGATCTCGACAAACACACCGCAAAAAGAGTTTACATCGAATAGATCTCCACAAGAGAGGGGGAGAACATTGTATTGAGATCCAAAAAGAGAGAAGAAGCCATCTAGCTAATAACTATGGACCCGAAGGTCTGTGGTAAACTACTCACAACTCATCGGAGGGGCTATGGTGTTGATGTAGAAGCCCTCCATGGTCGATTCCCCCTCTGGCGGAGCGCCGACGAAGGCTCCAAGATGGAATCTCGCGGATACAGAAGGTTACGGTGGCGGAAATTGTGTTTCGTTGGCTCCCTAGATGTTTTCGGGGTACGTAGGTATATATAGGAGGAAGAAGTACGTCAGTGGCCGCCTATGGGGCCCATGAGATAGGGGGCGCGCCCAGAGGGGGTGGGCGCCCCCTCCTGTCTCCTGGCCGCCTCACAAGCTTCTTGACTTGCACTCCAAGTTCTCCGGATCATGTTCGTTCCAAAAATCATGCTCCCGAAGGTTTCATTCCATTTGGACTTTGTTTGATATTCCTTTTGTTCGAAATACTGAAATAGGCAAAAAAAAGCAATACGGGCTGGGCCTCCGGTTAGTAGGTTAGTCCAAAAAATGATATAAATGTGTGAAATAAAGCCCATAAACATCCAAAAGGGGTAATATAATAGCATGGAACAATCAAAAATTTTAGATACGTTGGAGACGTATCAAGCATCCCCAAGTTTAATTCCTGCTCGTCCTTGAGTAGGTAAATGATAAAAACAGAATTTTTGATGTGGAATGCTACCTAGCATAATTATCAATGTAATTTACTTTATTGTGGCATGAATGTTCAGATCCAAATGATTCAAGCTAAAAGCTTATAAAACATAAAAAATAATAATGCTTCGAAGCATACTAACAAATAATCATGTCCTATCAAAATTGCATAGCCAAAGAAAGCTTATCCCTAAAAATCATATAGTTAGGCCATGCTTCATTTTCATTACACAAAATACTCCCATCATGCACAACCCCGGTTTCAGCCAAGCAATTGGTTCATACTTTTTAACATGCTTCAGCTTTTTCAACTCTTACGCAATACATGAGCGCAGGCCATGGACATAGCACTATGGTGGTATAAGGTGGTGGTTGTGAGGACAAAAAGAGGTAGAAGATAGTCTCACATCAACTAGGCGTATCAACGGGCTATGGAGATGCCCATCAATAGATATCAATGTGAGTGAGTAGGGATTGCCATGCAACGGATGCACTAGAGCTATAAATATATGAAAGCTCAACAAAAGAAACTAAGTGGGTGTGCATCCAACTTGCTTGCTCACGAAGACCTAGGGCATTTTGAGGAAGCCCATCATTGGAATATACAAGCCAAGTTCTATAATGAAAAATTCCCACTTAGTATATGAAAGTGATAACATAGGAGACTCTCTATCATGGAGATCATGGTGCTACTTTGAAGCACAAGTGTGGAAAAAGAGATAGTAGCATTGTCCCTTCTCTCTTTTTCTCTCATTTTATTTTTTTCTTTCTTTCTTTTTTTCTTTTCCTTTTTTTCTTTGGCCTTCCCTTTTTTTTTATTTCTTTTTGGCCTTTCTCTTTTTTATTTCTTTTTTTTCTTTTTAAAGTCCGAAGTCTCGTCCCGACTTGTGGGGGAATCATAGTCTTCATCATCCTTTCCTCACTGAGACAATGCTCTAATAATGAAGATCATCACACTTTTATAGATTTACAACTCAAGAATTACAACTGAAAGCTAGAACAAGATATGAATCTATATGAATGCCTCCGACGGTGTACCGTGATATGCAATGAATCAAGAGCGACATGTATGAAAATTATGAAGGTGGCCTTGCCACTAATACGTTGTCAACTACATGATCATGCAAAGAGCAATATGACAATGATGGAACGTGCCATAATAAACGGAATGGTGGAAAGTTGCATGGTGATCTATCTCGGAATGGCTATGGAAATGCCATAATAGGTAGGTATGGTGGCTGTTTTGAGGAAGGTAAATAATGGGTGCATGATACCGGCGAAAGTTGCGTGGTATAATAGAGGCTAGCAAAGTGGAAGGATGAGTGTGCGTATATCCATGGACTTACATTAGTCATAAAGAACTCATATACTTATTGCAAAAGTCTACTTGCCCTTGAACCAAAGTACTACTATGCATGCTCCTAGGGGAAGGGTTGGTAGGAGTTAACCATCGCGCGATCCCGACCTCCACTCATAAGGAAGACAATCAAAAGAGCACCTCATGCAACAAATTTGTCACACAGCTTTTACCATGCGTGCATGCTATGGGACTTGCCAACTTCAACACAAGTATTTCTCAGTTTCATAATTACCCGCTAGCATGAACCAAACATTACTACCTTTATATCTCAAAAACAATTATCAAGCATCAAATTGATCATAGCATCCAATTCACTTCCAATGATAGTTTTTATTATACTCAACTTGGATGCTCATCATTCTAGGACCAAATTTGTAACCATAGCAAATACCATGCTGTTCTAAAAGACTCTCAAAATAATATAAGTGAAGCATGAGAGACTAGCAATTTCTTCAAAATTAAGCTACCGTCGTGCTCTAAAAGATATAGGTGAAGCACTAGAGCAAAAACTATCAAGCTCAATAGATATAAGTGAAGCACATAGAGTATTCTAGCAAATTCTAATCAAGTGGGATTCTCCCAAAAGGTGTGTACAGCAAGGATGATTGTGGTAAACTAAAAAGCAAAGACTAATATAATACACAACGCTCCAAGCAAAACACATATCATGTGGCGATTAAAAATATAGCTCCAAGTAAAGTTACCAATGAACGAAGACGAAAGAGGGGATGCCTTCCGGGGACATCCCCAAGCTTAGGCTTTTGGCTATTCCTGAATATCTTGGGGTGCCATGGTCATCCCCAAGCTTAGGCTCTTGCCACTCCTTATTCCATAGTCCATCAAAGCTTTACCCAAAACTTGAAAACTTCACAACACAAAACTCAACAGGAAATCTTATAAGCTCCGTTAGTGAAAGAAAACAAAACCACCACATAAGGTACTGTAATGAACTCTCTATTTATTTATTTTGGTGTTAAACCTACTGTATTCCAACTTCTCTATGGTTTATAAACTATTTTACTAGCCATAGATGCATCAAAATAAGCAAACAACACACGAAAAACAGAATCTGTCAAAAACAGAACAGTCTGTAGAAATCTGTAACTAACGCAAACTTATGGAACACTAAAAATCCTACCAAAATAGGAAGTCCTGGAAAATTTGTCTATTGATCATCATCAAAAAGAATCAATGCAAAATCACGTTTCTGTGATTTAACAAAACTAAATGCGTGCATGCAAAGTTTTTGTTTTTTAGCAGAATCAAATTAACTATCATCATAGGTTATCCTATAGGTTCTACTTGGCACAAACACTAATTAAAAGATAAAAACACATCTAAACAGAAGGTAGATGCAAAATTTATTACTAAACATCAACAAAAACAAAAAATACAAATAAAATTGGGTTGCCTCCCAACTAGCGCTATCGTTTAACGCCTCTAGCTAGGCATAAAAGCGAAGATAGATTTAAGTAGTGCCATCTTTGGCACTAAATTCATAAGTAGCCCGCATGATAGATTCATAAGGTAATTTGACTTTCTTTCTTGGAAAGTGCTCCATGCCTTTCCTTAATTAAAATTGGAATCTAATATTCCCTTCCTTCATATCAATAATCGCACCAATCGTTCTAAGGAAAGGTCTACCAAGAATAACAGGGCAAGAAAGATTGCAATCTATATCAAGAACGATAAAATCTACGGGCACCAAATTTCTATCTGCAACAATGAGAACATCATTGATTCTTCCCATTGGCCTTTTAATGGTGGAATCCGCAAGGTGCAAATTTAAAGAGCAATCATCAAGATCATGGAAACCTAGAAAATCACATAAAGTTTTCGGAATCGTGGAAACACTAGCACCCAAATCACACAAAGCAAAACACTCATGATCTTTAAATCTAATCTTTATAGTAGGTTCCCACTCATCATTAAGTTTTCTAGGTATAGAAACTTCCAAATTAAGTTTTTCATCATAAGATTGCATCAAGGCATCAACAATGTGTTTGGTAAAAGCTTTATTTTGACTATAAGCATGAGGAGAATTAACAACGGATTGCAACAAGGAAATACAACCTTCTAAAGAACAATTATCATAATCAAATTCCTTGAAATCCGAGATAGTGGGTTCAATGCTATTTAAAGTCATGACCTCTCCAATCCCACTTTTACCAAATTTAGCATCAAGATCTAAAAACTCTGAATTATTGGGACGCTTTCTAACTAAAGTTGACACATCTCCAGTCCCATTATTATCAAGATTCATATTGCAAAACAAAGATCTAATAGGAGACACATCAATAACTTTAAGCTCTTCATCATTATTTTCGTTGAAACTAGAAGAACACGCCTTTACAAAGCAATCTTTCTTAGCACGCAATCTAGCGGTTCTTTCCTTGCACTCATCAATGGAAATTCTCATTGCTTTGAGAGACTCATTGATATCATGCTTAGGAGGAGTAGATCTAAGTTTAAGAGAATCAACATCAAGCAAAAGTCTATCAACGTTCCTAGCCAAATCATCAACTTTGAGCAATTTTTCTTCAAGCAAGGCATTAAAATTCTTTGGAGAAATCATAAATTCTTTCACACTATTCTCAATATCAGAGGGAATCTTATTAAAATTACCATAAGAATTATTGTAGGAATTTCCATAATTATTAGAGGAATTACTAGGGAACGGTCTAGAATTAAAGTTTCCTCTATAAGCACTATTACCGAAACTATTCCTACTAACAAAATTCACATCCATAGATTCATTATTATTCTCAATCAAAGTAGACAAAGGCATATCATTGGGATCAAGAGGAGTATTTTTAGTAGCAAACAATTTCATAAGTTCATCCATCTTTCCACTCAAAACATTGATTTCTTCTATAGCATGCACTTTTTTACTAGAAGATCTTTTGGTGTGCCATTGAGAATAATTAGCCATAATATTATCAAGAAGTTTTGTAGCATCTCCTAACGTGATTTCCATAAACGTGCCTCCCGCGGCCGAATCTAAAAGATTTCTAGAAGCAAAGTTCAAACCGGCATAAATTTTTTGTATGATCATCCATAAATTCAAACCATGAGTAGGGCAATTGCGAATCATCAATTTCATTCTTTCCCAAGATTGGGCAACATGCTCATGATCAAGTTGTTTAAAATTCATAATATCATTCCTAAGAGTGATAATCTTAGCGGGAGGAAAATACTTAGAGATAAAAGCATCTTTGCACTTGTTCCAAGAATCAATACTATTTTTAGGCAAAGACGAAAACCAAACTTTAGCACGATCTCTAAGTGAAAACGGAAATAACTTCAATTTAACAATATCATTATCCGTATCTTTCTTCTTTTGCATATCACACAAATCGACAAAGTTGTGTAGATGAGTAGCGGCATCTTTAGGAAGGCCGACGAATTGATCTTTCATAACAAGATTCAGCAAAGCAGTATTGATTTCACAAGACTCAACATCATTAAGAGGAGCAATCGGAGTACTAAGGAAATCATTATTATTGGTATTGGATAAATCACCCAATTTGATATTATCTTCCGCCATGGCAACAAGTAATCCAACACACAAGGAAATAGAAAAGGCACAACACAGAGAGAGAGAGAGAGAGAGAGAGAGAGAGAGAGAGAGAGAGAGAGAGAGAGAGAGAGAGAGAGAGAGAGAGAGAGAGAGAGAGAGAGAGAGAGAGAGAGAGAGAGAGAGAGAGAGAGAGAGAGAGAGAGAGAGAGAGAGAGAGAGAGAGAGAGAGAGAGAGAGAGAGAGAGAGAGAGAGAGAGAGAGAGAGGTTGGGAAAGAGAGGGCAAATATAACGGCAAGGGTGAAGTGGGGGAGAGGAAAACAAGAGGCAAATGGCAAATAATGTAAATGCGAGGGAGATGAGTTTGTGATGGGTACTTGGTATGTCTTGACTTGAGCGAAGACCTCCCGGGCAACGGCGCCAGAAATCCTTCTTGCGTTGGTTTTCCTGAAGAGGAAAGGGTGATGCAGCAATAGTAGCATAAGTATTTCCCTCAGTTTTTGAGAACGAAGGTATCAATCCAGTAGGAGGCTCCTCGAAAGTCCCACGCACCTACACAAACAAACAAAGAACTCGCAACCAACACAATAAAGGGGTTGTCAATCCCTTCACGGCCACTTGCGAAAGTGAGATCTGATAGAGATAGTATGATAAGATAAATATATTTTTAGTATTTTATAATATAGATGCAAAAAGTAAAGATGCAAATAAAAGTAGATTCAAAGCTTATATGATAAAATATAGACCCGGGGGCCATAGGTTTCACTAGAGGCTTCTCTCAAGATAGCATAAGTATTACGGTGGGTGAACAAATTACTATCGAGCAATTGATAGAAAAGTGAATAATTAGGAGATTATCTAGGCATGATCATGTATATAGGCATCACGTCCGCGACAAGTAGACCGACTCCTGCATGCATCTACTACTATTACTCCACACATCGGTCAACTCCTGCCTGCATCTAGAGTATTAAGTTCATAAGAACAGAGTAACGCCTTTACAAAGATGACATGATGTAGAGGGATAAACTCAAGCAATATGATATAAACCCCATCTTTTTATCCTCGATGGCAACAATACAATACGTGCCTTGCTGCCCCTGCTGTCACTGGGAAAGGACACCGCAAGATTGAACCCAAAGCTAAGCACTTCTCTCATGGCAAGAAAGATCAATCTAGTTGGCCAAACCAAACTGATAATTTGAAGAGACTTGCAAAGATAACTCAAACATACATAAAAGAATTTAGAGGAGATTCAAATATTTCTCAAAGATAAACTTGATCATAAACCCACAATTCATCGGATCTTGACAAACACACCGCAAAAAGAGTTTACATCGAATAGATCTCCACAAGAGAGGGGGAGAACATTGTATTGAGATCCAAAAAGAGAGAAGAAGCCATCTAGCTAATAACTATGGACCCAAAGGTCTGTGGTAAATAGTCCTGGCCATCTCAGGCCTGGCCCTGTCAGCCCACCCAGGCCCGGCCCTAAAATCCAGGGCCTAGGCCCGATGGGCTTGCTCGTGGCCGGGCTTGGGCCTAAGTTTTGAGCCCACCAGCAGGGCCTGGACGGGCTTGGGCTTGGCATATTGGCATTTTAAGGAAGAGGCCCGGCCCACGGCCCTAAGCCCTAAGGGCTTTTGAGGGCTTTTGACCAGATGGGCCAGGCTTGGGCTTGAAAAGTAGGCTCGATGGTAGGGCCTGGGAGGGCCTGGGCCTCGCTTTTGACGTGGGCTTTTTCAGCCCGCCCAAGCCCGCCCGCCCGCCCATGGCCGATATAGTGGTAAACTACTCACAACTCATCGGAGGGGCTATGGTGTTGATGTAGAAGCCCTCCATGGTCGATTCCTCCCATGAGCGCCGTGAAGCCTCCAAGATGGGATCTCGGATATCTGTAAGATTACGGTGGTGGAAATTGTGTTTCGTTGGCTCCTGGATGTTTTCGGGCACGAGGTATATATAGGAGGAAGAAGTACGTCGGTGGTCACTGTGGGGCCTAGGAGATAGGGCGCCCAAAGGGGTGGGCACGCCTCTTGTCTCCCCGCCGCCACAAGCTTCTTGACTTGCACTCCAAGTTCTCCGGATCACGCTCGCTCCAAAAATCATGCTCTGAAGGTTTCATTCCGCTTTGGACTCCGCTTGATATTCCTTTTCTTCGAAATACTGAAATAGGCAAAAAACAGCAATACGGGCTGGGCCTCCAGTTAGTAGGTTAGTCCCAAAAATGATAATAAAGCCCTTAAACATCCAAAAGGGGTAATATAATAGCATGGAACAATAAAAAATTATAGATACGTTGGAGACGTATCAACTGGCCCATACAGTTTAAATGGGCCGGCCCAACTAAAGGCCCACAAGATTTTGTGGACCATAATGGGCCGGCCCAGCTAAAGGCCCACGAGATTTTGCGGACCATAATGGGCTGGCCCAGCTAAAGGCCCACCAGATTTTGCGGGCCATATTGGGCTGGCCCAGGTAAAGGCCCACAAGATTTTTGTGTGCCATAATGGGCCGGCCCAGGTGAAGGCCCACAAGATTTTTTGTGGATCATAATGGGCCGGCCCAGCTAAAGGCCCACGAGATTTTGCCGATATTAATGGGTCGGCCCAGTTGTAGGCCCACAAGATTTTGAGGACCCTAGTAGGCCGGCCCATTAACTGGCTGCCAAGTTTTGGGCCAAATGTCGGCCCATATTTGATCCGGTCCATTAATGGCCTGCCACGTTCCGGGCCTAATAATGGCCCATATGAGATCCGGTCCATTAAAAGCCTACCACGTTCTGGGCCAAATTACGGCCCAGATCAGGTTCGGCCCTCTAAGAGGCTTTGGGTTAAATTATGGCCCATATCAGATTCGGCCCATCAACTAGACACTATGCTTTTGGGCCCACTTGCTAAAGGCCCATTTAGTAATTCGACCCGATATTAGTTTCGGCCTGTTAAGGGCCCGTTTAACATTTTGGCCCTATATTAATTTCGGCCTGTTAAAAGCCCATCATATAGTTGGGCCTAACTACGGCCCGATTTGCATCCGGCCTGCTCGCAGCCGATAATCTGATTGGGCCAAACAAGGACCGAGACAATTTTGGCCTGTTAAAAGCCTGCGATTTGATTCGCATAATCATTGGCCGGGGTCCATTTCGGGCTGCTGCCGGCCCGTGAGCTATTCGGCACGTTTGAGGCCTAACCTACTTCTCAGCCTCCTAAAAGCCCATTGAGTTTCTTGCGAAAAGAGGGCCGGCGGTTTACTCGGCCTATTAAAGGCCCAAATCTACTAGTGGGCCAGTTTACTTTTGGCCTTTTAACGGACCAAGATGACGGGGCCCATGATGCGGACCATACATCGTGATTGCATGACGGCCCGATTATGTACCGTAATTTTACGGTTTGGTCGGTTTACTACGAAGACAAGATATATATACAGTAAAATAACTGCAGCATCGTGAATAAGAAAAAACCTAGACTATACAATAAAGAAATTACGACATATTACATCCACTGGGCATCAAAGTTCGCCACTATGATAATAAAGCACAAGCAGACAACATATTACATACACTGGGCATCAAAGATCGCCACCAGTGCAAATAAACACGCCGACAAAATAATATACAAAACCGACAACACTTCAATAGAGTTCAAGAAAGGTTAGCCTCATTGGGAGCTACAATAAGCGATTGAGCAAACCGATGAGACAAATATTGTTTAACACTTATATCCTCCTCACTCGAAAGATAAACAAGGCATGATGATAGGTTTTGCACATAAAAGTATCGATGGTGACAATTCATCACATTTCTTACCGATTTAATAAAGTGACACAGTTTAAAATTGCATTAACACAATATGGTATTGTTCAGTCAAGACATGGCAGAAATGACATTTTGAACGAGTTGGCAGCTTCACGACACCACCGGATTACGATCAAGAACTCATAAGTATCAATGGTTAGTGTGTCAATTTATCCCATTTCAGATTGGCAAATAAAGAGACGGTTTAAATAATAGTAGAATGATATGACATTGTTCATAGTTAAGACATTGCAGAATATGACATTGTGTTTGTAGTGGGTAGGTTCACCACACCACCGGATTACGGATCAAGAATGTAGCATACATGCAAAGGCAAAAGAAGATCACTTGCTCAGATAGTTTAATTTACATGGTATGAAGAAGGAACTTGGCTGTACAACTGAAAACTTAAATTGAGAAGGACAAACTTTTGTTTATGAACTACATAATAAACTTTAAACATGCAATTTGATGCAAACACCAAAAATAAACAACTGTGCAGTCATGCCTAACCAAATATACACAACAGAGTTTGTAGGCTTGAGAAGGACAAACTTACATTATTGGTGAATACAGGCTCTATAAAGCCCTTGTCCATGCTGATGGGGGGCAATTCAAGAAGTTTACCACATAATCTTCTTCATAAGCATTGCCTTTATTCTACATTTTGTTAAGAATAAATATAGATGTGATAATATACGAAAAAAATGGAGAATATTTAAGATAAGATGAAGAGTGATGCTACATAACCAAGTAGCTATAAATGTAAGTGCAGCGATACAGGCAAAAGGTACAGCCAAGAGCAATGCACAGCTAAACTTCTTCAGTACCATCGGTGTTATCCAACCTTATGGTAAGAGTAAATATAGATCTGATGTGTAGAAAATGGAGGGCAAAGGAAAATAAGCTGCAGAGTGATGGTACATGAACAACTACCTGTCAATATAAGTACACTGATAAAGGACAACATGTACTTACAAGAACAATGCAGAGCTAAAAAAATTCATTGGCATTGGATATATTCTACACTAATGTAACCATTCATACAGATCAGATAATTTGGAGCGAACAATGTATAAGCAATCTATCATGCATACTGCTATCACATAATGAACCAGGTATGTGTGCAAGTACAGTGATACAGGACAACAGGTACTAACAAGAGCAAAGCAGCGGGCAGCATATTTGCAATATCCTGTCGTTCTTTTCAAACCGGAATTCTTCTTCGAGCAGATTTCCTGCAAAAAAGATCTGTAAGGCACATGTGGAAAAGTAGAAGTTTAAATTGTCATGTGATTTCATAGACAGTACCTCATCCTGGGAACGAGACCAGTGCATAACAAGGTTTTTCCATTCAATGTCTTCTAAATTTAGCAAAGGAGACTTCACCGGAAATTTGTTTATAGACTTGCCATCAAAGTGTGATTTCCTCAGGTAACACCGGTACTGCTGCAATGCTTCCTTGAAAAGCACAAGCAAGCTTTGCTTGTCATGACTATCCAGATTGACCCTCACCTAGTTACAAAAATGTAATGTAAATCATTGATGTGTTCAATCAGCAGAAAACAGGAAAATAATAACCATGAATAATAGCACTTACACGTAAGTTGGACAGGAAGATGTGAAAATGGTGTTTGTCTTCACTATAATATTCCCATGATGGGAATATATGCACGTAGTCCCTAACAACATTGAAAGCATTGTCTTTTAAACTGGGAATAACTGGAATGGGGTTCCAATCTGCAGGAATTGGCCGCCTCTATAGTTGGGATAGGTCTTGACGGTGGACTTCTTGTACTTTTTGGCCGGAGTGGGATTTTTCTGTGGTACGGCCGGTGCTATGGCAACCAAATCGGTATACCTTTTGTTGGAGTGCAGTCCTGTGGTGGGGCTAGTGGTGTGGCCATGAAGTATGGGTACAATCTGCTGGAGTCACCCTCGTTTTGTGTCACCGGTTGTACAACCAATATAAGTGGGTGTCTTTCGATTTCTCCACCACCACGTTTTTCAAGGACTTTGCTGGTGCTCCTTCAGTTCGCAATCACCCTCTTCCTTTTTGATGTCTGATGCACAAGAACAACATTTGAGTGAAAAAACATGGTATGATGACAGATGGAATATGTATTGATAATGGACGGGCATGGCATCTCGACATATATGATGAGTAAACTAAGAAGATGGTGGTGCAACAAAGTAGAAGAAATGCAAGACAACATATGCAAGATACGTGCAATCAATAAAACCTTACCAAATTAGAATATGCACCTTGATGGGTGAACAGGACAGGCCATCTGCCTTTGACTCCTCGAGGTCAGAATAGTCATTAGGATCATATTCTGAACAAGAATCAACGGGCGGGGAGCGTATGAGTTTCATTGCATCCAGAATGGCACTCAATGCCTTGGTGCCAATTTTGTAAGTCATTGCAGTGTTTAGCTTCAAGAGTGGACTGCTGCTAGTGCGACACAAAGCAGCTACACAAATCATAGTGTAGATATAACGGGAAAACCGTAAGCACCAGAGTAAAATCAACAAAGTGGAACTTGCTGGAATATATGTGCTAGTACTGCCGGTACGGCTAGAAAGGCTTCAGATACCAGTTCTCTTCAACTGAAGGTGCGGTACTGTTAATATCAGTGTAACTCTCAAAGGTGACACAACTCCTCGCATTTCCTTGCTATTATTATAGGATTCAAGTGGGCAGGCCACTACAAATCCTATTCCCATGTTTACAAAATCCTATGAATCAAAGAGGCTCAAAGTGTCCATCACAACTGACCGTATAGACCTCTACACTGCAAATGTCCCTGCTCATCTTCAAGACAAGGAACATATCAGACTATTATCATACTCCCTCCATTCCAAAATATAAGTCTTGGTAGAGATTTCCACTATGGATCACATACAGATGTATCCAGATACATTTTAGAGTGTAGATTCACTCATTTTGCTCCATATGTAGTCCATGGTGGAATCTATACAAAGACTTGTATTTAGGAACAGAGAGAGTACATATTAAAGAAGAACGGAAGAGGAACATGCTAAAGAAGAGCAAGCAGATTTTGGATAATAAAATGTTGGTTGCGCAATGCCCACACATGATGAACCAGAGCGCATTAAGAATGCAACTCCTTGCTGTCTCTCGACCATTTCAGGCGGTTGGGTGAAGATCCTACGTCTCCTAACCCTTCTTCTTCCCATCTCTGATTTTTCCCATACAGAACACCGCACGGGCCGCCGGCCGGACCATCTGCCCCCACCACCTGTGTTCCTCCGCCACCCCCACCCCCGCCCCCACCCGTGTCGAGGTTTCTTCATTCGGCGAGGCCCCACCACCGCCCCTCCAAAACCACCCGAGCCCCTTCGTTCGCACTGGCGAACTCCGGCGAGCTCTGAAAAATCGACTGACCCAATTTTGAAATTTAGTCTACTGTGATTTAACTAGTGTGGAATATAAAAGGGGAAAACCATAAGCATTGGGAGTATAGTGTTGAGCGTGCCATGGCGGATCTGCAGGTGCAAAGTGGACAAAGGCAACTTCACAACCAAGACAAGAAATCAGAATAAAGCAGTGGCGATCTATTTTCTTGTTGTGATAAATAAGTTGAGCAGATACGAAAGAGTACCGCCTCTGGTGTAGCGCCGTGTATGCATCTGCTGAGAATTTGACGGTGCTGCGGTAGCGATGGCTGTCGGCGGCGTGGAAGCAGATCTAGGAGGGTAGACAGTGGCGGAGGGGCGCGGTGGACGAGAAGGTCGTAGGAGCAGCGCTGGCAAGGTGGACGACAGCGGGGATGAAGCGAGAGGACGGGATGCAAGGATCCCGGTCCGAAGCCGTGGATGAGAGAGGTCGATCTCTTGTAATGGACGGTGGCGTCGGGGTATCAGCTCCGGCATGGTGGAGGAGGACGGAAGTGGATGGGGTGGCGTATGGAGGAGGCTGGGGTGGAGAGGGTGTTTTGGCACCCACGGAGTACGAATGGGGAAAAGGGAGGTAGAGAGGAAGGGGGGAACCATGTATTCAGGGCGCGCTTGTCTCAAATGCGAGGGAATTTACAAACTTAGCCCCCGTTTCAAATTTACTACATCACAACAATATTAGTCGATTGGGGATAGGACAGTAATCTCGCATACACCGAATATTTGTCGATGAGAGTTTGTTTTTGGCGCCCACCGTGTATGAATCGGGGAGGGAGTCGATTTCGGCCGAGGACACACTGTGTTTTGGCGCCCACCGTGTATGAATCCGGGTGAGAGGTGGTTATGTCACGTTTGGGTGAAATTATAAACCTACCCCTATCGAAACCTATAGAAATCCAGCAGATAGGCTTTGCGTGGCAGGGATAGGCAGTAGTAATTCCCATCTCGCAGATTTTGGTTTCGGGCGGTTACTGCGACTTTCCCCGCTTTGTTCAAATTTTGCAGAGTGCACATTTACCGTGCCAACTCAATTCAAATCCCATTTGTATTCTACTTTTTTCGGGCGGGATCCAGTTTCGATTGGAATTAAATTCTATATACATCATTTTTTTTATATATGCTTTCAAAAGCACAACAAAGAATTCTGCTCCTTTATATGTATAATATGATTTACAAATACAATGATCTCAAAATCATAAGGCTGAATTCAAAAAATTTAAACCAAATTATGTTCTACTAAAATGTACGGATCAGTAATATCTACATATTAAATAACATAGATGCGCGTGAATTCATATGAGTATGAATGTTTGATGGATCAATTTTGGTTCGAGTATGGATTACATGTATCATCATCTCGAATTCAAATATTTGAATCCCTTTTATGTTCACTCCTGTCACGCCCATCTCTCTCACATGCATGCTCCTTCATGTAGCTATCACTCTCTTTTCTCCAGCTCACCCGCACGCTCACTTCATGTTCTCCTATCCTCGCAAACATGGTCTCTCGACGTCTCCCTTGAGAAGTGTCACACTCTCCCTATCCTTATATATTACACGGTTTTCATTATCTCCCACGTCTCTACTGTTCTCTGGTATCACTCGGTACCTAAGCTTTCTTTTTCACCACCACACACACAGTCTCCACTCGTCTTTCACTTTGTCTTTCTCTCTATGGGATTCTCTCACACACCCTATATGTCTCTAGATATGACTCATACCACAAATTAATCTCTCTCTCTCTCTCTCTCTCTTTCTCTCTCTCTCGTAGACACAACATTTGTTGCGGTCTCCTTTTCGTCTCCATCCCAGACTGACATTATTCATTTGTTTACCGATCAGACAGCCCCCCTCTCTCTATCTCTCTCTCACACACACACACAACTCCTGCTTCCACTCCCCTTCCCAACTACCGTCTCTCTCTCTCACACACACAAAACTCTCGCTTTCACACCCCGACTCGTATTTCTCTCACAAACATTTATCGACTAGCCTCTAGATAGGTTTATACACCCGCACACTCGTGCTTCCACTATCGCATACATGTCTCTCTCCCGCTCCTTGTATCTATGTAGATTTTTCTACTCTTCTTGAGACACGCCCTCTCGATCGTGCACACACACACTATCGCCTCATTTTAAGCTGATACCTCTCGCACACACACTCTTTGTGTCTTTGTCACACATGCACTCCATCCTCCTCCACTCTCCCTCTCTCTCTCACACACATGGGCTTTTTGCAACAGCTAGCAAGATGCCCATGCGTTGCACGGAACATCAAGATGCATTTGTAAGAGTACTTTATCTTGTGGGGGAAAAGGATGAACGAGGGAAGGCCTTATTTGCAAATGTGGAGAGGGGTGTGGGTATCTTTTTGCAAAATTGTCATAGTTTCCTTCCTATCCGTCAGATATAGATCGGACGACCTATATTGCAGGATGGTAGGCACACGATCATCACCGACTATGATTTTTATAAGAGTAGTGTAGGATCGTTGAAGGCAAGAGTGTCTAGAGGGGGGGGTGATTAGACAACTTGACAAGACAAAAGTTTATGCCTTTTGGTTAACATAAGTTCATAGCAAGTTCACAATGAAGGTCAAGTCAAGCATCATGCATACAAGTCGAACAACATACTAAACATGCAATTCTAGAGTATAGGGCAGCGGAAAGTAAATTGCATGAATAGTAAGGGAGAGATTGTGAAGAGCAAACGCAATTGGAGACACGGAGATTTTTCTCGTGGTTCCGATAGGTGGTGCTATCGCCAATCCACGCTGATGGAGACTTCAACCCACGGAGGGTAACGGCTGCCTGCGAGTCCACGGAGGGCTCCACCCACAAAGGGTCCACGAAGAAGCAACCTTGTCTATGCCATCATGGCTTACGCCCACGGAGGACTAGCCTTACTGGGTAGATCTTCACGAGTAGGCGATCTCCTTGCCCTTACAAACTCCTTGGTTCAACTCCACATCATGACGGAGGCTCCCAAGCGACACCTAACCAATCTAGGAGGCACCACCTCCAAAAGGTAATAGATGGGGTTGGTGATGATGAACTCCTTGCTCTTGTGCTTCAAATGATAATCTCCCCAACACTCAACTCTCCTCACCGATTTGGCTGTGGTGGAGGAAGGGATTGAGTGGAAAGCAACTTGGAAAGACTAGAAATCAAGTTTCATATGGTGGGAGTGGAGCAACTTGATCTCAACACAAGGGTAGGTAGTTTTCTTCTCGTAAATGTAAGGTAGGAGTGGTAGTTCTTTCGATGGCTCTCTCCACGAATGAAGAGGAGGTGGAGGGTATTTATAGCCTCCACACAAAATCCAACTGTTACACACATTTGACCAATCTCGGTCGGACCGAAGTTGACAACTCGGTGAGACCGAAAGTTCAAATCTTGTGAACGTTGGGATTTTCAGTGGGACCGAAAATACAATCTCGGTTAGACCGATTCTTCCAAAGTCTAGGGTTTGCCAATCTCGGTGGGACCGACTTTCTCATCTCGGTGACACCGATTTGAGTACGTATGTTCTGAAGCTTGGCAACACCAATTTCGAATGACCGAGTTTGGAATCGGAAAATCCGAGATTCTAGGGTTTTGGCTATATGGTCGAGGTGGTTCATCTCGGTGTGGTGAGTTTGGAATCGGTGGGACCGAGATTACTTATGAGTTTATGTTGGAATGAAAGATTGCTGATTGTTTGAGAGATAAATCACTAAGCACTTTAGAGCAACCAGGTCATCATCATAACCTCATCCCTTTTAATAGTATTGGCTTTCCTATGGACTCAATGTGATCTTGGATCACTAAACCAAAAATGGAGTCTTGAGCTTTTGCCAATCCTTTCCTTAGCATCCTAGGGGTTCACCTCACCAGTCCTTTTGCCATGCCATAGTGGTTGACTTTCTGAAACATACTTGGTTAAAAGCATTAGTCCAACCACAAAGTATGTTGTCATTAATTACCAAAACCACCTAGGGAGCAAATGTGCTTTCAATCTCCCCTTTTGGTAATTGATGGCAACACACGTAAAAAGATATCAAAGCTTCTCAAAGAAGGACAGGATTAGTCATTAAAGCTTTGATGCACATGTAGTACACGAGCTCCCCTACAAGTGTGCAAGATTTTAGATTTTGGTTTTGGACTACCACAAGCACACATGAGAGAAAAGCAAGATGTGCTACATGCAGCTTGGCTATATGCATCGAGAGCGAGATGAGGGTAATTAGATATGATGCATATGTGCATGGTGATTTCTTGCAAACAAGTATTCACAAGCAAGTCACCATCATGCACATCCCGCAAGATGCATATACTTACCTTGAAGTTCCTTGGTGATGTACCAAGAAATAAACTTGGGAAAACACGGTTAGATAACACAAGAGTAGTTCTTCAACCAACAGCAAGAACATCAAGAGTACCAAGCCGAGGATGACATGTATAAAAAGTGACTCATGATGAGCACTAGCTTGAATCAGCCAACATGTCTCCCAAGACTAAAAGATTTTCAATGAGCTCTGAGAGATTTTGCTTTTCATAAAATACCAATTGTGATCTTTTAAGATACCAATTGTATAAGATACTAATTGTACTTTTCAGAAGATACCAATGGTGAGAACAAAATCGGAGAATAATGCCAAAAGTATTATCACAAGGAAATATATGGCAAAGCTTTGATGTGATCCTCTCCCCTTAAGGTAAGATTGTTTTTCTTTCTTTAAGATATCTTTTCTCCCTTAAGTTCCCAGCTCCCCAGCTCCCCTAAATCTTCTCCCCTTTGACATCAAGTGCCGAAAAGGATAGTAAACCAGAGGGACAGGAAAGATGGAAGGAAAGAAATGGGTTCATTAAGAATCACATCTGAGCAAATTTAGATATAAAGCATGTAAAACATTCAGATGAGCTGGAGATGATGGCTCGATGAATGTAAATCGGTGACACCAAATGATGTGGATCGGTGAGGCCGAAAGTCGAGACTTAGGTTCGATCCTTTTCGGTCGAACCGAAAGATTGAATCGGTGACGCCGAGTTTAATTCCAAGGAAATGTAGAAGTAATTCAGCTCACTTTGCAAGAAATGTTTCAAAGATTTGCAATGAATTTGTAAAAGATTTTCGTGGAATTTATCGAGCTAAAGAATATACACAAGAACAGAAAAACAGAAATGAAAAGAGTGCTAGATGAAGTTTTTTTTTTTTTTTTAAAAAACAAGGAAACTCAATGAGAGAGCATAAGAGAAAACAAAAAACTCCAAACATATGTACTTCATCTAGATAGGGTCGGCGACAAAGTCACCTATGTTTGAGTATATTGACTTAGGAGTCAAATGAGAACATTTGATCATAGGTCATACTCATCGCTTAAGCTCAAAATGGGGTTACCATTTTCCATAAAGCATTAAATGTGATCACATCTTTTGAAGCTGCTTGTACTCATGACTTTGAGCAAAGCTTCTTCAAGATGTGAAAGACATACCTTGGGCTTGTTGTTGCTTGTTCTCATGTAGGTGAACTTGATGTAGTTGCTCATTGGATGTGAAGTTGGAGCACCATTTTCAAGTGTGTAGTTCATCTTCCTACATGGGTTAGGCAAGCAAGGAAATTCTCAAGAGTATCCAATATGACATGAGTGAAGTACTAGAAGTATATGGTGTCAAAAGGATATGTGGAATTTTGTTCCTTGAACTCAACATCCCAAAGAGCTAGATACTTGATCAATGACAAGATTACTCATGATTTGAGTGAGTGATAATCTTGTAGAATGTAGTTCATCCAAGTACTGCAAGGAGTTAGATGCAATACAAGGGGCAAATGTGTCCAAGACATATGATCATCATCATAAGAGAAATATCAAGGATTAGTCAATTAGGCTCATGCCTTGCATGCATCAATGGAGTTTTCACTCCAAGTTTGAAGCATCAATGATGTTCAACTCACTCTCAAGCGACAAAACACTTTCTCATCAAGTGGTTTTGTGAAGATATCTGCAAGCTGTTTGTCAAGATCTAACATGCTTAAGATCAATGTCACCCTTAGCAATATGATCTCGAATAAAATGGTGATTTAACTTCAATGTGTTTTGTGCGAGAGTGTTGCACGGATTGTGTCCAATCTTAATTGCACTCTCGTTGTCACAAAGCAAAGGAACATGTCTTGCATTTATCCCATAGTCCTTAAGCATTTGTTTCATCCATAGCAATCGAAAGCACAACACGAACCAGCAGCAATATATTCTCTTCTGCAGCTTGATAATGATATCGAGTTTTGTTTCTTGGATGACCAAGACACAAGGGATCGACCAAGAAATTGACATGTACCGAAGTTGACTTTCTATCTATCTTGTCTCCGCATAGTCCGAGTCGGAATAGCCAACAAGATCGAAAGAAGCTCTCTTAGGATACCAGATGCCAAAATTAGGTGTGTGTATCAAATATCTCACAATTCTTTTAACAGCTTTAAGATGACATTCTTTAGGAGCAGCTTGATATCGAGCACACATGCATACACTCAAGATTATATCGTGACGAGAAGCGCAAAGATATAGTAGAGAACCAATCATGGATCGATATACCTTTTGATCAACAGGTTCTCCATCTTTAGTCAAATCATTATGTCCATTAGTAGGCATGGGGGTTCTCATACCTTTGCTCTCCTGCATGTTGAACTTCTTGAAGAGATCTTTAGTGTACTTGGTTTGTGAGACAAAAGTGCCCTCCTTAGATTGCTTGATTTGCAACCCAAGGAAGAACTTCAGTTCACTCATCATGGACATCTCATACTTCTCTGACATAAGCTTCCCAAACTTCTCACTTGAAATCGTGGTTAGTTGATCCAAAGATAATATCATCGACATATATTTGGCACACAAATAGTTCTCCGTCAACCCTTTTTGTGAATAGCGTTGAGTCAATTTTACCAATCTCAAATCCTTTTTCAAGAAGAAAGCTAGTCAAGCATTTGTACCAAGCTCTAGGGGCTTGTTTAAGACCATAAAGAGCTTTGTGCAATTTGTAAACATGATTGGGCTTTTTAGGATTCACAAATCCGGGAGGTTGTTTCACAAAAACCTCCTCTTCAATTTCTCCATTTAGAAAAGCACTTTTAATGTCCATTTGATAGAGAGTAATGTTATGGTGGTTGGCATAAGCAAGAAGAATGCGAATGGACTCAAGTCTAGCAACGGGGGCATAGGTCTCACCATAGTCCATACCTTCGACTTGTGTGTAACCTTGTGCTACGAGACGAGCCTTGTTGCGGATGACTTGTCCATCTTCATCTTGCTTGTTCCGAAACACCCATTTGGTTCCAATGACGTTTTGGTCATCATTGGGCTTCTCTACCAAAGACCAAACGTTGTTCCTCTCGGTTGTGCAGCTCTTCATGCATAGCGCTCACCCAATCCGGGTCTTCAAGCGCTTCTTCTACCTTCATTGGTTCAAGACTTGAGATGAATGAGTAATGCTCACAAAAGTTAGCCAAACGAGTTTTAGAGCGAGTGATTCTCCGAGTCGATGTCATTCATCATTTGTTCCACGGATGGTCCTTCTTGACTCTTTCTCGAACTCGAGATAGCTTTTGTCGTGGTCGTGGCTGAGCTTCCTCATCATCCTCATCTTCTTCTTCATCTGTGTTGTTGGTATTGTCTTGAGGTGGTGGAGAAGGAGGTTGTGGTGGATCTTCTTGTCGCACTTCCTCATCTTGGTGAGTTCCACTTGTGGAAGCCTCCATGTTGCCTTGAGGTTCACCTTGTCGTGAGGTAGAGGGCTCCACATGTGTAGATGAGGTACTCTCCTTCACCTCCATGGGACTAATCCTTCCAATGGACAAATCTTGAATGGCTTCCGATGGGTCCTTATCTCCTACATCAATAGGCATTTGCTCTACTTATGAGCCATTAGATTCATCAAACTTCACATCTACCGCCTCCTCAACCTTTCGGGTGAAATTGTTGTAGACACGATAGGTGTGAGAGTTTGATCCATAACCGAGGAAAAGCCTTCATGAGTTTTGGGAGCAAATTTAGACCGACGATGCTTATCAAGAATATAGCATTTTGAACCAAAGACACGAAAATATCCCACTTGGGGTTTGTTACCCGTAAGGAGTTCGTATGAAGTCTTGCCGAGGAGCTTGTGAAGATAGAGTCTGTTGATGGCATGACAAGCTGTCTCGACGGCTTCACCCCAAAAGTGTTTTGGTGTCTTGTATTCATCAAGCATTGTCCTCGCCATCTCAATGAGCGCTCGTTCTTCCTCTCAACAACCCCGTTTTGTTGGGGTGTGTACGTAGCTGAGAACTCATGTAGGATCCCTTCCTCATCGAGAAAAGAGTCCACATGGGCGTTCTTGAACTCCGTTCCGTTGTCACTCCGAACCTTCTTGATCTTCACCTCAAATTGATTCTGAGCCTTTCTAGCAAAGGTTTTGAAGATTTTCTGAACCTGCGATTTGTCATCAAGTAGAAATACCCACGTAAATCTGGAAAAGTCATCAACAATAACTAGACCAAAGGAGTTACCACCAAGGCTTTTGTAAGCATTGGGACCGAAGAGATCCATATGAAGAAGCTCAAGCGGTCTCCTTGTGGTCATGATATTCTTCACGGGATGACTTCCTCCTACTTGTTTTCCTGCTTGACATGCACTGCAGAGTCTATCTTTGTCAAAGAAAACATCTTTAACACCAAGAATGTGATCACCTTTGATTAGCTTATCTAAATTTCGCATACCAACATGTCCAAGCCTTCTATGCCAAAGCCAACCTTTTGCAGATTTAGCAATAAAGCAAGTTCTAGGTTGAGCTTTCTTAGTGAAATCGACAATGTATAAGTCACCTCTACGAATGCCAGTAAAAACCATGTTATGATTGTCACTGCGAAAAACTTGGCAATCTACTTTGGTGAATAGCACATTGTATCCAAAGTCAGCTAATCTAGACACGGAAAGTAAATTGTATCCAAGTGATTCAACAAGCATGACATTTTTAATGGAGCTATCATGAGATATGGCCACCTTACCAAGGCCAAGTACCTTACCCTTGGAGTTGTCTCCAAAAGTCACATACTTGCGTGGACCATCGTTCTTTGCAAGCTCTCAAACATGTCTTCATCTCCGGTCATGTGATCGGTGCATCCACTATCAAGAATCCATTCTTTGCCACCGGATATGTAGTCTCTCATATTTGCCATTAGATTGAGACTCTTCATGATCTTGTCTAGCTCGGTGTCCTAATCGTCATCATGCTCATGCTCATCATCATATTGACCCATAGATAATTCATCATCAATACCTAGGTCAATTTGACAATGACTTGCATCAGTTTTATCAACGTGATAATAGTCATCGGAATGCAAAACAAGAGCATTTCTTATTCAACATTGATAAAACCGATCACCCTTCTTTTTCATAAGATCGCTGAAGCTCAAAGAAGCATTTATCAAAGTTAGGATCTTTGGGGCGCAACATATCAAATTCAACAGTTTTGTATAGAATTTCATCAAGACCTCTCAACGAGTAGTCCGGATAAAGTTCTTCCAAGAACTTCCACATAGCATGGGCGCACTCAAAGTTCGTGACAAGCTCAAGCAAGTTATCGTGCAAACCTCTAATGATAAGATTGACAGTTCTAAGGTTGCGAAGCAAATCAAGCTCTTCGCTCTGATGAGGGTGCAAGGGGTCAAGTGGTGGTACATATGGGGTTTCAACATATTTGCATAAGTTGTATATCTTAAAGATAGCAAGCATTTCAATCCTCCACGAGTTATAGGACACTCCATCAAGAATAGGCACTCTATGACTAACACTCCCAAACGTAGACACGCCCATCTTCCTCCAATGGTGTGCAAACCAAAGCAATGGAGACCAATGCTCGATACCAATTGTAGGATCGTTGAAGGCAAGAGTGTCTAGAGGGGGGTGATTAGACAACTTGACAAGACAAAAGTTTATGCCTTTTGGTTAACATAAGTTCATAGCAAGTTCACAATGAAGGTCAAGTCAAGCATCATGCATACAAGTCGAACAACATACTAAACATGCAATTCTAGAGTATAGGGCAGCGGAAAGTAAATTGCATGAATAGTAAGGGAGAGATTGTGAAGAGCAAACGCAATTGGAGACACGGAGATTTTTCTCGTGGTTCCGATAGGTGGTGCTATCGTCAATCCACGCTGATGGAGACTTCAACCCACGGAGGGTAACGGCCGCATGAGTCCACGGAGGGCTCCACCCACAAAGGGTCCACGAAGAAGCAACCTTGTCTATGCCATCATGGCTTACGCCCACGGAGGACTAGCCTTACTCGGGTAGATCTTCACGAAGTAGGCGATCTCCTTGCCCTTACAAACTCCTTGGTTCAACTCCACATCATGACGGAGGCTCCCAAGCGACACCTAACTAATCTAGGAGGCACCACCTCCAAAAGGTAATAGATGGGGTTGGTGATGATGAACTCCTTGCTCTTGTGCTTCAAATGATAATCTCCCCAACACTCAACTCTCCTCACTGATTTGGCTGTGGTGGAGGAAGGGATTGAGTGGAAAGCAACTTGGAAAGACTAGAAATCAAGTTTCATATGGTGGGAGTGGAGCAACTTGATCTCAACACAAGGGTAGGTAGTTTTCTTCTCGTAAATGTAAGGTAGGAGTGGTAGTTCTTTCGATGGCTCTCTCCACGAATGAAGAGGAGGTGGAGGGTATTTATAGCCTCCACACAAAATCCAACTGTTACACACATTTGACCAATCTCGGTCGGACCGAAGTTGACAACTCGGTGAGACCGAAAGTTCAAATCTTAGAACGTTGGGATTTTCGTGGGACCGAAAATACAATCTCGGTTAGACCGATTCTTCCAAAGTCTAGGGTTTGCCAATCTCGGTGGGACCGACTTTCTCATCTCGGTGACACCGATTTGAGTACGTATGTTACGTGAAGCTTGGCAACACCAATTTCGAATGACCGAGTTTGGAATCGGAAAATCCGAGATTCTAGGGTTTTGGCTATATGGTGAGGTGGTTCATCTCGGTGTGACTGAGTTTGGAATCGGTGGGACCGAGATTACTTATGAGTTTATGTTGGAATGAAAGATTGCTGATTGTTTGAGAGATAAATCACTAAGCACTTTAGAGCAACCAGGTCATCATCATAACCTCATCCCTTTTAATAGTATTGGCTTTCCTATGGACTCAATGTGATCTTGGATCACTAAACCAAAAATGGAGTCTTGAGCTTTTGCCAATCCTTTCCTTAGCATCCTAGGGGTTCACCTCACCAGTCCTTTTGCCATGCCATAGTGGTTGACTTTCCTGAAACATACTTGGTTAAAAGCATTAGTCCAACCACAAAGTATGTTGTCATTAATTACCAAAACCACCTAGGGAGCAAATGTGCTTTCAAGTAGGGATAAAAAACAGAGTTGGTGATGATGGTGGGCCTGCCATCCTACAATGTAGGCCGTCCGATTTATATCTGATGGATAGGAAGGAAAATATGGCAATTTACCCGCACTCCTCACCACATTTACAGATAAGGCCTTCCCTCGTTCATCCTTTTCTCCCACAAGATCTTGATGTTCCGTGCAACGCACAGGTATCTTGCTAGTACGAGTAGAAATTAGACATATACCACTTCTCGAATCTTGAAACCAACAACATTCCTCCCTTATCTCATCAAAACCGCCAACAGAATATATTTTGAGTGAAACATAACATATTTTTAGTGATATACGTATTTCAAAACTAGACTTTTTTCTATCTAATCAGTGAATATGTATTAATCTACTTTGATCATGTGGCAACGCATTGGCACATTGCTAGTAGTTATTATAATTTTTTGGACACCAGACAAACGGTGGAGTACATATACGAAGAGAAGAGGCGCACGCATGCAGTCGGTCTCTCGCTGTCTCGCACACATGAGTGTTATGTAAAGCCAACGTTAACAAATAAACCCTAAAACCCTAGGTGCACGATTGCTGCATTTGTGGGTACCGGGTACATGGTGGAGCACCTTTGTAGGAATAGTCAGCTCGTGTGATAATTTGATCCGTAGGAGTTGATGGTCGGGACCACAGGTGAACGACTTGGAGGCGGTGGCTCACCAGTTGCCACAGATCGAGTAGCCACATTTAAAATATCATTTAGCGGGGTTAAGAGTTCCGATTTTCAATGGCGCGTTATAAGTACTAAGTAGTTTTTAGACGATTGGTATGGAGCGAAAATGGAATTCATAGTACTATGTTCCTCCTTGGCGTATGGTTGTATGGGTTTATGTTGTGAGATGTTGAACCTGGTAGTTCTAGGGAAAATACTATGGTTTAGATTTAGATGCTGGTTTTCAGTAATGAAAATCAGAAGGGGGAAACCCTTCTTTGATTAAAAAAAACTACTACCTCCATTCTGGTTTACTAGTCCCCATCGTATTTTGGGTCAAAGTTTGTCCACGAATTTTACTTGTAAAATGTGAATGGAAAACGATATTTTGTTATACCCAAACAAAGAAGGACTGGAGGGAGTGATTGCTCTGACATGGACGCGACCTCTCACAGCACAGGCATTGAACCGGCGCGCCGGCCAAGAGGGCACCACTTGCTGCAGGTCCGGCTGAGCACGCCTCCTCGCCGCGTGCAACCGGCTTAAGACTGCCCCGCCTACCTTCATTGAATCCACACGTGTGCCGGCGACACGTCCTTCTGCGAGCCGGCCGGCATTTTAGAACACAAAAAATGACTAAAATATAATTAATTTATGCATGGTCTTGACTTGTTGTGCCCGCACTAGTAGCACGAACTAGTAGAGGTTTTTCTTTATTTATAACTCTCCTCACATTTGTTTTGGCTTTGAAGTGAATCATGGTTGTGGACATTATGTATGAATGTGCAGATATCTGTGAACATGAGTTTGATGTGGAAGTTGAACTTGGAATGTCGGGCTTGCGCGTGAACTATACCATGTCCAATGTTTCGTCTGTTATTGTTTGGAAAGTAATTGCTGTTATTACATGACCCAAAAAAAATATATTTTGTGCCACATCAGTAGATGCACGGACATCCCAACAGGCATGCTGACTGGATAAACATTTGAACCTAGCTATTATGAAGGAAATTTTGTATTGACAACAGTTTTAGATAGCAGGAGACGCCTAGCCTGCTTTGCCTCTACTAGCTTATTTCTTGGTTCTTCCATCTCTTCTTTGGCTTGTGTGAAGAGAGCATCTGATTACTCTTTTTGCTTCTTCAAGAACTCAGCTACATTCTCAAGGGCTGCTGCATGCTTTCTTTTAGCCTTTACTAGAGCCACGAGGACATGAACAGCTGACGACTCCACCTGGCTTGTGTGTAATCCAGCATCATTTGGGAATTTGCACCTTGTGTCTAATCCAGCATCATTAGCGAACTAGCACCTTGTGTGTAATCCAGCCTCATTTTGGAAACATGATCTCGAGGTTGAGCATACTTCCCTCCTCGCAGGAACTGCATCTTGACATGAAGTTACTTCTTTTTTAGATCAATACTCAGAGCAACCCATTTCCATTTAGTAGAAGCTAGATAAACAGAACTTGGAGAAGTGAATTCAAAAGGGAAAAAAATAATATAAAAACAGACTACAAGGTGAGAACACCCACTTCCTACATCAAGCTAAAAATGAAAGCATTAGGACGATTAAGACTCTTCTTACTACACATCAAAGAACACGAGGCTTAAGAGAAACAGAAACTACAACATATACACATCAAAGAACACGAGGCTAAACGAAAGTAATTGAAAGGGTGTTACTTACCAAAGCTCGTTTTACAGGTTCGGTGCAACTCCTCTTAAACTTGCAACGCTCCTTGAAGATGTCACCAATATCCCGTGTTTGGTCTTCATTGCTACTCTGCATGTTCGCACTCGTGGTTTTCAAATCTCAACATGGCAAGAAAAATATACTACTAGTAATACTCGCACATCTTGTGGGCAACATTAAAGCACTCGTCTACCATCTTAGAGCATCTCTAACAGAACCGCAACGCACGGAGCTTTAAAAAAGCGTTTACAGTGCTGAGATCGAGAAGTAGAGAGACTAGAGAGTAGTGGATAGTTCTCAACGTTGATAGATAAAAAAATAGATAATTCAACTACTCCTCGTCGTCTGACTCCTCCTCGATGATGTCCTCCTCCGACGTCTGACTGTAGGCATGAAGATACCGATCGTAGTCGGATTCCCAGGCCGACGCTGCTCCTAGCCTCATGTTGAATTGAGCGTCCGCTTTTCGCCTACGCTTGTCCTCACGATAGGCGACTCGCTCCCCCTCCTCTTATCCCTCTCCGCCCTCCATTGCGCGTAGAACTCACGCTCGTTGATGATGTCCTATGGGAAGCATTGGCGCCACAGCGTCGTGGGTTCCTCCTCCATCTCGGCGATGCCGAGACGATGCTCTCGCCTTCGGTTGTCGCGACGATCCTCGTCGGTGCTAAGCCATGGCAGAGGCGCAAGCTCCTGCGCCCACTCCCGCGTAGGCACGTTGGGGAAGTTCAATGTTCTATGTCGCGTCGTACGTGCGGGCAGCCTCGTTGGCGGTGTCGAAATTGCCGAGGCCGAGGCGCATCCCGCGGAAACGGATCTCGGTGGAGAACCCGCCAGAGGGGCGCGCGCGGACGCCGCGGTATCCCCAAGTTTCTCGGCGATGCGGCGGCATGGTGGTGTGGCGGTGGCGAGGTGAGAAAGAGCGGGGAGAGAGTGGTGGCGAGGCACAGAGCAGGGAGAGAGCGGTGTCAAGGCACAGAGCGGTGGGAGGGCGTTGGATTTTATAAAGCGCGCCGGACGCCGCGCGCCAAAACTAGCGCACACCAGGCCGCTTTTTCCCGTGCACGTGCGATCCTTTCCCGATGTCTATGCTATCTCTACTCTCTTCACTACTGTTATGTATTTATTTTATATTTAATATTTATCTCTACTTCTCTACTGTCTACTTTTTTTCTCTATACTTTTTTTCTTATAAAAAACAGAGTTGGTGATGATGGTGTGCCTGCCATCCTGCAATATAGGCCGTCCGATTTATATCTGACAGATAGGAAGGAAACAATGGGAATTTTGCAAAAAGATACCCATACCCCTCTCCAGATTTGCAAATAAGGCCTTCCCTTGTTCATCCTTTTCTCCCGCAAGATAAACTACTCATACAAATGCATCTTGATGCGTGCAACGCATGGGCATCTTGCTAGTTCTAAAAAACTTTCCATCATTTGCCACACTACTGGTTGCAGATGGAAAACCTACCCAAGCACAGCGCGATACAGGAGCAACGCACAATTACAAGCTGATATTCTGTTGGACAATGGAGGCTATAACCAATTACTTTTACGGGAACAATAGCACCCAGGAAATTTGAAGGGTAGGTATGAACAAAATTGGAACTGCACATGTACTGCTAAGTGATTCAATACACACATTACCAATCGAGGAGGAGAACGATGGTCGCGGCGTCCTCTGTGAGCCATGGTCGGCAACGGGAGTCAGTTCATTGTCCACGACGGTGGTGCTTCTGCGCTTGGCATCGGCTTCCGGGAAGCAGATCTGAGACCTTGGAAGACGGTGCTGGGGAAGAGGCTCCGTGTACGATGATGATGGTGGACCGACTGCAGTTCGGCGCACGAGGTCGTTGATGAGGCAGATGCACTGCGGTGGACGAGTGTGCCGATGTAGAAGGGGAGGAGCATGAAGGCTGTGGTGCCGTGGAGAAGTCTATTTTGCGGTGGGGATAGAAAGTGGGGAGTATTCAGGTGTACTACTCTGGGTGCCGGGGTGGGGTTGGCTGGGTAGGGTGAACCTGAAGTTACGAAAACAACCCCCTACCTAGTGTCATCCGTAGGCCTGTTCCGAAGGCTATGATGGTAACTTCCCACTGCTCGAATCTGGGTCGCGGGAGATTTTCCCGTCGACCTCAAAATTTTGTGACACTGAACTCCCCGTGTGGCGTGTTGAGTGATTCGGCTAAGCAACTAGCGAGTAGTACTAGTAAACTCTGCATATTAGGTTTGACCAAAGTCAAACTTCCTAAAGTTTGACCAAGTTTATAGAAAATATAAACATTTACCATAACAAATATGTATGATGTGAAAATACGTTCAATAATGAATCTAATGGTATTTATTTGTTATTGTATATGTTAATATTTTTTGTTATAAGCTTTCTGAGAGTTTACAAAACTTGACTTTGACCAATGCTAATATGCAGACTTAAATAAAAATGGAGGGAGTACACATTGGTTTTCTTAGTTTGTAGTGAACTAATCATTTGTCGAAATTGTGAAATAAATATATTAGGCTACCGACTTCGAATGCAATGGTCTATACAATTCAATAGTTACAATCATTGTCGAATTCCAAGATGTATCAAGGTCTATAGTACTTCACAACATGCTCAAACTCACATAATCCCAGTCAAATGAGAATCTAAATGCATTTCATAGTTATTACTTTGTAGGATGCAACAAAACCAACCATAACTCTACATCAGACATTATAAAAGCAACATTCTGAACATATCCCAATGTGTGAATGAAACATGCAGAGAGAGTTGCGAAGATGGAGTAGATAGGGCGGGAAAGATTGTATGTATGTGGATGAGAGAGTAGGAGACAAACCTAACGAGACAGAGAGAGAGATAGAGAGAGAAAGAGAGAGGAAGAAGTTAGGTCCGTGAGAAAGATGGAGACATGTAATATACGTGAGATGCGTGTGCATCCGGATTCTGTATACGTGGAAGGAGAAGAGACAACATGTTTGATGAGAGAGCTGGAAAAACATGGACAAGAGGGGAAGGATCTCGTGGGTTGAGGGATTGATAATTTTGTGCGGGGGAGAGAGGGATTGGTAATTTTGTGCGGGGGAGAGAGGGATTGGTAATTTTGTGCGAGAGAGAGGTTGGGGGGAGGAGTCAGTCAGCCGTCGTCACATCACCCTGCTTCCAAATGGCCCCGCATTCTGTAGCACGGTGTGGTCGCCATCTTCGATCTCCTCGATGCCCTCTTTGAAGATTTGCAAAGAAGCACAAGCGAGAGTGGTCGCCATATAACCTTGGATGGGGATGAATTGTGTGCTCGGGGGAGGGTGTGTGTGTGCTGTGCTGTGTGTGTGTGTGTGTGTGTGTGTGTGTGTGTGTGTGTGTGTGTGTGTGTGTCAGATATCGAGAGAAAACAAACCTAAGGAGAGAAATGGGTGTGTATGTGACGAAAGCTACATGCTAAACAGGGTATTCATGAAGAGATTGTGCGGGCCTTGAGGTGGGCAGGGGCCGGGTGAGGGTGTCAAAATGTGCGCGTTGATGCATGTGTTATGTGCGATCGTGCGAGGGACGGACGAATTGAGAGAGATGGTTGTTGTGTTACGAATGCTCCTCTCTCTCTCACACACACACACACACACACACACACAAGTAAACTAGAAGACCGTTCTCTCATGCATACACAACGTATCAGCATCTGTCTATGTCTCACTCATGCATGATCATTTGCACATTCACACCTCTCTATGTCTCTATCACACGCACACCGTCTCCATATTGCCCTTCTGCCACAACACACATATGGACACATACACACGTTCTCTCTTAGTCACACACACAAAATCAGTATTAAAAACAACTAGGGCGCACCTAAAACGTCCAAATCCAATTAAACACGAACTGGAGCTAAATTCAGATATATGGAAATATTGTAGCGTCAAGAAATTTTCTAGGAAAAAAGTTGAGTAATATTCGGGGATTGTTTTCACACACACAAAATGGTTCAGTGGATGTCCTTCGAGCGAGACACGGTGACGCACCGTTCGATCGACCGGGGGCGGTTCACGCGCTTGCAAAGGTTTCCGTATCGTGGTTGTGGTACTAACTAATAAAAGCACTGCCTAAGTCTAATGTTTATGTGTACTAGTATGGTTTTCTTTTAAGTTTGACCAACCCTATATAAAACTAAAGTAAGCTCCCATACGCGCACTGATACGTCTCCAACGTATCTATAATTTTTGATTGCTCCATGCTACTTTATCTACTGTTTTAGGCAATATTGGGCTTTATTATCCACTTTTATATTATTTTTGGGACTAACCTATTAGCCAGAGGCCCAACCCAAATTTGTTGTTTTATGCCTATTTCAGT
The DNA here is from genome assembly GCA_021437245.1 of Aegilops speltoides. Lineage (NCBI taxonomy): Eukaryota > Viridiplantae > Streptophyta > Magnoliopsida > Poales > Poaceae > Aegilops > Aegilops speltoides. The sequence goes on from CM038144.1 coordinate 337,760,673, forward strand.
GTTTCGAGGAAAAGGAATATCAGATGGAGTCAAAACGGAACGAAATCAACTGGAGAAGTTATTTTTGGAAGGAAACCCACCTGATGGACTTGGACTCCACATCAGAAGATATGGGAGGTGCTCACGAGGGTGGGGGGCGCGCCCACCCCCCTAGGGCACGCCCCCCTGCCTCGTGGGGCCCCCGTAGCTCCACCGACGTACTCCCTGCACCCATATATACCTACGTACCCTAAAACTTCCAGAACAGAAGATAGATCGGGAGTTATGCCGCCGCAAGCCTCTGTAGCCACCAAAAACCTCTCGGGAGCCCTTTCCGGTGCCCTGCCGGAGGGGGATTGTCAGTGTCAAAACCGGCAGATCTCGGGTAGGGGGTCCCGAACTGTGCGTCTAGGCGGATGGTAACAGGAGACAAGGGACACGATGTTTTTACCCCAGTTCGGGCCCTCTTGGTGGTGGTGAAACCCTACTCCTGCTTGATTAATATTGATGATATGGGTAGTACAAGAGTAGATCTACCACGAGATCAAGGAGGCTAAACCCTAGAAGCTAGCCTATGGTATGATTGTTGTTCGTCCTACAGACTAAAACCCTCCGGTTTATATAGACACCGGAGAGGGCTAGGGTTACACAGAGTCGGTTACAATGGTAGGAGATCTACATATCCGGATCGCCAAGCTTGCCTTCCACGCCAAGGAAAGTCCCATCCAGACATGGGATGAAGTCTTCAATCTTGTATCTTCATAGTCTTGGAGTCCGGCCAAAGATGATAGTTCGGCTATCCGGACACCCCTAGTCCAGACTCCTCAAGAGCCCTCGAACCAGGCTTCAATGACGACGAGTCCGGCGCGCATATTGTCTTTGGCATTGCAAGGCGGGTTCCTCCTCCGAATAATTCATAGAAGATTTTGAACACTAGGATAGTGTCCAGCTCTGCAAAATAAGTTCCACGTACCACCGTAGAGAGAATAATATTTACACAAGTTCAATCTGCTGACGTATTTTGTGGCATGACGTCGCACCACGGCCAAGCCTTTATTCGAATCGTTTTTATTGTTCCGCCTCAGCGTGTTTAGCAAAGCGGTTTCCTTGGCACGTCTTGTCAAAGCATACATCGTGTCCCCTTATTCCGGGATTCTCATCAATACGGGCGTGGGTAACCCAACCGTGCCATTGATTACGGCGCTTGGGAGATAAGAGAGTTTTACCAGGCTGGTGGGGACGGATAGTTTCGTCCGCCCATATATAGGGGACAAGGATCCACCTTTTTACCTACGCCTTCTTCCTCTTTTGCTTATCCATTTTCGTGCACTCGAGCTCCAACGCCCAAGCCCACACATCTCGCCTCAACCTTCCCCAGTCATGTCCGGAGCGGGAGGCAAGTGGATGGCCTCCTCCGTCATGGAGGGGCATATCAAAAAGTTGAGGAAAGCCGGATACCTGGACAGCGATATCGCGCACCGGCTTCTAAACGAGGGGCAGCTCGTCCCTACCCCCAGGCCCCATGAGAGAGTGGTGTTCCTTCCCCATTTGTCCGGGGACTCATGTTCTACTACGGCCTGGATTTCCATGATCTGGCCTCGAATTTCATCCTCAACATCTCAGCGTTTATCGTTGTGTGCAAGGCCTTCCTCCGCATCAAGCCCCACTTCGGCTTATGGCTGAGGACTTTCAATGTCAAGCCGAAGGTAGTGGCGGCCAGCAGGCAGAGTGCGGAGGCCCAATGGTGGGCAAGATGCCCAACGTCACATGGCTCGGGGGCTCCTTCGTGGAAACCATCAAAGGGTGGCAATCAGGGTGGTTCTACATCACTGAGCCACATGACCCTGAATGGGCAGCGGCCCCCGAATTCAGATCTGGCATACCCACGCGGCTCACCTCCTGGAAAAAGAAGGGCCTGATATGGGGTTCTTTAGAGGAGCTGACCGGATGTAGGACCTTGAAGTATGTCTAGAGGGGGGGTGATTAGACTACTTGACCAATAAAAACTTAACCTTTTCCCAATTTTAGAGTTTGGCAGATTTTAGCTACTTTAGGACAAGTCAAGCAATCATCACACAATTCAAGCAAGCATGCAAAGAGTATATAGGCAGCGGAAATTAAAGCATGCAACTTGCAAGAAAGTAAAGGGAAGGGTTTGGAGGATTCAAACGCAATTGGAGACACGAATGTTTTTGGCGTGGTTCCGATAGGTGGTGCTATCGTACATCCATGTTGATGGAGACTTCAACCCACGAAGGGTAACGGCTGCGCGAGTCCACAGAGGGCTCCACCCACGAAGGGTCCATGAAGTAGCAACCTTGTCTATCCCACCATGGCCGTCGCCCACGAAGGACTTGCCTCACTAGCGGTAGATCTTCACGAAGTAGGCAATCTCCTTGCCCTTACAAACTCCTTGGTTTAACTCCACAATATTGTCGAAGGCTCCCAAGTGACACCTAGCCAATCTAGGAGACACCACTCTCCAAGAAGTAACAAATGGTGCGTTGATGATGAACTCCTTGCTCTTGTGCTTCAAATGATAGTCTCCCCAACACTCAACTCTCTCTCATAGGTTTTGGATCTGGTGGAAAGAAGATTTGAGTGGAAAGCAACTTGGGGAAGGCTAGAGATCAAGATTCATATGGTAGGAATGTAATATCTTGGTCTCAACACATGAGTAGGTGGTTCTCTCTCAGAAATGGTAAGTTGGAAGTGTAGGTTCGTTCTGATGGCTCTCTCCACGAATGAAGAGGAGGTGGAGGGGTATATATAGCCTCCACACAAAATCTAACTGCTACACACAATTTACCAAACTCGTGGGACCGAATCGTTAAACTCGGTCGGACCGATTTAGTAAACCTAGTGACCGTTAGTGATTTTTGGTGGACCGACATGCATCTCGGTGAGACCCATTCGTTAGGGTTAGGGCATAACGTAATCTCGGTAAGACCGACATACAAACTCGGTGAGACCGATTTGGTAATAAGCTTTCAGAGAGTTGGTCGTAAACTCGGTGGGACCGATTTGCTCTTTTCGTGAGACCGAAATGTTACAAAAGGAAACAGAGAGTTTACATTGCAATCTCGGTGGGACCGACGCTCACTTCGTTAGACCAAACGTTACGAAGGGAAACAGAGAGATTATAACCCCATCTCGGTGAGACCGAGATCCCTATCGGTAAGACCGATTTGCTTAGGGTTTGTGGCAGTGGCTATGACTTTTGGATTCGGTGGCGCCGGATAGGAAGAATCGGTGTGACCGATTTTTGCTTTGGGTTTAGGTCATTTGTGGATGTGGGAAAGTAGTTGAGGGTTTTTGGAGCATATCACTAAGCACATGAAGCAAGAGGCTCATTAAGCAACACCTCATCCCTCCTTGATAGTATTGGCTTTTCCTATAGACTCAATGTGATCTTGGATCACTAAAATGTAAAATGAAGAGTCTTGAGCTTTTGAGCTTGAGCCAATCCTTTGTCCTTAGTATTTTGAGGGATCCACTTTCATCATCCATGCCATGCCATTCATTGAGATTTCCTGAAATAATAGACTTGGAATAGCATTAGCTCAATGAGCTATATGTTGTTATGAATTACCAAACCACCTAGGGATAGTTGCACTTTCACCGGACTCCAAACCTGCGTCCAAGACCTTGTGAACAAGAAGACCAAGCTCGTCAACATGGTCCAGGTCATGCTCGTCCGCCGGATCCTCCCATGCCAACAACGTGTCGGTGTACTAGAGTAGGGGTACCCTAGTATCCTGAACTTGTGCACGGGCAGTTGCAGCACCCCGCGGCAAGGCTTGCCGGGCGACCGCCAAGGTCCTCCGTGGTTCCTTTGGAGCCATTCAAGAACAAAGTGTTCAAGCCAAGGAGACAAGACCCCGGCAAGAGGAGCTTGCCGGGAAGGCCAACCGAGGCATAAAGAGACAAGACCTCGGCAAGAGGAGCTTGCCGGGAAGGCCAACCAAGGCATCTATGGAACTTGCCGCGACGCGCCTCGCGTCCCGGCAAGGCCCGGTGAGCGACAAGCTTCCGGGCGCGGCAAGACAGCGACCGCGGCAAGGTGCTTGCCGCGGCAAGCCACCACTGCACTCCATGCTCCAACAAGATCCATCAACGTGTCGCCTCGACCTTTCCAGCGCCGCGTGGCGAGAGGCTGTGCAGCCACCGTAGGCGAGGTGGCAAGCGGCGCCGACAGATAGCCATCGTGGTAAGCGGTGGCGCCTCGACGGTCCCTTTTCGCACCGCTTATGGCGACACGACGGGCATTTAATGCCCTTGTCCCCGCCGTCGTGGTTAGGTAGGGTACACTGCAAGTAGGTGTACCAACCGCAGTTCTTTTACATTTTTGCCCTTGCCTATGTTGCCACCTGTCGGTGACCCCTTGAGCATATAAAAGGAGGCCCATGCGCAACGTAGAGGGGGGTTGGAGGCCAGAATATGCTCACGCTCGGTCTCGTTAGCAACTAGAGTGTACTGTAGCATTCAGCGCTCCCGAGCAAGAACACAATACAAACCACAAAGCAGCAGTAGGAGTATTATCTCTCCGGAGAGCTCCGAAGCTGGGTAAATCGCTCGTGTGCTTCGCCTCGATCCGCTCTTCGTGCGATCTCTGCCCCCCGCCGAACCGAAAGGGGCCCGGTCCGCCGGCCCCATAGGTGTTCGTTCCCACGACATCTAAAGGGGGCGTCGAGATTGTGTGAATCTGATCCGGCATTCACGCGAGCTAGATCTTCATCTTCTTCATCATCTTCATCGACATGCCACCGAAGAAGAAGGCTTCGGAGGTGGCTACTCCGTCCGCGTCAAACCCACCGCCACCGGAGCAAACGGTTGGTGGGGTGGATGCCGGCGGAGGAGCGGGCGTCGACGAGTGAGCTCATGCTGCCGCCAGGTCCAAGGACAAGGCTGCGCAAACCTCGGCGTCCGTACATGCACCGCGCCCATCTCAGGAGGCGCGAGACCGACAGAGTCATGGTACTCGCGGTACCATACGCTCGTTGGACCGGGATCGAGCTGGTTGATCTCGGGATGCTCAAGACCAGCATGCGCGCCAACATGCTGGCACGAGCAAGACACGGTCGCCTGGACGGGATGCTGCTCCTTCTAACATAGTTAGAAGTCCGAGCATATCCCGCTCCTCGCACCGTTCGCCACCTCCACCCAAAACTTCGGAAGAAGCTTTGGCACGAGCTCAGCTGCTCCTGGATTACCCTCCAATGGCGGACAAGATCGACGAATGGAGGGCCACCATTCAAAGTCTCATCGGCTTCGCCAACGGCGACACTCCACAGCAGCCGAACGCATCGCAGCTGCGGCAAGATTGCCTGGCACGAGCCGATGGCGACAAGACCGGTGGGGGTGCAACCACCATGCACTCTCTGCCCCGAAGGCCAAGATCACCGACTCGCCGGGTCAACCTTGACACCGACTCCACCGCGTCGTCAGATCCACGAGCTCGTCGCGATCAACGCCAAGTTCTTCACGAACGACAACAAGAAGACGCCAGACTGCGATCGAAGCGCCAAGAGAAGCGCCGTCAATCGACCAACGCTACCGGGCCCACTGTCGACATGCATGCGCCAGGGGAACCAGGCGAGTGCCGTACGCGGTAGGTTGCCCTGCGTTCACTCGTGAGCTGCGGCAAGTCCAGTGGCCCAGCACAAAGAATTTCAAACCAGACATACCAGAGAAGTACGACGGCAAGTTGCATCCGTCGGAGTTCCTCAAGATCTACACCATCGCGTGCAAGCTGCCGGGCGCGACGACAAGATCCTTGCTAACTACTTCCGCTGGTGCTCAAGCCCAATGTCGTCTCTGGCTCATGCACTTGCCGGACAACTCCATATCCTCTCGGCAGATCAGGCCATCGCTTTGTCGGCGCTTTTACAGCGACCACAAGCCTCATGGCCAAGAGAGCGACCTCCATCTGCCGCCTGTATGAATGAGAGCCCCGTGCAAGTACATTCAGAGATTCAGCTAAGTACAAGAACATCCCAGATGTCCACCTTGTCATGGTCATCGCTGCTCCATCGAACGCGCGAAACCGCAGGATGCAGGAGGAGATGGCGATGTGCAAGATCAGAGACGTCAGTGAGCTATATGCGCTGGCCGACAAGTGTGCACGTGCTGAGGAAGGGAGGAAACTCCCCGGAGAGAATGCGGGAGCAGGAGGATCTAACAGCAATGATGCTGCCTCAGCAAGGAAGAACCGGCGGCGGAACAATAGGAAGAAGAAGGGCAAAGATGTGCTAGTCGTTGAGCAGCCCGGCAACGGAGGTGGCGCCAAGGAAGCCGAAACCGTGGCGGCCGCTGACAAGCAGGGCGGCTCCGACAAGCAGTACTGCAAGATCCACCGCACCAAGGGCCATGATCTCCAGAGCTGCAAGAAGGTCGAGCAGCTTGTCGAGCAACAAAAGGCTGAGTACAAGCGAGGCGACAAGGAGAAGGCCCAGGAAGGTACTGGAGGATCCGGCAAGAAGCGCCCCGGCCGAGGAGGACGCCGCGGCAAGGCCAAGCAGCGGCAAGGAGACAGACCTCCCCGCATCCGCGACAAGGATGAAGATGAAGACGACGATGAAGATATTGATGACGATGAGGCCGATGAGCAGGAGTTCCAGAAAGCCACAGAGGTCCTATCCATTGACGGCGGTGCTTCTCTGCATACTTCACATTGCCAGCTCAAGCAGTGGGTGCGGGAAGTCAATGCAGCAGAACCACCCGTCGAGTCACGCAAGCCTCTGAAATGGTCCAGCACGCCTATCATCTTTGATATTGAGGACCACCCTGATCACATAACTGCAGTCGGGTGCTTGCCGATGTTGGTCTCACCAACTATCCGCAACCTCAAGGTCACCAAGATGCTAGTTGACGGAGGGGCCGGCTTGAACCTGATCTCCTCCGCGGTACTCCAGAAACTCCAGATCCCTGACAGCGAGCTCAAAGAGACCGGCACATTCCAAGGAATCAATCCGGGAAGGAGCAAGCCGAAGGGAAAGATCACGTAGCCGGTGACATTTGGCAGTGAGTTAAACTTCAGGACTGAGAGGGTCACTTTTGACGTTGCTGATTTTCCATTGCCTTACAATGGGATACTCGGCCGTCCAGCGCTCGCCAAATTCATGGCAGCCTCTCACTATGCATACAACGATCGAAGATGCCAGCCCGATAAGTATCATCTCTGCCTCGGCGACAAGAAGGATGCTATTATCTCATACGACAAGATCTACCGAAGCAAGAGCCGCAGCTGAGCGCAAGTCACTTGCCGCTAAAGCTCCTGTGGGGAAGAAGAAGACCAAGTCCGCAAGAGCTCGATGCCCACTCCGGCAAGCGCACCTCTTCGGAGTGCTGCGCTACCGTCGAGGACGCACCATCGAGCTCCACCGGCAAGTGTAAGAAGGCAATGGCAGCTCCGCTAGAGACCAAGAAGGTGCCCGCCAAGGAGGACGGCACTAGTGGTACCTTCACCATCAGTGCCACTCTCGACCCTAAATAGGAAAGCGCACTCGTTGCTTTCTCATGGGCGAACGCCGACGGTTTGCATGGCAACCGCCCGACATCCCCGTGTTCCTGTGAAAGTAATCGAGCACCACCTTGCCGCCTGTCCTCACGCGCGACCGTCAGCGTAAAGTCGAAGAAGCAAGCGGAGGGCGCCAAGAATTCATTGCAGAAGAGATCAAGAAGTTGGAAGCAGCAGGCCTTGTCAGAGGAGTGCTCCATCCTATGTGGTTGGCCAATCCTGTAGTCGTGCGCAAGGCAAACGGGAAATGGAGGCTTTGTATCGACTTTACCGATGTTAATAAAGCTTGTCCCAAAGACCCATTTCCCTTGCCGCGCATTGACCAGATTGTTGACTCCACGGCCGGATGTGACTTGCTTTCATTTCTTGATGCATACTCAGGATACCATCAGATCTTCATGGCATAAGAGGATGAGGAGAAGACCGCATTCATTACTCCATGTGGCACGTACTGTTTCGTACGGATGCCTTTCGGTTTAAAGAATGCTGGTTCAACATTTGCAAGAGTAGTTAATCACGCTTTTGAGCCACAAATGCACAGAAATGTGGAAGCCTACATGGATGACATAGTGGTCAAGAGCAAGGACAAGGCAACTCTGATTCAAGATTTAGATGAAACCTTTGCAAATCTGCGCAAGATCAATCTCAAGCTTAACCCCGAGAAGTGCGTGTTTGGAGTCCCTCCGCAAGCTTCTCGGTTCTTCGTGGTCTCGGCGGGAATTGAAGCCAATCCCGACAAGATCAAGGCCATTGAGAAGATTGAAGCACCACAGCGCGTCAAGGATGTACGAAGGCTTGCCGGTTGCGTGGCGGCTCTCAGCAGGTTTATCTCTAAGTTTGCTGAGCGCGCCCTGCCGTTTTTCAAAATATTGAAAAAGGCAGGTCCAAAGAAATGGACTCCGGAAGCGGAAGCTGCGCTGCAGGACTTGAAGAGATACCTGTCCTCCACTCCAATACTTGTCGCACCTAAGCCACAAGAGAAGTTGTCGCTGTATATAGCGGCAACCAATCAAGTGGTTAGTGCTGCGTTAGTGGCGGAGAGGAGGCGGATGATGAGCCAACAACCACGGCAAGTGCATCCAATGACAAGGTGGGGCTTCACCGGCAAGCTCGTCCCGACAAGGATGGATCTCAAGCAGCACATGAGGAGGTGCGAAGAAAATGGTGCAGCGCCAGCTTTACTTTTGTCGGTTCCCTTCGCAGGGGCTAGATCAAGGTACTCGTGTGTCGTAAATTGCTTTTCGCCTTCTCATGGCCTCGAGAAAGCTGCGCCATTACTTCCAAGCACATGAGATCACAGCTTGTCACTCGCTTCCGGCGAAGAGGATACTGCAGAATCCGTAAGCAACAGCAGGATTGTCGAGTGGGCACTGGAACTGTCAAGCTTTGGCCTCAAGTTTGAGAGCACTTCAACTATCCAAAGCAGAGCATTGGCAGAGTTCATAGCAGAATGGACGCCAACACCAGAGACGAGCATCCCCGTCAAGGAGGCAAGCAAGGAATGGCTGATGTACTTTGATGGTGCCTTCTCGCTGCAAGGCGCCGGTGCGGGCGTGCTACTTGTTGCACCCACCGGAGAGCACCTCAAGTACGTAGTCCAGATGCACTTTCCCAAGGAGCAAGCAACAAATAATACTGCAGAGTATGAAGGTTTGCTTGCCGGTCTCAGGATCGCGGCAGACCTTGGGATCAAGAAGCTCATTGTCAGGGGTGACTCGCAGCTTGTCGTTCGCCAAGTGAACAAGGATTATCAGAGTCCATTGATGGAAGCTTACGTTGATGAAGTGAGAAATTTAGAAGAGCACTTTGACGGCCTACAGATGGAACATGTTCCGAGAGCTCAGAATGACATTGCTGATGGCCTGTCAAAGTGCGCCGCGCTTAGGTTACCTGTGGAACCAGGGATCTTTGTGCTCAAACTGACTCAACCATCCGTAACGCCATCAACTGGATAGAGCAAGAAGAGGAAGTTGATTTCTGGTGATTATTTTCTGGCAGAGCTCCCCGAAGCCGCCGCCAAGAAGTTACCCAAGATCAACACCAAGGGTGCTGAGGAGCAGTCTACTCCGACAAGCCCTAGGGTTTGTTCCATCGAAGCAGACGCTCCCGACAAGTTTTGCTCCGGCAAGCTTGCCGGGGAACATCAAGCTCCGGCTGAGCCGCAGGTTCTCGCCGTAGAAGCAGATGTTCCCGCAGCAGCATATGTGCCTTTAGTCCTTGTTGTCGAGCCGCAAGCTCCAGCATGGGCACAGCAGATTGTCCATTTCCTTCAGACAGGAGAACTTCCCGAAGAGCAAGAAGAAGTGGAAAGAGTAGCCCGGCAATCAAGTATGTACCAGTTTGTCGACAACACACTGTACAAAAGAAGACTCAACGGTGTGAAATTGAAGTGTATTTGCCGGGAAGATGGACAAAAGATGTTGGCAGAGATACATGGAGGCATATGTGGTCACCACATTGGCGCAAGAGCACTTGCCGGCAAAGCTGCTCCAAGAAGGTTTCTTTTGGCCGACAGCCTCCGTGATGCAACCGCACAAGTAACCAAGTGTGAAGCATGCCGCCCATTCCAAGCAGATACACCAGCCAGCTCAAGCTCTCCAGACGATCCCTTTATCCTGGCCATTTTCGGTCTGGGGGCTCGACATCCTCGGCCCCTTTCCCCGAGCTGTCGGGGGCTTTGAGTACTTGTACGTTGCAATCGATAAGTTCACAAAGTGGCCGGAAGTGGAAGTAGTGAGGAAGGTGACAGCATAGTCAGCAGTCAAGTTCTTCAGGTCGATTGTTTGCCATTTCGGGATTCCTAACAGGATCATCACCGACAACGGCACGTAGTTCACGAGCCGCACCTTCATGTAGTACGTCCAAGATCTTGGCGCCAAGGTCTGCTTCGCTTCTGTTGCTCACCCGAGAAGCAACGGTCAAGCGGAGAGGGCAAATGCTGAAGTGCTGCGTGGGCTCAAGACCAGAACTTTCGACAGGCTGCACAAGTGCGGAAGGAACTGGATTGAGGAGCTGTCGGTGGTTCTTTGGTCGATCAGGACGACGCCAAATCGAGCCACTGGCCAGACACCTTTCGCTCTAGTCTATGGAGCAGAGGCAGTTCTCCGCACGGAACTCGTATACGGGTCGCCTCAAGTGCTCGCTTACGATGAGCTTGAGCAAGAGCAGCTGCGGCAAGATGACGCGATGCTCCTTGAGGAGGACTGTCTTTAGGCTGCTGTACGAGCTGCTCGATACCAGCAAGCTTTACGCTGCTACCATAACCGCAAAGTTAATGCCAGAAGTCTCGAGGAAGGCGACCTTGTTCTTCGGCGCGTTCAGTCCGCCAAGAATTCCAACAAGTTGACGCCGAAGTGGGAAGGCCCTTACCGGGTGAAACGAGTCACTAGGCCTGGCACTGTCCACCTTGAGACCGAAGATGGCTTTCCGGTGAGCAACTCCTGGAACATTGAGCATCTTCGTAAGTTTTACCCATAAGGCGCGGTTATCGGAACCTGTTCCGGCAACCACCTTTTGTACAAGTCTTGCCGCTATTGCATGTAATCCTTTGTACAAAGCCGGGCGCAGACCCCGTGCATAAATAAAGCTCGTGTGCTCCGCACATCTTGTCGATTTCATGCTTTCTATTTTTTGCATGTGTTATCTGACACTTTGTGCAGCACCTACCCCCGGTAAGCAATAACGAGCCTTAAGGCTCCATATCTTTATTTTCTCTTCTTTCTCTTTCTCAAAGAAAGGAAGGTTCCCTCGCCCACAAGTTTGCCGGGGGGGGGAGGAGGAGATAATGGTGTGGACCAGGCGTCGTCAAGAAAGTTTCGCCTTGCCGGGACGCAAACGACAGAAAAGCTAAGTTGCCAAAGTTTGAGCAATCAGTTTAAAATTTTTTAAGTTATCTTCCTCGAACGACCGTGCTTTGTATGGAAAACCTGTGCGCGGAGGAACCAACTCGCAGCTAGTTTGCGCCCTTACTTTGTTTCGAGTCCGCTCAACAACTTAAGTGAGCTGCGACTAGTTGCGACAAGGTTTCTTGTCGGAAGCGGCACCGCCAAAGAAGTTCCGATGTTCAAGACTCAGCGCTTTCAAGGCAAAGGTGCTCATACCGCAAGTTCCCTAAAAGCGTAGGGTAAAAACATACAAAGGAAGGAATCAAGTAAAGGAAATAACATAGCAATTGATACCCAGAATAAAAGTTATAGTACAAGATAGCTTGTCGCAGCTCTAATGGATTGTTCTCGTAACATAACCAGCAGCGACAAGAAAAGAAGAAAACGGGCGGCCTAATCTACGTGGTCGCCATCAACCCTCTTGACCTCGTTCACCTTGTCCACAATGGGTGCGACAAGGGCCTTGAGCGCTTCCAGATCAGCATCCGCCGGCAGCTTCTTGAGGACATTGGTGAGGTTGAGGCCTGGGTTGCGGAAGGCCACCTTCACCAACACCTTTTGAAGAACTCTCGCGCAGATCGCGCGCGACTCGTCGGCCAGCTGCTTTGGGATCCTTTCCTGGAGTCTCTGGAGGGCCGTCGCCACGCCTTTGAAGAACAAGGTGAGCTTGGCACTGGGCTGGAGGTTCTCATCGGAGGAATACCCGAAATCCTCCATCCCTAGCTGCGCTAGCTCCCTGCCGATGTCTCCGGCAACATCCACGAGACCCTCCGTCCAGTGCTCCACATTCTCCCTGAAGGTGTTCTGGGTGGAGGCAGCACTCGCCAGCAGCTCCTTGTTGGCCTTGATCTCCTTCTTCAAGGCCGCCTCCTGCTCCCTGGCGCCGTCCAGCGTCTTGGTCAAAGTAGCCAGCTTCAACTCAAGATCTGCGTTGGAGTCCTTGGCGGCGCTCACCTCCTTGCCCTTCTCAACGAGACGACCCTGCAGCTCACCGTGGGCGTGGGCGTCCTTCTTGCGCTCACGCTGGAGCGCGGCAAGCTCTTCATCCCTCGCCTTGAGATCGGCCTCTAGCTGCGCCACCTTTGTCTCCAGCTCCTTCTTGGCGGCCTCGGCAGCTGTGGCAGCATCCTTTGCTTCCTTGAGAGCCCCGCCAAGTGTTTGTTTGCACGCAGCAAGCTCCTCCTCATGGCTGTCAAGATTGACTTTCTGCTGCGCCAACTCACCTTCCCGCGCAGACAGCTCCTCGGCGGCAAGCCGCTGTTGCTCTTCAGCTTCAACATTCTCGAGAAGGAAGGCTTTCCGCGCTTCGACGAGCTGCGCCCGCTCCTCTGCAATGGACCGGAGGGCTTCCTGATTGCGGCTCTGGAGCTCCTCCGCATGCTTCTCAATATCCACTCCGCTTTGGCGATAAGCGCTTCCGGGATTCCAGCTTTATGCCGGGCGCGGTAGAGTGACACCAGCTTCCGCAGCAGCTGCTCCTCCTTGAGTCGCCACGCCGCTGCTCGCCACAACCAGCGCCGGCCAATGGAGGCGCAGCACCTCTCCATCAAAAGTTTCTCCTTCGACCGGCGCCCTGGAGCTCGACGCCCAGGGGAGTTTGATGAAGACGCCATCGCCAGCCTTGAGATAGGCACCGGGCTGGGGCTCTTCGGGGCCTGATGCTGCGGCAGTGGCGGAGGGATCGACGGTCGGTGTAGCGCCTTGCGCTCCTGCGGCCTCAGGGTCGTTAGTGCGATCGCCGGACCCCTCGCCAGCTCCTGCAGCGGCTGCTTTGGCGGCCTCTTCGCCGGCAGGATCATCAGCGCCGGTTTCTTCTTCAGTGGCGGCGGCGTCATCAGTGTTGCCGCGCGCGCTCTCCTCGCCGGTGACCTCAGTCTCCATCGGCTCCGTGGAAGATGGATCTGAAGGCCGGAAGAGGGAGAAAATTCAAGCAAATATTCAAAAAGAAAAATCAGAAGAAGAAAAACCCAAGGGAAGTTTTCAAGCAAGAGGATTACCTGTGTTGGGCTCTGCAGTCATGGGCTCCACCACTGGGGGGTTGCTGGTACCGTTCCTTGCCGGAGAACTGTCCCTTGCCGGAGACTTCTCCCTTGCCGGAGAACGCTCCCTTGCCGGGGAATCCTCCCTTGGCGGTGTAGTCGAAGCAGATAGCGTCTCGGGGGTGGCTTCCGGTTGCTCCTGGTGTGGCTATTCTACTCCTACACCAACCAACAATCAGATATCAGCCAAAGAAAAAGCACCCATGCGCGCCTAACAGCGAGAAGTAAACCATATACTTACGCTGGGGGCTGCGCTGGGTGCTGCTTTGGGGAATGATTGCCGGGTCCGGCAAGGTGGTCTCGGGCGCGCCCCCTGCTGTCACGGTGGGTTCGTCCTCGATGACAATCACCGGTGCCTTGGCTCTCTTCGCCGCTCTCTGGGCCAGGGTCCTGAAAAGGAATGAGTTCAGAGTGAAGCAAATCAGATACAAGACAAAAACAACAAGAATTGAAGAATTACAAGTACAACATAGAATCTTACTCTTCTTCTTCCTCGTCGGAGCTGAGAGCGGAGAGGTCGAAGTCCGGCCCACCTCCGGCGCGACGAGGCGGAGGAGTAGGTTCCCTTGACCGCTTGGCGGGGCAGCGGCAGATCGGCGGCGGTCCGGGAGGACCCGCTCCGATTACCCGGGCGTGAGGTGCTCCCGTGGCAACATTGGAGCGCGTTGCGCGACGCGACGGCTGTTGACTCGTCTGGCGCCCTGCTACATCCCCGGCCTTGCGGAGGCGCCTTCTTGGTGGAGCTGGGGGCTACGCTGGGGTCTCTGCTTGTGGCAAGCTGCTTGAAGATGGCGGGCCGCTCGCACCCTCGGCGGGCTCGCTCGACTCAGCTTCAGGCTCGGCAAGCTCTCCCTCGCCGGCAAGCTCTCCGGCAAGCTCATCTCCATCGGCAAGGCTTGCCGCCTCTGCTGCCTCTGCCTCCTCCACGGTGAATCCGAACTTGCCCGCGGCAGCAGCTGCCGCCGCCTCTTCCACCCTAGTGGCAATGTGCCGCATCTCTGCATCGGTGGTGTCGCGGGTGAGGCTCTTCTGTTCATCGGAGCGGATCGCCACCTCCACCAAGCCGTCGAAGAACTCCTACACGACGTCGTCTACGGGCTCTTTCCAAGTTGGAACAATTCCATGCGAGTCGCACAAAGGCATCATTGCACGGATGCGATCGAGCGAGGAATTGTTGCACAGCGGAACGACGCCCTGTGGCAGCCTGAACAATTTGGGATGCTGAGGGTCATGCTTGAACAGCTCCTTGAGCATCGCATCTAGCTCCAAGACAGTGAAGTTGAAGTTGAGGCTCGGGCGCAGCCTCATGATGTCCGCCGGACCCCCGAACAGCCAGGCGGGTCTCCCCCTCTCCTGCAGAGGGGCGATGCGGCGGCGAAGAAAATCTGAACCAACGGCGCCTACAGTAAGCCCGGCAAGCCTGAGGCGCAGGATCCGGGTGACGGCAATCTTCAGCCTATCGTCTTCCGGCGCCAAGCTGCTCCAATCGTTGCCGCGCACTGCTGGGGTTTGGCGCTGGGCGGTGAACGGCTGCGGGTTCTCCTCGACGATCCAGCACCAGTCTGCTCTCCACTCCTCCCATTTGCTGCGGAGCTCCCCCTCCAGATAGGCCTCCTTCTTGCCGGCCCTCGAGATCCAGGCGATCCCGCCGGATAGGGGTTCCCCTCTCTCAACCCGAGGCATAAAGAAGTGGCGGAAGAGAGCTACGTTTGGGTGGACTCCGACAAAGTTTTCGCAGAGATGTGCGAAAACTGCCATGGTCAGAACGGCGTTGGGGGTGAAGTCAAGGAGGTGGAACCCGTAGGTGTTCATGATATCGCAGAAGAATTCAGAGAAAGGCGGGCAGAGCCCGCAGTAGAAGAGCAACGCGAAGAATGGGTATCCATTTGGAGCCCGTTCCGAAGCGGCGGCGGAGAGTACCTTCGTGCGCGGATGCGCTCGCGTCTCCGTCGACCAGAAGAGGTAGTACCACTCCCTCAGCTCCTTCGCGGCGAGCTTGGGGAGGAAGAGTGCCCGCTCCTTTCGCAGCGCCTCGAGCTGCAGTGCCTCGGCCGACTTCACGCCCATCCCGGCTTTCGGAGCCATGGCGGAGGTGGTGGGGGAGATCGGCGGCGTTGGTGGCGCCGGTGGCGATGGGGGGCGGAACGCTACTCTCTTTCGGCTTTGGAAGAAGGGGGAGCGGCGGAGATTTCTGAGATTGGAAACAGCAACTGGCGAGATGGGGGAACTGCCCATGTTTCCCCTGCTTATAAAGAGGGAGGAGGTGAATGTTACGCTTTTTCCGAATAAAGAAACCACCCACGATCTCTCCCATGATGCCGCATTCAACGCATGCCATTCGGGGAGGGCGCTGTGGATACGGAGCAAGATATGGCGTGGCCCGGCCCGCGCGTGCCCGTGCACTGTTTTGGGCCTGGCCCAACAGCGCTCGGCACCGTGTGTGGCCCAGGCTCGGGGGCTCCTGTCGGTGTACTAGAGTAGGGGTACCCTAGTATCCCGAACTTGTGCACGGGCAGTTGTAGCACCCCGCGGCAAGGCTTGCCGGGCGACCGCCAAGGTCCTCCGTGGTTCCTTTGGAGCCATTCAAGAACAAAGTGTTCAAGCCAAGGAGACAAGACCCCGGCAAGAGGAGCTTGCCGGGAAGGACAACCGAGGCATAAAGAGACAAGACCCCGGCAAGAGGAGCTTGCCGGGAAGGCCAACCAAGGCATCTCAAGGAACTTGCCGCGACACGCCTCGCGTCCCGGCAAGGCCCGGTGAGCGACAAGCTTCCAGGCGCGGCAAGACAGCGACCGCGGCAAGGCGCTTGCCGCGGCAAGCCACCACTCTGTACCCACGCTCCAGCGCATCCATCAACGTGTCGCCCTGGGACCTTTCCAGGCGCGCGTGGCGAGAGGTTGTGCAGCCAGCTGTGCGTGGTGGCAAGCGGCGCTGACAGGATAGCCATCCTGGCAAGCGGTGGCGCCCCTGACGGTCCCTTTTTCTGCACTGTTTGGGCGACACAGACGGGCATTTAATGCCCTTGTCCCCTGCCGTCAGGGTTAGGTAGGGTACACTGTGCAAGTAGGTGTACCAACCGTAGTTCTTTTACATTTTTGCCCTTGCCTACGTTGCCACCTGTCGGTGACCCCTTGAGCATATAAAAGGAGGCCCATGCGCAACGTAGAGGGGGGTTGGAGGCTAGAATACGCTCACGCTCGGTCTCGTTAGCAGCTAGAATGTACTGTAGCATTCAGAGCTCCCGAGCAAGAACACAATACAAACCACAAAGCAGCTGTAGGAGTATTATCTCTCCGGAGAGCTCCGGTTGGTAAATCGCTTCGTGTTAGCCGCCTCGATCCGCTCTTCGTGCGATCTCCGCCCCCCGCCGAACCAAAAGGGGCCCGGTCCGCCGGCCCCATAGGTGTTCGTTCCCATGACATCTAAAGGGGGCGTCGAGATTGTGTGAATCTGATCCGGCATTCACGCGAGCTAGATCTTCATCTTCTTCATCATCTTCATCGACATGCCACCGAAGAAGAAGGCTTCGGAGGTGGCTGCTCCGTCCGCGTCAAATCCACTGCCACCGGAGCAAACGGTTGGTGGGGTGGACGCCGGTGTATGAAAACGGATTTAATGCTCGTAATGGAGACCACCTGGATACTCGCCGTAGCCCTTCTTCTCCCCTGGCTGTTGCATCGTGTGTTCGGCAGGTCTACTGCCGGACAGGGCCTCTGGTGAACGGAGTTATGTGCATAAAAAAAGGAAAAATAAAAAGAGCCACACACTTGGGAGCCCCTGGTGCGGTTAAGCCGCATTCTGGGCCTGTGGTGGCCGTGCCCCTCCCCCTATGCCCATGGTATCTCCAGAGCGTAATGATGTACATGAAGGACTAGTCTTGCAATTTGGCAGGGGTTGGGGTTGGGGCCGCATTGATACGCGTGCTCGGAACGTGCCAGGTGGTCTTGTTGTAGGTTACTCCGGGCACGCTTGACGGTGTCCGACTGCTTAACAGCCAGACTCAAGAGTTGCCTTAAGAGGCTGCTTTGTATTTCCGCCGCGAGAGCTGCTGTATGCTCCTCCGTTCGGAGAGAGCGTTCGGTGTTTCCGTTGACCGTAATGACTCCTCGAGGGCCTGGCATCTTGAGCTTAAGGTATGCGTAGTGCAGCACCGCATTGAATTTTGCAAATGTGGTTCGCCCAAGCAGTGCATGATAGCCGCTGCGGAACGGGTGAAAGTGCAACTAATCCCCGGGTGGTTTTGGTAATTAATAACAACATATATATCATTGAACTAATTGTTTCTTGAGAATATTTCAGAAAGTTCAGTGATATGGGTATGGCAATGACTGATGATGTGGACCCCTCAAAATGCTAAGGAAAACATTGGCAAATGCTCAAGACTCCATTTTTGGTTTAGTGATCCAAGATCACATTGAGTCCATAGGAAAGCCAATACTATTAAAAGGGGATGAGGTTATGATAATGATCTGGTTGCTCAAAGTGCTTAGTGATTTATCTCCCAAACTATCAGCAATCTTTCATTCCAACACATACTCATAAGTAATCTCGGTCCCACCGATTCCATAAACTCAGTCACACCGAGATGAACCACCTCAGCCATATAGCCAAACCCTAGAAATTTGGATTTTCCGATTCCAAACTCGGTCTTACGAAACTAGTGTTGCCAACCTTCTGTAACCTTCTGTACTCAAATCGGTGTCACCGAGATGATAAAGTCGGTCCCACCGAGAATGGCAAACCCTAGTCTTTGGAAGAATCGGACTAACCGAGATTGTATTTTCGGTCCCACCGAAAATCCCAACGTTCACAAGATTTGAACTTTCGGTCTCACCGAGTTGTCAACTTCGGTCGGACCGAGATTGGTCAAATGTGTGTAACGGTTGGATTTTGTGTGGAGGCTATAAATACCCCTCCACCTCCTCTTCATTCGTGAAGAGAGCCATCAGAAAGAACTACCACTCCTACCTTACATTTCTGAGAAGAAAACTACCTACCCTTGTGTTGAGATCAAGTTGCTCCACTCCCACCATATGAAACTTGATTTCTAGCCTTCCCAAGTTGCTTTCCACTCAATCCTTTCTTCCACCACAGCCAAATCAGTGAGGAGAGTTGAGTGTTGGGGAGATTATCATTTGAAGCACAAGAGCAAGGAGTTCATCATCACCAACACCATCTATTACCTTTTGGAGGGTGGTGCCTCCTAGATTGGTTAGGTGTCGCTTGGGAGCCTCCGTCGAGATGTGGAGTTGAACCAAGAAGTTTGTAAGGGCAAGGAGATCGCCTACTTCGTGAAGATCTACCCCGAGTAAGGCTAGTCCTCCGTGGGCGTATGCCATGATGGCATAGACAAGGTTGCTTCTTCGTGGACCCTTCGTGGGTGGAGCCCTCCGTGGACTCTCGCAGCTGTTACCCTCCGTGGGTTGAAGTCTCCATCAACGTGGATTGACGATAGCACCACCTATCGGAACCACGAGAAAAATCTCCGTGTCTCCAAATTGCGTTTGCTCTTCTCCACCTCTTCTTTACTACATGTGCAATTTACTTTCCGCTGCCATTACTCTAGAATTGCATGTGTAGGGTGATACTTGACTTGGTCATCATTGTGAACTTGCTAAAAACTTGTCCTAATCAAAAAGCTGAACTTTTAAATTGTCAAGTAGTCTAATCACCCCCCCTCTAGACATACTTCCGATCCTACAAGTGGTATCAGAGCCTGAATTTATTGACTTTGATAGTGATGAGGATGACTTGGTTGGTGAAGATGAGCTTTTACATGACAAATCTAGTGAGCCTAGTAATGATGAACATGCTAGTAGTCTTTATAGTCGAGAAGAGTCGAATGACAATGCTATGAAGGAAATTGAGCGTCTAACTAAAGAACTAAACACTCTTAAGTTAGCTCATGAAACAACTCAAGAAGATCATAGAGAGCTCCTAAGATCTCATGAGAAGCTACGCTTCGAGAAGCTCAATCTAGAGCAAGAACATGAGTTTCTAAAAGCTATCAATGACGATCTTCGAAAGAAGAGTTCTTCATATCTTGCCAAACGACTTCTCTTGTCTAATTTCTTGCCACCTATTAAAACTAAGCATGACAAGCATAAGAAAAATTCTTCATCTAGTAGTAACAATAATCATGCTAAATCAAATGTTGTTACTTCTAGTAGTTCTCTTGATTCCACTAACAATGTTTCAAGCCAAGTTTCACTTGAGCAAGAAAATAGTTTATTGAAAGGGATTATAGAGAAAGGTGTCTACAAGAGCCTTGCCGGAAGCAAGAACTTTGAGGAAATTGTGCGCAGCAAGGAAGACACCGAAGAATCAAGGAATTGGTTTTGAGCGAAAGTTCAACGCCGAGGGTGTTGAATGGGAAGAAGGTCAATATCCCACTCCAAAGTTTGTTTCTCAAAAGGAGAAGTATGATCCTACTTCTTCCAATGTGGAACAAGCTCAAGATGACCTTCTACCACAAGACCACAAGCTAAAAGGCAAGGACAAGCTTCAAGAGGAGATTGATGCATTCATTGAAGCACCCAAGGCCATGGTCAAGTGGGTTCCCAAGGAAACTTCAAGTTCTACTTCGTCAAGCTCAACTACTACCCCAAGGATTCCCATCAAGATGATGTGGATCCCGAAGAAGAAGAACTCGAGAGTTCTTGAGGGTGACTCCGCCAACATACTCCATTCACATTCATTTTGGCAAAGAACTTGTGCAATCAACTTCCACATCTTGCACTAGTTCATGGAGTCACAAACCCTCTTGTTGGTAAGTCAAGGGACAAGGTAATCATTGCTTTCATGGACATCATCTAGTGTGTACTTCAATCTATGTCCATGGATATCCTTGTTTGTTCCTTGTGGGACTAACCCATGTAGGTATTCAAAGTGCCCGAATCCAAAGGATTGCTCCCAACTCTTGATGATCTTCATCAACATTGAGCATCCACATCTTCAACATCTACATGAAGTCTTCTACGACAAGCCAAGGTTAGTTTGACCCTTTAAAAGGGGTTCTCACATCAAGGGGGAGCTTGGCTCTTAAGAATTGAGCTAAAGCATCTTCAAATGATGTGAACACATTAATGCTTTATGTAAAAGTGGTAACCCCACTTGTGCTTAAACGATGAGTATGACCTATGATCAAATGTTCTCATTTGACTCCTAAGTCAATATACTCACATATAGATGACCTTGTCATCGCCAAATTGTGTGCTAGTTGCTAGAGTTTTGTTTGTGCATGTTTGACACATATTTCATTTGCTATCTTATTGTGTGAGCATGTTGGATGCATGATTTTATCCATTCGAGGACATCCATTTGTTGCTTTGGTCTTTTGGATTTTCTTTTTTTGACCAAATGGATGGACAAGAATGCCTAAGTTCCTCCCCTAGCTATCTATGCTTTCTTGTCTCAAATTCCATTCATGCTTATATCACAAACTTTGAACAAGTCTTTTTGGACGCACCGAGTGAGGAGCACTCGAGCCACCGATCCGTCAAAAGCTTAAATTCCAAAACCTTCTAAGTACTTTCGGTCAAACCAATATACTCAAATCGGACGGACCAAATCACTTGGATTGATCTAGGTTTTCACCTCGGTGAAACCGAAGTTGTAAATTCGGCGTGATCAAGTGAGTAATCGCTGCGTTAATCATCTCGGTGCCACCGAAGTTTTCAACTCGGTCCCACCGACAAATCAAGGGTATATATACCGAGGACAGCGACGTTGATTATTCCTTCAAAACGTCTCGCCCCAAACCCTTAGCTGCCGTCGCCGTGGTCTCCGGATCGTCTCCGCCGTCGCTTTGTCGCGCCTCGCCATGGGTCTCCATCGCCGTCAACGGTCAATCTCATCGCGCCGTTGCGCCAGAGTGAAACTCCACCAAGTTGGGTGAGTTTCAATCCTCTCGTGCTTCAACCTCGATTCAATGCACGATAGGTTTTGCCTAGCTTCTTGCCAAGTTTGAAATCTTCCTATCCAAAGAAATTAGTTCTTAGAACGAAATTCGAGTGAAAATTTTGGGGTTAGGTTTCCGCGAACACATCTCGGTGTGACCGATTCTACATTCTCGGACTGACCGATTTGGTTTCTGGCCATTGCACTGCACTTTTCGGTCCAACCGAGTTGTACAAATCGGTAAGACCGAAATGAGGATTGAGTGAAACCCTAGTACTCTCGGCTAGACTGAAACCCATTTCGTCCAACCGAAAGTGGTGTGAATGGTTCTGTTTAGACACTTGGATTCACGAATTTTAGACTCGGTCGACCAAATGCATTCTGTGAAAACCTAAAACTGAAGTTTGAACTCATTCATTTTGCAAAATCTTCTAGCTTTGTGATAACTCTTCTATTCTCGCCTATACCTATTCTATTCACAAAGTTGTCGGTCATGTCTGATGCAAGTGACAGCGAACAGTGTCTGAATCACCGGTTGAGATTCGAGGCGGGCACTAGTCCCAAGCCAGCAGTTTTTCTCGATGATGGAGAGAGGAGCACCCCAAGTGGTTTGCCTCCTCGCCGCCACCGGGCGGAAGAAGAGAAATTCTGATGAGGAGGATTCTGACTTTGTTGCTGAGGAAGAGATCACATCTAAGCCTAAGAGAAAAGTGGTTGCCAAAGAGCATCAAGGGCAACAAACAAAGAAAGGCACCAGCAAGGTGAAGAAGTCCACAGTTGCAAAGAAGCTGAGCATGGAAGAAGAAACCTCGAGCAAGGTAAAGAAAACTTCCAAGAGGAAGAGGATAGTACATGATGAAGCTGATGATGATTCTGATGAGGAAGCACCCCAGCCTCCTCAGAAGCCCAAGCTGATGGGAGATGCCATCAGGGTAGGAGCACCTACTAAATCTAAGCCATCAGCTCCAGCAAAGGCAGCTCAAGCCAAACCTGCTGCCAAGCCCAAGAAAACAGTGAGAAACATTCCTGCTTCAGAGAAGAAGAAGGACAATGTGCCACCAGCTGAATCAGATGAAGAGGCACATGTGTTCTTTGAAACTCGATGTAAACCGCCAGTTCATAATGATGCTCATCCTCGAGCTGAAAATATGAAGGAAAGGAAGGACAAAGGTCTCAGGCTATGGAGGCAAGTTGATCCATATGCCACCAGGAGAAGGACAGCTGTTGACTCAATGTTCCACACCAGAGAGCAACAAGATTTCTATGAGACAGTGCTCATGGACAAGAAGCCCATTGTTGCTGATACTAGATATGTTGACTGGAAATACATCGACAGTGAAGAGCACAGAGACTACTTCCCACATGTGCATGAGAGCTTCACTGCATGTGGAGTTGCAGAGTTCGTTGGTCAGAAGCTGACTGCTTGGAATGATGAGATGATCATGCAGTTCTATGCCACAGCACATTTCTATCCAGATGGCAGAATTGTGTGGATGACTGAAGGCCAGAGATTCTCTTCAACAGTTGAAGAGTGGGCTGCACTGCTGAATGCTCCAGTATCAAGAGATGATGATGTTGATGTTTATGGAATTCCAAAGAAGAATCATGAGTCTATGAGGAACATGTACAATGAGGTACCAGCCAAGGATGTTGAGATATGGAAGCTCGGTTCAGTGTATCATCTTCAGGCAGGTCTCCCAACCACTAACACTATTCTGAGGCATACATTGATGCCCAAGTCAGGAGACCATCGCATGATAAGAGGCTATTCAATCAACATGCTGCATATTCTAGATCAGAAGACACCTTTTAAGGTGATGGACCTGATAGTTGAGACTATCAAGAGGACAGCAGCAGACCAGAAGAGGTCATGTGGGTTTGCCCCGCACATTCAGATGCTCATCAATGCCAAGTTTGGCACGGGCACCTATTTGTTGGATAGACCCCACTTGCCACTTTGCCCTGAACATGAAGATAATGAAGTTGTGATGACCGAGGATGATCCCACATCTGTTCAAGGACAAGCTAAGTCCTGCTGCCAAACAAGCCAAAGCTGAGAAGGAAGCAACAATGAAGCAGCTAAGCCCAAGAGCGTTGGAGAACAACTTCTTGAAGCTACTCAGAGGATTGAACTACGCCTGGCCAGCATAGTGCAGTCTCAGGAGAGTCTTGAGAGGATAGTTGAAGACAAGTTCCATGCTCTGGATGTCAAGTCGATCAAGTGCAGTCACCGTCAACAAGCTTGAGGCAGATATCGAGGAAGCCAAGAGGGAGAAGGCAGAGCTCATGAAGGAGATGCAGGATGACCTTGTCGAGGATGACTACGAGCAGCCTGCTCCGGTCCCCACAAAGCCCAGATCATTGCTATTCCAAAGGATGACCCTGGGCTACAAAGATCAAGACCTCCCATAGCTCCATTAGTTTCAGCTCCAGCTCCAGTGTCCACTCCTCCAGCTCCACAGACTTCAGCCGAAGCCTTTGCAGATGCAGCTATCTCCACTCCATCAACGCAGACAGGAGCCGCCAGCAGAGTCCCTAGTGACGTTTAGCTCTATACCTTCGAACTTTTGGTAACTTGTTGCCAAAGGGGAGAAATTGTATAGATCATAGGACTTCGAGAGAGAGTGCTCGTTTTGCTCTTTCGTTTGCGGTTTTCTTTGAGATACTTTTGAGTTCTTGAGATATTTCGTGTGTTTGATACTCGTTTGCTCTACTTTGATGAGTGCTTGATCATACTATGCTTAATGTGTGCTTAATGCTTATCATATGCTATTCATATCTTGTATGATCATTTACTCATGTCTTGGTGATTGGGTGCATGCTATTCATTCTTATCATTTTGTGCGCTCCACCAAGATGTATGTGACATGGAAGAGTGACCCATGATCCTAATCGATTGTGCATTTGCATTCAAACGCAAATCTTAAATAATGCACAAATTTAGGGGGAGCTCTTGCTTATCACATACTTCTCAAAGCGACGATGTTATTCATTGATTATATCATTTGTCGAAGCTTTGATCTATATGTTGTCATCAATTACCAAAAAGGGGGAGATTGAAAGTGCAACTAATCCCCGGGTGGTTTTGGTAATTAATAACAACATATATATCATTGAACTAATTGTTTCTTGAGAATATTTCAGAAAGTTCAGTGATATGGGTATGGCAATGACTGATGATGTGGACCCCTCAAAATGCTAAGGAAAACATTGGCAAATGCTCAAGACTCCATTTTTGGTTTAGTGATCCAAGATCACATTGAGTCCATAGGAAAGCCAATACTATTAAAAGGGGATGAGGTTATGATAATGATCTGGTTGCTCAAAGTGCTTAGTGATTTATCTCCCAAA
Source organism: Aegilops speltoides (assembly GCA_021437245.1). Lineage (NCBI taxonomy): Eukaryota > Viridiplantae > Streptophyta > Magnoliopsida > Poales > Poaceae > Aegilops > Aegilops speltoides. The sequence goes on from CM038144.1 coordinate 337,785,344, forward strand.
CTATCAGCAATCTTTCATTCCAACATATACTCATAAGTAATCTCGGTCCCACCGATTCCATAAACTCAGTCACACCGAGATGAACCACCTCAGCCATATAGCCAAACCCTAGAAATTTCGGATTTTCCGATTCCAAACTCGGTCTTACCGAAACTAGTGTTGCCAACCTTCTGTAACCTTCTGTACTCAAATCGGTGTCACCGAGATGATAAAGTCGGTCCCACCGAGAATGGCAAACCCTAGTCTTTGGAAGAATCGGACTAACCGAGATTGTATTTTCGGTCCCACGAAAATCCCAACGCTCACAAGATTTGAACTTTCGGTCTCACCGAGTTGTCAACTTCGGTCCGACCGAGATTGGTCAAATGTGTGTAACAGTTGGATTTTGTGTGGAGGCTATAAATACCCTCCACCTCCTCTTCATTCGTGAAGAGAGCCATCGAAAGAACTACCACTCCTACCTTACATTTACGAGAAGAAAACTACCTACCCTTGTGTTGAGATCAAGTTGCTCCACTCCCACCATATGAAACTTGATTTCTAGCCTTCCCAAGTTGCTTTCCACTCAATCTTTTCTTCCACCACAGCCAAATCAGTGAGGAGAGTTGAGTGTTGGGGAGATTATCATTTGAAGCACAAGAGCAAGGAGTTCATCATCACCAACACCATCTATTACCTTTTGGAGGGTGGTGCCTCCTAGATTGGTTAGGTGTCGCTTGGGAGCCAACGTCGAGATGTGGAGTTGAACCAAGAAGTTTGTAAGGGCAAGGAGATCGCCTACTTCGTGAAGATCTACCCCAAGTAAGGCTAGTCCTCCGTGGGCGTATGCCATGATGGCATAGACAAGGTTGCTTCTTCGTGGACCCTTCGTGGGTGGAGCCCTCCGTGGACTCTCGCAGCCGTTACCCTCCGTGGGTTGAAGTCTCCATCAACGTGGATTGACGATAGCACCACCTATCGGAACCACGAGAAAAATCTCTGTGTCTCCAAATTGCGTTTGCTCTTCTCCACCTCTTCTTTACTACATGTGCAATTTACTTTCCGCTGCCATTACTCTAGAATTGCATGTGTAGGGTGATACTTGACTTGGTCATCATTGTGAACTTGCTAAAAACTTGTCCTAATCAAAAAGCTGAACTTTTAAATTGTCAAGTAGTCTAATCACCCCCCCTCTAGACATACTTCCGATCCTACAACGGGACTATGTCGAAGATTAACTCCTCGCTTCGAAAGTTATCCGGGGATCCGAAGACCACTTCGAGTGTAACTGAGCCTGTACAATTGGCCTCTACACCTGGTATGACGGCTTTAAAGGTCGTCTTTGTGGGTTTAATCCTTGACGGGTCTAGGCCCATCTTGCACACTGTATCCTGATAAAGCAGGTTCAGGCTGCTGCCGCCGTCCATCAGGACTCTAGTGATGTGAAATCCGTCAATGATTGGGTCTAGAACCAATGCGGCGAATCCGCCATGGCGGATGCTAGTGGGGTGGTCCCTTCGATCACAAGTGATCGGGCATGAGGACCACGGATTGAACTTTGGGGCGACTGGCTCCATCGCATATACGTCCCTAAGTGCACGCTTCCGCTCCCTTTTGGGTATGTGGGTTGCGTATATCATGTTCACCGTCCGCACTTGTGGGGGGAAACACTTTTGTCCTCTATTGTTCGGTGGCCGGGTCTCCTCCTCGTCATCGCTATGCAGCCCCTTGTCATTATTTTCGGCAATTAACTTGACTGCCTGCTTGAACACCCAACAATCCCTGTTGGTGTGATTGGCTGGCTTTTCGGGGGTGTCGTGTATCTGGCACGAGCGATCAAGTATTCGGTCCAAATTGGACGGGCCCGGAGTATTTCTTTTGAATGGCTTTTTCCGCTGACCGGGTTTAGAGCCTCTGAATCCGGCATTGACTGTCGTATCTTGATATATCGCCGTTACGCGCGCTTTGTGCTTATTGCGACGCGACCTGCCATTGCTGTCCTTGGTATCTGGACTACCAGAGTTTTTGGTCAGGTTGTTACTGCGAGCTAGCCAGCTGTCCTCTCCCGCGCAGAAGCGGGTCATGAGTGATGTGAGGGCTGCCATGGATTCCGGCTTTTCCTGTCCTAGGTGCCGGGCGAGCCACTCGTCGCGGATGTTATGTTTGAAGGCTGCAAGGGCCTTTGCATCCGAACAGTCGATGATTTGATTTTTCTTAGTTAAGAACCGTGTCCAGATTTGTCTGGCCGATTCATCTGGCTGCTGAATTATGTGGCTTAGGTCATCAGCGTCTGGTGGGCGCACATATGTGCCCTGGAAGTTATCAAGGAATGCGGCTTCTAGGTCTTCCCAACACCCAATTGATTCTGCTGGCAAGCTGTTGAGCCAATGCCGAGCTGGTCCTTTAAGCTTGAGTGGGAGGTATTTGATGGCATGTAGATCGTCCCCGCGGGCCATGTGGATGTGAAGGAGATAGTCCTCAATCCAAACCGCAGGATATGTTGTGCCGTCGTATGATTCAATGTTTATGGGTTTGAAACCCTTGGGGATTTGATGATCCATTACCTCGTCTGTGAAGCATAGTGGGTGTGCGGCGCCTCTGTATTGGGCTATATCGCGACGCAGCTCAAACGAGCTTTGTCTACTGTATTTCGCCCGGCCGGAATTGCTGTATCTGGCATGACGGTTGTCGTCACGTATCGTGGGGCGCCCACGCAATCCGCAGATCGATCTTGTTTGTCTTGCCTTATCCTCCAATATGTCTCGTAAGTCCAGCGCATTCCCCCGTGGCTTTTTACTTTTCAAGCGACGCCAGGGTACGACTTTAGTGGAGGGCCTAGAGGCCTCTCTGTCGCGGCCACGAGGTGGCCGGTCGGCCGTATTATGCGATGGTGATGTAGGTTTATGTGCTTCCTCCTCTCGGGGTAGCAGCTTGCGTTTAGGGTAGCTTTTGGAGGGGCGTTCGAGTTCATACTCTTCGGCCGCAAGGACTTCAGTCCATCTGTCGGCTAGCAAATCTTGGTCAGCTCTAAGCTGTTGCTGCTTTTTCTTGAGGCTGCTTGCCGTGGCCATAAGCCTGCGTTTGAAATGCTCTTGTTCGACGGGATCCTCAGGCACGACAAATTCGTCGTCGTCGAGGCTTGCCTCGTCTCCGGAGGGAGGCATATAATTATCGTCCTCTACCTCTCTGTCTGCTGCTCTCTCATGAGGGCTGGCCTCTCCATCCTCCTGTGCTGAATCTTGCTGGAGGGGGTTGTCTTCGGCACTATCCGAGGTGTTATTGTCTCCGGTGCCAGAATCTCCATTTTTGCTGTGGCGGGATTTAGAGCGGCGCCGCTGACGCCGACGCTTAGGCTGTTTCTTGGAGGGGTCATCCTTCGTTGTTCCATCGCCATTCCCATCCTTTGGGATGTCCACCATGTATATGTCGTATGACTAGGTGGCCTTCCAGTGCCCTGTAGGCGCTGGTTCTTGGTCGTCTCCGACATCGTCGTCCATACTGTCGATGTCTTCGGAGTCGAAGTTTAGCATGTCGGTTAAGTCATCGACAGTGGCTACGAAGTGGGTGGTGGGTGGGCTTTGAATTTCCTCGTCGTCCGCATCCCAACCAACCTGACCATAATCCAGCCAGGGCTCTCCTGATAAAGAGAGACACTTTAGCGAATTTAGGATGTCGCCGAAAGGCGAGTGCTGAAAGATGTCCGCAGTGGTGAACTCCATGATCGGCGCCCAATCGGGTTCGATTGGCAGGGGCGCAGAAGGTTCGGGGTCCGGAGAGGAGTCCGGCACCTTGGAGTTACGAACTTCACAAGGGACAGGGTTGGTATTCAGCTCTATTGCCGTAGAGGTAGCAGCCCCCGAGGCAGTGTCCAGCCACCCATCCTCGATCGGCGCAGTCGGTTCCGAGCTAAGGGTCGGAGCGGACTCTTGTGCGGCTTCCAGGGCACTGTCCGGCAGCAGAGCTAAATCATGCCCATCGTGCCAGTGTGGCGCGCTCGGCTGTGGCTCGAATCCATCGAAGATCAAGTCTCCGCGGATGTCAGCCGTATAGTTCAAACTTCCAAATCTGACCTGATGGCCAGGGGCGTAGCTTTCGATCTGCTCCAGATGGCCAAGTGAATTGGCCCGCAATGCAAAGCCGCCGAATACGAAGATCTGTCCAGGGAGAAAAGTCTCACCCAGGACCGCGTCGTAGTTGATGATCGAAGGAGCCATCGGGCCTACAGGTGACAACACAGAGGAACTCTCAATGAAAGCACCAATGTCGGTGTCAAAACCGGCGGATCTCGGGTAGGGGGTCCCGAACTGTGCGTCTAGGCGGATGGTAACAGGAGACAAGGGACACAATGTTTTTACCCAGGTTCGGGCCCTCTCGGTGGAGGTAAAACCCTACTCCTGCTTGATTAATATTGATGATATGGGTAGTACAAGAGTAGATCTACCACGAGATCTGGGAGGCTAAACCCTAGAAGCTAGCCTATGGTATGATTGTTGTTCGTCCTACGGACTAAAACCCTCCGGTTTATATAGACACCAGAGAGGGCTAGGGTTACACAGAGTCAGTTACAATGGTAGGAGATCTACATATCCGTATCGCCAAGCTTGCCTTCCACGCCAAGGAAAGTCCCATCCGGACACGGGACGAAGTCTTCAATCTTGTATCTTCATAGTCTTGGAGTCCCGCCAAAGATGATAGTTCGGCTATCCGAACACCCCCTAGTCCAGGACTCCCTCAGGGATCCAATCACCGATGGCCATCTTCATCATCCCGGCGCTATCCACGACGAGGAGGGAGTAGTTCACCCTCGGGGCTGAGGGTATGTACCAGTAGCCATGTGTTTGATCTCTCTCTCTCTCGTGTTCTCTCTCGTGTTCCCTCTATGGCACGATCTTGATGTATCCCGAGCTATGCTATTGTAGTTGGATCTTATGATGTTTCTCCCCCTCTACTCTCTTGTGATGAATTGAGTTTCCCCTTTGAAGTTATCTTATCGGATTGAGTCTTTTATGAGAACACTTGATGTATGTCTTGCCGTGATTATCTGTGGTGACAATGGGATATCATGTGCCACTTGATGTATGTTTTGGTGATCAACTTGCGGGTTTCGTGACATTGGGAACCTATGCATAGGGGTTGGCACACGTTCTTGACTCTCCGATAGAAACTTTGGGGCACTCTTTTAAGTACTTCGTGTTGGTTGGATGAATCTGAGATTGTGTGATGCATATCTTATAATCATGCCCACGGATACTTGAGGTGACAATGGAGTATCTAGGTGACATTAGGGTTTTGGTTGATTTGTGTCTTAAGGTGTTATTCTAGTACAAACTCTTTTATAGATTGATCCGAAATAATAACTTTGAGGTGGTTTCGTACCCTACCATAATCTCTATGTTTGTTCTCTGCTATTAGTGGCTTCGGAGTGACTCTTTGTTGCATGTTGAGGGCTTGTTATATGATCTATCTATGTTATTATTGTTGAGAGAACTTGCACTAGTGAAAGTATGAATCCTAGGCCTTGTTTCCTATCATTGCAATACCGTTTACGCTCACGTTTATCACTTGTTACCTTGCTGTTTTTATATTTTCAGATTACAAAAACCTATATCTACCATCTATTTTGCACTTGTATCACCATCTCTTCGCTGAACTAGTGCACCTATACAATTTACCATTGTATTGGGTGTGTTGGGGACATAAGAGAATCTTTGTTATTTGGTTGCAGGGTTGTTTGAGAGAGACCATCTTCATCCTACGCCTCCTACGGATTGATAAACCTTAGGTCATCCACTTGAGGGAAATTTGCTACTGTCCTGCAAACCTGTGCACTTGCAGGCCCAACAACGTCTACAAGAAGAAGGTTGTGTAGTAGACATCAAGCTCTTTTAAAGCGCCGTTCTTTGGGGAGGTGAGTGCTTGAAGGTATATCTTTAGATCTTGCAATCGAATCTTTTTGTTTCTTGTTTTATCACTAGTTTAGTTTATAAAAGAAAACTACAAAAAAAATGGAATTAAGGATGCCTCATATGCTTCATCTTTTTAATATCTTTCGCGAAAATGATGGGAAGGAAAATTGTGCTCAAGTACTAGAAAAAGAATTACATAGAATGCTTCGCATAAAATATGTGAATGATGAAGATGATTACAATGTTGTTAGTATGAATTCCTTGAATATCCATGATGCTAATGATATGCAAAGCCACAAGCTTGGGGAAGCTATGTTTGATGAAGATGATATTTTTTGTCCCCCAAGCTTTGATGAGCAAATTTACTATGATGAAAGCATGCCTCCTATCTATGATGATTATTGTGATGACACGTATGCTTTAAACAATAATGATAACCATGAAACTTGTCATCTTGATCCTAATTTTAAATCATATGATAGTTAATTTGTTGTGTTTGCTCCCACTACTATTCATGAGAAGAATTTTGCTTATGAGGAGAGTAGTAAATTTTCTATGCTAGTAGATCATGAAAAGGGTGCTGGTTACATTGTTTAATTCATTCATGATGCTACTGAAAATTATTATGAGGGAGGAACATATGCTTGTAGGAATTGCAATAATATCAAGTTTCCTCTCTATGTGCTTCAAGTTTTGAAGCTATGCTTGTTTTACCTTCCTATGCTAGTTGATTATCATTCCCATAAGTTGTTTGCTCACAAAATCCCTATGCATAGGAAGTGGGTTAGACTTAAAAAAGCTAGTCATATGCTTCATGATGCTCCCGTTATGTTTCAATTCTTATCTTTTATTTGAGCATCATTGTCATCATCATGCCTAGCTAGAAAGGCATTAAAGAAAAGCGCTTGTTGGGAGACAACCCAATACTTATCCTTACTGTTTTTGTGTGTTCACATGATTATACTACGGTAGTAATCATGTTTTATAGCTTTTGTTTCAATAAAGTGCCAAGTAAGACCTTTAGGATGGCTTACGGTGATAGTTGTGTTGATCCTGCTGAAAATCAGAAACTTTTGCACCCAGTAAATTAGTTTTTTTACTTCACAGAACCGTGATTCTGACATGATTCTTTTTTATCTGGATTGGTACACGAATTTCTTAGGACTTCCTAATTTGGTAGGAGTTTTGGAGTCCATAAGTATACGTTTGATACAGATTACTACAGACTGTTCTGTTTTTGACAGATTCTGTTTTTCTATGTGTTGTTTGCTTATTTTGATGAATCTATGAGTAGTATCAGAGGGTATGAACCATAGATAAGTTGGAGTACAGTAGATTTACACCAATATGAATTTAGAATGAGTTAATTATAGTACCAATGTGGTGGTTTTGTTTTCTTTCACTAACGGAGCTTATAAGATTTCCTGTTGAGTTTTGTTTTGTGAAGTTTTCAAGTTTGGGGTAAAGATTTGATGGACTATGGAATAAGGAGTGACAAGAGCCTAAGATTTGGGATGCCCAAGGCACCCCAAGGTAATATTCAAGGACAACCAAGAGCCTAAGCTTGGGGATGCCCCGGAAGGCATCCCCTCTTTCGTCTTCGTTCATTGGTAACTTTACTTGGAGCTATATTTTTATTCACCACATGATATGTGTTTTGCTTGGAGCATTATTTTGTTTTGTTAGTATTAGCTTGCTGTTATTTATAATAATGTTTTGCATCTTTAGTTTCAATAAAGAAGTCAAGGATAGCCTTTGCCATGCTTATTTTGCTAGAATACATGTTGCTGTTTGAAAAACAGAAAGTTTACCGCTGTTGCAAAAATTCCCTAGAAAATTCAGAGAGTGGTATAATTTTGAATCTTTTTGCATATTGAGATATGATAAATTTATTACAGTGGGAATTTATTTCATAATTTTTGGAGTCAGGGAAGTATTGATACTCTTGCATTCTTTACAGACTGTACTGTTTTGGCAGATTGCTGTTATGGTTGCATTGTTTGCATATGTTTGCTTGACTAATGATTCTATTTGAGGATAGGAGTATTAAATATGCAGAGGCATTTAGTATGAAATGTTGAATAATTATTTAAGTGATTTGTTACAGTAGAAAATGATAAGGTTTTGCATTGGTTTATACTAACCTATCTCACGAGTTCTTGTTGAGTTTGTTGTGAATGAAGCTTTTGATAAAAAGAGAAACCATGATATGAGAGGAATTAAGGAGACACAAAAGCTCAAGCTTGGTGATGCCCAAGGCACCCCAAGATAATATTTCAAGAAGTCTCAAGCATCTAATCTTGGGGATGCCCCGGTAGACATCCCACCTTTCTTCTTCAACAACTATCGGTTAGTATCGGTTGAGCCTAAGTTTTTGCTTCTTCACATGAGTTGTGCTATCCTTGCAATGTAGTTTTCTTTAGCTTTGCTTGCTGTTTGAATAAAGTATCAAGATCTGAAATTATTAAATGAGAGAGAGTCCTCGCATAGTTGCATAATTATTTAGCTACTCATTGACCTTCACTTATATCTTTCGGAGTAGTTTGTCATTTGCTCTAGTGCATCACTTATACCTTTTAGAGCATGGTGGTAGTTTTATTTTGAAGAAATAGATGAACTCTCATACTTCACTTAGATTATTTTGAGAGTCGTTAATAGCATGGTAATTTGCTTAATATTAATATACTTGGTATTCAAGATATGTGAAACTTTCTTTTGAGTGCGTTGAATACTAAGATAAGTTTGATGCTTGATAATTGTTTTGAGATATGAAGATGGTGATATTAGAGTCATGCTAGTTGAGTAGTTGTGAATTTAAAGAATACTTGTGTTGAAGTTTGTGATTCCCGTAGCATGAACGTATGGTAAACCGTTATGTGATGAACTCGGAGCATGATTTATTTATTGATTGTCTTCCTTATGAGTGGCGGTCGGGGACGAGCGATGGTCTTTTCCTACCAATCTATCCCCCTAGGAGTATGCGCGTAATACTTTGCTTTGATAACTTCTAGATTTTTGCAGTAAGTATATGAGTTCTTTATGACTAATGTTGAGTCCATGGATTATACGCCCTTTTCCATCCTTCCACCATTGCTAGCCTCTCTAATACCGCGCACTTTTCACCGGTATCATACACCCACCATATATCTTCCTCAAAACAGCCACCATACCTACCTATCATGGCATTTCCATAGCCATTCCGAGATATATTGCCATGCAACTTTCCACCATTCCGTTTATTATGACACGCTCCATCATTGTCATATTGCTAGCATGATCATGTAGTTGACATCGTATTTGTGGCAAAGCCACCGTTCATAATTCTTTCATACATGTCACTCTTGATTCATTGCACATCCCGGTACACCACCGGAGGCATTCATATGGAGTCATACCTTGTTCTAAGAATCGAGTTGTAATTGTTGAGTTGTAAGAAAAATATGATCATAATTTTTTAGAGCATTGTCCCAAGTGAGGAAAGGATGATGGAGACCATGATTCCCCCACATGTCGGGATGAGACTCCGGACGAAAAAAAGAGGCCATAAAAAAAGAAGGAGAAAAGGCCCAAATAAAAAAATGATGAGAGAAAAAGAGAGAAGGGACAATGTTAGTATCCTTTTACCACACTTGTGCTTCAAAGTAGCACCAAGATCTTCATGATAGAGAGTCTCTCATTTTGTCACTTTCATATACTAGTGGGAATTTTTCATTACAGAACTTGGCTTGTATATTCCAATGATGGGCTTCCTCAAATGCCCGGTCTTCGTGAGCAAGCGAGTTGGATGCACACCCACTTAGTTTCTTTTGTTGAGCTTTCATATACTTATAGCTCTAGTGCATCCGTTGCATGGCAATCCCTACTCACTCACATTGATATCTATTGATGGGCATCTCCATAGCCCGTTGATACGCCTAGTTGATGTGAGACTATCTTCCCTCTTTTTGTCTTCTCCACAACCACCATTCTATTCCACATATAGTGCTATATCCATGGCTCACGCTCATGTATTGCATGAAGATTGAAAAAGTTTTGAGAATGTCATAAGTATGAAACAATTGCTTGGCTTGTCATCGGGGTTGTGCATGATTTAAATATTTTGTGTGGGGAAGATGGAGCATAGCCAGACTATATGATTTTGTAGGGATAACTTTCTTTGGCCATGTTATTTTGAGAAGACATAATTGCTTAGTTAGTATGCTTGAAGTATTATTATTTTTATGTCAACATGAACTTTTGTCTTGAATCTTTCGGATCTGAATATTCATACCATAATTAAGAAGATTTACATTTAAATTATGCCAAAGTATCACTCCGCATCAAAAATTCTTTTTTATCATTTACCTACTCGAGGACGAGCAAGAATTAAGCTTGGGGATGCTTGATACGTCTCCAACGTATCTATAATTTTTGATTGCTCCATGCTACTTTATCTACTGTTTTAGGCAATATTGGGCTTTATTATCCACTTTTATATTATTTTTGGGACTAACCTATTAACCGGAGGCCCAGCCCAGATTTGCTGTTTTATGCCTATTCCAGTGTTTCGAGGAAAAGGAATATCAGACGGAGTCAAAACGGAACGAAATCAACTGGAGAAGTTATTTTTGGAAGGAAACCCTCCTGATGGACTTGGACTCCACGTCAGAAGATACGGGAGGTGCTCACGAGGGTGGGGCACGCCCACCCCCCTAGGGCGCGCCACCCTGCCTCGTGGGGCCCCCGTAGCTCCACCGACGTACTCCCTGCACCCATATATACCTACGTACCCTAAAACTTCCAGAACAGAAGATAGATCGGGAGTTCCGCCGCCGCAAGCCTCTGTAGCCACCAAAAACCTCTTGAGATCCTTTTCCGGTGCCCTGCCGGAGGGGGATCCCATCACCGGTGGCCATCTTCATCATCCCGACGCTATCCATGACGAGGAGGGAGTAGTTCACCCTCGGGGCTGAGGGTATGTACCAGTAGCTATGTGTTTGATCTCTCTCTCTCTCTCTCTCTCTCTCGTGTTCTCTCTCATGTTCCCTCTATGGCACGATCTTGATGTATCCCGAGCTTTGCTATTGTAGTTGGATCTTATGATGTTTCTCCCCCTCTACTCTCTTGTGATGAATTGAGTTTCCCCTTTGAAGTTATCTTATCGGATTGAGTCTTTTATGGGAACACTTGATGTATGTCTTGCCGTGATTATCTGTGGTGACAATGGGATATCATGTGCCACTTGATGTATGTTTTGGTGATCAACTTGCGGGTTTCGTGACATTGGGAACCTATGCATAGGGGTTGGCACACGTTCTTGACTCTCGATAGAAACTTTGGGGCACTCTTTGAAGTACTTTGTGTTGGTTGGATGAATCTGAGATTGTGTGATGCATATCGTATAATCATGCCCACGGATACTTGAGGTGACAATGGAGTATCTAGGTGACATTAGGGTTTTGGTTGATTTGTGTCTTAAGGTGTTATTCTAGTACGAACTCTTTTATAGATTGATCCGAAAGAATAACTTTGAGGTGGTTTCGTACCCTACCATAATCTCTACGTTTGTTCTATGCTATTAGTGGCTTCGGAGTGACTCTTTGTTGCATGTTGAGGGCTTGTTATATGGTCTATCTATGTTATTAGTGTTGAGAGAACTTGCACTAGTGAAAGTATGAACCCCAGGCCTTGTTTCCTATCATTGCAATACCGTTTACGCTCACATTTATCACTTGTTACCTTGCTGTTTTTATATTTTCAGATTACAAAAACCTATATCTACCATCTATTTTGCACTTGTATCACCATCTCTTTGCCGAACTAGTGCACATATACAATTTACCATTGTATTCGGTGTGTTGGGGACACAAGAGACTCTTTGTTATTTGGTTGCAGGGTTGTTTGAGAGAGACAATCTTCATCCTACGCCTCCTACGGATTGATAAACCTTAGGTCATCCACTTGAGGGAAATTTGCTACTCTCCTACAAACCTGTGCACTTGCAGGCCCAACAACGTCTACAAGAAGAAGGTTGTGTAGTAGAAATCACACACTCATCAATATGCCGCCGCCGTTGCGCATGCCGGCGCCCGTGTAAGTGCATCTAGTGCCCCTTAGTAATTTTGGTGTATTGAAGACTTATAGGTTAAGGGACTAATGTGTTCATGAGTGTACACATGTCTATAAGTCTATGAGGAGTTTGATATTTACAGAGAAAGTCGACCCCTAAAAATGAATACCTTCGACTGAAGATTTTGGTATTCCTGAAGACTTTGAAAGTGAAGAAATTGGTGTGTCCATGAAGACTTGATATTCATGCTAGGAATATGAAGCTTGAAGACTTTCGTTTTCATAGTTTTGTTTTCTCTTTGTTGAGTCATAGGAAAATACTAAGGAAAAATTTCCATGTGATGCTCAACTCAAAATCCTACACCTACCAATCCCTTCGAGTGAAGCCATTGGAAATCTCATACAGTTCAGTCAATTTCTTGATGTGAGAGACGAAGTTCTTACGTCACCGAGAATTTGTTCGACCGAGGAGTTAGGAATTCGCCGGTCTTGGATTGCCTACACAGTGAGGAACATGATAGCCCTGAGGACTTTGAGAGTCAAATTTCCGACCGTTGCTGTGCTACACGCCAGCTGTTTCGAAATATCTTATCCACCTAACGGTCATATCATTGAAGGGCATTTATGTCTTATCATGTCCGGCTGCTCTCTAGGCTATAAATAGCCGCCCCCTACAACCACTAGCTGGTTGGCTGCTCCGAGAGAAACTGACACTTGTCATTTGAGAGCAACCCATCCTCCGAGGACTTTGAGTGAAAATCATCGAGTGAGGAAAATCCAAACCCAAACACCCACAAACCCAAAGTGATTGAGCATCACTGAAGAGATTGATCTTGTGTCGATCCGACGCTTGTTAACTTTGAAGACTGTGCTTCTTCCAGACGGTTAGGCGTCATGGTCTAGAGCATCCAAGAGGAATTGTGGATTGCCGAGTGACCAAAGTCTGTGAAGGTTTGGAAGTCGCCTGAAGACTTACCACGAGTGATTGGACGAGGTCATGTGACCTTAGTTCAAGGAGAATCTGGTGAGGACTTGATGTCTGAGCTGCGTGCTTTCGAGATGGGTGTCCGGACTGTGTGTCCTCGAGTTTAAATACTCAGCCGCTCCAACCAGGCATACAACTGAGACAACAGTTGGAACTGGTCTACCAAATCATTGTCTTCACCAACCTTACTGGTTCTATTTCCTCAACTCTTTCATTTCATCATTACTGTGTTGAGTAGTTGTTCATATCTGTGTTTGAAGACTTTGACTGAAGACTTTCTCAATTTCCTCAGTTCAATTTCTTCAGTCTATTTGTCTTCATCTTGTGTTACCCTGTGTTTACGCTTTCTGTAATCTGTGATTGTCTTCATTTCATCATGATGACTGTGCATGTCTTCTGTTATGCTTACTTCTGAGTACTTATTCCGCTGCAAGTAGTTCTTCGCTAAGGAATTTCCTCACCGGCAAATTCCTCAATGAAGAATTCATAAAAATCGCCTATTCACCCCCTCTAGTCGATATAACGCACTTTCAGCCCGCCTGCTCCGGCCAACAATTTCTCGCCCATCACCGCCGTGTCGCTGCCTTCCCTGTGCAAGAAGCTAAAGGCTCACCCGCTCATGTCGTCTACAGTCCCTCCTCGCGATGCTGCCGTGCTGCCAAGCACACGAGCAGCTGGTGGAGCCGCGTCGATGCACGCAGCGTACGAAGAGGAGGATGAGCGTGTGCTCCAGCACGCCGGCGAGGAGGAACTAGCGTGTCATTGTCGTCTCTGCCCGCGCGGAGGAGGCGCGCATGGTGGCTGTCGCGGCAGAAGCCGATCACGTGCGCGTTGAGCCCGCAAACCGGGTGCGGACGCGGAATCTACCTTCGAGACCTTGAATGCCACGTGGATCCTGCAATCTGAAGGAGCAATTTGGGTTAGTTGACTCTTGTGAGCTGTTTGATGCAACATGGATGGCTAGACAGGCTTCTTCCACCTCTTCTGCCGTCTTCTTCCTTCGATCCGTTTAACTTCTTTCACAAATCGACTGACCCAAATTATACTACTAGTACGAACGTATTAAGTACAGTATGAACACGAAGATACGAGCAGTAGTACCAACTGCAAGAAGAACAGTAGTAAGTCATAGTACTAGTACTACTGTACGTACTAAAGAGTTCAAATAACGAGAAAGAACATAAACATAGTTCAGCTGGGGCCTCAGCACAACACACCCTTGAAAATAAACTAAGCAACTAGTCTGATTGACACTGCAGTAGAACCAGCATGAGCGATGACACTGCCACCTACTCGGAGTCCGAGACCACGTCCTCGACTTCGTCCTCGTCCCTCTTCCTCTTCCTCTTCGCCGACACTTCTTTGCTTGAACCGGACACTGGGCTCTGCTTCTTCATCCAACCCTTGTAGATATTTAAACAAAGGTAGGCATCCATTGCTGCGTATAGGATGTGATCTTCATCTAATGTCTTTGACTCCCATGCATGATGAAACTCGTGATGAGGTTTCTTCAGTTTAGCGTACTAAGGATCAATCATGGCTGCTGCCAGGGTCAACATTGAAGGCTGAGAGGAGGACACCAGGCTTGCCTTCTGGAGATCGAAGGGCTGGCCTACAACGAGACCTATCTGACGCAGGACATCCCTGTCGTTCCTAAAGTCTACAGTAACGAATTTCACTCTTTCGTCCTTGAGGAAGTTCTTAAAATCCTGGCACTCAACGTCGGCATGGCATATGTGGTAGACCAAGCACGGATTATGTACGCAAACCTAGATCACGGCGGGCTTCTTCCTCTCTGCCTCCTTTAGAATCTTCTCTCTTTCCAGCACTGTGGTGTACTCAACATCTAGCCCAGCGACCCACTCATCCATTGAACTGTTGAACATGCGTAGGAAGCGAGCAAGGCATGCTTTCACCGTGGCGGATCCACGTGTGTAGATGACGATGAACTCATCGCCGGTGATGGCTCTAACCTGGTACTCAGCGGCGACCATGGAGATTTGGGAGGCCATGGATTTTGGAGGAGGGTTAGGAGAAGTTGAACTGTTGTACCCCGCAAGAAAAACATGGAGCGAACTAATGTGAAAGGACGGGACAACTGGGAGCGAACTGTTGTAAGGTAGAAGACGGGGACGAGTAGGGCATGCGAACGGCATGGGGTTGCTGGCTTGCCCGGTGTATAAACGGCTGCAAGCCCCCAAAGATTTCTCGAGAACTATGCGGGATCCACTAGATGTCATGTCTACTAGACCCATATCGTAGGCCTGACGGTATAGCTTCTGCCTGTTCGCACGCCATGACGGCGCGTGGATGTAACTTCACTTGATTTCGTCAACCGTTGTGCCTCCCACGACCTTCGCCTCGCTCACGCGGTCGCGCCCTTTGAGACTTCGACCAGCTATAAATGAGCAATTTTTTTGCCTACTCCGCATGCATGATACTCCCTCTGGTCCTTTTTACTTCCGTCAACCGTTTGCAAAGTGTTTGACCAAATTTATACTAAAAATATCAATATCTACAATACTGATTATAATGAGTATAAGAACTACATTTTATAATGAGTATAAAAATATTGATTTGACATTGTGAATGTTGATACATTTTTCTATAAGTTTGATCAAAGTAGAGGTACATTGACTTCGGACAAAACTTAAATGCACAATGCAGACTAGTTCCTCCGTCCAGGTGCGTGCCATGTCCTATCTTGTCATCACAACAAGGTTGGCTATTAGAGTACTACTACCTCCTTGCTAGTTTAAAGGGCTCGATTCAAAAATTTCACCTACTCTTAGCAAGATAGAGGCGGTGGAATAGTTTTTGTAGTCTGCAAAAGTACTCAACTAATGTTGTCATTCTTCACAAAAAAATGTGTTTACCAATGCATGCATGAATACTAGTTACTCTAACCCCCCTCTCTTCTTTAATTCTTTGCCACATCAGCATGTTTGCTATTCCCGTGTGCATGATACCAGCTAAGATACCACCATTATGGCCAGCCTTAATCATCACATGCAATAATTTAGTGCACCTTGAAATATGAACATGTGTGGGGCGTGTATGTTTTTAATGACTTGAGACTATACCTGGCCCGACATGCAAGATGACTTATTATGCATTGTTCCCCATACCTGCAGGAAGCCCGTTCATCTCCAAATCTTTTCCTCTCCATGTGTGGAAACAATATGCCTGCTAGACTCTCCTTCTCCCTCCGGCGGTCCCACCACTCCACCCTGTGTGGAAAAAATCTACATGCATGACTCTCCTCCCCCCACGCTCGTCCAATCCATTGTGACCAGCAATATTTCCACCCCTTCCCTCCCCCATAATTTACTCCAACAAATATGCCCACGTAGCTGTTATGTTAATCACGCAACATATCTTCTAGGACGCCGCTTCAGTTAATTAATTGCAGGTGCATTGGGTCACTGACATATGGGCCCAACAAAGTGCAGCCTACATGTCGGTGACACAAGCTGACCTCTGATTAGTCGATGCAGCTCAGTCCATATCTTATGTAGGTGTGCCATTGCTCGCAATAAATACTGCGCCTCCCACGGCATTCGGAAGAGCGCTCACGTTCATCGCTATCTCCTCCCCCTCCCTCTCACGTCTACCACCATGGCATCGCCCCTCCCAAGCCCTAGGCACCTCTCTCTGCACCGCCCGGACTGTCACGCATCGCCGTTCCGTTCCTCGCCGCCACTAGTCGAGGTGGACGCGTCGGCATTCCACTCCTCGCTGCGACGCGTCGAGGTGGACGCGTCAGCGTTCCCAATCTCGCCAGCACGTGCGTTGGAGGACGCGTCGGCTCCTCGCTACGAGGAGAACGCCGCGCCGCCCGCCAAGCCCCCCAACCTTGAGGAGCTTTGGAAATAAATGGATGTCGCCATGTGGGAGGCTTTACCGCCGGTAGAGCATGCCAAAATAGAGGCGGAGAAGAAGGTCGAGGAAGAGAAGCGCTCCGCGGGGCAAGCTGCTTGGCAGGTCTATGTCGCGTCCGAGAGAGTCAGGCAATTGGCTCTTTGGCAGAAGGCTCATGCAAGGGCCGTGAGGGTGGCTCAGGACGCCCGTGCCAAAGCCCTGAATGCAGTCGGGCCCAAGCGCCTCATCTACGCTTGGCGGTATGTGGACCGGGTGCACGCTTCTAGCAAGGAGGAGTACCTGCTGGCGCCGGATCACCACACCGGTGAGATTGCGCTCGCCTGCCGGCAAGCCACCAATCAGCACCTCGCGAGTTCCGAGGCTGAGGAAGAGGCGTTGTGTCGGCGCGCTGGGAAACGACCGTGCACCAGGGCACTCATGGCGCGCCGCAAACGCTCCCGCGAGCGCCGTGGCTTTTAGTAGGAGTATAATTTAGTTTCATAAGGTGATCTCATTAGTTTTGGGACGCAAATGATAAATCCCGAACGTTCGGGAATTATTAGCGTCCTTAATTAAGTATTTAAGAGGGAAAGTTTGGAAACCTTGTGTATCCGTACGCATTTTGAAGTAAGTGCATGTAGCACAAACTTTAGTAATGTATACTATCGCACTACACGTCTCTCTCTATATATGCTTGCAGACTGTGCTACTCCCTCCGTCCAGGTGAATAAGTCATCTTTGGTTGTGCACCATGACCAAGAAGGAGGGAAGACTTTATACTCCTAGATGGAGGGAGTACAACTATTACTTATGTACGGGCAAATGCACATTTTAACATTACGATGCGGTTTTTGTAAAAGTAGAAAAACAAAACAACACTAGTCAAGCTTGTGAAACGATTAAATGCAAAACAAATGCAAAAATGCTTGTTTGATTGTTTACTTTTAGCTTCCTTCTCTGTGATTATTCTCTATTGTACTTTGTACGGAGTATCTCACTGGTCGGAAAGGCATGCAAATTCCCAAACCGCTTCCTACACCCTGTATCGAATTTTTTGCCTAACAAGTTGTACCGTGCAATTGGAATTCCAACTCGAGTACTAGTACTACTAGTAGGAGTACCAGGGGCCAGTTCGTTTAGGCTTCTAGATTAGTAGTAATCCCATTACTACTAGCTCCGTCCTGGTTTATTGGTTCCCATTGTAATCTGTGTCAAATTTTGATCATAAATTTAACTAATGAAATGTTTGTGATGTCACATGCACTAACATTTTATCAGTTAAATCTTTGGTCAAAATTTACCACAAATTACAAGGGTGACGAATAAACCAGGACGGAGGTACTCCCTCCATTTTTGTATACAAGGCCACTATAAAAAAACACATTTTGCATCTATATTAATGATGTTTCCTTGTATTAGTAACCCATGGCTTAATTACTAGCATGCATGTAGTGGATGATAATGACAAACTCATCTACTTCCTCTCTCACGGCCACTCAATTTCTTCTAATGTGCATGCACCCTATTAATTAACCCGGTAAACGAGAAAATAAATTGACTTGTAAAGCACACATTGATTTTTATCTTGGTACCTGTAATTTGAATTTGTGGCCTTGTATATAAAAATGAAGGGAGTACTAGTAGTAGTTTAGAAGCCCAAATAAATGAGTGAGGTGCCTTAATGTTACTCTCCACTGTGACTAGTCTTATGGGAAAAGTTGGGGAAGAGATGGCAAGCCGCCAAAAGTACTGGCCCTAGGAGTAGTAGATAGGGATACTAGGAGTAGTAGCTAAGGATCGAGTGTGCGAGATGAACCGGAGAAAGTAAATGCAGAGAGATGAAATGCAAAAAAGACGGAGGGATGTGATGGTTGCTTGTCCGTTTATTTTACCAGGCCACTTATTACTAGCAGTGGTTTGGTTTTGTGATATGACGGCTTTACTGCCGTGCCACGAGCGGGGTGAGACTCCCGTGCAGCGCCGCCCTCTACACTTGTACTACACCGGTCGTGGTTTATTAGTCCCCCATTGAATTTGACTGAAGATTTAACTAACAAAATGTTAGTGCATGTCAACAAAAACTATATGGTTGGAATTGTATTTGGACATAGTTTTCAATGATATAATTTTAGGTGACATGCATCAACATTTATCGTACTATATATAGTGTTAGTTCAATTTTTGGTCGTACTAATCTATAGTACTTCCTCCGTCTAGGTGAGTAAGTCATCTTAGGTTGTGCACCGTGACCAAGGAGGAGGGGAAAATGAGAGACCTTAATGTTTAATTGCTAATTAATAGCATTGCATGCAATGAACTAACCACTGCATGTCGTGTTTGGTAGTCTCAAGTCATTAAAAGCATGCACACCCCTTGTCTCTTATTGGTTGATATGTGAAGAAACAAGAAACGAGATAGAAGTTAATGCACCATGCCTAAGTGTTTTGGGATTATTTGGTTGTCGTAAGATGACTTACACACCTAGACGGAGGGAGTAGTAAGGTGCCCGTGCATTGCACGGAAGAGTGAAATGCATTGATATGGGAGTTGTTTATTTTGACAAAGGATGTGGGGGTCATCTCATGTGTAACGGGTATCAATAGGTTTCTTCAGATATTATTTCATCTCTAGAGCTCACAAACATCCGGGTGAAATAGATAAAAAGGTATCTTTTGGAAACAAAAGCGTTCAACTGTTCAACCTGCATCCAAAACTTGTGAAGAAATAACACTTATTGTGGTTTGCAAGAAATGACCTTTAAGAATTAGTTTTTGAGTATCGATTGTTATACATGTTCGCTACAGATGACATGGCACTTTCTTGTAGTCAACCGTTGGCTATACTATTAAGTATTAACCATGCCCTTATACACCTAGACGGAGGGATTAAATCAGGATGACTTGGAAGGGGCAGAGGAGATGTAAGAAATGGTTCATAGTAAGTCTTTCACCAGTACTGCAGTAAAAGTTCATACATGGAAGATTCTAGACTAAACCATAAACAGATACACTTTTATTTCTGTGCGATACTCCAATAGAGCAAGATCATGCATGGAAGTCTCCACATGCTTAAACAGCGGATTACATTGAGCGAAGACTAATGATCAACATTTAACTTGATAATGCGTATGTCCAGTGAACCTCCTTGGAGTCCCCGTGCACCGCATTGGCGGGTAAATAAGACCATGGGTTTTCCATGTCCACATCAGCGGGAAGGTCCCAGCTCCACAGAGTCCAAGTCAGTTTGATGAAGCCGGTGTCGCCGCCCATGTACCTCGGAGGGGTAGTAACAGTGAGCACACACCCGTACATCGGCCTCGTGTCAGTGTCAGCGTCAGCGGCGTCGCCCCTGACACACACTACAGAGACAGGGCGGTGGCCTGCGCGGGTCTCGCCGGTGCCCATGATCAAGAGGAAGACGCTTCCATCCTCCTCCGAGACTAGCAGGCGGCGGTGATCCTCCAGCGACTCCGGCATGGTGAACGGGTAGCATGTCTCGTACTTGATGTTCTCCGCCAAGGGCCAGTAGTGACCGCTACACGCATCCGTGAGGTGATGCACCATGTCCGCCGGCGAGCCCCAAAACGGCATCGGGCACTCATAGCAGTAGACGAAGGGTTCCTTGGAGGCATCGACCAGGCCGTCCATGAAACGGGAGTGGATGTAGGGGACGTTGCGCCAGTTGAATATATGAGCAAGTTACTACGAGATTTAATCTGAATAAGCACAAAATAAATCATGACGACTATAATAGAGATGAAACTAATCATGTGGACTAGCATAGTAGTAGGATACATAGTAGAAACATGAATTCTACCATGATTTCGAACAGGAAGGACAGAAACACATACGGTGCAACGGGAGCAGCACCGTTGGCGTTGAGGTTGTCACCCATGTCGTTGAGGAAGAGGTTGCCGAGGTCGGGGAAGAAGTCGTCGTCGGTGAAGTCGTGGCCGCCAGTGATCGCGAGTCGCTCCCAAATTTCAACGACACCCCACGAATGGGCGCAGGAGGGAGTGGCTGTAGGGGACGTTGCGGCCGCCGAATGGAGCGCAGGAGTAGCACACAAAGCAGTAGATGGTGTCCTTACTAGTACTCCCTAGTCTCTACTCTTATAGAAAACTAAGTTGGTGATGATGGTGTGCCTGCCATCTTGTAATATAGACCGTCCGAACTATATCTGGCGGATAGAAAGCCAACTATGACAATTTTACAAAAGATACCCGCACCTCTCTCCACATTTACAGATAAGGCCTTGCCTCGTTCATCCTTATCTCCCACAACCTCATGCTCCTCCCTAAGTCTCTATCTCTACTCTTATCTCTATCTCTACTACTCTTCTTTGTTTTTTATAACAAATAGAATAGTACTGAGCTGTCCGCTGCACGCCCGGCTGAACACGCCTCCTCGCCTCCATCATCACCAACTGAGTCTTTTATAGGAGTAGGAGTAGAGAAAAAACCGAGTTAGTGATGATGGTGTGCCGTGCAATGCACGGGCATCTTGCTATTTTTTGCATATAATTCCAAACACCACGTAGACACGGTCTTTGACCATTCTACAAGTATGTTAGTATCATTGTTTTTTTTGATGAGATGTTAGTATCATTGTTAGTGGTCAGCCGGTGCAAGTTATTGCCTCGGG
Organism: Aegilops speltoides; assembly: GCA_021437245.1. Classification (NCBI taxonomy): domain Eukaryota; kingdom Viridiplantae; phylum Streptophyta; class Magnoliopsida; order Poales; family Poaceae; genus Aegilops; species Aegilops speltoides. Next base: position 337,806,766 of record CM038144.1, read on the forward strand.
TGTTTTAACTTTTTTTAGTAATGATATCTGGCAATTGTTCGCCATGAGCTCAATCCTGGCGAATCCCACGTAACTGTCAGATTTCCATCCGACGGTAGTAGTATTTTACAAAACCGCCACCCTTACACACATACTATAACTGCGTCACGGGCGTTTGCAACTGCCATGTCTCCCAGCGAAAGTTTGCTGGGGATTGGAGTTAGCATGGTTCGTAGTCGTTCCATGCTCGGGCATTGAAGTTTGTAACTATTTTAGATTAGAATATACTACTCCTTCGGTGCTAGTAGTAGAGCAGAGTCCTACTCTACTACTCTACTCAAGCAAGTTAGTGCATAGTAGTAGGTACTGTAGGGAGTACCAGTACTGTGATCACTCAAGCAAGTTGTCTGGCATCGATATGACCCTACGCTGCTGGTATGTGCCTCGTAAGTCAAGCGGCGTGCTGTAGTCATCATCACCTGTCCACTTCCCGCAACACATATTTGCTTCTCCATCATTGTCCGCACATAATCTCGTCCAATCTTCCATCCCCGCTAAGGCGCCTCCCCCCTCGTCCGAAACCCAAGCACGAACAATGGCAGAACCGAGCAGCGTCCACCGAAAGAGTGGCTGGAATTTGCTCCCCATAGAGGTAATCAAGCTCATTGTTTTGCGTGTGGACAATCTCAGTACCATGCCGCTCGCCACGTGCTCGTCGGGGCTGTACCTTTACTCAAAGCCCTCGAGCCAGAGCTTTTTAAGCCAGCTCCTTGCTTGCTGATGCCGCCTGATCTTCAGAAATGGCGTGTCACGCAACATAACAATCATAGGGTGGCGAGCATCAACCCCCTTGACTGCGATCTGATCCCCGTCACCCTCAACTACATTAACGGTATGTACTGGGTCGACATGAACACGTCTTGGATGGTGCTCGTCAATGGTCGTGATAGCTGGATGCTCGTGGAGGTCTACACCCGGCGATTGATCCCCCTTCCTTCGATTAAAACTATACTGCTTTGGCACCGCGGCCTAGAATACTCGGAATCTTACATTAGCCAACATGATACCAAGTTTGATTTGCTCAAGGTTGTAATCTGCCAAGTGCCCACAAGATCTGCGAATTATAAAGACTTCAGGCTAATTGCGTTCTTCAACCGCGGTCTCGCCTATCGGACAGTCAACTTTGCGGTAAGTGGATAAATCTGCACATCCATCGCGAGGATCATACATCCTCCATGGTTCTCGATGCCATTGAACACAAGGGCTTCATTTATCTTGTCGAATCCTTCTATGGCTGGGCGTATTGCTGGCCTACTCCGGTCATCGCTACAAGCGGTCATTCTGACGGTATGTTACTTTCCTATGATATCATGATGGCTTGCTTATATTACTGTCAACATTTACTGAAAAATATTCATGCTCATAACATGATGTTCTTAAGATTGACTACATGAAGAGCCCTTTTTTATTTGACTCCAACTTGATATGATGTTGTAGGCCGCCAGGTGTCCCTACCCTTCCTAATCCCAGAACCTTTCAAAGAAAAGTGGTTCTTGGCTCGATCAGACGACGGCGAACGATTGATGATTGTTCACACGTACCGGATGTGTTGTTTCGCGGAATACAATCACGATCACTGCAAGGTCTTTGAGCAAGATCCCAGCTTCTCTGGGCCTTCAGGAATTTTTGACTGGAGGCTGGTAAGTAGCCTTGGTACACACTCTCTGTTTGTCGGACTGAATTATCCGATTAACCAGGAGATAACTAACAGCAAGGATCATGATGGCAGCGCGGTTTCGTTCATCTGGCAAAACTGTGTGTACACAGCGTACCATGCGTCTCTGCATGCACCATACCCTGATATGTGCTGCCACGCTCTGCAGCCCAAAGTAGGAGAGAGGGTGCATGAAGTGTCGGACTTCGACCTCTTGGGCCGAGTTTCCCCGTCAAGCACCCATCTGGTTCAAGCCGTCAGCCAATCTCCAGAGCTTAATAAATAGTAACGTCTAACTCAGCCAGTTAGTTAGATGTGTACACTTGGTGTAGTAGGATCTTTATTTAGTTTGATGCATACACTTGTTCTTTTTTGGTAGCCCTTTTTAATAATGGCTGATGTTTGGTTTGGAAGAGAGGGCTGCGTCTTCACTCTTCTGGCTTGCTTACTGCTTCTATTGCACCCCCAGCCCTGGTTGTTGTTGCTGCTGTTTTCAATGTACAGTCAGTAGTATATTTTGTCTGTTGGTTGAATAAATGTGTTGTTAGAATGACAAACACAATGTTATGGAAGTCGTTGCATGGTTCGATCCTTAGTGCCCCGTACCGTACGTAACGCATACTATTTTTTGTACGAAACACATTTACCACTTGTTGATAACATGCAGCCCACTGATGAAGGCCCAATAGAGGAGCCCATAATTAACTGTAAGGGAGGCTCTCACAAGAATCCGGCCCAGGTACATGCTCATGGTCCCCTAAACATAAATAAGTAAATAAATAAATAAAGCTAAATGCTCATGCACAGTTCTTTAAATTCAAGATTTAACAGGGGGATATTATTTCCTATGATAGTGTCGTTACATTCAGTCGATATTATTCTTAGGCAAAGATAGCGACCAGTCTTCTTTCTCCCAGCATTTTCTTCCTGCAACCAGCGGACCCATGCAAATCGTAATCAACGTCGTAAATAGTTCCGGTCCATTTTTAATTTTCAATAAGAATGACCAACCCAGCCCAGCACATTGGCGACAGCACTTTATCCTCCGCCTTGGTGCGCTCGCCGCGGCGCTGCCGTCTGGCCCTGTCAACATAGTTTTTTTTTGAAAGGGTCCCTGTCAACATAGTGAATCGGGAGAAAACTGTAGTTGTGAGTATGACAGTATGGACCCACTAGGTCCACTCCCGAACACAAGCAAGCGCCTCTTTTACTACTCAGATGCACCCCTTGTTTTTTACTCTAATCCACCCTGCTGATATCTGGGACCCACATCATTTTTAACGTATAGTCAATTAACGACAGAATTGCACAAACTTTTTTTGATTAGTAATTCGGAGGAGCATGCTATAAAATGGGTTGTGCGGTCTCTGTGGCCCGTCTAAGAACATGACCAGCCCAGCAGGTTTTTCTTTGGGAAAATAGGTAGCCCAGTATTTCTTTTTGAAGAATACCCAAGCTAGGCCTATTTGTTTTCTCTGACTTACTGGGCTGCAAATCTTTCAATACGAGGAGGAATGCATTCCGGCATGGCCAAAGAGTATGGTTAGTGTCTATTAAAAGTAATATCAAAGGGGTTGAAAATCCAAAAAAATTATAGCAAATGGGATATTAGTTTCTTTTTTGTTTTTGTTCTTCATTGATATTTTATAATAGTTCATTGGATTTAACATGACATAGTACTAATTTATTTTAAATTTGTTTTAGTATGGCTACTAATTTTTGGATTAAGAATATTTCTTTCCCCAGCAAAAATTTGCGAATTTTCAAAATTTCGCACATATTTAGTTGATTTTTTTTAACATTGGTACTGACCAGAAAATGGGAAGCAATTCTAAAAATGGAAAACAAGCTGTAATAAATTCCATATGAATTAGAAAATGAGTAAAAATTATAAAAATAATAGCAAATGGGCTGTACACGCCACCGATTTCAAGGCTGACTTGTTTACGTAAGGCTTTGTCAGTCAACACACGATTCTAGCAGCAGTGACTATTGGATGTCCATCCAACGGCCGACGTGCTTCTTCAATCTCTGATCTTCCTGCTCCAGCCGCCTAAACTAGCGCCAGTGGGACTGCCTGCTCCCTCCTCTTGTGGCCCGCTATGATGCCGCACAGGCTTCCCCGGCCCACCCTACTTCCTCCGTTGACCTGGCCACACGCAATCAACTGCCTCCTTATTACGCGAAAAAATGATTCCTCCCACTGACATCTGGGGTGCACTGGTTGGGAGGCTGACCTGTGGGCCTAGTAAGTTGACGCGTACACAGGGCTTGTCAACTTAGTCAACAAACGACTCTAGCAGCAGTAACCATTGGATTTGAATCGAACGGTCCTGCTGCTTCTTCAAGTGTTGTGTCGGCGAGACCGCCTGCTCCTGCCTCCAGGGGCCGACTGTGCTGCCGTTGAGGCCTCACCGCCCCCTACTACTCCCACCGCTAGCCAAGCCCTGCGGCGACGGCAGCCTCACACCGCAGTCGAACCAGTGAACCCTCGTACTCCTCTCCGCGTGGGCATCCATTGTCGCGTCTTCCCCGGCTCCGCGTCCTCCCCTTCCTAGGCCTCGCCATTGTCCACCGCCCTGGTGCTCTCGGCATGGCGTGGTGAACATAGTCATGGAACGACTTCCATCGGACGTGGACTGTACGTGGAGAGGCTGACAGCTGGGTCCACGGCCGCACACAAGGAAATGCCTCCTTATACGCGCAAAATAATGATTCCTCCAGCTGACATCTGGGATCCACTATAAGGTCCTTTGTATTTCGCGAAAAAAACGTTCCCCTTGCTGACAGGTCGGACCCACCATCTATATCTTCACATGCAAGGAAGTGCCTCCTTATTACGCACAAAAAATGAATACCCCCTGCTAGCTGGGACCCACCATAGTGTGTGGCTGACTTGTGGGCCTACTAAGTTGACGGGGACGGAGGGCTTTGTCAGCTTAGTCAATACTCCAGTGATCATATGATGTCCATCCAACGGCCATAGTGCTTCTTCAACCTCTGGTCTTCTTGCTCTAGCCGCCCAAAGCAGCACCGGTCGTGCCGCCTGCTCCTGCATCCCGTGGCCGGTTGTGCTGCCGCGGAGGCCTCACCGCTCCCATACTACTCCCACCACTGGCCAGGCCATCCCTCTACTCACCCCACCCCCTGTTATTCTGCGGCGAAGACAGCCTCACACCGCAGCCGAACTAGTGAACCCTCGTACTCCTCTCCGCGTGGGCATCCACTGCCGCGTCTTCCCCGGCTCCGCGTCGTCCCCTTGCTAGGTGTAAGTGCATCTAGTGCCACCCCTAGTTGGTTTTGGAGTATTGACGACAAAGTTGGTTGAGGGACTAATGCGTTTGTGAGAATTGCAGGATAACGCAGTAGTGTCCCTCATTGATTCGGTTTACCTACGGAGATGACCCTAAAATGTATGAAGACATTGAAGACAATGGTGGTAAGAGAAGATATTCATATTGAAGACTATGACATGAGAAGACATTGTGTGAGGACTTTGAAGCCTTGAAGACCGTGTGGTTTATTTGTTTCATTTTCTTCTTTGTTGAGTCATAGGAACCACCGTCTTTGTTAAGTGGGGTCCAAGTGAACTAAGTCGAGTGGTAAGTGATGCTCAACTCAAATCCTATCTCTTGAGCAAAGACAATGAGAGCAAATCTTATCCAGAGTGGATGAGTCGACTTTGCTTGTAGCCCAAGTAAAGTTGCCATGTGTGTTTGAAATCGACCGTTGGAGCGCGTGTCGGTTCCTTAGTGACCGAGGTCATTTGGACAAATCAGGCGGGTTGCCTAGTGGCTATAAATAGCCCACCCCTACACCATAAATTGGTGGCTGCTCGAGTTTGTGCACGGCTTTTGTCGTTTGAGAGCAACCCACCTCGAAGCATTTGAGAGAGAAAATCCTTGCGAGGACAAAGAACAAACACCCGAGCCAAAGAGTGTTAGGCATCACTGAAGTCTTTACATGCATGTGACCAAGACTTATTACACTTGAGGACTGTGAATCCTCCGGCCGGTTAGGCGTCGCGTTCTGAGCATCCAAGAGTCATTGTGGATTGCCGGAAGTCTCCCTTGAAGACTTACGAGTTATTAGGCGAGGGCCAGGTGTCCTTAGCTCAAGGGAATAAGGTGAAGACACGGTCTTAAAGTTAAATCTCAGCCTCCCTAACCAGATGTACAGTTGTCACAAAGAACTAGAACTGGTCCAACAAATCATGTGTCTTCAACAAGCAACTGGTTCTATCCTTCCAACCTTACTTAAGTTTGTCTTCATGAAGTCATTGCACATACATTTATCTGTTTGACTTCATTGCTTGACTACTATTGTTGATTGGCTTCACACTATCTTCCATCTTGATCCTTACTACCTTACTGCTATTAGTCCTATACTTTCACATCATTACATACTTGACTATGGCTTGTTTAGGGTAGTTTATCTTCCGCTGCATATCAATTAGGTTGTTTCTGTTGTTTGTCTTCGAAACTTCCAAGTTTTGAAGACTTTCATAAAAATCGCCTATTCACCCCCCTCTAGTCGATACTAGCACTTTTACTAGGCCTCGCCGTTGTCCACTGCCGTATTGCTCTCGGCATGACGTGGTCAACGTGGTCAAGGAACGACTTCCATCAGACGTGGAATGTACGTGGAGAGGCTGATAGCTAGGTCCACGGCCGCAGCAAGGAAGTACCCCCTTATTACGTGGAAAATAATGGTTCCTGCACCTGACAGCAGGGACCCACCGGACGGGCCACTGTATTTTGCAAAAAAACGTTTCCCCCCTGACTGCTGGGACCCACCAGCTACATCTTCGCACGCAAGGAAGTGCATCCGGGCAAAAAAAATGATTCGCCCCCCTGACTGCTGGGACCCACCAGCTACATCTTCACACGCAAGGAAGTGCCTGACAGCCGGGACCTACCTAGTCGAACGTACATAGCGTTGTCATTCAGTATAGCGATACGCGTACATCTTGGTCGATGTAAGCGCGCACGTGTTGTAGTAGAGGCGCGCACGTAGCATGTACATGTACGTACAACGGCTAGTGTGCAAGAAAGAAAATACGGCCACGTATGTATATACGAGCGGGGTCTCGAACGCCTACTCGCGCATACGTACCACCAGGGCTCATGTACATGGCTGGGTCGGAACGGAGAAACTGCGTCATCGTCGTGTTCATGGGGAGGGAACAGAATGCATCGTGTTCATCAGGAGGCAACGGAACGCGTGGGAGCCAACCGGCTTGGATGGAACATGCGATGGAATTGAGGCTTGGCGTACCGCAAAATGGAGGAAACAACCTAGTGTTCGACCGGCCACGTTCGAAACGGGATCCTGTTCATCGGGAGGGGTCTAGCGTACCGCAAAACGGAGGAAACAGACTTGTGTTGGACCTCCTACGCTCGAAACAGGGACCTGTTGATCGGGAGGGGTGTGGCGTACCGCAAAACGGAGGAAACGGACTTGTGTTGGAGTGCTACGGTCGAAACAGGGTCTGTTCGCCGGGAGGGTGTGGCGTGCCGCAAAATGGGACTCCACGGATCTGTTCATCTCCATCGTCGACCTCCTCCGGCCTCCACGGACTCTGTTCATCCACCGTCGACCTCCTCCGGCCGCACTGCGATGTTCATCCACGGGCTCCTATTCATCCAGCCTCCACCGCGCGCTACTCCACCGGCTACTGTTCAACCACCCCTCTCCACGAGCTCCTGTTCAACCACCCCTCCACGGGCTACTGTTCATCCACCCCTCCATCGTCTACTGTTCATCCAGCCCTCCATTGGGTCGTGCTGCTCATCCAGCCCTCCACGGGGTCCTGTTCATCCAGCGCCAACCGGCTCGATCGATCGGGGTCCTGTTCATCCAGAGGCAACACCACGGGGTCTTGTTCATCCACCCCCACCGCTCATTGTTCATCCAACTCCCCGGAAACACTCACTGTTCATCTAGAGGCAGTATCAATTAGCTTCAGTTAGCAGCAGTAGCGAAGGAATCGCTCGATGGGCTTCAGTTAACAGCCATTGATCGATCGCTCAGGTTCAGTAATGCGTGCAATAGCTCGGGTTCAGTTAGATCCCAACGCCTCGCTCGGGTTCAGTTAGATCCCAACGCCTCACTCGGGTTCAGTTAGAGCCCAATGCCTCGCACACACGTGCGTACGTGTACTAGAGAAACGTGCATCGCTCGGCCCCGACCACCCACCATAACCGGGAACACCCCGATATTTTCCTCGCCCTCGCTTCTACCACGGTTTTTTCCGTCATCGACAGCCCAAAGAATGTCATGCAGCTGCGTCTCCGGCCCGCCCAGGACGAAAAGCCAATTTTCTATCATGATTTTTTGTCATAGAAGTAGGAGGCCACCACATCTATGATGATACCGGGTTTTGTCACAATTATCGTCATAGAAGTGTCATGAGTATGACAATTTTTTTCGTTGGGCCCAAAATGTCACGGATGTGTCTTTTTTTGTAGTGAGGTGGTGGGGGTAAAATGAAGCATCAACCACGATTGGATCAAGCCAATTCACTGGTGATTGAAGATGCAAGTCGTAGTTGATGCAACCAATTACTGGCAGTAGATGCTCTGGCCATCGATAACCGCAGGTCAGGTACTACCTCGATTCATCTTCTTCATTTACTCGATGCTCGTGTATATATAATATATGGTGCCTCTGATCGTTCCCCTTCCGCTTATTACATTTGTACCCCTCGGCATCCTCTACCAACATTTTGGTGACTAGGTCGAGGGATCTATTCCTTTGTGCTATAGCCAGGAAATAAATTGATCTTTCTCTCGTGAAAAATTCTTGAGATTTAATTTGACATATTCTGTTCCTAGATGGCTGGGTGATCCTGATGATTCGACCCTACAGATCTTTAGGATTCATGGGCATTGACCTAGATCAAGGCATATAACAAGGAGCGATCTGTTAATGCCGTTCCAAGTTGGTCATGTATGCTCCTATAGATCTTTAGGATTCATGGGCATTGACCCGGACCAAGGCATATAACACGAACAATTTGTCCCTACAAATCTTCTCCACTTGGTCATGTATGCTCCTGTATCCCGGACTTCAGTCATATCTTCACCGCCCATATGCGCATGTTCCAAGTTGTTGTGAGCAGTTCTGCATACCGTGTGATCTCAAAACACATAAGTACATCTTAATTTATAAGTTATTTGTGTTTGTTCCATGCTATTATTTGTGTTTGTTCCATGCTAAAAACTATACCCTCCTCATGTGTAATATTTGGAGATGACAACACTGATGATATGGTGCGTTTTCCATTTACCTTTTGATTATATTTTTCAAATTGGACTGCATACTCTTTGCATGTACATGATTTAGTCTTCAGTGCCACTTTATTTTGTCCCGCCCATATAGTTCCCACTTCAAGCCTTTAATTCTTGATGCCTTTAGCTTTGCTAAGGTATTTTTGTCAAATATAAGAGAGTAACCAACGATTTCCTATGTTTGTTTTTTGATAAAATAACAAGGGCAAATGGTTATGCGATAAGATAGATTTGTGTGAGAAGACTTAGTTTTTATATGGTGAACATTGCCACTGTAATTCTTTTGAGTTACTTACATATGCAGACTGTATCTTGACCTGTGCACAAGTAAGACCTTGCTATATCTTTTAGGCTTCACAAGAGAAACTTGGAGTTAAGGCATTTTGTATTGATGAATGCACACGAATTTAATCCCGATGGTTGGAGGTATGTTCTTATTCCTATATTGTTTTGCATTTATATGATTATATATCAATCTAATCCACTTTTCTATTGACACGGTACAATTCATGTTCAAATATGGATCCGGTAAACTGGAACGACCAAAAAAACTCAAAAAGTAGTTAATTTCTGTCAAGCATACGATATTTTTTATTTTAGAATTTAGTTTCGAGAATGGAGAGATAATACTGTGCATTTTTTCTGGTTTCCAGGGTAAGGGATAGGATGAGCCTGGCAATGACAAATTAATTTGTGAGCCTCCTTCCACCAAAATCTAGCGTTGTATCAAGCACCAACCATAAGGGCATGTTGTCGGTGTCAAAACCGGCGGATCTCGAGTAGGGAGTCCCGAACTGTGCGTCTAAGGCTAATGTAATAGGAGGCAGGGGACACGATGTTTTACCCAGGTTCGGGCCCTCTCGATGGAGGTAATACCCTACTTCCTGCTTGATTGATCTTGATGATATGAGTATTACAAGAGTTGATCTACCACGAGATCGTATGTTGTGGTCTAAACCCTAGAGGTATGATGAGTAATGTCATAATGATCTATCGACTAGCCTGGCCTCGGTTTATGTAATGTACGAGAGGCCTAGGATAACAAGAGTACTAGCCGAATACGCCGGTGGGGAGGAGTCCTTGTCTTGATCACCAAGTCTTGTAGAATCTTTCCTTGTATGCGGCAGCCGTCCGAACTGGCCCATGAGTATACGGCCACGGGAGTCCTCGGCCCAATCTAACTGATTGGGAGACGACGTGGTGAGTACACCCTAGTCCAGGACACCGCCAGTAGCCCCCTGAACCGGTCTTCAAGTTGGGGACGCTCCTCGATTCTCCGCACTGTTCTTCATCTTCGGTCGTCGGTCTTGAAAATTGGTTCAACAAATTTGCTCATCTTCGATCTTGAGAATCGCCGAAGTAAATCCGAAGAGTTTACACGTCGGGTATCCGAGGAGCCCCTTTAAGTTCTCGGCCTTTATCAATGCCTTGTTATTTTAATGCCACGCCTCGGGTTTGAAGTTGTTCCCGGGCGGCAGTGTCCCCTTGCGTCCGAGCTCCAACGCCAAACTGCATTCAAGGTGTCTTTTGCAGCCGAGCACCAACACCGGACTGCTTCCGAGCTCCAACGCTGGAATGTACCCAAGCTCCAACGCCGAACTGTGTCCAAGCTCCAACGCCGGATTATATCCGAGGCGTCATAGATCACCTTGGTTCAAAAAAGTTGAAAGAGTTTAGCTAAGCTTAATACCGGAAATGCCCTCTATGGAGCCAGCCACTGGCGCCCGAGCTTTATGCCAGACTGCTTCCGGGGTGGTGCACCACCTTGTCCACGGGCTGATTTTTATGAATTTAATTCTGAATTGTGCAATGTAATCTCCGACAAGATGTATAGCCAGTATATGTATATCAGTAACCCTCAAGGTGCGTATTGGCCTAATATACGGGATGCGCCTGAAGGAAAAAATCAAACCGCTGACCCTAGTAGCCCTGAGACTCAGGTCGATGCGTAAAATTAGCCTGAGGATCAATTCCCAGCTCAGCAGCATACTTAGGAATTAAAACGCGGCGTGCAAAGTCCTCGAGACTCAGGTTGGGTGCGGCTGACAAACCTGAGGATAATAATCTCCTCGAAAACTATATTGCACTTTAAATTTTCTGCATTGGATTGTCAATGCAGTAGCCCCCGAGCCACTGGTCTGGTGGCAACACCAGATCAGTGGATCAATATACCCCTTTAATATTTGTAAATGATAAGCATGAAGCCCAGTAGCCCCCCGAGCCTTAATGTGGGCATGGGTGTCCGAATTAAGGATCGATATCCGTAGTAAAATCACAAATTATGTGTAATGACTCTATGTATCCAAGTACTTTACATCATTCATGCTCGGATCTGCATTGTACAAAACTTTGCTGATCGACCATCGGCTTCAACCTCTTCGGCCAATAGCTGAGGAGTGTTTTCCTACTTTATGAAGCCGTCATAAGGGCAAGGATTTATGGAAAACAAGGCAATCCGGCCATACGGTTTTATAAACAAAGGTACACGAAGAGATATGTTATATTACTTTTTAGCATAAGAAACATGTTCCAGAGAAAATAGTCCCGCTATCGGTTCCTTTCTTTGGGTTGTCATGCTGAGCATGATCATGAAGCCTCAACTCTGATCAATGTGGGAGGAAAGTATTGAGGATTTAGTTCGGGGAAAGTTCCCAAACTCTATGGTATTAATGAACAAAAAAATTACTTCCATTGTTGCCGACCAATGTGATCCTTTAAGATTGCTAGCTTTCGGCTTCACCCAGTCTAAGGTACTAACTCGGATGACCCGGTAGTAACAATCACAGAGGTGCTCCCTTTACCGCCTAGCCAAACAATCGGGAACGTAAGGGTAAGCACAGGAGCCAGGCAACCCTGCTTGGCAAAAATATTAAGTCAAATTGATGCTTATTTATGGCTTTATATAACGATAATTACGGAAGGCAATACTTGCATAATGAGTACAAATGTTGATGATATATACTTATTTTGACTCCATTGCGACCATTTACCAGTTGAAAGTGGCCCATCGTCGGCTTCTACCCCTTTGTAGATACTATGCAGGGTGTTTCCGCAATAACAAGAAAACCCTTAGCCGATGTCTCCATGCCCGGAGGCGGTTGTGTTTAGCGGAAACGAGGCAATCAGATATGCGGGATTTATAAATTTCACTTAGTCATAGGAGGTTAAAGTTGGGAGGCCAGCAAGTAGCCCCCCGGTTAGTGTTCTGCGACAGCCGAGGTCAAGCCATAAACACTTTGGCCAATGTTATGAACGGCCCATCATTTAATATAGTCATCGGACCACTGACTAGTTTACGCTTATTGTGACAGTCAGTTTTCAGCTTTCTCCGCTAAGGTGCTTAACCATGCGAGCTGGAAGCACAATCACAGTGGTTCTCCCTTTGCACACCTAGCCGAACAAAGCGGAACATAGGAGGCAAGCACAGGAGCCGGGCAACCCAACTATTGACCGAAGACACAATTCGAAACTGATGCATATATAGCAATATCCGCGAATTTTTGCCGAATCTCTAAATGTGTCCGGCACTGCACTGCGAGACTTATGCGGAAAACACGCAAATAGTTTAAAAGTGCCAAAAGCTTGGAAAACCAAAAAACGCCAGTAAAAACATGACGTCCGAACAAGATCAAGTGTTCGGTGCCAATCCGAAAATTGGAAAAAAAAATTGTGCTTCTGTCGACCAAGAAGAAAACACATTTACAGCCCATATATAAATTTTAAGAGCCCCCAAGTGACTTGGGCAAAAGGATTTTATGTATAATGACTGTATGTACCAAAGTACTTATATCATATCTGTGTTCACCCAAACACGCGTCTTAATCGACCGTCGGCTTCTCCCTCTTCGGTCAAGGACCGAAAAGTGTTATGTACTCCCCCTGTCGAGAATATCGACGTGTTTCCAATAACCAGGCAATCAGGCCATAAGGTTGTAACAGACAAAGCACGCTCAGGGAACTTATGCTATATTACCGACGAAGTGTAAGAAGCATCTTCGAAGAAAATAGTACCCCCACCGATACCTTTCTTCGGTTGCTCATTGTTACTATGAGACTTGTGCAATAGATTTTTTGTACTCATGAGTTCCGTTGTGTGCCGACCATTATTAAAAACAGTAAGAGTGCTAGTCTTCGACTTCACCCTGTCTGAGGTCCGGCTCGGATGACCCGATCGTGACAATCACAGAGGTGCTCCCTTTACTCCCTGGCTGAACAATCGGGAACGTAGGGGTAAACACATGAGCGAGGCAACCCAACTTGCAAACCGCTTAAGTCAACATGGTGCATATTGTGGCGTAATACACGAACAAGGAACGAAGCCGTACAAGTATAATCATATGCAAGAGGAAACTCCATCAAGGGAGCCCCCTATTAAACGGGGTATTTGAATATGTGCGTCATAAACAAAGTTTTGACAAGGGACTTTGTCACAAACAACTTTGTGCCGAAAAGTATAATGCTTGGTTGAATCGAACAAAGTTTAAAACTGAAAGTTTTTGAGCATGAAAGCAACTTAGCTGGTTAATGTGTTCGGTGTTGATGATGCGATTTAGGCTTGTGGCGGGACGAAGACGCCCATTGAACTTACACGGTTCGCAGTCCTCAGCATGGCTAAGGTCGCAGCCCCCAGGCCCGAGGTGTCCGAGCAAGGAGTTCGGCATTCCGGAGTAGTGACCACGTAACATGGTCAAAATCGATTACCTGCACAGATAAAATAGTGCGGTCCAGGAAATAATAATAATATATATAATCCTTGAATAATTGCTTTACGCAATAATAATTTATTTAAAGAGATGTGGCCTGGCGCCGAAGGCAATGTCGATCGAGTATGCGTCGGCGTGCAGATGAAAGCGTGCAAAGCCTGAATTTGCGGGGTGGTGCGAGTTTGAATCTGGCGTTAGCGAACTATGTCTGAAGCCGACCGAACCACCATGCGGCCGTTTTTAATGTGGTCGCCATTTGATAGACCTGTGTACAGATGATGGAACAAACCAGAGTAATAATACTTTAAGAAAAATAAGCCCAACAAGCAAAAATTGTTAGGATTAATAGCACCTGGTTTATTTGTTGTAGTAGTTCGAAGAAAAGCAACTCCCAAATTTGGGAATCGATCCGCACACCCATGGCCTAATGGGCGATAAAGCGACGGCATGGCGATGCTAGCAAAGGTTGGCTTGCCGAGGCGAAGCCCCCGGTGCATCTAACATGATGAAGCTGGTCGGTTGGTGACGCCGAAGTCACCGGAGTATGTTGATGAAGAAATAGCCAAGTCCCCGGTCTAGCCGAGGTGACGGAGCAGGCTGGTGAGGAGTTGTTGCACCTGCCATGTCAGCCGAGGTGTTGAAGTAGTTTGGCATGATGGACATTAGCTCGAAGAGGCAACAGTGAGGCCATGCCGACCCAGGTCGTAACTTGTGACGTGGTCAATGCTGGCCTGATGAAGTGACCGCGCGGCAATGCCGGTGTGCCCGCTCCGTGTAATCCGTGTAGCAACGATGTTGGTGACGATTTATCCTTCGCGATGCCGAACTATTGTTCGGCTGGCCGAGATGATGATCCGAAGAAGTTGAGCTCGGCTCAACAAAGCGACGATGTGTCTAGCGCAGGTCGGACGCCGTGGAGTGATGTTGTCGAGCCGGCTTGACACCGGCGCGATGGGGAATACTTATAATATTAGTGGGATGTCTTTGAGAATAAAACACAATACCCCATACAAAAACTTCCTTCAAAAAGGATGTCCAAAATCCCGTTCATAAAGAAGATGAACTCGGGTCGGATTCATTCTCGCGCAGAAAACAGATCCAAAAAGTGATGCACTAATCAGAAGGTTCCCGGAGTTTGGACGGTCGGATCGAACTGAATTTTTGACAGGCGGTAGATATAGAAATTCCTCAGCCAATCATTGGTTGGGTCTTCCAAAGGACGTCCGAGCTAGATGCTGGAAACCACGCTCCAAACTCGTCCGGATTCTCATCCAGATTCAACAGGGCTCTGGTATATCGGAGATTGCCGGAGATTCCTCCATCGGAACTCGACAAAATTTTGCAGGGTTGTTGTAGACTTAATTCCGCATAATTCCACTGCAGCAATCGTTTAAGTGACACTCGAGGAGGTGGTGGCGGCAGATATGAGTGTGATGTCTAGAAAAACAGCACGGTCGCCCGAGGGCAATGTTGACGTTGAGCCCCCGAGCTCCATGGATGATTCCTCCATGATCTTGATGGAGATTGGAGTTGGTGTTTGATGAAGGCCCTCATCCGAACATGACGATCGGAGGTAGGGTGTAGTCCTCGGTCAAGCCAAGGTGACCAGTCAAGCTGGTGATGAAGAAGTCGATGCCGCAGTTGATCTATAGTCGAGCCATTGATCCTTTTGCCGATCACACGGCGGAACTCTCAATGAAAGCACCAACATCAGTGTCAAAACTGGCAGATCTCGGGTAGGGGGTCCCAAACTGTGCATCTAAGGCTAATGGTAACAGGAGGCAGGGGACACGATGTTTTACCCAGGTTTGGGCCCTCTCGATGGAGGTAATACCCTACTTCCTGCTTGATTGATCTTGATGATATGAGTATTACAAGAGCTGATCTACCACGAGATCGTATGTTGTGGTCTAGACCCTAGAGGTATGATGAGTAATGTCATAATGATCTATCGACTAGCCTGGCCTTGGTTTATATAGTGTACCAGAGGCCTAGGATAACAAGAGTCCTAGCCGAATACGCCGGTGGGGAGGAGTCCTTGTCTTGATCACCAAGTCTTGTAGAATCTTTCCTTGTATGCGGCAGCCCTCCGAACTGGCCCATGAGTATACGGTCCTCGGCCCAATCTAACTGACTGGGAGACGACGTGGTGAGTACCCCCTAGTCCAGGACACCGTTACATGTATCAAGCAATAGCTCGTAATTTTTCTTGGAAAGTCGACAAAACTCAACTGACATTTTCAGTTGCTCCCATGCAAATAAAGCCTAAATTAGCATCTTTTGATGTTGGTGATTATCAGAGAAAGTAGATGCACTAGAAAGTTTACAGAAGTTTGCTAGAGAGAGCAAGATTTTATATGAAATGTTCAAATAAATTAAGCATTTTAAAGCCACAATTTTGGTATCTCCCTTAAATGATAGTTACAAGGATATCTATTACTATATGTAGGCAGTGACCTATTTCCAGAATATATTTTGGGTTCTAACAGAGGTTTTATTCTACATTACAACGATGTTAATTCGTTGGAAATCAGGAAGCAAGGCTATGTGTGCACTTGTATGGTTGATATCAAAATTATCAACCCCTCCTTTTGCTATTAAATAAGGCTGACATGTGTTTTACTGCCCTGCCTATCACATATTATGTGGTGTACTGATATCCTCACTTCACATTATGTGTATGCATGTAACCAAATCTATCACATATCAGTAATACCTTGATCTATTGTTTTGGATGATACAAGCTATGTAAATTCTATTGTGTCATACAGTGCTAACTTGTGTTTTCCAACAAACTTTGAAGTAGAACGTAAGCTATTAGATTGTTCTACTGCTTATGAAATATTGCCCGCAGTACATCATAGTCTATATACTCTTACGTTGAACCATCTGGATGATGCTATTTGGTACTCATAGGGAAATAAATTTCAATGTCAGACGAATTATACTGATAGTACAAAATGAGTTGGCAGTGTCACCTGAAACTTAATGTGAAATACTCCAAAGTATATCAAATATTTATGTTGCTTGTTAGTCCATATATTTATAAAATTCCTCTCTTTGATTACCAACAATATAATAGACAGGCGCAACAACACGTGCCTTAATGGTCTAGTGAGCATCTGTTTATTCTCATGGAGCGACAGGGGGTCGTAAGTATCTTCCATGCTAAGTGGTTTATTCTCATGATTAGTGTTTATTCACTTGTCCTTGCACGAGAGGGGCTGGTAATCGGGATGCCCAGTTTCATGATAAAATTGCAAAAATAATGAAACCAACTCCCCCGGAAAGTTGTTGGTATGGAGGGCACCCAAGGATTCGGCTAATCATGGCTTGTGATTGTTGGTGGAGGGGGAGTAAACTTTACCTCTTCTGACCGCCACTAATTTGTTTAGCATGGAAGATATTGAAAACTCTCGGTCATAACGTTGACAACAAAAGCATACCTCCCAAAATTATATGTATCTCTGTTTTAAACTTCGAGCTCTGGCACCTCTAAAAATCCCTGCTTCCCTATAGGAAGAGCTTATCCATTTACTTTTATGTTATTTTACTTCTATTATTGAGTCATCACTCTCTCATTTAAGCACTAGTTGGAGAGCATTATTGTCATTCTTATGAACTGAGAATAGTTAATGTTGAGTGTGACATGACTGGATCTTTTGTACCATGAATTACAATGTTTAGTCACTGCTTTAACTTCAGAGGTGCTATACATTTATGTTTTGCGGTCTCAGAAAGGGATAACGAGATACCATGTTATCATATTATATCATGATTGTTTTGACAAATTGTTGGCATCTGAGATATCTTATTATTGCTCGCTGGTTGGTTATGTCATTGGTATGAGTAACTGCGAGACCTAAATGTTATCATGAATATGGTTGGTTCATAATCCTTTCTGAAAACTTGAACATTGGCAAAGTATATTTATCAAAACAAGAACAGAAAGAGTTTGTAAAAGTTTTTCTTTATCACTTTCAGTTTATCAACTGAATTGCTTGAGGACAAGCAATGAGTTAAGCTTGGGGGAGTTGATACGTCCCAAACGTATCTACTTTTCCAAACACTTTTTCTCTTGTTTTGCACTCTAATTTGCATGATTTGAATGGAACTAACCCGGACTGATGTTGTTTTTAGCAGAATTGCCATGGTGTTGTTTTTGTGCAGAAAGAAAAGTTCCTGTGAGCTGAAAATTTACAGAGAATTACTTCAGAATATATATAAAATATTTGTGAAGGAAATTACCAGAGGGGGGCCACCAGGGCACCACAAGCCCAGGGGCGCGCCCACCCTCTAGGGCGCGCCTAGTAGGCTTGTGTGGCCCTGGGAGCTCCCGCAAACCTAACTCCAACTCCATAAGTACCTATTCACCAAGAAAAAATGGGAGAGAAGGAATCATCGTGTTTTCCGATACGGAGCCGCCGCCACCTCCTGTTCTTCATCGGGAGGGCTGGTCTGGAGTCCATTCGGGGCTCCGAAGAGGGGGATTCGACATCGTCATCATCATCAACCTTCCTCCATCACCAATTTCATGATGCTCACCGCCCGGAGTTAGTAATTCCTTCGTCGGCTTGCTGGACAGTAATGAGTTGGATGAGATTTACCATGTAATCGAGTCAGTTTTGTTAGGGCTTCACTACAAAAAAAAGACACATCCGTGACATTATGGCCTGAATGAATTTCTTTTGTCATGCTTATGACACTTCTATGACGATAATTGTGACAAAAATGCGTATCATCATAGATGTGGTGGGATCCTACTTTTATGACAAAAATTCATGATAGAAAATGGGTTTTTCATCCTAGGCAGGCCGAAGACGCACCTGCATGACATTCTTTGGGCCGTCCATGACGGAAAAATCATTGTAGAAGCGAGGGCAGGAAAATATCGGGTAGTTCCCGGTTACGGTGGGTGGTCAGGGCCGAACGATGCAAAGTGGTTTGTGTGTTTCTCTCTCGTACGGGCGTGTGTGCGAGGCATTGGCTAACTGAACCTGAGCGATCGCACTAGCTACGTTATTGAACCCAAGCGATAGATCCTTGGTACATTAAGCGAACTCGGCGATTCATTATTCTTGGATGAACCCGAAGCGATTCCTTAGCAGCTGCGCTAAGCGAACTCGAAGCGAACGATCGCTGCTGCTGCTTACTGAAGCCGATTGAGCCCCCCTGTGAGACGTAGCCAGCCGGTGTTGGGTTGCCTCTCGATGAACAGTGACCATTGCTACCGTGCGCGTAGTACGTAGAACGAGTCGAGATGGTTGGTTGGATGTGGATGAATAGTTCTTGGTGGGGGTTGGATGAACAAACCCCGTGGTAGTAGGTTGTTGCAGCTGCATGAACAAGTCCCCGAGGAGGAGGCCACACCCAGCCGGTTAGGGGTGGATGAACAGTACCGCATGGGGGCTGGATGAACATTAGCCGGTGGAGGCTATAGGATGTCGACGATGGATGAACAGTAGCCCATGGAGGCTGGAGCGAGGCAGTAGACGGTGGATGAACAGAAGCCTGTGGAGTCCTGTTGTGCGGTACACCACCCCCCAATGAACATGACCCCGTTTTGACTGTAGGCGCTCCAACAGAGGTCTGTTTCCTCTGTTTTGCGGTATGCCACACTCCTCCCGATCAACAGGACCCCGTTTCGACAGTAGGTGCTCGAATAGAAG
Source organism: Aegilops speltoides (assembly GCA_021437245.1). Lineage (NCBI taxonomy): Eukaryota > Viridiplantae > Streptophyta > Magnoliopsida > Poales > Poaceae > Aegilops > Aegilops speltoides. Next base: position 337,826,122 of record CM038144.1, read on the forward strand.
TCTGTTTCCTCCATTTTGCGGTATGGCAGACCCCTCCCGATGAACAGGATCCCGTTTTGACCATAGGCGGTCGAACAGAAGGCCGTTTCCTTCATTCCGCATCATGCCAGACACTGTTTCAGTTGTTCCGTCTAAGCCGGTTGGCTCCAGTTGAATAGGATGCATTCTGACCCAGTCGGTTGCCTCCCAATGAACACAATGATGTTTCCTCCATTCCGACCCAGCCGGTTGGCTGCCGATGAACAAGACGCCATCGTTGTACGTGTTTGAGACCACACCTGCATGTACGTACGTAGCCATCTTTTTCCAGCGTGGATGTATGTATGTGTACACGATTTAAACGGGACTGCCTGAACACCTACCGCTCCTTACTGGGCCATGGTTCATCGTGGTAGACAGACCGATGGACTAGTATGTACTGATGTCTAGTACACAACTTGTTCTTGTAGACTCGTGTTGGGCCTCCAAGCGCAGAGTTTTTTAGGTCAATAGCAAATTTCCCTCAAGTGGATGACCTAAGGTTTATCAATCCGTGGGAGGCGTAGGATGAAGATGGTCTTGCTCAAACAACCCTGCAACCAAATAACAAAAAGTCTCTTGTGTCCCCAACACACCAAATACAATGGTAAATTGTATAGGTGCAGTAGTTAGGCGAAGAGATGGTAATACAAGTGTAGTAATGACAATAGATATTGATTTTTGTGGTAGGAACAATAAAAAACAGCAAGGTAGTAAGTAACAAAAATGAGCAATGGTATTGCAATGCTTGAAAATGAGGCCTAGGGTCCGTACTTTTGCTAGTGCAATCTCTCAACAATGCTAATCTAATTGGATCATATAACCATCCCTCAACATGTGATGAAGAATCACTCCAAAGTTCTTATCTAGCGGAGAACATAAGAAGAAATTGTTTGTAGGGTACAAAACCACCTTAAAGTTATTCTTTCGGTTTGATCTATCCAAGAGTTCGTACTAAAATAACACCATATGATACGCATCAACCAACTCTAATGTCACCACAAGTATCTGATAACCCACAAGTATAGGGGATCGCAACAATTTTCGAGGGTAGAGTATTCAAATCAAATTTATAGATTTGACACAAGGGGAGCCAAAGAACATTTGAAAGTATTAGCAGCTGAGTTGTCAGTTCAACCACACCTGGAGATTAATTATCTGCAGCAATATGATCAGTAGCACAGTAATATGACAATTTCGATAGCAGTGGTAACAGTAATAGTAACGGTAACAACGATAGCAATAATTTTGTAGCAGTTGTGATAGCAGCAATAGCAATAGTAACTTAGCAGAAACAATATGTGGAAAATTCGTAGGCATTGGATCGGTTAATTTGTTGGATGATATTCATCATATAACATTCATAACCTAGGCAATACGGCACTAGCTCTAGTTCATAAATATAATGTAGGCATGTATTCCGTAAATTGTCATACGTGCTTATGGAAAGAACTTGCATGACATCCTTTGTCCTACACTCCCGTGGAAGCGGGGTCCATATGGAAACTACGGGATATTAATGCCTCCTTTTAATAGAGAGCCAGAACAAAGCATTAGCACATAGTGAATACACGAACTCCTCAAACAACGGTCATCACCCAAAATTATCCTGAATACCATCATTCTGGGTTTTACAGATCATAACACGTAATTGGTGACTATAACTTGCAAGATCAGATCTAGAACATAGATATAATGTTGATAACATAAACGGTTCAGATCTGAAATCATGGCACCCGGGCCCAAAGTGACAAGCATTAAGCATGGCAAAGTCATAGCAACATCAACCTCAGAACATAATGGATACTAGGGATCAAGCCCTAACAAAACTAACTTGATTACATGATGAGTCTCATCCAACTCCTCACCGATCGGCGAGACTACAAAGGAATTACTCACTCTCGGTGGGGAGTGATGTCTACTACGCAACCTTCTTCTTTTAGACTCGTGTTGGGCCTCCAAGCGTAGAGTTTTGTAGGACAGTAGCAAATTTCCCTCAAGTGGATGACCTAAGGTTTATCAATCCGTGGGAGGCATAGGATGAAGATGGTCTCTCAAACAACCCTGCAACCAAATAACAAAGAGTCTCTTGTGTCCCAAACACACCTAATACAATGGGAAATTGTATAGGTGCACTAGTTCAGCGAAGAGATGGTGATACAAGTGCAATATGGATGATAGATATAGGTTTTTGTAATCTGAATATACAAAAACAGTAAGGTAACTAGTAGCAAAAGTGAGCAAAAACGGTACTGCAATGCTTGAAAAGAAGGCCTAGGGTTCATACTTTCACTAGTGCAAAGTCTCTCAACAATGATTGTCGGGGAACGTAGTAATTCAAAAAAAATTCCTACGATCACGTAAGATCTATCTAGGAGATGCATAGCAACGAGACGGGAGAGTGTGTCCATGTACCCTAGTAGACCAAAAGCGGAAGTGTTTAGTAACGCGGTTGATGTTCAAACGTCTTCACAATCCAACGGGTCCAAGTACCGAACGTACTGCACCTCCGTGTTCAGCACACATTCAGCACAATGACGTCCCTCGAGCTCTTGATCCAGTAGAGGGTCGAGAGAGAGTTCCATCAGCACGACGGCGTGGCGATGGTGTTGATGATGTTACCAACGCAGGGCTTCACCTAAGCACTATGACGATATGACCGAGGTGTTAAACTGTGAAGGGGGGCACCGCACACGGCTAAGAGAATAACTATTGTGCCATGTGGTTCCCCCTGCACCCGTATATAAAGGAGGGAGGAGGAGGAGGAGGCTGGCCAAGGGGGAGGCGCGCCAAGGGGGGGAGTCCTACTAGGACTCCAAACCAAGTAGGATTCGCCCCCCTTTTCCAATTCCAAGAGGGGGAAGGAGGGAAAGAGAGGGAGAGGGGAAGGAAGAGGGGGCCGCGCCCCCTCTCCCTAGTCCAATTCAGACTGCTATGGAGAGGGGCGCGCACCACCTTGTGGCCTTCCCTCTCCTACTCCCTTATGGCCCATCTAGGCCCATAACTTCCCCGAGGGGGGGGGGGGTCCGGTAACCCCTCGGTTCCTCGAAACATGTCTGAACTCTTCCGAAACCTTTTTGGTGTCCGAACATAGCCTTCCAATGTATCAATCTTTATGTCTCGACCATTTAGAGACTCCTCGTCATGTTTGCGATCTCATCCGGTACCCCGAACAAACTTCAGTCATCAAAACCACATAACTCATAATACAAATCGTCATCAAACGTTAAGCACGTGGACCCTACGGGTTCGAGAACTATGTAGACATGATCGAGACACATCTCTGATCAATAACCAATAGCGAAACCTGGATGCTCATATTGGCTCCTACATATTCTACAAAGATCTTTATCGGTCAAACCGCATAACAACATACATTGTTCCCTTTGTCATCGGTATGCTACTTACCCGAGATTCAATCGTCGATATCATCATACCTAGTTCAATCTCGTTACCGACAAGTATGCTACTTGCCTGAGAGTGAAAAATCCTAATCTCGATCTATGCCAACCCAACAAACACCTTTGAAGACACCTATAGAGCATCTTTACAATCACAAAGTTACGTTGTGATGTTTGATAGCACACAAGGTGTTCCTCCGGTATTCGGGAGTTGCATAATCTCATAGTCTGAGGAACATGTATAAGTCATGAAGAAAGCAGTAGCAATGAAACTGTAACGATCATAATGCTAAGCTAACGGATGGATCTTGTCCATCACATCATTCTCCTAATGATGTGATGCCGCTCATCAAATGACAACACATGTCTATGGTTAGGAAACATAACCATCTTTGATTAATGAGCTAGTCAAGTAGAGGCATACTAGGGACACTATGTTTTGTCTATGTATTCACACATGTACTAAGTTTCCGGTTAACACAATTCTAGCATGAATAATGAACATTTATCATGATATAAGGAAATATAAATAACAACTTTATTATTGCCTTTAGGGCATATTTCCTTCAGTCTCCCACTTGCACTAGAGTCAATAATATAGATTACATAGTAATGATTCTAACACCCATGGAGTCTTGGTGCTGATCATGTTTTGCTCGTGGAAGAGGCTTAGTCAACGGGTCTGCAACATTCAGATCTGTATGTATCTTGAAAATCTCTATGTCTCCCTCCGACACTTGATGACAGATGGAATTGAAGCGTCTCTTGATGTGTTTGGTTCTCTTGTGAAATCTGGATTCCTTTGCCAAGCCAATTGTACCAGTATTGTCACAAAAGATTTTCATTGGACCCGATGCACTAGGTATAACACCTAGATCGAATATGAACTCCTTCATCCAGACTCCTTCATTTGCTGTTTACGAAGCAGCTATGTACTCCGCTACACACGTAGATCCCACCACGACGCTCTGCTTAGAACTGCACCAACTAACAGCTCCACCATTCAATATAAATACGTATCCCAATTGCGACTTAGATTCATCCGGATCAGTGTCAAAGCTTGCATCGACGTAACCATTTACGACAAGCTCTTTTTCACCTCCATAAACGATAAACATATCCTTAGTCCTTTTCAGGTATTTTAGGATGTTCTTGACCGCTGTCAAGTGCACCACTCCTGGATTACTTTGGTACCTCCCTGCTATAATTATAGCAAGGCACACATCAGGTCTGGTACACAGCATTGTATACATGATAGAACCTATGGCTGAAGCATAGGGAATGGCTTTTATTTTCTCTCTATCTTCTGCAGTGGTCGGGCATTGGGTCTGACTCAACTTCACACCTTGTAACACAAACAAGGACCCTTTCTTTAACTGATCCATTTTGAACTTATTCAAAACTTTATCAAGTTATGTCCTTTAATAAAGTCCAATTAAGCGTCTTGATCTATCTCTATAGATCTTGATGCCCAATATGTAAGCAGCTTCACCGAGGTATTTCATTGAAAAACTCTTATTCAAGTATCCTTTCATGATTTTCAGAAATTATGTATCATTTCGAATCAACAATATGTCATCCACATATAATATTAGAAATGCTATAGAGCTCCCATTCACTTTCTTGTAAATACAAGCTTCTCCAAAAGTCTGTATAAAACCATATGCTTTGATCACACTATCAAAGCATTTATTCCAACTCCGAGAGGCTTGCACCACTCCATAAATGGATCGCTGGAGCTTGCACACTTTGTTAGCACCTTTGGATTGATAAAACCTTTTGGTTGCATCATATACAACTCTTCTTCCAGAAATCCATTGAGGAATGCTGTTTTGACATCCATCTGCCAAATTTCATAATCATAAAATGCGGCAATTGCTAACATGATTTGGACAGACTTAAGCATCGCTATGGGTGAGAAGGTCTCATCATAGTCAACTCCTTGAACTTGTTGAAAACCTTTCGCAACAAGTCTATCTTTGTAGATAGTAACATTACTGTCTGCGTCTATCTTCTTCTTGAAGATCCATTTATTTTCTATGGCTTGCCGATCATTGGGAAAGTCCATCAAAGTCCACACTTTGTTCTCATACATGGATCACATCCCAGATTTCATGGCCTCTAGCCATTGCACGGAATCTGGGCTCATCATCACTTCCTCATAGTTTGTAGGTTCATCATGGTCTAGTAACATGACTTCCAAAACAGGATTACCATACCACTCTGGTGCGGATCGTACTCTGGAAGACCTACGAGGTTTGGTAGTAACTTGATCTGAAGTTTCATGATCATCATCATTAGCTTCCTCACTAATTGGTGTCGGAATCACTAGAACTGATTTCTGTGATGATCTACTTTCCATTTCGGGAGACGGTACAATTACCTCATCAAGTTCTACTTTCCTCCCACTCACTTCTTTCGAGAGAAACTCCTTCTCTAGAAAGGATCCATTCTTAACAACGAATATCTTGCCTTCAGATCTGTGATAGAAGGTGTACTCAACATTTTCCTTTGGGTATCCTATGAAGACGCATTTCTCCAATTTGGGTTCGAGCTTATCAGGTTGAAGCTTTTTCACATAAGCATCGCAGCCCCAAACTTTAAGAAACGACAACTTTGGTTTCTTGCCAAACCACGTATCATAAGGCGTCGTCTCAATGGATTTTGATGGTGCCCTATTTAAAGTGAATGCAGCCGTCTCTAAAGCATATCCCAAAAACGATAGCGGTAAAATAGTAAGAGACATCATAGATCACACCGTATCCAATAAAGTACGGTTACGACGTTCGGACACACCATTACACTGTGGTGTTCTAGGTGGCGTGAGTTGCGAAACTATTCCACATTGTTTCAAATGAAGACCAAACTCGTAACTCAAATATTCGCCTCCATGATCAGATCATAGAAACTTTATTTTCTTGTTATGATGATTTTCCACTTCACTCTAAAATTGTTTGAACTTTTCAAACATTTCAGACTTATTCTTCATTAAGTAGATATACCCATATCTGCTCAAATCATTTGTGAAGGTAAGAAAATAACGATACCCTCCACGAGCCTGAACACTCATTGGACCGCATACATCAGTATGTATTATTTCCAATAAGTCAGTAGCTCGTTCCATTGTTCCCGAGAACGGAGTTTTAGTCATCTTGCCCATGAGGCATGGTTTGCAAGCACCAAGTGATTCATAATCAAGTGATTCCAAAAGCCCATCAGCATGGAGTTTCATCATGCGCTTTACACCAATATGACCTAAACGGCAGTGCCACAAATAAGTTGCACTATCATTACCAACTTTGCATCTTTTGGCTTCAATGTTATGAACATGTTTATCTCCATGATCGAGATTCAATAAAAATAGACCACTCAACAAGGGTGCATGACCATAAAGATATTACTAATATAAATAGAACAACCATTATTCTCTGATTTAAATGAATAACCGTCTCGCATCAAACAAGATCCAGATATAATGTTCATGCTCAATGCTGGCACCAAATAACAATTATTCAGGTCCAAAACTAATCCCAAAGGTAGATGTAGAGGTAGCATGCCAACAGCGATCACATCGACCTTGGAACCATTTCCGACGTGCATCGTCACCTCGTCCTTAGCCAATGTTCGTTTAATCCGTAGCCCTTGTTTCGAGTTGCGAATATGAGAGACAGAACCAGTATCAAATACCCAGGTGCTACTACGGGTATTAGTAAGGTACACATCAATAACATGTATATCAAATATACCTTTCACTTTGCCATCCTTCTTATCCGCCAAATACTTGGGGCAGTTCCACTTCCAGTGACCAGTCCCTTTGCAGTAGAAGCACTCAGTTTCACGCTTAGGTGTAGGATCGAAATTATGTCTAGAGGGGGCGGGGTGATTAGACTACTTGACCAAATAAAAACTTAACCTTTTCCCAGTTTTAGTTCTTAGCAGATTTTAGCAACTTAGCACAAGTCAAGCAATCTTAACACAATTCAAGCAAGAATGCAAAGAGTATATGGGAAGCGGAAAGTAAAGCATGCAACTTGCAAGAAAGTAAATGGGAGGAGTTTGGAGGGAGCAAACGCAATGTTGACATGGAGATTTTTGGCGTGGTTCCGATAGGTGGTGCTATCGTACATCCACGTTGATGGAGACTTCAACTCATGAAGGGTAACGGTTGCACGAGTCCACAGAGGGCTCCACCCACGAAGGGTCCATGAAGAAGCAACCTTGTCTATCCCACCATGGACATCGCCCACGAAGGACTTGCCTCACGAGGGTAGATCTTCGTGAAGTAGGCGATCTCCTTGCCCTTACAAACTCCTTGGTTCAACTCCACAATCTTGACGGAGGCTCCCAGGTGACACTTAACCAATCTAGGAGACACCACTCTCCAAAAGGTAATAGATGGTGTGTTGATGATGAACTCCCTGCTCTTGTGCTTCAAATGATAGTCTCCCCAACACTCAACTCTCTCTCACGGATTTGGCTATGGTGGAAAGATAATTTGAGTGGAAAGCAACTTGGGGAAGGCTAGAGATCAAGATTCTTGTGGTTGGAATGGAATATCTTGGTATCAACACATGAGTAGGTAGTTCTCTCTTAGAAAGTGAATGCTGGAAGTGTAGGCACGTTCTGATGGCTCTCTCCACGAATAAAGAGTGGGTGGAGGGGTATATATAGCCTCCACACAAAATCTAACCGTTACACACAGATTCCCAAACTCGGTGAGACCGAATGGTGAAACTCGGTCAGGCCGATTCAGGTCAAAATATGAACGTTAGGCTTTTTGGTGGGACCGACACAATCATCTCGGTGGGACCGATATGCTAGGGTTAGGGCATAACGTAATCTCGGTGTGACCAATTACATAAACTGGGTGGGACTGATTTCAGCAAAAGGCACATAGAGAGTTGGTCAGGAAAAATCGATGGGACCAATCCGCTCACTTCGGTGGGACCAAAGTGTTGTGAAGAGGAAACAGTGAATTTGCATTGCAGACTCGGTGGGACTGATTCGCTCATTTTGGTGGGACCGAAATCTTACAAAAAGGAAACAGTGAGTTTGCAATCCCATCTTTGTGAGACCGTGATCCCTATCGGTGAAACCGGAGTGACTAGGGTTTGTGGCAGTGGCTATGTTAAATGAAACTCGGTGGCGCCGGATAGATCAAATCGGGGGCCGAATTTGACTTTTGGGTTTAGGACATATGTGGAAATGAGAAAGTGGTTGAGGGTTTTGGAGCATATCACTAAGTATTTTGAGAAAGTAAGCCATTAAGCAACACCTCATCCCCTTTTAATAGTATTGGCTTTCTGTAATGCCCCGGATTCGTTGCGCCAGGTGTCTGCCAGTTATTCGCCGTCGTTGCCATGCCATTTGCTTGCGTGTTGCATTTTGCCATGTCATCATCTGCATTTCATATCATGTCATCATGTGCATCGCATTTGCATACGTGTTCGTCTCATGCATCCGAGCATTTTCCCCATTGTCCGTTTTGCAATCCGACACTCCTATGTCCTCCGGCGTCCCCCTTTTGCCTCTTCTCTTGTGCGGATGTTAAACATTCTCGGAATAGACCGAGTCTTGCCAAGCGGCCTTGGTATAGCACCGGTAGACCGCATGTCAAGTTTCGTGCCATTTGGAGGTCGTTTGATACTCCAACGGTTAACCGAGTAACCGTAAAGGCCTCTTTTGTGTGCAGCCCCACACCCCTCCAAAGTGGCCCAAAGCCCAGCAAACTCCCCTCCATGCTCTCGGTCGTTCGATCACGATCGCGTGGCCGAAAACCGCTCCCCATTTGGACTCTCCTAGCTCCCCCTACCGATAAAAACGCCCCTTCCCCTCCATTTTCGGGTCTAACCCTAGCCTCTTCCTCCTCCCGCCGTCGGACGCGTCCACCCCGCCGCCGGACATGTCCGTGCCGCCGCCCTCAGCCAACCGCCTCCTGCCATGTGGGCCTCACGCGCCCGCCCGCCGCCCCGGCCATGGACCAGGCCAGAGCCCGCCCGAGCCAGCCACCGCCGCCCAGCGCCCTCGCGCAGTGCGCCCGGCCCGACCGCGCCCTCCGCCGCCCTGCGCCCGGCGCCCGGCCAGCGCCACCTCGGCCGCCCGCCCGGCCTTTGCCGCCTGGCCTTGGCCATCTCCGCCCAGCGCCTCGGCCGCGCCCGCCCCGCCACCCACCCCGCCCGCCGCCGCCTCCCTCCGGCCGTCCCCGGCTCTCTCCGGCCGCCGCGCCGCCCTTCTCTGGCGAGGTTGCTCCAGTCAACCTCGGTAACCGTGCCGTCCCGATCCAGATCCATTCTCAGAGGTTGCCCCCGTTTTCACCAAGTCCCGAGTATTTTACATTATCATGCTATGTTTGACATGTCACATCTCTGCATCCGTAGCTCCGTTTCGTGCGCGTAATATGTCAAATTGTTCGTCTCGACGAGTAATTCATTTCATATCATTGCATCATTTTCATTTGAGCTCATCTTGATGCCCGAAATGCTGTTGGAAGAGTGCATGTTGATGTTAATCTGCTGAAACTATTATAACATGCTCATTTGTCATTTTTGCCATGTTTGATGTGTGCATCCTATGAGTGTGAGATCTACATGTGTTTTGATCTACGCCATTCCATCTTTCTAGAGGTGCAATCCATGTATTTTTGTGAGTTCTGTGCTGAGTGCATCAAGCTTGTTAAGGAGGGCACTTGCTGTTGCTGTTTTCCTGACAGATTCTGTTATATTTTGTTGCTATGTTAACCTGCTTCTACAAGTCATTTCGTGCATTATTCTGGAGATGTTCAATAAGGATGAGTTGTTATACATGTCTTGCTCTATCCATTCATGCCCTTGGTCGCAATTATATCTTGCTGTAGCTTGTTGTAATCTTGCTCCAAACTTGCTAAATGATGTTGCTGTCAACCTGTTAACATGAAGTTCAGTTTTGGCCATATGCTTTTTAGTGATCCATGCACCCTATGAACTTGTTCTTGCCATGCTTAGCTTCATAAACATGTATTCTTACTGTTGGTTGCCTTGCCATGCCATGTATTGCTCTGTGGTGAGTGGTTCAAGCTCACGAACATGCCTACTTATTGTTGTTCCTGCCATGTATGAATCTGTCATATAACTTGCCATGTTTACATGGGTGCCATCATATTTTCTATGCCTTTTTGGCTCATGGTCAGTAAGGGACTTTTGATCTATGTTTTTAGTAGATTCATTCCATGCCTTTGTTTGCCATTATAAGTTCCTGTAACATGTTGTTTTTTGCTCTAAACATTGCAACCTGATGTTATTTCCTGATAAGTCTGAAACTGTTATTATTTGCAATTTTACCATGTGTGTTTGAGCATGTTCTAGTGATTTCTGGAGATAGCTCAGTGTTCATATTTTGTTATGCTTTACCTGTACTTCATGCCCATGCCTTTTTGTTATTATGTTGTGGTGCTGTAGCATGTTGTTTTGATGCTTGTAAGATGCCTAGTTGCTGTTAGGGACAGATTGTTGCTATGACTTGTATAGTGTGTATGTGTTACACCGTTGCTCCGTTTTGAGTGAGCTCTATATGAAACTTGCTTGATTTTGCATGTAGCTTCATATTACCATGTTGCATCCTTGTTTTGGTGTGTTTACTTGATGTTTGTATGCATTTTGCATCAATGCCATGTTTAACTTGTTTTGCTCATATCTTCTAGGCCGTAGCTCCAAATCTAATGAACTTTATATGTAACTTGACTAGAATTTCGTGTAGATCCTCTTGGTGCTCTTAAATTGCTGTTTAACAACTTGAACATAAGGTTTATTCAGTTCTGGACCAATTTTGAAATTTGCATATGAGGACTTACCGGAGTTGTTATATGTTGTTCCCGGCCTCATTTAAACTTGCTTTGATGTGTTATTCTTGTTTGCATCATCTCTTGCCATGAGTAGCTTCATGTAGCTTGGTCATGCATCATGCCTTGTTCATGTGTGGTGTGTTTACCATGTTGTGTGCTTCTTCTCGATAGTTCCCGTTTCGTTGCGATCGTGAGGATTCGTTCGTCTACGATTGGTTCGTCTTCGTGGCTTCATCTTCTTCATGGACTCGTTCTTCTTCCTTGCGGGATTTCAGGCAAGATGACCGCTACCCTGGATCTCATTACTATCATTGCCATGCTAGTTGCTTCGTTCTATCGCTATGCTGCGTTACCTATCTTTTGCTCTTCAAGCCTCCCAAATTGCCATGAACCTCTAACCTTTGACACCCTTCCTAGCAAACCGTTGTTTGGCTATGTTATCGCTTCTGCTCAGCCCCTCTTATAGCGTTGCTAGTTGCAGGTGAAGTTGAAGATTGCTCCATGGTGGACAGGGTTATGTTGGGATATCACAATATCTCTTATATTATTAATGCATCTATATATTTGGTAAAGGGTGGAAGGCTCGGCCTTATGCCCGGTGTTTTGTTCCACTCTTGCCGCCCTAGTTTCCGTCATACCGGTGTTATGTTCCCGGATTTTTGCGTTCCTTACGTGGTCGGGTGATTTATGGGACCCCCGACGATTCGCTTTGAATAAAACTTGTCGGCAAGGCCCAACCTTTGTTTTACCATTTGCCTCACCACCACCTATACCCTTCCCTTGGGTCGGCCAACCCAAGGGTCATCTTTATTTTAGCCCCCCCGGGCCAGTGCTTGTCTAAGTGATGGTCCGAACTAGAGCCCTTTGCAGCGCCCCCTCAAGGAAACTCGAGGTCTGGTTTTAGTTGTACGGATTGCTCATCTGGTGTTTACCTGAGAACGAGATATGTGCAGCTCCTATCGGGATGTCGGCGCATCGGGCGGATTTGCTGGTCTTGTTTTACCATTGTCGAAATGTCTTGTAAACCGGGATTCCGAGACTGGTCGGGTCTTCGTGGGAGAAGGTCTATTCCTTTGTTGATCGCGAGAGCTTGTCATGGGCTAAGTTGGGACACCCCTGCAGGGTTTAAACTTTCGAGAGATGTGCCCGCGGTTATGTGGCAGATGGGAATTTGTTAATGTCCGGTTGTAGATAACTTGACACCAGATCCGAATTAAAATGCATCAACCGCGTGTGTAGCCGTGATGGTCTCTTCTCGGAGGAGTCCGGGAAGTGAACACGGTTTCTGGGTTATGTTTGACGTAAGTAGGAGTTCAGGATCACCTCTTGATCATTGCTAGCTAACGACCGTTCCTTTGTGTTCTCTTCTCGCTCTCATTTGCGTATGTTAGCCACCATACTTGCTTAGCCGCTGCTGCAACCTCACCACTTTACCCCTTCCGTTCCCATTAAGCTTTGCTAGTCTTGATACCCATGGTAATGGGATTGTTGAGTCCTCGTGGCTCACAGATTACTACAACAACGATTCTTGAGTACAGGTTATGCGATGATCTTGGCGCGAGAGCGATGTTTGCTTGTTTGGAGTTCTTCTTCATTTCTTCTTGATCGGGGATAGGTTCGGTCGGCAGCTGGGCTAGCAGGGTGGATGTCGTTTGAGTTTCTATTTGTGTGTCATCCGTAGTCGGATGGTGCTCTTTTGTAAGATGATGTTGTATTCGTGTGGCATTGTATGCCTTTTGGAAGTATCCCCACTATTATGTAATTGTTGACGTAATGATATCCACCTTGCAAAAGCGTTCCAATATGCGGGTCTATCCTTGGTGGGACCTTCGAGTTCCTTTTGGATAGGGTCGCATATTGGGCGTGTTCAAGTTGGTATCGAGCCTCGACCGACCCTAGGAGCCCCTTGTTTGATCGTGTAGTCGGCCGTTGTTGAGTCTAGAAGAAAACTTTTTGAGTCTAGTTATATCGGAGTAGGAATTCTTTTACTCCTCGCCCTTAAATCGCTCGGTGAGGAATCTTGACGTAGGTGTTTTGAATTACTCCTCTTCCCCTTCAAATTTTTCTTTAGGTTCACGCGGTTAGTTTTTCGTTCGTTGGTTCTCAGCTCTTTTCATCGGGTGCATCTCTCGTCAAGTCAACTCGAACCTCTTTGTCTTTCGCGAGATCAATCCTCAGCTCTTTTCGATCGATGTTGTTTCCTTGTCCGAAGTTGTCCTTGTTTTTCCCACCCGCCCACCCTTTTTTTCCTCCTCAAAAACGGAGTCCGTAATCGAGTATCCTTCCTACTCGTGCGAAGTCTTTGCTTTCTTTCCTTAATGATTTCAATCGGTGTTTTCTCTTCAAAATATTTGTCGGTTCCCCTTCCTAGTTGCTTTTTTTTCCGCCCTCCCACCCCTTTTTCTTCCCGGAGCCTGAGTCTCTTTCGAGCGTCAATTTCATTCGTGTGGAGCCTCTTCAATCTTCCCTCAATTATTTCAACCGGTGAATTCTCATCTCGTTCGACATTCTTTATCTATTTTTCTTTTTCGATGGTTTCAATTCAAGTTTTTAGGTGTTGATCGTATTCTTTTCCTTGGCTCAAGTGTTTTTCCTTGCTCGTTCACCTCTCGCCAGTTTATCCTTCCAGAGTGTTCAAGAAATCTCAAGAGATTCGTCTGTGTTCGAATTAATTTGAGGTTGTCACCTCATTCAAATATTTCATTATTCCGGTGCATCATCTATCTGTTCAACAATCCTTTCCAACGGTGTTTTTCTCTTTAGTGGGCCCTAACCCACATGTCTTTTCCCAGGATCTTACCTGACTCTTCTAATTACCCCGGAGTTTTCTCAATTCTTTTCAAGTGTGATGTAAGAATGGATTCCATCAGTCACATGCCTTTTCTAAGATCAATTTCAAATCATTTTCATCGTCGGCTCAACCTCTTTGCTTTTCATTCTCCCGGAGTATCTCAGTAATTTTGGTGGTGTTTCTCATCATTATTTGAAGACCGATGTAGAAGATTCCTCTTTAATCTTGTCCGTTCTCTCGAAGATTCGTGGTTCTAGCTTCTTGTTAGCCTCTCGAATTATTCCATTTGTCAGTTATTCTGTTCATCCATCCGGAGTATTTCAGGAGTTGCTTTATCTCTCGATCATCCGGAGGTCATCTTTCAGAATATTTCTTCGATCCAAGTTTTCAGCTTCGTTCTCCAATTATTCTATATTCATGCCTTTTCGTTTGTCTTCATATTATTTCGGTGCTTCGCTCAAGTGTTCTTTAATCAGCTCGTCATCTCTTTGTTCTTGTGCATCTAAATCCATTCAAGATTCTTTTTCCTTGATTATCATATTAATTCATTCGATCTTTCCAATCCTACCGGTGGTTCATGAAGACTTTCTCAAATTTTGTGCTATGTTCCCCTTAATCCTTTTCAAGAAGGATAAGTAGTATGCAAATCCATTGCTTCGCATCAATTTAATTTGATGAAGGATAAGCATACAATAAATCTTATTCTTATTTCATCCAAGTGAGTGATCCCTTTCTTAGGAGTTTGTTCTTGATGAATAAATTCTAGTTCCAAGTGTGTCCATCTTTTCTTTTCTGGAGTTCAAATTTCCTCGGCCATCTCGTTGGAACCTTCATCTAAATCATCGCAAGGCTCATCTTGTTCTTTCATCCTTCATTTCTATCTCATCATCCTTTTGTCACCGGAGTTCTTCACGGTTTTTCTTCATGATTTAATTCATTCTTCAAGAGCTCATCAAGATTTTGTTGATGGAGTTCAAGTATCTTTTCTTCTCGTGTCTCGAAGTGCAATTAATTCTCCGTATTTCTTTTGAAGTGGAGTTTTGCATTTCTTCGTTCTTCTCAGCTATCCAATCTTTTTCGTTTGTGGCCGGTTATCACCTTATAATTTTGAGTTGTTATCCATAAGTCCACAACAAGCTTATTCTTTTCGTTGTTGATTTTCTCAACAACTCCATTCAATCTTTTCTTCTAATGGTGCTCTCTATTTCATTCGTGGCACAAGTTGTCATTTTCTTCTCCGTTCTTTTCATTCAACTCTTTCAATTCTTTCCGGAGGTTTTGTGTCATGTCTTCATCAAGTAACATTTCTATCCTCTCAAGTTCTTGTTCTAATCCTTCCATGTTCAGCCGGAGTGCTGCCTATTTCTAACTCGTTTTAACAGGAGTTGTTTCATAGTCTATCTGAATTCGTGAGCTTTCGATTCTCGTCATTCTCGTCGTTCCTTTCTTCTTCTCGAGTGCTCTCGATTCTTTGCTTCTTCTCTTGAGTTCTTGCTTCACCTCTTCCCTTTTCCCTTCCGTCTCGGTCCTAAGATCTCGGGACGAGATCTCTTGTTAGTGGAGGAGTGTTGTAACGCCCCGGATTCGTTGCGCCAGGTGTCTGCCAGTTATTCGCCGTCGTTGCCATGCCATTTGCTTGCGTGTTGCATTTTGCCATGTCATCATATGCATTTCATATCATGTCGTCATGTGCATCGCATTTGCATACGTGTTCGTCTCATGCATCCGAGCATTTTCCCCGTTGTCCGTTTTGCAATCCAACACTCCTATGTCCTCCGGCGTCCCCCTTTTGCCTCTTCTCTTGTGCGGATGTTAAACGTTCTCGGAATGGACCGAGTCTTGCCAAGCGGCCTTGGTATAGCACCGGTAGACCGCCTGTCAAGTTTCGTGCCATTTGGAGGTCGTTTGATACTCCAACGGTTAACCGAGTAACCGTAAAGGCCTCTTTTGCGTGCAGCCCCACACCCCTCCAAAGTGGCCCAAAGCCCAGCAAACTCCCCTCCAGGCTCTCGGTCGTTCGATCACGATCGTGTGGCCGAAAACCGCTCCCCATTTGGACTCTCCTAGCTCCCTCTACCTATAAAAACGCCCCTTCCCCTCCATTTTCGGGTCTAACCCTAGCCTCTTCCTCCTCCCGCCGTCGGACGCGTCCACCCCGCCGCCGGACACGTCTGCGCCGCCGCCCTCAGCCAACCGCCTCCTGCCACGTGGGCCTCCGCCGCCAGCCGTCGCCGCCCGGCCCAGGGGACCCAGAGCGAGGCCTGCCTCGCCGCCGCCCGCCGCCCGCCCTCGCTTCGTCGCCCGGCCGATCGCGCCCTCCGCCGCCCTCGCCGCGGCCTTGGGCTCATCGCCGCCCGGCCGCCCACGGCCTTTTGCCGCCCGGCCCGCGCCATCTCCGCCTTCGCGCCTCGGCCGCGCCCTTGCCACCACGCACCCGCCCGCCGCGGTGCCTCCCTCCGGCCGTCCCCGGCTCTCTCTGGCCGCCGCGCTGCCCTTCTCCGGCGAGGTTGCTCCGGTCAACCTCGGTAACCACGCCGTCCCGATCCAGATCCATTCTCAGAGGTTGCCCCCGTTTTCACTGTCCCGAGTATTTTATATTATCATGCTATGTTTGACATGTCACATCTCTGCATCTGTAGCTCCGTTTCGTGCGTGTGATGTGTCAAATTGTTCGTCTCGACGAGTACTTCATTTCATCTCATTGCATCATTTTCATTTGAGCTCATCTTGATGCCCGAAATGCTGTTGGAAGAGTGCATGTTGATGTTAATCTGCTGAAACTGTTATAACATGCTCATTTGTCATTTTTGCCATGTTTGATGTGTGCATCCTATGAGTGTGAGCTCTACATGTGTTTTGATCTATGCCATGCCATATTTCTAGAGGTGCAATCCATGTATTTTTGTGAGTTGTGTGCTGAGTGCATCAAGCTTGTTAAGGAGGGCACTTGCTGTTGCTATTTTCCTGACAGATTCTGTTATATTTTGTTGCTATGCTAACCTGCTTCTACAAGTCATTTCGTGCATTATTCTGGAGATGTTCACTAAGGATGAGTTGTTATACATGTCTTGCTATATCCATTCATGCCCTTGGTTGCAATTATATCTTGATGTAGCTTGTTGTAATATTGCTCCAAACTTGCTAAATGATGTTGCTGTCATCCTGTTAACATGAAGTTCAGTTTTGGCCATATGCTTTTTTAGTGATCCATGCACCCTATGAACTTGTTCTTGCCATGCTTAGCTTCATAAACATGTCTTCTTACTGTTGGTTGCCTTGCCATGCCATGTATTGCTCTGTGGTGAGTGGTTCAAGCTCACGAACATGCCTACTTATTGTTGTTCCTGCCATGTATGAATCTGTCATATAACTTGCCATGTTTACATGGGTGCCATCATATTTTCTATGCCTTTTTGGCTCATGGTCAGTAAGGGACTTTTGATCTATGTTTTTAGTAGATTCATGCCATGCCTTTGTTTGCCATTATAAGTTCATGTAACATGTTGTTTGCTTGCTCTAAACATTGCAACCTGATGTTATTTCCTGATAAGTCTGAAACTGTTATTATTTGCAATATTACCATGTGTGTTTGAGCATGTTCTAGTGATTTCTGGAGATAGCTCAGTGTTCATATTTTGTTATGCTTTACCTGTACTTCTTGCCCATGCCTTTTGTTATTATGTTGGGGTGCTGTAGCATGTTGTTTTGATGCTTGTAAGATGCCTAGTTGCTGTTAGGGACAGATTGTTGCTATGACTTGTATAGTGTGTATGTGTTACACCGTTGCTCCGTTTTGAGTGAGCTCTATATGAAACTTGCTTGATTTTGCATGTAGCTTCATATTACCATGTTGCATCCTTGTTTTGGTGTGTTTGCTTGATGTTTGTATGCATTTTGCATCAATGCCATGTTTAACTTGTTTTGCTCATATCTTCTAGGCCGTAGCTTTAAATCTAATGAACTTTATATGTAACTTGACTAGAATTTCGTGTAGATCCTCTTGGTGCTCTTAACTTGTTGTTTAACAACTTGAACATAAGGTTTATTCAGTTCTGGACCAATTTCGAAATTTGCATATGAGGACTTACCGGAGTTGTTATATGTTGTTCCCGGCCTCATTTAAACTTGCTTTGAGGTGTTGTTCTTGTTTGCATCATGTCTTGCCATGAGTAGCTTCATGTAGCTTGGTCATGCATCATGCTTGTTATGCATCATGCCTTGTTCATGTGTGGTGTGTTTACCATGTTGTGTGCTTCTTCTCGATAGTTCCCGTTTCGTTGCGATCGTGAGGATTCGTTCGTCTACGCTTGGTTCGTATTCGTGGCTTCATCTTCTTCATGGACTCGTTCTTCTTCCTTGTGGGATTTCAGGCAAGATGACCGCTACCCTGGATCTCATTAGTATCATTGCCATGCTAGTTGCTTCGTTCTATCGCTATGCTGCGTTACCTATCTTTTGCTCTTCAAGCCTCCCAAATTGCCATGAACCCTAACCTTTGACACCCTTCCTAGCAAACTGTTGTTTGGCTATGTTACCGCTTCTGCTCAGCCCCTCTTATAGTGTTACTAGTTGCAGGTGAAGTTGAAGATTGCTCCATGGTGGACAGGGTTATGTTGGGATATCACAATATCTCTTATATTATTAATGCATCTATATATTTGGTAAAGGGTGGAAGGCTCGGCCTTATGCCCAGTGTTTTGTTCCACTCTTGCCGCCCTAGTTTCCGTCATACCGGTGTTATGTTCCCGGATTTTTGCGTTCCTTACGCGATCGGGTGATTATGGGACCCCCGACGGTTTGCTTTGAATAAAACTTGTCCAAAAAGGCCCAACCTTGGTTTTACCATTTGCCTCACCACCACCTATACCCTTCCCTTGGGTCGGCCAACCCAAGGGTCATCTTTATTTTAGCCCCGGGCTAGTGCTTGTCTAAGTGCTGGTCGAACTAGAGCCCTTCTGGCGCCCCCTCAAGGAAACTTCGAGGTCTGGTTTTAGTTATGCGGATTGCTCATCGGTGTTGCCACGAGAATGAGATATGTGCAGCTCCTATCGGGATGTCGGCGCATCGGGCGGCTTTGCTGGTCTTGTTTTACCATTGTCGAAATGTCTTGTAAACCGGATTAGAGACTGATCGGGTCTTCTGGGAGAAGGTCTATTCCTTCATTGATCGCGAGAGCTTGTCATGGGCTAAGTTGGGACACCCTGAAGGGTTTAAACTTTCGAGAGCCGTGCCCGGTTATGTGGCAGATGGGAATTTGTTAATGTCCGATTGTAGATAACTTGACACGGATCCGAATTAAAATGCATCAACGCGTGTGTAGCGTGATGGTCTCTTCTCGGCGAGTCCGGAAGTGAACACGGTTTTTGGGTTATGTTTGGCGTAAGTAGGAGTTCAGGATCACCTCTTGATCATTGCTAGCTAACGACCATTCCTTTGTTTTCTCTTCTTGCTCTCATTTGCGTATGTTAGCCACCATACTTGCTTAGCGCTGCTGCAACCTCACCACTTTACCCCTTCCTTTCCCATTAAGCTTTGCTAGTCTTGATACCCATGGTAATGGGATTCTTTGAGTCCTCGTGGCTCCTGATTACTACAACAACGATTCTGGTACAGGTTATCGATGATCTTGATCGAGGCGATGTTTGCTTGTTTGGAGTTCTTCTTACATTTCTTCTTGATCGGGGATAGGTTCGGTCGGCAGCTGGGCTAGCGGGTGGATGTCGTTTGAGTTTACTGTTTGTGTGTCATCCGTAGTCGGATGGTGCTCTTTTGTAAGATGATGTTGTATTCGTGTGGCATTGTATGCCTTTTGGATGTATCCCCACTATTATGTAATTGTTGATGTAATGATATCCACCTTGCAAAAGCATTCCAATATGCGGGTCTATCCTTGGTGGGACCTTCGAGTTCCTTTTGGATAGGGTCGCATATTGGGTGTGACACTTTCCTATTGACTCAATATGATTGAGGGAGTCCTGGACTAGGGGTTGTTCGGACAGTCGGACTATCAATATCCGCCGGACTCCCAGACTACGAAGATACAAGATTGAAGACTCCGGCTCGTGTCCGGATGGTACTTTCCTTGACGTGGAAGGCAAGCTTGGCGATACGGATATGTAGATCTCCTACCATTGTAACCGACTCTGTGTAACCCTAGCCCTCTCCGGTGTCTATATAAACCGGAGGTCTTTAGTCCGTAGGACATACATACATACATACATACATCTCAACAATCATACCATAGGCTAGCTTCTAGGGTTTAGCCTCCTTGATCTCGTGGTAGATCTACTCTTGTACTACCCATATCATCAATATTAATCAAGAAGGGCGTGGGGTTTTACCTCCATCGAGAGGGCCCAACACAGGTAAAAACATCGTGTCCCTCGTCTCTTGTTACCATCCGCCTAGACGCACAGTTCGGGACCCCCTACCGAGATCCGCGGTTTTGACACCGACATTGGTGATTTCATTGAGAGTTCCTGCGTATGCGTCACCGATAGGCTCGATGGCATCTTCAACCAACCACGCTGTCTGGCGAGACTTTTCTCCCGGACAGATCTTCGTATTCGGCGGCTTTGCATGCGGGCAATTCACTTGGCCATCTGGAGCGGATCGAAGCTATGCCCCTGGCGTCGAGTCGATTCGAAGCTTAAACTTCACGGCCGATGACCGCGGAGACTTGATCTTCGTCGGACTCGAGCCACATAGCGCACCGCCTTTATAACGATGGGCACGATCTAGCTCTGCCGCCGGACGATGCCTTGGTGGCCCTTTTCGGATCCGCTTGACCATTAGCGGGCCGATCGCCCGGATCGAGGGTCGGTGGATAGACACCACCGGGGCTTCAACATCCACGGCGATGGGCGAACACCAATCTTGTCCCTTGCGAAACTTCGTGAATCCGAGTGCGGACTCCTCGCGGACTCGAACCTCCGCGCCTACCAATCGGTCGGGATTAGGCGCGGTTATAAATTCACCGCCACGGACATATTCCAACACTCGCCTTTCGGCGATATCCTAAACTCATCAAAACATCTCTCGTTATCGGGAGAGTCTGGCGGACTATGGCGGGATGGTTGGAATCTGAGACGGCGAAGAAATTGAGCCCACCCTCCACCCACTTTGTAGCCATTGTCGAGGATTTAACCGACATGCTAGACTACGACTCCGAAGACATCGGCGCTATGGGCGGCGATCTTTGAGAGCGAACGAGAACCAGCGCCTCTGAGGGCCTTTGGAAGGCCACCTCGTCATATAGCGTATACATGGTGGATACCCCAAAAGAAGGGATGGCGAAGAAGTAGCGGAGGCGGACTCTTTAAAAGCAGCCCAAGCGCCCGGCGTCGGGCGCGCGCTCTAAATCCCGCCACAGCAAAAATAGAGATTCCGCACGGAGATAACAATACCCGAGAAAGTCGAAGACAATCCCCTCTGCATCGACTCGGCCACGGAGGATCTGGCTCAAGCCCTCACGAAAGGCGGCGGCATTTAAGAGGCCGAGGATCATAACTACATACCTCCCTCCGAAGGCGGCAAGCCTCAATGACGACAGAACTCGTCGCGCTGAGACCCGTCGAACAAGAGCTTTTTAAGCGCGGGCTCATCGCCACAAACAAGAAGCTGAAGAAAGAAAAATGGAAGCTCAAAACAGCGGAAGACACGCTCAGAATAAGATGGAGCAAAGTACTCAAAACCCAGAGATAAATCTGCAATGGCCACCAATCAAAGAGCTACCGAAGCGTGGTACTACTACGAATTCGACGAAGAGGCCATAGAGCCTACACCGTCAAATGGCCCAGCCAGTCCATCTGAGACCCAAAAAGAAGGCCCCATGAAGCAAAGCAACACGTCAAGTGTCGGTGATAGCGGCACATACAACTACTGAGGTGCCGCACACCCACTATGTTTCACCGATGAGGTCTTTGGACCATGAATTCCCAGCGGGGTTTAAACCCATAAACATAGAGGCCTACGATGGAACAACAGACCACAGAGTGCGGATAGAAGATTATATCTGCATATACACATGGCGGAGGAGGCGATCTCACGCCATAAAATATCTACCCCTCAAGCTCAAAGGGCCAGCCCGTCATTGGCTCAAAAGCCTCCCGAAAAAAACTGTTGGAAGTTGGGAAGAGCTCGAGGCGTTTAGAACAAATTTTCAAGGGAGTTATGTCCGTCCTCCGGATGCGAGATGATTTAAGTCATATAACTCAACAGCCCGGAGAGTCAGTGCGAAATTGCGGAACAGGTTTCTTACCAAAAGAACCAAATAGTCGATTGTCCGGACGCGAAGCCATATCAGCTTTTAAGCACAATGTCACGAGACGAATGGCTCTTGAGCACCTTGGCCAAGAGAAACCGAGGACAATGTCCGCACTAACAAGCCTCATGACCCGCTTACATGCGGGAGAGGATAACTGGCTAGCAAGAAGCAGCACCAATGACCCAAGTACATCGAGATAAGAGATGGAAGCGGAAAATCACGGCGCAGAAAAAAGCAGCGCGGAATAAAGAAAAAAGCCAAAAACACGGCGGTCGGCGCGGATTCAAAAGCTCATGGCCCAATAACAAAACTCAACCTCTTAAGGATAGCGGTGGACGAATTGTCCAACAAACAAAATTTTGGGTCGGATATGTCAAATCCACAACCGGAAGGCACAAATCACACCCACGAGGATTGTTGGGTTTTAAAAAGTCCGGCCGACTAAATGCGAACACAAGGGGCTCGATCGTCAGCGAAGAAGATAAACCCGCCAGCGAGGCACCGGAAAACAAAAGACTTTCCCACAAGGGGTCAAAGCGATAAACTCACTTCATGTGATGACACGGAAAAATAGTGCGGTACTTTCTAAAAGAGCTTCAGACGGTCCAACCCAGCGAGACCGCGAGATTGGATATCAAAACCAATCACTTTCGACCACCGGACTATTCGAAGCGTTAAAGCAGCGGGCGAACTCCTCGATATTGAATCCCATAATAGGCGGATTACAATTCACTAACGTCCTAATGGGCGGAGGCGATGACTTAAACACTGCTATATTCAAATACAATCCGTAGGATGAGGATGAACCCTACCAAAATTAACACAGCCGCACTTCCTTCACGGGAGTGGCGCGAGCCCTTACACCAACTGCACGGGCTCTATATTGTTGGGCGTCGTGTTGGATTCTTGAACAATTTTCGGCGAAAAATTAATTTTCATATCGTCCCATTTGAGTGAATATCAAGCACTCTTGGGGCGAAAAGGCTTTAATGCGCTTCAACGCCATACCGCATTCTGCGTCTCTTACACTCAAGATGCCGGTCCACATGGCGCCATTTCGGTCGAGGTCATTAAGGACCCGGACTCGGATAGATGAATCCGGACTCGGCGGGCTAGGGCTCCCTAGCCGCATACCCCTTCACGGGCTCTGCGCGCAAACAATCGCGGTTTCATATAAACCTTACTTTAATTATTTATATTTCTTATTTTACATATTTTTCGCGCGAATTGTTTCTACAACTAAGCGTTCCTCTCTTTCTCTGAGATGAACAACGTGCATACCCGTCGAGGATAACGGCGCCGCAGAGACCGCGCGGAGCGTGCAGTAGGGACCTGTGGCAAGGATTCTTTTGATTAAGACCTGCGTAGACCTTTTTCTGTCTCTTGTTGTTACTCTCCTTGGTTTCTTCCAATAGCCAAAGCGAACTGGCGCTTTGGCATCGGCGCGTCGAGAGGACCATGCCGTGCCGGACACTAGGGGCTTAGGGCATCTTTCGCCCATTATTATAAAGTCCGAACACCTTGGAGTGTTCGGCGTCTCGAGTTAGGCATTATATGCATCAGCTCGAATCATGTCTTTGGTCAAATGTTGGGTTTGCCCGACTCACGTGTTTTGCTGCCTTACCTTCCAGTATCATCGGCTAACGCGGCACCGGAGAACTCTGTGATTGTGCCCCGATTCGGCTGGCGAGCACCTCGATGAAAGCGGCCCATTGTCATATTACGGAGAGTCTGGTCGACCACTCGATCGACTATCGGAATGTTTAGAATTCCCGCTTTGACGAAGGACCGTTTCGGTCAGGCACATCGCACTCGAATCCGGAGATGTGTGGTGCCACTAGGGGCTATATCGTAGCCCCACCCTCGAAACTCCATTGGCTAAGTGAAAGAGATAAAGCATTATAGTCCGGATTGCCTCGTTAAGCTCGCTACCACCTCCTTATAACAGGACCGAGGCGTCGGATTAAGTGTGGCAGCTATTTTGCGAACACCCCACCTTGCGCGAGGGGCTGAAGCGAAGCGCATCTTTCGGGTTATACACGAGTATCGTGGCGGCCGCGAGAAGTTTTACTACTTGGGCGCACAAGTATAAAAGCAGTTATACCATAATTATTGATTTACAATCTAATCGTTCATTTGAGCGTTACATTCTTTGAGCACTGCGCCTCTATTTCTGAGCACCGCGCATGACTTCTCGAGTAGTGCTCGGCGAGGAGCCGGCTTTCATCCGGACCCTGGGTGGCAACGGCGGTGGCATCCATCTCCGGATAATGCACCTTCACACGGGCAAGAGCCATCCGCGCGCCCTCGATGCAGGCCGACCGCTTCATATCCTTTATATGCGGCACCGCTCCAAGGAATTGCTGCAGTAAGCCGAAGTAGCTCGTCGCCTTGGACCTCCTGGCGGACATGGGCCATGATGTCGAACATGGCAAGTCCGGACAACCTATTTAGCTCGGCCCATTCGCCAACCGGTCCGTCAGCGAAGGAAGCGATCCGGACTGTGGAATTGAGACCAATACTGCTCTTAGTCTCGTGATCCCCACGGCTCGGAGTGCTTAATGACATCGGCCGCACTTGCGGCTAAGTCCATATCACGGATCCTCCGGACTCCTGACCGCTCAAATTGAGCATACTTAGCATCCATAAACGGTGGCGCTTGCGAGAATAGGCTTGCCACCACGATCTCTCGACTGGCGCAGCTCCTCCTTCATAGCCCGCATTGCGAGCGGGCATCCTTGGCTTCGGCGGTGGCCTTCTTCAGGTCTTCCTGCTCCGATAAGTGCTCCTTTTCAAGAGCCTCATTGCGGTCGGTAGCATCCTTTAATTTCCTAGCCAATTTAGCCACCTCCGCCCTGCTTAGGCAGTGCGCAGCCTTTTCGGCTTTCAACTCTTCGGCCGCCTTCGAGGCAGCCACGTCACTCCTTCGGGCCTGCTCCTTAGCTCGAGCAAGTTCGGCCCGGAGGCTCTCCACAGCAGCAGCACTGTCTGTACAACAGCATACAATTTATCAGCAGAGGGCTTCGACCCCCTTAAATAAATAAACTGTGGAGAATTCATTTACCTTGCGACTCATCAAGTCGCTGGTTGACAAGCGCGATGTCAGCATCCGCCACGTCAAGTTGCCGACTTAATTCGGCAAACTCATTAGTCCGGCTGGCCCCCGGACTATCCGCCACCCGTATCAGGACGGCGGTATTCATTGCTTGAGATTTTGAGATTTCGATCCTCGGCACGCTGTCGTTTCCGACAACCTACCGAGTCTCAGGGGCTACTATCCATACAGGGCGCATTTTTTATATGCAAAACTGTTAAAAGACAAAGGGGTGCGCCATTTTCGCATACCTCAAATCCCGCCAGCAAGCTCATGGCGGCATTATGCAATCCGCTTTCAGCGGACGAAATCCTTCCAATCACCATACGCATTAACGCGCGGTGATCTTCTGAAATGGACGCCCTCTCAAGCAGACTCTTCAGTTCTCTCGGCTGGACTCTGGTGGGTGCCGAACTCTCTGGCCCCTCCGGACTCAGGGACGCCCTCCGTGACGACACTTTGGGCTCGCTTGCCTCATCTGGCGGCGCAGCAGACGGAGGCGTATCGCTCTCCATCATCTCCGGAAGAAGGTCCCCCGAAGATGAACTCACTTGAGAAGGCTGCAGATCCGAACTGCGATATAAATATTTCGGTTACCCACAGAAGCACAAATTTAGGTATTTCCTTACTAATTAATTCTCTCTTTTATACTCATGGCTCGCTGGAGGGCCGATCCTTTGGTGATGGTTGTGCGTTCGGATTCTCTCCGGGCGCCGGACCCCCCGGGGAAGATCTCTTCCCACGCTTAGGGGCTTTGGCCTCCGGATCTTCGGAGGCGGTCCTCTTCTCCCCCTGAGGGGAGGGATTCTTGGTTTCCTCCTCCTCTATCGCCCCTTTGGGCGAAATATTAGCTCCTCTATTTTTCCCATTGCCCCTTCTGCGGAGCAACCTCCAACATTCGACCAGCCACGGGCTCGGTCACGGTCTCTGGAGGGGCGGACACCTTATCAGCCTTGATCGCGCCACCCATTCTGTAAAGAACAAAGGGTTAGGATCACGAACTCTAGAAAGGCACATATCTGAGAATGTTGGGACTCGAGCTACTTACACGAGTATCAGGCGATTGCGGCTTAGACCTGCATCCTCGGCTGAATCGGGACGTGCCACCGCTGTCAGAAGAACAACTTGTACATCTCCACGGTGTCGCACCCATGAAGTGTTGGAGAATCCGAGGTCCCTCGGGTTGAATTCCCATAGGCGGAGAGGGCGGCGTTTGCGAGGCGAAGATGCACGACTAGCATAACCTGCGTCACCTTGATGGTCGATCTCCCTCGCTTGAGATCTCGAATCCGGCCTGCGGCGAGGCACGTCTTGAACGGCCCCAGTTGAGCCCTTGGTTGACCCACAACATCGGTTGGCGTGGAGGTCCCAGGCGGAATGAGGCGGCGGCTTTTGCTGCTGCCCCTCGGGCGGTGATATAGAACCACTCCTGCTGCCACGATCCGAGTTCCTCTTGGAAGGAACCCTCGAGCCACGGGCATCGACCTTCTTGCTTATAGTCGCCCGCCAAGACTCCGCTTAGCGCCCCGATCATCTTGGCTCCACCTTGAAGGTCTTGACCATAGGCGAAGTGGGGGATGACGCGGAGGAAGGCTTCATGAGCGATGATGAGTCTTGAGATATGGAGGATAGACTCTGGAGCCAAGTCGTGAAAGTCCAGCCCGTAGTAGAGCAGAGCCCTCTCACGAAGGGATCCGTCGGAAGCCTAAACCCGGCGGAGGTGGGATCTGAATCTGACGTATTCGCCGGGCTCGAGGGGCTGGCACAGCCTGCCCTTGGGCAGGCAACTGTCTGGCGAACCTCGTGGGCGGTGCTTGGCCTCACGCAACTTCGATATGTCCTCCTCCGTGGCGGAGGAGGGCATCCACCGCCCTGGAGGTCGGGCGGACATGATTGAGGATCCAAGTGCTCGAATCTGAGGCTCAGGGTGTTGGGCTGGAGGCGGGAAAAGATTCGATCTGAGATTGAAGAACAAGGGCTGGCCTTGGTCCTCTTATAAAGGGAAGAAATACCAAGGGCCGTCTCCGTGACCGTTTGGGATTCCCCTTGATAGAGGAGGCGTGGCGGCGAGGCAGTTGGGTTACCCACACGTATTGATGAGGATCCGGAATAAGGGAACATGATCTCTGCTTCAACAAGGCGTGCCAAGGAAAAGCGATTCAAGCGAGGGCTTGGCTGCGGTGTGATGTCATCTTTGCATAATCGTCGGTGATTGAACTAAGTGTATATTTTATTCTCTCTCGGTGGAATGTGGAATTTATTTTGCGAGCCGACACTATCTGGTGTTCATTATCTTCTCCGGATTATTCAAGGAGGAACCCGCCTTGCAATAGCGAACATTATGCACGCCGGACTTATCGTCATTGAAGACTGGTTTAGGAGACTCTTGAGGAGTCTGGACTAGGGGTGTCGGACGGTCGGACTATCAATATCCGCGGGACTCCCGGACTACAAAGATACAAGATTGAAGTCTCCGGCTCGTGTCCGGATGGTACTTTCCTTGACGTGGAAGGCAAGCTTGGCGATACGGATATGTAGATCTCCTACCATTGTAACCGACTCTGTGTAACCCTAGCCCTCTCCGGTGTCTATATAAACCGGAGGGCTTAGTCCATAGGACATACATACATACATACATCTCAACAATCATACCATAGGCTAGCTTCTAGGGTTTAGCCTCCTTGATCTCGTGGTAGATCTACTCTTGTACTACCCATATCATCAATATTAATCAAGCGGGGCGTGGGGTTTTACCTCCATCGAGAGGGCCCGAACACAGGTAAAAACATCGTGTCCCTCGTCTCTTGTTACCATCCGCCTAGACGCACAGTTCGGGACCCCCTACCCGAGATCCGCCGGTTTTGACACCGACAATGATCTTGGATCACTTAAATGAAAAATGTAGTCTTGAGCTTCTTGCCAATATGTGTCCTTAGCATTTTGAGAGGTCCACATCTTTAGTCCATGCCATGCCAATCAATGAACTTTCTGAAATGATCATCTTGAAAGAGCATTAGTTCAATGAACTATATGTTGTTAAGAATTACCAAAACCACCCAGGGATTAGTTGCACTTTCATTAGGTCGAGACTTGGGCTTCATCCCGGGAGTAGCAACTTGCTTGCTATTCTTCTTGAAGTTCCCCTTCTTCCCTTTGCCCTTTTTCTTGAAACTAGTGGTCTTGTTGACCATCAACACTTGATTCTCCTTCTTGATTTCTACCTCCGCAGCCTTTAGCATTGCGAAGAGCTCGGGAGTCGCTTTTATCATCCCTTGGATATTATAGCTCATCATGAAGCCTTTATAGTTTGGTGGCAGTGTTGAAGAACTCTGTCAATGACACTATCATCAGGAAGATTAACTCCCAGCTGAGTCAAGTGGTTATGGTACCCATACATCTGAGTATGTGTTCACTGACAGAACTATTCTCCTCAATTTTGCAGCTATAGAACTTGTTGGAGACTTCATATCTCTCAACTTGGGCATTTGCTTGAAATTTAACTTCAACTCTTGGAGCATGTCATATGCTCCATGACGTTCGAAACGTCTTTGAATTCCCGATTCTAAGCCATAAAGCATGGCACACTGAACTATCGAGTAGTCATCAGCTTTGCTCTGCTAGACATTCACAACATCCGCAGTTGCATCTGCAGCAGGCCTTGCACCTAGCGGTGCTTCCAGGACATAATTCTTTTGTGTAGCAATGAGGATAATCCTCAAGTTACAGACCCAGTCCGTGTAATTGCTACCATCATCTTTCAACTTAGCTTTCTCTAGGAACGCATTAAAATTCAAGGGAACGGTAGCACGGGCCATTGATCTACTGAAAGGACATGCTGTGCCCCCATGTGTGGTTTTGGTAATTGATGACAATCTCTATGGACTAATGGTTGCCTTGAGTTATATTTGAAGGGTTTGTCCATAGGCTTTTCTTGGAGTCCATTTGTTGGTTTCAAGGAGAGTTTGTGATGACCACCATGCTATTAAGGAATTATCCAAAGATTGGTCATGTGAGTGTTGAGCTTATTGCAAGCATGTCTTGAAGAAAAAGATTGTGTGATCATTCATGTCTACCTTCAAGACATCATTCAAATGAAGAGAGTTGGAAAGATTCAACACACAAAGCGCACAAGATGTATCGAGGGATCAAGTGATCCCATGGTATGGTAAGCATTGTCCATTACGCTTTGTGTGCTAACCCAAGGTCTTCGTGAGAGTTCTTTGTGGGGTTAGGTTGCGGTGTGCGAGTTCAAGTGATGCATCACGAAGAGATCAAGTGCTTGAAGCTTGCCGTCCATTGTGGTGACAATGGACTTGTGAAGATAATGGAAGAGTGTCTCACCCATAGTGGAGTATGGGGAGCAATCAACTAGTCTTCATCGAGCCAGCGCAATCAAGAAGGGTGGTCCATCTTGAGGAGGAGTAGATCGTCATCATCTAGCTCAAGTGGACTTTGTGCAAGGCAAAGGTTTGCCCTTGGTAGGTTTTCTATTTTACGGTCTCATGGTAGTTGTGGGAGACCGGGTTATAGGATCGATTGCCGTACTATCAAGGGAGCTCTCGATGAGTTGCTTGATCGTGTCGTTAAGTAGAGAGCTCAAACCATTGCATCCTTGCATCATCCTTATTGGTTCTTGTTTGGTTCTTCTCCTTGTGAGATTTGGAGCTTTTGGTCATTTTTATGACAAGCTCGAGTTCATCGAAAACGGAGTTTACATGCATGTTCTATGATGTTTTCGATGTTGGAGGCTCTGCCGGTTCTTCTCTGTCGCTGTTTTGATGCTACTCGTCTTCCTCTATCCAACAAGCTTGAGTTTGCTCAATTCGGAGCTCATTTGCAGAAGTTATGGCAGTTCTGGTTTTTAGTGTTTCCCTCTGTTGTCTTCTCTGCAAAATGAAGGACTCCTAGTGTTGCTAATTTGGGGCATGCAGTAGTACTGCTCTCCGAAGCGGTAGTACCGCAGCCCTCATGATAATACCGCCTACAATGTGCGGTAGTACCATGGCCTCGAGCCAGCGCAATGCTCGGCGGTAGTAAGGCGGATGTAATTTTTACATCCGTGCCCTCTGTGATAATACCAGCGCCCTTGCCGCGCTGTAATACCGTGGGCTCTGGCCAGGCTTAGCGGCATGGCGGAAGTAGGGCGGATGTAATTTTTACATCCGCCCTCTGTGATAATACCGCTCTTCGTGTCTTGATAATACCGTGCGGAGTTTCGTGGAGTCCTCCCTCGTGAGTAGATGCGGAAGTAATTTTTACGTCCGTGCCTTCTCTGCGCCTAGTGTTACTGCCTTACGGTAGTACCGTGAGGGGCGCGAGTAAAATACCGCTCAGGCGGTTCTATCGCTCGTTGCCACTGTCTGACGAGCCTTCATCGGCGAGCTGCACATGCGGTAGTACCGCAACCTGCAGATAGTACATGACCAACAGCGGTAGTACCGCAGCTCCTATGATAATACCGCGTCGTCTTGAGCTGAGTGAGGGATAACGGTTGGATTTTCTCCTCCTATAAAAGGGGGTCTTCTTCCCATTGGGACTTTATCCCTTGAGCTCGTTTTGCCCCCATTGTTGATCTTCTCCGAGCTTGCTAACTCTCAATCCCTCCATGGATTCTTGCTAGTTTTTGAGGGAAAAGAGAGAGGAGATCTAGATCCACGTTTCCACCAATCACTTTCTCCTCTAAGTGAGGGGAACCCCTTGGATCTAGATCTTGGAGTTCTTTGTGTTCTTCCTTCGTTCTTCCTCTCATTTTCCTCCCTAGCATTAGTTGCTTCGGTGGGATTTGGGAGAGAAGGACTTGGGCACTCCGTGTGCCCTTGCCATTGCATTTGGTGCATTAGTTTGAGTTCTCAACGTGATACATGGAAGTTACAAGTTGAGAAGCTTATTACTCTTGGGTGCTTGGTGCCCTTGAGCTAGTTTATCTTGGGTACTTGGGCCCCCTAGTCGGTTGGTGGTGTTCGGAGCTCAATCATTGTGGTGTAAAGCTCCTGACAGCGTCGAGGTCTCAATTAGGTTGTGGAGATCGCCCGAGCAATTTGGCGGTACAGTGACCGCCCCAAGGGTTGCCAAAGTGTCTGGTTCGGTGACCGCCCCAAGGGTCGCCATTTATGCGGGTTCGGTGACCGCCCTCAAGGGTCCCTTCTTGGAATCACGGCATCTTGCATTGTGCGGGGCGTGAGGAGATTCTGATGGCCCTAGTGGCTTCTTGGGGAGCATTGTGCCTCCACACCGCTCCAAGCGGAGATTAGCATCCGCAAGGGTGTGAACTTCGGGATACATCGTCGTCTCCTCGTGCCTCGGTTATCTCTTACCCGAGCCCTTTACTTATGCACTTTACTTTGTGATAGCCATATTGTTCTTTGTCATATATCTTGCTATCACATAGTTGCTTATCTTGCTTAGCATAAGTTGTTGTGCACATAGGCGAGCCTAGTTGTTTTAGGTTTTGTGCTTGACAAATTAACCGCTAGGTTTATTCCGCATTTGTTCAAGCCTAAACCGTAATTATTTTAAAATGCCTATTCACCCCCCCTCTAGGCGACATCCACGATCTTTCATCTACAATAACATAGATATGTAAAAACTATCAGGACTAAGTTCATGATAAATTAAAGTTCAATTAATCATATTACTTAAGAACTCCCACTTAGATAGAAATCCCTCTAGTCATCTAAATGATCACGTGATCCAAATCAACTAAACGATGTCCGATAATCACGTGAGATGGAGTAGTTTTCAATGGCGAACATCACTATGTTGATCTCGGTCTTAGTGTTCCGAGGCCATATCTGCATATGCTAGGCTCGTCAAGTTTAACCTGAGTATTCTACATGTGCAAAACTGACTTGCACCCATTGCATGTGAATGTAGAGCTTATCACACCCGATCATCATGTGGTGTCTCGGCATGACGAACTGTAGCAATGGTGCATAATTAGGGAGAACACTTATACCTTGAAATTTAGTAAGGGATCATCTTATAATGCTACCGTCATACTAAGCAAAATAAGATGCATAAAAGATAAACATCACATGCAATCAAAATATGTGACATGATATGGCCATCATCATCTTGTGCTGATGATCTCCATAACTGAAGCATCGTCATGATCTCCATCGTCACCGGCTTGACACCTTGATCTCCATCGTAGAATCAATGTCGTCTCGCCAACTATTGCTACTACAACTATGTGGGAGTCCTGGATTAGGGGTCCTCGATGTGCAGTCTCTTGATGTGGGTCTGGATGATGGGCATAAGATACAAAACGAAGACTATCTCTCGTGTCCGGTGGGGACTCTCACATGCGTGGATGGCAAGTATAGGTGTTCGGATATATTGTTCCTTTCTGTAAAACTGACTTTTTACAAACACTAAGCCTCTCCGGTGTGTATATAAACCAGACGGTTAGATCGGAGGTAGGATCACAACATTGCTCGGCTAGCTATCTAGGGTTAGCCGAATCGATCTCGTGGTAGATCAACTCTTGTAACCCCTATACCCTCGAATATAATCAAGCGGGAGTAGGGTATTATCTCCATTAAGAGGGCCCGAACCTGGGTAAACACGGTGTCCCTTCTCCATTGTTACCATTGATCTTCAGATGCACAACTTGGGCCCCCCTACCCGAGATCTGCTGGTTTTGACACCGACATTGGTGCTTTCATTGAGAGCTCCACTGTATCATCGATAGAAGGATCAATGGCTCACCTCTTCGTCAATGGTGACACTGCGTCTAGGGAGATTTTTCTTCCTGGGCAGGTTTTTGTGTTCGGTGGCTTTGTGCTTCGGGCCAACTCGATCGGCCGCCTCGAGTAGGTCGACAATTACGCCCCCGGACACCAGTTCAGTTTTGGAAACCTGAATTATGTTGCTGACATCCGAGGAGACCTAGTCTTCGATGGGTTTGCGGCCTCGGCCGTCACCCTGTGTCCCATCCAAGAAGAATCTTCAGATCCCCTTTCAGATCCCATCTAGGGGTCAGCGCCCACCTCGTCCCTAGATCCGGAGCATGTCTCATCATCTGAAGACGGGAGCGTAAGCCCTGCCGGACTTCTTCCCCTTATCGAACTTCCTGCGGAAGACCCAGACGAAGGCTTAAACTTGGCTCTGGGCAATTGTTCCAAACTACCGAGGACTACACTCAGCGGGTCCGATCAGGTGTTCCATTGCCGAACACAGCTCGGCAGACCCACGGTTTCCAGTCTCACTCCCGCTATTAGATGAAGCCTCGAGTCTGATGCAGTCTCTCACCATCATGGAGGCTTCACCTCCGAGCTGCAGCCAGCTTGGACTAGGGGCTTAGTGAAGGAAATATGCCCTAGACGCAATAAAAAAGTTAATATTTATTTCCTTATATCATGATAAATGTTTATTATTCATGCTAGAATTGTATTAATCGGAAACATGATACATGTGTGAATACATAGACAAACAGAGTGTCACTAGTATGCCTCTACTTGACTAGCTCGTTAATCAAAGATGGTTATGTTTCCTAGCCATAGACATGCGTTGTCATTTGATTAAACGGGATCACATCATTAGGAGAATGATGTGATTGACATGACCCATTCAGTTAGCTTAGCACCCGATCGTTTAGTATGTTGCTATTGCTTTCTTCATGACTTATACATGTTCCTATGACTATGAGATTATGCAACTCCGTTTACGGAGGAACACTTTGTGTGCTACCAAGCGTCCTGGCGTAATGCTGGGTGATTATAAAGGTGCTCTCAGGTGTCTCGAAGGTACTTGTTGGGTTGGCGTATTTGAGATTAGGATTTGTCACTCCGAATATCGGAGAGGTATCTCTGGGCCCTCTCGGTAATGCACATCACATAAGCCTTGCAAGCAATGCAACTAATGAGTTAGTTGCGAGATGATGTATTACTGAGCGAGTAAAGAGACTTGCGATAGCGAGATTGAACTAGGTATTGGATACCGACGATCAAATCTCGGGCAAGTAACATACCGATGACAAAGGAACAACGTATGTTGTTATGCGGTCGACCGATAAAGATCTTCGTAGAATATGTAGGAACCAATATGGGCATCCAGGTCCCGCTATTGGTTATTGACGGAGACATGTCTCGGTCATGTCTACATGTTCTCAAACCGTAGGGTCCGCCCGCTTAAGGTTTCGATGGCGGTTATATTATGAGTTTATGAGTTTTGATGTACGAAGGAGTTAGTCCCGGATGAGATCGGGGACATGGCGAGAGTCTCGAAATGGTCGAGACGTAAAGATCGATATATTGGACGACTATATTCGGAGTTCGGAAAGGTTCGAGTGATTCGGATATTTTTGAATCTGGGAGAGTTACGAGAATTCGCCGGGGAGAAGTATTGGGCCTTATTGGGCCTGCGGAAGAAGAGAGCTGCCTAGGGCAGGCGCGCCCCCATGGCCTAGTCCGAATTGGACTAGGGGAGGCGCACCCCTCCTTCCTTCCTTCTCTCTTCCCTTCCTTGTCTCCTACTCCTAATACTTGGAAGGTCTCCTAGTTGGACTAGGAAGGGAATCCTACTCCGGTGGGAGTAGGACTCCCCTAAGGCGCGCCATAGTAGAGGCGGCCCTCCCTCCTCCACTCCTTTATATCTGGGGTAGGGGCACCCATAGACACACAAGTTGATCATCGTGATCGTTTCTTAGGCGTGTCGGTGCCCCCTCCACGATATTACACCTCGGTCATATTGTAGCGGTGCTTAGGCGAAGCCCCTGCGAGAGAACATCAAGATCGTCCTGCACGCCGTCGTCTTGTGAGAACTCCTCCCAGCGCCTCTGCTGGATCGGAGATCGGGGTGCGTCATCGAGTTGTACATGTGTCAAGAACTCGGAGGTGCCGGAGTAACGGTGCTTGAATCGGTTGGACCGGGAGGACGTACGACTACTTCCTCTACGTTGTGTCAATGCTTCCTCTTTGGTCTACGAGGGTACGTAGACAACACTCTCCCCTCTCGTTGCGATGCCATCACCATGATCTTGCCTGTGCGTAGGAAATTTTTTGAAATTACTACGTTCCTTAACAGTGGCATCAAAGCCTAGGTTTTATGGTTTGATGTTATATGCACGAGTACAACACAAGTGAGTTGTGGGCGATATAAGTCATACTGCTTACCAGCATGTCATACTTTGGTTCGGCGGTATTGTTGGATGAAGCGGCCGGACCGACATTACAGCGTCACGCTTCGCGAGACTGGTTTACCGCCATGCTATGCACACGGTGACTAGCGGGTGTCGGTTTCTCCAACTTTAGTTGAACCGAGTGTAGCTCGCCCGGTCCTTGCGAAGGTTAAAACAGCACCAACTTGACAAACTATCGTTGTGGTTTTGATGCGTGGGTAAACGGTTCTTGCTCAGCCCGTAGCAGCCACGTAAAATTTGCAACAACAAAGTAGAGGGCGTCTAACTTGTTTTTGCGGGCATGTTGTGATGTGATATGGTCAAGGCGTGATAAGATATAAGTTGTTGTATGAGATGATCATGTTTTGTTGAAGTTATCGGCAAGCGGCGAAGCCCTATGGATGTCTCTTTGTTGCATAAGATGCAAGTGCCAAATAATTGCTTTACTTTATCGCTATACGATAGCAATAGTTGAAAGAGCAATAGTTGGTGAGACAACCATGTGATGACACATTGATATAGATCAAGCTGATGAAGATCATGGTGTCGTGCCGGTGACGATAGAGATCATGACACTACTTTGGAGATGGAGATCAAAGGCGCAAGATGATCATGGCCATATCATGTCACATATTTTGATTGCATATGATGTTTATCTATTATACATCTTATTCTTTCTTTGATTGACGGTAGCATTTTAAGATGATCTCTCACTAATTATTAAGAAGTGTTCTCCCTGAGTATGCACCGTTGCCAAAGTTAAATCGTGTCCGGACACCGCGTGATGATCGGGTGTGATAAGCTCTCGTCCATCTACAGCGGGTGCAAGCCAGTTTTGCACCGCGAATACTCGAGTTAAACTTGGCGAGCCTAGCATATGCGAGATATGGCCTCGAACACGGAGACCGAAAGGTCGGCGTGAATCATATAGTAGATATGATCAACATAGTGATGTTCACCATTGAAAACTACTCCATCTCACGTGATGATCGGTTATGGTTTAGTTGATTTGGATCACGTGATCACTTAGATGACTAGAGATGTCTGTCTAAGTGGGAGTTCTTAAGTAATATGATTAATTGAACTTAAATTTATCATGAACTTAGTCTGGTAGTATTTTGCAAATTATGTTGTAGATCAATAGCTCACGTTGTTGCTTTCATATGTTTTGATATGTTCCTAGAAAATTGTGTTGAAAGATGTTAGTAGCAATGATGCGGATTGGATCCGTGATCGAGGTTTATCCTCATTCTTGCCTGGAAGAATTATGTCCTTAATGCACGCTAGGTGACAAACCTATTGCGAGAAGCGGATCTGCGATGTTATGAGCGTTTGGCTAGCTCAATATGATGACTACTTGATAGTTTGGTGCACCATGCTTATGGCTTAGAATCGGGACTTCAAAGGCGTTTTGAACGTCATGGACCATATGAGATGTTCGAGGAGTTGAAGTTAATATTTCAAGCAAATACCGAGTTGAGAGATATGAAGTCTCCAACAAGTTCTATAGCTAAAAGATGGAGGAGAATCGCTCAACTAGTGAGCATGTGCTCAGTTATGCAGGTACTACAATCGCTTGAATCAAGTGGGAGTTAATCTTCCAGATAAGATAGTGATTGGCAGAATTCTCTAGTCACCATCACCAAGTTAGTAGAACTTCGTGATGAACTATAGTATGCAAGGGATGACAAAAATGATTCCCGAGCTCTTCGTGATGTTGAAATCGACGAAGGTAGAAATCAAGAAAAGACCATCAAGTGTTGATGATTGACAAAACCACTAGTTTCAAGAGAAGGGCAAAGGGAAAGAAGGGAACTTCAAGTGGAAAGACAAGCAAGTTGTCACTCCTGTGAAGAAGCCCAAAGCTGGACCATAGCACGGCCGAGTGTTTACTCTTTGCAAAGGAAATGGTCCTTTGGGCGGAAATGCCACTGAATATTTGGTGGATAAGAAGGATGGCAAAGTGAACAAGGGTATATTTGATATACTGATTATTGATGTGTGCCTTACTAGTGTTTATAGTAGCCCCAGTATTTGATACTTGTTAGGTTGCTAAGATTAGTAACTTCAAAGCAGGAGTTCTGAGAATAAGCAGAGACTAGTTGAAGGGAAGTGACGATGAGTGTTGGAAGTAGTTCCAAGATTGATATGATCATCATCGCACACTCCCTATACTTTCGGGATTAGTGTTAAACCTAAATAAATGTTATTTGGCGTTTGCGTTGAGCATGAATATGATTTGATCATGTTTATTGCAATCGGTTATTCATTTAAAATCAGAGAATAATTGTTGTTCTATTTAAATGAATAAAACCTTCAATGGTCATACACCCAATGAAAATAGTTGTTGGATCTCGATCGTAGTGATGCACATATTCATAATATTGATGCCAAAAGATGCAAAGTTAATAATGATAGTGCAACTTATTTGTGCCTTTGCCGTTTAGGTCATATCGGTGTAAAGCGCATGAAGAAACTCCATCTTGATGGACTTTTGGAATCACTTGATTATGAATCACTTGATGCTTGCGAACCGTGCCTCATGGGCAAGATGACTAAAACTCCGTTCTCGGAACAATGGAGAAAGCAACAGATTTATTGGAAATCATACATACATATGTATGTGGTCCGATGAATGTTGAGGCTAGTGGCGGATATCGTTATTTTCGACCTTCACAAGATGATTTGAGAAGATATGGGTATATCTACTTGATGAAACATAAGTCTGAAATAGTTGAAAGGTTCAAAGAATTTGAGTGAAGTGGAAAAATCATCGTAACAAGAAAATAAAGTTTCTACGATCGATCGCGGAGACAAATATTTGAGTTCTGAGTTTGGTCTTCAATTAAAACAATGTGGAATAGTTTCACAAATTCATGCCACAGAACACCACATCATAATGGTGTGTCGATGTCATAACCGTACTTTATTGGATATAGTACAATCTATGATGTTTTTTACCGATTTACCAATATCGTTTTGGGATCATGCATTAGAGACAACTGCATTCACATTAAATAGGGCACCATCTAAATCCGTTGAGACCACACTATATGAACTGTGGTTTAGCAAGAAACCAAAGTTGTCGTTTCTTAAAGTTTGGGGCTGTGATGCTTATGTGAAAAAGTTCCATCCTGATAAGCTCAAACCCAAATCGGAGAAGTGCGTCTTCATAGAATACCCAAAGGAAATTGTTGGGTACACCTTCTATCACAGATCCGAAGGCAAAACATTCGTTGCTAATAATGGATCCTTTCTATAGAAGGAGTTTCTCTCGAAAGAAGTGAGTGGGAGGAAAGTAGAACTTGATGAGGTAACTGTACCTTTTCCCTTATTGGAAAGTAGTTCATCACAGAAATCAGTTCTTGTGACTACTATACCAATTAGTGAGGAAGCTAATGATGATGATCATGTAACTTCAGATCAAGTTACTACCGAACCTCGTAGGTAAAACGGAGTGAGATCCGCACCAGAGTGGTACGGTAATCCTATTACGAAGGTCATGTTACTTGACCATGACAAACCTATGAACTATGAGGCGATGATGAGCCCAGATTCATGAAATGGCTTGAGGCCATGAAATCGAGATGAGATCCATGTATGAGAACAAAGTGTGGACTTTGGTGGAGTTGCCCGATGATCGGCAAGCCATAGAAAATAAATGGATCTTCAAGAGGAAGGCGGACGACGATAGTAGTGTTACTATCTACAAAGCTAGACTTGTCGAAAAAGGTTTTGACAAAGTTCAAGATGTTGAATACAATGAGATTTTCTCACTCGTATCGATGCTTAAAAGTCTGTCCGAATCATGTTAGCATATGCCACATTTTTGAAATCGGCAAATGGATGTCAAAACTGCATTTCTTAATGGGTTTATTAAAGAAGAGTTGTATATGATGCAACGAAAGGTTTTGTCAATCCTAAAGGTGCTAACAAAATGTGCAAGCTCCATGATCCATCTATGGACTGGTGCAAGCATCTCGGAGTTGGAATATACGCTTTGATAAGTTGATCAAAGCATATAGTTTATCTGAGACTTGCGGTGAAGCTGTATTTACTAGAAAGTGAGTGGGAGCACTACAACATTTACGATAAGTATATGTGAATGACATATTGTAGATCGGAAATAATGTAGAATTATTCGCAAAGCATAAAGGAGTGTTTGAAAAGAGTTTTTCAAAGAAAGACCTCGGTGAAGCTGCTTACATATTGAGCATCAAGATCTATAGAGATAGATCAAGGCGCTTGATAAGTTTTTCAATGAGTACATACCTTGACAAGATTTTGAAGTAGTTCAAAATGGAGCAGATCAAAGAAAGAGTTCTTTCTGTGTTACAAGGTGTGAAATTGAGTAAGACTCAAAACCCGACCACGGTAGAAGATAGAAAGAGAATGAAAGTCATTCCCTATGCCTTGGCCATAGGTTCTATAAAGTATGCCATCTTGTGTACCAGATCTATTGTATACCCTGCCTTTGAGTTTGGCAAGGGGTACAATAGTGATCTAGGAGTAGATCACTAGACAGCGGTCAAAATTATCCTTAGTGGAATAAGGATATGTTTCTCGATTATGGAAGTGACAAAAGGTTCGTCGTAAAGGGTTACGTCGATGCAAGT
Source organism: Aegilops speltoides (assembly GCA_021437245.1). NCBI lineage: Eukaryota > Viridiplantae > Streptophyta > Magnoliopsida > Poales > Poaceae > Aegilops > Aegilops speltoides. The sequence goes on from CM038144.1 coordinate 337,866,244, forward strand.
TTTGACACCGATCTGGATGACTCTAAGTCTCGATCTAGATACATATTGAAAGTGGGAGCAATTAGCTAGAGTAGCTCCATGTAGAACATTGTAGACATAGAAAATTGCAAAATACATAACGGATCTAAATGTGAAAGACCCGTTGACCAAGATTCTCTCACAAGCAAAACATGATCACACCTTAGTACTCTTTGGGTGTTAATCACATAGCGATGTGAACTAGATTACTGAATCTAGTAAACCCTTTGGGTGTTGGTCACATGGCGATGTGAACTATGGGTGTTAATCACGTGATGATGTGAATTATCGATGTTAATCACATGGTGATGTGATCTAGATTATTGACTCTAGTGCAAGTGGGAGACTGAAGGAAATATGCCCTAGAGGCAATAATAAAGTTATTATTTATTTCCTTATATCATGATAAATGTTTATTATTCATGCTAGAATTGTATTAATCGGAAACATGATACATGTGTGAATACATAGACAAACAGAGTGTCACTAGTATGCCTCTACTTGACTAGCTCGTTAATCAAAGATGGTTATGTTTCCTAGCCATAGACATGAGTTGTCGTTTGATTAAACGGGATCACATCATTAGGAGAATGATGTGATTGACATGACCCATTCAGTTAGCTTAGCACCCGATCGTTTAGTACGTTGCTATTGCTTTCTTCATGACTTATACATGTTCCTATGACTATGAGATTATGCAACTCCCGTTTACCGGAGGAACACTTTGTGTGCTACCAAGCGTCTGGCGTAATCGGGTGATTATAAAGGTGCTCTAGAGGTGTCTCCGAAGTTACTTGTTGGGTTGGCGTATTTGAGATTAGGATTTGTCACTCCGAATATCGGAGAGGTATCTCTGGGCCCTCTCGGTAATGCACATCACATAAGCCTTGCAAGCAATGCAACTAATGAGTTAGTTGCGAGATGATGTATTACGTGAGCGAGTAAAGAGACTTGCGGTAGCGAGATTGAACTAGGTATTGGATACCGGCGATCGAATCTCGGGCAAGTAACATACCGATGACAAAGGGAACAACGTATGTTGTTATGCGGTCGACCGATAAAGATCTTCGTAGAATATGTAGGAACCAATATGGGCATCCGGGTCCCGCTATTGGTTATTGACGGAGGCGTGTCTCGGTCATGTCTACATGTTCTCGAACCGTAGATCCGCACGCTTAAGGTTTCGATGGCGGTTATATTATGAGTTTATGAGTTTTGATGTACGAAGGAGTTGAGTCCGGATGAGATCGGGGACATGACGAGAGTCTCGAAATGGTCGAGGCGTAAAGATCGATATATTGGACGACTATATTCGGAGTTCGGAAGGTTCAGTGATTGGGTATTTTTGGAGTCTGGGAGAGTTACGGAATTCGCGGGGAGAAGCATTGGGCCTTATTGGGCCTGCAGGAAGAGAGGGGCTGCCTAGGGCAGGCGCGCCCCCCATGGCCTAGTCCGAATGGACTAGGGGAGGGCCGCACCCCTCCTTCCTTCCTTCTCTCTTCCCTTCCTTGTCTCCTACTCCTAATACTTGGAAGGTCTCCTAGTTGGACTAGGAAGGGGAATCCTACTCCGGTGGGAGTAGGACTCCCTAGGGCGCGCCATAGTAGAGGCGGCCTCCCTCCTCCACTCCTTTATATCTGGGGTAGGGGGCACCCCATAGACACACAAGTTGATCATCGTGATCGTTCCTTAGCCGTGTCGGTGCCCCCTCCACGATATTACACCTCGATCATATTGTAGCGGTGCTTAGGCGAAGCCACTGCAGCGATAGAACATCAAGATCGTCCCACGCCGTCGTCTTGTGGAACTCCTCCAGCGCCTCTGCTGGATCGGAGATCGGGGTGCGTCATCGAGCTGTCGTGTGTCAAGAACTTCGGAGGTGCGAATAACTTGGTGCTTGGATCGGTTGGACCGGGAGGACAAACGACTACTTCCTCTACGTTGCGTCAACGCTTCGCTTGGTCTCACGAGTGCGTAGACAACACTCTCCCCTCTCGTTGCTATGCATCACCATGATCTTGCCTGTGCGTAGGAATTTTTTTGAAATTACTACGTTCCCCAACACTTAGATAGGGAAATTTTATGCCCCACCCACCACCCACCTGATAGCCACTGTCGAGGACTTAACCGACATGCTAGATTATGCATCCGAAGACAGCGATGGCATGGACGCCGACGCTGACACCGAACCAAGCCAAGTCCCACCCGTCACGGGGCATTGGACGACCACCTCAACCTACGATGTGTACATGGTGGACACTCCGAAGAACGATGAGGAGAACCCAAGACCAGATGAGGATAGACCCGTCGATAAACCACCAAAGCGCCGATGTTAGCGGCGCCGCTCACGATCACGTCGGGCGAAGGATAGTAATACTGGCACCGGAGACCAAGAGACTCCGGATGGCGCAGAAGACACCAAACACCTTATCAAGCCCACATCCGAACAGGACGAGCAAGAAGAAGGTAAGCATAGTCCCGAACATGCTGACAACGAAGATGAGGAGGACAACAATTATATGCCAGAATTCCAAGAGGAGGTCAGCCTCGGTGACGAGGACTTCATTGTCCCAGAGGAACCCCTCGACCAAGAATGCTTCAAGCGACAGCTCATTGCTACAGCTCGGAGCCTGAAGAGGAAGCAGCAGCAGCTCAGAGAAGAGCAAGACACGCTGAACGAAAGGTGGACTAAGGTCCTGGCCGCTGAAGAATATGACCAAGAGCGACCTGTCAAAAGTTACCTTAGGCGCAAGCTGCTACCTCAAATCGATGAAAAAGTCCTTGAACCAATACCATCGAAATACAATTAGGCAGACCAACCAGACCGACACCATGTGGACATGATAAAGTGGCATATCAAGTCGAACACCAACCCGCACCCCCTCGCCGAAGAGGCAGGGAAACGGTAGTCGCGGGATACACATACGAATTGCATCGCGACCTAGCCAATAAAGCTGGTCAAACCAAATCAATCTACGGATCAAGGGGTCGTGCCCCGGCGCGAGATAATGACCATGAAGCCCGGCGTGACGACCGTCACTATGTTCGAGATCAATACCAAAATCAAAGGTCAGCCGATCTCCGCCACGACATTGCGAGATACAGAGGGGCTGCATACCCCCTATGCTTCACTGATGATGTTATGGAACATTAGTTCCGAAGGATTTAAACCTGTAAACAATGAACCGTATGATGGTACGACGGATCCAGCCGTCTGGATTGAGGATTTTATTCTCCACATTCACATGGCTCAAGGAGATGATCTCCATACCATCAAATATCTCCCTCTAAAACTGAAGGGACCAGCACGACACTGGCTAAACAGCCTCCCAGAAAACTACATTGGAACCTGGGAAGACTTGGAAGATGCTTTTAGGGCTAATTTCCAGGGCACTTATGTCCAGCCTCCGGATGTTGACGACTTGAGTCATATAATCCAGCAGCCAGGCGAATCGACCCGCAAGCTTTGGAATCGGTTCTTAAATAAAAAGAACCAGATTGTAGACTGTCTGGACACCGAAGCCTTAGCGGCTTTTAAGCACAGTGTCCATGACGAATGGCTTGCTCGACACCTCGGGTAGGAAAAGCCGAAGACCATGGCGGCCTTAATGGCACTCATGACCCGCTTCTGTGCGGGCGAAGACAGCTGGTTGGCTCGTAGAAGCAACAGCTCAGGCGACCCTGGCACCTCCGAAGTGCAGGACGACAATGGTAAGCCTCGCTGCAATAAAAACAAACATCGGAATAACAACAACAACGACACAGACACTACAACAGTCAATGCCGGATTCGGCGGACCCAAGTCTGGTCAACGGAAGAAACCTTTCAAAGATAACAAGGACGGGCCATCCAGCTTGGATAAAATACTCGACAGACCCTGTCAAATTCATGGCACACCCGATAAGCCTGCGAACCACACCAACAGGAGTTGCTGGGTTTTCAAACAGGCTGGTAAGTTAACTACCGAACATAAGGGAAGAGGGCCCCCAAGCGAAGATGATCATGAGCCCCGTCAGCCGAACACCGGGGGGCAAAAACAATTTCCCCCTGAGGTAAAGACAGTGAACATGATATACATCAGTCACATTCCCAAAAGGGAGCGCAAACGGGCATTACGAGACGTCTATGTCATAGAGCCTGTCGCCCCCAAGTTTAACCCATGGTCAGCTTGTCCGATCACTTTCGACCGCAGGGACCACCCAACTAGTATCCGTCACGGGGGTTCAGCCGCCTTGGTTCTCGATCCAATCATCGATGGATACCACCCCACTAGAGTCCTTATGGATGGAGGAAGTAGTCTCAACTTGATCTATCAAGATATAGTTTGTAAGATGGGGTTCAATCCATCACGAATCAAGCCTAGTAACACTACCTTTAAAGGTGTGATACCTGGAGTGGAGGCCCATTGTACGGGCTCAATAACACTAGAGGTAGTATTCGGCTCCCCAGATAACTTTCACGGCGAAGAGTTAATCTTTGACATCGTCCCTTTCCGCAGTGGTTACCATGCGCTGCTTGGACGAAGTGCCTTTGCTCGCTTTAACGCAGTCCCGCATTATACTTACTTGAAGCTCAAGATGCCCGGACCTCGTGGTGTTATTACAGTCAATGGTAATATGGAGCGCTCACTCCGTATTGAAGAACACACCACGACCCTTGCAGCCGAAGTGTGTAGCGGCCTTATCAAGCCGAGCAGTTCACAGGCCACTAAAGCCAGTGACGCATCCAAGCGAGTCCGGCCCACGCACAAATCAGCAGATCCGAACCTTGATTAGCAGTTCACTCCGCCGATCGCCCAACCAGGTTGTGGCTTGTGTACCGTGCGTACACAATTACACATTAAAAATACCTTGGGTGGCGCCGGAGGCACACTTCGAAATAGTCCCATTACATGGCTTGACCATAATTGGAATGCATATATCCTTTCTATTTTAATACAAGTTCATCTAGAGCCCTCCTTACAAGATGGTTGTCACAGGAGATCTTTTAAGGCTATCATGCCCCAACCATCAAACGCTCCTCTCAAAGGACTTGCTACTAAGGAAGAAAGGCGCAGACGTGCGGCAGGGCATCATTGGAGTTTCTTTTCCGAACTATTGTTTTCTAGGCCTTGTGTTAGACTTTCCCTTATGTAAAATTTTCTCTTTTGGGCATGTAATATGACCCCCATATAGAACAACATTGCCTGCAATCGACATATCAATAAAGATAGAAAGGGCACAGATGCTTCTCACCTTCTTGGTTGGGTTTTTGGATTTTCTCCCGGTCATCTGCGCTCCCTCTTATGGACGACTGGCATACCTGGCTTGACACGGTCTTCATACCAGGGGCTGTCTTCGGCCCTGCTAAAATTCTTAAGTCCGAACTCCCATAGGGAACTCTTCGGCGTCCCGGATATTGCATTATATGCATCTGCTCCGAATCATCTCTTTGGTCTATAGCTGGGTTGCCCGGCTCCTATGTTTGCCACCTTACATTCCACAAGTTAGGCTAAGGTAGTAATGGGAGAACTACTGCGATTGTATTTCTGGCTCGTCCGGTCAAGTACCTTAGTAGAGAAAGCCGAAAACTGACTGTCATGATAAGCTAGAGCGGATCAGCGATCCGGCAACTTAGTGTTATACTACGAATCGTTCGCGATTTATGCTATGTTATATGAGGGGCTGGGCTTATTGAACAACCACATTGCAAAGGCATCGCACTCCGGATCGCCGATCATGCAACGAGGGGCTAGTACTTAGCGCCACCAATGGACTATTATGGCTAAAATGAAAGTACTAAAACCGCATAGTTTGATTGTTTGGTTCACTTTGCAAGACGCCTCCTACACCGGACCAAGATGTTGGATAAAGTGCGGTAATGCGGTCCCGAACACCCCTGTAGTATCTACGTGGGGGTTGAAGCTGACGACTTGTAAACTTTCAGACATATAAACAACTAAATAGGAGGATAAACTGATAATAAAGCATAATCATAATTATCACACATTATGTGTTCATTATATAACTCTTACAAACTGGACACAACTACTCAAATATTATGTCCTTGGAGCACTGGACTTCTACAATATGGGCTCCCTCAAGGACCTCGTCGAAGTACCTCTCCGATCGACAGTGCTCCTTGCCCTCAGGTGGCCCTGCGGTGGCAATCTCAGTGGCTTTCATCTTCGCCCACTGAACCTTCACATGGGAAAGGCCATCTGAGCACCCTCAATACAGGATGACATCTTAAGAGCATCAATCCGAGGAAGCGCCTCCACCAGCTTCTTCACGAACCCGAAGTGATTTCTGGGTACGGCTTCAGTCGGCCACAGACGGACTATCACGTCCATCATGGCCAGGACGGCCACCCTATGCAGCTCGGACAACTGCTTCATCTGGTCGCTCAGGGGTACTGGAAGCTCCGGTGCAAGGTATTACTACTAGAACAGTTTTCCGTTGAGCTCCCCTCTTCGGCACGGAAGAATGCGGCGGCATCTGCAATGCTCCTTAGCAAGTCGGCAAAGCCACATGGAGAACTCCGAACTCGGGTTAGTAAAATATATCTTCTACTGGCATACCTACTCTGCATAATATACCAGCCGCAATATGCCTTGCCTCCTAGATCTCCCGGTGAGCGTCCTGGGCATCAGCCCAGGCTTCCTTCAGGCTCTCACGGGCTTTCTGGAGCTCAGAGGCCTGTTTCGAGCTCATCTGCTCCAATGACTTGCATCTAGCAATGGCGTCCTTGAGCTCTTTTTCAACCTCTCCCACCCGCGCCTCATCTCGTTGGAGGGTGGTCTTCTCCTCCTCTAAGCTTTCGGCCGCCTTGTCCGCGGCCGCCTTGCTCGCTTCTGCCTCCTTCTGGGCTTCGGCAAGCGCGCTTTTGAGGGACTCGACCTCATCGGCGCCAACTGTGGGCATAGTTAAAACATTTTTAGTTTGTTTCAAATGATTAAAACATCTACACTTGGAGATATATACTCAATGTACGCATACCTTGCGTCTCCTCAAACCGCTTATTAATGCAGACAACATCTTCATCGGCCAGTCGTAGCTTCCGAGTAAGTTCGGAAACTTCGGCGGACTGGGCGCTTGCCGCCAGCAGGGAAGCTTGTTGAACAATAGAGTGTCACCTCTCCCGAACACTATGTGAGCCTCTGTCCAGCTTCTTCGAAACCGGACAGAGTCTCAGGGGTTACTATCTATACACAGGCATATTTCCTTTATTAAAGTTGGTTAGAAAATTACATTACATACCTCAAAGCCTGTTAATAGGCTGGTAAAGGCTTTGTTCAGCCCAATTTTGGCGGACTGAATCTTCACGGCCACCATACCCATCAGGGTACAGTGCTCCTCCACGACGGAAGCGCGGCTAAGCGCTTCTGCAAAAGTATCCGACGCCTTCGGATTGATGGAGGCCACTGGTGGAGTGGACATTCCCCCTCCTTCAAAGGGCGTCTCTCACCTGATTCTGGAACCGTATGGGTCTCCGAAACAATGTTCGGCTTGGGGCCGGATTGGTCATGGCCCCCATCATCAGTCTCCATGGGGGTGGGCCCTCCCCTGTCTTCGGTAGCCGAGGTATTACCCTCTGGAGCCATCTTGACGGCCTCCTGCACCTCTCCATGGACCAGAGAGGCTCTACGGGACAAGACTTTGGTGTCGTCCGGAGCGGTAGGCGGGGAGGCCCGCAGAGGCTTCTCGCTCTCCACCATCCCTGGCTCTAGCGAATTCCCCGGAGACGATATTTGAGGGAGATCGTGGGCTGGACTGAAACACACAGTACAACATGTTAAAAACAATAATAATAAACGCCGATGTATGTAAGGCGTATGGAGATACTTACGATTCGGCTAGGGGCTTCGACCTGGGGCGGTGCTCGGGTATGACTTCGGCATTCGAATCTGAGTCGTCCGTGAGGGATACTCTCTCCCTTTTGGACGCCTCCGCTTCTGGGCCTACGGAAGCCGCCCTTTTATTCCTTCCCCCATAGGGGGAGAATTGCTCTCTTCCTCCTCCTCCTTTTCGTCTTCATCTCCCTCGTGGGAGGAGAGGGCTTTGGACTCCCCGGACATAGTGTTCGAGGGACCTTTATGGCGGGGGCCATTTTTGGCCTCCTTGCCCTTCTTCTTGGTCTTCTTCTCCGTGCTGATGCAGTGCGCCGAACCAGCATCCTCGTCGTGAGAGGATCAGCAGGGTTCTGAGCGTGGGCGGACACTTGATCTGCTCCGCCTTCTTCATCCAGCCCTGTATCAAATATGATAATCTCAACACACCCCTGTGATTTCCGAACTAAGTTACGTTCGGAAACTAAAGAACTTACCGGACTGGCTGGGTGAGCACAGTCGAGGCCGACGTCGTCGGTCATCTCTGACCATGACTTTTGCTTCTGGGCCTTGAAAAGCAGCCTCCAGATATCTTCTCTGTTGTGCCGAAGAATCGCTGCAAGGTCCGCGACTCTTCCAGATTGAACTCCCACATGTGGAGAGGCCGGTGTTGTCAGGGAAGAATTCGGCGGAATAGCATCACCTGAACCACGTCGGTGAGGTTGGTGTTCCTTTCTATGATGTTTTTTACGCGCTTTTGCAGCATCAACACCTCATCTGTTAACCCCCAGTCCAGACCCTTATTGATCCATGATGCTACCCGCATTTGGGGCCCGGATCTAAACTCAGGCGTGGTTGCCCAGTTGGCACCGCGAGGTTTGGTGATATAGAACCACTCCTGCTGCCATATCTTTATAGTTTCCACGAAAGCTCCTTTGGGTCAGGTGACATTGGGAAGTTTGCTCACCATCGCGCCTCTGCAGTCTGCGTGCTCCCCGTCCACCACCTTTGGCTTCATGTTGAAGGTCTTGAGCCAGAAGTCGAAGTGGGGGGGATGTGGAGGAGTGCTTCGTACACGACGATAAACGCCGAGATGGGGAGAAAGAAGTTTGGGGCTAGATCATGGAAATCTAGCCCGTAATAGTGTTGGGAAACGCAGTAATTTCAAAATGTTTCCTACGATCACGCAAGATCTATCTAGGAGATGCATAGCAATGAGAGGGGAGAGTGTGTCCATGTACCCTCGTAGACCAAAAGCGAAAGCGTTTAGGAACGTGGTTGATGTAGTCGAACTTCTTCGCAATCCAACTGATCCAAGTACCGAAAGTACGGCACCTCCGCGTTCAGCACACGTTCAGCTCGATGACGTCCCACGTGCTCTTGACCCAGTTGAGGACGAGGGTGAGTTCCGTCAGCATGACGGTGTGGCGATGGTAATGATGAAGTTACCGGCGCAGGGCTTCGCCTAAGAGCTATGACGATATGATCGAGGTGTGTAAGTGTGGAGGGGGGAACCACACATGGCTAAGGCAAAACTTGGTGTATTCTAGGGTGGCCTCCTTGTTGGGGAACGTAGTAATTTCAAAAAATTTCCTACGCACACGCAAGATCATGGTGATGGCATAGCAACGAGAGGGGAGAGTGTTCGTCCACGTACCCTCGTGACCCGTAGCGAGCGTTAACTGCTTAGCGGTTGATGTAGTCGTACGTCCTCACGATCCGACCGATCCAAGCACCGAACGTACGGCACCTCCGAGTTCAGCACACGTTCAGCTCGATGACGATCCCCGGGCTCCGATCCAGCAAAGCGTCGGGGATGAGTTCCGTCAGCATGACGGCGTGGTGACGATGATGATGTTCTACCGGCGCAGGGCTTCGCCTAAACTCCGCGACGATATGACCGAGGTGGAATATGGTGGAGGGGGGCACCGCACACGGCCAAGGAACGATCCGTAGATCAACTTGTGTGTCCATGGGGTGCCCCTGCCCCCGTATATAAAGGAGTGGAGGAGGGGAGGGCCGGCCCTCTTCTATGGCGCGCCCTAGGGGAGTCCTACTCCCGGATTCCCCCTTTCCTAGTCCAACTAGGAGTCCTTCCATGTATTAGGAGTAGGAGACAAGGAAGGGGAAGAGAGAAGGGAAGGAAGGAGGGGGTGCGGCCCCTCCCCCTAGTCCACTTCGGACTAGGCCATGGGAAGCGCGGCCTGCCCTAGGCAGCCCCTCTCTCTTTCCCTTGAGGGCCCAATAAGGCCCAATACTTCTCCCCGGCGAATTCCCTTAACTCCCGGTACTCGAAAAATACCGAATCACTCGAAACCTTTCCGAACTCCGAATATAGTCGTCCAATATATCGATCTTTACGTCTCGACCATTTCGAGACTCCTCGTCATGTCCCGATCTCATCCGGGACTCGAACTCCTTGGTACATCAAAACTCATAAACTCATAATATAATTGTCATGAAACCTTAAGCGTGCGGACCCTACGGGTTCGAGAACTATGTAGACATGACCTAGAACTATTCTTGGTCAATAACCAATAAGCGGGACCTGGATGCCCATATTGGCTCCTACATATTCTACAAAGATCTTTATCGGTCAAACGCATAACAACATCGTTGTTCCTTTGTCATCGGTATGTTACTTGCGGGATTCGATCGTCGGTATCCAATACCTAGTTCAATCTCGTCACGGCAAGTCTCTTTACTCGTTCGTAATGCATCATCCGTAACCAACTCATTGGTCACATTGCTTGCAAGGCTTATAATGATGTGCATTACCGAGAGGGCCAAAGATACCTCTCGACAATCGGAGTGACAAAACCTAATCTCGAAATCGCCAACTCAACATGTACCTTTGGAGACACCTGTAGTACTCCTTTATAATCACCCGATTCGTTGTGACGTTTGGTAGTACCAAAGTGTTCCTCCGTTAAGCAGGAGTTGCATAATCTCATAGTTACGAGGAACATGTATAAGTCATGAAGAAAGCAATAGCAACATACTAAGCGATCAAGTTCTAAGCTAGCGGAATGGGTCAAGTCAATCACATCATTCTCCTAATGATGTGATCCCGTTAATCAAATGACAACTCTTTTGTCCATGGCTAGGAAACATAACCATCTCGATAAGCGAGCTAGTCAAGTAGAGGCATACTAGTGACACTATGTTTGTCTATGTATTCACACATGTATTATGTTTCCGGTTAATACAATTCTAGCATGAATAATAAACATTTATCATGAAATAAGGAAATAAATAATAACTTTATTATTGCCTCTAGGGCATATTTCCTTGATCTCCCACTTGCACTAGAGTCAATAATCTAGTTCACATCGCCATGTGATTTAACACCAATATTCATATCTCGTATATGATTAACACCCATAGTTCACATCATCATGTGACCAACATCCAAAGGGTTTACTAGAGTCAATAATCTAGTTCACATCGCTATGTGATTAACACCCAAAGAGTACTAAGGTGTGATCATGTTTTGCTCGTGAGAGAAGCTTAGTCAGCAGGTCTATCACATTGAGCCGTGTGTATTTTGCAAATATTTTATGTCCACAATGCTCGCACGGAGCTACTCTAGCTAATTGCTCCCACTTTCAATATGTATCAAGGTTGAGACTTAGAGTCATGCGGATCGGTGTAAAAGTTTGCACTCGATGTAACTTCTACAACAAACTCTTTTATCACCTCCATAATCGAGAAACATCTCCTTAGTCCTTACTAAGGATATTCTTGACCAATGTCCGATGATCTACTCCTAGATCACTATTGTACTCCTTGCCAAATTGAGCAAGGTATACAATAGATGCAGTACATAGCATAGCATACTTTATAGAACCTATGGTGAGGCATAGGGAATGACTTTCATTCTCTTTCTATTTTCTGCGTGGTGGGATTTGAGTCTTACTCAATTTCATACCTTTGGAACACAGCAAGAACTCTTTCTTTGGTATTCCATTTTGAACTATTTCAAAATCTTGCCAAGGTATGTACTCATTGAAAATCTTATCAAGCGTCTTGATCTATCTCAATAGATCTTGATGCTCAATATGTAAGTAGCTTTTCTTGAGGTCTTTTCTTTTAAAGAACTCCTTTAAAACACTCCTTTATGCTTTGCGAGAAAAATTCTACATCATTTACGATCAACAATATGTCACTCACATATACTAATCGAGAAAGGCTGTAGTGCTCCCACTCACTTTATTGTAAATACGAGGCTTGATAGTAAGTCCATATAAAACTATATGCTTTGATCAACTTATCAAAGTGTATATTCCAACTCGAGATGCTTGCACCAGTCCATAGATGGATCATTTGGAGCTTGCACATTTTGTTAGCACCTTTAGGATTGACAAAACCTTCTGGTTGCATCATATACAACTCTTCTTTAATAAATAAATTAAGGAATGCAGTTTTGACATCCATTTGCCAGATTTCATAAAATGTGGCAATTGCTAACATGATTCGGACAGACTTATGCATCGATACGAGTGAGAAAATCTCATCGTATTCAACCCCTTGAACTTGTTGAAAACCTTTTGCAACAAGTCGAGCTTAGTGAATAGTGACACTACTATCAGTGTCCGTCTTCCTCTTGAAGATCCATTTATTTAACATGGCTTGCTGATCATCAAGCAAGTCAATGAATGTCCATACTTTGTTCTCATACATGGATCATATCTCAGATTTTATGGCCTCAAGCCATTTCGTGGAATCTGGGCTCATCATCGCTTCCTCATAGTTTGTAGGTTCGTCATGGTCAAGTAACATGACCTCCAGAATGGGATTACCGTACCACTCTGGTGCGGATCTCACTCTGGTTGACCTACGAGGTTCGGTAGTAACTTGAACTGAAGTTTCATGATCATCATTAGCTTCCTCACTAATTGGTGTATTTGTCACAGGAACTGATTTCTGTGATGAACTACTTTCCAATTCGGGAGAAGGTACAAATTACCTTATCAAGCTCTACTTTCCTCCCACTCACTTCTTTCGAGAGAAACTCCTTCTCTAGAAAGGATCCATTTTAACAACGAATATCTTGCCTTGGATCTGTGATAGAAGGTGTACCCAACAATTTCCTTTGGGTATTCTATGAAGACGCACTTCTCCAATTTGGGTTTGAGCTTATCGGATGAAACTTTTCACATAAGCATCGTAGCCCCAAACTTTAAGAAACGACAATTTGTGTTTCTTGCTAAACCACAGTTCATATGGTGTCATCTCAGCGGTTTAGATGGTGCCCTTTTAACGTGAATGCAGCTGTCTCTAATGCATAACCCCAAAAGCGACAATGGTAAATCAATAAGAGACATCATAGATCGCACCATATCCAATAAAGTGCGATTCGATGTTCGGACACACCATAACGTTGTGGTGTTCGGTGGCGTGAGCTGTGAAACTATTCCACATTGTTTTAATTGAAGACCAAACTCGTAACTCAAATATTCGTCTCGCGATCATTTCGCGAAACTTTATTTTCTTGTTACGATGATTTTCCACTTCACTCTGAAATTCTTTGAACCTTTCAACTATTTCGGACTTATGTTTCATCAAGTAGATATACCCATATCTGCTCAAATCATCTTGTGAAGGTCGAGAAAATAACGATACATGCCACGAGCATCAACACTCATTGGATCGCATACATCGGTATGTATTATTTCCAATAAGTCGATAGCTTGTTCCATTGTTAGGAGAAGCGGAGTTTTAGTCATCTTGCCCAAAAGGCGCGGTTGAAAGCATCAAATGATTCATAACAAAGTGATTCGAAAATCCATCTTTATGGAGTTTCTTCATGTGCTTTACACGATATGACCCAAGCGGCGATTACCACAAATAAGTTGCACTATCATTATTAACTTTGCATCTTTTGGCATCAATATTATGATTATGTGTATCACTACGATTGAGATCCAACAAACTATTTGCATTGGGTGTATAACCATCGAGGGTCTTATTCATGTAAATAGAACAACAATTATTCTCTGATTTTAAATGAATAACCGTATTGCAATAAACACGATCAAATCATATTCATGCTCAACGTAAACGCCAAATAACATTTATTTAGGTTTAACACTAATCCCGAAAGTATAGGGAGTGTGCGATGATGATCATATCAATCTTGGAACTACTTCCAACACTCATCGTCACTTTCCCTTCAACTAGTCTCTGTTTATACGTAACTCCTGTTTGAGTTACTAATCTTAACAACGAACAAGTATCAAATACTCGGGGCTACTATAAACACTAGTAAGGCACACATCAATAATCGTATATCAAATATACCCTTGTTCACTTTGCCATCCTTCTTATCCACCAAATATTGAGGGCATTTCCGCTTCGGTGACCATTTCCTTTGATGTAAACACTCGGTTTGAGGCTATGGTCCAGCTTTGGGCTTCTTCGCGGGAGTGACAACTTGCTTGTCTTTCCACTTGAAGTTCCCTTTCTTTCCTTTGCCCTTCTCTTGAAACTAGTGGTCTTGTCAATCATCAACACTTGATGGTCTTTCTTGATTTCTACCTTCGTCGATTTCAACATCACGAAGAGCTCGGGAATCGTTTTCGTCATCCCTTGCATACTATAGTTCATCACGAAGTTCTAGTAACTTAGTGATGGTGACTAGAAAATTCATCAATCACTATCTTATCGGAAGATTAACTCCCACTTGATTCAAGCGATTGAAGTACCGGACAATCGAGCACATGCTCACTAGTTGAGCGATTCTCCTCCATCTTTTAGCTTTAGAACTTGTTGGAGACTTCATATCTCTCAACTCGGTATTTGCTTGAAATATTAACTTCAACTCTGGAACATCTCATATGGTCCATGACGTTCAAAACGTCTTTGAAGTCCCGATTCTAAGCCGTTTAAGCATGGTGCACTAAACTATCAAGTAGTCATCATTTTGAGCTAGCCAAGCGTTCATAACGTCCGCATCTGCTCCTGCAATAGGTTTGTCACCTAGCGGTGCATTAAGGACATAATTCTTCTGTGCAGCAATGAGGATAAACCTCAGATCACGGATCCAATCCGCATCATTGCTACTAACATCTTTCAACACAATTTTCTCTAGGAACATATCAAAATAAACATATGAAAGCAACAATGCAAGCTATTGATCTACAACATAATTTGCAAAATACTACGGGACTAAGTTCATGATAAATTTAAGTTCAATTAATCATATTACTTAAGAACTCTCACTTAGACAGACATCTCTCTAGTCATCTAAGTGATCACGTGATCCAAATCAACTAAACCATAACCGATCATCACGTGAGATGGAGTAGTTTTCAATGGTGAACATCACTATGTTGATCATATCTACTATATGATTCACGCTCGACCTTTCGGTCTCCGTGTTCGAGGCCATATCTGCATATGCTAGGCTCGTCAAGTTTAACTTTGAGTATTCGCATGTGCAAAACTGGCTTGCACCCGTTGTAGATGGACGTGAGAGCTTATCACACCCGATCATCACGTGGTGTCTCGGCACGATGAACTTTGGCAGCGGTGCATACTCGGGAGAACACTACTTGATAATTTTAGTGAGAGATCATCTTAAAATGCTACCGTCAATCAAAGCAAGATAAGATGCATAAAGGATAAACATCACATGCAATCAATATAAGTGATATGATATGGCCATCATCATCTTGTGCTTGTGATCTCCATCTCGAAGCACCATCGTGATCACCATCGTCACCGGTAGCGACACCTTGATCTCCATCGTAGCATCATTGTCGTCTATGCCATCTATTGCTTCTCGACTATCGCTACCGCTTAGTGATAAAGTAAAGCAATTACTGAGCGTTGCATTTCATACAATAAGCGACAACCATATGGCTCCTACCGATTGCCGATAACCGGTTACAAAACATGATCATCTCATACAATAAAATATAGCATCACATCTTGACCATATCACATCACAACATGCCTGCAAAAACAAGTTAGGCGTCCTCTACTTTGTTGTTGCAAATTTTACGTGGCTGCTACGGGCTTAGCAAGAACCGTTCTCACCTCGCATCAAAACCACAGCGATAGTTTGTCAAATAGACTCCGTTTTAACATTCGCAAGGACGGGCGTATGCACTCGGTTCAACTAAAGTGAGAGAGCAGACACCCGCCAGCCACCTTTAAGCACGAGTGCTCGTAGCAGTGAAACCAGTCTCGCGTAAGCGTCTGGCGTAATGTCGGTCCGGCCGCTTCATCTCACAATACCGCTGAACCAAAGTATGACATCTTTGGTAGGCGTTATGACTTATATCGTCCACAACTCACTTGTGTTATACTTGTGCATATAACATCAACGCATAAAACCTGGCTCGGATGCCCTTTGTTGGGAAGCGTAGTAATTTCAAAAAATTCCTACGCACACGCAAGATCATGGTGATGGCATAGCAACGAGGGGAGAGTGTTGTCCACGTACCCTCGTGAACCGTAAGCGGAAGCGTTAGCTGCAACGCGGTTGATGTAGTCGTGCGTCTTCACGATCCGACCGATCCAAGCACCAAGCGTCGGCACCTCCGAGTTCAGCACACGTTCAGCTCGATGGCGATCCCGGGCTCCGATCCAGCAAAGCGTCGGGGATGAGTTCCATCGACATGACGGCGTGGTGACGATGATGATGTTCTACGGCGCGAGCTTCGCCTAAACTCATGACGATATGACCGAGGTGGAATATGGTGGAAGGGGCACCGCACGGCTAAGGAACGATCCGTAGATCAACTTGTGTGTCCATGGGGTGCCCCCTTGCCCCGTATATAAAGGAGTGGAGGAGGGAGGGCGGCCCTCTTCTATAGGCGCGCTCTGGGGAGTCCTACTCCCAGGGAGTAGGATTCCCCTTTCTAGTCCAACTAGGAGTCCTTCCATGTATTAGGAGTAGGAGACAAGGAAGGGGAAGAGAGAAGGGAAGGAAGGAGGGGTGCGGCCCCTCCCCTAGTCAATTCGGACTAGGTGGGTGAGCCTGGCCTGCCCCTAGGCAGCCCCTCTCTCTTTCCTTGAGGGCCCAATAAGGCCCAATACTTCTCCTGGCGAATTCCGTAACTCTCCGGTACTCCAAAAATACCGAATCACTCGAAACCTTTCCGAACTCCAAATATAGTCGTCCAATATATCGATCTTTACGTCTCGACCATTTGAGACTCCTCGTCATGTCCCCGATCTCATCAGGGACTCCGAACTCCTTGGTACATCAAAACTCATAAACTCATAATATAAGCATCATCGAAACCTTAAGCGTGCGGACCCTACGGTTTGAGAACAATGTAGACATGACCTAGAACTATTCTTGGTCAATAGCCAATAGCGGGACCTGGATGCCCATATTGGCTCCTACATATTCTACAAAGATCTTTATCGGTCAAACCGCATAACAACATCGTTGTTCCTTTGTCATCGGTATGTTACTTGCCCGAGATTCGATCGTCGGTATCCAATACCTAGTTTAATCTCGTCACCGGCAAGTCTCTTTACTCGATTCAGTAATGCATCATCCGTAACCAACTCATTGGTCACATTGCTTGCAAGGCTTATAATGATGTGCATTACCGAGAGGGCCGAGAGATATCTCTCCGACAATCGGAGTGACAAAACCTAATCTCGAAATCGCCAACTCAACATGTACCTTTGGAGACACCTGTAGTACTCCTTTATAATCACCCGATTACGTTGTGATGTTTGGTAGTACCCAAAGTGTTCCTCCGGTAAGCAGGAGTTGCATAATCTCATAGTTCTGAGGAACATGTATAAGTCATGAAGAAAGCAATAGCAACATACTAAGCGATCAAGTGCTAAGCTAACGGAATGGGTCAAGTCAATCACATCATTCTCCTAATGATGTGATCCCGTTAATCAAATGACAACTCTTTTGTCCATGGCTAGGAAACATAACCATCTCGATAAGCAGGCTAGTCAAGTAGAGGCATACTAGTGATACTATGTTTGTCTATGTATTCACACATGTATTATGTTTCCGATTAATACAATTCTAGCATGAATAATAAACATTTATCATGAAATAAGGAAATAAATAATAACTTTATTATTGCCTCTAGGGCATATTTCCTTCACTGCTGCCCCCGTATATAAAGGAGGGAGGAGGAGGAGGCCAGCCCTAGAGGGGGTGCGCCAAAAGGGGGGAGTCCTACTTGGACTCCCGGTCCAAGTAGGATTTGGCCCCCCTTTCCTATTCCAACTAGGAGAAGGAGGAGGGGGGAAGAGGGGAGAAGGAAGGAGGGGGGCGCCGCCCCCTCCTAGTCCAATTCGGACCAGCCCATGGGGGGCACGCGGCCACCCCTTGCTGCCCCTCTCTCCTTTTCCCTAAAGCCCATTAAGGCCCATTAACTCCCCGGGGGGTTCCAGTAACCTCCCACTACTCCGGAAATCGAACTTGTCCGAAACCATTCCGATGTCCGAATATAGCATTCCAATATATCAATCTTTATGTCTCAACCATTTCGATACTCCTCGTCACGTCCGTGATCTCATCCGGGACTCCGAACAAACTTCGGTCATCAAAACATATAACTCATAATACAAATCGTCATCGAACGTTAATAGTGCGGACCCTATGGGTTCAAGAACTATGTAGACATGATCGAGACACATCTCCGATCAATAACCAATAGCGAAACCTGGATGCTCATATTGGCTCCTACATATTCTACGAGGATCTTTATCGGTCAAACTGCAGAACAACATACATTGTTCCCTTTGTCATTGGTATGTTACTTGTCCGAGATTCGATCGTCGGTATCATCATACCTACTTCAATATCGTTACTGGCAAGTCTCTTTACTCATTCCGTAATGCTTCATCCCGCAACTAGCTCATTAGTCACATTGCTTGCAAGCTTATAGTGATGAGCATTACCGAGAGGGCCCAGAGATACCTCTCCGATACACGAAGTGACAAATTATCGATCTATGCCAACCCAACAAACACCATCGGAGACACCTGTAGAGCATCTTTACAATCACCCAGTTACGTTGTGACGTTTTATAGCACACAAGATGTTCCTCCGGCATTCGGGAGTTGCGTAATCTCATAGTGTGAGGAACGTGTATTAGTCATGAAGAAAGCAGTAGCAATGAAACTGTAACGATCATAATGCTAAGATAACGGATGGGTCTCATCCATCATATCATTCTCCTATGGCAGCAACGGTGTCCTCACGGTGGCGGGGGACACCAAAGGCGCGCTGCAGTCCCTCAGGCTCGCCTTCAGGACAGCCGCGTCCATGCTGCCAACGAGAAGAGGGGTCAGGAAGCCCCGGAAGCAGCGCCTGCCAAGAAGAAGCAGTTGTTCTCCCAAGACTGAGCCGAGATGAAGCAAGTGCTGGTCTGTGAGGATGGGACGGCCAACGCCACCTTCACCTGGCCTCCCTCAGGATCAAGAGGAGGCATTGATCAACTTTTTGCGAGCCAACAAGGATTTATTCGCTTGGGAACCCAAACACCTAGCTGGGGTCCCAAGGGGAATAATCGAGCACCACCTGAGGGTATGTCCAAACGTGCGGCCAGTGAAGCAGAAGGCTCATTGGCGATCCTGAGAGAAGGCCTTCATCATCCAGGAAACCCATAAGCTACAAGCCGCGGGGGTCATTAGAGAGGTACGGTACCTAGAGTGGCTGGTGAACCCTGTCATCGTCCCCAAGAAAGGAGGGAAGGAGCGCATGTGTGTCGACTTCACCAACCTCAACGAGGCCTGCCCGCAAGATCCCTTCCCGCTCCCTTGCATCGACCAGATCGTCGACTCCACCACCGAATGCGACCTGTTGTGCTTCCTGGATGCCTTCTCCGGCTACCACCAGATCAAGATGGCCGTGAAGGATGTGGAGAAGACGGCATTCCTCACCCCCTGCGGGGTGTACTGCTACACCTGCATGCCCTTCGGGCTGCGTAATGCCGGGGAAACCTTCCAGCGACTGATGCATATCACCCTGGGTTCGCAGCTCGGGAGGAACACAGAGGCCTATGTTGACGACATAGTGGTGAAGTCTTGGGAGGCTAGGACCCTGATAGGAGATCTAGAGGAGACATTCGTCAGCCTGCGCAAGGTGGATCTTCGGCTTAACCCCGAGAAGTGTGTGTTCGGGGTCCCTTCCGGCAACCTTCCAGGACCTTGGTGTCGCACAGAGGGATCGAGGCCAACCCAGAGAAGGTCAAGGCGATATAGGACATGAACCCCCCACACACCCTAAAGGAGATGCAGAAGCTGGCGGGCTGCGTAACCTCACTTGGGCATTTCATTTCCAAGCTGGGGGAGCATGCCCTCCCGTTTTTCAAGCTGATGAAGAGGAAGGAGCCATTCGAGTGGACCCCAGAGGCAGACGCAGCCTTCCAGGACCTCAAGAGATATTTGACCCGCCCTCCGGTGATGGTGGCACCGCGGCCTCTCGAGCCCTTGGTGCTCTATCTGGCAGTCACCCCTCACTCAGCCAGTGCCTCCCTGGAGGCACTAAGGAAGGAACACCCAGTCATGAAACCTCAACAGGATGCACAACCATCAAGCAAGGCGCAACACCCTCAGGACGATGCATCTAGGGCCTCGACTGACCCGGTGGTGGACATTCCTCCTGAGGTCACGATTGATCCCGCGGCTATCAATGCTCCCGAGGGCGGGCCTCATGAAGCCATGAAGGACCTGCGCTCTCGCGAGGAACAAGACTCCGCTGATGCCTCCCCCCTCATCGAGCACCCTGTCTACTTTGTCAGCACGGTACTGAGGGAGGCCCGGGCGCGCTACCCCATGCCTCAGAAGATCCTACTCGCACTCCTTGTTGCCTCTAGGAAGTTGTGCCACTACTTTCAAGGCCACCCCATCAAGGTTGTTTCAGCGTACCCGCTGGAGAGGGTGCTCCGGAGCCCGAACGCAGCCGGGCAAGTTGCTGAATGGAACATCGAGCTTCAGGCATTTAATCTCGAGTTCAGCACCACCAGGGTCATCAAGGGTGCGGCCCTCGCAGACTTCATGGCTGAGTGGACTGACGCTCCCTACCACGGAGTAGGCGAGGACTGCTCCCTCTGCCGAGGCGGAGGCCGGACAGATGGATCATGTACTTCGACGGGGCGTTTGCGCGACAAGGCGCAGGAGCGGGGGCCGCCCTCATCTCACCCACCAAGGACAAGCTCTGTTATGCAGTGCAACTCTGCTTTCAGCAAGGCGAGAAGGTCTCTGACAACATCATAGAATTCCAAGGCTTGCTCGTCGGACTCAGGGCCGCGGCCGCGCTGGGAGTGAAGCGCCTCACCATCAAGGGCGACTCTCAACTTCTCGTCAACTTCTCCAACAAGGAATACACGCCTAAGGACAAGCACATGGAGGCTTACCTAGAGGAGGTGCACAAGATGGAGAAGCAGTTCATGGGCGTGGAGCTGCAGCACATGCCGCGCGGAACAAACAAGGAGGCAGATGACATCACCAAGAGAGCCTCCCGCAGGCTCCCTTAGGAGACGGGAGTGTTCAAGGAGCGGCTCTTCAAGCCATCTGCGACCCCCCACGCCACAACTCCAGCACCGCCTCCGGAGGGCTTGCCACAGGCACCCGAGACGGGCGCCCTAGCCTATGGTCACCCCTCGGGAGCCCGCCTGCTGCTCGCGCTCGAGCCTCAGGTAGGGTGCTAGACCGAAGATTTCAAGGCGTACTTGCATCAAGGGATCCTGCCAGAGAAGGAGGAGGACATCGAGCGCGTGGCCCATCAAGCCACCGCATACTGCATCAAGGATGGTGAGTTATATCGCAAGAGGCCCAATGACGTTTTGTTGCAGTGCATCTCCAGGGAACAAGGGCTCGAGCTGCTAGCGGACATACATGGTGCACTACAAAAAAATACACTTCCGTGATGATACATGTTTGTGACAGTAGGTCGCATTTTTTGTCATGCATGTACATCCATGACAAATTTATGACAAAATCAAGATAGTCATACCTGTGCTATCGTAGAAGTGTTCCATGACATTACCAAAATTATCATCACGGAAGTGTCCACTTCCATGACGATAAATCGCGGTCCTGAAGTGCTTTCGTCAAGGGTGACCGACCGTGGCATCCACCGTAACGGAATGCCGTTAAGCTATCGGTCGGGTTTTGGATCCGATAACCCGTTAACAGCCCGACCAATGGGGATTTTCACGTGTAAAATCATCATTGGCTAGAGGAAACTGCGTGTCGGCTCACCGTTGGGACAGGATGTCATCCACTCATTGGGCGAAAGGGGCCTATGATACGTTGACCGTGTACGGTCCAGCAGAGGCCCATTCTTGTGAAAAGGCCGCCCGTTTGACTTGGTGAGGGTGGCGGGCGGCCCATGTGAAGCTTTGTTAGCGGCTTTGTTAGCATATAGCCCATTTACATCCCGCTAACCCAAGGCCCGTTCGCCCTATCACGAATTAGGCCTAGTAGCGTCATCTGGGCCACCCAATATGATTCCATCCGTTTTCGCCGGCCCATGTATGGCCCATGGCGTCTTCGGCCCATATGAGGCCCTATGTAACTCTTGGCCTATTAACGGCCGTGGTGAAGCGGCCCGTAATGAACGATGTATTACTTTACACCCATTAACGACCCGTGGTGGCGGCCCGTAATGAACAGTGTATCACTTTATACCCATTAAGGGCTCGTTATTCCGTTGGGCCGTTTCCAGCCCATGTTATCTTTCGACCTTCTAAGAGCCCATTTATTCTTGGGCTCATTTCCAGCATTCATTTACTTACGGCCCATTACTGTCATTTTCTGCTTATGGGCCAAATTGCTCCCGTGAGTTCTGATCGGCCCGTTTGTGGTCCGTTAACACATTGGGCGTTTTCATAGCGTCATGAAATCGGCCTATTAGCGATGGCCCGTTATGGTCGGCCCATGAGCGGACGATTTCAACTCTAGCCCGTTTATGGCCATAATGCGGCTGTTATTGGCCCATGTTTGTGTCGATCATCTTGCCGTATAAGGCCCATTGATGATCTGACCCGTAGAAGGCCCATTGTTTCTCTGACCGTAGAAGGCCCATTGTTTCAAAGGCCGTAGAAGGCCCCTTTGTTTATCGTCCGTAGAAGGCCCACTTGTTTCTCTGACCGTGGGTCGATGTCACTACGGTAAATATTAGCCCATGGTTATTGTGGCCAAGTTTTAAAAATAGGTTGTTGCAGCCACTAGCAAACCGCAGAGAAAAAGAACTACTTCGACTACAAGCAAACAAATAAACAAGACAACAAGGAAATAAATAAACAAGCAACTTACACTAGGCTATCACGGCTATTACACATATTACATCCTTTGGGCATCAAAGTTACGCCACCGATTGCAAATATAGGGAACACAACAGCATATAAGCGCTGACAAAACAAGTCCGAACTAAAACCACTTGGAAGAGCTCAAGAAACAATATCACGGTACCCATAATCTTGGCAAGATGCTTAGCAAGCTTCTTAACTTTCTCTTGTTTGGCGCTTAAGTCCTCCAGCGCCTGCTGTTGCACCAGAAAGTATGCATCTGAATTCTGCGGGGACTTCCTCAGTCCTTCGGCTTCCTATCGCATAACATCGGATCGATGTCTTTCAACTTGAAGTTGAGACTCAAGAAGTCGAACTGATTCAGGCAACGAGTTTGAAGAGCTGGTGCCAGCAGTGGTAGCCAGTAACTCAAACACTACATCAAGATAGGACTTTGGGGTTGTCTCAGTGTCCTCAATATAGTTTTTATCAGCTTTCTTGGAGACCAACAGGGATGTCTCACTATCTTGAACCTTATCTGCATTACTTCCTTTACCATTGCATAACAGGGTACTCTTATCCAATATTTTTTTCCGCGTTCTAAAAGGGAAACAAACAAACACATCTCAGGTTTACAATGTAGTATATCAAACTCATTTTGGTAAACCAGTTTAGTAGTAAGGTGGACTGGATAACAGCATGAAACAAACATATATCTATGTAGTATGGTCATTGTATGGTCTATATCATTCTAGTTTATGTTGCCAAATCAAGATAGATCTGATTGAATCATATCTATTTAAGACAAAGCAGCATAGACAGAATATAAGTGTGAGAAACTACACGCAATAACAACACTTGTAATGTGCATGGCATGAGAACATAGCTGTTTATTCAATTGAAACTGAAATCAACATAGAGCAAGTTACAACAGCAAACAACCAAACACGTTGAAGAAAGCGGGTTTAAAACATACATGCTGCGCAATTGGAGTTTCAATTGCATCCTTCAAATTTAAAATTGGCTGGTATCGATAAATACGATGATGCAAGAGCAAAGTACTATGAACCATAGCTACGGAACTGACACGAGAACAATTCTTCTTACGCTTTAGCGTTGACTTGGGTTCGAGTGGTGGTGCTCGTGATTTGGGCACTGCAGTTGCCTTACTAGCTGCTTTCGTGTTTGGGTGCTTTCTGTGGTGGAGGCAGTGCTATGTCAGCGAGGCTGGTGTCTAGCTCTTTGGGGTTGGGGTTAGAAGGGGTGTAGCTGGTTCTCTGTCCAAGCTGGGTAGGGGTACAATCTGCATGAGTGTGGGTTATGTGTGGTGGGGCTGATTCTTGGGCAAGTACAACCGTGGTTCTATCTGCATCGACGGGTAGCACGATCTTTTCTCAAGACCATGTTTTTACTCCCACGAATCTGCCATCACTCCCTCCAATTAAAATGGCTGATAAACAAGAAAAGTAATTGAATGTATAGACATTGTAAGATGAGCAGGTGCAATGGATAGTAGGGAAGAAAAGCAGGGCATGAAATAGTTCACATTTATGTTGTCTAAGCAAGCAGAATAGCAGGACATAATTTCACATATATGATGGCTAATTAAGCAGGATAGCATGACACAATTTCACATGTATGATGGCTAACTAAGCAGGATAGAATGACATACTTCAAAATATGATGACGGCAAGCTCCTCTTGCAGGGTCTTTCTATCCTTCCCGCAAGCTCCTCTTGCGGGGTCTTATCCTTCGGCAAGCTCCTCTTGCGGGGCCTTATCTTCTTAGTTAACACTTTGTTCTTGAATGGCGATAAATAGGGATGACAGAGAGGATCTTGGCGGCCTTGGCAAGCCTTGACCGGAGGCCCAGCCTTTAATTGTTGTTTTTTTGCCTATTTCGTATTTCAAGAAACGAATATCAAATGGAGTCCAAACGGAATGAAACCTTCGAACGTGATTTTCTCATCAACGTGATCCAGAGACTTGACCTACTCCAAGAAGCTTCCGAGGAGGTCACGAGGGTGGAGGGCGCCTCGGGCGCGCTTCTACCTCGTGGCCCTTGAGCTCCACCGACGTACTCCTTCCTCCTATATATACCTATGTATCCCCAATAGACCGTAGAACGGAGCCAAAACCTAATTCCACCGCCAAGAACCTTCTCAGATCCACGAGATCCCATCTTGGGCCTATTCTCGAGTTCACGAGGCATCCACCACGGAGGGCTTTACATCATCACCATAGCCCTCCGATGAAGTGTGAGTAGTTTACTTCAGACCTTCGGGTCCATAGCTAGTAGCTAGATGGCTTTTTCTCTTTTGGATCTCAATACAATGTTCTCCTCTCGTGGAGATCTATTCGTAATCTTCTTTATGTGTGTTTGTTGAGACCGATGAATTGTGGGTTTATGATCCAACTTATCTATGGAAAATATTTGATTCTTCTCTGAATTTTTATGTATGATTGAGTTATCTTTGCAAGTCTCTTCAATTATCCGCTTGGTTTGGCCAACTAGATTGGTAGTTCTTGCAATGGGAGAAGTGCATGGCTTTGGGTTCAATCTTATGTGTCCTTACCAAGGATGTAAAGAGTTGCAAGGCACGATTGTATTGTTGCCATCGAGGATAACAAGATGGGTATTTATCATATTGCATGAATTTATTCCTCTACATCATGTCATCTTGCTTAAGGCGCTACTCTGTTTTTAACTTAATACTCTAGATGCATGCCGATAGGTCGATGAGTGGAGTAATAGTAGATGCGTAATCGCTTCGATCTACTTGTCACGGACGTGATGCCTATATACATGATCATTGCCTAGATATACTCATAACTATGCTCAATTTTATCAATTGCTCAACAGTAATTTGTTCACCCACCGTAGAATACTTATGCTCTTGAGAGAAGCCACTAGTGAAACCTATGGCCCCTGGTTCTCATCATATCAATCTATATCACTTTATTTACTTGCTTTTTTTTACTTTGCCTTTACTTTTACTTTGCATCATCTATCAAAATACCAAAAATATTATCCCTATCGATTCACTCTCGTAAGTAACCGTGAATGGATTGACAACCCCAAGTGTTGGTCATGAAGGTTATCGTATTGTGTGTAACGGACTTCTATGATGACTCCTAATGGATTGATACCTTGGTTCTCAAAACTGAGGGAAATACTTACGCTACTGTGCTGCATCATCCTCTCCTCTTCGGGAAACCAACGCAAGCTTAGACGTAGTAAGAATTTCTCGGCCGTCCGGGAGGCTTAAGTAAAAGTCAACATACCAAGTACCCATCACAATCCCTATCTCTCGATTACATTATTTGCCATTTGCCTCTTGCTTTCCTCTCCCCACTTCACCCTTGCCGCTTTATTCTCGCCTTCTTCCTCGATCTTATGTTTGCTTAATTCTTCTTTTTTTGCTTGCATCTTCGCCGCTAAGTTCATGGATCTTGATCCGCTGCTAATCTTTTTTAAGAGATCCAATTATGATGAACCAATTTTGTAATTTGATGCACTAGATTATCTTTATAAGGTTTGCCTGAAACTGTGAAGTGAATCATTTATAGATCTTGAATAAAAAGCATGATTGGAATGGTTTTATTATAAAATCTTTTTTGTCAATTTGGTATAATAAGATGCAAAACCCAAGCTTGGGGATGCTAGTTTTGCTATGTCCTACTTGTTGCAATGATCAAGATTGGGATGATTCTTCTTATGATCTTGAAAATTTATTTAATCCCCATGATGAATATGAAATTGATAATAGTGTTTGCAATAATATTGAAGGTGGGTTTGGAAGAGTGTCAACTTTAGATCCCACATATTTGGATAATGTTCAATCTTATGAAGTTTTTGATAAAAGTGGGTTTGGAGGTCATGACTTTAGTTAATGTTAATCCCACTATTTTGAAGAGCGTCAACTTGCATACATGTGGATCGTGTTAAGAATATGTTTTGAGATAGCTATATTATTGAATTTGCTTATGATCCCATATGTAATTATTATGAGAGAGGAAAATATGGTTGAGAAGTTTTCATGTTACTAAATTACCTCTCTTCATGTTGAGATTGCTATCATCTCTTTGTTCTCCTGCATATGCTAGTTTTTGTTTGTTTTGCAAATTTTTTTGCTTATAATACTTAATGCATAGGAAGTATGTAGACTTATATGTGTTTGTCACGTGTTTCATGATGCTCTCTTTGCGCTCAATTCTTTGTCTTTCTTAGAGCATCATTAAAATTATCAATGCCTAGCTAGGGCGTTAAACGATAGCGCTTTGTTGGGAGGCAACCCAATTTTATTTTGTGTTTTTGTTTTTTCTTCTGTTTAACAAATAATCCATCTACCTTCTGTTTGGATGTGGTTTTATGTTTTAATTAGTGTTTGTGCCAAGTAGGACCTATAGGATAAACCCACGATGATAGTTGATTTGATTCTGCTGAAAACAGAAACTTTAGTGCTCACGAAATTAGCTGCCATTTTTTACTGGAGAGTGCTTTTGCGTTGATTCTTTTTGCTTCTGATCAATAAACAAATTTTCCAGGACTTCCTATTTTGGTAGAATTTTAGAGTTCCAGAAGTTTGCGTTAGTTACAGTTACTACAGACTGTTCTGTTTTTGACAGATTCTGTTTTTCGTGTTGTTTGCTTATTTTGATGAATCTATGGCTAGTAAATTAGTTTATAAACCATAGAGAAGTTGGAATACAGTAGGTTTAACACCAATATAAATAAATAACAAGTACATTGAAGTAGTCTTTTTGTTTTTTTTCTAACGGAGCTCACTAGATTTGTTGAGTTTTGTGTTGTGAAGTTTTCAAGTTTTGGGTGAATTCTTTTGATGGATTATGGAACAAGGAGTGGCAAGAGTTTAAGCTTGGGGATGCCCATGGCACCCCCAAGATAATCCAAGGACACCAAAAGTCAAAGCTGGGGATGCCCCAAAGGCATCCCTCTTTCGCCCACTTCCATCGGTAATTTACTTGAGCTATATTTTATTCACCAACATGATATGTGTTTTGCTTGGAGCGCCTTGTATTATTTGTCTTGCTTGTTAGTTTACCACAATCATCCTTGATGTACACACCTTTTTAGAGAGCCACATGATTTTGAATTTGTTAGAATACTCTATGTGCTTCACTTATATCTTTTGAGCTTGATAGTTTTGCTCTAGTGCTTCACTTATATCTTTAGAGCGTGATAATTTTTGCTCTAGTGCTTCACTTAGATCTTTTAGAGCACGGTGGTGATTTGTTTTAAAGAAACTTGATCTCTCATGCTTCACTTAGATTATTTTGAGAGTCTTTAATAGCATGGTAATTTGCTTAATGTTAATATACTTGGTATTCAAGATATGTGAAACTTTTGAGTGCGAATACTAAGATAAGTTTGATGCTTGATAATTGTTTTGAGATATGGAGGTGATAATATCAAAGTCGGTTAGTTGTGTGATTATGAATTTGAGAAATACTTGTGTTGAAGTTACAAATCCCGTGAGCATGCACGTATGGTTGTGTGTAACAAATTTGAAACATGAAGTGTACCGGCTTGTGCATCCTTATGAGTGGCTCGGGACGAGCGATGGTCTTTTCCTACCAATCTATCCCCTAGGAGCATGCACGTAGTACTTTATTTTTGATGACTTCTAAATTTTTGCAATAAGTATATGAGTTCTTTGACTAATGTTGAGTCCATGGATTATACACTCTCACATTTCCGCCATTGCTAGCCTCTTCTGTACTGCATCATTTCTTCTCACCTTGAGAGTTGGTGCAAACTTCGCAGCATCCAAACCCCATGATACACGCCTATCACACATAAACCTCCTATTATCTTCCTCAAAACAGCCACCATATCTACCTATCATGGCATTTCCATATTCTAGATATATTGCCATGCAACTTCCACCATCATCATGGATGCATTACTTTTGTCATATTGCCATTGCATGATCATGTAGTTGACATCATATTTGTGGCAAAGCCACCATGCATTATTTTCATACATGTCACTCTTGATTCATTGCACCATCCTAAGACACGAGGCATTCATATAGAGTCATATCTTGTTCTAAGTTTCGAGTTGTAATCCTTGTGTTGTAATCATAGAAGTGTGATGATCATCATTATTAGAGCATTGCCCAAATAAAAAAAGGCCAAAAAGGAAAGGCCCAAAAAAGAAGAAAGGCCCAAAAGAGAAAGCCCAAAAAAATAAAAAAATAAAAGGCAATGCTACTATCTCTTTTCCACACTTGTGCTTCAAAGTAGCACCTTGTTCTTCATGTAGGAGTCTCATATTGTGCTTCAAAGTAGCACCATGTTTTTCATATAGTGAGTCTCATAAGTTGTCTTGTTCATACTAGTGGGAATTTTTCATTATAGAACTTGGCTTGTATATTCTCACGATGGGCTTTCAAATGCCCTAGGTCTTCATGAGCAAGCGTTGGATGCACACCCACTAGTTTTCTTTTGTTGAGCATTCATAGCTCTAGTATCCGTTGCATGGCAATCCCTACTCCTCACATTAACATCAATCGATGGGCATCTCCATAGCTCATTGATTAGCCTCGCTGATGTGAGACTTCTCCTTTTTGTCTTCCACACAATCCCCATCATCATATTCTATTCCACCCATAGTGCTATATCCATGGCTCACGCCATGTATTGCGTGAAGGTTGAAAAAGTTTGAGATTATTTAAGCATGAAACAATTGCTTGGCTTGTCATCGGGGTATAGAAGTTGGGAACATCTTTGTGTGATTAAAATGAAGCATAGCCTAACTATATGATTTTGTAGGATGAACTTTCTTTTGCCATGTTATTTTGAGAAGACATGATTACTTTGATTAGTATGCTTGAAGTATTATTATTTTTATCAATATGAACTTTTGTCTTGAATCTTTGATCTGAATATTCATATCACAATTAAGAAGATTTACATTGAAATTATGCCAAGTATCATTCCACATCAAAAATTCTTTTTTATCATTTACCTACCGAGGACTAGCAGGAATTAAGCTTAGATGCTTGATACGCCTCCAACGATCTATAATTTTTGATTGCTCCATGCTACTTTATCTACTATTTTGGACTATATATTTTATTTTCCACTTTTATATTATTTTTGGGACTAACTATTAACCGGAGGCAAAGCCTTAATTGTTGTTTTTGCCTATTTCAAGATTTCAAGAAACGAATATCAAACGGAGTCCAAACGGAATGAAACCTTCGAACGTGATTTTCACCTAACGTGATCTAGGAGACTTGGACCTCTACTCAAGCTCCGAGGAGGTCACGAGGTGAGGGCGCCTCCGGCGCGCCTCACCTCGTGGGCCCTCAGCTCCACCGACGCATCCTTCCTCCTATATATACTCTACGATCCTCACAGACCGCAACGGAGCCAAAACCTAATTCCACCGCCACAACCTTCTTTATCCACGAGATCCCATCTTGGGGCCTATTCCGAGTTCACGAGGGGGCATCCACCATGAGGCTTCTACATCAACACCATAGCCCCTCCGATGAAGTGTGAGTAGTTTACTTCAGACCTTCGGGTCCATAGCTAGTAGCTAGATGGCTTCTTCTCTTTGGATCTCAATACAATGTTCTCCTCTCTCGTGGAGATCTATTCATGTAATCTCTTTCATGTGTGTTTGTTGAGACCGATGAATTGTGGGTTTATGATCCAACTTATCTATGGAAAATATTTGATTCTTCTCTCAATTTTTTTGTATGATTGAGTTATCTTTGCAAGTCTCTTCAATTATCCGCTTGGTTGGCCAACTAGATTGGTAGTTCTTGCAATGGGAGAAGTGCATGGCTTTGGGTTCAATCTTATGTGTCCTTACTCAAGGATGTAAAAGAGCGGCACGATTGTATTGTTGCCATCGAGGATAACAAGATGGGGTATTTATCATATTGCATGAATTTATTCCTCTACATCATGTCATCTTGCTTAAGGCGCATTTTTAACTTAATACTCTAGATGCATGCCGATAGCTACGATGAGTGGAGTAATAGTAGTAGATGCGTAATCGCTTCGACCTTGTCACGGACGTGATGCCTATATACATGATCATTGCCTAGATATACTCATAACTATGCTCAATTCTATCAATTGCTCAACGTAATTTGTTCACCCAATCAGAGAATACTTATGCTCTTGAGAGAAGCCACTAGTGAAACCTATGGCCCCGGTCTATTCTCATCATATCAATCTATATCACTTTATTTACTTGCTTTGTTTTACTTTGCCTTTACTTTTTACTTTGCATCTATCTATCAAAAATACCAAAAATATTATCTCTATCGATCTCACTCGTAAGTAACCGGAAGGGATTGACAACCCCTTGCTGGTTGAGAGTTGCTATCGTGGTTGCAGGTGCACGAGGGACTTGCGCGGACCTCAATGGATTGATACCTTGGTTCTCAAAACCGAGGGAAATACTTACGCATCAGTGCATCATCCATCCTCTTCGGGAAAACCAACGAAGCTCGAGATAGCACATCTCCACTGGGTCAGACCTCCTCCACTTCCACTGGGCTACCATCGACCTCCCCGCCTCCACACAGCTTCGCTCATCCAAATTCTCCACCACGCCGCTACTCCACCTGGCCATCGCTCAACCACCCTCCACTCTGCACCCTCCACCGCTCACTGCTCATCCACTTTCCACACCACGGGTCCAGCTCAACCATCCCTCCACTACCACCCTCCACCGCCACTGCTCATCCACCTCCACACCACGGTTCTGTTCATCCAGAGGCAACACCCCCCGCCACTGCTCATCCAACCCTCCCTAAGAACGCCACTGCCATCCTGAGGGCAAGATCGATCGGCTTTAGTTAGCAAAGCAGAGTGGCGAATCACTCCATCAATTTCGCTTAACAACCATCGATCGATCGTCAGTTTAGTAAAGTTGAGTTCGCAGCAGTATCGCTAGTTCAAGAGCCCAACGCCTGGCTGGGTTCGCTAGTTAACACTCGCACACACACACGCCAGAGTGTACAAGAGAACGCGATCGCCCGCCTTTGACCTCCCAATCAGAACTGCAACTCCAAATTTTGCTCTCGCTTTACCATAGCTTTTTCCTTGGCCATGGACGCCCAAAGAATGTCATGCAGCGCGCTCTCCGCCCGCCTGTGACGAAAAGCCCATTTTCTCACAATGATTTTCCTCAGAATAGAAGTAGGAGCCCACCACGCCTATGATGATACCGGTTTTGTCACAATTATCGCTATAGAAGTGTCATATGTATGATGTAAAAAATTGCTCGCCCAAAATGTCACTTGATGTCTTTTTTGTAGTGGTGGGGACTGCAGCATCATTCACGTCACAGACTCGGGCAAGGCATTCCGAATAAGCCATCGCCCACAAGGCCAACGACGCACAGAGGGTGCGCCTTGTGAAGCATGCCGCTTCAATCCAAGCGGATCCACCACCGCCAGGGCTTCCAGATGATCCCGCCACGTGGGCCGTCATGTCCTGGGGGATGGACATCTTGGGATGCCCCTGCGCCAGGGGGCTACCGACACTTTACCGCCATCGACAAGTTCACCAAGTGCGGAGGTAGAAGCCAGGCACACTATCCAAGCCGGATCGGCCGTCAAGTTCATCAAGGGAATCGTGAGCTGGTTTGGGGTCCCCAACCGCATCATCACCGGCTAACGCTCGCAGCTTCACCAAAGAACCTTTTCAAAACATACCGCCCTTGAACGCAGATTCGCTACGCCTGCGGCACACCCATGGAGCAATGGGCAGCTGCGAGGGCCATGCGAAGTCCCGAGGGGCTCAAGACCCGACCTTCAAGAAGAAGCTCGAGGCTCAAGGGCAGGGCTGGTCGGTAGCCGCACCGTGATGTGGTCCATCCGCACTATTGGCTTCAAGCCAACAGAGAGACGCCGTTTTCCTCGCCTATGGAGCAAAAGGTTCTCCTTCACGAGGTCAAGCACGCTTCCACGCGTCCCGCATCGGCGAGACGCGGGAAGACGTTGGATTTTGTTCGCACTTTGAGGTTCAACACCGTGCGCGCGGAGATTCAAATCTCTACCGCTCGCACTCTCGCCAATCGCTGGACCTAAACTACTAAACCAAAGACCAGAGACACAAGATTTATATCGTTCAGCCACCATTGTGGTGTAATACCCTACCCAAGATGTGGTGTGGTGGATTGCCTCTTGCTGATGAGGAATAATACAAAGGAGAACAGCCTCGTGAGGGACTGTTTCTCGGGCGCGATGAACTCGCTAAGGGAGTTCGGGCCTCTCTCTCTCAGGTGTGTCTTCCTATCCTGTTCTCTCTCGATCCGTCTAGCTTCTACCCGGGGTGGCTAGTCCTATTTATAGGCAAAGGCCCCGGCCTCTTCCCAAATATTGTGCGGAAGGGCGCCAACAATTGGCCATTTGAAGGGAACATCGGGTACACTTATCCCGCTTATCCTCGCTGCCAAAGGCTCGTGGTGACGCCGCTTGGGCTCCACAATGACTTCCTTCCGCCCGTTGGTTGGTCTTGGTCTTGTTGCATCAAGGACGCTTTTGCTCGATGCTCGTGCTTGCCCTTTGCACCAAAGAGGAAAGGAGGACACCACGCGGCTGGCGCTACCGGGCCTCTGGCCGCCATGGCCAGGTCACGCACCTCGCGAGGTACTCGCTTGAACTCTCCGCCTCCCCGAGCCACGACGAGGCCAGGCCTCGAGGAAGCTTGTCATCCCCGCGAGGCTTGGCCTCGCGAGGGTCTTGAGCTTACGATGAAGATGGCCTGTTGGGTTCCTTTGAGCCATGCCGCAGCCAGTGCAAGTCTGGGACCTGCTCCCTAACGCCGACAAGAGCTCCTTGGCCCACGCAGACGCCAACTTGGCCGAAAGCAGAGAGGAGGCGAGATCGCGCCCTAACAAAGATGCGGCCTTGGGCGCCACGTGGCGTTGATTGACGGGCGCCCGCTTCCCCATGTCGCTTTGGTAACCACATCGGATTCGACAAGTCCTCGCATGCAAGCGCTCGGATTACCAGGTCGATGGAGGCCGACGGTCTCCGTCAAGAAGGCACGGTATTACGCACGCTGCCCGGGGCCTATCCTTTGCTTTCCTCCTTCCTAGGCCTTGTCCGCCTTTGCCGCAATGGTCTTCGATCCGCTGGTTCTCCGCGAAGAGAAGGAAAGGCCCCAAGAAGATCCCGATCCGCTTCGGCGAAGCGCTTGCCTTCCGGTGTCCGGAAGCAGGGCACTCGCCACCGTGGTTCCTCTTCCCTAGGCACACATTGGCGCTCAAGGAGCCGCCAACGCCACGAAGCGGGCGCCGCCGACGACACAAGGGTCACAAGGTGTGCGCTTCCCCGTGAGTCCACGCCGAGGGCTTTCGCCGAGTTCGGTTTATGCCGCCACGCCAACTAAGTCTTGGATTGCCTCTTCTTTCTTCGCCTCCGACCGGCAGGGGAACTGGCTCTCAGCTGCAGCACGCCGGGCGCACCCTCGCGACCGGGCAGAGGTTGCGCCGCCTCGGCGAGGTCTTCATGACTCGGTCACGTAGGTCCCGGTTCCAGGACGAGGGCGCCACGATCCATCCGAGTACGACGATGCTTCGTGATGTCCTTCAAGGTCTTCGGCGCGACGGTTGCCGGCCGGAGTGCTGTCCCGGAGAGGCGGTCGGACCCTATCAGCAGCGAGACAGAGGTCACGCTTCCTTTGGTCGCTCCTCAAAGCGACGGAGGGCGCCGAGGATTCAAATGACCACGAAGCTCTTCGCGGACGCCGGAGACGAGCGACGACAAAGAATAAGCCCCCAGCTACACATTCCTGAGGGTAGGGCTCACAGTCAGCCGCCGCCTCGATCCGATGGGGTTGGCGCCTGTGCCGGGTGGCCCATCGCTGATGATTGATCTCGTGATGCCCCCGAGTTAGGACTCCTTAGGATTCGCGCTTTTGTTCCCGCGAGGGGCTAAGAATATATCCCACGGGGCTTGTAAGATGTTTGTAGCTTCGCTTATCAATATGATCCTTATTATGAAGCAAAGGCGAGATGCTCATTCCGCTTTTAGCTTAGTTTCTTCCTTTCTCGCCCCTGAGGGCTTGATGCTCGGGCGCCGACAGTCCCCCCTGGGCGGCTTCACTACGCTGGTATGCAGTGTTGCATGCTGCAAGGCGCTGAGGTGAGCGCCCGAGGTCCGTAAGAGCCCCGAACCGATGCTCAGGAGGTTCCCTTAGCGCCAAGCAGCCATCATTCGGTGAGAAAGGAGAGCGATGTTGCTAACACGGATTGCATTAAAAGGGATGGTGCCATAACTAGTGCGTCCGGAGGGTGATTTATCTCGAGGGTCGTGAACGCCTCATGGAGCGGCGCTAGGTCCGTGGCTCGCGGGCGAGGGATTGCTTGCGAGGTCCTGGCGTGCTCCTCCCTCTTACCTTCGCCTCCCCTTTCGCCCCACGCCCTGTCCCGCCCCGAGTGAGTCTCACCAGCCGCTAGTATACCAGGTCGCGATGCTGGTCAAGGCCGAGGGTGAGGGCTGAGGGCCAAGAGGGGCCCCGAGTCGCGATGCTCAGCGCCTTTAACGCAAGCGGTCACGCGACAAGAGCGAAGAAGGTACCGGAGGGCCTCACCGTGGTGCTCCTTGAAGGACCTCATGCTCATCATGTATGAATGAGGGTTCGC
This sequence comes from Aegilops speltoides, assembly GCA_021437245.1. Lineage (NCBI taxonomy): Eukaryota > Viridiplantae > Streptophyta > Magnoliopsida > Poales > Poaceae > Aegilops > Aegilops speltoides. Next base: position 337,901,941 of record CM038144.1, read on the forward strand.
CTGGCGATCGATAGTTAGCCGTTAGTTGCTTGGGAGGGGCGAGCGGCCCGCGAGGTGTATTGGGGCACTGGTGAGCAAGGGGACTCGCGGGGCCCTACCAAGGCTGCGCCTGCCCTGGCCTTATCTTCGAGTGTGTTCTCGCAATTTGGCTGATGCCGTGTTTCACGCCCTCGTCCCGGCCTGCTGGTTCCACTACCGGCATGTCAGTCGCGATGCCATGGACAAGACCAGAGGTGAGGGCCGAGAGTAGGGCTTCTGAAGCGACAAGCTCGTGCACCCCCTTTAACGCTGTAAGGTGGGTTAGATGACAAATCCACGCCCTGTCCCGCTCGGCTGGTCTCAGCCGCTAGCATGCCAGTCGCGATGCCATGGACAAGACCAGAGGGTGAGGGCCGGAGAGCCAAGAGACCTCGAGTCGCGATGCTCGTGCACCCCCTTTAACGTGCAAGCCGGGTTGATGACAAACTCTACGCCCTCGGGTCCCGGCTTCGGGCTGGTTCAGTTGCCGGCATGCCTGTCGTGGATGCCATGGACAAGACCAGAGGGTGAGGGTCTGAAAGCCGGTAGAGCCCCGAAGTCATGATGCAGCACCCCTTTAACGTGCAAGACCGATAGCCAGAGAAAAGGCACCAAATAACAAGCATGGTGGATTGAAAGCATGGCCCTAAGATAAACGCAAGAAGGATACATGCCATGGACAGCTCGAGCGGCTTGGGGATGATGCAGCCTGAGGGCGCCAATAGGATAAGCTAAGGACATGAAATAAAGGGATACATGCCGCAGGACGGACCCACGCGCTCGGGAATAATGCGCCTGGCGCCCCACCAAAAACGAAACTTAAAAGATGTCACCGATGATGCCGGGATGAAGGGGTGTTGGTGAGCAGACGGTGGGTCAAGGGAGCGATCCTCACGAGCCCCCAGCCCAGTGGGCTCTCGAGGCCCGGCGCTGGCGCCTCGGCCATCTCCATCTCCGCCAGCTGCGGCACGCCGACCTCTTGAGACTCCAAGATGGCCCTCATGAGATTTGGCAGCGCTGCCGCAAGCCGAAGGCAGCGCGTGACGAAGCAGGCGGACTCGCAACGCCCCACTCGCGAGGGCCAGGCGCTTGAGACGCTGCTCGGTTGAGCTCGGTATGACGACAAGGGACGCAAGATCCCACCATCTCGCCGATGGGGGCCACAGCAGCGCGCGGCCGCCTCATAACCCTTGACTCAGAATTCCCGAATGGCCTTTGCCGACAAACTCCCGAGGGTTTGGCCTCCTTGCCTTGCTCCTTCTGAGGGAAACGTGTCAAGCACGCCCACGTGGTGCCCAAGCGCCCTCAGGACTTCGGCGAGGCGGCGGCCCTCCAAGGGAGAGCCCCCGCCCCGCCTCGAGGAGGGTGCGGTGCGCCTTCCCTATGCGAGAAGGAGGCTCCTCCTGCCAAAGCGCTGGCCTCGAGGGGCCTACCTCCCCGAGGGGGCGGGCCGGTTGATGTCTTCTTTCTTGGGCGCCTCAGAAGCCTCCTCGCCCGCTGTCCGGGTCTTCCATTGATGCGCCTCGAAAGGCTCGCCCAGGAACACACCGCTCTCTTCAAGCAGGCACCGTGATCACCCCATTGCTTCGGCATCTTGAGGACGCCAGCTGCAGGGTTACGGCTATGAACTTCAGCGCCGTACCCGAGGATGGCGCTAGGCGGCGCGTAACGTGGGCGACGCCGGTCGGCGAGCTCGTGCGAAGTTGTCACGCGCTTCAGGCGACGGAAGGCGACCTGACCTATCGGGACCGTGGAGCCGCTTGTGACCCCGGAGAAGGGCTTGGTTGGCTGGAAGCCGATCAGAAGGCACTTGAACATTGTTGAATGTTTCCACGGACAGACGCGAGCCCCGCCCGCTGCCGATGAGGGTCCCGTGACTAGCACGTTGTTGATGATTGGGGAACAAAGATCGGAGGACTCCAAACGGCCGCAAGACTTGAGTTGATCCGCCGAGCCGGATGGTGCACGCCGCCCACCGAGAGGGCGCGTGGCCTCGAGCTTGGGAGGATCAGCCCACTTCATGGGCGAACCGCTTGAAGATGCACCAGAGGCTGGGCTGAGCCTCAGATGCAAGGACAGACGCGTTCCCGGAAGCCCTCAGCCCCTGGCCCGACGATGACGGTCTTCATTTCTCCTTTTGCCGCGCGCAGCCGAGGAGGCATGCGCTCTTTATGGGCGATCCTCGCGAGGCTGATCCTCCAGCCTCGCAGGCGGGTCCCGCCAATGTCCTCGAGGTTGGTCGCACCACCCTGGCGCGGCCGCGTCTTCCCAAAGGTCCCGTGATTCCTTCCTCCTCCTCGCCGTAGAGTTCCATCACGCTGGTCTGGACGCCCGCCACCCTTCCTTCACGCACGGCCCGAGCTCTTGGTATTCATTTGTGTTAGGAGGTGGAGGTCGTGGTACACGCAGCACCGACTGCCCTTGAGGATCTGGCTGATCTCCGCCCGCAGGTCTAGCTCGCATGCAGCACGGCAGCCTCTTGCGCTTCACGCCCGCCTTGGGCTTCTTCTCGGTCCGGGCAGCAGCTCGAGGAGGAGAGGCGCCCTCAGCTCCCGGGCGACTTGGTCGCCAAGTTGAACAGCCCAAGGAGGTGCACAGTTCATGCATCGCCAGCCTCCTTCATCTTGACGTCACAAGACACCGTCTTGAGAAGGCAGAGAGATGGCCTCCTCCGCTACTCCTCGGGATCTTGAGGCATGCATTGTTGAAGGCCGATGTACTTCGCAGGTTTCCCTGCTGCTGCTTGACGGGCGATGTCGCCACGGCGGGCGGCACCGCGAGTACCCCGAAGTTGGCGGCGAAGCGGTGCGATCTCGCCCTAGGAGGAGATCGCTCTGGGCGATATCTGGAGCCAAAGTGGCTTCGCCCTGAGCGCCATGGGAAACCAGTTCGCCATGACCTTTGCTCTGCTGGCCTCGATGCCCAACTCAGAGTTTGAGGAACTCCGCAGGTCACCAGGCCAGAGTGAGGGGGCAGTCTGCTTGAACTTGCTGCCACGCGATGTCACGGAGGTGAAGGCGCTGCAGCCCGGCCTACACGGGGCCTAGGGCGATGGAGAGCTTGGTCCTTCGGGTCCCTGCCGCCGGGGCAGCTGCGCAGGTCTTGACGGCCGGGAGCAGGAGCGCCGCGCGGGCGAGGGACTTTGGCAGTTCGCTTGTTGCCGCTTAGCGTCAAGCGGAGCGGATTCCGCTCGCCGCGCTTTGGGGCTGGGGCGCTTTCGAGGGAGGTGAGCTACAGGCGGGTGCGGCAACAGAAGGACGGTGCGGGGCCCGCGGCGTGACGAGCTCAACGACTCGGGCCGAGGCATTCTTCATAGACGCTGCCGATGGGCGGTAGCGCAGAGCTCGCTTGTCGCTGCGATGAGACGCTGCTCGGGTTTCTATGCTGGGCCGCGTGATTTAAGAACCAGCCGGGTGAGCGAGAGGCGGTCTCGCCATGGACCTGGATGTCGACGATGTTGTCGCTTGCTCCCCGCCCGCGGCCGGTGGCGGCTGACAGAAGGTGACGGGAACAGGTGCCCGCTGATGGGAGCCGCCTGGCCATATGGGAGGCGAGGGCGGCCACGCCAACGCGAGCCTGAGCCGACATGGTTGTGGTGGTCGGGAAGAACAAGACGGCGGAAGGCAAATTCAGGCATTCTCATGCGCGCCGCTAAATGTTGATTTTGTTCCACAACCTTGAGGTTCAAACACCGGGCGTGGAGATTCATCCTCTACCGTCGCACTCGCCAATCAGCCGGACCTAAACTACTAAACTGAATGCACAAGAGACACAAGATTTATATCGGTTCAAAGCCACCATTGTGGTGTAATACCCCTCCAAAGGTGGTGTGGTGGATTGCCTCTGGGCTGATGACGAACAATACAAAGGGAACAACCTCGCTGAGGGATCGTTTTGGTCGCGCGATGAACTGCTAAGGGAGTTCTCTCTCTGTGTGTGTGTGTGTGTGTCTTCCTATCCTTGTTCTCTTGATCCGTCTAGCTGCCTCTACCCCCGGGTGGCTAGTCCTATTTATAGGCAAAGGCCCCGCCCTTCCCCAAATATTGAGGGAAGGGCGCCAACAATTGGCCATTTTGAAGGGGAACAAATGTACACTTATCCCGACTAAAGTTGGTCCTCGCCGCCAAAGGCCTCGTGGTGACGGCCGCTTGGGCTCCATAATGACTTTTCAAATTGCTATTGGTCTTGGTCTTGTTGCAGGGACCCACTAGCTACATCTTCACACACAAAGGAAGTGTGTCCGCAAGAAAACGATCCGCCCCTCATTGCCGGCACCCACCAGCCTACATTTTCGACGCAAGGAACCGCTCGATACGGGACCCACCTGGTCAAAGCATATGTAGCGTTGTCATTCTGGTCGCGAACGGTACGTCACGCATTAGTCGCCAGAGGCGCCGCAGTGTCGTAGTAGAGGCGCGCACGTAGCATGTACACGTACATACAGCGGCCAGGGTGCAAGAAAGAAAATACGGCCACGTATGTGTACATACGGGCGGGGTCTCGAACGCCTAGTCGCGCATACGTATGGCGAGGGCTCATGTTCATGGGGAGGCAACGGAATGCGTCGTGTTCATGGGGAGGCAACGGAATGCGTCGTGTTCATCGGGAGGCAACGGAATGCGTGGGAGCTAACCGGCTTGGACGGAACAGGCGATGGAGACGAGGCTTGGCGTACCGCAGAACGGAGGAAATGGACCCCCTATGGTCGAAACGGGGGTCCTGTTGATCGGGAGGGGTGTGGCGTACCGCAAAACAGACAAAACGGACCTCCTACGGTCGAAACGAGGGTCCTATTGATCAGGAGGGGTGTGGCGTACCCCAAAACGGACGAAACGGACTTGTGTTGGAGCGCCACGGTCGAACGGGGGTGGCGTACCGCAAAACGGGACTCCACGGGATACTGTTCATCTTGATACGTCTCCAACGTATCTATAATTTTTGATTGCTCCATGCTACTTTATCTACTGTTTTGGACTATATTGGGCTTTATTTTCCACTTTTATATTATTTTTGGGACTAACCTATTAACCGAAGGCCCAGCCCAGAATTGTTGTTTTTTTGCCTATTTCGGTATTTCGAAGAAACGGAATATCAAATGGAGTCCAAACGGAATGAAACCTTCGGGAACGTGATTTTCTCACCGAACGTGATCCAGGAGACTTGGACACTACTCCAAGAAGCTTCCGAGGAGGTCACGAGGTGGAGGCGCCCCCACAGGCGCGCCTACCTCGGGCCCCTCGAGCTCCACCGATGTACTCCTTCCTCCTATATATACCTATGTATCCCCAATAGACCGACACGGAGCCAAAACCTAATTCCACCGCCGAACCTTCTCAGATCCACGAGATCCCATCTTGGGGCCTATTCCGGAGCTCCGCCGGAGGGGGCATCCACCACGGAGGGCTTCTACATCAACACCATAGCCCCTCCGATGAAGTGTGAGTAGTTTACTTCAGACCTTCGGGTCCATATCTAGTAGCTAGATGGCTTCTTCTCTCTTTTTGGATCTCAATACAATGTTCTCCCCCTCTCTCGTGGAGATCTATTCGATGTAATCTTCTTTTTGCGGTGTGTTTGTTGAGACCGATGAATTGTGGGTTTATGATCCAACTTATCTATGGAAAATATTTGATTCTTCTCTGAATTCTTTTATGTATGATTGAGTTATCTTTGCAAGTCTCTTCGAATCATCCGTTTGGTTTGGCCAACTAGATTGGTAGTTCTTGCAATGGGAGAAGTGCATGGCTTTGGGTTCAATCTTGCGGTGTCCTTACTCAAAGGATGTAAAGAGTTGCAAGGCACGTATTGTATTGTTGCCATCGAGGATAACAAGATGGGGTATTTATCATATTGCATGAATTTATTCCTCTACATCATGTCATCTTGCTTAAGGCGTTACTCTGTTTTTAACGTAATACTCTAGATGCATGCTGGATAGCGGTCGATGAGTGGAGTAATAGTAGTAGATGCAGAATCGTTTCGATCTACTTGTCACAGACGTGATGCCTATATACATGATCATTGCCTAGATATACTCATAACTATGCTCAATTCTGTCAATTGCTCAACGGTAATTTGTTCACCCACCGTAGAATACTTATGCTCTTGAGAGAAGCCACTAGTGAAACCTATGGCCCCCGGGTCTATTCTCATCATATCAATCTATATCACTTTATTTACTTGCTTTGTTTTTACTTTGCCTTTACTTTTTACTTTGCATATATCTATCAAAAATACCAAAAATATTATCCCTATCAGATCTCACTCTCGTAAGTAACCGTGAATGGATTGACAACCCCTAAGTGTTGGCTGCGAGTTGCTATCGTGTTGTGCAGGTACGAGGGACTTGCGCATGACCTCCTACTGGATTGATACCTTGGTTCTCAAAAACTGAGGGAAATACTTACGCTACTGTGCTGCATCATCCTCTCCTCTTCGGGGGAAACCAACGCAAGCTCGAGACGTAGCAAGAAGAATTTCTGGCGCCGTTGCCGGGGAGGCTTGCGCAAAAGTCAACATACCAAGTACCCATCACAATCCCTATCTCTCGCATTACATTATTTGCCATTTGCCTCTCGCTTTCCTCTCCCCACTTCACCCTTGCCGCTTTATTCGCCTTTCTTCCGCTCGATCTTATGTTTGCTTGTACCTTCTTTTTGCTTGCATCTTCGCCGCTAAAAGTCCATGGATCTTGATCCGCTTGCCAATCTTTTTAAGAGATCCAATTATGATGAACCAATTCCTAGTAATTTGGATGCACTAGATTATCTTTATAAGGTTTTGCCTGAAATCCGTGAAGTGAATCACGATAGATCTTTGAATAAAAAGCATGATTGGAATGGTTTTATTATAAAATCTTTTTTTGTCAATTGTGCTAATAAGATGCAAAACCCTAAGCTTGGGGATGCTAGTTTTGCTATGTCCTCTACTTGTTGCAATGATCAAGATTGGGATGATTCTTCTTATGATCTTGAAAATTTATTTAATCCCCATGATGAATATGAAATTGATAATAGTGTTTGCAATAATATTGAAGGTGGGTTTGGAAGAGTGTCAACTTTAGATCCCACATATTTGGATAATGTTCAATCTTATGAAGTTTTTGATAAAAGTGGGTTTGGAGAGGTCATGACTTTAGTTAATGTTAATCCCACTATTTTGGAAGAGCGTCAACTTTGCATACATGTGGATCGTGTTAAGAATATGTTTTGAGATAGCTATATTATTGAATTTGCTTATGATCCTACATGTAATTATTATGAGAGAGGAAAATATGGTTGTAGAAGTTTTCATGTTACTAAATTACCTCTCTTCATGTTGAGATTGCTATCATCTCTTTGTTCTTCCTTGCATATGCTAGTTTTTGTTTGCCTTGCAAATTTTTTTGCTTATAATACGCCTATGCATAGGAAGTATGTTAGACTTATATGTGTTTGTCACGTGTTTCATGATGCTCTCTTTGCGCTTCAATTCTTGTCTTTCTTGTGAGCATCATTAAAATTATCAATGCCTAGCTAGGGGCGTTAAACGATAGCGCTTGTTGGGAGGCAACCCAATTTTATTTTGTGTTTTTGTTTTTTCTTCTGTTTAACAATAAATAATCCATCTACCTTCTGTTTGGATGTGGTTTTATGATTTAATTAGTGTTTGTGCCAAGTAGGACCTATAGGATAACCTACGATGATAGTTGATTTGATTCTGCTGAAAAACAGAAACTTTAGTGCTCACGAAATTAGCTGCCATTTTTTACTGGAGAGTGCTTTTGCGTTGATTCTTTTTGCTTCTGATCAATAAACAAATTTTCCAGGACTTCCTATTTTGGTAGAATTTTTAGAGTTCCAGAAGTTTGCGTTAGTTACAGTTACTACAGACTGTTCTGTTTTTGACAGATTCTGTTTTTCGTGTGTTGTTTGCTTATTTTGATGTATCTATGGCTAGTAAATTAGTTTATAAACCATAGAGAAGTTGGAATACAGTAGGTTTAACACCAATATAAATAAATAACAAGTACATTGAAGTAGTCTTTTGTTTTTTTTTCTCTAACGGAGCTCACGAGATTTCTGTTGAGTTTTGTGTTGTGAAGTTTTCAAGTTTTGGGTGAATTCTTTTGATGGATTATGGAACAAGGAGTGGCAAGAGCCTAAGCTTGGGGATGCCCATGGCACCCCCAAGATAATCCAAGGATACCAAAAGGTCAAAGCTGGGGGATACCCCGAAAGGCATCCCCTCTTTCGTCCACTTCCATCGGTAATTTACTTGGAGCTATATTTTTATTCACCAACATGATATGTGTTTTGCTTGGAGCGTCTTGTATTATTTGTCTTTGCTTGTTAGTTTACCACAATCATCCTTGATGTACACACCTTTTTAGAGAGTCATACATGATTTTTAATTTGTTAGAAGACTCTATGTGCTTCACTTATACCTTTTGAGCTTGATAGCTTTGCTCTATGTGCTTCACTTATATCTTTAGAGCGTGATAATTTTTGATCTAGTGCTTCACTTAGATCTTTTAGAGCACGGTGGTGGATTTGTTTTAAAGAAACTTGATCTCTCATGCTTCACTTAGATTATTTTGAGAGTCTTTAATAGCATGGTAATTTGATTAATGTTAATATACTTGGTATTCAAGATATGTGAAACTTTCTTTTGAGTGCGTTGAATACTAAGATAAGTTTGATGCTTGATAATTGTTTTGAGATATGGAGGTGATAATATCAAAGTCGTACTAGTTGTGTGATTATGAATTTGAGAAATACTTGTGTTGAAGTTACCAAATCCCGTAGCATGCACGTATGGTTAAAGTTGTGTAACAAATTTGAAACATGAAGTGTACCTGGCTTGTGCATCCTTATGAGTGGCGGTCGGGGACGAGCGATGGTCTTTTCCTACCAATCTATCCCCCTAGGAGCATGCACGTAGTACTTTATTTTTGATGACTTCTAAATTTTTGCAATAAGTATATGAGTTCTTTTGACTAATGTTGAGTCCATGGATTATACACACTCTCACATTTCCGCCATTGCTAGCCTCTTCTGTACCGTGCATTGCCCTTTCTCACCTTGAGAGTTGGTGCAAACTTCGCAGGTGCATCCAAACCCCATGATACGATACGCTCTATCACACATAAACCTCCTATTATCTTCCTCAAAACAGCCACCATATCTACCTATCATGGCATTTCCATAGCCATTCCCAGATATATTGCCATGCAACTTCCACCATCATCATCGTGACATGCACTACTTTTGTCATATTGCCATTGCATGATCATGTAGTTGACATCATATTTGTGGCAAAGCCACCATGCATTATTTTCATACATGTCACTCTTGATTCATTGCACCATCCCGGTACACCGCCGGAGGCATTCATATAGAGTCATATCTTGTTCTATGTTTCGAGTTGTAATCCTTGTGTTGTAATCAATAGAAGTGTGATTATCATCATTATTAGAGCATTGCCCAAATAAAAAAAGGCCAAAAAAAGGAAAGGCCCAAAAAAAGAAGAAAGGCCCAGAAAAAAGAGAAAGGCCCAAAAAAATAAAAAAAATAAAAAGGGCAATGCTACTATCTCCTTTTCCACACTTGTGCTTCAAAGTAGCACCTTGTTCTTCATGTAGGGAGTCTCATATATTGTGCTTCAAATTAGCACCATGTTTTTCATATAGTGAGTCTCTTAAGTTGTCTTGTTCATACTAGTGGGAATTTTTCATTATAGAACTTGGCTTGTATATTCCTACGATGGGCTTCCTCAAATGCCCTAGGTCTTCATGAGCAAGCAAGTTGGATGCACACCCACTAGTTTTCTTTTGTTGAGCATTCATAGCTCCAGTGCATCTGTTGCATGGCAATCCCTACTCCTTGCATTAACATCAATCGATGGGCATATCCATAGCTCATTGATTAGCCTCGTTGATGTGAGACTTTCTCCATTTTTGTCTTCTCCACACAATCCCCATCATCATATTCTATTCCACCCATAGTGCTATATCCATGGCTCACGCTCATGTATTGCGTGAAGGTTGAAAAAGTTTGAGATTATTTAAGTATGAAACAATTGCTTGGCTTGTCATCGGGGGTATAGAAGTTGGGAACATCTTTGTGTGACGAAAATGAAGCATAGCCTAACTATATGATTTTGTAGGGATGAACTTCCTTTTGCCATGTTATTTTGAGAAGATATGATTACTTTGATTAGTATGCTTGAAGTGTTACTATTTCTTTTATCAATATAAACTTTTGTCTTGAATCTTTTGGATATGAATATTCATATCACAAGTAAGAAGAATTACATTGAAATTATGCCAACTAGCATTCCACATCAAAAATTCTCTTTTTATCATTTACCTACTCGAGGACGAGCAGGAATTAAGCTTGGGGATGCTTGATACGTCTCCAACGTATCTATAATTTTTGATTGCTCCATGCTACTTTATCTACTATTTTGGGCAATATTGGGCTTTATTTTCCACTTTTATATTATTTTTGGGACTAACCTATTAACCGGAGGTTCAGCCCAGAATTGTTGTTTTTTGCCTATTTCAGTATTTCGAAGAAACGGAATATCAAACGGAGTCCAGACGGAATGAAACCTTCGGGAACGTGATTTTCTCACCGAACGTGATCTAGGAGACTTGGACCCTACTCCAAGAAGCTCCCGAGGAGGTCACGAGGGTGGAGGGCGCCCACAGGCGCGCCCCTACCTCGTGGGCCCTCGAGCTCCACCGACGCACTCCTTCCTCCTATATGACTCCACGATCCCCAATAGACCGCACACACGAGCCAAAACCTAATTCCACCGCCACAACCTTCTTTATCCACGAGATCCCATCTTGGGGCCTATTCCGGAGCTCCGCCGGAGGGGGCATCCACCACGGAGGGCTTCTACATCAACACCATAACCCCTCCGATGAAGTGTGAGTAGTTTACTTCAGACCTTCGGGTCCATAGCTAGTAGCTAGATGGCTTCTTCTCTCTTTTTGGATCTCAATACAATGTTCTCCCCCTCTCTCGTGGAGATCTATTCGATGTAATCTTCTTTTTGCGGTGTGTTTGTTGAGACCGATGAATTGTGGGTTTATGATCCAACTTATCTATGGAAAATATTTGATTCTTCTCTGAATTCTTTTATGTATAATTGAGTTATCTTTGCAAGTCTCTTCGAATTATCCGTTTGGTTTGGCCAACTAGATTGGTAGTTCTTGCAATGGGAGAAGTGCATGGCTTTGGGTTCAATCTTGCGGTGTCCTTACTCAAGGATGTAAAGAGTTGCGAGGCACGATTGTATTGTTGCCATCGAGGATAACAAGATGGGGTATTTATCATATTGCATGAATTTATTCCTCTACATCATGTCATCTTGCTTAAGGCGTTACTCTGTTTTTAACGTAATACTCTAGATGCATGCTGGATAGCGGTCGATGAGTGGAGTAATAGTAGTAGATGCAGAATCGTTTCGATCTACTTGTCACAGACGTGATGCCTATATACATGATCATTGCCTAGATATACTCATAACTATGCTCAATTCTATCAATTGCTCAACGGTAATTTGTTCACCCACCGTAGAATACTTATGCTCTTGAGAGAAGCCACTAGTGAAACCTATGGCCCCCGGGTCTATTCTCATCATATCAATCTATATCACTTTATTTACTTGCTTTGTTTTTACTTTGCCTTTACTTTTTACTTTGCATCTATCTATCAAAAATACCAAAAATATTATCCCTATCAGATCTCACTCTCGTAAGTAACCGTGAAGGGATTGACAACCCCTAAGCGTTGGTTGAGAGTTGCTATCGTGTTGTGCAGGTACGAGGGACTTGCGCGTGACCTCTTCTTGGATTGATACCTTGGTTCTCAAAACCGAGGGAAATACTTACGCTACTGTGCTGCATCATCCTCTCCTCTTCGGGGAAAACCAACGCAAGCTCGAGACATAGCACATCTCCACCGTCGACCTCCTCCAGCCTCCACGGGCTACCATCGACCTCCTCCAGCCTCCACAGGCTTCTGTTCATCCAGCCTCCACCACGCTTACTCCACCGGCCATGCTCAACCACCCTCCACGGGCACCCTCCACCGCTCACTGCTCATCCAGCCCTCCACACCACGGGTCCAGCTCAACCATCCCTCCACGGCCACCCCTCCACCGCTCATCGCTCATCCAGCCCTCCACACCACGGGTTCTTGTTCATCCAGAGGCAACACCCCGCCACTGCTCATCCAACCCCCTCCCCGCAACGCCATCGCTCATCCCAGAGGCAAGATCGATCGGCTTTAGTTAGCAGCAGATAGCGGCGAATCACTCCATCGAATTTCGATTAACGACCATCGATCGATCGCTCGAGTTTAGTAAAGCGAGTTCGCTGCGGTAATCGCTGGGTTCATTAGAGCCCAACGCCTCGCTTCGAGTTCGATTAAAGCCAACACCTCGCACACACACACGCCAGATGTACAAGAGAAAGCGACGCTCGCTCGCCCGACCTCCCACCGTGAACCGCAACTCCCGAAATTTTGCTCCCTCGCTTCTACCATAGCTTTTTCCGTCATGGACGGCCCAAAGAATGTCATGCAGCTGCGTCTCCGCCCGCCTGTGACGAAAAGCCCATTTTCTCGTCATGATTTTCGTAATAGAAGTAGGAGCCCACCACGCCTATGATGATACCGGTTTTGTCACAATTATCGTCATAGAAGTGTCATATGTATGATAGAAAAAAAATTCGTTCGGCCCAAAATGTCACGGATGTGTCTTTTTTTGTAGTGGTGGGGACTGCGGGCATCATTCGTCGTCGCGCACTCTGGTGGGCAAGGCATTCCGCAGCGGCTTCTACTGGCCCACCGCGCTCAACGACGCTACAGAGCTGGTGCGCTCTTGTGAAGCATGCCAGTTTCAATCCAAGCGGATCCACCAGCCCGCGCAGGGCCTCCAGACGATCCCGCTCACGTGGCCGTTCGCGGTCTGGGGGATGGACATCTTGGGACAGTTCCCTCGGGCGCCAGGGGGCTACCGATACCTCTACGTCGCCATCGACAAGTTCACCAAGTGGGCGGAGGTAGAAGCCGTGCACACTATCCAAGCTGGATCGGCTGTCAAGTTCATCAAGGGAATCGTGAGCTGGTTTGGGGGTCCCCAACCGCATCATCACCGACAACGGCTCGCAGTTCACCAGCAACCTTTTCAAAACATACTGTCCTTGGAACGCAGATCTGCTACGCCTCTGTGGCACACCCATGGAGCAATGGCCAGGCTGCGAGGGCCAATGCGGAAGTCCTGAGGGGCCTCAAGACCCGGACCTTCAAGAAGAAGCTCGAGGCCTGCGGCAGGGGCTGGCTCGGCGAGCTGCAGTCCGTGATGTGGTCCATCCGCACCATTGCGACCAAGCCAACAGGAGAGACGTCGTTCTTCCTCGTCTATGGAGCAAAAGCGGTTCTCCTTCACGAGGTCAAGCATCGCTCCACGCGGGTCCTGGCATTCGATGAGACGTGGGAAGACGTGTTGGATTTCGGGTTCCGGCAGACCCTTGAGGTTCGAACACTGGGGTGCGCGCGGAGATTCAAACCTCTACCGGCTCGCACCTCGCCGAATCGCTGGGACCTAAACTACTAAACTGAACAGCACCAGAGACACAAGATTTATACTGGTTCAGGCCACCATTGTGGTGTAATACCCTACTCCAGTATGTGGTGTGGTGGATTGCCTCTTGGGCTGATGAGGAACAATACAAAGGGAGAACAGCCTCGTGAGGGACTGTTCTTGGCTGGCGCGATGAACTGCTAAGGGGAGTTCAGTCGCCTCTCTCTCTCTCTCTGTGTGTGTCTTCCTATCCTTGTTCTCTCGATCCGGTCTAGCTGCCTCTACCCCGGGGGTGGCTAGTCCTATTTATAGGCAAAGGCCCCGGGCCTCTTCCCAAATATTGTGCGGGAAGGGCGCCAACAATTGGCCATTTGAAGGGGAACATCGGGTACACTTATCCTGCCTATCCTCGCTTGCCAAAGGCTCTGGTGGTGACGCCGGCTTGGGCTCCACAATGACTTCCTTCCGGCCGTTGGGCTGGTCTTGGTCTTGTTGCACCGAAGTGGACGCCTTTGCTCGATGCTCTCGCATGTGCTTGCTCCCTTTGCACCAAAGAGGAAAGGAGGACACTACGCGGGCTGGCGCCCGACTGGCGCCCTCGGTCGTCATGGCTTGTGTCACGGGCACCTCGCGAGGTACCCTGCCTTGAACTCTCCGCCTCCTCCTGAGCCAGCCTGACGAGGCCGTGCCTGAGGAAGCTCCTTGTCATCCGCCCTGCGAGGCTTGGCCCCTCGCGAGGGTCTTGAGCTTACGTTGATGAAGATGGGCTGTGTTGGGCCTCCTTTGAGCCATGCCGCAGGCCGCAGGCAGGCAAGTCTGGGGACCCCCGTTCCCAGAACGCCGACAGTAGCCCCCGGGCCCACGGCACGCCCGAACTTGGCTGAGCAGAGAGGAGTGCGAAGCATCGCGGGCCCTAACAGCATGCGGCCTTGGGCGCCACGTGGCGGTTGATTGGACGTGGGCGCCTCCGCTTCCCCATGTCGCCTTGGTAACCACACGGATTCGACAAGTCCCTGCATGCAAAGCGGGCCGTGATTACCTGTGATCGTGGAGGCCGACGGTTGGCCTCCGCTGGCTATAAGTACGGTACGGCGCACGCCCGTCCAGTCTATCCTTTTGCTTCTCCTCCTTCCTAGGCCTTGCTCCGTCTTGCTGCAATGGCTCCGATCCGCTGGTTCTCCGCGGAAGAGAAGGGAAAGGCTCCCCAAGAAGATCCTGATCCGCTTCCCCCGAAGAAGCGGCTTGCCCTCTGGTGTCCGGGCGAGGGCACTCGCCACCAGGGTTCCCTCTTCCCCTATAGGCACACATTGGCGGCTCTGAAGGAGCCGACGCCGAACGCCACGAGCGGCGCCGCCGACGACGCTGGCGGGTCACAAAGGTGTGCGTCTTCCCCCGTGAGTCCACGCCGAGGGCTCCTGCCGAGAGTTCGTGCTTCATGCCGCCACGCCAACTAAGTCTTGGATTCGTCTCCCTTCTTTCTTCGCCTCCGTCCGACCGGGGGAATCTGGGCTCTAGCTGCAACCGCCGCCGCGCACCCTCGCGACCGGGGCAGAGGTTGCAGTCGTTGCCCCGGGCGAGGTCTTCATGACTCGAGGCTGGGGCGAGGTCGCCCGGGTCTGCAGGACGAGGGGCGCCCTCACGATCCATCTGGAGTACGACGATGCTTCGGTGATGTCCTTCAAGGTCTTCGATGCGGACGGTCGTCGGCTGGAGTGCTGTCCCGGGAGAGGCGGTCGGGACCCTACTGCAGCGAGACAGAGGCCTGCCGATCGCTCCCTTGGCTGCTCCTCAGGCGACGGAGGCGCCGGAGGATCCAGCGACTCCGCCGAGCTCTTCGTGACGCCGGAGACGAGCGACGACAGCAACAAGCCCCCGAGCTTACACCATTCCCGGAGCAGGGTGGGCTCGTCAGGCCGTCGCCGCCTCTGATCTGGATGGGGTTGGCGCCGGTGCTGGGTGGCCCACTGTTGATGATTGCATCTGCCGTGATGCCCCCTGTAGTTAGGACTCCTTAGGATTCGCGCCTTTTGTTCCTGCGAGGGGCCAAGAATATACCCCACGGGGGCTTGTAAGATGTTTGTAGCTTCGTCTATCAATATGATCCTTATTATGAAGCAGTGCGAGATGCTCATTCCGTTTTAGCTTAGTTTCTTCCTTTCTGTCCTCGGGAGGGCTTGATGCTCGGCGCCGACAGGTCCCAGTCCCAAGGCGGCTTCAGCCGTCGCTGGTATGCCAGGTTGCGATGCCGTGGTCAAGGCCAGGAGGTGAGCGGCCCGAGGTCCGGTAAGAGCCCCTGAGTCACGATGCTCAGGAGGTTCCCCCTTAGCGCTCAAGCAGCCATCATTCGGTGAGAAAGGAGAGCGATGTTGCTAACACGGGATTGCATTGGGTGCGGGGATGGTGCTGCGATAACTAGTGCGTCCGGAGGGTGACTTATCTCGAGGGTCAGGGAACGCTTCATGGAGCGGCGCTAGGTCCGTGCCTCGGCCGGCGAGGGATTGCTTGGCGAGGTCCTTGCGTGCTCCTCCCCTCTTACCTTCGCTCCCCTTTCTGCTCTACGTCCTCGGGTCCCGGCCCTCGAGTGAGTCTCAGCCGTCGCTAGTATACCAGGTCGCGATGCCGTGGTCAAGGCCAGAGGGTGAGGGCTGGAGGGCCAGTAGGGGCCCTGAGTCGCGATGCTCAGGCGCCCCCCCTTTAACGTGCAAGCGGGTCACGCGGACAAGAGCGAAGAAGGTACCGTGAGGGCCTCGCCTGGTGGTGCTCCTTGAAGGGACCCTGCATGCTCATCACAGAAGGAATGAGGGTTCGCCGTGGCGATCGATAGTTAGCCGTTAGTTGCTTGGGAGGGGCATGAGCGGCCTGGCGAGGTGTATTGGGGCACCCGTGAGCCAGCGCGGGACTCGCGGGGCCCTACCTCAAGGCGGGTTGCGCCTGGCCCTGGGCCTTATCTTCGAGTGTGTTCTGCAATTTGGCGGATGTCGGTGCTCACGCCTTGGTCCCGGCTCTCGGGCTGGTCTCACCCGTCGGCGGCATGTCAGTCGCGATGCCATGGACAAGACCAGAGGGTGAGGGCCGAGAGCCGGTAGGAGCCACGAGTCGCGATGCTCGTGCACCCCCTTTAACGCGCAAGGTGGGTTAGATGACGAAACTCTACGTCCTTGGGTCCCGGCTCTCGGGCTGGTCTCAGCCGTCGCTAGCATGCCAGGTCGCGATGCCATGGACAAGACCAGAGGGTGAGGGCCGGAGAGCCAGTAGGAGACCTGAGTCGCGATGCTCAGGCACCCCCCCTTTAACGTGCAAGCTGGGTTGGATGACAAAACTCTACGTCCTCGGGTCCCGGCTCTCGGGCTGGTCTCAGCCGTCGCTGGCATGCCAGGTCGTGATGCCATGGACAAGACCAGAGGGTGAGGGCCGGAAAGCCGGTAGGAGCCCTGAGTCGCGATGCTCAGGCACCCCCCTTTAACGTGCAAGACCGATAGCCAGGAGAAAAAGGCACCAAATAACAAGCATGGTGGATTGAAAGCATGGCCCTAAGATAAACGCAAGAAGGATACATGCCGCTGGGACAGGCCTGAGCGGCTTGGGGATGATGCAGCCTGAGGGGCGCCCCCAATAGGATAAGCTAAGGACATGAAATAAAAGGGATACATGCCGCAGGGACGGACCCACGCGGCCTGGGAATAATGCGGCCCTGAAGGCGCTCCCAGCCAAAAACGAAACTTAAAAGATGTCACCTGATGATGCTGGGGATGAAGGGGTGTTGGTGTAGCAGACTCGGTGGGCTGCGGGAGCCGATCCTCACGAGCCCCCAGGCCCAGGGGCCTCTGGAGGCTCCGGAGGCGCTGGCGGCTCCTCGCGGGCCATCTCCATCTCCGCCAGGGCTGCGGCACGCCTGACCTCTTGAGACTCCAAGATGGCCCTCATGAGATGTTGGTGCGCAGCAGCCGCGTTCGGCAGGCCGTAAGGCATGCGCACGCAGCTGTGGGGCGGACCCTCGCAACGTCCCACTCGCGAGGGCCAGAGGCGCTCTTGAGACGCGGCTCGGTTGAGCCCTGGTATGACGATGCGGACGCGCATCCCACCATCCTCGCCTGGATGGGGGGCCACAGCGGGTAGGCGGCGGCTGCCTCTCATAACCCTTGACTCCTGTAACTCCTGAATGGCCTTGCTGACAAACTCCTGAGGGTTTGGCCCTCCTTGCCTTGCTCCTTCTTGAGGGAAACGTGCTTCGAAGCACGCCTCCACGTGGTGCCCAAGCGCCTCCCTCGTGACCCTGGCGAGGTCGGCGGCCCTCCAAGGGAGAGCCCCCGAGCCCTGCCTGAGGAGGGTGCTGGGTGCGCTTCCCTATGCGATAGAAGGAGGCTCCTCCTGGCCAGGCGCGGGCCCTGAGGGGCCTACCTCCTGAGGGGGCGGGCCGGTTGATGTCTTCTTCTTCTTGGGGGCGGCCTCAGGAAGCCTCCTGCCTCCGCGGTCTGGGTCTTCCATTGATGCGGCCTGAAAGGCTCGCTCCAGGGAACACACTGCGTCTCTCTCTTCGCAGGGCACCGTGATCACCCCATTGCTTCCTGGCATCTTGAGGACGTTGTAGCCGTGGTGGGTTACGGCCATGAACTTGGCCAGCGCCGGGTACCCGAGGATGGCGTTGTATGGCAGGCGAATGTGGGCGACGTCGAAGTCGATGAGCTCGGTCGCGAAGGTTATCCGCGTGCCGAAGGTGACCGGAAGGCGGACCTGACCTATCGGGACCGTGGAGCCGTCGGTGACCCCGGAGAAGGGCTTGGTTGGCTGAAGCCGACTGTAAGGCACTTGAACATTGTTGAATGTTTCCACGGACAGGACGTTGAGCCCTGCCCCGCTGTCGATGAGGGTCCTGGTGACTAGCACGTTGTTGATGATTGGGGAACAAAGCATCGGGAGGACTCCAGCTGTGGCCGCGCACTTGAGTTGATCCGCTGAGCTGAACGTGATGGTGCACGCCGACCACCTGAGAGGGCGCGTGGCCTCGAGCTTGGGGAGGACTGCATTCACTTCGCGGGCGAACTGCTTGAAGATGCACCGAGAGGCTGGGCTTGAGCTCCCCTCAGATGCATGCGACGATTGCGCGGTTCCCGGAAGCCCCAGCCCCTCGTCGATGACGGTCTTCATTTCTCCTTTCTGCTGCGGCGGCAGCGGAGGGAGGCATGCGTTCCCTTGCGGGCGATCCTCGCGAGGCTGATCCCTCCAGCCTCCCTCGCGAGGCGGGTCCTGCCAGCGGTCCTCGTGAGGTTGGTCGCACCACCCTTGGCGCGGGCCGCGGTCTTCCCAGTGTCCTGCATTCCTTCCTCCTCCTCGGCCGTAGCCCCGATCACTGCGGTCGGGACGTCTGCCTACCCTTCCTTCACGCACGGCCCGGAGCTCTTGGTATTCATTTGTGTTGTGAGTGTGGAGGTCGTGGTACACGCAGCATCGACGCCCTTGGAGGATTCTGGCTGATCTCGCCCGCTTGGTGTCTAGCTCGCGACGCGAGCACGGCAGCCCCTGCGCTTCACGCCCTTGGCCTTGGGCTTCTTCTCTTGGGTCCGCGGCGGCAGCTCGAGGAGGAGAGGCGCCTCCTCAGCCTCGGGCGCACTTGGTCGCCAAGTTGAACAGCTCAAGGAGGTGCATGTGTCTTCATGCATCGCCAGCTCCTCCTTCATCTTGACGTCGCGCACACCGTCGGAGAAGGCAGAGATGATGGCCTCCTCCGTTACCCTGGGGATCTTGAGGCATGCATTGTTGAAGCGCTGGATGTACTTCTGCAGGGTTTCCCCTGGCTGCTGCTTGATACGGCGCATGTCGCTCACGGCGGGCGGCCAGTCGCGAGTACCCTGGAAGTTGGCGATGAAGCGGGTGCGCATCTCGTCCTAGGAGGAGATCGTGCCTGGGGCCAGATTCAGGAGCCAGGTGCGGGCTCCGTCCTTGAGCGCCATGGGAAACCAGTTCGCCATGACCTTTTCGTCTCCGTTGGCAGCCTCGATGCCCAACTCGTAGAGTTTGAGGAACTCCGCAGGTCACCGTGCCCGTCGTGAGGGGGGCAGGTCTGCTTGAACTTGCTGGCCACGCGACGCTGCGCCTTCTCGGAGGTGAAGGCGCGCAGCCCGCCGTGGCCACAGGGGGCCTAGGGCGACGGAGAGCTTGGTCCTTCGGGTCCCCATGCGCCCGCGGGGGGCAGCGCAGGTCTTGACGTCTTTGGAGCAGGAGCGCTGGGCAGCTTCGTGGGCGAGGACTTTTAGCAGCTCGCTCTTGCCGCGCTAGCGCCTGGCGGAGCGGATTCCGCCCGGGGCCGCGCCTTGGGGCCAGGGCGCCTTCTTGAGGAGGAGGCGGCTGAGGCACCCCAGGAGCTTCATCGCCCGCGCAGGGCGGGGTGCGGTGCAGCGAGAAGGACGGTGCGGGGGCGCCTCCGGCGGCGCGGACGAGCTCAGCGACTCAGTCGAGGCATTCTTCATAGACGTCGTCGATGGGGCGGTAGCGCAGGAGCTCGTTTGCCGCGATGAGCGCTGCTCGGGCCTCCATGGCCGCGCGGGGCGCGCGTGACGAAGAACCAGCTGGGGTGAGCGAGGGCGTGGCGGTGCGGCCGTCCCGCCTCATGGACGGATGTCGGGACGATGCTTGCTGCTCGTTCCCCGCCCGGCCGGTGGCGGCGTTGACAGCAGGTGACGGGGAACGACGAGGGTGCCCGCTGATGGGAGCCGTCTGGGCGACATGGGAGGCGAGGGCGGCTCGGCGCTCAACGCGAGCCCGACGAGCGTCAGACATGGTTGTGGTGGTCGGGGAAGAACAAGACGGCGGAAGGCAAATTCCGGCGTACCCCTACCTGGCGCGCCAAATGTTGGATTTCGGGTTCCGGCACACCCTTGAGGTTCAAACACCGGGGTGCGCGTGGAGATTCAACCCTCTACCGGCTCGCACCTCGCCGAATCGCTGGGACCTAAACTACTAAACTGAACAGCACAAGAGACACAAGATTTATACTGGTTCAGGCCACCATTGTGGTGTAATACCCTACTCCAGTGTGTGGTGTGGTGGATTGCCTCTTGGGCTGATGACGAACAATACAAAGGGAGAACAGCCTCGCGAGGGACTGTTCTTGGCTGGCGCGATGAACTGCTAAGGGGAGTTCAGTCGCCTCTCTCTCTCTCTCTCTCTCTCTCTGTGTGTGTGTGTGTGTGTGTCTTCCTATCCTTGTTCTCTTGATCCGGTCTAGCTGCCTCTACCCCGGGGGTGGCTAGTCCTATTTATAGGCAAAGGCCCCGGGCCTCTTCCCAAATATTGAGTGGGAAGGGCGCCAACAATTGGCCATTTTGAAGGGGAACAGCGGGTACACTTATCCTGACTAAAGTTGGTCCTCGCCTGCCAAAGGCTCTGGTGGTGACGGCCGCTTGGGCTCCACAATGACTTCCTTTCAGCCGTTGGGCTGGTCTTGGTCTTGTTGCACCGAAGTGGACGCCTTTGCTCGATGCTCTCGTCTGTGCTTGCTCCCTTTGCACCAAAGAGGAAAGGAGGACACTGCTGGGCTGGCGCGACCGGGCGCCCTCGGTCGTCATGGCTTGCGTCCACGGGCACCTCGCGAGGTACCCTGCCTTGAACTCTCGCCTCCTCCCGAGCCAGCTGATGAGGCCGTGCACGAGGAAGCTCCTTGTCGTCCGCCCATGAGGCTTGGCCTCGCGAGGTCTTGAGCTTGCGTTGATGAAGATGGGCTGTGCTGGGCCTCCTTTGAGCCACGCCGCAGGCCGCAGGCAGGCAAGTCTGGGGACCCCCGTTCCCCGAATGCCGACAGGACGCCACGCGGGGGATGGATCTCGTGTTGGGGGAGGAACGCCGCCGTCAAGCCTCGCTCTAGGCGGCGAGGTACCAGCAGGCGTTGCGGCGGTACCACTGCTGCAGTGGCCGCTCCAGGACGTTAGAGGTGGGCGACCTCGTCCTGAGGTGGGTGCTCTCCAGGGAGGGGCTGCACAAGCTCTCTCCCATGTGGGAGGGCCCGTTTAGGATTGCACGTGTCTCCAGGCCTGGCGCCGCATGCCTGGAGACACAGGACGGGGTCCCCATCCAGAACGCCTGGAACATCCAGCACCTCTGGAAGTTCCACCCCTGAAGAAAGGATCCGGCCTGTGAATCAAGGCTCCGGCCTGTGAAGGTCTCTGCTCGTGACACAGTCATGTAACAATGAGTGGTGCTGTACACGCCCCGGAGTCTCCTGAGAGTCGCCCTGGGGCCTCATGGGGGATCCCTCCCACGTCTTAGTGGCAACACTTAGCTCCACGCTGGTGAGAAGACTAGATTAGGTGCCGGACGCGGCTGTTCATTTGCTTTCCGAAGTTGCTTGCAGTTTTTTAGTAATCTTTTAATGGATTTGGTATTCTCGAACACTGGTTCCTCGAGCTATTTCCTTCTCCTGAGCTGTTTTTGGCCTAAGGGCATGAGAGAGGTGGCAGTCGCCCGCCACTTCTTCTCGCGCGCCTCGCACATGGGGCTAGGTAGGTGTGTGAGCCTTGGGCTTGCCTCTGCACGCACGCACCGCATCGAACACTGGTATTTCGGCTTCATCCTCGTGAGGAGCCCTCGATCAAGTCCACGGGCACTAGCACCCCTCATGTTCGTGCCCCCCGGGCAGCGCGACGCGGTGCATCAGGTCCGAGCTAATCTATGGTAGGGGGCTCGCGTAAGGAGGAGTGAGATGCTCGACAGTTTTCTCTTGCTTCAAAGACAGCTCTACCCTACCCCGGCTCCTGAGACCCCAAGGCATGTCTTCCGGGGGATGCACCCAAGGCTCCCCGAGGAAGGGGGCCCCGTCAAGTACGTGAGGCTAGGCCAGGTTTTCATGAGGCGAAAAACGACTGCACATACCAAGCTAAGCTTTCCTACCTTAACTCACCCAGATCACAAACATTACAGCACAACATCAAGATAGCAAGCATAGCATAAAGGGCATAACTGCCACAATTCATTACACGCCCCCGCAGGGTACATCTTTCCTTTTGCGAATTAGAGGAGAAAGGAAAGGCTAAACAAAGAGGGCCTGAAGGCGTACTAGCTCGGCACCAGCGCCGCATCCTCAAGCAGCGCCTCAAGGTGGCCCGGCGCTTCACCAGTTCTCCCATAGGTGACCTGGGGCCGCCGGCCTTGAGTCCAAGTTCGCCGGTTCCCAACTTCACGCCGGGATCCTCTCCAGCTTCACTGGAGCGCTGCGGCGAGACAAACCCCCGAAATCCTCGACCCGAGCACGACGACGCGAGGGCCGGTCGTAGCCGCCACTGCTCGAGCTCTCATCCGAGGAAGAACTATCGTCGTGGGAGGAGGAGCGTGCGTCGCCAAGACCAAGCTCGCCATCGCCACCATCGTTGTTGCTGCCATCCTCTGGGCAGCACCCCACGCGGCAGCCGTCCTCCTTGAACACCCTCACATAGAGGCTCGCCAGTCCGTCATAGTTGAAGTGGAGGGTGCACCTTCCGCCCAGGCCACGCGCGCGGGCGAAGGTCTGCCAGCCATGGGTTAGGACCACATTGCCGGAGGCGGTGACCTCGGTACCAACCCACGAAGCCCTGCTGCAACAACCGTCAGCCTACAGTCAGAGATCATCGAGCCCCGAAGAAGGAAGCTCACCGGAGAAGAAGCATGGGAGGCGAAGCGAGGTGCCGGCCGGGCTCTCCGACCACACCACGAACTCAGGAAGCATGTCCAGCAAGGAGAAGTGCGGCCGAGGCGGGCGCACAATCACGGCGCGCCTCCCTTTATCATGGGGGTTGCTCTAAAGTCGGTGGCCCCCGCCACGGAAAGAGGTGCTATCGCGGGCGCCAGGAGCAATGCCGCATTTGGGGGTGCGCCCCCGCACCCCCTAGAAGCCGCCGGAGGAGCCGCGTGGTGCTTGCGGGACGGCCGCGGCCCCTCTTAGGAGGTGGAGAGGCTGGCTGTAGGATCGGAAGTATGTCTAGAGGGGGGGTGATTAGACTACTTGACAACTTAAAAGTTTCGCCTTTTGATTAGAGTAGGTTTTTAGCAAGTTCACAATGATGACCAAGTCAAGTATCACCCTACACATGCAATTCTAGAGTTATGGCAGCGGAAAGTAAATTGCACATATAGTAAATAAGAGGTGGAGAAGAGCAAACGCAATTTGGAGACACGGAGATTTTTCTCGTGGTTCCGATAGGTGGTGCTATCGTCAATCCACGTTGATGGAGACTTCAACCCACGGAGGGTAACAGCTGCGAGAGTCCACGGAGGGCTCCACCCACGAAGGGTCCACGAAGAAGCAACCTTGTCTATGCCATCATGGCCTCGTCCACGGAGGACTAGCCTTACTCGGGTAGATCTTCACGAAGTAGGCGATCTCCTTGCCCTTACAAACTTCTTGGTTCAACTCCACATCTTGACGGAGGCTCCCAAGCGACACCTAACCAATCTAGGAGGCACCACCCTCCAAAAGGTAATAGATGGTGTTGGTGATGATGAACTCCTTGCTCTTGTGCTTCAAATGATAATCTCCCCAACACTCAACTCTCCTCACCGATTTGGCTGTGGTGGAAGAAAGGATTGAGTGGAAAGCAACTTGGGAAGGCTAGAAATCAAGTTTCATATGGTGGGAGTGGAGCAACTTGATCTCAACACAAGGGTAGGTAGTTTTCTTCTCGAAAATGTAAGGTAGGAGTGGTAGTTCTTTCGATGGCTCTCTCCACGAATGAAGAGGAGGTGGAGGGTATTTATAACCTCCACACAAAATCCAACCGTTACACACATTTGACCAATCTCGGTCGGACCGAAGTTGACAACTCGGTGAGACCGAAAGTTCAAATCTTGTGAGCGTTGGGATTTTCGATGGGACCGAAAATACAATCTCGGTTAGTCCGATTCTTCCAAAGTCTAGGGTTTGCCAATCTCGGTGGGACCGACTTTCTCATCTCGGTGACACCGATTTGAGTCTGAAGATTCTGAAGCTTGGCAACACCAATTTCGGTATGACCGAGTTTGGAATCGGAAAATCCGAAATTCTTAGGGTTTGGGTATATGGTGAGGTGGTTCATCTCGGTGTGGTGAGTTTGGAATCGGTGGGACCGAGATTACTTATGGGTTTATGTTGGAGTGAAAGATTGCGATAGTTTGAGAGATAAATCACTAAGCACTTTGAGCAACCAGATCATCATCATAACCTCATCCCTTTTAATAGTATTGGCTTTCCTATGGACTCAATGTGATCTTGGATCACTAAACCAAAAATGGAGTCTTGAGCTTTTGCCAATGTTTTCCTTAGCATTTTGAGGGGTCCACATCATCGGTCATTGCCATACCCATATCACTGAACTTTCGAAATATTCTCAAGAAATGATTAGTTCAATGATATATATGTTGTTATTAATTACCAAAACCACCCGGGATTAGTTGCACTTTCAATCTCCCCTTTTGGTAATTGATGACAACATATAGATCAAAGCTTCGACAAATGATATAATCAATGAATAACATCGTCGCTTTGAGAAGTATGTGATAAGCAAGAGCTCCCCCTAAATTTGTGCATTATTTAAGATTTGCGTTTGAATGCAAATGCACAATCGATTAGGATCATGGGTTACTCTTCCATGTCACATACATCTTGGTGGAGTGCACAAAATGATAAGAATGAATAACATGCACCCAATCACCAAGACATGAGTAAATGATCATACAAGTTATGAATGGAATATGATAAACATTAAGCACACATTAAGCATAGTATGATCAAGCACTCATCAAGATAGAGCAAACGTAGTATCAAACACACGAAATGTCTCAAAGAACTCAAAAGTATCTCAAGGAAAACCGCAAACGAAAGAGCAAAAACGAGCACTCTCTCTCTCGAAGTCCTATGATCTATACAATTTCTCCCCCTTTGGCAACAAGTTACCAAAAAGTTCGAAAGGTATAGAGCTAATCGTCACTAGGGACTCTGCTGGCGGCTCCTGTCTGCGTCGATGGAGTGGAGATAGCTGCATCTGCAAAGCTTCGCCAAGTCTGTGGAGCCGGAGGAGTGAAATGGAGCTGGTCTTTGGGCCGATGGAGCTGTGGGAGGTCTTGATGTAGTAGCCACAGGGTGCATCACAGGGAATAGCAATGATCTGGGCTTTGTGGGCACTGCAGCAGCTGCTCATAGTCATCTGAACCATATCACCTTCCATCTCCTTCATGAGCTCTGCCTTCTCCTCTTTGCTTCCTCAATGTCGCCTCAAGCTTGTTGACGGTGACTGCACTTCATCGACTTAACATCCAGAGCATGGAACTTATCTTCACGATCCTCTCTAGGCTCTCCCGAGACTGCACTATGCTAGCCAGCGTAGTTCAATTCTCTGAGTGGCTTCAAGAAGTTGTTCTCCAACGCTCTTGGGCTTTCTTCTTCTTCCTTTTCAGCTTTAGCTTGTTTGGCAGCTTCAGACTTTGCATGTCCTTCGACAGATGTGGGAGCATCCTCATTCATCACAACTTCATTATCTTCGTGTTCAGGCTGCAATGGCAAGTGGGGTCTATCCAACAGGTAGGTGTCCGTGCCAAACTTGGCATTAATGAGCATCTGAATATGCGGAGCAAACCCACACGACCTCTTACAGTCTGCTGCTGTCCTCTTGATAGTCTCAACTATCGTGTCCATCACCTTAAAAGGTGCCTTCTGATCTAGAATGTGCAGCATGTTGATAGAATACCCTCTTATCATGCGGTGGTCTCGACTTAGGCATCAAAGTGTGCCTCGTAATGGTGTTAGTGGTTGGGAGACCTGCCTGAAGATGATAAACTGATCCAAGCTTCCATATCTCAACATCCTTGTCGGTACCTCATTGTACATGTTCTTCATTGACTCGTGATTTTTCTTCGAATGCCATAGACATCAACATCATCATCCCTTGATATTGGTGCATTCAAGAACGCTCTCCATTCCTCAACAGTTGAATGGAATCTCGTCCTTCATCATCCATACAATTCGCCATCTGGATAAAAGTGTGCGGTGGCATAGAACGCATGATCATCTCATCATTCCAAGCGGTCAATTTCGACCAACGAACTCTGCAACTCCACATGCGGTGAAGCTTTCATGCACATGTGGGAAATAGTCTCTGTGCTCTTCACTTTGTCGATGTAATCCCGTCTACATATCCGTGTCGGCAACAATTGGCTTCTTATCTATGAGCACTGTCTCATAAAAGTCTTGTTGCTCTCTAGTGTGGAATCTAGAGTCAACAGCTGTCCTTCTCCGGTGGCATATGGATCAACTTGCCTCCATAGCCTGAGACCTTTGTCCTTCCTTTCCTTCATATTTTCAGCTCGAGGATGAGCATCATTATGAACGGCAATTTCATGCGAGCTTGACCAAAACATGAGCCTCATCATCGATTCTGCAGTGGCACATTGTCCTTCTTCTTCTCTGAAGCGGTATGTTTCTTCTGATCTTCTTTGGCTTGGCAGCAGGTTTGGCTTGGGCTGCCTTTGCTTGAGCTGATGGCTTAGCTTTTGTGGGTGCTCCTGCCTCGATAGCATCTCCCATCAACTTCGCTTCGAGGAGGCTGGGTGCTTCCTCATCTGAGTCATCATCATCGACTTCTTCATGAACTAGCCTCTTCCTCTTGGAAGTTTTCTTGATCTTCTTGGGAGGTTTCTTCTTCCATGCTGAGCTTCTTTGCAGCTATGGATTTCTTCACCTTCTTGGTGCCTTTCTTTGATTGTTGCCCTTGATAGCCCTTGGCAACCACTTGCCTTTTGGCTTTGAAGTTATCTCCTCATCTGCAACAAAGTCGAATCCTCCTCATCGAATTCCTCTTCTTCACAGCCTGGTGGCAGTGGAGGCAATCCACTTGGAGTGCTCTCTCCATCATCTGAAAACTGCTTTCTTGACTTGTAATCGCCTCGAATCTCAACGGCAATTCGGACTGTTCATTGTCACTTCCATCGACATGACCGACAACTTTGTGAAAAGGATAGGTATAGGCGAATAGAAGAGTTATCACAAACTGCAGAGGATTTTGCAAAAGAATGAGTTCAAACATTAGTTTTAGGTTTTCACAGAATACATTTGATCGACCGAGTCTATAAATTCGTGAATCCGAAGTGTCTAAACAGACCATATACACCACTTTCGGTTGGACCGAAATGGGTTTCGGTCTGACCGAGAGCACTAGGGTTTCACTAAATCCTCACTTCGGTCTTTCCGATTTGCACAACTCGGTTTAACCGAAAAGTGCAGTGCAATGACCAGAGGCCAAATCGGTCGGTCCGAGAATGTAGAATCGGTCACACCGAGATGTGTTCGCGAAACCTAACCCTAAAATTTTCACTCGAATTTTGTTCTATGATCTAATCTGCTGGATAGGAAGATTTTAATCTTGGCAAGAAGCTAGGCAAAACCTATCGTGCATAGAATCAGCGGTTGAAGCACGAGAGGGATGAAACTCACCCAATCTAGTGGAGCTTCACTACGGCGGCAACGGCGCGATGATGAAAAGACCGTTGACGGCGATGGAGACCAAGGCGGCGCAAACGACGGCGGAGACGATCCAAAGACCACGGCGGCGGCAGCGAAGGGTTTGAGGGCGAGGCGTTTTGAAGGAGTTATCAACGCGCTGTCCTCGGGTATATATACCCTTCGGTTGTCGGTGGGACCGAGTTGGAAAACTTCGGTGGGACCGAGATGGTTAATGCGTGCGATTACACACTTCGATCACGTTGAAATTTGTAACTTCGGTTTCACCGAGGTGAAAACCTAGATCAATCCAAGTGATTTGATCATCCGATTTGAGTATATCGGTTTGACCGAAAGTACTTAGAAGGTTTTGGAAGTTAGGCTTTTGACGGATCGGTGGCTCGAGTGCTCCTCACTCGATCTGTCCAAAAAGTCTTGTTCAAAGTTTGTGATATAAGCATGAATAGAGTTTGAGACAAGAAAGCATAGATAGCTAGGGGAGGAACTTAGGCATTCTTGTCCATCCATTTGGTCAAAAAGGGAAAACCAAAAGACCAAAGCAACAAATGGATGTCCTCGAATGGATAAAATCATGCATCCAACATGCTCACACAATAAGATAGCAAATGAAATATGTGTCAAACATGCACAAACAAAACACTAGCATCTAGCACACAATTTGGCGATGACTAGGTCATCTATATATGAGCATATTGACTTAGGAGTCAAATGAGAAACATTTGATCATAGGTCATACTCATCGTTTAAGCACAAGTGGGGTTACCACTTTTCCATAAAGCATTAATGTGTTCACATCATTAAAAGATGCTTTAGCTCATTTCTTTAGAGCAAAGCTCCCCCTTGATGTGAGAACCCCTTTCAAAGGGTCAAACTAACCTTGGGTTGTCGTTGAAGACTTCATGTAGATGTTGAAGATGTGGATGCTCAATGTTGATGAAGATCATCAAGAGTTGGGAGCAATCCTTTGGATTCGGGCACTTTCAATACCTACATGGGTTAGTCCCACAAGGAACAAACAAGGATATCCATGGACATAGATTGAAGTACACAATAGATGATGTCCATGAAAGCAATGATTACCTTGTCCCTTGACTTACCAACATGAGGGTTTGTGACTCCATGAACTAGTGCAAGATGTGGAAGTTGATTGCACAAGTTCTTGCCAAAATGAATGTGAGTGAAGTATGTTGGCGGAGTCACCCTCAAGAACTCTCTAGTTCTTCTTCTTCGGGATCCACATCATCTTGATGGGAATCCTTGGGGTAGTAGTTGAGCTTGTCGAAGTA
The DNA here is from genome assembly GCA_021437245.1 of Aegilops speltoides. NCBI lineage: Eukaryota > Viridiplantae > Streptophyta > Magnoliopsida > Poales > Poaceae > Aegilops > Aegilops speltoides. Next base: position 337,931,275 of record CM038144.1, read on the forward strand.
GAACTTGAAGTAGCCTCGGGAACCCACTTGACCATGGCCTTGGGTGCTTCAATGAATGCATCAATCTCCTCTAGAAGCTTGTCCTTGCCTTTTAGCTTGTGGTCTTGTGGTGGAAGGTCATCTTGAGCTTGTTCTTCATTTGAAGAAGTAGGATCATACTTCTTCTCTTGAGAAACAAACTTTGGAGTGGGATATTGACCTTCTTCCCATTCAACACCCTCGGCGTTGAACTTTCGCTCAAAACCAATTCCTTGATTCTTCCTGTCTTCCTTGCTTGCGAACAATTTCTCAAAGCTCTTGCTTCCGCAAGACTCTTGTAGACACCTTTCTCTATAATCCCTTTCAATAGACTATTTTCTTGCTCAAGTAAAACTTGGCTTGAAACATTGTTAGTGGAATCAAGAGAATTACTAGAAGTAACAACATTTGATTTGGCATGATTATTGTTACTACTAGATGAAGAATTTTTCTTATGCTTGTCATGCTTAGTTTTAATAGGTGGCAAGAAATTAGACAAGAGAAGTCGTTTGGCAAGATATGAAGAACTCTTCTTTCGAAGATCGTCATTGATAGCTTTTAGGAACTCATGTTCTTGCTCTAGATTGAGCTTCTCGAAGCGTAGCTTCTCATGAGATCTTAGGAGCTCTCTATGATCTTCTTGAGTTGTTTCATGAGCTAACTTAAGAGTGTTTAGTTCTTTAGTTAGACGCTCAATCTCCTTCATAGCATTGTCATTCGACTCTTCTCGATTATAAAGACTATTAGCATGTTCATCATTACTAAGCTCACTAGATTTGTCATGTAAAAGCTCATCTTAACCAAGCAAATCATCCTCATCACTATCAAAGTCAATAAACTCAGGGTGTGATACCTTGGGGCCTTTTGCCATGAAGCATCTTCCAATTCCCTCATTTGGTGAATCAAATATGTCGTAGGAGTTGGAGTTGGAGGACACGAGAGCAAGACCGCAACACCTTCATCTTGACTATATTCGAGTTGGAGTGATAGCTTCTTTCGGAGTGATTGTCGAGTCGGGCCGGAAACCCATTCACCAACATGAGCTTGATGTTTTCTTCTTGTGTAGCTCCTTGATGACTTGTCTTTCCTTTCCGAATCCTTGCTTCTCCGAGAGGATCTTCGCTCATAACGATCATCTCTACTCCTTCTCTCTTTTCGAGGCGACTCTTCTCTTGAGCTTCTTCTTCTTGGAGATTCTTCTCTTCTCTTGTGGGGAGTCGAACACTCATTTGAGTAGTGTCCGGTCTTCCACAATTGTAGCAGCTTCGATCACGACTAGAAGATCTCTTTTCATCATATGATCTAGACTTTGAGCTTCTCTCCTTGCTTCTACTCTTGTAGAATTTGTTGAAGTTCTTCACCATTAGGCTTATCTCTTCATTGGAAACTAGCTTGTCACTTGAGGTTGTGGGAGCTTCAACTGCAGCTTTGTAAGCACCACTTGACTTGTTGTGAAGCTCTTCCTTGTCTTTAAGTGTCATCTCATGAGCAACAATTCTTCCAATGACTTGGTAGGCTTGAGATCTTTGTAGTTTGGCATCATTTGGATCAAAGTGCACACGGTGTCATACTTTCCATCCAAAGCTCTGAGAATCTTCTTGATGATGAATCGGTCGGTCATTTCTTCGCTTCCTAAGCCTGCCATCTCATTGGTAATGAGAGCAAGCCTAGAGTACATTTCAGCGACTCCTTCACCTTCCTTCATCTTGAACTTGTCAAGTCGACCTTGAAGAACATCTAGCTTTGATTCCTTCACGGACTCGGTACCTTCATGCATTTCACCAAAGTATCCCAAATCTCTTTTGCATTCTCAAGACGGCTGATCTTGTTGAACTCCTCGGGACACAAAGCATTGAAGAGAATGTCACAAGCTTGAGCATTGTTCTCAGTAACATCCGCAACTCATCCGCAGAGCTTCGCGATCCGGAACTTTTCCTTCCTCAAGAACTCACCTTGCAAGCCAACACAAATAATGCCCCATGCGGCGGGGTTATGTCCAAGAATATGCATTTTCATTTTGTGCTTCCAACTAGCAAAATTTGAACCATCAAAGTAAGGACCTCTATGGAAATTACCTCACTAGACGCCATACTCTCCTAGGTTGTGAAACCAAGCTTATGGAATCCAATGCAATGGAAACCAATCCAATGGAGACCAAAGCTCGATACCACTTGTAGGATCGGAAGTATGTCTAGAGGGGGTGATTAGACTACTTGACAACTTAAAAGTTTAGCCTTTTGATTAGAGTAGGTTTTAGCAAGTTCACAATGATGACCAAGTCAAGTATCACCCTACACATGCAATTCTAGAGTTATGGCAGCGGAAAGTAAATTGCACATATAGTAAATAAGAGGTGGAGAAGAGCAAACGCAATTTGGAACACGGAGATTTTTCTCGTGGTTCCGATAGGTGGTGCTATCGTCAATCCACGTTGATGGAGACTTCAACCCACGGAGGGTAACGGCTGCGAGAGTCCACGGAGGGCTCCACCCACGAAGGGTCCACGAAGAAGCAACCTTGTCTATGCCATCATGGCCTATGTCCACGGAGGACTAGCCTTACTCGGGGTAGATCTTCACGAAGTAGGCGATCTCCTTGCCCTTACAAACTTCTTGGTTCAACTCCACATCTTGACGGAGGCTCCCAAGCGACACCTAACCAATCTAGGAGGCACCACCTCCAAAAGGTAATAGATGGTGTTGGTGATGATGAACTCCTTGCTCTTGTGCTTCAAATGATAATCTCCCCAACACTCAACTCTCCTCACCGATTTGGCTGTGGTGGAAGAAAGGATTGAGTGGAAAGCAACTTGGGAAGGCTAGAAATCAAGTTTCATATGGTGGGAGTGGAGCAACTTGATCTCAACACAAGGGTAGGTAGTTTTCTTCTCGAAATGTAAGGTAGGAGTGGTAGTTCTTTCTGATGGCTCTCTCCACGAATGAAGAGGAGGTGGAGGGGTATTTATAGCCTCCACACAAAATCCAACCGTTACACACATTTGACCAATCTCGGTCAGACCGAAGTTGACAACTCGGTGAGACCAAAAGTTCAAATCTTGTGAACGTTGGGATTTTCGGTGGGACCGAAAATACAATCTCGGTTAGTCCGATTCTTCCAAAGTCTAGGGTTTGCCAATCTCGGTGGGACCGACTTTCTCATCTCGGTGACACCGATTTGAGTAGAGAAGGTTACAGAAGCTTGGCAACACCAATTTCGGTATGACCGAGTTTGGAATCGGAAAATCCGAAATTCTTAGGGTTTGGGTATATGGCTAAGGTGGTTCATCTCGGTGTGACTGAGTTTGGAATCGGTGGGACCGAGATTACTTATGGGTTTATGTTGGAGTGAAAGATTGCGATAGTTTGAGAGATAAATCACTAAGCACTTTGAGCAACCAGATCATCATCATAACCTCATCCCTTTTAATAGTATTGGCTTTCCTATGGACTCAATGTGATCTTGGATCACTAAACCAAAAATGGAGTCTTGAGCTTTTGCCAATGTTTTCCTTAGCATTTTGAGGGTCCACATCATCAATCATTGCCATACCCATATCATCGAACTTTCTGAAATATTCTCAAGAAATGATTAGTTCAATGATATATATGTTGTTATTAATTACCAAAACCACCCGGGGATTAGTTGCACTTTCACTGGCCCCTCCTTAGAGGCTTTCCCCTTCTCGGCCGCTGAAAACCTCCTCGGCGATGCCATGGGAGCAAGATGGAGAAGAGAAAAGCAGGCGGGAGCAAGACGAAGGAGAGATGGGCGGGGGCTCTGCCCCTCACCCTCATATCTAGCCAAGGGAGGCCAACCGCCGACCTCCGCGACCACGCGCCATCATGACCATCTGCATGCCGTATCGACCAGTCAAGTTGAGCAGTTGCCGAGGTAGCGCGGGGAAGCGGAGTCGCCCACGTCCCATCAATCACCACGCATCATCAAGGCTGCAGGCGGTTAGGGCCCGCTGCGCTTCACACTTTCCCTTTGGCTTCGCCTGGAAGCCAAGTCCGAGCGTGCCTTGGGCCCGGGGGCTACTGTCGTTGCCCTGGATTTGGGGGTATCCAGCCCTGCCTTCCTGCCTGCGGCCCACCATGTGGCTCCATCGATGGCCCGGTACGGCTCAGCCTCAGCATCAACAACACAAGACCCTTGCAAGGCGGACGACACCAAGACCCCCGAGGGGATCGGCCTCACCAGACTAGCTCCTAAGGGGCGGAGAGTTCTATGTAAGGTCTACCTCACGAGGTTCAGATGATGTGAGCCATGACGACCAAGGCCAAGCGGGCGCCAGGCGGGCGCGGAGCGCAGGTTCCCTCTTCAGTGCAAAGGAGGCAAGCCACAGGCGCGGAGTCCCGAGGAATCAGCCAAAGGTTTCCATTCTGGTGCAACAAGACCAAGACCGCCAGGACGGCAGAACGAAGGTCATCCACGAGCCCACCGTTGCGTCACGACCAGAGGCTTTTTGCAGGCAAAGACTACTTTTGTCAGGATAAGCTGTACTTCTTGTCCCCTTTCGAATCCGGCCGTTGTGGGAACCCTTCCCACCAACATTTGGGAGGAGGACCAGGGCCTCTATAAATAGGACTAGCCACCACCATAGGGGATGGGAAAAAACAAGTCTAGTAGGACTATCTCACTCCACACCAGCTCAGGAACACCTCACCTCCTGAGGCCAGTTCATCCACTATACTAGTTCATCCTCAGCCCTTCGAGGCAATCCACCAAAACGCTGGAGTAGGGTATTACACCACAAGGTGGCCCGAACCAGGATAAACTATTGTGTCTCTTTGTCTCTTTGAGCTCGACGCGCTAGGCCGGGTAGGTTGAGATCTCCGCACGCACCCCAGAGTTTGAACCTCTCAAGGGTTTGCGGATCCCATAATCCGACAAAACTCACTATAATCTCCTGAAGGTTTTGACCATCGTATCACGACAATATCTTCTATTCCTGTTTCATGTTGTTTTCCTAGCAGATCTAAAAATATGTCGTCTCAAGATTCAGAGGGAGAGAGCTATGTTACTGATTATATTGTAGACCCAAAGGTCTATGAGGAGGTAGAGCATTATGGTTGGACTACGGAGGAGGAGGAAGACTTCGACATTGAGAAAACAAGGAACGATAGCTCCGATGAATATGAAGATCCACTACCTCAACCTGGAGATATGCACGTGGAATTCAATAAGTCAAGCATTCCTAAGGCCCAATCTATCCCACCCCGTTTTCTGCAGGACAGCAAGGCGGTGTTATGCAAAAAGATATTAAAGTTGGAGCTCGAGAATGATGATCCAAGGGAGGAAAATTTTAGCCTCAAGCGCAAGCTGGAGAACAAGAATGCTACAACTCCATCACCACCACCTCCGAAGAAAGAGACTTGAGTACATGGGTATTGATACGTCTCCAACATATCTATAATTTTTGATTGTTCCATGCTATTATATTACCCCTTTTGGATGTTTATGGGCTTTATTTTACACATTTATATCATTTTTGGGACTAACCTACTAACTGGAGGCCCAGCCCGTATTGTTGTTTTTTTGCCTATTTCAGTATTTCGAAGAAAAGGAATATCAAACGGAGTCCAAACGGAATGAAACCTTCGGGAGCGTGATATTTGGAACAAACGTGATCCAGAGGACTTGGAGTGCAAGCCAAGAAGCAGCCGCGGCCACGAGGATGGAGGGGGCGCCCCCTATCTCGTGGGCCCTTGGAGTGGCCACCTACCTACTTCTTCCTCCTATATATACCCACGTACCCCGAAAACATCCACGGAGCCAACAAAAAACAATTTCCATCATCTATATCCGCGAGATCCCATCTTGGAGCCTTCGCCGGCGCTCCGTCGGAGGGGGAATCGACCATGGAGGGCTTCTACAACAACACCATAGCCCTTTCGATGAGTTGTGAGTAGTTTACCACAGACCTTCGGGTCCATAGTTATTAGCTAGATGGCTTCTTCTCTCTTTTTGGATCTCAATACCATGGTCTCCCCCTCTCTTGTGGAGATCTATTTGATGTAACTCTTTTTGCGGTGTGTTTGTCGAGATCCGATGAATTGTGGGTTTATGATCAAGTTTATCTATGAGAAATATTTGAATCTCTTCTGAATTCTTTTATGTATGATTGAGTTATCTTTGCAACTCTCTTTGAATTATCAGTTTGATTTGGCCTACTAGATTGATCTTTCTTGCCATGGGAGAAATGCTTAGCTTTGGGTTCAATCTTGCGGTGTCCATACCCAGTGCCAATAAGGGTTGCAAGGCACGTATTGTATTGTTGCCATCGAGGATAAAAAGATTGGGTTTATATCATATTGCATGAGTTTATCCCTCTACATCATGTCATCTTTCTTAATGCGTTACTCTGTTCTTATGAACTTAATACTCTAGATGCATGCTGGATAGCGGTCGATGTGTGGAGTAATAGTAGTAGATGCAGGCAGGAGTCGGTCTACTTGTCACGGACGTGATGCCTATATACATGATCATGCCTAGATAATCTCATAATTATTCTCTTTTCTATCAATTGCTCGACAGTAATTTGTTCACCCACCGTAATACTTATGCTCTCTTGAGAGAAGCCACTAGTGAAACCTATGGCCCCCGGGTCTATCTTTTATCATATAAGCTTTCAATCTACTTTTATTTGCATATTTACTTTTCAAATCTATATTATAAAATACCAAAAATATATTTATCTTATCTTACTATCTTTATTAGATCTCACTTTCGCATGTGGCCGTGAAGGGATTGGCAATCCCTTTATTGCGTTGGTTGCGAGTTCTTTGTTTGTTTGTGTAGGCGCGTGGGACTTTTGAGGAGCCTCCTACTAGATTGATACCTTGGTTCTCAAAAACTGAGGGAAATACTTACGCTACTATTGCTGCATCACCCTTTCCTCTTCAAGGAAAACCAACGCAAGCTCAAGACGTAGCAGGTATGGGCACTCTCCTTGGCTTGTGCCAAGCTTGGGAGAGGTGCCCCGGTATCGTATCACCATGAAATCTTTACCTTTATCGTTTTCATTAGTTTTGTCCTTTTGGTTATATCTTGATCTAGTAGAATAAAAATTTGTATGATCTAGTATTGAGTTTTTCTTTGTGTTCCCTCTATGTAATTCAGTCCGAAAGTTATATAATAATGATTAGTTTTGAGTTGAGGGCTTTGCTTTCCTGCCATGATCTTGATAAAGAGAGTAAAAGAAATAAAAAGATTATATAATAATCTTATGGGAAGTGATGACTTCACATATAAGAAGTATGTCGCATAAAATTTGTTGGGAGTTGACAAACATAGTTTTGGTCATTGTTGCAATTAATAGGAAGTAATGAAGAAAGAGTGGCCTCACATATAAATACATTATCTTGGGCATCTTTTGTGATTGTGAGTACTCATTAAAATATTATATACTAAAAGGTTGATGTTGGACAAGGAAGACAACATAATGGGTTATGTTTCCTTATATCGGAATAGAAGTTATATTGTCATGGATCCTCCAACATGTTGAGCTTGCTTCTCATCCTATGCTAGCCAAATCTTTAGCACCAAGTAGAGATACTACTTGTGCATCCAAAATCCCTTAACCCAGTTTTGCCATGAGAGTCCACCATATCTACCTATGGATTGAGTAAGATCCTTCAAGTAAGTTGTCATCGGTGCAATCAATAAAAATTGCTCTCTAATATGTATGATATTTTAGTGTGAGGAAAATAGGCTTTATATGAACTTGTGGTATGGAAGAAATAAAAGCGACAGACTGCATAATAAAGTTCTTTATCACAAGTGGCAATATAAAGTGGCATTCATTTGCATTAAAATTTTGTGCGTCCAACCATAAAAGCGCATGACAACCTCTACTTCCCTTTGCGAAGGGCCTATCTTTTATTTTGCTTCCTACCTTTATACAAGAGTCATGGTGATCTTCATGTTTCCTTCTATGTTTTCTCTTTTTGGCAAGAACTATATGTTGGGGAAGATCCATATATATATATATCATGAGTGTTAGCATTATGAAAGATTAAATGATGGTTGAGTATGTGAACTTGCTAAATAAAAGCTCTTACATTGACTCTTTCTGATGTTATGATAAATTGCGATTGTTTCAATGACCAAGATCATAGTTTGTTGGTTTTCAATAAAGTATTTGATTCATACTTTACCCTGTGAACGAATTGTTACTTTAGCATAAGAAATTATATGACAATATATGTTACTATTCTAAAGATGAACATGATGGCCTCATGTATATATTTTATTTTATCGACACCTCTATCTCTAAACATGTGGTCGTGATTATTGATTTTGGCTTTCGCTTAAGGGCAAGCAAGGCCTAAGCTTGGGGGAGTTGATACGTCCATCTTTCATCATGTTTTTATGTTAATGTTTATTGCATCATGGGCTATTATTACAAATTATGGTACAATACTTATGCCTTTTCTCTCTTATTTTACAAGATTTACATGAAGAGGGAGAATGCCGACAGCTGGAATTCTGGACCAGAAAGGAGCAAATCTGAGATACCTATTCCGCACAACTCCAAAAGTCGTAAAAATTTATGAACAATTATTTTGGAAATATATAAAAGTTATTGGGCGAAGAAACTACCAGAGGGGACCCACCAGGTGGCCACAAGCCTGGGGGGCGCGCCCTACCCCCCAGGGCTTGTGGGCCCAATGGCCGTCGTCTGATGCCCCTCTTTTGCTATATGAAAGGTTTTGACCCAGAAAAAAGTAAGGAGAGCTTTCGGGACGAAGTGCCGCCGTCTCGAGGCGGAACTTGGGCAAAGGCAATTTAGGGCTCCGGCGGAGCTATTCTGCCGGGGAAACATCCCTCTTGGAGGGCGAAATCAAAGCCATCGTCATCACCAATGATCCAATCATCGAGAGGGGGTCAATTTTAGTCAACATCTTCACCAGCACCATCTCCTCTCAAACCCTAGTTCATCTCTTGTATTCAATCTTTGTCTCAAAACCTCAGACTGATACATGTGGGTTGCTAGTAGTGTTGATTACTCCTTGTAGTTGATGCTAGTTGGTTTATTTGCTGGAAGATCGTATGTTTAGATCCTTAATGATATTCAATACCCCTCTTATCTTGAACATGAACATGCTTTGTGAGTAGTTATGTTTGTTCCTGAGGACACATGAGAAGTCTTGTTATAAGCAATCACGTGAGTTTGGTATCCATTTGATATTTTGATGAGATTTATGTTGTCTTTCCTCTAGTGGTGTTATGTGAATGTCGACTACATGACACTTCACCATGATTTGGGCCTAGGCGAATGGGAAGTAATAAGTAGATGATGGGTTGCTAGAGTGGCAGAAGCTTAAACCCTAGTTTATGCGTTGCTTCATAAGGGGCTGATTTGGATCCACATGGTTTATGCTATGGTTAGATTTATCTTAATTCTTCTTTCGTAGTTGTTGATGCTTGCGAGGGGGGTTAATCATAAGTGGGAGGCTAGTCCAAGTATGGACAACATCCAAGCATCGGTCCACCCACATATCAAATTATCAAAGTAACGAACGCGAATCATATGACCATGATGAAAACTAACTTGACAATAATTCACATGTGTCCTCAAGAGCGCTTTGCTTTATATAAGAGTTTGTCCAGGCTTATCCTTTGCTATAAAAAGGATTGGACCACCTTGATGTACCTTTGTTACACTTGTTACTTGTTACCCGTTATGAATTATCTTACAAAACTATCTGTTACCGATAATTTCAGTGCTTGCCGAAAACACCTTGGTGAAACTCGCTTGGGGACACTAATACGTCTCCAACGTATCTATAATTTTTTATTGTTCCATGCTGTTATACTGTCATTCTTGGATGTTTTACAATCATTTTATAGCAATTTTATATCATTTTTGGGACTAATCTACTGACATAATGCCAAGTGCCAGTTGTTGTTTTCTGCTTGTTTTTTACATTGCAGGAAATCAATATCAAACGGGGTCCAAATGCAGCGAAACTTTTTGTGGATTTTTCTAGACCAGAAGACACCTGTTGGGCCAAGAAAGTACTGAGGGAGCTCGAGGGGCGCAACCACCAGGCGCACTGGGGCCCAGCGCCCAGTGGGTTGTGCCCACCTCGGTCGCCTCCCCCAGGCGCGCCCAGGTGGGTTGTGCCCACCTCGATCGCCTCCCGCACCGCCTCTTTGCTCTATAAATACCCCAATATTCCAGAAACCCTAGGGGAGTCGACAAAAATCAATAGTTCCAGAACCACCAGATCCATTCTAGAGACCATCACGGAGGGGTTCATCATCCTTATTGGTGCCTCTCCGATGATGTGTGAGTATTTCATTGTAGACCTATGGGTCTGTAGTTAGTAGCTAGATGGCTTCCTCTCTCTCTTTTGATTCTCAATACAATGGTCTCTTGGAGATCTATTTGATGTAACTCTTTTTGCAGTGTGTTTGTTGGGATCCGATGAACTTTGAGTTTATGATCAGGTCTATGTTTTTATCCATGAAAGTTATTTGAATCTTTTGATCTCTTATATGCATGATTACTTATAGCCTCATATTTCTTCTTCGAATCTTTGGTTTAGTTAGGCCGACTAGATCGATTTTTCTTGCCATGGGAAGAGGTGCTTTGTGATGGGTTCGATCTTACGGTGCCTGATTCCAGGGACAGAAGGGGAACCGACACGTATGTATCATTGCTATTAAGGATAAAAAGATGGGGCCTATTTCTACATAAATAGATCTTGTCTACATCATGTCATCGTTCTTATTGCATTACTTCATTTCTCCATGAACTTAAAACACTAGATGCATGCTGGATAGCGGTCGATATGTGAAGTAATAGTAGTAGATGCAGGCAGGAGTCGGAATACTAATCTTGGACATGATGTCTACATAATGATCATTGCATGGATATTGTCATGATTATTTGAAGTTCTATCAGTTGCCCAACAGTAATTTGTTTACCCACCATATGCTGTTTTTCTCGAGTGAAGCCGCTAGTGAAATCTACGGCCCTCGGGTCACTTCTTTATTATATTTGCCTTCAAAATCTATTTTTATTTTCTTTTATTTTCAGATCTATTAATCCAAAAACACAAAAATACCTCGCTGAATTTTATTTGCTTTTATTTGCATCTATCAATCTACTACAATTAATCTCCTGACAACTCGCCAATTTCTGGCACCGTTACCCGAAAGGGATTGACAACCCCTTTAACACGTCGGGTTGCAAGTATTTGTTCTTTGTGTGTAGGTACCGTTTACGTAGTGTTGCTTGGTTCTCCTACTGGTTTGATAACCTTGGTCTCATCACTGAGGGAAATACCTACCGTTGTTGTGCTGCATCATCCCTTCCTCTTTGGGGAAATACTGACGTAGTTCAAGCGACATCAAAAGGAATTTCTGGCGCCGTTGCCGGGGAGACATCATCAACATCTTTCAGGTTCCTAATCACAAATCTCAACTCCTTGCAATTTACATTATTTTCCATTTGCCTCTCGTTTTCATCTCCCCCACTTCACAAAAATTTGCCATTTTATTCACCTTCCTTTTCGTTTGCCTTTTTCTCGTTAGATCTCTTCTTTGCTTGTGTTCATGTTTGCTTTGTCGCTTTGTCTCAAGAAAATACCAAAAATTTGTGTGCTTGTGTTGCCATGTGCCTTCTATTTGCTTGCATCTTCGCTTGCTAAAAATCTATTGATATGGATCCGCATCCACTTGCTAATCTTTTCAAAAGACCAAATTATGATGAACCAATTGCTAGTGAGTTGAGTCCCCTAGATTATCTTTATGAAGTTTTAATTGAGATTTATGAATCTGAAAATTGTGATGAAGTGTTAAATGAAGAAATTTATAAAGTGATTCATGATAGCTCCTTGAATGAAAAGCATTATTGCAATGATGTTATTATAAATTCTATTAATGTCAATTGTGCTAATAATATGCAAAACCCCAAGATTGGGGATGCTAATATTGCTATGCCCACTAATTGCAACGATTGTGATTGGGGTGATAATGATTCTTGTGATCTTGAAAATTTATTTAAACCTCATGAAGAATATGCTTGCGATAATATTAAAAGTGGGTTTGGAAGAGTGTCTACTTTAGCTAAAATTAATCCCACATATTTGGAGAGTGTTCAATCTTATGAATTTTTTTATAAAAGTGGGCTTGGAGAGGTCATTACTTTAATTGATGATAATCCCACTACTTTAGAAGAGTGTCAACTTTGCATGCATGTGGATCATGAAGAGAAAATTTTATGTGATAGCTATATTGTTGAATTTGAATATGATCCTACATATAATTATCGTGAGATAGGAAAATATGGTTGTAGAAATTTTCATGTTACTAAATTACCTCTCGTTATGTTGAGATCGTCAATGTTTTGTTCCTCTTCTTTGCATTTGTTAGATGTTTCTTGTCTTGATAATTTGTTTGCTTATAAAATTCCTATACATAGGAAGTATGTTAGACTTAAATGTGTTTGTCATATGTTTCATGATGCTCTCTTTGTGTTTCAATTCTTATCTTTCGTGTGAGCATCGTTGAAATCTTATGCCTAGTTAGGGGCATAAAACGATAGCGCTTGTTGGGAGGCAACCCAATGAATAAATTTTATTTTTGTCTTTTTCTTTCTGCTCTTGAGTGTTTGCACAATTATTATACTATTATGATTGTGTTTTTTGTGTTTTCATTAGTTTTTGTGCCAAGGAAAGCCTTTTGGGATCATGTTGGGTGATAGTTGATTTGATCTTGTTGAAAAACAGAAACTTTCGCGCTCAGAAAAATAATTTTCATAAATCACAGAAACGTGATTTTGCTCTGAATTTTTTACACAAGACTGATATACAAATTGCCCACGTTGTCCTAGTTTTTCAGAATTTGTGGAGTTATAGAAGTATATGAAGTTCCCTGATTACTACAGACTGTTCTATTTTTGACAGATTCTGTTTTCATTGTGTTATGTGCTTGTTTTGATGATTCTATGGTTTCCTTTGAAGAGTTTTTGCCATGGAAAAGTTAAAATACAGTAGATATAATACAATAACAAAATATGAATGGGTTTGCAATAGTACTTAAAGTAGTGATTTGCTTTCTTATACTAACGTATCTCACGAAGGTTTTGTTGAGTTTTGTGTGATTGAAGTTCTCAAGTTTTGGGTGAGATTGCGATGGATGAAGAAATAAGGATTAGCAAAAGGCTAAGCTTGGGGATTCCCGAGGAACCCAAGATAATATTCAAGAAGTATCAAGCAACTAAGCTTGGGAATGCCCCCGAGTGGCATCCCCTCTTTCTTCTAACAACCATCGGTATTTTACTTGAAACTATATTTTTATTCGTCACATATTATGAGTTTTGCTTGGAGCGTCTTGTATGATATGAGTCTTTTCTTGTTTTGCTTTGTGTTTTAGTCATCTATCCTTGCTGGACACACCTAGAGGGATCCAAAATTATGCTATGACTTGTTAGAATTGCTCTCTATGCTTCACTTAAATCTTTATGAGCTATGGAATTGCTCTAGTGCTTCACTTATATCTTTTTGAGCATGGTGTGCTTTACTATTTTTGAAGAAATTCTCTCATGCTTCACTTAGATTTATTTGAGAGTTAGTATTTTTTTAAAGAAATTCTCTCTTGTTTCACTTAAATTATTTCGAGAGAAGAAATTTTTTATGCTCATGTTCTTCACTTATATTTGTTTGAGCTATCAAAAGCAACATATGAAATTAGTCCCGTAGATATTCAAGAGGGATATAATAAAAACTTTCATGAAGATCATTGGACAAAATAAACTTGATTCTTTGTAATAGTTTTGAGACATGATGCTAGTGATATGTGAGTCATGTTGATGAGTAATTATGCTTTAGTAAGAATATTGGTGTTAAGGTTTGTGATTCCCTATGCAAGCACGAAAGTCAGTAGTTATGCAATGAAATTACATCCTACTTGTGGTGCATTATTCAGTGTTAGTTATGCTTAATGCTCGCTTATGAGATTTTCGTTTCTTGGTTGGATGCTTCCCAATCTTTTGCTAACCTTCATTTGCACTAAGTATGATCACTACTTGTCCATCCAAAATCCTTTAAACTAGTTTTTGCCACATGAGTCCACTATACCTACCTATATGCGGTATTATTTTGCCATTTTAAGCAAATTTGTATGTGCCATTTCTAATTTTGAAAATAAATTTCTCTTTTGTGTGCTTGTACCGCTCATGAAACGGTAGGGGGTGGCTGATATATTTCCATGCTAGATGTGTTATTCTCAAGATGAGTGTTTATTCACTTGACATTGCACGAGAGTATGGCAAAGGTATTAGGGATGCCCAGTCCTGAAATGAAAAATGAATTTACTTTATGTTTTCAAATAATAAATTCCTTAAAAAGTGTTGGTATGGAAGGCACCCGTGGATACGGTTAGTCATGGAAAGTGAAAGTATGGTGGAAAAAGGAATAAACTTTATTTTCTGTTTGGGAACCACTTATGATATATCTAGCATGGATTGGGAACTACTCAATCATTTTCGTTGACAGGAAAGGCATGCCACCCAAAATATTTCATCTCTATATTTTTTGCTTTGAGCTCTGGCACCTCTACAAATCCCTACTTCCCTCTGCGAAGGGCCTTTCTGTTTACTTTATGCAATTTTTATTTTTACTTGAGTCTCCATTTTCTCTTATAAAGCACCCACTAAGGGGCACTATGATCGTACTTGAGCATTGGGTGTAGCTAATATGCGAGTGTGTTACATGAATGGGTCAATGATTGAACATAATGAGCTAGGGATAACTTGCTTTAGTGCTGATATTTTGAATGACATGGTTGATTGTTGATATGCTTGAGTATTGAACTCTTCATGTCAAAACTAGACTATTGTTTCGAATCTTATAAAAGTCCAAATGTCATGCTACAAAGAAAAGAATATGTGATGAACACATTAGGCAACATTCCACATCAAAAATTCTGTTTTTATCATTTACCTACTCGAGGACGAGCAGGAATTAAGCTTGGGGATGTTGATACTTCTCCAACGTATTTATAATTTCTTATTGTTCCATGTTGTTATACTATCATTCTTGGATGTTTTACAATCATTTTATAGCAACTTTATATCATTTTTTGGGACTAACCTATTGACATAGTGCCAAGTGCCAGTTGTTGTTTTCTGCTTGTTTTTTACATTGCAGGAAATCAATATCAAATGGAGTCCAAATGCAGCAAAACTTTTTGCGCATTTTTTCTGGACCAGAAGACACACGTTAGGCCAAGAAAGTACCTGAGGGCAGCTTCGAGGGGAGTGTCGGTGTCAAAACCGGCGGATCTCGGGTAGGGGGTCCCGAAGTGTTCGTCTAAGGCTAATGGTAGCAGGAGGCGGGGGACACAATGTTTACCCAGGTTCGGGCCCTCTCTATGGAGGTAATACCCTACTTCCTGCTTGATTGATCTTGATGAATATGAGTATTACAAGAGTTGATCTACCACGAGATCGTAATGGCTAAACCCTAGAAGCCTAGCCTATGAGATTATGATTGTTGTCCTATGGACTAAACCCTCCGGTCTATATAGACACCGGAGGGGGCTAGGGTTACACAAAGTCGGTTACAAAGAAAGGAATCTACATATCCGAATCACCAAGCTTGCCATCCACGCAAAGGAGAGTCCCATCCGGTCACGGGAAGAAGTCTTCTATCTTGTATCGTCATAGCCCAACAGTCCGGCCCATGTATATAGTCCGGCTGTCCGAGGACCCCTTAATCCAGGACTCCCTCAGTAGCCCCCGAACCAGACTTCAATGACAATGAGTCCGGCACGCAGATTGTCCTCGGCATTGCAAGGCGGGTTCCTTCTCCGAATACTTCAAAGTACCTGACTTAAAGAGCGGTATTCGGCTTTCCATTTAATGTCGCGCTCATCGGCTTCCGCACCTTCATGATTTCAGCTTCCATGTGTCGAGTGAATATGAGAGGTCGGGGCATTTTTGCACTTACCACCCTGACCATACAAGAAAGTCGTCTATTTAAAGAGATGAGGATCTTCAGATTCAGCCCACACCAAGCGCGGAATCCTCAGAGCTTGCCAGCAGAAACCACCCCAACATGGCTAGCGCTCCTAGCTCTTCCTCCCGCCCTCACGGCCCCAAACAGGGTGATTGGGAAAACTGTTCTGTATCCCACGACCAACTGGTGAAGCTGCAGACCCAGGGATTTCTTCCCTCCGCAGATCTAGTCCCCGTTCGAGCCGGATTGGCTTCCTTCGATGGTCGGGAGCAGGCGGAGAAGTTCCCCAACCCTTCCAGGGGGGAACGAGTATGCTTTTGTTCCCTACTTGTTGAGAGGCGTCGTATTTCCAATCCATCCATTCCTCCGAGGGCTTCTGGAGTACTATGGCCTCCAACTGCACAATTTTACTCCTGCCTCTATCCTGCACATCGCGGGTTATGTTGCTCTGTGTGAGCTATTTCTGGGTTGCGAGGCCATTTTGAGTTATGGAAGGAGATGTTTTGCCTCGTCCCTCGTAATCAAGAGGAATCAATATTTCAAGTGGACGGAGCCGAGATATGGCGCATCACCGGGACCGGATACCTGTCCGGCACACCGAGGAAGGCATCCGAAGAGTGGCCTTCCGAATGGTTCTATGTTGAGGACGTCTCCCTTCCCGACCCAGTCCGAATGGGCCTTCCTGAATTTTCAAGTGCTCCATTGAAGAAACGCCTCAGCTGGCATCCCGGGAGCCTCAGGGAGGAAGATAGCACGGAAGTCCACCAATTGATGAGCAAGATAAAGACGCTTGCTCAATCCGGATTGACAATAGTCAAGGTTATGGCGATATCCATAATGCGAGGGGTTCAGCCACTCCAATACCGAGGGCATCCTATGTGGCACTTCAATGGAGAAGATGATGCCACCCGCTGCGGACAGAAGGGTCCGGACACTCCCGCAGCTTTGGCAAAAATACTGCCTAGATTATACAAAGGGGAGAAAGAGGAGTTCATCCGCATTAAGCCCAGAGATGGATTTTCTATGTACAACCCTCCCAGCTGGGTGAGTTTCCATCCCACTACTCTACTCCATTTACTCCCTGAGTCCTTTTTCATAAATATTAATCCGTCCATTTATAACAGGAATGGCGGAAAATCACCAGGAAGATCCACAGCCCCGCACCACAGCCAGAGGACCACAACCGGGCCCTTGACCCCGGATTCGAAGAGGATCCGGATATATTCGTGGAGCTCGGGGAAGGGGTGTTTTACCAGGCGAGCTGTGACGGCACAGAAGTGGCCATCATTGCTGAATATCCCGGCCTTCTCCCTGCATTGCATGTAAGTAATCAGGAGACTTATTCTTCGAGAGAATTTCCTCTTTCCGCCTTACACACCGCACTATATTATAATCTAAAGGGGAGGCGATCGACGCGCCATTTGCACCTCAGGCGACTCGTAAGAAGGCGGTGCCTACTCCGGGCAGGCCTTCGAAGGGAAGGCAAATAGAAATATGGTCGAGCCTTCATCGAAGAGGTATGGTTTTAATATGCTCCATGGTTGTCATTTTAAAGTATGACACTATTCGTTGTGTCTTTGATAACCCACAAGTATAGGGGATCGCAACAGTTTTCGAGGGTAGAGTATACAACCCAAATTTATTGATTCGACACAAGGGGAGCCAAAGAATATTCTCAAGTATTAGCAGCTAAGTTGTCAATTCAACCACACTTGGAAACTTAGTATCCACAGCAAAGTGTTTAGTAGCAAAGTAATATGATAGTGGTGGTAACAGTAACAAAAGTAAAGACAGCAAAAGTAATGTTTTTGGTATTTTTGTAGTGATTGTAACAGTAGCAACGGAAAAGTAAATAAGCGAGAACCAGTATATGGAAAACTCGTAGGCACCGGATTAGTGATGGATAATTATGCCGGATGCGGTTCGTCATGTAACAGTCATAACATAGGGTGACATAGAACTAGCTCCAATTTGTTAATGTGATGTAGGCATGTATTCTGAATATAGTCATACGTGCTTATGGAAAAGAACTTGCATGACATCTTTTGTCTTACCCTCCCGTGGCAGCGGGGTCCTATTGGAAACTAAGGGATATTAAGGCCTCCTTTTAATAGAGAACCGGAACAAAGCATTAGCACATAGTGAATACATGAACTCCTCAAACTATGGTCATCACCGGGAGTGGTCCCGATTATTGTCACTTCGGGGTTGCTGGATCATAACACATAGTAGGTGACTATAGACTTGCAAGATAGGATCAAGAACTCACATATATTCATGAAAACATAATAGGTTCAGATCTGAAATCATGGCACTAGGGCCCTAGTGACAAGCATTAAGCATAGCAAAGTCATAGCAACATCAATCTCAGAACATAGTGGATACTAGGGATCAAAACCTAACAAAACTAACTCGATTACATGATAAATCTCATACAACCCATCACCGTCCAGCAAGCCTACGATGGAATTACTCACGCACGGCGGTGAGCATCATGAAATTGGTGATGGAGGATGGTGATGATGACGACAATGACGAATCCCCTCTCGAGCCCCGAACGGACTCGAGATCAGCCTCCCGAGAGAGATTAGGGCTTGGCGGCGGCTCCGTGTCGTAAAACGCGATGATTTCTTCTCTCGATTTTTTTCTCCCGAAAGCCAATATATGGAGTTGGAGTTGGCGTCGGAGGGCTTCGAGAGGGCCACGAGGTAGGGCGCGCCCGGGGGGCGCGCCCCACCTCGTGGACAGTGTGTGGGCCCTGGTCTTCATCTTTGGCGAGGATTTTTATTATTTATTCTAAGATATTCCATGGAGTTTCGTGTCATTCCGAGAACTTTTGTTTTCGCACATAAAACAACATCATGGCAATTCTCTTGAAAACAGCGTCGATCAGGTTAGTTCCATTCAAATCATACAAGTTAGAGTCCAAAACAAGGGCAAAAGTGTTTGGAAAAGTAGATACGACGGAGACGTATCAACTCCCCCAAGCTTAAACCCTTGCTTGTCCTAGAGCAATTCAGTTGACAAACTAAAAGAGAAAAAGAAAACCTTTTACAAACTCTGTTTGCTCTTGTTGTTGTACCTATGTTAAGCCAGCATTCAGGTTTTCAGCAAAGATTATAACTAACCACATTTGCAATAATTCTCAGGTCTCATGTTTACTCATATCAATAACATAATCAGCTAGCAAGCCATAATAATAAATCTCGGATGACAACACTTTCTCAAAATAATCATAATATGATATAACAAGATGGTATCTCGCTAGCCCTTTCGAGACCGCAAAACATAAATGCAGAGCACCTTCAAAGATCAAGGACCGACTAGACATTGTAATTCATGGTAAAGAGATCCAATCATAGTCATACCCGATATAGATTAACATTAATGAATGCAAATGACAATGTGTTTCTCAAATAGTGCTTTTAATAAGAGGGTGATGACTCAACATAAAAGTAAATAGATAGGCCCTTCGCAGAGGGAAGCAGGGATTTGTAGAGGTGCCAGAGCTCGGTTTTGAAATAGAGATAAATTATATTTTGAGCGGCATACTTTCATTGTCAACATAACAACTAAGAGATGACAATATCTTCCATGCTAAACAAATTATAGACAGTTCCCAAACAGAATGGTAAAGTTTATACTCCCCCTCCTCCACAAGCATCAATCCATGGCTTGCTCGAAACAATGAGTGCCTCCAACATTCAATCCCAGGGGGAGTTTTGTTTGCAATTATTTTGATTTAGTTTTCATAAAGCATGGGACTGGGCATCTCGGTGACCAGCCATTTTCTCGTGAATGAGGAGCGGAGTCCACTCCTCTTGAGAATAACCCGCCTAACACGGAAGATAAGGGCAGCCCTAGTTGATATATGAGCTATTCGAGCATGCAAAATAGAATGTTTATTTGAAGGTTTAGAGTTTGGCACATACAAATTTACTTGGAACGGCAGGTAGATACCGCATATAGGAAGGTATAGTGGACTCATATGGAATAACTTTGGGGTTTAAGGGATTGGATGCACAAGCAGTATTCCCGCTTAGTACAAGTGAAGGTTAGCAAAAGACTGGGAAGCGACCAACTAGAGAGCAACAACAGTCATGAACATGCATTAAAATTAATAAACATTGAATACAAGCATGAGTAGGATATAATCCACCATGAACATAAATATCGTGAAGGCTATGTTGATTTGTTTCAACTACATGCGTGAACATGTGCCAAGTCAAGTCACTTAAATCATTCAAAGGAGGATACCACCCCATCATACCACATCACAACCATTTTAATAGCATGTTGGCACGCAAGGTAAACCATTATAACTCATAGCTAATCAAGCATGGCACGAGCAACTATGATCTCTAATTGTCATTGCAAACATGTTTATTCATAATAAGCTGAATCAAGAACGATGAACTCATCATATTTACAAAAACAAGAGAGGTCGAGTTCATACCAGCTTTTCCCATCTCAGTCAGTCCATCATATATCATCATGATTGCCTTTCACTTGCACGACCGAACGATGTGTATAATAATAAGAGTGCACGCGCATTGGACTAAGCTGGAATCTGGGAGCATTCAATAAACAGGAGAAGACAAGGCAATATGGGCTCTTGGTTAAATCAACAATGATGCATATAAGAGCCACTTCAACAATTTAATCATGGTCTTCTCCTACTGACCCCAAAGAAAAGAAAAGAAATAAAACCTATTTACACGGGAAAGCTCCCAACAAGCAAAAGAAGAACGAGAAATATTTTTGGGTTTTCTTTTTAATTACTACAACAAAGAAATAAACTACTACTAACAATTTTTTTGGTTTTTTTTCTTAAGGTTTGTTAAACATAGAAGAAGAAAGCAGGAAAAAGAAAATAAACTAGCATGGATATTACACTGAAAGAGTATGAGCACCGACATCTAACAATGAGTGTCTGTGAACATGAATGTAATGTCGGTGGGAAATACATACACCCCCAAGCTTAGGCTTTTGGCCTAAGTTGGTCTATTGCGAGGGATAGCCTGGTGGATACCCGTAGGTGAAGCTGGGGTCATACTGCGATGAAGAAGACTCTGACTGCCATTGGCTGGCAACCACCTCTGGATCCCAAGAATACACAAACTGTCGTGGAGGCTCATCTTGTGGCTCCGGTTCTGGGGCTGGTGTAGGATTCTGATAGGCTTGAACGGCCGCCCACGGAACGATGTGAGGACCTGCAGACAAGTTAAACAAAGAGGGAGCAGGCAAAGTAATAGTCTCAGGGTGATGTTTATCAAAGTATAACTTATATTTGAGCTCCTCTTCACGACTCTTAACAAGAAAGTCATGCGCTAGCATACTCTTATAATCTAAATAAGCACGGGGCAATGATGTTTCTTCTTTCTCCTCATGCCTAATAGGTATTTCAAAATATTCAGCTAGGCGCGAAGCATAAATGCCTCCAAAGATAGGGCCCTTAGTACGGTTCAGACTTAACCATCTAGCAACAATTCCACCCATACTAAAAGAGTTATTGCGGTATAAACCATGGAACAAAATAATAATATCAGGAACACTAAGGTTTCCACAGTTCCTACGTCCAATCAAGCAACGACTAGCAAATAAGGCAAAGTAGCATAAAACAGGAAAATGTATGCTAGTAATCCTTGCATCAGAAACCTTCCTGGTTTCTCCCACAGTGATAGTGTTAATAAAAGCTTCTACTTCGTTACGGTGTGGTTCATCTAAGGTGCCCTCAAAGGGTATTTTGCAAACCTCGCATAATTCAGCTAATGGCATCTCCTTAACAACGTCATATAAATGAAACTCTACTGATGGAGGTGATTTCTTAGGGAAAAGTAGAAGTTTTACACAAAAGTATTTGTGAGTAAGAAATACTGATGATGTTGGTCGCAGAGGAAGTCGGTGAGGCCAGCATTCTCAGTCAATAAATAGAAATCCTCATAAATCCCGGCTCTCCTCAAGAAGTCACCGGAAGGCCATTCACACGGCCGGACCTCCATGGTGCGAGGCAAATTAAATTTGGGCTTCTGCTCTTCTTCCTTTTGTTTTTCCTTCGAGCTTCGGCTCGACGAGCCCCTCAAAAGTCTCTTCATTATTTTTTGAAATAATCTGAAATTTTTAGTAACTCCAAATAAAAGTGAACCAACTTCAATAAAATTGATAGCAACAACGCCCACAAGTGCCTAGAGCCTATATCAAGCATTAGAACTACTTGGAACCATATAAATTTGACATGCAAGCTCAAGAACATGGTCACCTATGCAGCACAAATTTGCAATGAATAAAGCACTAGAACAAAAAATAATTGGACCAATGGAGGAGTTACATACCAAGGAACAATCTCCCCAAGCAATTTTGCGAGAGGTGCTTTGAGCAAGGAGATCGAAAATCACAGCAACATGGGCTGGAACTCATGCTCGAGTTGGTTTGTCGTGTTTGTATGTTCAGAGGAAGAAGATGTGTGCAGGGATAAGTGGAGGAGGGCCACCGTGGGCCCACGAGGCAGGAGGGCGCGCCCAGGGGGGTAGGGCACGCCCTCCACCCTCGTGGCCAGGTGGCAGCTCCCCCCGCGGTAATTTTTGCACAGTAATCCTCAAATATTCCCGAAAAAATCATATTTAATTGGCATGGCATTCTGAGGATTTTTATTTTCGGGATATTTTTATATTGCACGGATAAATCAGGAAACAAACAGAAAAAAAACTATTTTACTTTATTTCTACTAAATAACAGAAAATATAAAGAGGGTACAGAAGGTTGTGCTTCTAGTTTCATCCATCTCGTGATCATCAAAATGAACCCACTAACAAGGTTGATCAAGTCTTGTTAACAAACTCATTCCGAATAACAAGGAACCGGAGAAATTTCGAATAACACTAAGTTACCTCAACGGGGATATGAAAATCCCCAACAACAAGAATATCATACTTTTTCTTGACAGTAGGGAGAGGAAATTCAAAACCTCCAAATATAATCGATGGAATTTTTTCAATAGAGTTGATACTATAAACTTGAGGTTGTTTCCTCCGAAAGTGTACCGTGTGCTCATTACCATTAACATGAAAAGTGACATTGCCTTTGTTGCAATAAATAAAAGCCCCTGTAGTATTAAGGAAAGGTCTTACAAGAATAATAGACATACTATCATCCTCGGGAATATCAAGAATAACAAAGTCCGTTAAAATAGTAACGTTTACAACTACAACAGGCACATCCTCACAAATACCGGCAATGTATAGCAGTTGATTTATCAGCCATTTGCAAAGATATTTCAAGAGGTGTCAACTTATTCAAGTCAAGTCTACGATATAAAGAGAGAGGCATAACACTAACACCGGCTCCAAGATCACATAAAGCAGTTTTAACATAATTTCTCATAATGGAGCATGGTATAGTAGGTACTCCTAGATCTCCAAGTTTCTTTGGTATTCCACCCTTAAAAGTATAATTAGCAAGCCTGGTGGAAATTTCAGCTTCCAGTATCTTTCTTTTATTAGTAATGATATCCTTCATATACTTAGCATAAGGATTTGTTTTGAGCACATCAGTTAATCGCATACGCAAAAAGATGGGTCTGATCATTTTAGCAAAGCGCTCAAAATCCTCATCATCCTTTTTCTTGGATGGTTTCGGAGGAAAAGGCATGGGTTTCTGAACCAAT
Source organism: Aegilops speltoides (assembly GCA_021437245.1). Taxonomy (NCBI): domain Eukaryota; kingdom Viridiplantae; phylum Streptophyta; class Magnoliopsida; order Poales; family Poaceae; genus Aegilops; species Aegilops speltoides. The sequence continues at coordinate 337,954,930 of CM038144.1, forward strand.
GGTTCCCTTTCTTTACCATGTTTCCTAGCAACAAAGTCTCTTTTATCATAACGTTGATTCCTTGATTGTGGGTTATCAAGATCAACAGCAGGTTCAACTTCTACATCATTATCATTACTAGGTTGAGCATCATCATGAACATCATCATTAATATTTTCACTAGGTTCATGTTCATTACCGATTGTGTTTCAAATCGGACATAGAGATATCATTTGGATTCTCGGTGGTTCACAATAGGTTCACTAGAAGTTTGCAAAGTCCTATCATTTTCTTTTCTTCCTTTTAGAAGAACTAGGTACATCAATATTATTTCTCCGAGAATCTTGCTCGATTCTCTTAGGGTGGCCTTCGGATACAAAGGTTCTGAGTCATTCTACCAGTTCTAGTAGCCACTCTAACAAAGATAATCATTTTTCTTACTATTCATTTCATCAAGCACTTCTTTACGAGCTTTAAGTACTTGTTCTACTTGAGTGGTAACCATAGAAGCATGTTTGCTAACAAGTTTAAGTTCACCTCTAATATTAGCCATAAAATCACCCAAGCGTTTAATCATAAAGGTATTCTGTTTTAATTGTCTACCAAAATAAGCATTAAAGTCATCTTTCTTAAACATAAAGTGATCAAACTCATCCAAGCACTGACTAGCAATTTTAGTAGGAGGGACTTCACTTTATCATATCTATAGAGAGAATTTACCTTTACTACCTGTGTCGGGATATCGGGATCAGGAGGTTCTTCAATGAATAAGGAATTGAGATCATATACTTCTTCAACAGGCGGTAAATTAAGACCGTGTATTTCTTCAATAGGGGGTAAATTCTTAACATCTTCAGCTTTAATACCTTTTTCTTTCATAGATTTCTTTGCCTCTTGCATATCTTCGGATGAGAAATAGAACACCTCTCTTCTTGGAGTTGGTTTAGGAATAGGCTCAATGGTTGGCTCTAGAGCTGGCTCAGAGGTGGCTCGGGAGGTGCCCAATTATTTTCATTTGTCAACATATTATTCAATAGAATTTCAGCTTCATCTGGTGTTCTTTCCCTGAAAAGAGAACCAACACAACTATCCAGGTAATCTCTGGAAGCATCAGTTAGTCCATTATAAAAGATATCAAGTATTTCAGATTTCTTAAGAGGATGATCAGGCAAAGCATTAAGTAACTTGAGAAGCCTCCCCCAAGCTTGTGGGAGACACTCTTCTTTAATTTGCACGAAGTTGTATATTTCCCTCAAAGCAGCTTGTTTCTTATGAGCAGGGAAATATTTAGTAGAGAAGTACTAAATCATATCCTGGGGACTACGCACACAACCAGGATCAAGAGAATTAAACCATATCTTAGCATCACCCTTTAATGAGAACGAAAATATTTTGAGTATATAAAGGTAGCGTGATCTCTCATCATTAGTAAACAGGGCAGCTATATCATTTGACTTAGTAAGATGTGCCACAACAGTTTCAGATTCATAGCCATAGAAAGGATCAGATTCAACCAAAGTAATTATATCTGGATCAACAGAAAATTCATAATAATCCTTATCGGGAACACAGATAGGTGAAGTAGCAAAAGCAGGGTCGAGTTTCATTCTATCTCTAAGAGATGCTTTACTCCATTTAACTAGCAGCCTCTTAAGTTCGTATTTATCCTGACAGGAAAAAATAGCTGCAGAAGATTCCGCATCAAAAAGATAACCCTCAAGAATAGCAGGCATATTCTCATCATCACTCTCATCATCGTATTCAAATTCAATAATTTCTCTTTCTCTAGACCTAGAAATCTGTTCATCAAGAAATTTACCAAGGGGCACAGTAGTATCAAGCATAGAAGTAGTTTCATCATAAGTATCATGCATAGCGTATGGCATCATCAATAACATGCGACATATCGGAACGAATAGCGAAGCGTGTTTAGGTGTCACTAGCTTACTCATAACAGAAGGTGAATCAAGTGCAGAGCTAGATGGCAGTTCCTTACCTCCCCTCGTAGTTGAGGGATAAATTGTTGTCTTAGCGTCTTTCATGTTCTTCATAGTGTCCAGCAGATATAAATCCCAAGTGACTCAAAGAATAGAGCTATGCTTCCCGGCAACGGCGCCAGAAAAAGGTCTTGACAACCCACAAGTATAGGGGATCGCAACAGTTTTCGAGGGTAGAGTATTCAACCCAAATTTATTGATTCGACACAAGGCGAGCCAAAGAATATTCTCAAGTATTAGCAGCTGAGTTGTCAATTCAACCACACCTGGAAACTTAGTATCTACAGCAAAGTGTTTAGTAGCAAAGTAATATGATAGTGGTGGTAACAGTAACAAAAGTAAAGACAACAAAAGTAATGTTTTTGGTATTTTTGTAGTGATTGTAACAGTAGCAACGGAAAAGTAAATAAGCGAGAACCAGTATATGGAAAACTCGTAGGCACCGGATTAGTGATGGATAATTATGTCGGATGTGGTTCGTCATGTAACAGTCATAACATAGGGTGACATAGAACTAGCTCCAATTCGTCAATGTAATGTAGGCGTGTATTCCGAATATAGTCATACGTGCTTATGGAAAAGAACTTGCATGACATCTTTTGTCCTACCCTCCCGTGGCAGCTGGGTCCTATTGGAAACTAAGGGATATTAAGGCCTCCTTTTAATAGAGAACCGGAACAAAGCATTAGCACATAGTGAATACATGAACTCCTCAAACTATGGTCATCACCGGGAGTAGTCCCGATTATTGTCACTTCGGGGTTGCCGGATCATAACACATAGTAGGTGACTATAGACTTGCAAGATAGGATCAAGAACTCACATATATTCATGAAAATATAATAGGTTCAGATCTGAAATCATGGCACTCGGACCCTAGTGACAAGCATTAAGCATAGCAGTCATAGCAACATCAATCTCAGAACATAGTGGATACTAGGGATCAAACCCTAACAAAACTAACTCGATTACATGATAAATCTCATCCAACCCATCACCGTCCAGCAAGCCTACGATGGAATTACTCACGCACGGCGGTGAGCATCATGAAATTGGTGATGGAGGATGGTTGATGATGACGACGGCGATGAATCCCCCTCTCCAGCACCCCGAACAGACTCCAGATCAGCCCTCCCGAGAGAAATTAGGGCTTGGCGGCGGCTCCGTATCGTAAAACACGATGATTTCTTCTCTCTGATTTTTCTCTCCCCGAAAGCCAATATATGGAGTTGGAGTTGGTGTCGAAGGGCTTCCAGGGGGGGCATGAGGTAGGGGGGCGCGCCCAGGAGGGGGGCGCGCCCCCACCCTCGTGGACAGGGTGTGGGCCCCCTCGTCTTCATCTTTGGCGAGGATTTTTTATTATTTATTCTATGATATTCCGTGGAGTTTCAGGTCATTCCGAGAACTTTTGTTTTCTGCACATAAAACAACATCATGGCAATTCTGCTGAAAATAGCGTCAGTCCGGGTTAGTTCCATTCAAATCATACAAGTTAGAGCCCAAAACAAGGGCAAAAGTGTTTGGAGAAGTAGATACGACGGAGACGTATCAGTCTTATCAGGAAAAACATTCGCCGGACTATGTTTGGGGATCCTGCCGGTCATGCCTCTACTAGCCGGATTCCGGACCCTGTCCTGAGGACTGAGGCTAACGCGAAAGTGACACCGAATTGTCCTTCTGCGGAGGATTCAGATAAAGTATCCGTCACAAACTCCGAAGTGGAAAGCGCCATGAATCATCAGTATCGGCGGGCCGCTCTTCACGACCCTAGTTTTTCAGAAGAGGCTTTCAATGCCTTCAACTTGGGTAATGCATACATCCGAGCTGCTCGAGATGGGCTTTCCAGAGCCACTGATCTGTATTTGAAAGATATGCGGGTAAGTTCATACTTGCACAGTTCTAATAATTATATACCAGTATCCCCCGAGACTTGAAGCCGTTTAAGCAACTGATTTAAGGATCGTTGTATGCCCAGGTGCTCCAAGAAAAGAACAACCTATTGTCTCAAGAGTTGGAGAAGTGTCAGGCCCAGCTAACTACTGCTACTGGCCGAACTGGAGAAATCCAAGAAGGCAGCATCTGGTAATGTTCCCCTCTATCGAGAAAACATGATCATATACCCGGATTATTAATATAGGTGCAAATCTTATGGCAGAATCATCAGATCATCTGGAAGAGGCACCGGAAGTCGCACGAGCCGAAGGTCCAGAAGCCCAAAGGCAACTGGCCGCAGGTGAACATATATTGACACGGGTCGGGAATGAGAAGAACAAACTCCAAGATTCCCACACCAAGCCGGGCGAAGAGTTGAAAGATGTGCGGGTCCAGCTGGCTGAATCCGTGAAGGAGAATAAAAAGCTGCGAGGCGGCATATTTAGTATGTTTTTAAACTTACCCCTGCGTAATTCGGCTAGGGAAGGAACTGACAGAATTATATCTGTAGGTATAATGACGGGCCATCCCAAAGAGGAGGTGTACAGATCATCGAGCGATCTGCTACAAGAGTTGTCGCAAATGCACGAGCGAGCTCGGCAGGCGATGCAAAGCATTGCCAACGCCTTATGTTCATCCGGCTTCCCTCCAGAAGGTATGGAGGGGCTTGTACAGCTATTCAAGGGAGCGCGGTGGTGCTTCCGATTATGGAAGATATCGGCCTGCCGAGAAGGTGCGCAAGAGGCCTGGGCAATGGTGAAAACTCGGTATACCAAGCTCGACCCGAATCACATGGCCCGGGTCGGACCTTTAGGGTCAAATGGAGAAGAAATTCCTGTTAGTTTGGTATATGACTAGGTACAAGTAGCCGCCAAGTATTCCCAACATGATTGTAGGCTAGATAGCCTGTTGGATGGCATAGAGGAAGAAGTTTTTGAGTCCAAGTGACTATGTACTTCAATTGATAAATTTGTTCCTAGCCGGATTGTAAAATGATTTTCATGGCAGACCTTTTTGCTTCGACCTCTGGACCCGAAGGTGCGGAGTGTTTTCGAATACTCGCTCGGTAAGATATACCGGGGTATGCATGGAAACCAGGCGTAGGGGTCATACTTGCTTGAACCGACAAGTATCCGGCTAGCTATATTATATTACATTTTTTATCGTAAGAAACATCTTCCAGAGAGAATAGTTCCGTTAAGGGTTCCTTTCCCTGGGTCAGTATGCGTTAATCGTGCATGTCTGAACTGTGTTTGGAAAAACCACAGCATACATAACATCTGGGGGTTCAGAATGTGACAAGTAAAAACATCTTTAGTCTGCTGATCGAATATTCCCTTAAGAATGCTAGCTTTCGGCTTCACCCAGTCTGAGGTACACATCTGGATGACCCGGTAGTAACAATCACAGAGGTGCTCCCTTTATGCCCTAGCCGAACTAACGGGAACGTAGGGCATAAGCACAGGAGCCAGGCAACCCAGCTTGGCCAAAACTTAAGTCATATCGATGCATATAATGGCGAAGAAAAGGTACATCGGTGGAAAAGCCACATATGTGGTGAGCTGAATTCTCAGGATATAATAATAATAATAAGCTTCTGTACGAGAAGCCCCCAAGTATACTTTACGTACATATTTTAGAATGTGTGCGTCGAAGATGCACGGTTTAGCCGCACAAAAGCTTTAAGGCTTAAAAAGAAAGAAAAATGTGAAAAGAGAGGAAAACAAATACTGGAAACAAAAAGGGATAAAGGAGACGAACGAAGAGTCCGGCGCTAGGCATAGAATCTTCGGAGTCTAGCCGCGTTCCACGGGTTCGGCTCTAGGAGATTATCTAAAGCATCACGCATGCGGTACGCTCCTCCGGTGAGGACTTCGTCAATGATGAAGGGACCCTCCCACTTGGGCTTGAGTTTGTCCTTTTTCTTCTCCGGTAAGCGTAGAACGAGTTCACCAACATTATAAGTCTTGGCCCGTACTTCTCTGCTTTGATACCTGCGAGCCTATTGTTGATAAAATGCGGAATGGGCTTTTGCGACGTCACGCTCCTCCTCCAGGGCATCTAGGCTGTCCTGCTGATCCAACTCGGCTTCTCTCTCTTCATACATGCGCACTCGAGGTGAGTCATGAATAATGTTGCAGGGTAACACAGCCTCTGTGTTGTACAACATGAAGAAAGGTGTATATCCGGTAGAACGATTGGGCGTGGTACGCAGCCCCCAAAGTACAGAGTCAAGCTCCTCCACCCAGTACTTGTCTGATTCTTTCAAAGACCGCACTAATCTGGGTTTGATGCCGCTCATAATAAGGCCATTGGCTCGTTCAACTTGACCGTTGGTTTCTGGGTGGTAGATGGAGGCATAGTCAAGCTTAATGCCCAGATTAGCACACCAGGATTTCACCTCATTGGTTGCAAAATTGGAGCCGTTGTCAGTGATGATGTTGTGTGGAACACCATAATGGTGCACAACACCGGATATAAAGTCAATCACTGGCCCAGCTTTGGCCGTTTTAACTGGTTTGGCCTCGATCCACTTAGTGAATTTATCCACCATGACCAACAGATATTTTTTCTTATGGCTTCCTCCTTTAAGGGGTCTGACCATATCAAGCCCCCAGGCCACAAAATGCCAAGTGATGGGGACTGTTTGTAGATCGGTGGGTGGCATATGGCTTTGGTTGGCGAAAAGCTGGCTTTTCTGACGCAATGTTGGACAAGGTCTTGTGCATCTGCTCGGGCTGTTGGCCAATAGAAACCTGTACGACAGGCCTTGCTTACAAGTTCCCGAGCCGCGGCGTGGTGACCGCCGAGACCGACATGAATTTCAGCCAAGAGCTGCCGCCCTTCTTCCTCGGAGATACATCTTTGAAGTACTCCGGTAGCGCTTTTCTTGTATAGTTCTCCCTTGTGAACTTTGTAGGCTTTAGAGCACCGCACAATGCAGCGCGCCTCATTCTGATCCTCAGGGAGTTCTCGCATATTAAGGTAGGCCAAGAAAGGTTCGGTCCATGGGGCAATGACTGCCATGATTAAATGGGCTGATGGTGTAATTTCGCTGGCTGAGCCCCCGATGATGTCGGTGTGTTCGGAGTCTGGGGTTGTAGTCGGATCCGGATTGGTGTTGCCGCTCTCCACTTGCCACACCACGGATGGCTTGAAAAGCCTTTCCAAGAAGATGTTAGGTGGGACGGGGTCACGCTTGGCGCCGACGCGAGCAAGGACATCCACCGCTTGATTACTTTCTCGAGCCACATGGTGAAACTCGAGCCCCTCGAACCGAGCCGACGTTTTGAGAATGGCGTTGCGGTAAGCCACCATCTTCGGGTCTTTGGCATCAAAATCTCCATTTATTTGGGATGTTGCAAGGTTTGAATCCCCCACGCACTTCTAGGCATTGTATGCCCATGGAGACAGCCATCCGAAGACCATGCAGTAAGGCCTCGTATTTGGCTGCGTAGTTGGAGTCCGTGAATAATATTTGGAGGACGTACTGAACTGTATCTCCAGTAGGGGATGTTAGTACAACACCTGCCCCTAGGCTTGCCAGCATTTTGGAGCCGTTGAAGTGCATGACCCAGTTGGAATATGTGTCGTACTCTTTAGGGAGTTCGGCCTCTGTCCATTCGGCGACGAAGTCGACCAGTACTTGAGATTTAATGGCCTGCCGCAGTTTGTATGTTATGTCGAATGGGAGGAGCTCAATGTCCCACTTGGCAATCCGGCCCGTGGCATCGCGGTTGTATATTATGTCATTCAGTGGTACCTCGGAGGCCACCGTTATGGAGCATTCTTGAAAGTAGTGTCATAGCTTTCGGGATGCCATGAAGACCGCACTATTTTTTGGTAATGGGGGTACCGGGACTTGCATGGTGTGAGGACAGTGGATACGTAGTATACCGGCTTCTGAAGCGGGAATTTGTGTCCGTCCTCCTCTCGTTCGACGACGAGCACCGCACCTCACGACTTGGTCTATGGTCGATATGTATAATAACATGGGTTCGCCGACGTTTGGTGCGGCCAAGATTGGGTTACTTTCTAGAAGATCCTTTATTTCTTGTAATCCGGCCATTGCCGCGTTCGTCCACTCGAAGTGATCGGTGCGTTGGAGAAGGCGATAGAGTGGCAACGCCTTTTCTCCTAGTCTGGGGATAAAGTGGCTTAAAGCTGCCACATAGCCGGATAGTTTTTGGACTTGTTTAAGGTCCGTTGGCGTAGCCAACTATGACAAAGCTCGGATTTTAGCTGGCCTCAACTCCTCTATTGGAAACGATGAAGCCCAGAAGCTTTCCAGTGGGAACGCCAAAACACACTTTTCCGAATTGAGCTTGATGTCATATGTTCGGAGGTTGTCGAATGTGAGATGCAGATTGTCTATTAATGACTCGACGTGTCTGGTTTTGATGACTACGTCATCCACATATGCTTCAACTGTCTTGCCGATTTGTTTCTCCAGGCATGTTTGAATCATGCGTTGATAGGTGGCACCGGCGTTTTTTAGCCCGAAAGGCATAGTGTTGAAGCAGAAAGGCTCGTATGGGGTGAAAATGCCGTTGTGGCTTGATCGGATTCTTTCATCTTGACTTGATGGTATCCAGAGTATGCATCGGGGAAACACAATGAGTCGTGTCCCGCGGTAGCGTAGATAATCTGATCGATGCGGGGGAGGGGGAAGGGATCCTTAGGGCAGGCCTTGTTGAGGTCTTTGAAATCGACACATAGGCACCAGGATTTATCCTTCTTTGGTACCATCACCAGGTTTGCTAGCCAGTCCGGGTGTTTTATCTCTCTGATGAATCCGGCCTCGAGTAACTTGGCTAGCTGCTCCCCCATGGCTTGTCGTTTGGGTTCGGAAAAGTGCCGCAGTGTTTGCTTGACCGACTTATATCCCTTCAGTATGTTTAGGCTATGTTCGGCAAGCCTGCGTGGGATCCCTAGCATGTCAGAAGGGTGCCAGGCAAATATGTCCCAGTTTTTGTGTAGGAACGTCCGCAGTGCGGCGTCGACCGTGGGGTCCAGCTGTGCCCCGATGGATGTTGTCTTTGTGGAGTCCGTTGGGTGGACTTGGAATTTGACTATTTTGTCTGCTGGTTTAAAGGAGGTGGATTTGGGTCGCTTGTCGAGTATCACGTTGTCCCTATCCACCGTGGAGCGCAACGCGGTTAACTCTTCGGCTGCGAGAGCTTCAGATAACGCCTCGAGGGCCAAAGCGGCGGTTTTGTTTTCGGCACGGAGTGCTATGTCCGGATCGCTGGCAAGAGTGATGATTCCATTGGGCCCGGGCATCTTGAGCTTCATGTACCCATAATGGGGTATTGCTTGGAAGCTTGCAAATGCATCTCGCCCTAACAAGGCGTGATATCCACTGTTGAAAGGGGCCACTTGAAAGGTTATCTCTTCAGACCAATAATTCTCCGGCGTGCCGAATACCACATCGAGTGTGATTTTTCCCGCACATCGTGCCTCCCGACTGGGAATAACTCCTCGGATGGTCGTTCTACTTTGCTCAATGCAGCTCCTGTCTATTTCCATTTTGTTGAGAGTTTCCTCGTAAATGAGGTTTTGTCCGCTGCCGCCGTCCATGAGCACTTTGGTAAGCCGAAAGCCGTCCGTAATCGGACTGAGGACCAATGCGGTTGGTGCCCGGACTGTTCCGAATTTTGGTTCGTCACTGGCATTGAAAGTTATGGCCGTGTCGTTCCACGGGTTTATTGCTCCAACTTGGCAGACTTCGGCGAGGCCGCGGAGTGCCCTTTTGCGCCTATTGTTTGAGGCGAAGGTCTCAAAGACTGTCAATACTGCAGGGTTGTTGTCTTCCGTGGGATGTTGCTCTGCGGTATTTTTAGTGAGGAGTTCCTCGCCGCTCTTGGCCACCTGCCAGAGTATCCAACATGCTCTAAGGCTATGGGTTGGTACGGTATCCGGTGCTGTGTGTATTTTGCATGGCCTATCGAGCCATCCCTCTAGAACGGTTCCGCGCCCCGTAATGGGCTTTGATTTTTTTGTTATTGGATCAGGCGACTAACGAGGGTGCATCCTTTTTGTCCGGACGAGGGGTTTAGTGGAAACTAGTGGCTCCCAAGAGGCTGCCTGAGTTTTCCAGGCGCTTTCCATTGCACAGTACTTCTGTACTATGGTTGCTAGGTCAGCAAAGTGTGATACGTGATAGCGGTTGACTGCATTAAGGATTCCCTCGTCCGTGCAATTTTTGCAGAATAATGAGATTGCATCTTCATCGCGGTAGTCTTTGATCTTGTCCTTGACAAGGATGAATCTGGCCCAAAAGTGATGGACCATTTCTTGGGACTGCTGTCTGATGTGGATAAGATCGCGTGTATCTAGGTGGGTGGGTGGATTTAAGTCCAAACCCTGACCCAATATGGGATCCGGAGTTTGAGAAACTTCCTAGCTTAACAGTTCGGGCTCCAGGATATGAACCAATTTTTTAGGCCCACAGTCCGACTCTAGGTTCGGAATGTGGGGCATGTCTTCCCGCGGACGGGTATCCAGCTCTATGAGCTCGGAAATCTGAACATAGTTCATCCTCAATATAGAGGAAGAGTTGTCGTATTGCTCCTCCACTACCGCTATATGATGGGTGGTCGGCGGAGATTCAATTTCTCTTTGATCGGGTTTAAGCCCAATCCGATTGTAGTCCGTAGCGACTCCCAAGGCAGCGATGCGATCCAAGAGTTAGTTTAAAGACGACAACTCCGTCGGATCCATCTGTTCGGAGTATTCTGAGCTGATGCGGAGGTGATTTTTGATGACTCGAGAAGTCATTGTCGTCCCGACGGCCGAACGGACGGTCATAGTGAAGCCACCCAGCCGGAGAGTTTGGCCTGAGGCCAGGGCTCCTCCGGAGGTGATGTTGTCCTGGATAACAAGGCGAGCCATCAAACCTATCTTCGACGTCACAGTGGAACTCTCAATGAAAGCACCAATGTCGGTGTCAAAACCAGCGGATCTCGGGTAGGGGGTCCCGAACTGTGCATCTAAGGCTAATGGTAGCAGGAGGTGAGGGACACAATGTTTACCCATGTTTGGGGCCTCTCTATGGAGGTAATACCCTACTTCGTACTTGATTGATCTTGATGAATATGAGTATTACAAGAGTTGATCTACCATGAGATCGTAATGGCTAAACCCTAGAAGCCTAGCCTATGAGATTATGATTGTTGTCCTATGGACTAAACCCTCCGGTGTATATAGACACCGGAGGGGGTAGGGTTACACAAAGTCAGTTACAAAAAAAGGAATCTACATATCTAAATCAACAAGCTTGCCATCCATGAAAAGGAGAGTCCCATCCGGTCACGGGAAGAAGTCTTTTATTGTAATGCCCCGGATTCGATGCGCCAGGTGTCTGCCAGTTATTCGCCGCCGTTGCCTTGTCATTTGCTTGCGTGTTGCACTTTGCCATGTCATCATATGCATTTCATATCATGTCATCATGTGCATTTCATTTTGCATATGGGTTCGTCTCATGCATTCGAGCATTTTCCCCGTTGTCCGTTTTGCAATCCGGCACTCCTATGTCATCCGGCGTCCCCTTTTTGCCTGTTCTCTTGTGCGGGTGTTAAACTTTCTCGGAATGGCCCGAGGTTTGCCAAGCGGCCTTGGTATAGCACCGGTAGACCGCCTGCTAAGTTTCGTGTCATTTGGGGGTCGTTTGATACTCCAACGGTTAACCGGGTAACCGCAAAGCCCTCTTTGAGTTGCAGCCCAACACCCCTTCCAAAGTGGCCCAAAACCCAGCAAACTCCCCTCCATGCTCTCGGTCGTTCGATCATGATCGCGTGGTCGAAAACCGCTCCTCATTTGGACTCTCCTAGCTCCCTCTACCTATAAATATGTCTTTCCCCCCCCCCCCCGAAATTCGCGGTGCAACCCTAGCTCTCCCTCCCCTGCCGCCGCCGGACATGTCCATCCCATCGCCGGACATGTCCACCGCCGCCACCACCTCACCCGGCCAATCCCAAGCGCCACCTCAGCCAGCCGCCGCCTAATCCCACCGCCACCTCACCCGCGGCGCCTCTCTCTCTCCTCCCGCCCGCCGCCCCAAGCGCCGGATCGAGCCCATGGGCCCATCCGCCGCCGCCGCCCGGAGCTCAGCGCCCAGCCCAAACTCCGCCGCCGCTTCGCCTTGCTGAGGCCTCTGGCCTCACCGCCGCCTCGCGCCATGCTCCGCTCCTCCGGCCCTCCCGCGCGCCGTTCCTCGCCGCCGCGCCTCCTCCATGCACGCGCCTTGGCCTGCGCCAGCTCCGGGCACCCGCCTCTCCCCATCGGCGGCACGCGCCTCGCGCCCGGATCCGGCAAGATCCGGCCGGACCCGCCTCGGATCTGCCTCCCCGGCCATCTCCGGCGTCCCCCACGTCCATCTCCGGCGAGCATCTCCGACGTGCCTCGATATCCGTGCAGGGTTGACTTTCCCCGAGGTCCAAAGTCCACTAAGTCCCCAATATATTTTTGCATAATCATGCCATGTTCATCGCATCATAACTCTATGCATACTGCTCCGTTTCGTGCGTGTAATATGTCAAATCGTTCGTCTCGACGAGTACTTCATTTCATTCCATTGCATAATTTTTATTTGAGCTCATCTTGATGCCCGAAATGCTGTTGGAAGAGTGCATGTTGATGTTAATCTGCTGAAACTGTTATTACTTGATGTTTTGTCACTTTTGCCATGTTTGATGTGTGCATCCTATGAGGTTGATGTCTACATGTGTTTTGATCTATGGTATGCCATCTTTCCAGGGGTGCTATCCATGTATTTTTGTGAGTTGTGTACTGAGTGCATCAAGCTTGTTAAGGAGGGTACTTGTTGTTGCTATTTTCCTGACAGATTCTGTTATATTTTGTTGATATGTTAACCTGCTGCTACAAGTCATTTCGTGCATTATTCTGGAGATATTCACTAAGGATGTTTTGTTATACATGTCATGCTCTATCCATTCATGCCCTTAGTTGCAATTATAGCCTGTTGTAGCTTGTTGTAATCTTGCTCCAAACTTGCTAAATGATGTTGCTGTCAGCCTGTTAACATTAAGTTCAATGTGTCCATGATTGTTTGCTAGTGATCCATGCACCCTATGACCTTGCTCTTGCCATGCTTAGCTTCATAAACATGTCTTCTTACTGTTGGTTGCCTTGCCATGCCATGTATTGCTCTGTAGTGAGTGGTTCAAGCTCACCAACATGCCTACTTATTGTTGTTTCTGCCATGTATGAATCTGTCATATAACTTGCCATGTTTACATGGGTGCCATCATATTTTCTATGCCTTTTTGGCTCATGGTCAATAAGGGACTCTTGTTCTATGCATTTAGTAGTATCATGCCATGCCTTTGTTTGCCATGATAAGTTCCTGTAACATGTTGTTTGGTAGCTCTAAACATTGCAACCTGATGTTATTTCTGCAAAGTCTGAAACTGTTATTATTTGCAATCTTCCCATGTCATTTTGAGCATGTTCTAGTCTTTTCTGCAGATAGCTCAGTGTTCATGTTTTGTTATGCTTTACCTGTACTTCATGCCCATGCCTTTTGTTATTATGTTGGGGTGCTGTAGCTTATTATTCTGATGCTTGCAATATGCCTAGTTGCTGTTTTGGACAGATTGTTGTTATGACTTGTATAGTGTGCATGTGTTGCACCGTTGCTCCGTTTTGAGTGTGTTCTATATGAAACTTGCTTGATTTTGCATGTAGTTTCATATTATCATGTTGCATCCTTGTTTTGAGGTGTTTGCTTGATGGTTGTATGCATTTTGCATCAATGCCATGCTTAACTTGTTTTGCTCATATCTTCTAGGCCGTAGCTCCAAATCTAATGAACTTTATATGTAACTTGACTAGAATTTCGTGTAGATTCTCTTGGTGCATATTAACTTGCTGTTTAACAACTTGAACATAAGGTTTATTCATTTCTGGACCAATTTCGAAATTTGCATATGAGGACTTACCGGAATTGTTATATGTTGTTCCCGGCCTCATTTAAACTTGCCTTGATGTGTTGTTCTTGTTTGCATCATCTCTTGCCATGTGTATCTTCATGTAGCTTTCTCATGCATCATGCTTGTTGTGCATCATGTCTTGTCTATGTGTGGTGTGTTTACTATGTTGTGTGCTTCTTCTCGATAGTTCCCGTTTCGTTGTGTTCGTGAGGATGCGTTCGTCTTCGCTTGGTTCGTCTTCATGGCTTCATCTTCTTCATGGACTCATTCTTCTTCCGTGTGGGATTTCAAGCAAGATGACCGCTACCCTGGATCCCACTACTATCATTGCTATGCTAGTTGCTTCGTTCTATCGCTATGTTGCGTTACCTATCATTTGCTCTTCAAGCCTCCCAAATTGCCATGAACCTCTAACCTTTGACACCCTTCCTAGCGAACCATTGCTTGGCTATGTTACCGCTTTGCTCAGCCCCTCTTATAGCGTTGCTAGTTGCAGGTGAAGTTGAAGATTGCTCCATGGTGGACAGGATTTATGTTGGGATATCACAATATCTCTTATTTAATTAATGCATCTATATACTTGGTAAAGGGTGGAAGGGTCGGCCTTATGCCTGGTGTTTTGTTCCACTCTTGCCGCCCTAGTTTCCGTCATACCGGTATTATGTTCCTGGATTTTGCATTCCTTATGCGGTCGGGTGATTTATGGGACCCCCCTGACAGTTCACTTTGAATAAAACTCCTCCAGCAAGGCCCAACCTTGGTTTTACCATTTGCCTCACCACCCCCTACTTTTCTCTTGGGAGTAATTAACCCAAGGGTCATCTTTATTATAGCCCCCCCCGGGCCAATGCTTGTCTAAGTGTTGGTCCAAACTAGAGCACCGTGCGGGACCATTCCTTGGCAACTTGGATTCATCGGTACCTGTACGCTTAGCTTATCCGGTGTTGCCCTGAGAACGAGATATGTGCAGCTCCTATCGGGATGTCGGCGCATCGGGCGGTCTTGCTGGTCTTGTTTTACCATTGTCGAAATGTCTTGTAAACCGGGATTCCGAGACTGATTGGGTCTTCCTGGGAGAAGGTATATCCTTCATTGATCGCGAGAGCTTATCATGGGCTAAGTTGGGACACCCCTGCAGGGTATAAACTTTCGAGAGTCGTGCCCGCGGTTATGTGGCAGATGGGAATTTGTTAATGTCCGGTTGTAGATAACTTGACACCAGATCCGAATTAAAATGCATCAACACAGATGTAGCCGTGATGGTCTCTTCTCGTGAGTCCGGAAGTGAACACGGTTTTTGGGTTATGTTTGACATAAGTAGGAGTTCAGGATCACCTCTTGATCATTGCTAGCTTCACGACCGTTCCGCTTGCTTCTCTTCTCGCTCTCATTTGCGTATGTTAGCCACCATACTTGCTTAGTCGCTACTGCAACCTCACCACTTTACCCCTTCCTTTCCCATTAAGCTTTGCTAGTCTTGATACCCATGGTAATGGGATTGCTGAGTCCTCGTGGCTCACAGATTACTACAACAACAGTTGCAGGTATAGGTTATGCGATGATCTTGACGCGAGAGCGATGTTTGCTTGTTTGGAGTTCTTCTTCTGGTTCTTCTTCGATCAGGGGATAGGTTCTAGGTCGGCAGCCTGGGCTAGCAGGGTGGATGTCGTTTGAGCTTCTGTTTGTGTTTCATCCGTAGTCGGATGTTGCTCTTATGTATTGTGATGTTGTATTTGTGTGGCATTGTATGCCTTATGTATGTATCCCCATCTATTATGTAATGTTGATGTAATGATATCCACCTTGCAAAAGCATTTCAATATGCGGGTCTATCCTTCGTGGGACCTTCGAGTTCCTTTTGGATAGGGTCGCATATTGGGCGTGACATCTATCTTGTATCTTCATAGCCCAACAGTCAGGCCCATGTATATAGTCCGGTTGTCCGAGGACCCCTTAATCCAGGACTCCCTCAGGAAGCGCAACCCACTAGGGCACGCCTGGGAGCCCAGGTGCGCCCAGGTGGGTTGTGCCCACCTCGGCCGCCTACCGCACCGCCTCTTTGCTCTATAAATACCCCAATATTCCAGAAACCCTAGGTGAGTCGACTAAAATCAATTCCAACTGCCGCAAGTTCCAGAACCACCAGATCCAATCTAGACACCATTATGGAGGGGTTCATCATCCTCATTGGTGCCTCTCCGATGATGTGTGAGTTGTTCATTGTAGATCTAAGGTTCCGTAGTTAGTAGGTATATGGCTTCATCTCTCTCTTTTGATTCTCAATACAATGGTCTCTTGGAGATCAATTTGATGTAACTCTTTTTGTGATGTGTTTGTTGGGAGATCTATGTTTTTGTGATGTGTTTGTTGGGAGATCTATGTTTTTATCCATGAAAGTTATCCACCGACGTACCCCCTGCACCCATATATACCTATGTATCGTGAAACTTCCAGAACAGAAGATAGATCGGGAGTTCCGCCGCCGCAAGCCTCTGTAGCCACCAAAAACCTCTCGGGAGCCTGTTCCAGCACCCTGCCGGAGGGGGAACCCATCACTGGTGGCCATCTTCATCATCTCGGCGCTCTCCATGACAAGGAGGGAGTAGTTCACCCTCGGGGCTGAGGGTATGTACCAGTAGCTATGTGTTTGATCTCTCTTTCTCGTGTTCTCTCTCGTGTTCCCTCTATGGCATGATCTTGATGTATCCCGAGCTTTGCTATTGTAGTTGGATCTTATGATGTTTCTCCCCCTCTACTCTCTTGTGATGAATTGAGTTTCCCCTTTGAAGTTATTTTATCGGATTGAGTCTTTTATGAGAACACTTGATGTATGTCTTGCCGTGCTTATCTATGGTGACAATGGGATATCATGTGCCTCTTGATGTATGTTTTGGTGACCAACTTGCGGGTTCCGCCCATGAACTTATGCATAGGGGTTGGCACACGTTCTTGACTCTCCGGTAGAAACTTTGGGGCACTCTTTGAAGTACTTTGTGTTGGTTGGATGAATCTGAGATTGTGTGATGCATATCGTATAATCATGCCCACGGATACTTGAGGTGACAATGGAGTATCTAGGTGACATTAGGGTTTTGGTTGATTTGTGTCTTAAGGTGTTATTCTAGTACGAACTCTTTTATAGATTGATCCGAAAGAATAACTTTGAGGTGGTTTCGTACCCTACCATAATCTCTAAGTTTGTTCTCCGCTATTAGTGGCTTCGGAGTGACTCTTTGTTGCATGTTGAGGGCTTGTTATATGATCTATCTATGTTATTATTGTTGAGAGAACTTGCACTAGTGAAAGTATGAACCCTAGGCCTTGTTTCCTATCATTGCAATACCGCTTACGCTCACTTTTATCATTAGTTACCTTGCTGTTTTTATTATTTCAGATTACAAATACCTTTATCTACTATCTATTTTGCACTTGTATCACCATCTCTTCGCCGAACTAGTGCACCTATACAATTTACCATTGTATTGGGTGTGTTGGGGACACAAGAGACTCTTTGTTATTTGGTTGCAGGGTTGTTTGAGAGAGACCATCTTCATCCTACGCCTCCTACGAATTGATAAACCTTAGGTCATCCACTTGAGGGAAATTTGCTACTGTCCTACAAACATGTGCACTTGCAGGCCCAACAAAGTATACAAGAAGAAGGTTGTATAGTAGACATCAAGCTCTTTTCTGGCGCCGTTGCCGGGGAGGTTAGCGCTTGAAGGTATATCTTTAGATCTTGCAATCGAATCTTTTTGTTTCTTGTTTTATCACTAGTTTAGTTTATAAAAGAAAACTAAAAAAATGGAATTAAGGATGCCTCATATGCTTCATATTTTTAATATCTTTCGTGAAAATGATGGGAAGGAAAATTGTGCTCAAGTACTAGAAGAAGAATTACATAGAATGCTTGGCATAAAACATGTGAATGATGAGCATGATTGCAATGTTGTTAGTATGAATTCCTTGAATATCCATGATGCTAATGATATGCAAAGCCACAAGCTTGGGGAAGCTATGTTTGATGAAGATGATATTTTTTGTCCCCCAAGCTTTGATGAGCAAATTTACTATGATGAAAGCATGCCTCCTACCTATGATGATTATTGTGATGACACGTATGCTTTAAAGAATAATGATAACCATGAAACTTGTCATCTTGATCCTAATTTTAAATCATATGATAGTTATTTTGTTGAGTTTGCTCCCACTACTATTCATGAGAAGAATTTTGCTTATGAGGAGAGTAGTAAATTTTCTATGCTAGTAGATCATGAAAAGAATGCTTTAGGTGCTTGTTACATTGTTGAATTCATTCATGATGCTACTGAAAATTATTATCAGCGAGGAACATATGCTTGTAGGAATTGCAATAATATCAAGTTTCCTCTCTATGTGCTTCAAGTTTTGAAGCTATGCTTGTTTTACCTTCCTATGCTAGTTGATTATCGTTCCCATAAGTTGTTTGCTCACAAAATCCCTAGGCATAGGAAGTGGGTTAGACTTAAAAGTGCTAGTCATATGCTTCCTGATGCTCCCGTTATGTTTCAATTCTTATCTTTTATGCGAGCATCATTGTCATCATCATGCCTAGCTAGAAAGGCATTAAAGAAAATCGCTTGTTGGGAGACAACCCAATACTTATCCTTACTGTTTTTGTGTGTTCACATGATTATGCTACTGTAGTAAAATGTTTAATTTTTGTTTCAATAAAGTGCCAAGTAAGACCTTTAGGATAGCTTACGGTGATAGTTGTGTTGATCCTGCTAAAAATCAGAAACTTTTGCACCCAGTAAATTAGTTTTGTTAATTCACATAAACGTGCTTATGATCTTATTCTTCTTGCTCTGGATTGGTACACGAATTGCTTAGGACTTCCTAATTTGGTAGGATTTTTGGAGTTCCAGAAGTATACGTTTGATACAGATTACTACAGACTGTTCTGTTTTTGACAGATTCTGTTTTCATTGTGTTGTTTGCTTATTTTGATGAATCTATGGCTAGTGGTTTAACACCAATATGAATTTAGAATGAGTTAATTACAGTACCAATGTGGTGGTTTTGTTTTCTTTCACTAACGGAGCTTATAAGATTTCCTGTTGAGTTTTGTGTTGTGAAGTTTTCAAGTTTTGGGTAAAATTCGATGGACTATGGAATAAGGAGTGGCAAGAGCCTAAGCTTGGGGATGCCCAAGGCACCCCAAGGTAATATTCAAGGACAACCAAGAGTTTAAGCTTGGGGATGCCCTGAAGGCATCCCTCTTTAAATCTTCGCTCATTGGTAACTTTACTTGGAGCTATGTTTTATTCACCACATGATATGTGTTTTGCTTGGAGCGTCATATTATTTTGTTAGTATTTGCTTGCTGTTATTTAAAATAATGTTTTGCATCTTTAGTTTCAATAAAAAAGTCAAGGATAGCCTTTGCCATGCTTATTTTGCTAGTATACATGTTGCTGTTTGAAAAACAGAAAGTTTACCGCTGTTGCAAAAATTCCTAGAAAAGTCAGAGAGTGGTATAATGTTGAATCTTTTTGCCTATTGAGCTCTGATAAATTTATTACAGTGTGAATTATAGTTCATAATTTTTGGAGTCAGGGAAGTATTGATACTCTTGCATTCTTTACAGACTGTACTGTTTTGGCAGATTGCTGTTATGGTTGCATTGTTTGCATATGTTTGCTTGATTAATGATTCTATTTGAGGATAGGAGTATTAAATATGCAGAGGCATTTAGTATGCAATGTTGAATAATTATTTAAGTGATTTGTTACAGTATAAAATGATAAGGTTTTGCATTGGTTTATACTAACCTATCTCACGAGTTCTTGTTGAGTTTGTTGTGAATGAAGCTTTTGATAAAAAGAGAAACCATGATATGAGAGGAATTAAGGAGACACAAAAGCTCAAGCTTGGGGATGCCCAAGGCACCCCAAGATAATATTTCAAGAAGTCTCAAGCATCTAAGCTTGGGGATGCGGCATCCCACCTTTCTTCTTCAATAACTATCGGTTAGTATCGGTTGAGCCTAAGTTTTTGCTTCTTCACATGAGTTGTGCTATCCTTGCATTGTAGTTTTCTTTAGCTTTGCTTGTTGTTTGAATAAAGTATCAAGATCTGAAATTATTAAATGAGAGAGAGTCTTCGCATAGTTGCACAATTATTTAGCTACTCATTGACCTTGACTTATATCTTTCGGAGTAGTTTGTCATTTGCTCTAGTGCATCACTTATACCTTTTAGAGCATGGTGGTAGTTCATACTTCGCTTAGATTATTTTGATAGTCGTTAATAGCATGGTAATTTGCTTAATATTAATATACTTGGTATTCAAGATATGTGAAACTTTCTTATGAGTGTGTTGAATACTAAGAAAAGTTTGATACTTGATAATTGTTTTGAGATATGGAGGTAGTGATATTAAAGTCATGCTAGTTAGGTGATTATGAATTCAAAGAATGCTTGTGTTGAAGTTAGCAAGTCCCGTAGCATGCACGTATGGTTAAAGTTGTGTAACAAATTTGAAACATGAAGTGTACCAGGCTTGTGCATCCTTATGAGTGGCGGTCAGGGACGAGCGATGGTCTTTTCCTACCAATCTATCCCCTAGGAGCATGCGCGTAGTACTTGGTTTTGATGACTTCTAATTTTTGCAATAAGTATATGAGTTCTTTTGACTAATGTTGAGTCCATGGATTATACGCACTTTTATCTTTCCGCCATTGCTAGCCTCTTGATACCATGCATTGCCCTTTCTCACCTTGAGAGTTGGTGCAAATTTCACGGTGCATCCAAACCCCGTGATACAATAGACTCTATCACACATAAACCTCCTTATATCTTCCTCAAAACAGCCACCATACCTACCTATCATGGCATTTCCATAGCCATTCCGAGATATATTGCCATGCAACTTCCATCATCATATCCATGACATACATTACTTTTGTCATATTGCCATTGCATGATCATGTAGTTGACATCGTATTTGTGGCAAAGCCACCATGCATTATTTTTCATACATGTCACTCTTGATTCATTGCACCATCCCGTACATCACGGAGGCATTCATATAGAGTCATATCTTGTTCTAAGTTTCGAGTTGTAATCCTTATGTTGTAATCAATAGAAGTGTGATGATCATCATTATTAGAGTATTGCCCAAAAGGAAAAAAAAAGAAGAAAAAAAGAAAGGCCAAAAGAAAAAGAAAGAAATAAAAAATAAAAATTAAAATAAAAAGGGTAATTCTACTATCTCTTTTCCACACTTGTGCTTCAAAGTAGCACCTTGTTCTTCATGTAGTGAGTCTCATATATTTTGCTTCAAAGTAGCACCTTGTTCTTCATGTAGTGAGTCTCATAAGTTGTCTTTTTATACTAGTGGGAATTTTTCATTATAGAACTTGGCTTGTATATTCCTCGATGGGCTTCCTCAAATGCCCTAGGTCTTCATGAGCAAGCGAGTTGGATGCACACCCACTAGTTTTCTTTTGTTGAGCATTCATAGCTCTAGTGCATCCGTTGCATGGCAATCCCTACTCCTCATGTTGACATCAATTGATGGGCATCTCCATAGCCCGTTGATTATCCTCGTCAATGTGAGACTTTCTCCTTTTTTGTCTTCTCCACACAATCCCCATCATCATATTCTATTCCACCCATAGTGCTATATCCATGGCTCACGCTCATGTATTGCGTGAAGGTTGAAAAAGTTTGAGATTATTTAAGTATGAAACAATGCTTGGCTTGTCATCGGGGGTATAGAAGTTGGGAACATTTTTGTGTGACGAAAATGGAGCATAGCCTAACTATATGATTTTGTAGGGATGAACTTTCTTTTGCCATGTTATTTTGAGAAGACATGATTACTTTGATTAGTATGCTTGAAGTGTTACTATTTCTTTTATCAATATAAACTTTTGTCTTGAATCTTTTGGATATGAATATTCATATCACAAGTAAGAAGAATTACATTGAAATTATGCCAACTAGCATTCCACATCAAAATTCTCTTTTATCATTTACCTACTCGAGGACGAGCAGAATTAAGCTTAGGATGCTTGATACGTCTCCAACGTATCTATAATTTTGATTGCTCCATGCTACTTTATCTACTGTTTTGGGCAATATTGGGCTTTATTATCCACTTTTATATTATTTTGGGACTAACCTATTAACCGGAGGCCCAGCCCAGATTTGCGCTTTATGCCTATTTCAGTGTTTTGAGGAAAAGGAATATCGACGAGTCAAACGAACGAAATCAATGGAGAAGTTATTTTTGGAAGGAAAGCCACCAAAGATACGGGAGCTGGTCACGAGGGTGGGGGAGCGCCAACCCCCCTAGGGCGCGCCCCTGCCTCGTGGGGCCCCCGTAGCTCCACCGACGTACCCCTTGCACCCATATATACATACGTGTCGTAAAACTTTCGAGCAGAAGATAGATCGGGAGTTCCGCCGCAAGCCTCTCAGAGCCACCAAAACCTCTCGGGAGCCCGTTCGGCACCACCGGAGGGGGAACCCATCACCGTGGCCATCTTCATCATCCCGACGCTCTCCATGACAAGGAGGAGTAGTTCACCCTCGGCCGAGGGTATGTACCAAGAGCTATGTGTTTGATCTCTCTTTCGTGTTCTCTCTCGTGTTCCTCTATGGCACGATCTTGATGTATCCCGAGCTTTGCTATTGTAGTTGGATCTTATGATGTTTCTCCCCCTCTACTCTCTTGTGATGAATTGAGTTTCCCCTTTGAAGTTATTTTATCGGATTGAGTCTTTTATGAGAACACTTGATGTATGTCTTGCCGTGCTTATCTATGGTGACAATGGGATATCATGTGCCTCTTGATGTATGTTTTGGTGACCAACTTGCGGGTTCCACCCATGAACTTATGCATAGGGGTTGGCACACGTTCTTGACTCTCCGGTAGAAATTTTGGGGCACTCTTTGAAGTACTTTGTGTTGGTTGGATGAATCTGAGATTGTGTGATGCATATCGTATAATCATGCTCACGGATACTTGAGGTGACAATGGAGTATCTAGGTGACATTAGGGTTTTGGTTGATTTGTGTCTTAAGGTGTTATTCTAGTACGAACTCTTTTATAGATTGATCCGAAAGAATAACTTTGAGGTGGTTTCGTACCCTACCATAATCTCTACGTTTGTTCTCCGCTATTAGTGGCTTCGGAGTGACTCTTTGTTGCATGTTGAGGGCTTGTTATATGATCTATCTATGTTATTATTGTTGAGAGAACTTGCACTAGTGAAAGTATGAACCCTAGGCCTTGTTTCCTATCATTGCAATACCGTTTACGCTCACTTTTATCATTAGTTACCTTGTTGTTTTTATTATTTCAGATTACAAATACCTTTATCTACTATCTATTTTGCACTTGTATCACTATCTCTTCGCCGAACTACTGCACCTATACAATTTACCATTGTATTGGGTGTGTTGGGGACACAAGAGACTCTTTGTTATTTGGTTGTAGGGTTGTTTGAGAGAGACCATCTTCATCCTACGCCTCCTACGGACTGATAAACCTTAGGTCATCCACTTGAGGGAAATTTGCTATTGTCCTACAAACCTGTGCACTTGCAGGCCCAAGAAAGTCTACAAGAAGAAGGTTGTATAGTAGACATCAGTAATACACTACAACTCACGTCGAAGGAGACCCGTCCAGAAGCGCGGTACGCAAGCAATCCAGCGGGCGCTTCTGAGGACTCGAAACCCCACACACTTGGGAGGGACCTCGTCAGGGCGTGCAGCGGGTATGGGCTGCCCTATGTAGACCTAATCGACCCTAGGGCCTCGAGGTTCTCCACCCTGCAATGAAGAACGAACGAACGAAGAACGAGGAAGAAGAAGAACAAGGGGGAGAGATAAAAGTAAAGGTAAAAAGTGGTAGATGAATTGATCAATTGTGTGTTGTTCAATCGGTCGTCACCTCTCATCTATTTTTATGAGGCGGCTGGACTTCCCGTACAAGAAAAAGACTCCAAATCCCGTCCAAATCTTTCCAAAATTAGACGAACTCATATTAAGGCAAGTATGAGACATCAGTTCGGTTTTTGACTCTCACAGGCGACAAACGATCTTGAACAAAGATGCGCGCAAAAGCAAATTTAACTGTTTCGACAAGACGAACAACTTTTGTGTTAAATGTTTTTTAGTTTGAGGCAATCTTGAGGGCCAAACCGCTCGCGCGACCCATCAGACACCGTGTTTGATGCCCCCGGCCAGTTTTGACTTATGATAGGTCTGTAGTGCATTGGCTCCAACTTTTACATACAACCTCGGAATGAGACAATTTTTATATCAAAATTAATCATTTCAACTAGGCGAAGACAATCCATTATAAGATTTTCTCATATGAGGCTGACTTGGAGGCCTAATCGGCCGAACAGTACTCTGCATACAAAATCTAGTACTTCGAGCACAACTTCGGTCCTTGAGATGAGATCGGATAGCGATGGCCCAAACTTCAAATATGTTCACGTCGACAATACAGAACTTTTTTATGTATATCACTCCTTCATTTGAGGCCATCTTAATTAAGTTCTTGACCCTGCCAAAATCCGGTGTCAACACATGCCCCCCTGTTTTTTGGCAAAACTTGTGTGCCAAAAAATAACTTGCGCGAAGTTTGTTCTAAGCACGATGTCAACACTCCATCGGCCATTTTGTACATGCTTAGGACGATAAGTATATATCGTCCCTTTAGATTAGCAACAAAAGTGAAGCTAATCCAACATATGATGATTTGTTAATACCCTTTCACGATGTAAGAAATTATATTGCATCCATGGATTAAAATAAGCTCATTGAGGGTAACCAATCATACCTGGTAAAGAATTCTATGGCACAGGCATCAACGACATAGTTAAAGAATATGGATAATGTGTGGACCGAAGATGTTGAAACCTTCGGCTTGGTCCTTCATAGTTTTCACTCTTTTCCTTCATCACCTTTGCCGCACTTCTTGTAATGGAAGCTTGCGAATAATTCTTATTTTGGGTACTTCCTTTGGGAACCCATGCCATGTTCCTTTCTTCAAGTTCTTATGCACTAAGTTTTTGTAATTTCTTCTTTTGCCAATATGATAAGCCGAATGAGCACCCCGGCTGTGATTTTGTTTGAAGTAATGGCAATTCTTGTTTTACTTGTACACTCTCAACTTCTTCTCTTTATATTTGGCACTTGACTGACCTGCCACATTTACTTTAGTAGCCAATGTCAACACTTTAGTTGACTCTTTTTCATTTGAGATCAAATCTAAAGTAGCACTCTTACAACCATCTTTTTTAACACGGTAAACTTGCTCGACCACCTCTTTCTTGTTCCTTGAGCTCCGGACCGATTCCTTATGATTGAAACGGTCTTTGACATGTGATTGTTCAAATGTTGATCTTTTTGGAGCTGCATAATGTTTGTGAGATGGTCTAAAATAAGATGAAGAATGCGCCCTTGCATCATACATGTCCCACGATGGATAATTATTTACATGATCATAGGAAGGTATCCATGGCATTAGCGACACAAAATATGGATATGAATATACTGCATTAGAATTCTCATTTTGCCAATACTGATCCTCTGGTTTGCGCCTAGGGGGTGGTCTTGATGCTCTTGAATTACTTGGACGATAAGCACTGTTCTCCTCACTTATCTTCTGATATTTTTCCAATAGTTGTGTGAAAGTGACTTTCGGCTTTTTACCTTTGTGCTTACCTCGGCCTTTGCTTTGTTTGGTTGTGCTTGCACCGATCTTTGGATTTTCTTGTTGCCCCCCAGTACTTGGCGTCTTTTGCACAACCTTGATGGAATTCCCGCCTTCAAGAATATTCTCATTGTGCTCTTGAACAACTTCTTTACTTGAAAACTTGATCCCATCATCCACAGTTTTTACCTTCTCATGTTTAAATGGATCGGCTTGAAGCAGCCGATGCAAAAATCATTTGCCATCAAGACCAATCAGAATAAACTGGTCATCTCTTGGTGTCTCAACAAATTTTAATTATCCTTTATGAATGGCCGATTTAACTATTTGACGAAACATATTGCAATCCTCAAAATTATGTTTGAACGAATGATGCAACCTACAATACATTCATCCTTGAATTGATGGCTTGACATGGTGATCAAGAATTCTTATGTAATTATTTTTCAGCAACAAATCAAATATTTGATCACACATGCTTGAATTAAAGGTAAACTTTTTATTCTCTACCCGATCTTGCTGTGAGAATGGCTTTGGAGTTAAGCAAACGAATGGTTCAATTTTTGTATTACCCCATTCAGCTATGCATTGTGTTTTGCACTCTATCTCCGATGTTTTTGAAAAGGAAATTATACTATCATCAGTTTTCTCAACAGGGTATAACCTTGGCTTTAAATTTATGAAATCAAAGTAGTTAGAACATACATGTCTCAACTGAGACCATGCGTAAGCCAAGTATGAAGCAAGCAAAGCTACCCAATTAGATATGAACTTTAATAAACAAAGCAATGGGAAAAACTTTGGCTGCAATAATAAGTCACTATCGGTCTTTATTAATGGCACAGTAGGTTGACCGATATGTTCTATAACAGTTTTATTGCTAATGAGTAAATTACCCTTCTTCATTGGTCTTTCAAAATTACTTATGAGAAGTTTTCTTATAGAAGCATCAACAATAAAGTTGCGATCAAATCGGAAGATAGGTAAATAACTTGCTATACATACCTTTTCAAACACGTTGGAAAAGCATAATGGTTGTGTTACTTGAGCAATATGTTGTTCCTCTTTCAAATAGCTCCCCAACACATTGTCTTCCTCTTTTTCTAGAACAGTTTCGGCATATGTAATATTTGATTCGGTCTTTTCAATAACCGAATTAACTTTGTTATCCGATTCACACTTTTTATGATAATTCTATCCTCACACAATGCTTTCTATTTTTGACATAATCTAGTTTGTATTGCAGCGGAATTAATAGGCTTTACCTCTTTTGTTAATTAATGTAGAACAATATTGCATTCGTCCCAAAAAGATGTAAGATTTTTATTAATGACCCAATCTGGATAGAATTGCCCCCTCGACACTTTTAGACTCTTTCGGTAACGAGATGTCGCCGAAGTTCTGTAATTGTGCAGGGAAAACATTTTATGCTACCATACTAGGTGAAGACACATGCGATCCTATAGAATTTTCACTTATTTGGCTATTAGCGTGAAGGTGCGAAGCCGAATTATGAATACCTATAGTTGCGTATGGTGCCAAAAATTTAGTAGGATGAGGTGTAGCATATGATGATTGAGGGTAATTGGCCGGATAACTAGTAGTAGCATGGCCAATTTCCCTATCCACTGGCATGTTTGGATTAACATATTGCAAGTTACCTGCTGATGAATAAAAAGTTGAAACACTTTGCTGCATACTATTAGAAGTTCCTACGTGTGGTGTCTCAACTTGATTAACTGAACTCATCATGTTGTTCATCGGCATATAGATTTGTGGGGTTGCCGATGCATGGGAGTTGGGATACATGTGTGGCATGTTGGCAAAATTATATGAAGTTGAAGCATGAAGATTATTCTGAATCAGTTGTTGCACATAACTAGATGCATGATTGATAAAACTAGGGCTAGCTGCTAGATGACACATTATGCTCATTAAACTATCTAGCAACAACATATGCATTATTTGCATCTACATAAGTGAATTGGGTATTCATATTACCTTTGTAGATTGCAAACCCTAGATGACGATCTCTTCGCAGCAAGAACAGGCTAGAGATCGTTCAAAGCTTCATCCCCAGCAGAGTCGCCAAAAAGTGTGTTCGCACACGAACATGTCACCGTGTACCTCCAACGCCGAGGGTGTTACACCGCAGCTCACGTCAAAGGAGACCTGTCTGGAAGCGCGGTACGCAAGCAATCTGGCGGGCACTTTTGAGGAACCGAAACCCCACACGCTCGGGAGGGACCCCGTCAGGGTGTGCAACGTCTATGGGCTGCCATAGGTCGACCTGATCGCCCCTAGGGCCTCGAGGTTCGCCGCCCTGCAATGAAGAACGAACGAACGAAGAACAAGGAAGAAGAAGAACAAGGGGGAGAGATAAAAGTAAAGTAAAAAGTGGTAAATGAATTGATCGATTGTGTGTTGTTCAATCGGCCATCACCTCTCATCTATTTATGAGGCCGCTGGACTTCCCGTACAAGAAGAAGACTCGAAATCCCGTCAAAATCTTTCAAAAATTAACCGAACTCGGATTTAGGCAAGTCTGAGACATCAGTTCGGTTTTTGACTCTCACAGGCCACAAACGATCTCGGATGAAGATGCACACAAAAAAGAGTTTAACCTTTTCGATGAGAAGAATAACTTTCGTGTTGAACGTTTTTCGATTCGAGGCCATCTTGAGGGCCGAATCACTCGCGCGACCCACTAGACACCGTGTCTGATGCCCCGGGCCAGTTTTTACTTATGTTAGGTCCGTAGTGTATTGGCTCCAACTTTTACATACGACCGCAAAATGAGACAATTTTTATATCAAAATCGATCGTTTTGATGAGGCAAAGACAATCCGTTATAAGCTTTTCTCATATGAGGCTGTCTTGGAGGCCTAATCGGCCGAACAGTACTCTGCATACAAAATCTAGTACTTCGAGCACAACTTCGCCCTTGAGATGAGATCAGATGGCGAAGATGTTCACATCGACAATACGAAACTTTTTTATGTATATCACTTCTTCATTTGAGGCAATCTTAATTAAGTTCTTGACCGTGCCAAAATCTGGTGTCAACAAGTTTCATTAGGACCTTAGGGTCCATAGTAGTAGCTAGATGCCTCTCTCTCTCTCTCTCTCTCTCTCTCTCTCTCTCTCTCGGATCTTCAATATCATGTTCCCGTGACATGACCAGGATCAATTCGATGTAATAAGTGGTGTGTTTGTTGGGACATGATGAATTGTCACTTTATGATCAGATTGTTCATTGAAATCAATTGAATCTTTTGAGATTTTCTTGTTATACGATAAAATAGCTGCATACTCTATGATCTGTCTATCTATTTGGCCAAGTTCGATGTGTTTTTTCCAGAGGGAGTGGTGCTTCGTCGTGGGTTCAATCTAGCGGTGGTCTAAACCAGTGACAAAAAGGTCTAGCGGTGATCTAACCCAGTGACAAAAAGAGCTAAGGCACGTATTGTATCGCCGCCACTAAGAATAAAACAACGGGTTTTGTGTATATTGATTAACTTCTTCTGGTTTACATTATGTCATCTTGCTTATTGTGATACTCTGTTTCCCGCAAACTTAATATCTTGAGATGCACGCTGGATAGCGGTTATGGGGGTGGAGTATTACTAGTAGATGCAGTTGGATTAACGGTCTACTTATCATAGACGTAATGCCTATATGAGATTACCATGAATGATCGTATTCATAAATATTGCAATTTGATCGGTTGCCCAACTGTAATTTGTTTACCATGCCATTTACTTATTTTCGAGAGAGATGCCACTAGTAAAACTATGCCCCTGGGTTAAACCTGGGCATTCGTCGGACCGACTTAGTTCGGACCGAGATTTTTAAAGCTCAACCTCAAAATCTCAAGCCCAAGCCCGGTCTGGACCGGCTTGGAACACATCAACAGTGTCTATTTTGATTAAAATAATGATTTTAGGGTATTTAAAATACTCTATCAGTCCCATAATATAAGAGCATATTTTACACTATACTAGTGTAAAAAACGCTCTTATATTATTGGATTTAGGGAGTATATATTATACCTATATTTGTCATAAAATATTGATTTATGCCCTATTTGGGCTTATTTTCGGGCTTTCGAGCTGGGCTTCGGGTGAAAAAGCTGAGCCAGAGCCCGGCCCGGATGTCGGGCTTTTGGGCCGAGTTGTTCATGCCCAGGTCTACCCTGGGTCAATTCTGTGTACAGAATTCTTCTACACAATTGCTATAACTATTTTGCCTTTTTTTTACCTTGTTACTATTTACCATCTTTGTTCTTATTTACTCCGCATATTAGGTTTGTCTAAATTCAAACTTTACATACTTTCAACAGGTTTGTAGAAAAATATATTAACATATATACCACCAAATCAATTTCATTGGAATCATAATTGCGTATACTTTCCCATCATATAATTTGTTTGATATTGTTTTCTATAAAATTGATCAAACTTTATAAAGTTTGACTTTAGTCAAAGCTAATATACAGAGTAAATAAAAACGGAGGGAGTATATCTCTATCGCTTGTGTTTAATCTTGTAACTAGCTAGACAAGAGGATTGACAACCCTTTTACCGTGTTTTTGGGCAAGTGTGTTTGTGTTCCGTGCGCAGGTGAATTCTTAAGGCTACTCATAGTAAGGAGTAGTATCATAGATGAGCTTATTTATTTATTTATTTTTCGCGGGGAAGATGAGCTTATTTATTGTCACATAGTAACATAGTACTCCCTCCGTCCGGAAATACTTGCCGCATAAATGGATAAAAATGAATGTATTTAAAACTAAAATACATTTAGGTACATCCATTTTGATTACAAGTATTTCCGGACGAGGGAGTATCTACCTAAGTTATTTTAAAACTCCCTCTTCTTTAATGGTCTGACTCTGGTACGTTGGTACGTCAGCGTGTTTGCTGGTGCCGAGTGCATCATAACGGCCATCGTTACTATGGCTAGCCTAACGTCTCTCACAAATCTTTCTCCGCCATCGCTTCCCTTGCGTTCCACACCGGTGGACGGTGGTCGGTGCCCGGCGGGATCACAGCACAGCGGTGCAGACGGCCACGACCTCCCTGGACCCCCTCAATCCTTCGCTACCCAACGACGCCCGCCGCCACGTGACGTGAGCCCATCCAGAAGCCCGTGCAGCGAGAGGCCCCCACTGACGCCAGGCCACCTACCTGTCAGACTTTAACCCTCCCGCAAAGAGGATCCTAGCCTGCCTATGCTGCTAGCTAGGAGTATAGTGCAGAGCCGTCGCGTCGACAAGGGTCAGAGAAGGCAGGGCTCCTCGCGTCGAGGAGCAGGAGGAGTGTGGGCCTGCGGCGGCTCGCGCCATCGCCATGGCGTCGTCCTCGTCCAAGGCCTCCGACTCCTCCTCCCACCGGGACGGCCCCAGGGTAGCGTTCGCCGGCCTCCGATTCCCCTAGCCGCCCGGTTCCCCCATCTCGATCTCCCTCCCGAATCTGATCGGTTTCGATTGTTTTTCGTGCTCCGCAGCGGCCGGATCAGGGGCTCGGCGTGGGCACCTCCTCACTCATGGCGCTCCATGGGAAGCTGACGCAGCTGAAGCGCCAAATCCAACAGGCCCGCCTCGCCTCGATCAAGGTAAAGCACCGACCGCATCTACAGAATTCGCTGTGAATTGTGAGTTTTGTTGGGCCACTCAATCTGGTCCGGGGATTGAGCTTGTGTGCCTGTGTCCTGTTTTGACCTTTGGCAGGAGAAGCTGGAGGCAAACAGGAGGGCGCTGCGGAAGCACACCTGCGGCCTGTTCGATGTGGCCGCCCTGGCGGAGGCGGCGTCGAGGGGCTCGGAGAGCAGCAACGTGCTGTCGCAGCTCGCCGCGGAGGGCCAGTCCAGGATCGTTGGGTGGAACCTGGCGAGAGGGTCTGGGGAGAGGGAGGTTGTGCACGTGCAGGAGGAGAACCTGTCGGCCGACGGGACGCTCGTGCTCTCCAGCTCCGGCGACAGCGCACAGTCCATCGTTTTGCAGCTTGTGAAGCTGCCGCTGGTTGATAAGATTCCTCCCTACACCACGTGGATCTTCCTGGACAAGTATAGTGTTGCTACTCTATTTGACCTGTTTGATGACTTAATATTAGCTTGCTCTTCAGTTCTACGGTACTAGTTCATATGCCATATAGAGTTAACTTGAGATTTATGAAAGGATACTTCAATGTGCATGCATTTAGATGAACAACTTAGTCATGAACTTCAAGAAATATGACTATCGACATGATTGATGCGTCGTGCTACTTAGCATAAGTTTATTAGCTGGATTTATTCTGAGTAGTTTGATTTTGTTAAATGGCTCATACGTCGGTATAAGGACAATTCTTGCATTCCTTTTGTCTTTGATATTTATTCTTTCTGGAACAACACAGCGCAGAAACCAAAGAATGGCCGATGATCAATCAATTGCTGGTAGGAGGAGAATTTACTATGATTCAGCTGGCAACGAGGCTCTAATCTGCAGTGAAAGTGATGAAGAAATTCCACAACCTGAGGAAGAGAAGCATGTTTTCACTGAAGGAGAAGATCAGCTAATATGGTATAATAGTAGAATCTATAGTGGCCAATCGAGATGCTTTTTTTATACCTATTAATGTTAAACTTGAAAATGCTTGCTGGCTGGCACAGATTCTAGAAGGACTTAGTAGTAGACTATTCTTTAATACCTTGTTTCATCACCAATTTTGCCATCTTCTCACTTATCATGGTATTGGAGATGCAATGTTGGTCTCTTCACAACCTCAGTGCTACTGAAAACCTCAAGTTCCTTTTTGAAACAAACCACATGCTTTTTTGAACTTTAGTTCTATTTAGTTTACAACTTCACATTTTTTTCTTGGATGCTTTAATATGAATCTACTTATATTATACTTTGCGAACATTTGTGTAACCAAGGCTAAATATTTAATCGACTGCTATTTAGGTGACACTTAGTTAAATAGAGACAAGTTGTCTGTACATGGGTACACTTTCTCGAGGCCACAATAACCTGTGACAAAAGTGCTCATTTAGTCAAGCAATGTAATTATATTGCTTGTGCACATATAAGAATATACCTTTTCAAAGACGCAAAACTTTTGTGTTTTCTCGAAAAATATATTTGAATAAGAATAGGAACTCCTTAATTAGATCTGGTTAACTTAATCATTATTATCCTGCAAAAATAATGACTACTTTGCACAATGTTCCTGTTATGTGCTATCATGGCAATGCCATCCCCATCTCTTTACAATCAACCTTGCAAAAAAAAAACTATGTATAACTTGTCTGATTCTGAGTTTCTGACTATCTGCTGCAGGAAAGCTACTCAGGAACGCGGGTTAAGTCAAGAGGATTTAAATGTTATCTGTCAGTTTATTGATGCATCTCCTTCAGAAATCGAGGTGATGTGCCACGAAAAATACAAATTCTTTGTAGCAAGATCTTCATTAAGTGATATCACCACAAATAGCAAACGTCTTTTGACTTACAATTGTTTCTGTTGATTTCATTACAATTACAGGGTAGATCTGAATTTCTTTTTGAGAAACACGAGAAGCACTCTGAATTTTCTGATAAGATAGAGAGCCAACTTCCTCTTGACAAGACTGTGGATATAGTTTTGGATTCTTTTGATAATCTCTTCTGCCGCAGATGTTTGGTAATTCTACTTCTGTCAATCTACCACTTCTAGTCCTGTTTTTAATGTCGGTTTGTGCAACTATGTTCATCAGGGTGTGATTTATTTGATGATATATGTTCATTCAGGTTTTTGATTGCCGTCTCCATGGCTGCTCTCAAAACTTAGTATTCCCAGTGAGTAACAATTCATTTCATGTTCTGATAAAAATATTTCTCTGCGTTGCTAAGTATAACTCTTATTCTTGTCAGAGTGAGAAGCAACCCTGTGGGTTTGAGCTCGACGGAAACAAGAGTCCATGTGGTGACCAATGCTACCTTCGAGTATGCTTCACCTCAGATTTTACAATTATATTCATTGGCATTAACTTATTTTTCTTTAGGTTTTCAGTTAAATCGTACCAGCCCCTGTAGCAAATCTATGAAACTATTTTACTGAACTTCTATTGGTGGGGAACATTGTTAGAGTTTTGGTGCCCAAGGGTTTCCTTGTAGATATTGGAAGATACGGCACGATCCACTATTCCAAAGATACTAAAAACCTTAATTTTTACAATTCACTCTGTTATGCACATCTGCAAAATTTTGATTTTTAATTCAACTGTGTTATTGAGAACCAAAAAGACAAGTGATAGTTGTATTACATATGAACACTTGAACCGTGAATGGAGCGAATTTATCTTTTAAGTACTTCACAGCATGTTTGGACCTGGCATTGGAATTTTGTAGGCGTGCACATTGTAACATGTCCTACATCTTTGAATGTTCTGGAGTTTTTTTGGTACTGGATCAAGCACTTCTTCTAAAATGCTAAATGAGAAACGCGACCTGTGGATGCCAATGCCAGTGAATTTGACTGATGTTACTTTTTGGCAATTTGCCGATTACTTTTATACAATATTTGGTCTTTTAATTGCTACTAATAACTTTATAGATCCGTCCTTTCAGTTGAGCATGTTTACTGTGCTCCGAGGCTAATTGTGGTATTAGTTTGTCCACAGAGAAGAGAAGGATTTCAAGACATACGCAAACATGATTATGCTTCTTCTGCAACACATAATATGGAGTCAAGATCCACCTTACACAAAGTTGGTACTGATATGGTATCTGAATCAGAAGATTCAAACCGAGAGGAAGAAATCATTAAATCAAGTATATCTGTTGGAACCAGCAGATCAAAAATATCTTTTGAAAGTGCTGAAAAACATACTACACTGCCTTCTGGGGATGCTTCTGAAACTGAAAATGTATCCACTGATATGCTTCTAAGAAGTTTAGGGAAGCGCAAGGTTTCAAAAGGACCAAGGTCTAGTGATGATTTCCCTTATAAAAAGCCAAGGATGCTTCCTTCAGATATTCCTTTTGCAAGCCATATATTGAATAAGCATTCTACTTCGGAGATTGGTGACACAAGACCAGATATCAGAGAATTTGGAGGCAATCAACTAGATGACCCCAATAAGAAAACTTCTAATAAAGATAGTTGCGGTGGAAGCCCAACTAGTACTACTGAGGATGCAGCAAGAAATACTAATAAAGAATCTTCAGCAAATAATTTGTTCAGTTCCAGCAGGGAGCACGCTCTTTCTCATTGGAGTACCCTAGAGAGGGATTTATATCTGAAGGGAATAGAGATATTTGGGAAAAATAGGTAAATTTACATATATAAGGTGCAATTTCAAGTGTTATATCTCCCCCTAGGTTTTGTGGAAACAGACTTCCCTGATTAATTGAACTGTTGCTTCTGGCAAATCTTAACACTGGTGTAAATTTCCACAGCTGTCTAATAGTCAGAAACCTATTATGTGGCCTGAAAACCTGCATGGAAGTGGCTAGCTACATGTACAACAATGGTGCAGCAAACATGAGTAAATCCATTTCGGGCGATTTCACAGAAACTGAACAAAACTACATGGTATGTATTGAATCACGTTGGTAGTCTCCTGCTCTATTTCACTATTTCGTATGTACTCAGATTAGGAATGTTAAAACAAACTAAATGCTGGCAGTCATATTGTTCTCAATGCAGTCACTGCTGCTGCTGCTGCAGAAAGAATTACATACTTCAGTTAGTATTTATTGCATGGCATGATGCTCCTGATTTTGAGGTTCTGTTTCTTCCGATGAAGTTAGGTGTTCTTTCAGCACAAAAGTGAAATATCTTAGACATGGTTTGTATAACTGCTGTTCAGCCAGAGTTCATAATATGGTAGATTTTCAAAGTCTTGAGTGGTTTAGGGGTTACAATTAGGTCATTTTCCCATGAATTAAGGACATACTCTACTGCTCCTGTGGGTTTTCTGTTTTCATTTCGAGGAGCAACATTTGCAATATTATTGAGCAAAAAGGGTGAGATGCAATAAAATCGCTAACTTAGTGACAGAAAGATATGGGAGGAGTGCATGTCTCAGCCTTCCATTAGGAACCACACCTATTACAAGTTACCATCATTAACCAGCCCAGCCTTCACAAATGAAGCAACCAGGATCAGTATTACTGCACATATAAAAGTCAAAACATGCAGAGACTAACTTTATTTTCCACTGGTATTGTTACGCCAGCATCATATTTTTTTGTCCATGGATTTGTAGGAGCAAGGCATGGTTGTGAGAACAAAAGTCTGTCGTCGAAGGGGCAGAACTCGAAAGCACAAATATCCTTCGAAGGCTGCAGGGCATCCAGCCATTAGGAAAAAAGTTGGTGATGGGAAGCAATGTGACAGACAGTATACACCGTGTGGGTGCCAGGAAATGTGCAACAAAAATTGCCCCTGTGTGGAAAATGGGACATGCTGTGAGAAATACTGTGGGTATGTTCCCATTATATCGAGCAAAAATCCGTTACC
Source organism: Aegilops speltoides (assembly GCA_021437245.1). NCBI lineage: Eukaryota > Viridiplantae > Streptophyta > Magnoliopsida > Poales > Poaceae > Aegilops > Aegilops speltoides. The sequence goes on from CM038144.1 coordinate 337,990,995, forward strand.
CACCTTTATGCATCCACAGTATTTCCTTGTATTTGACGCGCAAAGTGAAAGTGATCATATAATGACTAATGACATCTACAGTTCTCTTTTATCATCATATTAGTGTAAGCAAATGCAAAGGAAAAACTTGACCCTGGCTTCATTTGTTAATTATCATATTTAGGTGTTCAAAAAGCTGCAAAAACAGATTTAGAGGCTGTCATTGTGCAAAAAGTCAGTGCAGAAGCAGGCAATGCCCATGTTTTGCTGCCAGTCGAGAATGTGATCCGGATGTTTGCAGAAACTGCTGGGTGAGGTAATCAGCACTTATAAAATAAGATCTCCTTGTAAATGTTGACATAACTGTTTGATAGGGTTAAATGATTTGCTTTTAGCTACGTATCATGCACATGTTTAGCTTTATTCAGATTTATGGTGTGTTTTAGTTTGCCAAACTTCACATGATGTTCATTCTCTTCAGCTGTGGAGATGGTTCACTAGGCGAGCCACCAGAAAGAGGTGATGGTTACCAGTGCGGAAACATGAAGCTCCTCCTAAAACAACAACAAAGGGTGATAACATACTCCTGTAGTTTTGTCCTCTTGACATCATTGTACGCTACCTGTTTCATGCTAATTGTTGATCATAATTCAGATTTTGCTTGGAAAATCGGACGTTGCAGGATGGGGTGCGTTCATTAAGGTCAGATCACAGAAGCTTGTTTGAGTGTCATAGCTTTCCCTTTCTTCTTTTGGCTAATTTTATTTTTGTTTCTTGCAATACCAGAACCCTGTGCATAAGAATGACTATCTTGGAGAGTACACTGGTGAATTGATTTCTCACAAAGAAGCAGACAAACGCGGCAAAATTTATGACCGGGCAAATTCTTCATTCCTCTTTGATTTAAATGATCAGGTATCCCTGCATCACGTGCTGTGCATGTGCATACAGTCATATTGAAAAAATAACAGATGGTTGAAATCAAAGTGGTAACCTTTAATTTGATTGATTGCTTCACACAGTTTGTATTGGATGCATATCGGAAGGGGGATAAATTGAAGTTTGCAAATCACTCCTCCAGCCCCAACTGCTATGCAAAGGTAAGCATTGTAATGCAATGCCGCTTCATGCTTTGTCTTCACCGTAATCTATTGTAAATTTGTAATACAATGCAGCTTCATGCTTTGTCTTCACCGTAATCTCATTTCATGTTACGATCCTATCCAGGTGATGATGGTGGCCGGTGACCATCGGGTTGGTATCTACGCAAGGGAGCATATTGAAGCTAGTGCCGAACTCTTCTATGATTACCGGTATGGACCAGACCAAGCCCCAGCCTGGGCTAGGAGACCAGAAGGGGCAAAGAAGGATGAAGCGTCTGGTTCTCATCGTCGAGCACACAAAGTTGCTTGATAGCTGAAGAGCAGCTCCGATGATATAGGCTGCTGTAAACTATTGCCATACTTCAACAAACTTCTATCCCAGTTCATTATACAAGGGAGACCGATTGTTGGCCTGATAAAAAGAATGTGTATTCCTTAAGAAATAAAGTCCCAAGTACCAAGCTTGTGGATGAGTGACAAATAAGCTTTTATTGATAGTCTGAATGATAACATAATTGTGTGTGAACATGCTTGCCTGTACTCTTGAGAACTTATACATGGTTTTCAAACTGGAGTTGCCTGAACATCTACATGTTGAGGTGGACCAAGATGGTAATAAAAATTTGTGCTATATAAGTCTTATCTTTTGGTAGGCAAGGAAAAGATGAATTTTATTCGCGTCTTAAACTCTCTTAGTTGTATTGTGCAAAATGTTGGCAAATGTTTCAGAATCCATATCACAACTTGCTTGACACATTACCAGCTGGGAAGAGATGAAATAGAAGGAAAAAACAATCATAAAATTTATATCCAGAGAGAAAATATATACTCCAATAATTGCTGTACACAATATTAGCTGGGACAAGAGGACATTTTAAGATGGCAAGCAAGTCACTAACTTGTAAAACCGTTGTCGTGTGAGGATACTAAATGGTATAACAACAGCTCATTCCATGTATCAGGCACTCCAGGAAGGCACCAGTGGCTGCAATCCTGAGTGCTGGATGCTGTTAAATCTCCTGCCTTACTCCCATACACAGAGGGGTGGCCATCTATCCTGAGCCCAGATAGATTGGTAATGTTCAGAATTGTTACAGGAGTCTTCATTTGCTTCACCACTTGTTCCAACATCACATTTCTCTCGGGCACCGGCCTTGCCCGAGTGTCATTAAGAGGCATTGTGCTCTCTCTGCAGTGCCCCCCGGAATTCCACTCCCCGCCGCTGAAACCAGTGGTAAGTTGTTATTGCTGACCATGTTTTGCTTATTGGGGATTGCAGCAAATAAATCGAAGTTGCCCGTATTGGAATTGAAAAGCTCAGATCAGAGGGAGCAAACCTGAAGTGTGATGGGGACGAGCTTCGGAAGAACACTTGCGTTTTCCGTGGATCGATGTAACGGTCGACCCATGATGCCCATGTGGTTAGTGCTCGATGGAAAGCTGTGGAGGCGTCGAGGTGGGGATGGACAGTATCCCCTTCTTGATAATAATTCAATCTGCAAGCAAATGGAATATTTAGATCCCATAAATTATGTTGGTTTGCGCCCCTTCGCAGAAACATGCTACTCTTAGAGCATTTACTCTGCAAGTCCTAAGTTTTGCAAGAATAGAAACATAGACAGTGGCAGCTCATTTACAAATCTAAACTATCGTAACCAGATAAAATGCCTGTCATGCAAACTAACTAAAATTTAAAAACAGCGGTTAATTCTTTTCTGAGTTCATCAGCACTCACCCAGCTTTTGTTTTATGATGAGACCACCAATGCGCAGTATTAAACACAAGCACATCCACCCCCTTCCATCTTGACGAGCTCCGGTCGATGGTATCAATCCGCAGTGTCCTTGCACGCTTTTGGCCAATTCTCGACTTGCCTTCATGCACCAAGAAATGGGTGACATGGTACTCCACAGTGCAGTTGTAGTCCTGCAGAAACCATGCCCATATGATGCCTACACGGTACCTTAGACACTGAATGGAGTATTTCCGCACAAGATCAATGACATACGAACCAGGAACTTGAAATTGTAATCCCCTCTCTCCTTGGTAATCTTGCGACCACGGGTTTCATGAATCCTTGCAGGGTCTGACACTGCTTCTCTCAGCAAGCACATCATGGACTCCCACTGATTCCTGTTAAGGGAGTCCCCTGCGAACACCAGACGCTTTCCGCGCAGCATCTCGAGCATTTTCCTAGCATCAAACCTGAATTTTCACAGCAAGCAAAGTTAGCAGATGCCAAATTGCTCATATACCAAGCCTAAGTCAGTAAATGCAAAAATTTCAATCGCTAAGTCTTAGCATCCAGGAAACTGGGGAAATATAATAATTGTATAATAATGCAGCACCTAGGGATATTGCAATGCCTTGGCTGCCACCTCCACTTGGTATACTTTTGTTCCGTTCTCCCATTTGCTTCACAGCTGAACCCTTGGTCTACGAATGGGCACGAATTGCTTGCGTAGAGTGGATAGCTCTCATCGAACACCCACCTCCCATCGTAAACATCGCACTGCGCTATGGTGCTTCTTGCCAAATCCGTTTTTCTCTGAACCGCCTCCTGAATCACATTAGCATCTTGCTTATTTTTTGGATTGGCTAGAGCTTCTCCCGCATGGCCACGGCCGCCTTTTGTCCCCAATGCAGGACCTGAAGCTTCCATGGAAGAATTCACAGCTTGTGCCGACTTGGCTCGACCCAATTTCTCCACTGACGCAGCTGCTCCACCGGAAGCAGAAGCATTGACTAAATTTGACCTTGTCGAGACAACATCAGCTTTGCTCAGGTTCTCGCCTTCGGCGGAGTTGGGTTTCTCTGAAACTGAATCTTTCGCCAGCTTCTCACCGTCTTCACCTTCTTGAACAACCCCTTTCTCCTCCACTGCCGAATCCAAACCTCGGGGAGAATAGCCTCCAGCTTCCGCAACCTCGGGGCTCTCCGAAACCGCACCACCCGCGGCCGCGGGGGTTTCAAAAATCCCACCTCCAGGGCCGGCTTCATCAACCTTCATTGCCGAGCCCACGGGCAAACCGCCAGCACGCCCGCGGCGGTCTCCCTCCACGGCCGAATCTCCCCCCAAGGCCCCGCCTCCGCCGCCAATAAACGCCTCCGTTTCGACCTCAACTCCCGCATCGCCGCCGCCGCCGCGAACCGGCGGGCCCGCAGTGGCAGAGCCGTTGGCGCCGATGGAGGCGGCGAAGGGGAGGTGGATGGGGCGGCCGAAGCGGAGGGCGAAGAGGGAGAAGAGGAAGGAGAAGAGGAGGGAGGAGGAAGCGAAGGAGATGAGGCGGAGGCTCTTGGGGCTCGCGAGGCGGCTGGGGGAGGAACCACCCCTCTGCCTCTCCATTGCCAAGAGAGAGGCTGTCGGCGAGGTCGGGGCCTGTGGGCTGTGGCAGACTGGTAATAAAGGCGGCGGTGGCGACCCGGGAAGCAGGAAAAACACAAGGAGGGGGCCGCTGCAACGGAAACGGAACGGGGACTTCGGGTGTTGTGGAGTAAGTGGAGTGACTTTGTCTCTGCACCTGCTGCTGCCGACCGCTATTTTTATTCTCTTTTCTTTCGGTATATGTGTAGAAAAAGAACAGAGGCAAGTACTCGTACTCTAGCCTTTCGTTGATCACTTGATCAGCTCCGGCTCCACTACCATATCTTCAATATACTCCCTCCGTCCGGGTTTATTAGACCTAAAGACAACTTCTCTTAGACCAAGACACATAGTAATTTGCTCACATTAATTTTTTTATTCCACTCTCAATGCACTCTCTCACATGCATGCAGCCAATGAAAAAGCACGCATGAGGTGTATTAATTTTTCAGCCATGACATCAACAACAATGGCTTTTAATGCAACCAATGAAATTGTTGCATGCATGCACGTTTCCAAAGTAGGGCCTTATAAAAGGGGACATGCTTGTGATGCTGAGAAGCCTAATAAACCCGGACGGAGGGAGTATATAGCTAGCGAAAGTACCTTTCTAATCTCTGAGCTCAAATGCTCCTCCGGTGAACAGTAAAATCGAAAAAATTCTAACAATTTTGATTTTTTTTTTGACAAACTTTAAGAAATATTTCAAGTGCACGCAAAATGCGTTTGAAAGTAACACCTTGCAGCGATGTGATTTCATGATGAATTTTTGATTGTACTACAAACATTTCTTAAAATTTGCCACAACAAAATTCGGTATTTTTGAAAAAAAATCTATTTTTTAATTTACAGTTCATCTAGGAGCATTTGAGCTCGAGATAAGAAACTCCACTTCCAATAGCTAGCATTCATTGAGTTGGGCGTTTTGGCAACCGAGCTTCATGGAGCCCAAATTTTTTGTTAAAATTTAAACTTTCTGGTTAGGTGATAATTTCCATTCTTTCGTGCTATTTATATTTAATAAATAATTATTTTGAGCAAAAACAGTAGGGGGAAATCCCTACTGTGACTCTTTTTCATTAATAGGATGGGGCCATATACTATGGATTTACAAGAGTTGGCTATGCCAGAGTTACATTCACAAGTAATCTAACCAGGATTGCATCCCTTCCTTCAAACTAGTTTTTGCCTTCTTTATGATAAGCTCAAAATGAACTTCGATGCAACATATACAGTATTCCAAGCTCTTGGATTTATGATCAAATATAATGTTGTTTATGTGCTTCCATAAGCTCCAGTATATAGCAATCATGCACTCTTTGAATGGTAGTATGTTTGCTCTCTCCTTTGCTTCCACCAACATATTGTTTGTTCATATCAATATCCCATTCAATACCTAGGGCCAGCCAAAAATGTTGACTGAAGTCGCTGGGAAAGAAAGGGTGCATAAGGTGTACATTTGGTTCATCATCACGCAGAACACATTTGATGGGTTTCAAATAGAAACTGGCCAACAGGTCCCTAGTGTTTAACTTGTCAAGCAACAATAGCCAGAAGAAGAATTTTTGTTTTGCCAAGCAGCAAGACCTCCAAATCCACTAAAATGGCATGGGGGCATCAGGAGGGTTACCAATCAATTCAGTATATATTCTTTTTGTAGAGTATTTACTTGAGGACCATTTGAATTGCCATGTGTCACTGTTGTGGGTTTCAACTTGTACTGCTAGCATATCCATCAGAGTAATACTTTGTTGCACTGCAATGGCAGACATGGGTATATGGAACATCTCATAAAAATCATTGTTGCCCATATACGGGCGGAGGCAACAATAAAGGTCTTTATCTTTAGCAAATAAGAATAGCTGGGGAAACTTACTAGGAAGTATATCATCATCCCATTTATCATAGCATAGATTGATAGTATCGCCACATGCCACTTTACAAACAGTCATGTCTTTGAAATCATTCAGAATAGAGCAGTAGCCCCTCCATCAGAATGAACCCGCGCAGGTGTTTTTACATTAAAACCCCTGAGCGATTTTATGCTATCAAAGTAGGTGGATTGGTCTGTGGTGCTCACTAAACATGCTATTCGACGGGTTCAGACATAGGTCTTAGATGATCTCGATCTTGAAGAAAGCATAATCAATGTCATTTTAAGAGAAAGATGGCACTATGGATTGAAGGTAGCTTTTTTCTCCATATGGGAAATCAAAACTTCATTTGATTGACCGCTATAAGGATACAAATCGCCAGGTTCATTAAGAATAAAAATGAGCAAGAACTCCATTGAATTATATCAGACTCAATATCGATTATTTCAAGTAATAGCGAGTTTATTGATTGTGAATAGTGGAGCACTTGTAATCTATTAAGCTGGCTACTTTGCCATTTCTGTAATATGTATTCCATATCATCTGCACCCATGGCATATCTTGATGATTGAAGAATTGGTATAAGTATTTCATTAGTGGGGCTCTGTATTGAGTTCTAAGGTCCAGTACACCAAGTCGACCAGCCCTTTTGGGCATACGTACCTTATCCCATTTCACCAGGCATTTACCATGCTTGTTAATTCCATTTCCATACCATAAGAAGCATCTTCCAGAATTTTCGAAATGATCTAGAATGCTAAATGGTACTCTAATGTTGCACATAGCAAAAATGGGTAGTGCAAAAACCACAACTTTAAGATGAACAAATCTGCTAGCATATGACATCATCGAAGCAATACCAGATAGTCTTTTATCTAACGTGGATACCATAGGCATCAAATCATCCACCCTAGCCCTAGTTTATCCCATGGGGAGGCCACGGCATGTGAAGGCCATACTTCCTTTCTTATTACATCCAAGGATGTCAGCCAACTACATTGCTCTATCATCAAATAAATTGGTAGGTACAAGGGAGGATTTATTGTAGTTCACTTTAAGTCCATAAATTCAGAGAATATGTTCAGAACATGCATTAACTGTGATAGTTGCCGAGGTTCAGCAGGCAAGATGATGAGTGTGTCATCAACATATTGAATGAAAGGATATGTCATGTTACCTTGAAATTTAATGGGTGGGATATGTGGCCCTCATGCCAAGCTTTATTAATAAGAACTTATAACAGTTCAGCAGCAAGGACAGTGGGTCACCCTGTCTAACACCTCTTTTGCATTTGATAATCTTGCTAGGTATGCCATTGATGATGACAGATGTTGATGTGGTTGTAAGAATCATTTCGATCCACCGATCCATTTATCGCTAAATCCAAGGTGTTTTAACATAAACAATATGGCATTGTAGTCCACCTTATCAAATGCCTTCTCAAAATCAAATTTGAATATAATAATAGCCTTTCTAGATCTATGGCACATATGGATGTATTCAAATGCCTAGGCAAGGAAATCCTGAATGGTTTTGGTTTTGATAAATCCATGTTGATTTTTGCTAACCAGAGGAACAATAATAATTTGAACTTTGCTAGCTAGTATCTAGGTAAGTATTTTAATGGGCATACTCACCAATGAGCTCGACCTAAAATTATTAGGGGTCTCGAGATTATCTTTTTAGGATCAAGGCAATATTTGAAGAGTTGGTAGGTGTGACATCCACTATTTCATCATAGAAATCCTGTATGAATTTATAAAAGTTGTCCTTGATAATGTGCCAGCATTTCTTCAAGAATATGCTATTAAATCCATCAGGTCGAGGGGATTTGTCATTTGGCATAGTTTTGATTATCTCATCAATTCCCTCATGTGTGAAAGGTATTTCTAGATCCTCCAGGTCAACATTATTGGTGTCAAAGTTCATAGAAGTGTCATCAGCCATTCTAATTCCCTCTTTAAATGATTGCCATAGGATTGTAGCTTTCTGTTCATGGTCATGGACAATGACATTGTCGAAACATAAAATGAAGGAGATATAGTTATTTCTAAAGACATGTGTACCAATGGCATGAAAGAATTTAGTATTTTCATCGACTAGATAACCCATCTGATGTTGGCTTTAATTCTCCAGTACTTCCTCTTGGTTTCCAAGAGTTTATTTGTGTGTATAATAAGCACTTCCTTGAAGTTATTTTCTTGAATAATTAAGAGCCTTTGGTCCTCTAGTCCATCTAGGAGCTTGACATAGAAACAACATTTTTCAATTGTTTTATTGAGCTGAGATAGTTTCTTACTCCAAGATTTCAAACCTTTTTTTGATGGATTTGAATTTTACCACAATATTTTTTGTACAGTCTACATAATAAGTGCAATTCTTCCAATAGTTATCAACAGTTTCAATAAAACCTTTAGATTCAGCCTAGAATTCCTCATATCTAAATATTTGGCATTTAGGTATATGACTTTCTATTTGGACCTTAATAGGTACATGATCATAAGACAATTTTGCAATAGTAACAATCATGGTATTTGGGTATCTAGTGGTCCAATTAGAATTGGTAAAAATATAGTCTAGTTTTTCCAGTAGGGGGAAATTCTTGGTGCACTCGAACTTTAAGAGGAATTTCAACCAAGTCATGATTTACAATGATGTTGTTGAACGTCATCATCATGTTGTTATTGTCCCCACCAGCTATGTTTCTATCATCTAGGCTTTACAATTAGCCACCGCTCCATGGTGGAAGTATCTAAGTTCATCGTCCAAGTAGTGACTTCCAACTTGCCTTTAGTAGAGTTAGGACCATAAACATTGGTGATATACCAAGTAGAATTATCCAAATTGGAAGTAAATTCAATGGTGATTTGGTAGTAATCATTGATATCAACTTGTCTTTAAATATATTACCATTCCAAATAGTAATTATACCACCAGAGCACCCTTCTGATGGTACATAGATGAGCTGATTGAATCTTCTGGGGTAGAATTTTTTTTATATATGATTGATCAAGTAACTCCCTTTTGGTTTCTGTATGGTAAGTATGCAACATGTACTTTTATCCACTTAAAGTCTAATGTCAATCCATCTGTTAGAGGAATTGATGCCTCTCACATTCCAATTAAGTATTCTAGCTTCATTCATGATCATTGTTGAGGGAGTTGATTGTCTCATGCCCTAATTAGCATAACATGAGATATATTCATACCGATGAAGATGATTGCTAGAATAAAGTAACTGCATTGGACAAGGACTACATCATGCATATATGCGACAAGACATGTAGTTTATAATGAGAGTGGAGTCTTTATAATGTACATAACTGAAAGTGGAGTAATAGCAGACATAATGTGCCCACAAGCACCAACATTATAATTTATTACAAAGCATGAAGTTCAGATGCATTACGTGCACCAAAGAATATTGAATAAAATCCATAACATGAAGCATAATAAATAAAACTAGGATAGGTGGTCTGCTTATATGGGAGCAGTCCAAAACCTAGAAGTTGATGGAGGAGCTAATCATGAGAGCTGTCGTAGTTAAGTACTAAGGACGACACTTCATGAGGTGCCATCTTACAAGGCCCAGTGATTATAGCCTGTAGGGTCTCCAGGGAAAGGGAAGGAGGTGGTGGGGCTTTCTTGTTAACAATAATGGCATCGAACTTGGGTCCCAAGTTAACGACAACATAATGTTTCTTCTTGGATCCAGTGGTGTTCTTTAGATCAGTTTGAGTTTGTACTTTCTGAACTTTGTCCTTTTCAGTAGCAGCCATAACAGACTCCTTGTCTTTGAAGCCCACGTTGATCTGGGCAATTCTGCCACTCCTCCTATAGAGTGATTCATCCACAATAGTGTGTTTCTTCCTCTTGTTGGGTCCATTCCCTGGCTTACAGATTTCTACAAAGGAGTTCTCAGTGATCTCAACAAGCCTAGTTGAACTAGTGGCACCAGGTTGATCCTAGACAATAAGTATCTGAAGATAACATCTCCTCCCGCCATAAATCAGACTTTCCACACCAATTAGGTTACATTTAATATTAACTATCTTGGAACCACCTAGCTTGGGTATGATCTCTTGAGCATTAGTAACAAGGTTGCCAATCAGTCCCTGAAGTGCAGCAAGATTTTCAACCATGACATCAACAACAGGTTCAGTAGTGTTGCCAATGGGAGCAGTACCAGACTCAATGTTGACTTCATAATTCATATAAGTGTTATTGGCAACAAAAACAAGGTTGTTGACAATGGGAGTAGAGTTCTCCATTTCTTGTGCTGATGGAATAGGGATGAAATCAAGAGAAACACCATTCATGTCCCCATCATTGTCCATTGCAATAGCAGGTTGTTGAGCTGCAGTAATAGGCCACACATGATCTGCAACATTCGGTATAACAAGTTCAACATGCTCCTCAACGACATCAACATCTTCATATGGAGCACCCAAGTGCTCATTATGCATGCCAACCACAACTTGTTCAATAGGAATGTTTCCCAACACCTCATCATGCCAAAAACTGCCATGCACATGGGATAATGGATGTGGGTTACCGCCGTCAGGTGGCAATGGATCTTCACCCCCCCCTTGTTGTCTGATAAGCTCACGGGACAAGATGTATGTGAGGCATGTCCATGAATTTCTGTATCCAACATCATCAATATTCTGCAAAAGCACAATACTAATAGACAGAGTGCCAACATTGATAACTCTAATCTTAACCACAATCCTCGTCTTATCCCTATGGTCCTTGTTCCAGATCAAGAAGCGCCCAAAAGGGGAAACAGTGCGGCTCACCACCCCAACTTCCGAGAATTCTGGGGGTAATTCATAAGCATAATCCAGACATCATGGGTGAACGTAATGATACGATAATTTATGCTGCGATCATGCCTACTAATCCTCATAACTGAGTCTCCAATCTAGAAGGGGTTATTACTGGTAATAATATCTCTAGAACATGTAGTTGTAAATTGGATCAGAAATGTACCCATACCACATTTGGAGGTGAAATTGATTCTCCATCAGTGGGCCTCGAGGTAGTCGGTTATCATCACATTCGCTCAGTGAAATTTCTCTAACGAGATCTTTAGCTCGAGCGTGGCGATTTCCCACAAGTTACAGACCATGGGGAGGTCACCGACGAGCATGATGTAGCCTCACTGATCATGGAGGGGACCTGGCTAGACGATCTTGGTGCTTACAAGGAGGAGTGGGTATGTGTTGCAAGGGTAGCACACAATTGCCGCAGAGCTTGGGGTTACTGGTGTGTTAGAGCCACAGTGCAGAGTATGAGAAGATCAAGAGGCCAACGGGAGAGTAGAGGATTTATTGTGATGACTGGTTTCCAAATGCTTGACCCGATATATCTATACGCTATTTTCTTATTGAAATAGAATCTAGTGATGTGATTGTAACCGCAACAGGCTCTGCATCTGATCCTGTTTTAACAAACGACAAAATTATGGTCATATCCAAGGCATCAAGAACATAAAAAATTATTTTTATGTTTATCCGAAATATGTATCGTCTCCTCATGCATTTTATTGGTGGGCCGATGGCTAGTAGAGATTTGGGCCGAATCAGGCCTAGAACCTAGACCCATATTTTGACCAGAGTTTGAATTTTGGACAAGGACACAACTGTTCAATACTTTATGCATTGGAGTAGGTTGCACACGTACCTCATTGTTCTAAAGTAGCCGAATACCCAAAATAGTATGATTTGATCCATGAGAACCAATAGGAATCGTGTTGGCACTAGTTAATACCTGATTGTTACATGGATCTTCACTCCCAACATTTGCATTGGACGGTGTTGGGGCATCTTGTGGCGCTGATAGAATATTAGAGATCCTTTTGAAGGAAATATGCCCTAGATGCAATAATAAAATTACTATTTATTTCCTTATTTCATGATATGTTTATTATTCATGCTAGAATTGTATTAACCGGAAACTTAGTACATGTGTGAATACATAGACAAAACATAGTGTCTCTAGTATGCCTCCACTTGACTAGCTCGTTAATCAAAGATGGTTACGTTTCCTAACCATAGACATGTGTTGTCATTTTATGAACGGGATCACATCATTAGGAGAATGATGTGATGGACATGACCCATCCATTAGCTTAGCATTATGATCGTTACAATTTCATTGTTACTGCTCTCTTCATGACTTATACATGTTCCTCAGACTATGAGATTATGCAACTCCCGAATATCGGAGGAGCACTTTGTGTGCTACCAAACGTCACAACATAAATGGGTGATTATAAAGGTGATCTACAGGTGTCTCGGAAGGTGTTTGTTGGGTTGTCATAGATCGATATTAGGATTTGTCACTCCATGTTTCGGAGAGGTATCTCTGGGCCCTCTCGGTAATACTCATCACTATAAGCCTTGCAAGCATTGTGACTAATGAGTTAGTTGTGGGATGAAGTATTACGGAACGAGTAAAGAGACTTGCCGGTAGCGAGATTGAACTAGGTATGATGATACCGACGATCGAATCTCGGGCAAGTAACATACCGATGACAAAGGGAACAACGTGTGTTGTTATGCGGTTTGACCGACAAAGATCTTCGTAGAATATGTAGGAGCCAATATGAGCATCCAGGTTCCGCTATTGGTTATTGACCGGAGATGTGTCTCGGTCATGTCTACATAGTTCTCGAACCTGTAGGGTCCGCACGCTTAACGTTCGATGACGATTTGTATTATGAGTTATGTGATTTGATGACCAAAGTTTGTTCGGAGTCTCGGATGAGATCATAGACGTGACGAGGATTCTCGAAATGGTCGAGACATAAATATCAATATATTGGAAGGCTATATTCGGACATCGGAAAGGTTCCGAGTGATTCGGGTATTTTTCGGAGTACCGAAGAGTTACGGGAATTCGCCGGGGGAATTAGTGGGCCTTAATGGGCCATATGAGAAAGGAGAGAAGGGCCTCAAGGGGTGGCTGCACGCCCCCCTATGGGCTGGTCCGAATTGGACTAGGAGGGGGCGGCCCCCCTCCTTCCTTCTCCCCTCTTCCTCCTTCCCTCCTCCTACTAGGAATAGGAAAGAGGAGGGGAATCCTACTTGGACTGGGAGTCCTAGTAGGAATCCCTGTTGGGTAACGTAGTAATTTCAAAAAAAAAATTCCTACGCTCACGCAAGATCATGGTGATGGCATAGCAACGAGAGGGGAGAGTGTTCGTCCACGCACTCGTGAGACCGTAAGCGAAGCGTTAGCACAACGCTGTTGATGTAGTCGACGCCTTCACGATCCGACCGATCCAAGCACCGAACGTCACGGAGCCTCCGAGTTCAAGACACGTTCAGCTCGATGACGATCTCCGGCCTCCGATCCAGCAAAGCTCCGACATGAGTTCCACAAGACGACGGCGTGGTGGCGATGATGATGTTCTATCGCGCAGGCTTCGCCTAAACTCCGCGACGATATGACCGAGGTGGAATATGGTGGAAGGGGCACCGCACACGGCTAAGGAACGATCCGTAGATCAACTTCGTGTTCATGAGGTGCCCCTACCCCGTATATAAAGGAGTGGAGGAGGGAGGGCCGGCCTCTACTATGGCGCGCCTAGGGGGAGTCCTACTCCCACCGGGAGTAGGATTCCCCTTTCCTAGTCCAACCAGAGTCCTTCCATGTATTAGGAGTAGGAGACAAGGAAGGGAAGAGAGAAGGAAGGAAGGAGGGGTGCGGCCCTCCCTAGTCCAATTTGGACTAGGCCATGGGGCGCGGCCTGCCCTAGGCAGCCCTCTCTCTTTCCCGCAGGACCCAATAAGGCCCAATACTTCTCCCGGCGAATTCCGTAACTCTCCCAGACTCAAAAATACCCAATCACTGAACCTTTCCGAACTCCGAATATAGTCGTCCAATATATCGATCTTTACGCCTCGACCATTTCGAGACTCGTCATGTCCCCGATCTCATCCGGACTCAACTCCTTCGTACATCAAAACTCATAAACTCATAATATAACTGCCATCGTAACGTTGCGTGCAAGGACTCTACGGTTCGAGAACTATGTAGACATGACCTAGAACTATTCTTGGTCAATAACCAATAGCGGAACCTGGATGCCCATATTGGCTCCTACATATTCTACGAAGATCTTTATCGGTCAAACCGCATAACAACATACGTTGTTCCTTTGTCATCGGTATGTTACTTGCCCGAGATTCGATCGCTCGGTATCCAATACCTAGTTCAATCTCGCCACCGCAAGTCTCTTTACTCGCTCAGAATGCATCATCCCGTAATCAACTCATTGGTCACATTGCTTGCAAGGCTTATAATGATGTGCATTACCGAGAGGGCCCAGAGATACCTCTCCGACAATCAAGTGACAAAACCTAATCTCGAATACGCCAACTCAACATGTACCTTCGAGACACCTGTAGTACTTCTTTATAATCACCCAGCTTACGCTGTGATGTTTGGTAGTACCCAAAGTGTTCCTCCGTAAATGGGAGTTGCATAATCTCATAGTTACAGAACATGTATAAGTCATGAAGAAAGCAATAGCAACATACTAAACGATCAAGTGCTAGGCTATCGGAATGGGTCATGTCAATCACATCATTCTCCTAATGATGTGATCCCGTTAATCAGATGACAACACATGTCTATGGTTAGGAAACATAACCATCTTTGATCAACAAGCTAGTCAAGTAGAGGCATACTAGTGACACTATGTTTGTCTATGTATTCACACATGTATTATGTTTCCTGTTAATACAATTCTAGCATGAATAATAAACATTTATCATGATATAAGGAAATAAATAATAACTTTATTATTGCCTCTAGGGCATATTTCCTTCATCCTCCCACTTGCACTAGAGTCAATAATCTAGTTCACATCGCCATGTGATTTAACCCCAATATTCATATCTCAGATATGATTAACACCCATAGTTCACATCATCATGTGACCAACACCCAAAGGGTTTACTAGAGTCAATAATCTAGTTCACATCGCTATGTGATTAACACCCAAAGAGTACTAAGGTGTGATCATGTTTTGCTCGTGAGAGAAGCTTAGTCAACGGGTCTGTCACATTCAGAGCCGTATGTATTTTGCAAATATTCTATGTCTACAATGCTCTGCACGGAGCTACTCTAGCTAATCGCTCCCACTTTCAATATGTATCCAGATTGAGACTTAGAGTCATCTGGATTGGTGTAAAAGCTTGCATCGTTGTAACTTTTTACGACGGGCTCTTTTATCACCTCCATAATCGAGAAACATGTCCTTAGTCCTCACTAAGGATATTCTTGACCGTTGTCCAGTGATCTACTCTTAGATCAAAATTGTATTCCTTTGTCAAACTCAGAGCAAGGTATACAATAGGTCTGTTCACAACATAGCATACTTTATAGAACCTATAACCGAGGCATAGGGAATGACTTTCATTCTCTTTTCTATTTTCTTGCCGTGGTCGGGATTTGAGTCTTACTCAATTTCATACCTTTGCAACACAGCAAGAACTCTTTCTTTGACTGCTCCATCTTGAACTATTTCAAAATCTTGCCAAGGTATGTACTCATTGAAAATCTTATCAAGCGTCTTGATCTATCTCAATAGATCTTGATGCTCAATATGTAAGTAGCTTTTACTAAGGTCTTACTTTGAAAAACTCTTATTCAAGTATCCTTTCATGCTTTGCAGAATAATTCTACATTATTTCCGATCAACAATATGTCATTCACATATACTTATCAGAAATGTTGTAGTGCTCCCACTCACTTTCTTGTAAATACAGGCTTCACCGTAAGTCTGTACAAAACTATATGCTTTGATCAACATATCAAAGCGTATATTCCAACTCTGAGATGCTTGCACCAGTCCATAGATGGATCATTGGAGCTTGCACATTTTGTTAACACCTTTAGGATTGACAAAACCTTCGGTTGCATCATATACAACTCTTCTTTAAGAAAACCATTAAGGAATGCAGTTTTGACATCCATTTGCCGATTTCATAAATTGTGGCAATTGCTAACATGATTCGGACAGACTTAAGCATCGCTACTGCTTGAGAAAATCTCATTGTAGTCAACACCTTGAACTTGTCAAAACCTTTTTGCATAAGTCGAGCTTTGTAGATAGTAACACTACTATCAAGATCTGCTTTCCTCTTGAAGATCCATTTATACAACATGGCTTGCCGATCATCGGCAACTCCACCAAAGTCCACACTTTGTTCTCATACATGGATCCAATCTCGATTTCATGGCCTCAAGCCATTTCGCGAATCTGGGCTCATCATCGCTTCCTCATAGTTTGTAGGTTTATCATGGTCTAGTAACATGACTTCCGAACAGGATTACTATACCACTCTGTGCGGATCTTACTCGGTAGACCCACGAGGTTCAAGAGAAACTTGATCCAAGTTTTATGATCAATATCATTAGCTTCCTCACTAATTGGTGTAGTTGTCACAGAACCGGTTCTTGTGATGGACTACTTTCCAATAGGGAGCAGGTACTGTTACCTCATCAAGTTCTACTTTCCTCCCACTCACTTCTTTCGAGAGAAACTCCTTCTCTAGAAAGGATCCGAATATAGCAACGAATATCTTGCCTTCGGATTTGTGATAGAAGGTGTACCCAACAGTTTTCTTTGGGTATTCTATGAAGACGCACTTCTCCGATTTGGGTTTGAGCTTATCAGGATGAAACTTTTTCACATAAGCATCGCAGGCCCAAACTTTAAGAAACGACAACTTGGGTTTCTTGCTAAACCACAGTTCATATGTTGTCGTCTCAACGGATTTAGATGGTGCCCTATTTTAAACGTGAATGCAGCTGTCTCTAATGCATAACCCCAAAACGATAGTGGTAAACTGATAAGAGACATCATAGATTGCACCATATCAAATAAAGTGCGGTTACGACGTTCGGACACACCATAACGATGTGGTGTTCCAGGTGGCGTGAGCTGTGAAACTATTCCACATTGTTTTAATTGAAGACCAAACTCGTAACTCAAATATTCCTCTCCGCGATCAGATCGCAGAAACTTTATTTTCTTGTTACGATGATTTTCCACTTCACTCTAAAATTCTTTGAACCTTTCAAATATTTCAGACTTATGTTTCATCAAGTGATATACCCATATCTGCTCAAATCATCTTGTGAAGGTCAGAAAATAACGATACTTGCCACGAGCCTTCATACTCATTGGTCTCGCATACATCGATGTATTATTTCCAATAAGTCGGTAGCTCGTTCCATTGTTCTGAAGAACGGAGTTTTAGTCATCTTGCCCAAAAGGCACGGTTCGCAAGCATCAAATGATTCATAACCAAGTGATTCCGAAAATCCATCTTTATGGAGTTTCTTCATGCGCTTTACACCGATATGACCCAAACGGCAGTGCCACAAATAAGTTGCACTATCATTATTAACTTTGCATCTTTTGGCCTCAATATTATGAATATGTGTATCACCACGATCGAGATCCAACAAACTATGTTTATTGGGTGTATAACCATATAAGGTTTTATTCATGTAAATAGAACAATAGTTTATTCTCTTACTTAAATGAATAACCGTATTGCAATAAACATGATCAAATCATATTCATGCTCAACGCAAATACCAAATAACACTTATTTAGGTTCAACACAAATCCCGAAAGTATAGGGAGTGTGCGATGATGATCATATCAATCTTGGAACCACTTCCAAAAAACATCGTCACTTCACCTTTAACTAGTCTCTGTTTATTCTGCAACTCCCGTTTCGAATTACTAATCTTAGCAACCGAACAAGTATCAAATACTCAGGGGCTACTATAAACATTAGTAAGGTACACATCAATAACCTGTATATCAAATATACCCTTGTTCACTTTGCCATCCTTCTTATCCACCAAATATTCAAGGTACTTCCGTTTCCAGTGACCATTTCCTTTGTAGTGTAAGCACTCAGTTTCAGGCTTTGGTTCAGCTTTGGGTTTCTTCGTGGGAGTGACAACTTGCTTGTCTTTCCACTTGAAGTTCCTTTTCTTTCCCTTTGCCCTTCTTCTTGAAACTAGTGATCTTGTCAACCATCAACACTTGATGCTCTTTCTTGATTTCTACCTTCGTCGATTTCAACATCACGAAGAGCTCGGGAATCGTTTTCGTCATCCCTTGCATATTATAGTTCATCACGAAGTTCTAGTAACTTAGTGATGGTGACTAGAGAATTCATCAATCACTATCTTATCTCGGAAGATTAACTCCCACTTGATTCAAGCGATTGAAGTACCTGCATAATCTAAGCACATGCTCACTAGTTGAGCGATTCTCCTCCATCTTTTAGTTTTAGAACTTGTTGGAGACTTCATATCTCTCAACTCGGTATTTGCTGGAAATATTAACTTCAACTCTGGAACATCTCATATGGTCCATGACGCTCAAAACGCCTTTGAAGTCCCGATTCTAAGCCGCTTAAGCATGGTGCACTAAACTATCAAGTAGTCATCCTTTTGAGCTAGCCAAACGCTCATAACGTCGCATTTGCTCCTGCAATAGGTTTGTCACCTAGCGGTGCATTAAGGACATACTTCTTACAGGCAAAGAATGAGGATAAACCTCGATCACGGATCCAATCCACATCATTGCTACTAACATCTTTCAACACGTTTCTCTAGGAACATATCAAAATAAACATATGAAAGCAACAATGCGAGCTATTGATCTACAACATAATTTGCAAAATACTACCAGACTAAGTTCATGATAAATTTAAGTTCAATTAATCATATTACTTAAGAACTCCCACTTAGATAGACATCCTCTAATCCTCTAAGTGATTACGTGATCCATATCAACTAAACCATGTCCGATCATCACGTGAGATGGAGTAGTTTCAATGGTGAACATCACTATGTTGATCATATCTACTATATGATTCACGCCGACCTTCGGTCTCCGTGTTCCGAGGCCATATCTGATATGCTAGGCTCGCCAAGTTTAACCCGAGTATTCCGTGTGTGCAACTGTTTTGCACCGTTGTATTTGAACGTAGAGCCTATCACACCCGATCATCACGTGGTGTCTCAAAGACGAAGAACTTTTGCAACGGTGCATACTCGGGAGAACACTTCTTGATAATTAGTGAGAGATCATCTTAAAATGCTACCGTCAAACAAAACATAATAAGATGTATAACAGATAAACATCATATGCAATTAAAATATGTGACATGATATGGCCATGATCATCTTGCGCCTTTGATCTCCATCTCCAAAGTATCTTGTCATGATCTCTATCGTCACCGCACGACACCATGATCTTCATCATCTTGATCTATATCAATGTGTCATCACATGGTCGTCTCACCAACTATTGCTCTTGTAACTATTGCTATCGATAACGATAAAGTAAAGCAATTATTTGGCACTTGCATCTTATGCAACAAAGAGACAACCATAGAGCTTCGCGATCGCCGATAACTTCAACAAAACATGATCATCTCATACAACAACTTATATCTCATCACGCCTTGACCATATCACATCACAACATGCCCCGCAAAAACAAGTTAGACGTCCTCTACTTTGTTGTTGCAAGTTTTACGTGGCTGCTACGGGCTTAAGCAAGAACCAATCTCACCTACGCATCAAAACCACAACGATAGTTTGTCAAATAGACTCCGTTTTAACCTTCGCAAGGACCGGCGAGCCACACTTTCAGTTCAACTAAAGTTGGAGAAACCGACACCCGCCAGCCACCGTGTGCAAAGCACGTCGGTAGAACCAGTCTCGCGAAGCGTCTGGCGTAATGTCGGTCCGGCCGCTTCATCCAACAATACCGCCGAACCAAAGTATGACATGTTTGGTAGGCAAGATGACTTATATCGTCCAAAACTCACTTGTGTTCTACTCATGCATATAACATCAAACCATAAAAACCTAGGCTCGGATGCCATCAAGGGTAACGAGTAATTTCAAAAAAATTCCTACGCCACGCAAGAGCATGGTGATGGCATAGCAACAAGAGGGAGAGTGTTCGCCCACGCACTCGTGAGACCGTAAGCGAAGCGTTAGCACAACGCGGTTGATGTAGTCGACGTCTTCACGATCCGACCGATCCAAGCACCGAACGTCACGGAGCCTCCGAGTTCAAGACACGCTCAGCTCGATGACGATCTCCGCCTCCGATCCAGCAAAGCACCGGAGATGAGTTCCACAAGACGACGGCGTGGTGACGATGATGATGTTCTACCGGCGCAGGGCTTCGCCTAAACTCCGTGACGATATGACCGAGGTGGAATATGGTGGAAGGGGGCACCGCACACGGCTAAGAAACGATCCGTAGATCAACTTCTGTGTTCATGAGGTGCCCCCTACCCCCGTATATAAAGGAGTGGAGGAGGGAGGGCGGCCTCTACTATGGCGCCCTAGGGGAGTCCTACTCCCACCGAGTAGGATTCCCCTTCCTAGTCCAACGAGGAGTCCTTCCATGTATTAGGAGTAGGAGACAAGGAAGGGAAGAGAGAAGGAAGGAAGGAGGGTGCGGCCCTCCCCTAGTCCAATTCGGACTAGGCCATGGGCGCGCGCCTGCCCTAGGCAGCCCTCTCTCTTTCCCGCAGGCCCAATAAGGCCCAATACTTCTCCCGGCGAATTCCGTAACTCTCCCAGACTCAAAAATACCCGAATCACTCGGAACCTTTCCGAGCTCGAATATAGTCGTCCAACATATCGATCTTTACGTCTCGACCATTTCGAGACTCCTCGTCATGTCCCCGATCTCATCCGGACTCCGAACTCCTTCGGTACATCAAAACTCATAAACTCATAATATAACTCGCCATCGTAACGTTAAGCGTGCGGACCCTACGGGTTCGAGAACTATGTAGACATGACCTAGAACTATTCTTGGTCAATAACCAATAGCGGAACCTGGATGCCCATATTGGCTCCTACATATTCTACGAAGATCTTTATCGGTCAAACCGCATAACAAATACGTTGTTCCCTTTGTCATCGGTATGTTACTTGCCCGAGATTCGATCGTCGGTATCCAATACCTAGTTCAATCTCGCCACCGCAAGTCTCTTTACTCGCTCAGTAATGCATCATCCCGTAACCAACTCAAGGGTCACATTGCTTGCAAGGCTTATAATGATGTGCATTACCGAGAGGGCCCGAGATACCTCTCCGACAATCGAAGTGACAAAACCTAATCTCAAATACGCCAACTCAACATGTACCTTTGGAGACACCTGTAGTACTCCTTTATAATCACCCGATTCGTTGTGGCGCTTGGTAGTACCCAAAGTGTTCCTCCGTAAACGGAGTTGCATAATCTCATAGTTACAGAACATGTATAAGTCATGAAGAAAGCAATAGCAACATACTAAACGATCAAGTGCTAGGCTATCGGAATGGGTCATGTCAATCACATCATTCTCCTAATGATGTGATCCCGTTAATCAGATGACAACACATGTCTATGGTTAGGAAACATAACCATCTTTGATCAACAAGCTAGTCAAGTAGAGGCATACTAGTGACACTATGTTTGTCTATGTATTCACACATGTATTATGTTTCCGGTTAATACAATTCTAGCATGAATAATAAACATTTATCATGATATAAGGAAATAAATAATAACTTTATTATTGCCTCTAGGGCATATTTCCTTCAATCCCCACACCTGGAGTGCCCCACTTGGGCCGGCCACTTATTCCCTCCCCTCCTTTATATACGCGGCCAAGGGGCACCCCGTAGACACACAAGTTGATCTTTAGCCGTGTGCGGTGTCCCTCTCCACAGTTTTCCACCTCGGTCATATCGTCGTAGTGCTTAGGCGAAGCCCTGCGCCGTTAACTTCATCATCACCATCACCACGTCGTCGTGATGATGGAACTCTCCCTCGGCCTCGGCTGGATCTAGAGTTCGAAGGACGTCACCGAGCTGAACGTGTGCAGATCGCGGAGGTGCCGTGCGTTCGGTACTTGATGGTTGGATTGCAAAGACGTTCGACTATATCAACCGTGTTACATAACGCTTCTGCTTTCAATCTATGAGGGTACATGGACACACTCTCCCCCTTGTTGCTATGAATCACCTAGATAGATCTTGCATGATGGTAGGGTTTTTTTAAAATTACCGCGTTCCCCAACAGTGGCATCCGAGCCAGGTCCATGCGTAGATGTTATATGCACGAGTAGAACACAAAGAGTTGTGGGCGATAATAGTCATACTGCTTACCAGCATGTCATACTTTGATTCGGCGGTATTTGTTGGATGAAGCGGCCCGGACCAACATTACATGACCGCGTTCATGAGACTGGTTCTACTGACGTACTTATGCACATTGGTGGCTGGCGGGTGTCTGTTTCTCCAACTTTAGTTGAATCGAGTTTGACTACGCCCGGTCCTTGTTGAAGATTAAAACAACACACTTGATGAAAAATCGTTGTGGTTTTTAATGCGTAGGTAAGAACGGTTCTTGCTAGAGGCCGTAGCAGCCACGTAAAACTTGCAACAACAAAGTAGAGGACGTCTAACTTGTTTTTGTAGGGCTTTCTGTGATGTGATATGGTCAAGACATGATGTGATATAAGTTATTGTATGAGATGATCATGTTTTGTAACAAAATTATCGGCAACTGGCAGGATCCATATGGTTGTCGCTTTATTGTATGTAATGCAATCGCCATGTAATTGTTTTACTTTATCACTAAGCGATAACGATAGTTGTCGGTGTACTAAAGTAGGGGTACCTTAGTACCCCGAACTTGTGCACGGGCGGTCGCAGCACCCCGCGGCAAGGCTTGCCGGGCGCCCGCCAAGACCCTCCATCACACCTACTACTGCCATTCAAGAACAAAGTATTAACCACGAAAACGAAGGCCCCTAAGAAGAGGAGCTTGCCGGAAGGCCGCCAAGGCATCTCGGAAGACTTGCTGCGCGCCGCCCAAGCGTCCGGCAAGGCCGAGGCCGGCAAGCTTGCTTCAAGACAACAAGAGAAGGGTCATGGCAAGGCACTTGCCACGGCAAGGCTGCCACCAACTCCAGCAAGATCCGCGACGTGTCATCACAAGGCCATCCCAAGGGCACGCGGGCGGGCGCCACGCAGCCATGCGGGCGAGGTGGCAAACGGAGTCGACAGAGACGCCATCGTGGCAACCGTGGCTCACTTAACGGTCACTCCTCTACACTGTTGGGGCGACCGGACGGGCATTAAATGCCCTTGTCCCCTGCCATCAGAGTTAGGTAGGGGGGCACTGTTGGACACTGTTGTACCAACCTGCGTTTTTACCTTTCTACCCCCTCTTCTTACGCTGCCACCTGTAGGATCGGAAGTATGTCTAGAGGGGGGGTGATTAGACTACTTGACAACTTAAAAACTTAGCCTTTTGATTGGAGTAGATTCTTAGCAAGTTCACAATGATAACCAAGTCAAGTATCACCCTACACATGCAATTCTAGAGTTGTGGCAGCGGAAAGTAAATTGCACGTATAGTAAATGAGAGGTGGAGAAGAGCAAACGCAATTTGGAGACACGGAGATTTTTCTCGTGGTTCCGATAGGTGGTGCTATCGTCAATCCACGTTGATGGAGACTTCAACCCACGGAGGGTAACGGCTGCGAGAGTCCACGGAGGGCTCCACCCACGAAGGGTCCACGAAGAAGCAACCTTGTCTATGCCATCATGGCTTACGCCCACGGAGGACTAGCCTTACTCGGGGTAGATCTTCACGAAGTAGGCGATCTCCTTGACCTTACAAACTCCTTGGTTCAACTCCACATCATGACGGAGGCTCCCAAGTGACACCTAACCAATCTAGGAGGCACCACCTCCAAAAGGTAATAGATGGTGTTGGTGATGATGAACTCCTTGCTCTTGTGCTTCAAATGATATCTCCCCAACACTCAACTCTCCTCACTGATTTGGCTGTGGTGGAGGAAGGGATTGAGTGGAAAGCAACTTGGGAAGGCTAGAAATCAAGTTTCATATGGTGGGAGTGGAGCAACTTGATCTCAACACAAGGGTAGGTAGTTTTCTTCTCGTAAATGTAAGGTAGGAGTGGTAGTTCTTTCTCGATGGCTCTCTCCACGAATGAAGAGGAGGTGGAGGGTATTTATAGCCTCCACACAAAATCCAACTGTTACACACATTTGACCAATCTCGGTCGGACCGAAGTTGACAACTCGGTGGGACCGAAAGTTCAAATCTTGTGAACGTTGGGATTTTCGTGGGACCGAAAATACAATCTCGGTTAGTCCGATTCTTCCAAAGTCTAGGGTTTGCCAATCTCGGTGGGACCGACTTTCTCATCTCGGTGACACCGATTTGAGTACGTATGTTCTGAAGCTTAGCAACACCAATTTCGTATGACCGAGTTTGGAATCGGAAAATCCGAGAATCTTAGGGTTTGGGTATATGGTGAGGTGGTTCATCTCGGTGTGGTGGTTTGGAATCGGTGGGACCGAGATTACTTATGGGTTTATGTTGGAATGAAAGATTGCCGATAGTTTGAGAGATAAATCACTAAGCACTTTGAGCAACCAGATCATCATCATAACCTCATCCCTTTTAATAGTATTGGCTTTCCTATGGACTCAATGTGATCTTGGATCACTAAACCAAAAATGGAGTCTTGAGCTTTTTGCCAATGTTTTCCTTAGCATTTTGAGGGGTCCACATCATCAGTCATTGCCATACCCATATCAATGAACTTTCGAAATATTCTCAAGAAATGATTAGTTCAATGATATATATGTTGTTATTAATTACCAAAACCACCGGGATTAGTTGCACTTTCAATCTCCCCTTTTGGTAATTGATGACAACATATAGATCAAAGCTTCGACAAATGATATAATCAATGAATAACATCGTCGCTTTGAGAAGTATGTGATAAGCAAGAGCTCCCCTAAATTTGTGCATTATTTAAGATTTGCGCTTGAATGCAAATGCACAATCGATTAGGATCATGGGTTACTCTTCCATGTCACATACATCTTGGTGGAGCGCACAAAATGATAAGAATGAATAACATGCACCCAATCACCAAGACATGAGTAAGTGATCATACAAGATATGAATGGAATATGATAAGCATCAAGCACACATTAAGCACAAGATGATCAAGCACTCATCAAGATCGAGCAAACGAGTATCAAACACACGAAATGTCTCAAAGAACTCAAAAGTATCTCAAGGAAAACCGCAAACGAAAGAGCAAAAATGAGCACTCTCTCTCGAAGCCCTATGATCTATACAATTTCTCCCCTTTGGCAACAAGTTACCAAAAGTTCGAAGGTATAGAGCTAATCGTCACTCGGGACTCTGGCGGGCGGCTCTGTCTGCGTCGATGGAGTGGAGATAGCTGCATCTGCAAAGCTTCTGAAGTCTCTGGAGCCGGAGGAGTGGATACTTGGAGCTGGTGCTTTGAACCGACGGAGCTGTAGGAGGTGCTTGATGTAGTAGCCTGGGTCTGCATCCTTTGGAATAGCAAATGATCTGGGCTTTGTGGGCACTGCAGCAGCTGCTCATAGTCATCCCGGACTAGATCATCTTCCATCTCCTCATGAGTTCTCCTTTTCCTCTTAGCTTCCTCGATGTCCGCCTCAAGCTTGTTGGCGGTGACACGCACTTCATCACTTTGACGTCCGAGCATGGAACTTATCTTCAACTATCCTCTCAAGGCTCTCCCGAGATCGCACTATGCTGGCCAGCGTAGCTCAATTCTCCGAGTGGCTTCAAGAAGTTGTTCTGCAACGCTCTTGGGCTTTGCTTTGCTTCCTTCTCCGCTTTAGCTTGTTTGGCAGCTTCAGACTTAGCATGTCCTTCGACGGATGTGGAAGCATCCTCACCATCACAACCTCATTATCTTCGTGTTCAGCTGCAATGGCAAGTGGGGTCTATCCAATGTAGGTGTCCGTGCCAAACTTGGCATTGATGAGCATCTGAATATGCAGAGCAAACCCACACGACCTCTTCTCGTCTGCTGCTGCATCCCTCTTGATAGTCTCTACTATCGTGTCCATCACCTTAAAAGGTGTCTTCGATCTAGAATGTGCAGCATGTTGATAGAATACCCTCTTATCATGCGATGGTCTCTGACTTGGGCATCAAAGTATGCCTCGTAATGGTATTGGTGGTTGGGAGACCTGCTCAAGATAATAGATCAAACCAAGCTTCCATATCTCAACATCCTTCTCGGTACCTCATTGTACATGTTCTTCATTGACTCGTGATTCTTCTTTGGAATGCCATAGACATCAACATCATCCTCCTTTGATATCGGAGCATTCAGCAATGCTCTCCATTCTTCAACAGCTTGAATGGAATCGCCGCCTCTTCATCATCCATACAATTCGCCATCTGAATAGAAGTGTGCGGTGGCATAGAACCGCATGATCATCTCATCATTCCAAGCGATCGGTTTCGACCAACAAACTCTGCAATCCCACAAGCAAGTGAAGCTCTCATGCACATGTGGGAAATAGTCTCTGTGCTCTTCACCGTCGATGTAATCCCGGTCTACATATCTGTGTCAAGAATAATTGGCTTCTTATCCATGAGCACTTGCCTCATAAAGGTCTTGTTGCTCTCTCGTGTGGAATCTTGGGTCAACTGCTGTCCTTCTCCTGGTGGCATATGGATCAACTTGCCTCCATAGCCTGAGGCCTTTGTCCTTTCTTTCCTTCATATTTTCAGCTCGAGGATGAGCATCATTATGAACTGGCAATTTCTGTTTGAGCTTTAGCAAAACATGTGCCTCTTCATCAGATTCTGCAGGTGGCACATTGTCCTTCTTCTTCTCTGAAGCGTATGTTCCTCACAGCTTTTCTTTGGCTTGGCAAAGAGGTTTGGCTTGGGCTGCCTTTGCTTGAGCCGATGGCTTAGCTTTTGTGGGTGCTCCTGCCTCGATGGCATCTCCCATCAACTTCGCTTCGAGGAGGCTGAGGTGCTTCCTCATCGTAATCATCATCATCGCCTTCTTCATGAACTAGCCTCTTCCTCTTGGAAGTTTTCTTGATCTTGCCGGAGGTTTCTTCTTCCATGCCGAGCTTCGTACAACAATGGATTTCTTCACCTTGCTTTGGTGCCTTTCTTTGATTGTTTCCTTGATAGCCCTTGGCAACCACTTGCCTTTTGGCTTTGAAGTTATCTCCTCATCTCGCAACAAAGTCGAATCCTCCTCATCGTAATTCCTCTTCTTCACGCCTGGTGGCAGCCGCAGCAGATCCACTTGGAGTACTCTCTCTCCATCATCTGAAAAACTGCTTTCTTGGACTTGTAGCTGCTTCGAATCTCAACCGGCATTTCGGACTGTTCACCGTCACTTCCATCGACATGACCGACAACCTTGTGAATAGAATAGGCATAGGCGTAATAGAAGAGTTATCACAAACTGCAGAGGATTTTGCAAAAGAATGAGTTCAAACATTAGTTTTAGGTTTTCAAGAATACATTTCGGTCGACCGAGTCTATAAATTCGTGAATCCGAAGTGTCTAAATGACCATATACACCACTTTCGGTTGGACCGAAATGGGTTTCGGTCTGGCCGAGAGCACTAGGGTTTCACTAAATCTTCACTTCGGTCTTTCCGATTTGCACAACTCGGTTTCACCGAAAAGTGCAGTGCAATGACCAGAGGCCAAATCGGTCAGTCCGAGAATGTAGAATCGGTCACACCGAGATGTGTTCGGCGGAAACCTAACCCTAAAATTTTCACTCGAATTTTGTTCTATGATCTAATCTGCTGGATAGGAAGATTTTAATCTTGGCAAGAAACTAGGCAAAGCCTATCGTGCATTGAATCAGCGGTTTGAAGCACGAGAGGAATGAAACTCACCCAATGCGGTGGAGCTTCACTACGGCGGCAATGGCGCGATGAGAAAGACCGTTGACGGCGATGGAGACCCGCGGCGAGGGCGCACAGGTGACGGCGGAGACGATCCGGAGACCAAGGCGACGGCAGCGAAGGGTTTGAGGGCGGAGCGTTTTGAAGAAGTAATCAACGCGCGCTGTCCTCGGGTATATATACCCTTCGGCTGTCGGTGGGACCGAGTTGGAAAACTCGGTGGGACCGAGATGGCTAACTGCATGCAGTTACACACTTCGGTCACGCCGAAATTTGCAACTCGGTTTCACCGAGGTGAAAACCTAGATCAATCCAAGTGATTTCGGTCTGTCCGATTTGAGTATATCGGTTTGACCGAAAGTACTTAGAAGGTTTTGGAAGTTTAGGCTTTTGACGGATCGGTGGCTCCGAGTGCTCCTCACTCGGTCTGTCCGAAAAAGTCTTGTTCAAAGTTTGTGATATAAGCATGAATAGAGTTTGAGACAAGAAAGCATAGATAGCTAGGGGAGGAACTTAGGCATTCTTGTCCATCCATTTGGTCAAAAAGAAAAATCCAAAAGACCAAAGCAACAAATGGATGTCCTCGAATGGATAAAACCATGCATCCAACATGCTCACACAATAAGATAGCAAATGAAATATGTGTCAAACATGCACAAACAAAACACTTAGCAACTAGCACACAATTTGGCGATGACTAGGTCATCTATATATGAGTATATTGACTTAGGAGTCAAATGAGAACATTTGATCATAGGTCATACTCATCGTTTAAGCACAAGTGGGGTTACCACTTTTCATAAAGCATTGATGTGTTCACATCATTAGAAGATGCTTTGGCTCATTTCTTTAGAGCAAAGCTCCCCCTTGATGTGAGAACCCCTTTTAAAGGGTCAAACTAACCTTGGGTTGTCGTCGAAGACTTCATGTAGATGTTGAAGATGTGGATGCTCAATGTTGATGAAGATCATCAAGAGTTGGGAGAAATCCTTTGGATTCGGGCACTTTCAATACCTACATGGGTTAGTCCCACAAGGAACAAACAAGGATATCCATGGACATAGATTGAAGTACACAATAGATGATGTCCATGAAAGCAATGATTACCTTGTCCCTTGACTTACCAACATGAGGGTTTGTGACTCCATGAACTAGTGCAAGATGTGGAAGTTGATTGCACAAGTCCTTGCCAAAATGAATGTGAGTGAAGTATATTGGCGAGTCACCCTCAAGAACTCTCTAGTTCTTCTTCTTGGGATCCACATCATCTTGATGGGAATCCTTGGTGTAGTAGTTGAGCTTGTCAAGTAGAACTTGAAGTTGCCTTGGGAACCCACTTGACCATGGCCTTGGGTGCTTCAAAAATGCATCAATCTCCTCTTGAAGCTTGTCCTTGCCTTTTAGCTTGTGGTCTTGTGGTGGAAGGTCATCTTGAGCTTGTTCCACATTGGAAGAAGTAGGTTCATACTTCTCCTCTTGAGAAACGAACTTTGGAGTGGGATATTGACCTTCTTCCCATTCAACACCCTCGGCGTTGAACTTTCGCTCAAAACCAATTCCTTGAGTCTTCCTGTCTTCCTTGCTTGCGAACAATTTCCTCAAAGCTCTTGCTTCCGCAAGACTCTTGTAGACACCTTTCTCTATAATCCCTTTCAATAGACTATTTTCTTGCTCAAGTGAAACTTGGCTTGAAACATTGTTAGTGGAATCAAGAGAATTACTAGAAGTAACAACATTTGATTTAGCATGATTATTGTTACTACTAGATGAAGAATTTTCTTATGCTTGTCATGCTTAGTTTTGATAGGTGGCAAGAAATTAGACAAGAGAAGTCGTTTGGCAAGATATGAAGAACTCTTCTTTGAAGATCGTCATTGATAGCTTTTAGAAACTCATGTTCTTGCTCTAGATTGAGCTTCTCGAGCGTAGCTTCTCATGAGATCTTAGGAGCTCTCTATGATCTTCTTGAGTTGTTTCATGAGCTAACTTAAGAGTGTTTAGTTCTTTAGTTAGTCGCTCAATCTCCTTCATAGCATTGTCATTCGACTCTTCTCGATGTAAAGACTACTAGCATGTTCATCATTACTAAGCTCACTAGATTTATCATGTAAAAGCTCATCTTCACCAAGCAAGTCATCCTCATCACTATCAAAGTCAATAAACTCAGGATGTGATACCTTGGGGCCTTTTGCCATGAAGCATCTTCCAATTCCCTCATTTGGTGAATCAAATATGTCATAGGAGTTGGAGTTGGAGGACACGAGAGCAAGACCGCAACACCTTCATCTTGATCAGATTCGGAGTTGGAGTGATAGCTTCTTTCGAGTGATTGTCGAGTCGGGCCGAAACCCATTCACCAACATGAGCTTGATGTTTTCTTCTTGTATAGCTCCTTGATGACTTGTCTTTCCTTTCCGAATCCTTGCTTCTCCGAGAGGATCTTCGTTCATAACGATCATCTCTACTCCTTCTCTCTTTTCGAGGCGACTCTTCTCTTGAGCTTCTTCTTCTTGGAGATTCTTCTCTTCTCTTGTGGGAGTCGAACACTCATTTGAGTAGTGTCCGGTCTTCCACAATTGTAGCAGTTTCGATCACGACTAGAAGATCTCTTTTCATCATATGATCTAGACTTTGAGCTTCTCTCCTTGCTTCTACTCTTGTAGAATTTGTTGAAGTTCTTCACCATTAGGCTTATCTCTTCATTGGAAACTAGCTTGTCACTTGAGGTTGTGGGAGCTTCAACTGCAGCTTTGTAAGCACCACTTGACTTGTTGTGAAGCTCTTCCTTATCTTTAAGTGTCATCTCATGAGCAACAATCCTTCCAATGACTTGGTAGGCTTGAGATCTTTGTAGTTTGGCATCATTTGGATCAAAGTGCACACGGTGTCATACTTTCCATCCAAAGCTCTGAGAATCTTCTTGATGATGAATCGGTCGGTCATTTCTTCACTTCCTAAGCCTGCCATCTCATTGGTGATGAGAGCGAGCCTAGAGTACATTTCAGCGACTCCTTCACCTTCCTTCATCTTGAACTTGTCAAGTCGACCTTGAAGAACATCTAGCTTTGATTCCTTCACGGACTCGGTACCTTCGTGCATTTCACCAAAGTATCCCAAATCTCTTTTGCATTCTCAAGGCGGCTGATCTTGTTGAACTCCTCGGGACACAAAGCATTGAAGAGAATGTCACAAGCTTGAGCATTGTTACGTAACATCCGCAACTCATCCGCAGTAGCTTCGCGATCCGGTACTTTTCCTTCCTCGAAGAACTCACCTTGCAAGCCAACACAAATAATGCCCCATGCGGCAGGGTTATGTCCAAGAATGTGCATTTTCATTTTATGCTTCCAACTAGCAAAATTTGAACCATCAAAGTAAGGACCTCTCGGAAATTACCCTCACTAGACGCCATACTCTCCTAGGTTGTGAAACCAAGCTTATGGAGTCCAATGCAATGGAAACCAATCCAATGGAGACCAAAGCTCTGATACCACTTGTAGGATCGGAAGTATGTCTAGAGGGGGGGTGATTAGACTACTTGACAACTTAAAAACTTAGCCTTTTGATTGGAGTAGATTCTTAGCAAGTTCACAATGATAACCAAGTCAAGTATCACCCTACACATGCAATTCTAGAGTTGTGGCAGCGGAAAGTAAATTGCACGATAGTAAATGAGAGGTGGAGAAGAGCAAACGCAATTTGGAGACACGGAGATTTTTCTCGTGGTTCCGATAGGTGGTGCTATCGTCAATCCACGTTGATGGAGACTTCAACCCACGGAGGGTAACGGCTGCGAGAGTCCACGGAGGGCTCCACCCACGAAGGGTCCACGAAGAAGCAACCTTGTCTATGCCATCATGGCTTACGCCCACGGAGGACTAGCCTTACTCGGGGTAGATCTTCACGAAGTAGGCGATCTCCTTGACCTTACAAACTCCTTGGTTCAACTCCACATCATGACGGAGGCTCCCAAGTGACACCTAACCAATCTAGGAGGCACCACCCTCCAAAAGGTAATAGATGGTGTTGGTGATGATGAACTCCTTGCTCTTGTGCTTCAAATGATAATCTCCCCAACACTCAACTCTCCTCACTGATTTGGCTGTGGTGGAGGAAGGGATTGAGTGGAAAGCAACTTGGGAAGGCTAGAAATCAAGTTTCATATGGTGGGAGTGGAGCAACTTGATCTCAACACAAGGGTAGGTAGTTTTCTTCTCGAAATGTAAGGTAGGAGTGGTAGTTCTTTCGATGGCTCTCTCCACGAATGAAGAGGAGGTGGAGGGTATTTATAGCCTCCACACAAAATCCAACTGTTACACACATTTGACCAATCTCGGTCGGACCGAAGTTGACAACTCGGTGGGACCGAAAGTTCAAATCTTGTGAGCGTTGGGATTTTCGTGGGACCGAAAATACAATCTCGGTTAGTCCGATTCTTCCAAAGTCTAGGGTTTGCCAATCTCGGTGGGACCGACTTTCTCATCTCGGTGACACCGATTTGAGTACAGAAGGTTACAGAAGCTTGGCAACACCAATTTCGGTATGACCGAGTTTGGAATCGGAAAATCCGAGAATATTAGGGTTTGGGTATATGGTGAGGTGGTTCATCTCGGTGTGACTGGTTTGGAATCGGTGGGACCGAGATTACTTATGGGTTTATGTTGGAATGAAAGATTGCTGATAGTTTGAGAGATAAATCACTAAGCACTTTGAGCAACCAGATCATCATCATAACCTCATCCCCTTTTAATAGTATTGGCTTTCCTATGGACTCAATGTG
Source organism: Aegilops speltoides (assembly GCA_021437245.1). Classification (NCBI taxonomy): domain Eukaryota; kingdom Viridiplantae; phylum Streptophyta; class Magnoliopsida; order Poales; family Poaceae; genus Aegilops; species Aegilops speltoides. The sequence goes on from CM038144.1 coordinate 338,023,937, forward strand.
ATCTTGGATCACTAAACCAAAAATGGAGTCTTGAGCTTTTGCCAATGTTTTCCTTAGCATTTTGAGGGTCCACATCATCAATCATTGCCATACCCATATCACTGAACTTTCTGAAATATTCTCAAGAAATGATTAGTTCAATGATATATATGTTGTTATTAATTACCAAAACCACCTGGGGATTAGTTGCACTTTCACCACCTATTGGTGCCCCCTTCAGACTATAAAAAGGAGGCCCATGCGCACGTAGAAGGGGTTCGGTCCATTCGACACCCACAACACCACCATACGCTCGCATGCTCGAGCAGGATCAAATACAATCACCAAAGCAGCAGTAGGGGTGTTATCTCTCCGGAGAGCCCCGAAGCTGGGTAAAAATTGCCCGTCTCCCCCGCGCGCTCGACCTCGATCTTCTCTGCGCACGCCCTCCGCTCCCTTGCCGGACTAGAAGGGCCCCCCCAGTGCCCCATAGGTGCTCGAGGCCACACAGAGACACGCCCCGACAATAGTCGTAGTAACAATAGTTGGCGAGACGACAACGATGCTATGATGGAGATCAAGGTGTCGCGCTGGCAACAATGGAGATCATGATGATGCTTCGGTGATGGAGATCATGAGCACAAGATGATGATGGCCATATCATGTCACATATTTTGAGTGCATGTGATGTTTATCTTTTATGCATCTTATTTTGCTTAGTACGCGGTAGCATTATAAGATGATCCCTTACTAAATTTCAAGGTATAAGTGTTCTCCCTGAGTATGCACCGTTGCTACAGTTCATCATGCCGAGACACCACGTGATGATCGGGTGTGATAAGCTCTACGTTCACATACAACGGGTGCAAGCTAGGTTTGCACACACAGAATACTCGGGTTAAACTTGACGAGCCTAGCATATGCAGATATGGCCTCGGAACACTGGAGACCGAAAAGTCGAGCGTGAATCATATTGTAGATATGATCAAAATAGAGATGTTCACCATTGAAAACTACTCCATCTCACGTGATGATCGGACATGGTTTAGTTGATATGGATCACGTGATCATTTAGATGACTAGAGGGATGTCTATCCAAGTGGGAGTTCTTAAGTAATATGATTAATTGAACTTTAGTTTATCATGAACTTAGTCCTGATAGTATTTTACAAATTATGTTGTAGACCAATAGCTCGCGTTGTAGCTTCCCTATGTTTTTTTATATGTTCCTAGATGAAACTAAGTTGAAAGATGATAGTAGCAATGATGGGGACTGGGTCCATAATCTGAGGTTTATCCTCATTGCTGCATAGAAGAATTATGTCCTTGATGCACCGCTAAGTGATAGACCTATTGCAGGAGCAGATGCAGACGTTATGAACGTTTGGCTAGGTCAATATGATGACTACTTGATAGTTTAGTGCACCATGCTTTACGGCTTAGAACCGGGACTTCAAAAACGTTTTGAATGCCACGGAGCATATGAGATGTTCCAAGAGCTGAAATTGGTATTTCAGACTCATGCCCGTGTCAAGAGGTATGAGACCTCTGACAAGTACTTAGCCTAAAGAGATGGAGGAGAATTGCTTAGCTAGTGAGCATGTGCTCAGAATGTCTAGGTACTACAATCACTCGAATCAAGTGGGAGTTAATCTTCCAGATAAGACAGTGATTGACAGAGTTCTCTAGTCGCCATCACCAAGTTATTGGAACTTCATGATGAACTATAGTATGCAAGGGATGATGAAAACAATTCCCGAGCTCTTCATGATGCTCAAATCAACGAAGGTAGAAATCAAGAAAAGTATCAAGTGTTGATTGACAAGACCACTAGTGGGCAAAGTGTAACGCCCCAAGACCGGAGCTTCAGTTGCCTTCCAGCTATTCCGAGTTTTGTTGTATGATTTGTTTTATTTTTGCATTGCATCATGTCATCATGCCATCTTATGTTGCATCTTGGTCATATCAAGTATAGCTTCGTGCTTGCCATGTTGCATTTTGTCATTCATGTTGTTTCCATGAGCATCTTGTGCGTACCCTTGTCACCTCTTCAAACCATTGCACCTTCACTTCTCCTTCCTTCCCTTTTCTTCTATTCTTGCAAGTGCCACTTTGCCTCCACCAAAAATGTTCATCTTCTCCCTGTTAATCTTGCTCCTTGCCCTAAACCTCTCTGCCAAAGATATCCTTATTTGAAGTTGTTTTGGTCAGGTTCAAAAATGACACAAGTTTGAAAATATTTCAAACTTGTCTTATTTTTCTACCTTTAAAAATGTCCAATGCAATTTATTAAAATAGTGGATAATTCCAGGAGTTGGAGAATATTTTCTTTATCCTCTAACTCCTCTTCTTTTTCCCTGAGCTTTTCTGTTTCATTTCTGTTTTAAAAAAAATGCAGCCAGTATGAGCCACCCCCCCTGGGCCTCGGCCTCCCAGGCCGGCCCAGCTAGCACCGCACCTAACCAGCCGGCCCACCTAACCTATCCTAACCCTAGGCCCCGACCGATCCCGATCCCAGCTCCTCCTCGTTCTCCCCGTGCAGTGCCCGTCGCCCTTCGCCCGATCCCCACCATCTCGCTCGACCCCTTGTCTCGTTCCCCACGCTGCCAGAGAGGAGCAAGCCCGCTCCGCCCGCTTCTCCCATCGCCACCCACCGTCCTGTCGCGCCTCCTCCACCCGCGCCTCTCCACCTCCTCATGCGCAGCCACGCCGCCTCGCCTCTCCACCTCCTCGCGGCGGCCGCTCGTCCCTTGTCTCCGCCTGCCCGCCCGCCGTCATCGAGCTCGAAGCGCTTCTGCCGCCGTCGCCGATGAGATCCACTAGGAGCCCGCGTTCCCCTGATCTCCTGCCCCGCCGGAGACCTCTCCTGCTTCGCTGCCCCGCGCTGGAGCCATGCCAGGACCTCCTCGCCTCGTCCCCCACCACCACCGGAGCTGCTTCGCCGCCCCGCGCTGGAGCCGTCGTTCCCAGGCCGCTCCGTGCACCCCGGCCGTCCTCCTGCGCCAAGTCCCGCCTGCCGGAGTCCCTGCATCGCCCGTCGTCGTCCTTCGCCGTCGTGTCGGGCTCTGGACTTCCGCGCGAGCCCACCATGGCGCCGCTGCTTGTCTGCTGCTGCTGCTATGCTTGCTGCTGCACCTCCCCGCTGGCCTCGTTGATGCCATGGCCTCGGCCTCGAGATGTTGTCACGGTAACTACCCGAACAGGAGAAATTTTGGATACGCCAAGACCGAACCCGTCAAGTACCCTTCGGATCGTCAAGTTTGACCACATGGACGCCACGTTCCACTCGACATGCACCACTACTACCGCGAGGGTTTCGCAAGTTCAACTACATCGACTACGAATGGTGACGAAACATCTACGGAGAGTGTACAACTATCGCCGACATGTACGACTCGCCGTATCGTCTACCTCCACGACGACCGTGAGCGTCTCACGAGATGTACCACGACCATCGCGAGAACAACTACTTCCACTACATCACGAGAACGACTACTTCCCTCTGAAACGCGAACCGTCCCATTTGAGCGCTTCAAGGTATAACCCGAGACGACCGCGATGAGATGCCCTTGCATGTATGAGATGTACCATTTGTTTGCACCGTGATCGAATTGTCCTTGCGACGCCCCTCTTTTGCCATGCCACCGACGTGGGAACCCGGTATCCGGGATCACCCCACCATCTTTTGCATCACACGCTCACCCACACTTTCTTTTGCACCGACATCTCGAGGAGTTGTCGGATCATCGGAATGTTGCCGTGGCACCATTTCCGTTTCGCCGCCGTGGCACCCTTTTCGTTTCGCCGCCGTGGCACCCTTTTTGTTCCGCCATGGCTACAAATGCTTCATATCATGCTCTTGTCAACGTTTTCATAAAATTGCATAAAACTTGCATATGTCATCCGCATCATGATAACAACAATTAAAATGTTTAAAATTGTTGTTGCATTAAATTGCTAAATGCATATGGGGATTTACCGGATTTGTTGTTTTTTATATCCGGCCCCATTTAAATTGTTTAGATGGAATAGTTAGTTAAACTATGCTTCACCTCTTGCCATGTTAACCAACATTTAATCTTGTCTTGTTCATAACCGAGAGAGAACTAAATAATTGATGTGGTGTTCCATCAATATGCAACTCCGTTGCATATTGAGCTCCACTTAACTTGTAGTATTGTTTGTGCACTTTGCCATGCCATGCCTCATTAAACCGGACATGCATCATACTTGTTTATGATCATGACATGTTTTATGTGATGGTTGTTTACCATGTTGTTTGTTTCTTTCCGGGTGCTTTCTCTCGTTAGCTTCGGTTTCGTTCCAGAGTTGTGAGGATTCGTTCGACTACGTCCTTTTGTCTTCTTCATGGAATCGTTCTTCTTCCTTGCGGGATCTCAGGCAAGATGACCATACCCTTGAAATCACTACTATCTTTGCTATGCTAGTTTGCTCGCTCTTTTGCTATGCCAATGCTACGATGCCTACCATTTGCTTGTCAGCCTCCCAAATTGCCATGTCAAACCTCTAACCTTTGACACCATTCCTAGCAAACCATTGTTTGGCTATGTTACCGCTTTGCTCAGCCCCTCTTATAGCGTTGTTAGTTGCAGGTGAAGATTGAAGTTTGTTCCTTGTTGGAACATGGAGATGTTGTTCCTTGTTGGAACATGTTTACTTGTTGGGATATCACAATATCTCTTATATTATTAATGCACCTATATACTTGGTAAAGGGTGGAAGGCTCGGCCTTATGCCTGGTGTTTTGTTCCACTCTTGCCGCCCTAGTTTCCGTCATACCGGTGTTATGTTCCCGGATTTTGCGTCCCTTACGCGGTCGGGTGATTTATGGGACCCCCTTGACAGTTCGCTTTGAATAAAACTTGTCCAGCAAGGCCCAACTTTGACTTTTACCATTTGCCTCACCACCACCTATCTTTTCCCTTGGGAGTCGCTCTCTCGAGGGTCATCTTTATTTTAGCCCCCCCGGGCCAGTGCTTGTCTAAGTGCTGGTCCAAACCGAGCGATGTCCGGCGCCCCCTGGGCAACCAGGGTCTATGCCAACCCGACGTCTTGCTCATCCGGTGTGCCCTGAGAACGAGATATGTGCAGCTCCTATCGGGATTTGTCGGCACATCGGGCGGCTTTGCTGGTCTTGTTTTACCATTGTCGAAATGTCTTGATGTACCGGGATACCGAGTCTGATCGGAGTGTCTTGGGTGAAGGTTTATTCCTTCGATGATCGCGAGAGCTTGTCATGGGCTAAGTTGGGACACCCTGCAGGTATAAACTTTCGAGAGCCGTGCCAGCGGTTATGTGGCGATGGGAATTTGTTAATGTCCGGTTGTAGAAAACCTGAAGTTGACCTTAATTAAAATGCATCAACGCGTGTGTTACCGTGATGGTCTCTTTCCGTGAGTCCGGGAAGTGAACACGGTGTTGGAGTTATGCTTGACGTAGGTTGCTATAGGATCACTTCCTGATCATATTTTCATCGACCGTGCTTTGCCTTCTCTTCTCGCTCTCTTTTGCGATTGTATCCACCATATATGCTAGCCGCTTGCTGCAGCTCCACCTCATGCCTTTACCTTACCCATAAGCTTAAATAGTCTTGATCTCGCGGGTGTGAGATTGCTGAGTCCTCGTGACTCACGGATACTTCAAAACCAGTTTGCGGTGCCTATGTTACGAAAGCGGTGGCGCAACCAAGCTCAAGGAGGAGCTCGATGAAGATCTTGCCCTTTGTGTTGTTTCGTTCTAGTTGATCAGTAGTGGAGCCCAGTTGGGGTCGATCGGGACCATTTGTCGCATTTGGGGTTCTTCTTTTATTTTGGTTCCGTAGTCGGACCTTGATTGTATCTGGATGATGTAATGCTTTATTCATGTAATTGTGTGAAGTGGCGATTGTAAGCCAACTATGTATCTTTTCCCTTATGTATTACATGGATTGTGCGAAGATTACCTCACTTGCGACATTGCTTTCAATGCGGTTATGCCTCTAAGTCGTGCTTCGACACGTGGGAGATATAACCACATCGAGGGCGTTACAAGTTGGTAATCAGAGCCATCCCCGACCTTAGGAGCCCCCACTGCTTGATCGTTTTTAGCGGTCGAGTTGTGTCTAGAAAAAATGTTTTGAGTCATTTAGGATTATATATATCGGAGAGTTTAGGAATTCTTTTTACTCCTCAGTCCCTTCGACCTTCTGGTGAGGTATCCTGACGTAGAGTTTTGACTCTTCTCTTCTTAAATTTCACTAAATTTTTTTTTGGGATCACGCGGGTATCTTAGAATCTTTCCGATGGTTTTATGATGACAACATTGTCTTGGTGCCTCCTGACATTTAGGGGTTGTGGCAGTGTCCCGGGGAGTTGAGCTCGAGGTGTTGTCGTCATAATTTTATCGTTGCGATTCTCGAATACCGAGTTTAGTACCCGACATCGAAAATCTCTTTTATGCGCTTGTTGGTGAGATAACCCGCTAACCCAAAGATTGAGGTGAGTACGGAGTATTGCCATGACTTCGTATAACGGATGCTTTTGAAGGTTGAGGTAGACGATTTCGAAGGTTTCTTGGTTATGTGTTGACGGATGGATACAATTTGGATGTAGGGATTGTTAGTTTGAGTGAGATATATTGCTCCTGTATCCCCAACACCGATTGCATAACCGTAAAGTTTCGGAGTTTCATAGGTGGGAATTCAAGTAGCTCTTAGGATATCTTTCCGACGGATGTATGATATGAAATTGGGGTTCGACGTCTAGTGGTCCGCCTATTCACGGTTGGTTTTACAAATGGTCTCGTTGTGTCTTAAAGAGTCCTTGGCTATGCCGACTGGGACGCTTCGTATGTCATGTGCAATTGCCTTGTACATGATGGTGCTGTCTGATCGAGCCGTGTAGGCCCCACCACGAAAACTTCGGACGAAATCTCTATCATATGTTTGTTCCGGCTTATTCTGCAAGCCAAGTCCTTTGTTTTTGTTTTGAGTTGTGGTATTCGAGTTGCTTCAATGTCAAGTGTTGAATCCATACCTTTCCTAAATGGTGTTCTCATATTTCTATGTGAATACTAATCCTTCTTGACAATCGAGATTGTCATGTTAATTCTTTTTCAACCGGCGTGTTTCTCTTCAAGTGGATCCGATCACTTCAACATCAGCAAGACCAATTATCATTTCTTCTCAACGGTGCTTGTTTCATCTGTCTCTAAGTTGCCTTTGTTTTTCCCACCCACCCACCCTTTTTCCTAAAGGACTAAGATTTCTTTATCAAGTATCCTTTTATTTTTGTGAAGCTTCTCCATTCTTTTCCGTCAATGTTCTTACCCGGTGGTTCTCAACAAGATGTTCTACTAGTTTGTCATTCCTCATTCTTTTCTCTTCTCCGGTGCATTCAAGTCAAGTTTTGTTGATCATACCTTTTTCTTCATTTCAATGTCTTCTCATACCGGTGCACCTCATTATCATTCTACTTCTCACTATTTGTTATTCCGGAGTGCTCAAGATATCTCGAAGATTCGTGTTTTCCACTCTGCATTCGTTCAAGCTCTTTCGAGATTGGTATCTCATTCAAGTCATTTAATTCAACCGGTGCAACATCTCTTTTAAATCATTTCAACGGTGTTCTTTTGAGTGGGCCCTAACCCACAGGTCTTTTCCCAGGATCTTACCTGACTCTTCTAATTATTCCGGAGCTATCCTAAATTCTTCTCCAAGTTTGACGTAAGAATGAGTTATCATCAGTCAAATGCTTTTCTCCAAGATCTTTCAAATTCTTTTCATAGTTGGCTCAACCTCTTCACTTTTGATTCTTCCTGTGTGCCTCAATAATTCTTGGTGGTGTTTCTCCTAGTCATTCTCGGATTTTGAAGACCGAAGAAGAGTTTCTCTTTAATCTTGCTCCATTCTCTTGAAGATGCATGTTTCTAGCTTCATGATATCCTCATAATTGTTTTGATTGTGACAATTCTTTTTACCCATCCGGAGCATTTCTTGAGTTGTTTCCATTTCTTTCTTCCGAAGGCCATCATGTCATAATTCTTCATTCTCAGCATGTAGCTATCATTCTCCTATCTTGCCGGTGCATCAATCGAATATCCTCTAATCAGTTCTTGATCTCTTTGTTCTCATGTATCTAGTTTGTCTCAAGCACCTTCGTTCATTTGCTAATTCTACCGGTGATGCAACCCTACTTCGATCATTTTCAATTCTTATGGTGGTTCGTTCAAGATTTCACCTCTTTCGTTATTATTTAATTCATTCGTTCTTTCCAATCCTACCGGTGGTTTGAAGACCTTACCAAGTTGAGCAATATCTCTCTTCAATACTTTTTCAACGAGAATAAGTAGTATGCCAAATCCGTTGCTTGTCATCAATCTAAATTGGTGAAGGATACGCATAACATAATTCTTATTCTTGTTTCATCCAAGTGATCTAGTTTCTTCTTTCCATCGTGGTTCATCATATCACATTCTCGGTTCGAGATGCTTCATCTATTCTTTTTCCGGAGTTCCAAGTTTTCCGTTTTATCTCGTCGCGAAGCTCCATCTAAGTCAAAGCAAGGATTCACCTTGTGTTTTCAATTTCTCTTTCTTTTCATTCCTTTTGTTTACCGGAGTTCTTCATGGAGGCTCTACATGATGGTTCGTCAAGGATTCTTTTCATTCTTCAATTGTTCTTCAAGATTTCTCTTGAAGTTAAGATCAGCCAAGCTACTCTAAAATTATACAGGGTGCCCAACACTTGTTTTGTTTTGAGGCGTTCAAGCATTCTTCATATTGCATTCCAAAGTGCAATTCTTTCTACCTTATCTTTTGAGGTGGTGTTATGTCACTCTTGACAATTTCCTTCTTGTTTCATGATTCATATGTTGTCAAGAATGAGGTATTTTAAATCCATCAATCTCTTCTTTGGAGTTATCTTGTGTCAGATTTCACCTAAAGCCTTTCCGTAAGGGTTGTTGCTATTTATCGTGCTTATTAATGACCCAAGTTATCTCTTTTCCATCTTGATGGAACAAGCTTTCATCTCTTCGTTAATCTCAAACAAGCAATTGTTTTTCGTTAGTGGCAGAATTTCACCTCAAGTGTTGAGATGTTTTCCATAAGCCCACTACAAGCTTATTCCTTTCGTTGTTGGTTTTCCAACAACTCCGTTCTAGCATTTCTTGTAAGCGTGCTCTTTCAAGATATTGTTTCCCTCCGTTCATTCCATTCCATTCTTTCATTTCTTCCGGAGGCATTGTGATGTTGCTCTTTTCTCTCATCATCTCGAATTGTGAGGATCATGTTCTTCATGCTTATCCATTTAACCGGCGTGTCGTGTCCTCCATTCAAGTTCTTTTCAAGTTTTCCTTCTTCTTTCAGACAGAGTGCTGCCCAAATTATTTCAATCTTCTTCCTCTCCCATCTTGTTTTAACCGGAGTAGTTTCGAATTCTATCTTGTCCATTAAACTCTTGATTCATGTCTTTGCAACCTTCAAGTTCTCGTAATACTCCTTGTTCCTCTTTTCCTACCGGATTGTTTGCAATCTCGTTCATCTCCGTTGTACTCTTTCTTTTAAATTGTTCAACCTCTCAAGGTTCGTGGTTTCACTCGTTTGCCGAAGAAGCAACTTAGTTTTACCTCTTCTCTTTCTCTTCCGTTTTCCCTCCGGTGCCATTCTAGATCTCGGGACGAGATCCTCTCGTAGTAGTGGAGTGTTGTAACGCCCCAAGACCGGAGCTTCAGTTGCCTTCCAGCTATTCCGAGTTTTGTTGTATGATTTGTTTTATTTTTGCATTGCATCATGTCATCATGCCATCTTATGTTGCATCTTGGTCATATCAAGTATAGCTTCGTGCTTGCCATGTTGCATTTTGTCATTCATGTTGTTTCCATGAGCATCTTGTGCGTACCCATGTCACCTCTTCAAACCATTGCACCTTCACTTCTCCTTCCTTCCCTTTTCTTCTATTCTTGCAAGTGCCACTTTGCCTCCACCAAAAATGTTCATCTTCTCCCTGTTAATCTTGCTCCTTGCCCTAAACCTCTCTGCCAAAGATATCCTTATTTGAAGTTGTTTTGGTCAGGTTCAAAAATGACACAAGTTTGAAAATATTTCAAACTTGTCTTATTTTTCTACCTTTAAAAATGTCCAATGCAATTTATTAAAATAGTGGATAATTCCAGGAGTTGGAGAATATTTTCTTTATCCTCTAACTCCTCTTCTTTTTCCCTGAGCTTTTCTATTTCATTTCTGTTTTAAAAAAAAGGAAATGCAGCCAGCGCAGCCACCCCCCCTGGGCCTCGGCCTCCCAGGCCGGCCCAGCTAGCACCGCACCTAACCAGCCGACCCACCTAACCTATCCTAACCCTAGGCCCCGACCGATCCCGATCCCAGCTCCTCCTCGTTCTCCCCCGTGCAGCGCCGTCGCCCCTTCGCCCGATCCCCACCATCTCTCGCTCGACCCCCTCATCTCGTTCCCCTCGCGCTGCCAGAGAGGAGCAAGCCCCGCTCCGCCCGCTTCTCCCATCGCCACCCACCGTCCCGTCGCGCCTCCTCCACCCCGCGCCTCTCCACCTCCTCGCGCGCGACCGCGCCGCCCTGCGCCTCTCCACCTCCTCGCGCCGGCCGCTCGTCCCTTGTCTCTGCCGCCCGGCCCGGCCGCCGTCATCGGGCTCCCGAGCGCTTCCTGCCGCCGTCGCCGATGAGCTCCACCAGGAGCCCGCGTTCCCCTGATCTCCTGCCCGCGGAGACCTCTCTGCTTGCTGCCCAAGGCTGAGCCATGCCAGACCTCTCGCCTCGTCCCCACCACCACCGAGCTGCTTGCCGCCCGCTGCTGAGCCGTCGTTCCCGAGCCGCTCCGTGCACCCGGCCGTCCTCTGCGCCAAGTCCCGCTTGCGGAGTCCTCGCATCGCCGTCGTCGTCGCCGCCGCCGCGTCGGCTCTGGACCTCCGCTGCGAGCCCACCATGGCGCCGCTGCCTTGCAGTAGCTGCTGCTATGCTTGCTGCTTTGCACCTCCCATCGCCTCGTTGATGCCATGGCCTCGGCCTCGAGATGTTGTCACGGTAACTACCCGAACAGGAGCAATTTTGGATACGCCAAGACCGAACCCGTCAAGTACCCTTCGGATGCGTCAAGTTTGACCACATGGACGCCACGTTCCACTACGACATGCACCACTACTACCGCTGAGGGTTTCGGCAAGTTCAACTACATCGACTACGAATGGTGACGAAACATCTACGGAGAGTGTACAACTACCGCCGACATGTACGACTACGCCGTGTACGTCTACCTCCACGACGACCCGTGAACGTCTACGAGATGTACCACGACCATCGCGAGAACAACTACTTCCACTACATCACGAGAACGACTACTTCCCTCTACGAAACGCGAACCGTCCCATTTGAACGCTTCGAAGGTATAACCCGAGACGACCGCGATGAGATGCCCTTGCATGTATGAGATGTACCATTTGTTTGCACCGTGATCGAATTGTCCTTGCGACGCCCCTCTTTTGCCATGCCACCGACACGTGGGAACCCGGTATCCGGGATCACCCCACCATCTTTTGCATCACACGCTCACCCACACTTTCTTTTGCACCGACATCTCGAGGAGTTGTCGGATCATCGGAATGTTGCCGTGGCACCATTTCCGTTTCGCCGCCGTGGCACCCTTTTCGTTTCGCCGCCGTGGCACCCTTTTTGTTCCGCCATGGCTACAAATGCTTCATATCATGCTCTTGTCAACGTTTTCATAAAATTGCATAAAACTTGCATATGTCATCCGCATCATGATAACAACAATTAAAATGTTTAAAATTGTTGTTGCATTAAATTGCTAAATGCATATGGGGATTTACGGATTTGTTGTTTTTATATCCGCCCCATTTAAATTGTTTAGATGGAATAGTTAGTTAAACTATGCTTCACCTCTTGCCATGTTAACCAACATTTAATCTTGTCTTGTTCATAACCGAGAGAGAACTAAATAATCGATGTGGTGTTATTCAATATGCAACTCCGTTGCATATTGAGCTCCACTTAACTTGTAGTATTGTTTGTGCACTTTGCCATGCCATGCCTCATTAAACCGACATGCATCATACTTGTTTATGCATCATGACATGTTTTATGTGATGGTTGTTTACCATGTTGTTTGTTTCTTTCCGGTGCTTTCTCTCGTTAGCTTCGTTTCGTTCGGAGTTGTGAGGATTCGCTCGACTCGTCCTTTTGTCTTCTTCATGGAATCGTTCTTCTTCCTTGCGGGATCTCGCAAGATGACCATACCCTTGAAATCACTACTATCTTTGCTATGCTAGTTTGCTCGCTCTTTTGCTATGCCAATGCTACGATGCCTACCATTTGCTTGTCGGCCTCCCAAATTGCCATGTCAAACCTCTAACCTTTGACACCATTCCTAGCAAACCATTGTTTGGCTATGTTACCGCTTTGCTCAGCCCTCTTATAGCGTTGTTAGTTGCGGTGAAGATTGAAGTTTGTTCCTTGTTGAACATGGAGATGTTGTTCCTTGTTGGAACATGTTTACTTGTTGGGATATCACAATATCTCTTATATTATTAATGCACCTATATACTTGGTAAAGGGTGGAAGGCTCGGCCTTATGCCCGTGTTTTGTTCCACTCTTGCCGCCCTAGTTTCCGTCATACCGGTGTTATGTTCCCGGATTTTGCGTCCCTTACGCGGTCGGGTGATTTATGGGACCCCTTGACAGTTCGCTTTGAATAAAACTTGTCCAAAGAAGGCCCAACTTTGACTTTTACCATTTGCCTCACCACCACCTATCTTTTCCCTTGGGAGTCGCTCTCTCGAGGGTCATCTTTATTTTAGCCCCCCCGGGCCAGTGCTTGTCTAAGTGCTGGTCCAAACCGAAGCGATGTCCGGCCCTGGCAACTGTGGTCTATGCCAACCCGACGTCTTGCTCATCCGGTGTGCCCTGAGAACGAGATATGTGCAGCTCCTATCGGGATTTGTCGGCACAGCGGGAGGTTTTGCTGGTCTTGTTTTACCATTGTCGAAATGTCTTGATGTACCGGGATACCGAGTCTGATCGGAGTGTCTTGGGTGAAGGTCTATTCCTTCGATGATCGCGAGAGCTTGTCATGGGCTAAGTTGGGACACCCTGCAGGTATAAACTTTCGAGAGCCGTGCCCGCGGTTATGTGGCGATGGGAATTTGTTAATGTCCGTTGTAGAAAACCTGAAGTTGACCTTAATTAAAATGCATCAACAGCGTGTGTTACCGTGATGGTCTCTTTCCGTGGTCCGGAAGTGAACACGGTGTTGGAGTTATGCTTGACGTAGGTTGCTATAGGATCACTTCCTGATCATATTTTCATCGACCGTGCTTTGCCTTCTCTTCTCGCTCTCTTTTGCGATTGTATCCACCATATATGCTAGTCGCTTGCTGCAGCTCCACCTCATGCCTTTACCTTACCCATAAGCTTAAATAGTCTTGATCTCGCGGGTGTGAGATTGCTGAGTCCTCGTGCTCACCAGATACTTCCAAAACCAGTTTGCAGGTGCCTATGTTCTTGGCGGTGGCGAACCAAGCTCAAGGAGGAGCTCGATGAAGATCTTGCCCTTTGTGTTGTTTCGTTCTAGTTGATCAGTAGTGGAGCCCAGTTGGGGTCGATCGGGACCATTTGTCGCATTTGGGGTTCTTCTTTTATTTTGGTTCCGTAGTCGGACCTTGATTGTATCTGGATGATGTAATGCTTTATTCATGTAATTGTGTGAAGTGGCGATTGTAAGCCAACTATGTATCTTTTCCCTTATGTATTACATGGATTGTGCGAAGATTACCTCACTTGCGACATTGCTTTCAATGCGGTTATGCCTCTAAGTCGTGCTTCGACACGTGGGAGATATAACCGCATCGAGGGCGTTACACAAAGGGAAAGAAAGGGGACTTCAAATAGAATGGCAAGCAAGTTGTCACTCCCGTGAAGAAGCCCAAAGCTAAACCTAAGCCTAAAACTAAGTGCTTTTACTTCAAAGGAAATGGTCACTAGAAGTGGAACTACCGCAAATACTTGGTAGATAAGAAGGATGGCAAAGTGAACAGAGGTATATTTGTTATACAGATTATAGATGTGTACTTCACTAGTGTTCATAGTACCCCCTGGGTATTTGATACTTGTTCGGTTGCTAAGATTAGTAACTCGAAACAGGAGTTACAGAATAAACAGAGACTAGTTAAGGGTGAAGTGACAATGAGTGTTGGAAGTAGTTCCAAGATTGATATTATCATCATCGCACAACCCCTATACTTTCGTGATTAGTGTTTAACCTAAATAAATGTTATTTGGTGTTTGCGTTGAGCATGGATATGATTAGATCATGTTTATTGTAATATGTTTATTCATTTAAGATAGAGGATAATTGTTATTCTGTTTACATGAATAAAACCTTCTATGGTCATACACACAATGTTGATGGTTCATTGAATCTCGATCGTGATAATACACATATTCATGATATTGATGCCAAAATATGCAAAGTTGATAATTATAGTGCAACTTATTTCTGGCACTGCCGTTTGGGTCATATCGGTGTAAAGCACATGAAGAAACTCCATAAAGATGGACTTTTGGAATCACTTGATTATGAATCATTTGATACTTGCGAACCGTGCCTTATGGGCAAGATGACTAAAACTCCGTTCTCCGGAACAATGGAACGAGCTACTGACTTATTGGAAATAATACATGCTGATGTATGCAGTTCAATATGTGTTGATGCTCGTGGCAGGTATCATTATTTTCTGACCTTCACAAGATGATTTGAGCAGATATGGGTATATCTACTTAATGAAACACAAGTCTGAAACATTTGAAAAGTTCAAAGAATTTTAGAGTGAAGTGGAGAATCATCATAACAAGAAAATAAAAGTTTCTACAATCTGATCGTGGAGGAGAATATTTGACTTACGATTTTGGCCTTCATTTAAAACAATGTGGAATAGTTTCACAGCTCACGCCACCTGGAACACCACAACGTAATGGTGTGTCCGAATGTCGTAACCGCACTTTATTGGATATGGTGCGATCTATGATGTCTCTTACCGGTTTACCACTATCGTTTTGGGGTTATGCATTAGAGACAACTGCATTCACTTTAAATAGGGCACCATCAAAATCCGTTGAGACGACGCCTTATGAACTGTGGTTTGGCAAGAAACCAAAGTTGTCGTTTCTTAAAGTTTGGGGCTGCGATGCTTATGTGAAAAGGCTTCAACCCAATAAGCTCAAGCCCAAATTGGAGAAGTGCGTCTTCATAGGATACCCAAAGGAAACTTTTGGGTACACCTTCTATCACAGATCAGAAGGCAAAATCTTTGTTGCTAAGAATGGATCCTTTCTAGAGAAGGAGTTTCTCTCAAAAGAAGTGAGTGGGAGGAAAGTAGAACTTGATGAGG
Organism: Aegilops speltoides; assembly: GCA_021437245.1. Taxonomy (NCBI): domain Eukaryota; kingdom Viridiplantae; phylum Streptophyta; class Magnoliopsida; order Poales; family Poaceae; genus Aegilops; species Aegilops speltoides. The sequence continues at coordinate 338,039,348 of CM038144.1, forward strand.
TAATTATACCTTCTCCCTTATTGGAAAGTAGTTCATCACAGAAATCAGCTCCAGTGATTCCTACACCAATTAGTGAGGAAGCTAATGATGATGATCATGAAACTTCAGATCAAGTTACTACAGAACCTCGTAGGTCTTCCAGAGTACGGTCCGCACCGGAGTGGTACGGTAATCCTGTTCTGGAAGTCATGTTACTAGATCATGGTGAACCTACGAACTATGAGGAAGGGATGATGAGCCCAGATTCCGCGAAACGGCTGGAGGCCATGAAATCTGGGATATGATCCATGTATGAGAACAAAGTGTGGACTTTGGTGGACTTGCCCGATGATCGGCAAGACATTAAGAATAAATGGATCTTCAAGAGGAAGGCAGATGCTGATAGTAGTGTTACTATCTACAAAGCTCGACTTGTCGCAAAAGATTTTTGACAAGTTCAAGGAGTTGACTATGATGAGACTTTCTCACCCGTAGCGATGCTTAACTCTGTTCGAATCATGTTAGCAATTGCTGCATTTTATGATTATGAAATTTGGCAGATGGATGTCAAAACTGCATTCCTTAATGGATTTCTGGAAGAAGAGTTGTATATGATGCAACCAGAAGGTTTTGTCTATCCAAAGGGTGCTAACAAAGTGTGCAAGCTCCAGCAATCCATTTATGGACTGGTGCAAGCTGATGACCCACAAGTATATGAGATCTATCGTAGTCCTTTCGATAAGTAAGAGTGTCAAATCCAACAAGGATCAGAAGGAAATGACAAGTGGTTTTCAGTAAAGTATTCTCTGCAAGCACTAAAATTATAGGTAACAGATAGTTTTGTGATAAGATAATTTGTAACCGGTAACAAGCAATGAAAGTAAATAAAGTGCAGCAAGGTGGCCAAATCATTTTTGTAGCAAAGGACAAGCCTGGACAAGTTCTTATAATGAGAAAAGCGCTCCCAAGGACACATGGGAATTATCGTCAAGCTAGTTTTTATCACGCTCATATGATTCACGTTCGTTACTTTGATAATTTGATATGTGGGTGGACTGGTGCTTGGGTGTTGTCCTTTCTTGGACAAGCATCCCACTTATGATTAACCCCTATTGCAAGCATCCGCAACTACAAAAGAAGTATTAAGGTAAAGCTAACCATAGCATGAAACATATGGATTCAAATCAGCCCCTTACGAAGCAACTTATAAACTAGGGTTTATGCTTATGTCACTCTAGCAACCCATCATCTACTTATTACTTCCCAATGCCTTCCTCTAAGCCCAAATATTGGTGAAGTTTCATGTAGTCGACGTTCACATAACACCACTAGAGGAGAGACAACATCCATCTCATCAAAAATATCGAAGGAATACCAAATTCACATGACTACTAATAGCAAGACTTCACCCATGTCCTCAGGAACAAACATAACTACTCACAAAGCATATTCATGTTCATGATCAGAGGAGTATTAATATGCATTAAGGATCTGAACAAATGATCTTCCACCGGATAAACCAACTAGCATCAACTACAAGGAGTAATTAACACTACTAGCAACCCACATGTATCAATCTGAGGTTTGGGTACAAAGATTGGATACAAGAGATGAACTAGGGTTTGAGAGGAGATGGTGCTGGTGAAGATGTTGATGGAGATTGACCCCATCCCAATGAGAGGATCGTTGGTGATGACGATTGGCTCCGCCAAGGTTCCGCCTCGTGGCGGCGGAGTTTCGTCCCGAAAGCTTGCTTCTGATTTTTTTCCAGGGTAAAAGACTTCATATAGCAGAAGATAGGCACCGGAGAGCCACCAGGGGGCCCACGAGGCGGCGCGCCTGTAAGGTGGCGCGCCCCACCCGTGTGGCGAGGGTGGGCCCCTCTTGTACTTGTTCCGCTCAATAATTATCATTAATTCCAAAAATGACTTTCGTGGAGTTTCAGGACTTTTGGAGCTGTGCAGAATAGGTTTCCAATATTCGCTCCTTTTCTACCCCAGAATCCCAGCTGTCGGCATTCTCCCTCTTAATGTTAAACCTTGTAAAATAAGAGAGAATAGCCATAAGTATTGTGACACAACGTGTAATAACAACCCATAATGCAATAAATATCGATATAAAAGCATGATGCAAAATGGACATATCAACTCCCCTAAGCTTAGACCTCGCTTGTCCTCAAGCGGAAGCCGATATCAAAAAATATGTCCACATGTTTAGAGATAGAGGTGTCAATAAAAATAAAATACGGACATGAGGGCATCATGATCATTCTTATAACAACAACATATATTTATTTTGTCATATGATTTCTCATGCTCAAGTAATAATCTGTTCACAATGTCAAGTATGATTCAGAAACTTCATTGAGAACTAACAAACTATAATCTCAGTCATTCAAGCAATTGCAATTTATCATAACATAGGAAAGAGTCAACATAAGAGCTTTTCAGCAAGTCCACATACTCAACCATCATTTAGTCTTCCACAATTGCTAACACTCACGTAATACTTATGGTTCTGGAGTTTTAATCGGACACAGAGAAAGATAGGGGCTTATAGTGTTGCCTCCCAACGTTTTACCTCAAGGGTAATGTCAACAATAATAATTCATGCTAACTTACATCCAATTGGATATATATATGTATATATATATATATATATATATATATTAGCAGAATAACTATTCTGCGCACCACTTCCGCACTGCATGCTGAACGCAAGTGCACGTCATTCTTTGAACTAAGTGTGCTGCATTACTCACACGAGTGAACTTCTCGTCGGAAAAAACTGCACGCATTATTTTTTTGTACTGTTTTCGCTTTAATTTTTTAACAATTTTTGGGAATGAGGCATGTAATATACCATTGAAAAGCTATGGATTAGGCGCAACTTCAACATGTGGAACACTTTTTGAGATTCCACACGGTTTAAGAGCAGTTTTGAAAATGGTGCGGCGGATGACGAGTGACAGTGAGTGTTTTTTCGCGTTTTTTCTAAACCGCTTGTCGGAATGAAGCAAATGATACGCCGTTGGATAGATATCGTCAAGGCGCATCTTTTTCATATCTATCATTTTCTCTAATTCGTTACGGTTTAAGAGCAGTTTCAAATTTACTAAATCACGGAATTCTGTTTTTCAAATTTTCGGTACTGTTCTCGCTCCAGTTTTTTAACCATTTGTCGAAACGAGGTGTGTAATATACCATTAAAAATCTATGGACGAGGTGCAACTTTCATATGTTGAAATATTTTTGAGATTTCTTACGGTTCTAAGTTAATTTTGAAAATCGTGCGGCGGACGACGAGTGACAGCGGCCGTTTTTCACGAAATTTTTGCAAACCGCTGGTTAGAATGATTCAAATGATACGTTGTTGGAAAGATATCGACGATACGCAACTCTTTCATGTAGAACACTCTCTCTAATTCTTTATAGTTTAAGAGGAATTTCGAATTTACTGAAATGCGGACACTCTATTTTTCGCGACACCGAAATCGACGTGGGTACTTCATCCGACTAAAAACCGCACTGCATCGAACAAAAAACCGCACTGCATCATACAGGTAAGAGAACTACATGGTTTTGTTCAGAATTAAAACCGCACTGCATCGAACGGGCAAGCGAGCTGCATAATTTCTTTTGTCGGGTGTTATTTTTCTCATACGAGTTTTGTTGTCTTTTTTTATGAACAAGAGTGGACCGCAGAGACTAGGGCAAGTGAACCACATCATATATCGAAGTGGACCGCATTACCATCTCATTGTTTCGCTAAATTTTTAGCACATTCATGTTGGACGTAAGTGAACACCATCACTCTCAAAAGTGAACCACATCCGAGGACCATTGAGGAGTTGCATTGATATAGTGAACCATTGAGGAGTTTCATAGCTAACCACGTGAGAGAACAAAGTGAGCTTCACATCTATCGGATTGTTTTACAAACACACACACATACAGAATTTGTACTCTCCAACAGTCGAACTACAAAAAATTCTATGGGCTACACTTTGCACTAAGAAAAAACAGCAGCCTCCGCGAAGGTGAACCACACCATCCCGGTAATGAACTTTAGTTTTCACAATGAAGTGCAGATCTCAGCAACAACAAAATTGAGTAACTGGGCATCCAACCGAGCTGCATCACTTCATCTTCCCCGCAAAGAGAAAATTAAAATGAACCCCGAGAGCAAAAGAATAGCAGACTGCATCTTTCACTCTATTTCTCTTCAGAGAAAACACACACACAATGAACTTCATCCACATATTTCTGTTTTTCAACAATTGCAGCCCACGTAGAGTCCTTTATCTGATAGAATAATGAATAGCTTGGATTGCACTACAAATCTGAAAACTCAAATAAACTGAACTCCTAGCCGAACTACAACACGGAACACCCTGTTTTTCTAGCGGACTTGCTGATGATAGCACTACCAGCGAGTCGTGATGGGGCAGTCTGTGCATCGACCACACGGAGATGAGCAGCGAACTGCGTGTGGCTCGCGGCCGAGCTGCACAAAAAAGAAGGGGGTGGAGGTCAGTAGGATGTGCGGCTCGTTAGGGAGGAGCAGGGCTCCAGATCAGGGAGCAGCGAAAGTGGTGGCCGGGTCAAGGCGGGGATTGGGAGGGGAGGGAAGGGAGGCAGGGTACCGGGCCAGAGTTGGAGAACTGCGTGAGCACCGTCGATCGATACGGCCGCCTGAGGAGCAGGCGAGTAGGGCTCATTGGCGGCGGTGGATGGCAGCAAAGAATGCCGTCTTTGGTAGCAGAACAACGGCAATGGGGGTAGCAGAGGTTCTTCTCGGTGGCCTCTCGCTGATGCCGCGTGCGCCGAAGAAGAGGTGACAGCGGACTCACCAGGATTTATGGCCTGGTCGTTGTCACGAGCAGAGGAGTGAGGGAGAGGTGGAGGAGATAGCTGCTGCCGGAGGAGCGCGGGGGTGAGAGAAGGTTGACACCGACGTGGGATGCAGGCAGTCCGGATCGGGCGTAGTCGGGCCATTTGTACTCGATCCAGTCAACTGGGAGGTGCGACGGGGTTGGATCCGGCTGGATCCAGCGCGGGGGGTGGGGGGAGGGGATGTCGTCGCCGCCTGATCCAGCCAGAGGATCCTCGCGCACTCCGGTGGAGCGGTGAGTGGAGGTACGCACGGGGCGGCGCGAGGACGGAGGCAGAGGGAGGCGCGTGAGCTGAGGAGGTTGTTCCCTGGAGATGCGCATGGCGGGTCTTGGCGCCGAGAAGGAGGCCATGGTCGTATGGAAAAAGGTCTGTGACGAGGAAGAGTACTGGCGGCAAGAAGGCGTCGTCTGCCATGCGAAGGTGGATCGGGGAGGGAGGGAGGGAGGTGGGGTGCGTGGGGTGGGTGGTGGTTTTTTCTTTCTTTTCTTCTGTTTGTGGCTCGGTCAGTTGGGTGGGATGAGGTTCGGTTTAGGAGTACCGTGCGGTTCTAAAGTGTTAGCAGAATAAGCTGGGTGTTAGTAGAATAAGGTCTTAAGGGGTGTTATCATAATAGACCCACTATATATATATATATATATATATATATATATATATATATATATATATACATAAACACTATTCTGATCACGGGATGAGAATAATATTCTGATCACAACCTGACCTGCCCCGCTAGTAGTACGTTGAACTTCCCTGTGAACTAGGTTGAACTTCCGCCAACATTGCCGAAATGGGGCTTGCGATATACCGTTGGAAAGCTATGGACAGCAATATCATGACCAAACTTAAATTTTTGGCAAAATATAAGCGGTTTAAGAGCAGTTTTCTTCGCGCAAAAAACGTGAATCGTATTTTCAATCGCATTTCTAAACCGTTTATCGGAATGAGGCATATAATATGGCGTTGGAAAGCTGCTGCAAAACCGCTCCTTCCACATGTTGAAATTTTTCTCTAATTCCCTATGGTTAAAGAGTAATTTGAAAAAACGTAAAATTTTGTAAACCGGACAACCAAGTTCGTTTTTTCGATGTCATTTCTAAATGGCTAATCCAATGGAGGCATATGATATGGTGTTGGAAAGCTTATGAAAATGCGCTACTTTTTCATGTTGGAAGTTTTCTTCTAATTTTGAATGGTTTAAGAGTAATTTAGAAAATGGTTCAAGTCCTATCGAGTCTGTATTTTCAAGCTAATTTTTTAACCGTTTGTCCGAATGCAGCAAATGATATGGCGTTGGAAAGCTTGAACAAATGCGAAACTTTTTGGTATGTATTATTTCTCCCAATTCTTTATGGTTTTAAGTTAGTTTCGAAAATGGCAAAAAACGTATTTTCGCCGTATTTTCTACAAACTTTATCGGAATGGCGCAAGTAATATACCGCCGAAAAGCTACGGAAAATGCGAAACTTTTTCATGTTGACTGTTTTCTCTGATTCCTGGCCGTTTTCAAGTAATTTCAAAAACGGCGAGATCATTCGTTCTGCCTTTATCGCGAAACAGAATCGCCAAAAATGCATCACGTAAAGTACCTGAACTTCTCGGTATGAAACCTTGAACTTCACTCTGTTTTTCACGTGCTTTTTTTTTCTCGTATATCTCTATCCACTGCTCCTAGCTCTCCATCCACTCACCAGAATTGAGCAAGTGATATACCGATGGAAAGCTGATGTAAACACGCAACTTTCCTGTGTTGATCATTTTTTCATACTCGCAACGATTTTAAAAGTTTTTCATCTGAAATGCATTCAGCATAGTAGTTAAACTTCATGCTATTTTCACGTTGAACTTCTGTGATGTATTTTTGTTTGTACACGAGCCTGAACTTCCTTCTGTACGAACCCGACCTTCGGGCTATCTTTGCGACCGTGGCTTCCCCCGCGAATTATTCTGGTTAGTAGTGTTCTATATGATGTTAGTGTAATCTAGAAAGGTTTTTTAGCAACTAAATACCGGTTTTAAATAGAAATCTCGCTCGCTGGCGGATTTTGCTTTCGGTTCGTGATGAAATTGCGTTTTTTGCAATTTTACTGCCTGATTTGTTCGACCTGAACTTCCCCTAGTGCTAGGTTGAACTTACGTCAACATTGCCCAAATGGGGGTTGTGATATACCGTTGGAAAGCTGTGGACACCAGTATCATGACCCAACTTAAAATTTTGGCAAAATGTAAGTGGTTTAAGAGCAGTTTTGAAAACCGTTTTTCTACATACAAAAAACGTGAATCGTATTTTCGATCGCATTTCTAAACCGTTTATCGGAATGAGGCAAATAATATGGCGTTGGAAAGCTGCTGTAAAACTGCTCCTTCCACATGCTGAAAGTTTTTTCTAATTCCTATGGTTAAAGAGTAATGTGGAAAATCGTAAAATTTTGCAAACCGAACAACCAAGTTCTTATTTTCATTGCCATTTCTAAACGCCTAATCCAATTGAGACAAATGATATCATGTTGGAAAGCTTATGAAAATGCGCTTTTTTCTCATGTTGAAAGTTTTTCTATTTTTGAATGGTTTAAGAGTAATTTAGAAAACAGTACAAGTTCTACTAAGTTTGTATTTTTGATATAATTTTTTAATCGTACGTTCGAACATAGCAAATGATATGGTGTTGGAAAGCCTGAACAAATGCGGAACTTTTTGGTATATATTGTTTCTCCAAATTCATTACGGTTTTACGTTGATTTTGAAAATGGATAAAAACGTATTTTCGCCATAATTTCTACAAACTTCATCGGAACGGGGCGAATAATATACTGTTGAAAAGCTACGAAAAATGTGAAACTTTTTCATGTTGATGGTTTTCTCTGAATCCCAGCCATTTTCAAGTAATTTCAGAAACGGCGAGATCACTCGTTCTTCCTTTATCGCGAAACAGATTCGTCGAAAATGCATCACGTGAAGTACTTGAACTTCTGTGGCAGTTCTGCTTGAACTTCACTCTATTTTTCACATGCTTTTTTTGCTCGTAGCTCTTCATTCACTCACCGGAATTAAGCAAGTGATATATTGATGGAAAGTTGCTATAAACATGCAACATTTTCGTGTTGATCATTTTTTCATACTCGGGACGGTTTTAAAAGTTTTTCTTGTGAAATTCATTCAGTGTAGTAGTTGAACTTCCTGCTGTTTTCACATTGGACTTCTGTGACATATTTTTGTTTGTAATTTTCCCATCCATTTTCGTCAGTGTTACACAAATGTTATTCTTTTTGTACAAACCTCTCTCACAATATTTTTGAACTTTCTACGACCGAGGACTTGAACTTACACAAATGATATTCTTGTCGTTTTGAAGTAAATTAGAAAATGACAAGATCATGATTTCTGCCTTCATCGCGAATGGAAATGCACTGCGTGAAGTAGTTGAACTTCTCGGGCATGTCTGTTTGAATTTCACTCTGTCTTTGACGTGCTATTTTTTGACATGCTATTTGTCGCACTGCGTGAAGTAGTTGAACTTCTTGGGCATGTGTGTTTGAACTTCACTTTGTTTCACTTTATTGTATTTTTATATGAAATACACACCATGTAGTACGTGAACTTCCCGTTGTTATCACTTTGAACTTCTCTCTGGTTTGTGAGAATTGTTTTAAAACACAAAAAAAAATATTTTTTTATGTATTTTGGACATCTAAATACACGGTGAACCTCTCTCACAAGAATTTTTGAACTTTCCCTCGCCGAGCACTTGAACTTCTAGCAACCATTTTTACGTTTTATGAGATTGTTTTCAAAAGTGCAAAAAATGGCGTTGTGCTTTTTATTTTTTGAAAAGGTAAATACTAGGTTTTAATAAACTCCGAACTTCTGTGTTATTTCAATTTGAACTTCACCTTTTTATATTCTGGGTAAAGAATTGTATTCGATTTTTATACGGAAGAAATCGAACATGGAAATACAAGATGAGCCTCTCTCGTAAGAATTTTTGAACTTCCCCGGACAGAGCACTTGAACTTCTTTCAACAAACCTTTTAAGCTTTTAGTTTTCTATACTTTTATTCTCATTTTAAATGCATTCCTTGCAGTAGTTGAACTTCTCGTTGTTTTCACCTTGAACTTCTGTCACGTATTTTTGTTCAACCTCTCTCACAAGAATTTTTGAACTTTCTCGGGCCGAGCACTTGAACTTCTATAAAAAACGTTTTAGCCTTTGCTTTTTCATTCTTTTTTTAATACAAAATGCACACTAAGTAGTACGTGAACTTCTGACAGTTATCAACCTGAACTTCTCTCGGTTATGTAAAAATATCTAAGTTTTTTATTAGAGCTTCACTATGTATTTTTAGAAATGTTGAAATTGAACTTTTTTTAGAAACTTCTTCGTTATTTGAAATTGAACTTATTGGTTGTATTCCAAAACTACACACTGCACAAACAATACACCTTTGAAAAGCTATTGAAATTATCCAAATTTTTCTTGTTAAAATTTTGAACTTCTTTTGTTCTAAATTTTTTGAACTTCTTGGTTTATTCTTTTAATAATAAGAAAAAATTGAATTTTTTTTATAGACACCAACCTTCACCATTTTTTAAATTTGAACTTCTTAATTTTATTGGCTAGTAACGGGGAAAATCCTTTTTTATAGACATTGAAACCACATTGTTATTTTAGTTTGAAGTTCTAGTTTTTTTAGAAAGCTGAAAACCATTTTTGCTTACTTATTTTTTGAAATGTTCCTCTTTTTAATTTGAACTTCTCTAAAAAAATTTACAAAAGGGGAAATCTTTTTTTATAAATAATTTTGATGTACTTTTTATATTTGAACTTCTTGCTCAATTTTTTTGAACTTCTAGACTTGTCTTTTAGGAGAAACTTTTGCATGTAAATAGTTTTTTCAAAATTCACCGCCATTCTCAAAATGCGTAGCCATGTAGAGAGTTTGAATAGATCACTACTTTTTAGAACAAAAATATTTTTTTTTTGTAAACATAGAACTTCCCATTTTTTTTATAAACATCAAACTATTTTTGTTATTTTAATTTTAACTTCTTTGTTTTATTTATTTAAGAAATTGAAAAAGTCAATTTTTTCCTATGTGTGAAGTTTTACTGATTTTATATTTGAACTTATGTGCTAATTTACATGATCTTTTAGAAGTAAATTTTGTAGACTAACTTTCTTTCTCTTTTACATATTTGAACTTTCATATTTTGTATATATGAACTTCTATCCTTTTTATATAAAAAAGAAAACACGCACAGTAAAGACTGTAAAATTTGAAGATCATTGACCGTAAGGATTAGTAGCGAAAAGACACTGCACACCTACAAAATAAAATCTCCAGTGGCCTTGTCATAGAGTAATTACATGCACTTAATCCTGTTTTATACACAAAACAAGCACTAACTTGGCGTCACTACAATTCTCCACCACAAAATTGGCATCTTCTCTCACCTTATCCAACCAGTGCCGGTTTTGCGTTTTCTTGTTTATGCTTTCTCCAAACGCATAGCAAGCTAAATGTTTGATTCGATAAGAAGGCATTGAGGCAGTATCATTACTGAAAATAAATTAGCTCTTTCCAAGATACGGTAGCTGAACTTTCCAACACAACACCACACACGTACGCAGCCAAACAGTGCACGCACACACGAACACACTGCAAACAGAGTGCACCAGTGCATGCTCGCACACACGACTAAGGCTGGTCGAGCTCGGGGTCCAGCGATTCATGGGCAGAGGATGGACCAAAAGGGCGGCAGAGCTCGAGGGAGCCGACGGCAGGGCGCAGGACGGCCAACCGACAAAGCACCAGCTCGGCCTACGCGATCAAGAGGAGCAGCATCGGCAACAAATTGCTAGCTTGCGAGGCAACGGACTGCTCGTGACCAAGGTGACGTACTGCTCATGCGGAAGGAGCTGGAGTGTTTTGATTTCCCTGCACTGTAACAAACATCGTCAGCTCATACAACACAAAATTTCTCACCATTGTTCCTTTATTTCTCATAGCCAGCGAGCACACCAACGGTGCAATGGATGACCGTGGGGAACATCCAATGGAGGAAGGCGGAGCCACCGCTGGCTCTGTGGAAGAAGGCGGCCGCCGGTTCCGGGGAAGAAGGCTGGAGGGGCGATGGCAGCTGGCGGGATTGATAGCGGCGCGCTGGTTCAGGTGGATCCACCAGGGACGCGTGTTGGCGTAGCCGGCAACGGGGATGCGGGAGGAGGTCGCCGACGCGGTTGGAATCTCGCGGCGGCGGCAGGTCTGCGGGATGAGCCCCGCGGCGGCGGCTATGCCTCAGCCGGATCCGTTGGGGGCGGAGGTGCGGCGCATCACCGGTTGGGGTCGGGCCTGCGGCGTGTCGGCGGCCGGGGCGGGCGCCCGCGTCGGCGGTGGACAGGGGCGGGACGGCGGCAGTGTCGCCGGCTGGTGGTGGGTGTCGTGCTTGGATAGGGGAGGGCAGCAGCGGGGTGGAGGGAGGGAGGACGACGGCGGGGTGGAGGGGAGGCCGGCCGCGTGGTGGAGGGGAGGCAGTCGGGGTGGAAGGGATGGATCAGGGGAAGTTTTTTTCTCTATCGCGGTTTGAGGAGTTCGAACGTCTTCGCCGCCCCTTATAAATGCGCACAGTGATCCAAATATATATATATATATATATATATATATATATATATATATATATATATATATATATATCAGATCTTTCCAACACGAGGTGCTTGCCAAAGGATAAAATGAAAAAGGGAAAGGTGAGGATCACCTTGACTCTTGCATAATGTAAAAGACATAAAGTAAAAGATAGGCCCTTCGCAGAGGGAAGCAGAGGTTGTCATGTGCTTTTTGGTTGGATGCACGAAATCTTAATGCAAAAGAACGTCACTTTATATTGCCACTTGTGATATGAACCTTTATTATGCAGTCCGTCGCTTTTATTACTTCTATATCACACGATCGTATAAAGCTTATTTTCTCCACATTAATAAGTCATACATATTTAGAGAGCAATTTTTATTGCAGGCAACATGACAACTTACTTGAAGGATCTTACTCAATCCATAGGTAGGTATGGTGGACTCTCATGGCAAAACTGGGTTTAAGGATATTTGGAAGCACAAGTAGTATCTCTACTTGGTGCAATTTGGCTAGCATGAGGGGGAAAGGCAAGCTCAACATGTTTGAATGATCCATGACAATATACTTTAACACAGATGTGAGAAAACATAAACCATTACGTTGTCTTCCTTGTCCAACATCAACTCTTTAGGATGTCATATTTTAATGAGTGCTCACAATCATAAAAGATGTCCAAGATGGTGTATTTATATGTGAAAACCTCTCTTTCCTTATTACTTCCTATTAATTGCAACGATGACCAAAACTATGTTTGCCAACTCTCAACAACTTTTAAGCCTCATACTCTTTATGTGTGAAGTCATTACTATCCATAAGATCAATATGAACTCTTTTATTTCTTTTTATTCTTTTGTGCACTTAAGATCAAAGCAAGATAGCAAAGCCCTTGACTCAACACTAATATTTTATTATATATAGCTCACGGACTCGATTACATAGAGGGATCACAAAGCAAAACTCAAAACTAATTCATACCAAAACTTTATTCACTAGATCAAGATATTACCAAAAGGATCAAACTAAGAAAAATGATAAAGATAGGAGTGTGATGGTGATACAATACCGGGGCACCTCCCCCAAGCTTGGCAGTTGCCAAGGGGAGTGTCCATACCCATGTGATTATGTCTCCTTCTTCAGAGTTGGTGTTGTGATATTCTTGGCGATGATGCCCCTTAGAATATGATTCTCCTCCTTGAGCTTCTTGACTTGTTGCTTGAGGTCCATATTTTCCTTGCGGAGCTTGCCCGTGACGGCTAAAGCTCCTTTCACCCAAGGATGTTGCATAGCTTCTAGAGAAAAAATGACACTCTTTTTCATATTTTCATAAGAAAGAAATTTAACATTGGAAGGGATGACCAAGTTTGGAATAGCTGAGCTCTGTAGTTCCCCCATCATGAATCCTGCTTGAAAGCGAGAGGTAACTTCTTGATCCTCCTCCATGGCATCTATCCTTTTCAAGTCGGCCTCCATCTCATCCTCCGTTGATGGCCCAAAGTGATAAGCATCGCTGTTTGCTCTTGGACCTGGCGTCGGGTGAGACACCCGACTCTCTCCGACTAACTCTTGAGAAGACATCTTGCTCTAAATCTGTAACAGAAACATCTCGAAAAACAAACAGAAGACTTTTGCGTGATACGGTGGTCAAAACCTCCGGGAGATTATATAATGAATTTTTACCGACCGAAAGAAGTACCATGCACGAAAACGGAGTCCGGAGAGCACACGAGGTGCCCACAAGGTAGGGGGGTGCGCCCAGTAAGGTTGGGCGCGCCCTCCACCCTCGTGGACGCCTCGTGTCCTTCCCAGACTGATTCTTATTTTTCTATTTTCTTAAATATTCCAAAACAGAGAAAAATTGCTATTAGAACTATTTTGGAGTCGGTTTACTTACCGTACCACATACCTATTCCTTTTTGGAGTCTGAAACATTCTGGAAAGTGTCCCTTATGTATTTCTCCGGGGTTACGGTTTCAATAATATTAGTTTCAACATTTATAGGATTACCTGAGATATAATGTTTGATTCTTTGACCGTTCACCACCTTTGGATTTGTGCCTTCGAAGTTGTTGATTTTTATGGCACCAGAAATATAGACCTCCTTGATAACGTAAGGACCTTCCCATTTAGAGAGAAGTTTTCCTGCAAAAAAAATCTTAAACGAGAGTTGAAAAGCAAAACATAATCACCTACATTAAACTCACGCTTTTGTATCCTTTTGTCATGCCATCTTTTAACTTTTTCTTTAAACAGCTTGGCATTTTCATAGGCTTGGGTTCTCCATTCATCAAGTGAGCTAATGTCAAATAACCTCTTCTCACCGGCAAGTTTGAAATCATAATTGAGCTCTTTAATGGCCCAATATGCCTTATGTTCAAGTTCGAGAGGTAAGTGACATGCTTTTCCATAAACCATTTTATATGGAGACATACCCATAGGATTCTTATATGCAGTTCTATAGGCCCATAATGCATCATCAAGTTTCTTGAACCAATTCTTTCTAGATCTATTAAGAGTCTTTTGCAAAATTAATTTGAGCTCTCTATTACTCAATTCTACTTGACCACTAGACTGTGGGTGATATGGAGATGCAACTCTATGATTAACATCATACTTAGCAAGCATTTTATGAAAAGCACCATGAATAAAATGTGAACCACCATTAGTCATTAAGTATCTAGGGACTCCAAACCTCGGAAAAATAACTTCTTTAAGCATCTTAATAGAGGTGTTATGATCAGCACTACTAGTTGGAATAGCTCTACCCACTTAGTGAAGTAATCAACAACAACTAAAATATGTGTATATACATTAGAGGCAGGAAAAGGTCCCATATAATCGCTCCAAACATTAAACGGTTCAATAACAAGAGAATAATTCATAGGCATTTCTTGACGTCTACTAATATTACCAATTCTTTGACATTCATCACAAGACAAGACAAACTTACGGGCATCTTTGAAGAGAGTAGGCCAATAAAAACCAGATTGCAATACCTTATGTGCAGTTCTATCTCCAGCGTGGTGTCCTCCATATGCCTCGAAGTGACACTTGCGTAGAATCTGTTCCTGTTCATGCTCAGGTACACAACGTCTAATAACACCATCTACTCCTTCTTTATAAAGGTGTGGGTCATCCCAGAAGTAATGTCTTAAATCATAGAAGAACTTTTTCTTTTGTTGGTATGTGAAACTAGGTAGTATAAATTTAGCAACAATGTAATTAGCATAATCAGCATACCATGGAGCAGTACGAGAAGCATTAATGACCACTAATTGTTCATCAGGAAAGCTATCATCAACAGGTAGTGGGTCATCAAGAACATTTTCTAACCTAGACAAGTTGTCTGCAACGGGGTTCTCAGCTCCCTTTCTATCAATAATATGCAAATAAAATTCTTGTAGCAAGAGAACCCATCTAATAAGTCTAGGTTTAGCATCTTTCTTTTCCATAAGATATTTAATAGCAGCATGATTAGTGTGAATAGTTACTTTAGAGTCAACAATGTAAGGTCTAAACTTATCATAAGCAAATACAACTGCTAAGAATTCTTTTTCAGTAGTAGCATAATTTCTCTACGTAGTGTCTAGAGTTTTACTAGCATATTGAATAACATTTAGTTTCTTATCAACTCTTTGCCCTAGAATAGCACCTACAGCATAATCACTAGCATCACACATAATTTCAAAGGGTAAATTCCAATCAGGTGGCTGAACAATAGGTGCAGTGATCAAAGCTTTCTTAAGTATTTCAAATGCTTCTACACAATCATCATCAAAGACAAAAGGAATATCTTTTTTAATAGATTAATTAGAGGCCTGAGATTTTAGAAAAGTCCTTAATGAACCTCCTATAAAAACCGACATGACCAAGGAAACTTCTTATACCTTTTATGTCCTTGGGACACGACATCTTTTCAATAGCATCAACTTTAGCTTTATCAACTTCAATACCTCTTTCAGAAATTTTATGCCCCAAGACAATGCCTTCATCAACCATAAAGTGGCACTTTTCCCAATTCAAGACGAGACTAGTGTCTTCGCATCTCTGCAAAACTCGATCTAGGTTGCTCAAGCAATCATCAAAAGAGGATCCATAAACGGAGAAATCATCCATGAATACCTCAAAAATCTTTTCACAAAAGTCAGAGAATATAGCCATCATACATCTTTGAAAGGTAGCAGGTGCATTGCATAAACCAAAAGGCATATGTCTATAAGCAAAAGTACCAAAAGGGCAAGTAAAAGTAGTCTTTTCTTGATCATCCGCTGACCCAGGTATTTGAGAGAAACCAGAATAACCATCTAAAAAGCAGAAATATGTATGTTTGGATAGTCTTTCTAGCATTTGATCAATAAAAGGTAAAGGGTAATGATCTTTCTTAGTAGCTTTATTTAATTTGTGGAAATCAATTACCATCCTATAACCTGTAATAATTCTTTGCGGGATCAATTCATCTTTATCATTAGGGACTACAGTAATACCTCCCTTCTTAGGGACACAATGGACAGGACTTACCCACTGACTATCAGCAACGGGATAAATTATACCTGCCTCGAGGAGCTTTAGTATTTATTTTCTTACTACTTCTTTCATTTTAGGATTTAATCGGCATTGATGATCTCTAACTGGTTTGGCATCTTCTTCCAATTTTATTTTGTGTTGGCATAAAGTGGGACTAATGCCCTTAAGATCATCAAGAGTATATCCAATAGCAGCACGGTGCTTCTTCAGAGTTTTCAATAATCTTTCCTCTTCCTGCTCTGGAAGGTTAGCACTAATAATAACAGGATATATCTTCTTTTCATCAAGATAAGCATATTTAAGAGTATCAGGTAATGGTTTAAGCTCAAACACGGGATCACCCTTGGCTGGAGGAGGATCCCCTAGGATTTCAACAGGCAAGTTGTGATTCAAAATAGGACCATGTTTAAAGAATACTTCATCTATTTCCCTTCTTTCATTCATAAACATATCATTTTCATGGTCTAGCAAATATTGTTCTAAAGGATCAGTAGGAGGCACGACAATAGAAGCAAGACCAATAATTTCATCCTTACTAGGCAATTCTTTATCGTGGGGTTGTCTACGAAACTTAGCAAAATGAAATCATGTTTCATATCCCCCAAGCCAATCGTAACAACATCCTTTTCACAATCAATCTTAGCATTAACAGTATTCAAGAAGGGTCTACCAAATATAATGGGACAAAAGCTATCTTGTGGGGAACCAAGAACAAGAAAATCAACAGGATATTTAACATTCCCACACAAGACTTCAACATCTCTAACAATCCCAAATGGTGAAATAGTATCTCTATTGGCAAGCTTAATTGTAACATCAATATCTTCTAACTCAGCAGGTGCAATATCATGCATAATTTCTTCATGTAAGGAAAAAGATATTGCACTAGCACTGGCACCCATATCACATAAGCCATGATAACAATGATCTCCTATTTTAACAGAAATAACAGGCATGCCTACAATAGGTCTGTGTATCTTAGCATCGGGTCTAGCAATATTAGCAGCTTCATCACAGAAATAAATAACATGCCCATCAATATTATCAGCCAAGAGATCTTTAACCATAGCAATACTAGGTTCAACTTTAATTTGATCAGGTGGTGTAGGTGTTCTAGTATTACTTTTACGGACCACAGTTGAAGCTTTAGCATGATCTTTTATCCTAACAGGGAAAGGTGGTTTCTCAGCATAAGTAGTAGGAACAATAGGATCATTATAAGTGATAAACTTTTCTTCAACTGTAACAGGTGCAACTACTTTTACTTCAGTGAGAGGATTATATTTAAACCACTTCTCCTTAGGGAGATCAACATGAGTAGCAAATGATTCACAAAAAGAAGCTACTATCTCAGAGTCGAGTCCATATTTAGTGCTAAATCCACGAAAAGCATCGGTGTCCATAAAAGACTCAACACAATCGAACTTAGGTGTCATACCTGACTCCTTACCATTGTCGGAACCCCAATCTTCAGAGTTGTGTTTAATTCTTTCCAATAAGTCCCACTTGAATTCAATAGTCTTCATCATATAATAACCAAGAAGAAGTATCGAGCATGGTGCGATCATTAAGAGAAAGCCGAGCATAAAAAATATGAATAATCATTTCTCTTGAGATCTCATGATTGGGGCATGAATATAACATTGACTTAAGCCTCCCCCAAGCTTGAGCGATGCTTTCTCCTTCGCGATGCCAAAAATTGTATATATAATTACGATCACGATGAACAAGATGCATAGGATAAAACTTCTGGTGAAATTCCAACTTCAATCGTTTATAGTCCCAAGATCCCATATCATCACATAGCCTATACCATGTCAATGCATCTCCCTTCAAAGATAAAGGGAAGACCTTCTTCTTAACAACATCATCGGGCATACCTGCAAGCTTAAATAATCCACAAACTTCATCCACATAGATAAGGTGTAAATCAGATGCAATGTTCCATCTCCTGCAAAGGGATTAGCTAGCCGTTTCTCTATCATACCCGAAGAAATTTCAAAGTGCACATTTTCAGTAGGTTCAGTAGGTTGAGGAGCAACTCTTTGCTCTACTGGTCGGGGTGAAGATACCACGAACAAGCCCCTCAAAGGATTAGTTTCCATAGTAACAAGTGATAGTAAATTCTAGCACACTATATAAATGTTTCCTTACCAAGTTCCACTCACCAAAGGCGCTTCACTCCCCGACAACGACACCAGAAAAGAGTCTTGATGACCCATAAGTATAGGGGATCTATCGTAGTCCTTCCGATAAGTAAGAGTGTCAAACCCAACGAGGAGCAGAAGGAAATGACAAGCGGTTTCCAGTAAGGTATTCTCTGCAAGCACTAAAATTATAGGTAACAGATAGTTTTGTGATAAGATAATTTGTAACAGGGAACAAGCAATGAAAGTAAATAAAGTGCAGCAAGGTGGCCAAATCCTTTTTGTAGCAAAGGACAAGCCTGGACAAGTTCTTATAATGAGAAAAGCGCTCCCGAGGACACATGGGAGTTATCGTCAAGCTAGTTTTCATCACGCTCATATGATTCGTGTTCGTTACTTTGATAATTTGATATGTGGGTGGACTGGTTCTTGGGTGCTGTCCTTTCTTGGACAAGCATCCCACTTATGATTAACCCCTATTGCAAGCATCCGCAACTACAAAAGAAGTACTAAGGTAAACCTAACCATAGCATGAAACATATGGATCCAAATCAGCCCCTTACGAAGCAACTTATAAACTAGGGTTTAAGCTTCTGTCACTCTAGCAACCCATCATCTACTTATTACTTCCCAATGCCTTCCTCTAGGCCCAAATATTGGTGAAGTGTCATGTAGTCGACGTTCACATAACACCACTAGAGGAGAGACAACATACATCTCATCAAAATATCGAACGAATACCAAATTCACATGACTACTAATAGCAAGACTTCACCCATTGAGGGAGTCCTGGATTAGGGGGTATCCGGACAACCGGACTATATACTTTGTCTGAACTATTGGAGCATGAAGATACAAGACTCAAGAATCCGTCCCGTGTCCGGATGGGATTCTCCTCTGCGTGGAAGACAAGCTTGGCGATCCAGATATTATATTTTCTTCCTTGTATCCGACTCCATGTAAACCCTAGCCCTCTCCGGTGCCTATATAAACCGGAGGGTTTTAGTCCTTAGGGACAGAATCATAATCATCATAGGCTAGCTTCTAGGGTTTAGCCTCTACGATATCGTGGTAGATCAACTCTTGTACTACTCATATCATCAATATCAATCAAGCAGGAAGTAGGGTTTTACCTCCATCGAGATGGCTCGAACCTGGGTAAACATTGTGTCCCTTGCTTCTTGTTACCATTAGCCTAAGACGCACAGATCGGGTCCCCCTACCCGAGATCCGCCGGTTTTGACAACGACATTGGTGTCCTCAGGAACAAACGTAACTACTCACAAAGCATATTCATGTTCATGATCAGAGGAGTATTAATATGCATTAAGGATCTGAACAAATGATCTTCCACCGGATAAACCAACTAGCATCAACTACAAGGAGTAATCAACACTACTAGCAACCCACAGGTACAAATCTGAGGTTTGGGTACAAAGATTGGATACAAGAGATGAACTAGGGTTTGAGAGGAGATGGTGCTGGTGAAGATGTTGATGGAGATTGACCCCCTCCCAATGAGAGGATCGTTGGTGATGACGATGGTGATGATTTCCCCCTCCCAGTGGGAAGTTTCCCCGGCAGAACAACTCCGCCAGAGCCCTAGATTGGTTCCGCCAAGGATCCGCCTCGTGGCGGTGGAGTTTCATCCCGAAAGCTTGCTTCTGACTTTTTCTAGGGTAAAAGACTTCATATAGTAGAAGATGGGCACTGGAGGGCCACCAGGGGGCCCACGAGGCAGGGGGCTTGCCCTATAAGGGTGGGCGCGCCCCCCACCCTCGTGGCTAGGGTGTGGGCCCCCTCTTGTACTTCTTCCGCTCAATAACTATCATTAATTCCAAAAATGACTTTCGTGGAGTTTCAGGACTTTTGGAGCTGTGCAGGATAGGTTTCCAATATTTGCTCCTTTTCCAAATTTCTGAATCCCAAATGTCGGCATTCTCCCTCTTCATGTTAAACCTTGTAAAATAAGAGGGAATAGCCATAAGTATTGTGACATAACGTGTAATAACAGCCCATAATGCAATAAATATCGATATAAAAGCATGATGCAAAATGGACGTATCACAAGCCTCTCGGAGTTGGAATAAAGGCTTTGATAGTGTGATCAAAGCATATGGTTTTATACAGACTTTTGGAGAAGCCTGTATTTACAAGAAAGTGAGTGGGAGCTCTGTAGCATTTCTAATATTATATGTGGATGGCATGTTGTTGATTGGAAATGATATAGAATTTCTGCTTAGCATAAATGGATACTTGAATAAGAGTTTTTTCAATGAAAACCTCGGTGAAGCTGCTTACATATTGGGCATTAAGATCTATAGAGATAGATCAAGACGCTTGATAAAGATTTTTCAATGAGTACATACCTTGACAAGTTTTTGAAAGAGTTCAAAATTGATCAGTCTAAGAAGGAGTTCTTGCTTGTATTACAAGGTGTAAAGTTGAGTAAGACTCTTAGCCCGACCACGGCAGAAGATAGAAAGAGATTGAAAATCATTCGCTATGCCTCAGTCATAGGTTCTATAAAGTATACTAAGTTGTGTACCAGATCTATTGTGTAGCTTGCCATGGTTTTGACAAGGGGGTACAATAGAAAGAGATTGAAAATCATTCCCTATGCCTCAGTCATAGGTTCTATAAAGTATACTAAGTTGTGTACCAGATCTATTGTGTACCTTGCCATGGTTTTGACAAGGGGGTACAATAGTGATCTAGGAGTAGATCAATGGACAACGGTCAAAATTATCCTAAGTGAGGACTAAGGAAATGTTTCTCGGTTACGGGGGTGATAAAGAGTTCGTCGTAAAGAGTTACGTCGATGCAAGCTTTTACACCAATCCAGATGACTCCAAAGTCTCAATCTGGATACATATTGGAAGTGTGAGCAATTAGCTAGAGTAGCTCCATGCAGAGCATTGTAGACATAGAATATTTGCAAATATACATACGGCTCTGAATGTGACAGACCCATTGACTAAACTTCTCTCACAAGCAAAACATGATCACACCTTAGTACTCTTTGGGTGTTAATCACATAGCGATGTGAACTAGATCATTGACTTTAGTAAACCCTTTTGGTGTTGGTCACATGGCGATGTGAACTATGGGTGTTAATCACATACAGATGTGAACTATTTGTGTTAAATCACATGGCGATGTGAACTAGATTATTGACTCTAGTGCAAGTGGGAGACTGAAGGAAATATGCCCTAGAGGCAATAATAAAATTATTATTTATTTCCATATTTCATGATAAATGTTTATTATTCATGCTAGAATTTTATTAACCGGAAACTTACACTACAAAAAAAAAGACACGTCCGTGACATTTTGGGCCGAACGAAATTTTTTTTGTCATACATATGACACTTCTATGACGATAATTGTGACAAAACCCGGTATCATCATAGATGTGGTGGGCTCCTACTTCTATGACAAAAAATCATGACAGAAAATGCTCTTTTCGTCCTGGGCGGGCGGGAGACGCAGCTGCATGACATTCTTTGGGCCGTCCATGATGGAAAAAACTGTGGTAGAAGCGAGGGCGAGCTAAATTTCAGGGAGTTCCCGGTTACGGTGGGTGGTCAGGGGCCGAGCGATGCACGTTTCTCTCATACACGTACACGCGTGTGTGCGAGGCGTTGGCTCTAACTGAACCCGAGCGAGGCGTTGGGCTCTAACTGAACCCGAGCGATTGCACTGCACGCTACGCGCTATTGAACCCGAGCGATCGATTGATGGGTGTTAACTGAACCCGATCGAGCGATTCCTTTGCTACTGCTGTTAACTGAAGCCGATCGATGCTGCTTCTCTGGATGAACAGTGAGCATTGCCGCGGGGAGGGGGGGGGTGGGTGGATGAACAGTGAGCGGTGGGGGTGGATGAACAGGAACCCGTGGCGTTGCCTCGATCGAGCCGGTTGGGGCTGGATGAACATGACCCCATGGAGGGCTGGATGAACAGGACGACCCCGTGGAGGGCTGGATGAACAGTAGACGGTGGAGGGGTGCTCGTGGAGGGGTGGTTGAACAGTAGCCAGTGGAGTAGCGCATGGTGGAGGTTGGATGAACAGGAGCCCGTGGAGGCTGGAGGAGGTCGACGGTAGCCCGTGGAGGCTGGAAGAGGTCGACGGTGGAGATGAACAATATCCCGTGGTGTCCCGTTATGTGGTGCGCCACACCCCTCCCGATGAACAGGACCCCTGTTTCGACCGTAGCGCTCCAACACAAGTCCGTTTTGTCCGTTTTGCGGTACGCCAGACCCCTTCCGATGAACAGAACCCCCGTTTCGACCGTAGGTGGTCTGCTTCCTCTGTTTTGCGATGCGCCACACCCTCCCGATCAACAGACCCGCTCAACGTGGGAGGTCCGCTTCTCCGTTGTCAGGCGGTACGCCGGGCCTCGTTTCCATCGCATGTTCTGTCCAAGCCCTCCCGATGAACACGACGACGCATTCCGTTCCGACCCAGCCGGTTGGCTCCCCATGAACACAACGACGACGCTGTTTCTCCGTTCCGACCCAGCCATGTACACGAGCCCTGGCCATACGTATGCGCGCGAGTAGGCATTCGTGACCCGCCAGATATGTACACATACGTGGCGTATTTTGTTTCTTGCACATCGGCATGCGACGCGTGTACATGCTATGTGCGCGCCTCTACTAAGACACGTACGCGCCTCTACTACGACACATGCGCGCCTCTACTACGACACGTGCGCGCCTCTACATCGACCAGTATATATGTACTTACACGTTCGCGACCAGAATGACAACACTACGTACGCTTCGACCAGGTGGGTCCTGACTGTCAGGCACTTCCTTGCGTGCGAAGATGTAGCTGGTGGGTCCGAGCAGTCAGGGGGGCAAATCGTTTTTTTGCTCGGACACACTTCCTTGCGTGCGAAGGTGTAGCTGGTAGGTCCCAACAGTCAGGGGGAAACGTTTTTTTTTCATGAAATACGGTGGCCCGTCCGGTGGGTACCTGCTGTCAGGTGGAGGAATAATTATTTTCCGCATAATAAGGAGGCACTTCCTTGCAGCTGCCGTGGACCTAGCTGTCAGCCTCTCCTTGTACAGTACTCTTCTGATGGAATTCGGTTGTTGACCACATTGACCACGCCACGCCGAGAGCACCACGGCGGTGGACGACAGCGAGGCCTAGGAAGGGGACAACGCGGAGCCGGGGAAGACGTAGAAGTGGATGCCCACGCGAAGAGGAGTACGAGGGTTCACTGGTTCGGCTGCGGTGTGAGGCTGCTGTCGCCGCAGAATAACAGGGGGTGTGGGTAAGTAGAGGGATGGCCTGGCCAGCGGTGGGAGTAGTAGGGGGCGGTGAGGCCTCCGCGGCATCACAACCGGCCACGGGAGGCAGGAGCACGCGGCACGACCAGCGCTGGTTTGGGCGGCTGGAGCAAGAAGACCAGAGGTTGAAGAAGCACTATGGCCGTTGGATGAACATCGTACGATAACAGGAGCTAGAATCATTCATATTGACTAAGTTGACAAAGCCCTCTGTCCCCGTCAACTTGGTAGGCCCACAAGTCAGCCTCCCACTATGCTGGGTTCCAGCTGGCAGGGGGAGTATTCATTTTTTGTGCGTAATAAGGAGGCACTTCCTTGCGTGCGAAGATAGCTGGTGGGTCCGACCTGTCAGCGGGGGGCACGTTTTTTTTGCGAAATATAGAGGCCCTTCCGGTGGGTCCTAGATGTCAGGTGGAGGAATCATTATTTTGCGCATAATAAGGAGGCATTTCCTTGTGTGCGGCCATGGACCCAGCTGTCAGCCTCTCCACGCACAATCTACTTCCGATGGTGTCATTCGACCGTGTTGACCACGCCGCGCCGAGCGCATCCAAGGTGGTGGACAACGGCGAGGCCCCGGACAACAACGAGCCGGAGATGGGAAGACGCGGGAGTAGAGTCGCAGATGGAGAGGTGTACGAGGGTTAACTGGTTCTAGTGCAAAGGTGGTTCAAAGATCGGTGGAGAAGAACAGGAGGTGTGGAGGGTTGAGGGATGGCTCGCCAACGGTGGAGTATCGCTTCATAGCGAAGCATGCTAAGCGAGCTGCTAGCGAGAGGAGGCGGAGGTGGTCCCGGCGCGCTGGAGGAAGAAGACGAGAGATTGAAGATGGATGCCGGTCGTTGGATGTAAATCCAATGGCTAACATGTCAGAATCATTTGTTGACTAAATTGACAACGACTTGTGTTGGCTTCGACCTATTGGCCCACATTTCAGCCTCAAAAAATGTGGCACGTATTCAACCAATTTTTTCAGAATTTACAGTCTTTTTTTTTGCGCGGTAGAATTTACAGTCAATTTGATCTTTTTTTTTTGGAATTACAGCCATTAGCTGGGCTGGGTGAAAAATAATGTAGCGTCCATGCGGCCCATTTATTTTATTTCCTAAAAAATTACAGGCCATTTGCACTTTGTCGAAATACACGATTTTGCTGGGCTGGTTCTAATTATAATGTTGGGTTGGGCCAGCAATGTTATCAAAAAATAAAAAGGGGTTGAGCATTTTGTTATAAATATATTTAAATAATAAGTGATATTATTACATTCGTCCTTAAATCTTACCAAGCTTTTGTACACAATCACTAGGATTTTCGTGTCAAAACAATCCAGGATTTTATTGTTAAGAAATTATTGTTTTCTTACATATGTAAGTATCTGTTAAATATATGATGAAAATAAAAATAATATATAATAACATATAAAATAATTTAAATATGTATAATATAGTTAGAAGGGAAACATAAGTTGGACATGGCGTTCCTATTCTTTTATAGAAAAATAGAACAGACTTCTGCGTTTTCTTCAAAAAAGTACATAAATTGGGCTGCCAAAAATAAAACCTCGGATGGGAGGTCCATAGGCCGGTCGATACATGACGGCCCTCAAGAAATACAAACAGGCCTATGGACCTCCCATCCGAGGTCGGGGGCTGCGCATGTTAAAAATGAAAGCCTAGATGGGGCAGCCCAAAACCCAGCTAATACTTGCTGCCCCAGTGATAATAAATGATACCTGCCAGCTCCCCGGCTTCGTTGTGAATTTATCTCCTATAGTAACTACGTTGAAGCACCTAAAAAATGTAACCCGTGGGCCCCAGTGTCACTATAGCATTAGGAGGAAGTATTTTTTCGATGAGGCACTTGCTTGCGTACGGCCATAGACCTGGTGGGTCCCGACTGTCCGCTTCTCCACGTACAGTCCTCTCCAGATTCCTCTCGCTTGTTCAAGATGTTCACAACGGCAGACAATGGCGTCATGGCGAAGCACAAAGGCGCAGGAGCGGATCCAACCACCGAGGAAGTGCCATATTATTTACTTAAACTCTCGAACTAGCCTAGTGGCCAAGTGACACTACCCGACAAATTGTTCGCCGGGTTCGATTCCACCTGCAGGGGAAATATCTCCAAATTTTTTGCCTCTACCTTTATTGACATGTGGGTCCCCATTGTCATCTACGCACACCACGTCCAACACTTGCCAAAACTTCGTCCCTCGTTTTCTCTGTGTTTCGCACACTCGACATTGTGTGGGCATTTTGACTGTGCATCATATGAAGATGTGCTATGCATGAATGTTGAGCAGCATGATGTTAACTGGCTGGTACTTCCATTTTCGACCATGAATAAAACTTCCAACATGATGTTAACCCTGCTTGAAAAGGCCGTGTTAATATAAATGCTCTGCCTCTGAAAGTTGCAGTTTCTTATCTGGCCAACTTGCGCTTATCTCAAATCAAACTTGCGCTTCTTCTCTGAGAATCACATTGTCTGCACTTTTATACTCCTATTAAACTACATTTTTAAGTGCTAAAAATAGATCTCTAGAATTCATGAAATACTTCATATGCTAGATACTGCAAATCTGAAATTCAAAAGACATTCATATCTGAAAGTAATCTCAAAATACACAACACAAAACACAATTCACAACCTGCAAATACTGACAACCCTAAGCTCCTCCTGACAATTCACAACCTGCCCGACTATTGGGTGGGGGGGCAGTCCCCTCCTATTCCTCAGCGGCAGATAGCCGCCCCGTGAGACGATGTGAACGGCGAGGGAGAGGATGGCGGGGAAGCATCGTCGGGCCAACTTCTTTTCTCCTCTTGCAGTTGGGTTCGGTCGACGAAGACTCCACCGGCTCGCTCGGGCAAGACACCCTCACAAACGGCACCCTGTAGATGCTCGATCCTTCAATCTCTGGTGGATGCTCCATCTGGGATCAATACTCCCACCACCGCTCCCTCACGATCGGATTCGGTGAATCTATTTGCTCCATGGCCCAGAGGAGCAGCTCTATGTACTCCGGCGCGACTCCCTCCGGGAGTATCGCCGCCTTTTCACTCTGTTGCAGATATTTGGCCATGGATGTCGCCGTCGCCGCTAGTTGGTCCTTGTTGTCAAACCAAGACTGTATCTCCAACATCCTAGCTAGCTTCACAGGGTCACCGTCTGCGATCCTCACGTATCGGTTGTACTCCTCCATTGATCTACTTCTCCATAGCACCTTCACTCGCCGGCGGTTGTTTTTGAATGGAAGAGGAGAGGAGCAGCGCTGGTTTTGGATTAGAATGGGAGGAGCGATGCTGGTTTTGGACTGGAATAGGAGAGGAGGGGCGGTGGATGAAATGGAAGAGGAGAGAGCGGCGCTGGAATTAGATTGGAACAGGAGAGGAGCGGCGGTGGTTTAAGAGGAGAAGAGCGGAAGAGCGGCGCTGGTCTTGGAAGTATTTTTGTTGTTTTATGATTTTGGGTCAAAGTTTGACCACGCATCAGATTTGACAAGCGAAATGTGAATGCATGTCACCAAAAATTGTATCGTTTGGTTCAGATCTGAATGTACTTTCAAATTATATTATTTTTGCAACGATAACATATATTTTATGTGCAAAAATCATGGTCAATTATGACCCGTAATAAAAGGGAGACTAGTTAATGTGGGTCGCTTTCTTAATTGAAGGCTAAATTGATTTTGATTTTGATCCATCCACAATACACGCCCTCTCGTCCAATCTTAAATCGCCACCGACGCCTCCTCTCCTCTTCTCCATTGCAAAACCACCTCCTCTCCTCTCCATCATCTCCATTCCAAAACCACCGTCTCGCCTCTCCCTCTTATGATCTTCTCCATTGCAAAACCACCTCCTCTCCTCTCCATCATCTCCATTCCAAAACCATCGTCTCGCCTCTCCCTCTTCTAATCTTCTCCATTGCAAAACCACCTCCTCTCCTCTCCATCATCTCCATTCCAAAACCATCGTCTCGCCTCTCCCTCTTCTCTATTGCAAGACCACCGTCTCTCCTCCCATCTTCCAAAGCTAGCACCGGACCACTCAGAAGGACATCTATGGAGAGGATGCAAGAATGAATCAGCAGATCGCCGGGCGCCTGTGCAAAGTTAGCTGAGTTGAAGGAGATCCTTACTTGGTTTGACAATGTGTGGGATTTCGAGGACGGTGCGGGCCATGTGGCAATGTATGCGAAAGAGCATGACAGCAGTGATGAGGGCGGCAATGTACATGTACTCCTCGGCGGCAGTCACGCCGCAGTCCTCCGAGTTCATCGAGTATCTCCTCTGGGCGATGGAGCAAACAGATTCGCCTGAGGCGGCAGTCAGGCGGAGGTGGTGGGCGTATAGGTTGAAGGTCGAGCACCCAGAGGATAACAAATTGATCGAGTATGGTGTGCCGTTCGTGAGGGTGCAGAGCCAGCCGGAGCCACGGGAGTATTCGTTCTCCCACCGCAAGAGGAGGCCAGATGGCACGACGTCGCTTCCCCGCCGTTCTCCACGGTTCCCTCGATGCTTGCCTCGTTTCAATGGCGGCGGTAGGGTTTAAGGTAAGCTTCGCACTAACCTAATCTTCCACCTGCTCATGCTTACAATCAGTGTGACACTAATGAAAATCATGCTTACAATCAGTCTTCGAGTACTACGCCAATCACCCTAAAATAGGTCTGGACCTTTGGGTCAAAGTTGTGACACAGTGTACAAATAAAGAAAAATAGATTGGTGCTTCTTTCAGAAAAGAGTACTCCCTAGAAAACTGCCAATATAAGCTACTAGTATTTGGTTAGAGGATTTGCTGCCGAAAAAGATCCGTCCACAGAGAGCGCCACACATCCCACTGGTGGTGGTGGATGCCAATGTGTGCATGTAGCATGGTTAGTGTCGGTAATTTTTACCTGGCACACCTTGCACTCTGCATATATGTCGGTTCCGTACGTACATTTGTGCAGTTCCACCAAAATGCAACTGAATAACCCTGTTTGCACAGATAATGAAAAGGCGTGATTACATTATAGTGGCACTAGTTGATGAAACACACAAAATAAATAGAAGAAAATATTGCGATAGTATCATAGTATGCCATGCTGCGAGGGCGAGATGGGCCCTGCGACGCCTCATAGAGTACGCCTCATACTGGACATCGTCCCAAGTCTCCCAGATACACCTTCTGCCAGTGATGAACATCAGTGTACAGCGGTAATACAAGGAGGCTCCTTGAGACATTCAAATCTCTATTTTTGTACAGATCAACTAAAATTAAGCACCCGGTTTGCGAACGCTTAAACATTAACAATGAGACTAGTTGATGAAACATACATTAACAAAGAGAAGCACTTTCTTTATCTACATTGGAAATGAAATGATAGAGATGACACTCGCTCTATTTTAAGCAGTATTATTACTTCATTTTATCGGTGACACTAGGGTCGAGCGGTGGCAAACGGCGTGTACCGTATGCGTCGCAAGGATGGAGGTGGGGTGCTTAGATCGATGTCTTTGGTGGCTCTTTCACCACCAACATGGATGATTCAATTCATGGGACCTTTTGGTGCAGTTCACCTAAAATGAAGCAATGTCCCGTGAGCTAGCAGCTTCTTCTTCAATTTTTTTTAAGAAAAGGGCTCCAGCCCCTGTTCCATTTCCATCAGAAAACGAAACCCACAGAGCTTCTTCTTCATTAGTTGCAATAAAATTGAGCAACATCAAGGTTGGTTGTGAAGCTCCTGGAATGCTCAACTATAATTTGGATATCATTTGTGCAGTTCAACTAAGATCGAGCGTGAAATGTATATCTCTGTTTGCACAAAAAAGGTGGAAAGGAGGGTGACTAATAAGTGATGAAACATGGATCAAATGAAAAGAAGCATGTTCCTTATCTGAATGGCAATCCTACAAGGACAGTAGCAATTTCTAAAACAGTGGCATTGCTAGATATTAGTGTGGGCATTAGGATTAACTATGACAACCGTTAAATACGACATTACTTTGGGCACGGGAGAGTAGGCGGACCAGGACAGTTGCATTTCTAACGAAAAGAACCAACTTATCTTAATGGGAAATTTAGCAGGACATGTAAAAAAGTGCCATTGATTCATATTACTGGAGGCATTACATTGAGAACAACATTGGTTTAACGTGTCCTTACTTTTAACAGTGTGACTGCTACATTTTACCAGTGGCATTACATACGGGGCAACAAACATCACAATAGGATATCTGGGTTGGTCCCATTTTTGTTCGGTATAGCCACCTTATACCGCTAGCAAATCTAGTGCTGGACTTACTCTGTTGACTTGTCCCCCAGTCCCCACTTTCTTTCCTTTTTCAACCAATAGATCAGGTTTATATTGAGTTTGTACTGTGTTTCCCTTTATTTCCCTATTAGACCTAGAGACTAGTTGGATAGCCAGTCTCTGCTACTTTTCGCCCCCATTATTTCCTCTTTCGACGAAGTCCTAGATTCAGGTAACAAATCCTCCCCCACCCCCACCCCTTTCTTCCTTGTTTGAACCAAGTAGTACTAGATTCGAGTGCATGAACTAGCTTTACCTCTTAAATGTAAAAAAATTAGGTGGTTTTCGAACAGCCGATCGATCCTATCTACGAGGGGTCCTGAGAAATAGTAAAAGATACAAATGCATTGACGTCGGGAGCTCGGGAAGTAGAGCAAGGCCGGTTTCGAAGGAATTTATACCTGATGGTCGCCGGGATGTCGCTAGGTGGGCGGTGGGAGGCTGGATCTGCCCACACTATGGCAGCGAGGAAGAAGGGGTCGGAGGCCCTCCCTCGCTAGCGGTGCTTGGGAGAGAATGGCAAGGCAGGCTAATTGGGACGCGCCAGCAGTGGGTAAGAGCCGTCGCCGGGGATGACCGTGTGAACATTGCACCTTCTCACCTTCCCCGGCGGAGAGGATCCGGCTGGATCTGTGACCAACGGTGAGCAAAGAGAGAGAGAGCGTGTGGCCACCGCTGTCGTGTTTAGATCTGGAGAGGCCGAGACTGTGTGAAGAGAGCAACACTAGCAAGCAAGCACGGAGGCTCCTGCCTATATAGTGGAGTAGTACTAGTTTTCTTTTGTCTACCGGAGCCGGCTTGACCTCGTCAATGACTGTCGAGAAGTCTTCATGCACATGGCCCGGAGGTGCAATTGTTGTCATTTTGATCTGAAGCACCGGATTATAACATATAACACGAAAAACTGCCACATGACAAGAAATCATGACCTCACTGCCCAAAGGAGACAACATGAATCCCGACGGACAAACTAGACGAGGAACAAAGCTCAAATTAAAGATAAACTCGTAGAAAAGGGGTCCGTTGATAGATGTCCGAATTAACATAGCCGGCTTGACCTAGATGGCAGCCGTGTAGTCTTCGTGCATGTGCCCCCAATGACTAGCCCAACTCAGTTGTCATTGTTTAACCCTCGCAGTGATCCGAAGCACATGACACCTAATTTTGCGAGATGACAAGAAACCTTTTTTTAGATTTCTCACCACAACTACAGCCATGTACAACACAGCATGCACGATATTTAGACGATAGCCAATCCAGGCGTGTCTGCTAGAGTCTGGTCACATGCATGGATGAACTGATTTTCTGTGTCTTGCAGGGATCGTCCAGGCACCAACGTAGTACAACACTTCTCTAGTACTATCGCTCGTCTCCCTCTTCTATTAAGTCACCCGACTTGCGGGGCCGGGGAGTGTGCCTATGGTCGGTTCTCAATTGCGGTCCCACATGTGTGTGCAAACGCAATATGACGCACGTTCCATTCAGAGAGCAGCGTGCCAAACCGATCGACCGTTTGGGGTGCGACGCGAACGCGACGGGCTTGCTGTATACTCCGTACATGTGTACCGCCATTTTCTAGAGGCTTTGCTCCATGGCGCAATCCATGGATAAAAAATTAGTATACTGTACTATTTAAAAGTCGAGGGCGGGGCTTTTCCTGCGCGGTAGGCGGGGCAGTTCCGCCTAGTCGGTTCGACAGAGACGCGAGAAGATGAGGGAGTAGGCTGCTGCAAATGTAGGGCTGTGTGATTTGACAGCGCGTTACTACTGGATAGGTGGGGCCACGTGATTTGACTTGCCATTATCATTTTAACTGCGGCGCTATGACCGGCGTGAGTCTCCCGATTCCTGACCATTTCCATACAGGTGCCTCTCCCAATGATCTACCATGTAGTAGAGGCTGGCTCTTGCATGAGAGCCCACTTCTCCACTTTTTCCTTGCCTCTCTTTCCTCCACATATGCAAAAATGCCATGTAAAGCGCACTATTGTACTTAGTTTGGTCGTAATGGAGAGTATCTTATACTAGTATCATGCATATGATACTTTTGTATGATACTACATCCGTAATGCATAGTATCATTTGTTGGTATCATAGGATAGTTTATTTATTGTCATGCATGACAGATAGTAGCACATCATTTAATATGATACTACAGTATCATATTATGATACTCAACTCTCTCTTTTCTTCATTTAATTCGACGTCACCTCATCAAGATTGCATAGTTGGCATGCATGATACTACTCCCATTACAAGCTGCCTTACTTGCTTCTACAGGTGCTAAGCTTGCCACATAGGCATAAAGTCTGATGTGGCAAGTTAATCAAGAAGAGAGAGACTAGTTTGGTGACCCAAGGAAGAAACGGTGCTAAGTGCGTGTACCTAGGTGAAAAGACAATTTTGAGTCTATAGCAAATAAATGAAGCAAACTTAGCAACAAAAAAACTAATAAGCACACCATTTCATTGGAAGAGGTCACTCCTTGGCAAATGCAATAAATACTAGTACTCCCTGTGTCCCATAATATAAGAACGTTTTTGGCACTACACAGAGTACGAAGAAAGAGATAGCGAGAAGTAAAAAAATACACTTATAGCCAACCTTATAGCTAACCTTGTTGTAGTATGAGTGACTAAGTGATGACTATGTATGACATGCCAACATCAGATAGCCTAACGCACCGTGTTAAATCTCCAAGGGCGCGACCACGCGTGCGACGCGACGGTCGTGGTAGGCGCAACCATGATACGGGCTGTTGGCAGCCCTTGGATCTGAGATCAAACTGTCGCATGCTAAGTTGCGGAAAGTTTGCAGAATAACCCTCCAGGATAGGATATTCACCCATAGGTCTAGAATCACGCCATGCAACCGTTCGATCTCAGATCCAAGGTCTCTCGGAAGCCCGTATCATGGGAGAATGGAAAACCACTACCCTGCCGTTCGCATGCTGGCAGTTCGCTCCTACTCGTCCCCGCACGTCCTTTAATACTACGGCGATTCGCTCCTATTCGTCCCGTCCTTTTCACATTATGGCAGTCCCACTAATCCTAACCCTCCTCCCAAATCCATGGCGTCCCAAATCTCCATGATCGGCGGTGAGTACAAGGTTAGAACCATCACCGGTGATGAGTTCGACGTCATCTACACCCGTTCTTCCGCGACGGTGGGATGCCTTTCTTGCTTCAGACGCATGTTCGAAAACTCAGATGATGAGTGGGTCGCTGGGCTAGATGTTGAGTACACCACAGTCTCTGACGAGAGAAGGATCTAAAGGACGAAGATAGGAAGAAGCCCACCGTGATCCAGGTTTGCATGCATGACTTATGCTTGGTCTACCACATATGCCATGCCGACGTTGAATGCCTAGATTTTAAGAACTTCCTCGAGAGCAACCTACTCAAATTCGTTACTGTAGACTTTAGGAACGACAAAGAAGTCCTGGGTCGGATAGGCCTCGTTGTAGGCAACCCCTTCGACCTCCAGAAGAATCAGTTGCTGCCCTCCGGTGGCCAGCCTTCAATGCTGACCCTGGCAGGAGCCATGGTTCATCCTTCGTACCGTAAACTGGAGAAACCTCATTACACGTTTCATCGTCATGCATGGCAGCGGAATGTACTAGATATAGACCACATCCACTACGCTGCAATGGATGGCTACCTTTATTTCAATATCTAGAAGGGTCGGATGAAGAGCAAGAGCCAAGTGTGCGGTTCAAGCAAAGAAGTATCAGCCAAGAGGAAGAGGGACAAGGACGAAGTCGAGGACGTGGACGAGGACTCCGAGTGAGTAAGGTGTCAGTATTGTTGCTCATGGTGGTTCTAATGCAGTGTCTACCAGATTAGTTGCATAGTTTAATTTCAGGCGTGCTTAGTTTAATTTGAGGGGTATGTTGTTCTAAGCCCCCGGTAGAACTATGTTATATTTCTTCTCGTTACTTTAACTCTTCAGTATGTACATACTACTAGTATTTCTTTAATAGAATTTAGCACCTCAATTAAGCACGTACTAGCTTTTTTAATAGTACTATATGCATAATTTGGCGACGAGCGCTCTCTATATGTACCACCTTTTTTTAATTTCAAGTTTTGCTCCATGGAGCAATCCATCGATACTACTACTATACAAAAGTATACATTTTTTAAAAGGCTAGAGGGCGGGGCAGTCTAGCTTGGTCGGTTTCACGAGAGGCGAGGGCCTTTGTGATTTGACGGCTCATTACTGCTGGAAGGCGGGCCCTTGTGATTTGACTGCTTGTATAAATGCGCCGACGACCTGAGGAGGAGCACAGAACCGTGCGGTATACTCAAGTTTTCCACTAGAGTAGTACTGCGACGGATAAGCACGAAACACGGCAGCCCAGTGCCATATGGCGATAAAAAATGATCTAATTTGCTAGTCATCTCATTGTTAGCATTGTTCTATTCATTCCCTCAAAAAAGTATTGTTCTATTCATGCCTCGCAGAGAACGTGACACGTGCGCGAAACACCTGAAGCAAAAGATGAAACACATGAGCAAAAGAAGAAGGAAGATTATCACCCCAAATGATCTAATTTTCCGTGGAGTTGTAACTGCTTCTTCATCGCCTCCATGACCTCCATCTCCTTGCGCGTCTCCTCCGCCATCTTCTTCATTCTGTCCATGACGCGGGATTTCTCGACGCGAGCCTTCATCATCTGTTTCACGGCCGCATTACGTACCTTGACAGCAGCCGGGTGCTCGATGCGGAGCTTTGCCAACTCCTCCTTCTGTTCCATGACGAAGGCCTGCAGCATCTTCATCGAGGAACTACTATTCTCATGCAGCTTCTTCCAGCTGGCGTTCTTCTCCTTCAATAGGTCGATCTCGTGGCAGAGCTTTGCCTTGTCCTCCTGAAGTCGCAGGATTTCACCGGTTGCCTTCTTCTCCGAGGCAATGCTCTTCTTCAGCAGCATCACCAAGCCGGCGGTCAACTCCCCCTGCTTATTGAGCTCAGCGGGCATGTCATCGAGGCTCTCCTTCAGCAACTCCACCAAGCCTTGGATGAACTCCTTTTGCTTATTGAGGTGCTTATTGAGTTGATCGAGCATGCCGTCGAGGGATAACGACTCCAGCGCCGCTGGCTCGGCATGTTCGCCTCCGTAGCTAGGGCGCTCCTGGGAGCCATCGCCTGCCCGTGAGAGATCTTTCGAGGTCTCTGCGTGGCGGCGAGCCCTCTCTTTTTTCTGTAGCCTTGGTTGCCGCTCCCTTGTTACGAGTAGTTCTCAACCTAGAGCTCTGCTCACCGGCCATGGCAACGACGGACGAAGAAGAAGCACTTATGAGGAGGAAAGGTAGAGTAATTTTCGGTTAGGTAGTTCCCCTTTTTATAACCTAAGTACTAGCACTAGTACTAATACCTGCATAGTGGAAACACATTCAGGTTTGGTACATACTAGTAGGTGTGAGCAGGCTTTCGAATGTGATGGGAACAAGGTAAAGATTAATTGATGGTTTTGGTTTCAAGGCCCGAAACGGCTCCCGATGAGTTTAGCGGAACATAAATTTCAAGTACTACACTGCTCAAATGCGTAAATATTATGGTACTGTCAAAAATTGGCACAAAATATGAAGGAGACCAATGGAAGTACTACTAGCAACCCATGATTTAACTACTCGCATGCGCGCAGTGGAGTAATAATGTCTTTCTTTCGCCTTCACGTCCACTCAATTTGCATGCGCTATATTAATTGACCATCAATGAAGTGAACGACTTTACACGCGTCAAATTATCATATGGGGTGGATCTTGGTACAAAATTGCATCCGCCCATGTACCCGCATGTGCGTGCGAGGGAATGAGTGCATGCGTGGCGTGCGTGCACATCTTCGCTTCGTGCATGTACCGCCAGTATGGCTCAGGGAGGACGAGTACATTCTTCTGGAACGAGCAACACGTCACTGTGATCAATCCATGCAAGGAGGTCGCGACAACGCCTCCAAATGTGCCACGTGGCTTCATGAATTGTAAGAGAGACACTGTGTAGTGTGCCATTGGAATTCTAATTTACGTGTTTTGCACATACTCGAAGTACTAGTAAGGTACACGTGCATTGCACGCATCAGATTTTGCAACCAAATTATGCATAAATACCACACTATAGCATGTAAGCTCTGAGTCATATATGCCTGATGTAGCCCTTCGTTTAATTCTTATAGTTCATCTCATTTAAAATCAATTAGTTTTTATAAAAAAAGCTAAGAACGCGGGAATAGGAAAAACATGTATTATAGTGGAATGTCGTCTTGAATCCTATAGGATTGTACGAGTGTTTGATTGTGCATAGAAAAAACGCAGAATTCTTTCAAAGAGGTTTGAGTGGATGGGATGTTTCCTATGAAATCTAGTGCAAATGAATCATATGGAAAAATTCCTATGGTTTACAATCCTTCGAATCAAACAACCAAGATAGGAAAACATCCTAATGATTAGAATCCTCCAAAATTCCTTTGAGAATCCTTTGAATCAAAGAAGCCCTTAATCTATTTTATGATTCATGGAATTGTGCGTTGTAAGGCATAAAGTAAAAACAAATAATGGCAATTCAACTAGAAAAAAAGTTTGGGCAGTTATGATACGGAAGATTCTAGAACAAAAGAGAACCACTATTGTTTTGAGGTTTGTGCATTATGCTAAAGTTCAACCATGGAGTCTGCTAGATTGTACATGTGGCAAAATCCGGTGGGGGGACAGAAGATGGTGCGAGGGGCCGAGTGGAGGGAGACTATGAAGGAATGCACAAGTGCGAGATCGATATTTAGAGAGAGGGGGCGAGAACGTGCGATGCTGCCCGTAGTGGCAGAGCCATGAAAAATAAATGAGCTAGGGGGCCAAGCATTGCTAATCCTTTACGAGGAGGTTCAATTCATGAACTTAAACCATTTTTAGCAGCAATTGTCTAATGATCACATTCATATTAGCCTCGATATATAGTGATGTTAGGGGGGGGCAGGGCCCTTACTGCCCCCTGCCTTCGCCATTGTGCACGCGTCTGAGAGATGATGAGAGGGGGACGTTGGATATATAATTAATGTGGGTGTATTAGCTATATATGTTAATCCTATATAGAGAGGTATAGATTGATCGATGTGGACGTGGGAAAGAGGGTGAGACCTCACTGGATATATCGATTGATCGGTTTGTGTGGAAAACTATGAAAGACCTAGCTATATACACACATACATGGAGGAACATCGATCGTTACGCATGCACGCGTGAGAGATAAAGAATGCCCGATATGATGGAGGGGGGATGTGTGTGGGTGTGTGCCTTCATGGGAGACCGACCTGAAGAAAAAGATTGCATGTGTGTGATGGATAATGCCGACTGGTAGTGTGTGTGCATGCATGCACGAGAAAAGTTAGTGGTACAATTATAAAGAGAGGACGACTGTGTGTGGGTGTAAAAGACTAGGTGAGGTCATAATCAATGTAAAGTTGAATTCAAATATTTGAATAAGAGATCCCGATGTTTGAAACCCATGCATGCATGAATATAACAGAGATCTGCGGGGTGTGGTTTGAAAATGAGCATGTTGTAATGTATACACATTGAACAAGGTCAGACTGATTTGAATTTGAGATACCGATGGCAGACATCATTTGGCCACGTCGCATCCGTGCATGGACATACTATTCTAATTGGAGATGATGGGAGGCTTTCGCATCACATATCTATATCTATACCCCTATATATATATATTATATTTTATATTTTTTATATTGTGTGCGGGTAACTTTAACTTTGAAAGATTGTCGCTGGATGAGGTGAATCCGATGGTCCAAAGATGGAAAATTTGAGCACTACTGGCCGTTGGATATCATCTAGATTCCACCAGATTTCGCCACATGTATAATCTAGAAGACTCCACGGTTGAACTTAAGCATAATGCACAAACATCAAAACACAAGCACTTCTTATTTGTTCTAGAATCTTCCATATCAGAATCGCCCAAATGTTTTTCTACATGATTTGCCATTATTTGTTTTTACTTTATGTCTTACAACGCACAATTCCATGAATCTTAAAATAGATTAGCTTTCTTATAAAAACTAGATGATTTTGAATGAAATGAACTATAAGAATTAAACGAACATCTACGTCATGCATATATGACTCAAAGCTTACATGCTATAATGTGGTATTTATTCATAATTTGGTTGCCAAATCTCATGCGTGCAATGCACGTGTACCTTACTCTAGTCTAAATGGTGTTTGTGTGTGTGTTGTGCGTGTTGAGGTGCAAATTGTCTTTTCTTGGGGTACACGTTAAGCTTATTCTTCCGAAATTTCAAGACGCGCCTTGTTATGCCGAAAATTCAAGCTAGCGTCTCTGTCTATCGTGCTGCGAAACTCTCGCCTCTTCAACCCGCGCCTGGTTAGCCCGAACTATTTAAGATATATCTTTGTCTCGTTGTGCTCCGACAACTCCCTCCATCCCAACCCGCGCCTTGCAATTCTGAAATTACAACGCGCGCGAAAACTCCCACCTCCTATGAAATCCCGACACGTGAAATGCCCGTGGTACCCCTGAACCGAAAGAACCGCCTCAAATCTGTGGGGGTACTTTCGTAACTTACCCCACATTTCGGACAAGCGCGTCCCTAAGCCATAGTTCCCCACTGCCATCCCATCCGCCCACCCATTCGTACACCGAGGCCGCAAAAACCCGCAACGAAGCCCCACACCCTGCTCCGTCCGCCACCCAGCCAGAGCCTCTTCCTCGACGACGTCGTCTACAACAACACCTCGACGTCCCTCATCCACCGTACCAGATGAGGATCCGTCGTTGATCTCGTCGTCCCACCGGTTCAGCCACTCCGTCCTCCACCTCCAAGGAGCTGCCCCGACGTTCCCCTCGTCTTTCGCGCCACCTCCATTCCCACACCTCCGTCTTCACCTGCACCACCGGAAGAGCATCATCATCACCGTTTCCTTGGATGAAGCTACGGCCTAATCGACGCCACCAAATAGGTTGTACACTAATTGCCGCATTTTCTTCTTGATTCGATCTCACGGTGCTGCCGGCGCTCGGTCCCGAGCCAACACGGCGCGGCTCCATCCATGGCGGCGTCGCCGGCCACTTCCTCCACGGCGTCGCTCCCTTGACAGCGACGTCCACATTAGTAGGAGCTGCTGCTGCTTTAGCTCTCACTCGCACTGCTGCTCTGCTCTTGCTCTTGGTCCCCTGCCTAGTCTACTCTTGCTATTGCTCTTGCTCGCGCTGCTGCTCTCGCTCTTGCTTGCGATGCTGCTCCGATTTAGCTACACTTCAGTCGACTGAATCGACTTTTGGGTCAGTCGATTTTCAGGGGGTGGGGGGCTCGCCGGGGTGAAGGAAGAAACAACTGCAGCGGGGAGGGGGGCTCACCGGAGAGGTACCCCACTATCTATCTTAGGGTTCAGGGTGGGGGCATTGGTCGCTGGCGGTGGCGGGGCATTGGCGGGGCGGTGGCGTGGGGATCGCCGGAGAAAAAGCTTGGTATGGGGGGGCCTAAAGGGATGGCCGGGGTAGCGGCGGACCTGCGGTGGGGAGTGTTTTGGGGCGGGCGACGCACCACCATCGCGGGCGGGGGGCTGTGTTTGGCGGTGGTGGTGGCGGCTCGAGGGGTGGAGGTTGAAGATGAACCGCAGGCCCTTGATTTCGTATCCAACGACTGCAAAATCGACTGACCAGAGATGAAAAAGTTAGTAGACCGACGTGTAGCCTCACCTTGCTAGTGCGTTCAGTTTCGACAGCAAAATTTAGTTTCAACAACAAAATTCAGTTTCGACAGTTAAGTTCAGTTTCGACAGTTAAGTTCAGAGATGAGTGGCTGATGTATTTTACATCTAGCACTTTGTGGTTATGTATTTTACGTCATGTATTGGAGATGCTATTAGAATTCCACTCAGGTTAACGTTGTTCATTGTCTCTCTTGTCCTGCTTCAGCCTCGGCGTCGTACAACTCACCGGAGCTGCTCCAACAACGAAACCCTCCATCACAATGGAGCAGTACCTCGGGCTCCATCTCCAGACGCCTAAGATCTTCTTCCCCTCCTCCGACAGCCAAGTCAGCCGGAGCATCCTTACCGGCCAACCCAATCACGCTGAGATCGACATGGCTTCGCCAAAGAGGTTGTACACTTGTTGCATCTCTTTTTTACTCTACCTATTATATATATTGTCCACTGAGCACTCGTAGTAAAGGGAAATACAATTATTTTATCCTACTATATGACAAGCAGTGAGGTACCAGGCAACTTAGCTATCCGTGATGGACTCTCTTGAATGCCATCATTGTTTATCTCTGCATGTTTGAGCTGTGCATTTATCGATGGGCCTGGGAGTTGAGCTAGTATGGCAGTGGCCTGGGTCCAAAGTAATAGAAGTAGCACAAAAACATTTTTTTAGTGTAGGATTTTCCTTGCTCAAGCCTGCCTACTAGAATCGTCAGTGCTTGAAAGGAAAAGTGAATGAAAAACATAGGAATTGGAAAGTTTCCTATGGTACTACTTTTCATGAATTTGGTGCAAAGGAATGGAGCAAAGGAAAACTGTAGGATTTGTTCCTTTAGTGTCTCTTTGAAATAAAAACCGTAGGAATTCTAATTTGCACTTCTCCTCTCCTATTCATCAAGCACAAGACTAAGAGATAGTAGCATAATAGCATTATAACCGTATATTTTCTTGTGGTTTGACTTAATCTCACCATGCTTTTTTGCATCCTGTGATCTTCCGATTGTTGTGAATCAAACACCCAGATTGGCAGAAATCCTGTGTTTTTAAATCCTCTGTTTTGCACGTGCATTCCTATCCTATTCCTGTCTATTTCCTATCCGTGCATTGTTAGAATACTCAAATTCAAACAAGCCCTTACTCAATTACTTTTGTTACAGATATGTGTCAAAGAAAACCTTGTGTGGTTTGTCCTGCTCCGTGGCGCCAGTGTTCCACCCAGCTCACCGCTCCAACGACGGAAGGGTTCACCACAACAGGATCCGCTCTCCAGACTGTCTTTCGCCGCCTCAGATCTTCTTCCCCATCGCCGGCAGCCACGACGACTGCATTACCATCATCAACTGAGCAGATGACCTTGAGGACTACACAGGTCCGCAAGAGAGGTCGCACTCTTCCGTGTCTGCTTCGTTATGTGTTGCTTAATATGATGACATGCTACATTATCGTCGTGTTCACCTATTAGACTCGAGTCGAGTCCAAACTAATCTTTGAAACTTGAGTTTTAAATGGTTGTGGGGTACATATTGGGGCAGCAATCGGTACTATCTGCCTACTATCCGGTTAATCTCCGGTGTATACTATGAGTTTCATGTTGGGTGCAAACAAACATTAAAGGAGCCATTATCTGTATTTTTAACTAAAGCTATTATCTTTCGCTATCATTGGTTTTGGGTCTATCCATAGTTTGCTACCATCACTCTGGATTTGTGCATGCACTCCTTACATAATCTCACTATGTTTTATTCCTATGCATGCCAGTTATTGTACATAATGGAACTGATCATGTAGAGCAAAAGAGATGAGCCTTGCGTGGAAATAAAATTTCATGCAGACGTCGTTCCATGGTGGGCGCAAAGGCAGACCCCCCTCCACCCATTTCGGATTGTAATCAAGAGGAAGATAACTGTTCTAAGGGGGATTCAGAAGGAGAAGACCACTCCTATTTACCATATGAGGTCTTCGCTCTAACTTGGCATGCTGATGTTGGTAATATCATGCATATGGTGCCTTGCATTGCTCACTGTATACATTAAAGATGTCTTTGCTTAGTTTAGACATGCTTTGTGTCAATGCCATCTGTTTAGTTTCTTTATCGTATATGTGAATCATGCAATGCCATCTTGTTTAGCCAGGCATTATATATGTGAATTTCACAATGCCACCCTGGTTAGCCAGTCATCTTATATGTGAATTATATCATGCCATCATTTTTTTGTTACGTGTTAAATTTGTCAACAATTTTAGTACATTCAATTACTCTTCCTGTGCATCAGCCATTCGGCACGGTCATGTAAAAATCTGGAGTGGAAACAAGGTCTTCAGAGCAGACAATGCTATCCGACGAAGCGCATGTATTGTTGGTTACCGATAGCTCCTCAGAGGAGGATTCAAAGACAGATGACCAGTCATATTTCCCCCCCGAGGTGCATGCCCTAACTTGGCAGGGTTATGTTGCTCATATCGTGCGTATGGTATCTTGCATTGCTATGTCGTTTGCTTAGTTTAGACATGCTTTGTGTGAATGCCACCTATTTAGTGTCTAATTACCATATATGTGAATTATGCAATGCCATATTGTTGCAAGACATTATATATGTGAATTATGCAATGTTATCTTGTTGCAAGGCATTATGTCTGTGAATTATGCAATGCCATGCTGTTTAGGCAAGCGTCATATATGTGAATTATATCATGCTGTCCTTTTTTTGTATTTCCCATAGGTTTTGTCGACAATGTTTGTATATTCAACTGCTCTTCCTGTGCATCAGCCATTTGAATTGGTGATGGAGAAATCTGGAGTGAAAACAAGGTCTTTAGAGCGAGACAATGCTACTACTGAAGCGAGATATCTTGCGAATTTACAGATAGCTCTTCAGATGAGGATTCAGAGGCGTATGACCAGTCCTATTATCCCCCTAGGTGTATGCTCAAACTTGGCAGGGCTATATTACTCATATAATGCATATGTTGTATTGCAATGCTTAGTTTTTACATCATATACACAATATTGAATGCTATCTCCTTAGTTGACACATCATATATGCGATTGCCCTCTGCTCACTTCCTTAGTATATAAATCATATATTTGAATTATGTCATGCCATGATGTTTACATAGACAGCATGTATCTGAATTATGGCATGCCAACCCATTTTCTAAAGACATAATATAGTTATATCATCTCATCCTGTTTACATAGTCATCATGTTTTAAATTATGTCATTCTATCCGTGAATTATATCATGCCATCATGTTTCCATCGACGACATGTTTGTTATTTATGGCATGCCAACCACTTTAATAGACACATCGTATAGTTATATCATGTCATCCTGTTTACATAGTCATCATATTTTGAAGTATGTCATTCTATCCTGTTTAGTTAGCCATCATACATGTGAAATTGTGTCATGCTATCCTGTTTAATTAGCCATCATATATGTGAAATTTTGTCCTGCTATTCTGTTTGCTTAGACAACATAAATGTGAATTATTTCATGCCCTGTTTTCTTCCCTACTATCCATTGCACCTGTCTATCTTACAATGTATGTACATTCAATTACTTTTCTTGTTTATCAGCCATTTCAATTGGAGGGAGTGATGGCAGTATCTGTGGGAGTAAAAACACGGTCTTCAGAAAAGATTGTGCTACCTGTCGATGCAGATAGAACCACGGTTTTACTTGCCCAAGAACCAACCCCACCACACATAACCCACACTCATGAAGATTGTACCCCTACCCAGTTGGACAGAGAACCAGCTACACCCCTTCTAACCCCAACCCCAGCAGATAGACACCGGTTCCGTTGACACAAAGACCATCTCCACCACAGAGCACCCAAACACGAAAGCAGTTAGTAAGGCAACTGCGGTGCCCAAATCATGAGGACCACCACTCAACCCAAGTCAACACTTAAAGCGTAAGAAAAATTGTTCTCGTGTCGATTCAGAGCTATGGTTCATACTAATTTGCTCTTGCATCATCAGTATTCTTGATACCAACTAATTTCAAATTTGAAGGATGCAACTGAAACTCCAATGGCGCAACAGGTATGTTTTAAACCTGTTTCTTCAACGTGTTTGGCTGTTTGCTGTTGTAACTTGCTCTATGTTGATTTCAGTTTCAATTGAATAAACGGTTATGTTCTCATGCCATGCACATTACAAGTGTTGTTATTGCTGTGTTGTTTCTCACACTTATATTATGTCTATGCTTCTTTGTCTTAAATAGATATGATTCGAACTGTATCTATCTTGATTTGGCAACATAAAATAGAATGATATAGACCATACAGTGACCATACTACATAGATATATGTTTGTTTCATGCTGTTATCCTGTCCACCTTACTACTGAACTAGTTTACCAAAATGAGTTTCATATACTACACTGTAAACCCGAGATGTGTTTGTTTGTTTCTATTTTAGAAAGCGGATAAAATATTGGAGAAGAGTACCCCGTTATGCAATGGTAAAGGAAGTAATGCAGATAAGGTTCAAGATAGTGAGACATCCCTGTTGGTCTCCAAGAAAGCTGATAAAAACTATATTGAAGACACTG
The DNA here is from genome assembly GCA_021437245.1 of Aegilops speltoides. Taxonomy (NCBI): domain Eukaryota; kingdom Viridiplantae; phylum Streptophyta; class Magnoliopsida; order Poales; family Poaceae; genus Aegilops; species Aegilops speltoides. The sequence goes on from CM038144.1 coordinate 338,083,421, forward strand.
AGACAACCCCAAAGTCCTGTCTTGATGTAGTGTTCAAATTCTCGGCTACCGATCTTGGCACCAGCTCTTCGAACTCGTTGCCTGAATCAGTTCGGCTTCTTGAGTCTCAACTTCAAGTTGAAAGACATCGATCAGATGTTATGCGACAGGAAGCCGAAGGACTGAGGAAGTCCCTGTAGAATTCAGATGCATACTTTCTGGTGCAACAGCAAGTGCTGGCAGACTTAAGCGCCAAACAAGAGAAAGTTAATAAGCTTGCTAACCATCTTGCCAGCATTATGGGTATCTAGGATATTGTTTGAGCTCTTCTGAAGTGGTTTCAGTTCTGGACTTGTTTTGTTGCGGCGTTTATATGCTGCTATGTTCCCTATATTTGCACTGGTGGCGAACTTTGATGCCCAGTGGATGTAATATGTGTAATAGCCGTGATAGCCTAGCGTAAGTTGCTTGCTTATTTATTTCCTTATTGTCTTGTTTATTTCTTTGCATGTATGCAGTGCAGTTCTTTTTCCGCGGTTTGCTAGTGGCCGCAATAACCTATTTTTTAAAACTAGGCCACAATAACCATGGGCTACATATTTACTGTAGTTACCATTTCCCTCCTACGGGCCATAGAAACAATGGGCCTTCTACGTGTCGTAGACACAATGGGTCTTCTACGGGTCGTATCATCAATGGGCCTTGTACCGGCCGTATGATCGGTTGGCCAAACATGGGCCAATAACAGACCGCATTATGGTCGTAAACGGGCTAGAGTTGGAATCGTCTGTTCATGGGCCGACCATAACGGGTCGTCGTTAATTGGCTGTATTTGATGACGCTATGAAAACGGCCCAACGTATTAACGGGCCACAAAACGGGCCGACTGTAACCTCGGGCTGAATTTAGCCCACAACAGAAAATGACAGTAATGGGCCGTAAGTAAACGAATGCTGGAAATGAGCCCAAGAGTAAATGGGCTCTAAGAAGGCCGAAAGATAACATGGGCTGGAAACAGCCCAACGGAATAACGGGCCGTTAATGGGTACCCATAAGTTATACACTGTTCATTACGGGCCAGTTTCACCATGGGCCGTTAATGGGTATAAAGTGATACACTGTTCACTTCGGGCCAGTTTCACCACGGGCTGTTAATGGGCCAAGAGTCATAAAGGGCCTCATATGGGCCGAAAGACATCATGGGCCATACATGGGCCAGAAGTGAAAATGGGTTGGAATCATATTGGATGGCCCAGATGACGCTACTGAGCCTAATTCGGATAGGACGTAACGGGCCTTGGGTTAGCGGGCTGTAAATGGGCTATATGCGAACAGGCCGTTAACAAGCTTTCCATGGGCCGGTCCGCCACCTTTTGACCAAGTCAAACGGGCCGGCCTTTTCACAGGAATGGGCCTCTATTGGGCCGTGCCACGTGTCGACGTATCATAGGCGCCTTCTGTCCAATGAGTGGATGACATCTGTCCCAACGATGAGCCGACACATGTTTCTTCCAGCCAATGATGATTTTACACGTGGAAAATCCCCATTGGTCGGGGCTGTTAACGGGTTATCGGATCCAAAACCCGACCCGATAGCTTAACATCGTTTCGTTACGGTGGATGCCACGTGTCTGTCACCCTTGACGAAAGCATTTCTGTGACGCACGATTTATCGTCATGGAAGTGGACACTTCCGTGATGATAATTTTTGTAATGTCATGGAACACTTCTACCTTAGCACAAGTATGAGTATCTTGATTCTGTCATAAAATCGTCATGGATGTACATGCATGACAAAAAACGCAACCTACTGTGACAAACACGTATCATCACAGAAGTGTATTTTTTTGTAGTGTTAGTACGTGTGTGAATACATAGACAAAACATAGTGTCCCTAGTATGCCTCTACTTGACTAGCTCGTTAATCAAAGATGGTTATGTTTCCTAACAATAGGCATTCGTTGTCATTTGATGAACGGGATCACATCATTAGGAGAATGATGTGATGGACATGACCCATCCGTTAGCTTAGCATTATGATCATTACAGTTTCATTGCTACTGCTCTCTTCATGACTTATACATGTTCCTCAGACTATGAGATTATGCAACTCCCATATACCGGAGGAACACTTTGTGTGCTACCAAACGTCACAATGTAAATGGGTGATTATAAAGGTGATCTAAAGGTGTCTCAGAAGGTGTTTGTTGGGTTGACATAGATCGAGATTAGGATTTATCACCTCGGTAATACTCATCACTATAAGCCTTGCAAGCATTCTGACTACTGAGTTAGTTGCGGGATGAAGTATTACGGAACGAGTAAAGAGACTTGACGGTAACGAGATTGAACTAGGTATGATGATACCGACGATCGAATCTCGGGCAAGTAACATACCGATGACAAAGGGAACATCGTATGTTATTATGCGGTTAGACCGATAAAGATCTTCATAGAATATGTAGGAGCCAATATGAGCATCCAGGTTCCGCTATTGGTTATTGACCGGAGATGTGTCTCGGTCATGTCTACATAGTTCTCGAACCCGTAGGGTCCGCACGCTTAACGTTCGATGACGATTTATATTATGAGTTATGTGATTTGATGACCGAAGTTTGTTCGGAGTCCTGGATGAGATCACGGACATGACGAGGAGTCTCAGAATGGTCGAGACGTAAAGATCGATATATTGGAAGGCTATATTCAGACATCGGAAAGGTCCCGAGTGATTCGGGTATTTTTTGGAGTACCACAAAGTTATGGAAATTCGCCGGGGGAAGTAGTGGGCCTTGATGGACCATACGGGAAAGGAGAGAAGGGCCTCAAGGGGTGGTTGCGCCCCCCCATGGACTGGTCCGAATTGGACTAGGAGGGGGCCGCGCCCCCCTCCTTCCTTCTACCCTCTTCCTCCTTCCCTCCTTCTTCTACTAGGAATAGGAAAGAGGAGGGGAATCCTACTTGGACTAGGAGTCCTAGTAGGATTCCCCACACCTGGCGCGCCCCCCTTGGGCCGGCCACCTCTTCCCTCCCCTCCTTTATATACGTGTCCACGGGCCACCCCATAGACACACAAGTTGATCTTTAGCCGTGTGCGGTGCCCCCCTCCACAGTTTTCCACCTCGGTCATATCGTCGTAGTGCTTAGGCGAAGCCCTGCGCTGGTAACTTTATCATCACCGTCACCATGCCGTCGTGCTGACGGAACTCTCCCTCGGCCTCAGCTGGATCTAGAGTTCGAGGGACGTCACCGAGCTGAACGTGTGCAGATCGCGGAGGTGCCGTGCGTTCGGTACTTGATCGGTTGGATTGCGAAGACGTTCGACTACATCAACCGCATTACATAACGCTTCCGCTTTCGGTCTACGAGGGTACGTGGACACACTCCCCCCCTCATTGTTATGCATCACCTAGATAGATCTTGTGTGATCGTAGGAATTTTTTTAAAATTACCGCGTTCCCCAACACCTTTGATATGCTTGTTTGACAGAAACTAGTCTGTTATGTGAACCTCTTTTGTATGAAACAGTGGTCCATTCATCATCTTGCTCCTTGTACCATCTTTTTTCTTCATAAATCCAATTTGGAACACCACCACTCCATAGGTGGAAGTAGCATTTGAACATATTGCAAGCAAATATATTTCAAGCAGAGGATGTAAATACCCAGAGCCTTGGAAAATACCGAGAAGTGGTACACATTTCCTCTGATGTGAATCACAATGAGAGAATCATATGCAACACCAGTGCAAGCTGTAATAGCCAAACTCACATTGGGTGGATCAAGACGAAATGAAAATCTACCAAATGATGCCACCAAGATGAAACCTGTAGAGGGTGAAATGGGGTTGACCGTGGTAGAGAAGAGATCACGAACCTTGACTATGAATTGATGTCCACATGAAAATCCAGTTGATGAGCAATAAAATGGGGATCATTGAAGGGATCCATTGGAGAGGAATAAGATTCAAAAGGTGGAGATGGGTGGAATCATGGATGCTGCCATGGTCGCCGGTGGAGGGGGTGGGGTGGGTGGGAGAGCGATCTTATTTATTAAATACTCCCTCCGTCCCATAATATAAGAGCGTTTTTGACACTAGTGTAAAAACAATCTTATATTATGGGACGGAGGGCGTAATTTACAACTATATACAATAGAGAAACACATTAAAGCATATATATTTTCAATTTTAGCTCTCATATTGTTAATCCAAATGTTCAGCTCCAACCAAATGCATTGATATATAATTGCAAAACATTTCGACAACAATGCGGGGTATCAAGTGGTAGCTTAAAAATAAAAGCTTTGATACATCATCTCCAACATATTATGTAAAAACCGGTGTCCAAAAGGGTTTTAGGGCTGGAGAGAGAAAGATTTCGGGCATCAGATTTTTTTGCTGTATTAGATAATGTAAAATTGGTGCCCGAAAACTTTCAAACATGAACATGATTCATTGCATAAACATTAAAACGACTTCTGTCATACCGGAGTGCCATCGGATCGTACGAGCACGTAGCGAGCTCGAGGGTCTCAAAGGTGACAAGCCACTTATGTGAATCTCACATATTTGTGGAGCTTCACCATTAGCTACGCACCAAACATAGGCAAAATCACAAAGTTAGCACACCAACAAGTCATCTGTGTCGCTCCTATCGGTGGCTTGGGAGAAACCCTGGATGTCACTGCCTTCAGCCTCTCCCACCCTTGTTCCTCCCTTCGTCACCATCGAATGATGCCGGTGAGCTACGCCCACCCAGCAGATGACAAGGCGGGCCTCTTCTCTTGCATACCCCCGTGGTGTGTGTGTGGGCGGGGGGTGATCCTTGTTTGTGTGGTGCGATGGCGGTGCTCTGGTGCCGTACCCGCGTGGTGCTGCGTCTACGATGCACTGTGTGGGCTTTGGTGGCGGCAATTGTGTGTGCCATTCTCCTTCCTGGTGGCACCATTGTGGATATATTCGACTTCTTCCACACTCCAATCAGGTTCTTCAGGTGTTGGTCGGGCGACACCATTGTTCCTACGATGCTTCCCCTTCAGGGCATCGCCTTGAAGACCATGGATCCATCCACACTTTCAAGGGGTTGTGCGCACACATCATTGCACCCAGGAGGTGCCCGATTGGTGATGTAGGCATGGACGGGGCAGCTGCCACGGATCACAGTGGTGTTGCGACTCCTGTGGCAAGGGAAGCTAGATCGCGATATGTCCTTTGTTATCGATTATCTAGCTTGTCCCTTGGTTTGTTCTAGCAACCTCATGTTGCTCACAGTGCAATCAAAGTTGTAATGTCAATGAGCGACACAGTGATACGTCTCCAACGTATCTATAATTTTTGATTGTTCCATGCTATTATATTATCTATTTTGGATATTTTATATACATTAATATACTATTTTATATCATTTTTGGGGACTAACCTATTGACCTAGTGCCCAGTGCCAGTTGTTGTTTTTCCTTGTTTTTGGCTTTTCTAGAAAGGAATATCAAACGGAGTCCAAAGGGAATAAAATTTTGCGATGATTTTTCTTGGACCAGAAGACACCTGTAGGACTTGGAGAGGGGCTAGGAGCTTCCCGAGGAAGCCACAAGCCAGGGGGCGTGCCCGGGGGAGGGGGGCGCTCTGAGGGCTTGTGGGCTCCTCGGAGGTCTCCTAACCCTAATTCTTGCTCTATAAATTCATAAATATTCACAAACCACCAAAAGCGTCCACCAAAAATATTTTTCCTCCGCCGCAAGCCTCTGACCTCGTGAGATCCCATCTTGGGACCTTTTCCGGTGATCTGTCGAAGGGGGATTCGGTCACGGAGGGCCTCTACATCAACCCTATCGCCCTACCGGTGATGCGTGAGTAGTTTAGCACAGACCTACGAGCCCATAGCTAGTAGCTAGATGACTTCTTCTCTCTCTCTCTCTTTGATCTTCAATACAAAGTTCTCCTCGATGTTCTTGGAGTTCTATCCGATGTAATACTTTTTTGAGGTGTGTTTGTTGAGATCTAATGAATTGTGGATTTATGATCAGATTATCTATGAATATTATTTGAGTCTTCTATGAATTCTTATATGCATGATTTGATATCATTGTATTTCTCTTCGAACTATCGATTTGGTTTGGCCAACTAGATTGGTTTTTCTTGCAATGGGAGAGGTGCTTAGTTTTGGGTTCAATCTTGCGGTGTCCTCACCCAGTGACATGGTAGGGGTAGAGAGGCACGTATTGTATTGTTTCCATCAAGGATAAAAAGATGGGGTTTACATCATATTGCTTGAGTTTATTCCTCTACATCATGTCATCTTACTTAAAGTGTTACTCCGTTCTTATGAACTTAATACTCTAGATGCATGTTGGATAGTGGTCGATGTGTGGAGTAATAGTATTAGATGCAGGCAGGAGTCGGTCTACTTATCACGGACGTGATGCCTATATTCATGATCACTGCCTTAGATATCATCATAACTTTGCACTTTTCTATCAATTGCTCAACAGTAATTTGTTTACCCACTGTATGCTTTCTTCAAGAGAGAAGTCTCTAGTGAAACATATGGCCCCCATGTCTATTTTCCATTATATATTGTCAGATCTATAAACCAAAAACCCAAAAATAAATCGCCAAGTTTTATTTGTTTTTATTTTGTTTTACGTTTTAGTAATCTTTTATATCTATCTCTATCAGATCTCATCCTTGCAAGTGACTGTGAAGGGATTGACAACCCCTTTATCGCGTTGGGTGCAAGTGTTTGATTGTTTGTGCAGGTGCATAGATTGGAGACTTGCTTGTACCTCTTACTAGATTGATACGTTGGTTCTCAAACTGAGGGAAATACTTAGCTCTACTTTGCTGCATCACCCTTTCCTCTTCAAGGGAAAAACCAGCGCAAACTCAAGAAGTAGCACACAGCAGCAACGATGTCGCGCGAGAGGTGGGCTCGGTGTTTGGGAGTCTCAAGTGGCCATGTTAGGACCATTCGGTGCAAGGTGTGCCACTTTCTCATGTGAGGCTTGCCGACACGTTTGGTCGATTGTTTGGTGTGGGTCGATAGGGTCTCGTGCGTATTTCATGGTGGGGGCTTCTTAGTTGGTTGTTTACAGTGAAGTCAGAGAGTCACTTGCTCAGACGAGAAGTGGTGACGATGATAGTTTGCTGACAACCTCGATGGAATTCATATATTGTCTGGTATGTTTTGTGGACGTGTGGTGTTGGTTTCTGTCTGGTTTTCCACAAATTAACCGAGCAGTTCTCTTCTTGATTAAAACATCAGGGCTCTCATTGTAGAACACTTGTTTGTAGTGAATATCACCCACATGTTTGTCGTACGAGCATCCTAGAAATTATTGGCAGACTAGACGATTTGAGTGAATTTTGTACTTTTAGGAGGATCCCATGGAGGCCTTTTGGTCTTTGGTACTGCCGAGTTGTTCATAATTATTAATCATGCACGTGCAATACACTTAGAGTTTAATTGTATATTGGGGAGCTTTATGTTGTCGTCTTCCACTTCATCGAGTCTCCCCTTGTTTGCATGGATGCTGTCTAAGGTTTAGCCTTCTCAAAATCTACGATATGCCATGTGTCGCCATGGCCATGGTCACTTTGCATCGACTGCAGACCTGGAGTGACACCTTCATTTATGCATTTGATGGATGTGCCACATCATATGGTATTAGTTTGTCAGCACAACATGGTCCTAACTCGCAACATGGTTGTTGACGTCATGGGCGATGTTGTTTCCCATTTGCTCAAATCGAGCTCCGTATGCTGCATCTATATGCACCACAGGTGGGGTGGCTCGGCCGGTTGTTGTTGTTGAACTATTGCGGGTTTTCTCAGCCATGTAGTCCGTAACACGGAAGTATGGACTACAACATCACATTAGTGCATGAGCACATTTCCTCTCGTCCTTCTTATTTGTAGTATTGGTCATGGCCATTGAGGGGAGAGAAAACAGTTAATGTTTTGAATGTGGTTTCTAATATCAGTTACAAGGAATGTGTCCAATATCTCAATTGAAGTACGGAGGTCGGAACAAATAAAATAATGATCAATGAAAAACAAAGATTAGCTGAATAGGGTAGATGTAGCCAAGTGGATCAAGGCAATGGATTGTGAATCAACCATGAGCGGGTCATTCTTAATGTTGTTTCCCAAATCAATTGCAATTAACGCAAGTAATAATATTTATTTCTGGATATGTGTGGTTCAGTATCAGTGGTTGAATGTGTGAGATTGTATGGATTCCCCCGACTCAGTTTTTTTCTACTAAGTCGTAGGAGATGGGCATCACGTTCTCAATTGGGCGTGTGAGGCGTCGTCTTCGTGTTTGTAATGTCCTGCTAATGCTCATCAAGGTCGGTAGCTACACCAATGCCGGCTTGAAGAGCGGAGATGAAGTTCGACAAGGTGGTTATTTGGTTGGACATGGCAAGGGCGTTGTATGTGCATCGCTTCCTTGCTGAACGCACAACTCCCGAGATAAAATGGCAACATCTCAGTCTCAGATGAACTTCATCCCTTGGTTGGAGGCTATTCTCTTTGGTGGGATGGGAAGAGCAAAAGCTCTGGGAAGAAATACGACTGTATTTAATAAAATAGACAAATGCTACATCAACTCGACCACATTGGTGGAGTGCTACAAATGCGCGAACACCGCCTTGGCGAGCACGTGCGTCTTCTTCTTGCCGAGACCGAACCCGAGGATGTGGTTGACGTACACGTCCTCGTCCTTCACCGTCGCCGACGACCCAATCCGGTGCGCGGGCCCGACATACCGTCCCGTGACGCTCGCGGTCTCCCAGTCGTCGGAGCTCTCGACCAGCCTGTTGGGCTTGCCAGCGACGGCCAGCTTCGTCGGCGAGATCAGCTCCAGCCCGTCGCCGCTCTTGAGCGAGCCCCGCACCCTGACTACGCTCACGGCCTCCGTCTTGGGGTCCACCTTGAAGAGGTCGCCGCCAGAGGTGTGGACGACGAGGAGGTAGCCGTTGGGGTGGTAGACGATGCCGTTGAGGCCGATGAGGTTGTCCATCGTCCCGGGCCGCTGCCTGAAGGTGGCGTTCTTGATGACCGAGAGCGGCTCGCCGTCCGGGCTCACCTTCCAGATCTTGTTGCCCAGGATGTCGGTCACGTACGCGTTGCCGTCGTCGTCCGAGGCCACGTCGTCGGCGAACGAGGACTCGCCTGCACGCGGATGAAACACAGATCAGTCGATTCGAATTAGGTGCTACCTTAGCCAGAGCTTGATCCAATGATGTAAGAAAGCAAAATTTTCCTACATTAAGCAGGCAAGACGAAACTACTAAGTTTTTCTACCGCTGGGTGCTTAACCGGCAACACCTTAGCTGAAAGGGAAGAGGCATGTTCCAGTGCAGTGCGTGGAAGATGCATCGCGGATGGTTTGAGTTGATGAATGCTAACTGCAAAGTTCCCAACAAATCGAGTAATCCAGTGATAGCAGCATCCTAATTCGTACGGCAGGCAGGGTCCTACACCTAATAATGTGAAGATGCTATCACCCTTTATGTCTTCTTGTCAGAGAAAAGAAGCGAAACCACGACAGGATCGACATGGATCATTCGTGGACATAATTAATGGTGCCCATGCCCCCCCAGCCCACTCATCGTTCATTCCCCAATGGAAGGAAGGAATGTCCCGCGTCCCATGCGCAACGGTTCTTGACGGCGACGGTGCGTGCAGAGCAGGGCTCACCGCTCAGTGGCCCACCTGATCATCCTAATCTTTGTTCTTGTTTCCGCAAAGATGATCCTAATCGGACGGCTAGAAAGCAGGAACATTCTCATATGGACGAGAGGCGGAGAAGCCATCGATCACGGCGGGAGACGTGTACCTGGTTCGTCGAGCCGGGCGAGGAAGAGGCGCCGCCCCGAGCGAAGATCGTACGCGCCCACGGCGGCGTACCCGAAGCTCGGAGGCCGGTCGGCGTAGGCCACGAGGATCCGCCGCCTGGGCGCGTCCACGGCGAGCCCCAGCGCTACCCTCCCGGCCACCTCGGGGTCCGCCACCACAACCCGCTCCGCCAGGGCCTCCTCTCCCCCCGCCCCGACGCGCACCTCGGCCACGCCGGCGCCGAAGAAGGTGGACACCAGGAACCGCCCGCCTTCGGCGTCCCACTTGGCGCACTCGTGGAACCACCCGTCGCCCGCGTAGGCGACGCCGCCGGCGGTGCCCTCCAGGAACGCGACCGCCGCGGCGGCCGCCAGGGCCAGGACGGCGAGCGCTGGCGCGCAGAACCCCCGCCCGCCGGGCTCTCCTGCCGTCGCGTCAGAGCCGCCGCGACGGCGCCGTCTGCTACCGCACATGGCGAACGAGAAGCGGCGTCAAGATCCGGAGAGGAGGCTCTGCTTCTTGTGTTTGCGTGTTCGCACGTCTGACCGATATCACTTGGGGAGCAAAGGATATAATAGAAACTGCGTTTTTGGTGGGGTTTTGGTGGCTGTTTGGCGAGCGGCACAGCGGCGGAATCTTTCGGGTTCTGTCACTACTGGAGCAACGGTTTAGAATGAGCTGGGGTTGGGGGTCCTGGCCGGAAAGCGGCATGGTGATGCAGACACATAATGCGTGGTGGTTTGGTGTTTGTTCCCGTGGAGTGACAAAAGCAAAACTGCCTCCGGCTCGCTCGTTCGGGCGACGTCGGGGGCGTCAGATTTTCGAAACGGATAAAAATCAGACGTCAGATTTTGAAGGTTTCCCGTAGAAAGCTTTAACTGCCGTTGGGTTTTTAGCACAGCCGGCAGTTAATCCCTCCCCATACTTCCATCCGTGCTCCCACTTCATTCTATGACTATTTTTTTTTTCTTTTTCCTTTCTAATCTAATCATCTTCTGATTTTAACGGGGTGGGCCCGGGCCTTATTTTGTTTCAATTAAATCAAGCCACGTACACGGGAGCACAGATGGGCGCACGCCCGAGACGTAGGCAAGTCTCGTCCCCCCGCGGGAAGGTGCTTGCGCGGTCAGCTCGCGACGGTGGTGGTGCCGGGGAGGGACCCCCTTCCATGCCCCTTTCACCACAAGTATGGCTACGGCGGTGGTTGTGGTTACGTGGTGGTGGCGGATACGCTGTGGTGGTGGTCGTCTTCGTGGGGAGGGTGCGGTGGTGCATCGGCCTGATGTGGCGGCGCGGGGGAGGCGTTGCTGCGGGATGCGACGACACGGGCGCTGGGGACAATGGTGCAGCGTCGACGGGCAAAAGCAGGAGCTCTGGTGCCTCTTCCTCGTGCTCGTCTTTTGGCGCCTCGATAGGTTCAAGAAATTGTACCTCTGAGCAAACAAACGCCTCTTCATTTTGAATTGCTAGAATGAAAAGGAACCATGATAGCTTTTGTTAGTAAATAGTAGTCATGGCAGAACTGCTACGAATTTTTATATACCATGGCAAATTGTTTGGTAAATAGTTTTCATGATAGTGTTTGTTTAGTAAATATTTTCCATGGCAAATTGCTATTCATTCTTTTACATTGTTTGGTAAATAGTTTTCATGATAGCATTTGTTTAGTAAATATTTTCCATGGCAAATTGCTATTCATTCTTTTACAGATTGTTTTTGCCATGTCAACCCACTATGTTGTCTAATTTGCCATGCATTAGAGATCTTTAATTAAATATTTCTAAGATCGCCATGACACATGATCTTTATTTTATATCATTTTTTTCTACATTTCTCGTGATACATCGTTTAATTCATATACCATGGCAAATCATTATGAATTAGTTATCATTTGCCATGGAAAATTTACAATCTATAATACCTACCATCTTTATTTTTAGTAAATATTGCCATGGCAAATTTTTGATATGAATTTGCTATGAATTTTCATAGACCATGGCAAATTGTTATTCATTTTCAGATATCATTTTGCCATGGCTTTTGTTATTAAATAATTTCCATGGCAGAACTGCTATGAATTTTGATATAACACAACAAATTGTTTAGTAAATAGTCACCATGATATCCTTTTGTTTAGTAAATAGCCGCCATGCCAAATTGCTATTCATTCTTTCAGAAATCATTTTTTGATATGTTAAACACTATGTTGTCTAAACTTGCCATGTATTAGAGATTTTAATTGCGTATCTCTAAAATTGCAATGACAAATGATATTTAATTCATACCATTTTTTCTACATTTCTCATAAATAGACATCGTTTATCTTCATATACCATGGAAATCTTTATGAATTAAAGATCATTTTCCATTGCAAATTATCATCAAATGACATGGCAAATTTACAATCATTAATGCTTATCATCTTTCTTTTTAGTAAATAGTTGCCATGGCAAAAAAATGAATTTGCTATGATTATTCATAGACCATGGCAAATTGTTATTCATTTTCATCGCTTTGCCATGTAAATGTGCCATGCTTTCTAAATTTTCTTGGGGGGTGGAGGTTGTATGGAAATTTGCATGTGTGTGAGTTGCCCACTCATTTTTATCATTTGATGTAGAGCAATCAATTTTTCTGTTTTGAACTTTATCATTTGAAGATCATGATTACTTTTTGATCTTCCATAGATGATTCATATCATTCGGCAAGTCTCCCATTTTTGCCATGGCTAATTTAGTTGTTCATTAAATCTGATGTTCAAATTCATACATACATTGGCAGAATTTTTGCGTGTGAAATACATTGGCAAACTCTTTTCTTCGAAATGGCATGACAACTCTTTTTATTTGTATATCATGGCAAACAATTCTTTTCTCTTGCAACATGGCAAAACAAAACTTTTAAGAGATCATGGAATTTTTAGTTCATGGAGCATGACATTTGTAGTTTATGTATTATGGCAAATTATTTTTCTTTCGCAACAATCGCAAAAAATTACTTTGTAATGTAAACATGGCAACTTAAGTTCATGGAGCATGGAAAATGTAGTTTATGGGGCTTGTCAAATACAATTCTTTTCATAACAATAGCAACAAATTACTTTTCTTGATGTGACAATGGCGACTTAATTGCATGAAGCATAGCAAATATAGTTTATGGGTCATGGCATTTTTTTAATAAGTGAATACATCCATGAAAGTATTCTTACACAAAACATGTCAATTATAACTCAAATGCCATGGCAAATTTTAATATGCATGTGCCATAATTTTGTTCATATTCGTGATATTTTTACATGCATGGAAAATTAATTAAAATACGATTGCAAATTTTCATTATGAATCTGCCATGGCAAGTTTTTTTTCATAATTTTCTTTGTACTTTGTTCATTCTAATTTTTCACGCTTTTTCCCATGCTGCTTTCCAAACATAATTTTTGGCCATGTCAATTCTTGGAAATTGCCATGTGAGCATTCTCATAAATGTTGTTACAATAGTTTTGCCACCCTATTTTAGAAATGAAATTGTTATAAAAAATCATTGTAAAAAATAACATCATGGCAAATTGTAATGGTTTGGCCAACTTATATGAATTTGTTTTAGGAAATTTTCAATTTTATATAAAAATCATGGCATTTAGTAAGAAAATGGGTCTAGTATAGTCAAGCGGTTGAAATTCAAATTTCCTTTTTTTATGTCTTGGCATTTTATGTGTCGCCGGATGGAAATTTTCCCTTCTGTACATCATGGGTTGTTTTGTTCCTTTTTTGTTTAGCTATTTTCAAATTGAGGTCCAAAAACTAGTTTGTATTGCCTTGTTTACGAAAATTGGGATTTTTTTGGCACAACTAGAGGTTCGAGTTCGATCGGGGGATGTTAGCGTCTGTGAGCGAAGCAGTCATTCCCCAAAACGAACGTGTTGGTTTGACATGCATCGTTCCCTAGGGAATGATTTGTTCATTCTCATATCTGCCCAGATCAAACGTCGGGTGGATATCCAGGTCCTAGATTTTCCCTTGTCGTTGTCCATAGATTATCTTGCGACTGATCGCCTAGGATATGCTGCCATTGGACGATTCGTTCGCTAGAGGGAGCGCGATCGTCTATAATAGTTCACTAAGCGGGCAGGCCATGGCGACCCCTAGTTGACCCAAAAGGCCCAGTAAACTATTTTTTATTTAAGAAATGCCATGAACAGAAAAAAAAAATGTATAAAAAACAGAGAGACCCTAAATTTTGAAATACCATACTCTAAATAATGTAAATGCCGTGTTACTTTATAAAATTGCTATTTCTCTATTTTATAAATTTACAATAAGTGTGCGCAAAACAACAAAAGTTTGTGTGATCTCATTTTTCCCATGCTAAACTTTAAAACTACCACCCTCTAGATAAAAAATGCATGAAAAAAACATATTTTCTTATAAGAAACAGAGAAGAACATACATTTATAAAAAGCCATGTTTTTTTTATTTTCACGTTACTTTATAAAACTATCATTTCTCTAATTTATAAATTTACTATGATAATAAAAATGCCATGCCAATAAAAATGAAATTGTCGTCCTCTTAATAATAAAGTGGTCATCCTCTTGATAATAAAAATGACATGCCAACAATAATAAAAATACCATGCTATCAATAAATAAAAACACCATCGAGTTAATATATAATAAAGTGGTTATCCTCCTAATAATAAAAAATGCCATGTTAATAAATATTAAAATGCCATTATCTTAATATAAAACTGCCATTATTAAAAATTAAAATGACATGCTCATAATATAGAAATGCCATGTGAGAAAGTAAGAAGTGCCATGTTTTGGAAAACAAAAATGCCAAGTTTTAGTATAAAAGGAAATTGACATGCTACCTATAATAAAAATGCACATGGCAAGTTTAGGAAAATTTCCCTTCAAAAAAATAAGAAATTTTTATTCTCTCAAAAACGGGGATTTTTTTTGGATTTTTAATGAAAATTGAACTTACAAAAATTTAGCTTCAAATACTTAAAAAGAAGTTTAGTGCATGTTTTCACAAAACCTACTTCAACCCGAGTGGCAAATCACACGCCTCACTCTTCGAGAGGTCTCGAGTTTGAGTTGCCCTTCCCGCACACCTTGCATGATTTTTTTGCGAGAAAAAAAGTGAGCATTCGCTAGGAAAACGGTTATAGCAAACAACTTTAGCCGATCTAAGTGACGTTGGCCTTGCACCAAGATTTGTGCGACAACCGGGATGGCGTTCGCCAGATAACATTTATCTTGTCATTGTCAAATAGCGATGGTTGTGCCCTTTTTCATGGAGGGAAGGTGCTTCCAGGAGGATTTTCTCCGCGAGCATGGTGGTGCCGTTGTCTGGAGTGCATGGATTGGTGGCTGATGTGGGGGGGGGGGCAGATGCAACGGCGTGGCTAGGCCGACTGCAGTTGCGTGTGGTGCCAGATAAAGTGACTATGCATGGAACCTAATGGTTAAGTTCTACAGGAAAGTGATGATGGCGAGCCCGCCGAGAGGAAGCTCGGGCAGCCGGAGCCAGAGGCCCCTCCTTTGTCGTTCATGTAACTGTGAAGGGGTCTGCGTGATGGTGCCTCATCTGGTGGGCGCGAGGTCCCCGTGGTCATGCCGTGACATGTAAGGAAGTGAAACGTCCTTGTGAAGAACCTGTAAGACCCACCCTGGTGCTTTCAAGTTGTCGCTTTAGTTCTCTTTATGTTGATTATTATAGCATTTGTAGGGTTGCGCCTTTGAGCCAGGAGACATTCCGTACAGTGTGTGACGATGCAGAAAACTGTCAAATCCCTCGGTAGGGTACCTTGCATAGTTGGAACTCACATACCTTAGGTCACATGATGGGTGTCCAGGTTCGGGTCAGCATGGTGGAGTAATACCCTACGTCATGCTTGCTGTTGTTTATTAATGGTGGGTATACCTCATGCGAGGGATTACATAGATATGTATGATTCTACCGGGAGTTAATTCTACCGGAGTAGATGTGAATGAGAGCCTACTAGACTCCCCTTATATACACAGTGAAGGCTAGGATTTTTTACAAAAGAGATGCGATCTATGTCGTCACCAACATCATCTTGCACAAAGATTATCCAGGGACGCCTATCCTTCCTCCAGGCTTGTTGACTATAAGGTGGGCCTTGTGGGCCTACTACTAGGTTCTTTGCTGGCAAGCCACCCCCGGTGTATGACACCATCTGTTGGTGTCACACACCGGGGGTGGCTCACCAGCAAGGAGCCCGGTAGCAGGCCTGCTGGTAGGTTGCTACTTGTGAACTGCGTTGGTAT
This sequence comes from Aegilops speltoides, assembly GCA_021437245.1. NCBI lineage: Eukaryota > Viridiplantae > Streptophyta > Magnoliopsida > Poales > Poaceae > Aegilops > Aegilops speltoides. The sequence continues at coordinate 338,099,535 of CM038144.1, forward strand.
TTCCTCGAAGAGGAAGGGAGAAGCAATATAGTAGCGAATATTATTTCCCTCAGTGAGAACCAAGGTTAGCGAACCAGTAGGAGAACTATGCAAATGCCTAGTGAACAATACCTACATAGACAAGAGCAAATATTTGCACCCAACTCGGCCAAGAGGGTTGTCAATCCCCTTGTACTCGTTAATTGAAAGGATTAAATCTGATAGTAGTAGATAGATAAATTGCAAAGTAAAATAAAAGAAGTAAAATTGCAGGAATGTATTTTTGGTTTTTGTAATATGATTAAAATAGACTCAGGGGCCATAGTTTTCACTAGAGACTTCTCTCTCATAATAATAGCATACGGTGGGTAAACAAATTACTGTTGGGCAATTGATAGAAAATTGCAAAGTTATGATGTTATTAATGACAATGATCATGTATATAGGCATTACGTCCGTGACAAGTAGAACGACTCCTGCCTGCATCTACTACTATTACTCCACCCACCAACCGACTCCTGCCTACATCTAGGGTATTAAGTTCATGAAAAATAGAGCAACGCTTTAAGCAAGGTGACATAATTTAGATAGAATAAAACCAAGTAATATGATTAAACCCCTCGTTTTACCCTTAGTGGCAACAATACAAATACGTGCCTCGCTACCCCTTCTGTCATGAGGTGAGGACACCGCAATATTGAACCCACTACAAATCACCTCTCTCACTCAAGATAAATTAATCTAGTTGGCCAAACCAAACGGAAAGATCGTAGAGAAATACAAAGCTATAACAATCATGCATAATAAAGTTCAGAAGTGACTCGGTTGCTTTCAATGAATAATTTGATCATAAACCCACAATTTAGTGGATCCCGATAAACACGCCGCAAAATAAAATTACATCAAATAGAACTCCGAGAAGAACATTGTATTGGAGATCAAAGAGAGAAAAGAAGCCATCTAGCTAATCACTATGGACCTGTAGGTCTATGGTGAACTACTCACACATCATCGGAGGTGCAACAAGGTTGATGTAGAGGCCTTCCGTGATCGATTCCCCCTCCGTCAGACCTACCGTAAAAGGCCTCCATATGGGATTGCGAAAGAACAAAGACTTGCAATGGCAGAAAAATTGTTTTGGTGGCTTCTTTTGGTGGTTTTCCTATATTTGGAAATTTATAGTGTTGTAATTAGGTCACACGGAGCCACGAGGGGCGCACAAAGCATCAGGGTGCGCCTACCCCCAGGGCGTGATACGTCTCCAACGTATCTATAATTTTTTTATTGTTCCATGCTATTATATTATCCATCTTGCGTGCATTAATATGCTATTTTATATCATTTTTTGGGACTAACCTATTAACCTAGTGCCGAGTGCTAGTTGCTATTTTCCTTGTTTTTGTCTTTTACAAAAAATCAATACCAAACGGAACGAAACTTTTTGACGATTTTTCTTGGACAAGAAGACACCCATGAAGCTTCGGGAGGAGGCCAAGGGAGCCACGAGAGGGCCACAAGTTCACAGGGTGCGCCCCAGGGGGCGCCCCCAAGCTTGTGGGCCCATCGGGGCCCCTATAACCCTAATCTCAGCTCCATAAATACCCAAATATTACCCGTATACTAGAGGGCACACCAACAAATACTTTTCCACCGCCGCAAGCTTTTGTTCTCGTGAGATCCCATCTTGGGGCCTTTTTCGATACTCTGCTGGAGGGGATTCGATCATGGAGGGCCTCTACACCAACCTTGTTGCCCTTTCGATGTTGTGTAAGTAGTTTACCACAGACCTATAGGTCCATAGCTAGTAGCTAGATGGCTTCTTCTCTCTCTTTGATCTTCAATATAATGTTCTCCTTGATGTTCTTGGAGTTCTATTTAATGTAATCTTATTTTGCGGTGCGTTTGTTGAGATCCGATTAATTGTGGATTTATGATCAGCTTATATGTGAATATTATTTGAGTCTTCTCTGAACTCTTTTATGCATGATTAAGATAGCTTTGTATTTCTCTCCAATCTATTGATTTGGTTTGGCCAACTAGATTGATCTATCTTGCAATGGGAGAGGTGCTTTGTTTTAGGTTCAATCTTAGAGGTGCTTTGTATTCCTTGCATTGGTCTCTCATTACACTACAAAAAAACACTTCCGTGATGATACGTGTTTGTCACAATAGGTCATGTTTTCTGTCATGCATGTACATTCATGACTATTTTATGACAGAATCAAGATAGTCATACCTGTTGTTGACACCAGATTTTGGCGTAGTTAAGAATCCGGGTTCGTATGCCGGACTAAACCCTTGCCGGTGTGAAAGCTTGCCAGAGTGAAACCCTTGCCGGAGTGAACCCTTGCCGGAGTACAAACCTTACCGGAGTGAAACCTTGCCGGTGTGAAAGCTTGCAGGATAGAAACATTGTCGGTGTGGAAAGCTTACTCGGATAGAAAACTTGCCGGATTGGAGGCTGTGATAGTCAAACGGACGAGAAATTGAAAATGGGCTCAAAAGGTTATTCAGATGATCTCGGATGGAAAAACGTTCAACGTGAAAGTTGTTCGTCTCGTCGAAACGGTCGATTTTGATATAAAGATCGTCCCAATCCGAATTCGTATGTAAAAGTTATAGCCGCTACAAGATGCTGCTACAGTAGATGGCCGGACACTCCGGAGGCAACCCTCCGGATTCCATATTTTTCTGCTGCAGACTTCGGAAAACAGCCAAAAACTCTCTCAAGATGGCTTCTAATCAAAAAACGTTCAACACGAAAGTTGTTCTTCTCGTCGAAACGGTCGGTTTTGATATAAAGATCGTTCAAATCCGAATTCTTATGCAAAAGTTAGAGCCCGCACAGCGTGACCCTCCGGATTTCATATTTTTCTGCTGCAGACTTCGGAAAACAGCCAAAAACTCACTCAAGATGGCTTCTAATCAATAAACGTTCAACATGAGAGTTGTTCGCCTCGTCGAATCGATCGATTTTGATATAAAGATCGTTCAAATCCGAATTCTTATGCAAAAGTTAGAGCCCGCACAGCACGACCCTCCAATAGGCAAAATATAACGCCCGGAACCAGACACATGTGTGGGTATGTCTGATGAGCTGCGTGAGTATTTAGCTGTTTTGCGCGAGCAATTTGGCCATGAATATGACTTCGGATCAAAAAATGTTCAACATGAAAGTTGTTCGCCTCGTCGAAACGGTCAAGATTGCTTTTGGGCTCGTTTTCATCCGAAGTCGTTTACCGCCACAAAAAAGACCTGCAAGGTGCAGCCAGTTTAAACCGAACAGTTTTGGAAAGTTCGGATAAAACCAGTCCGGATTTGACTAGGGTTTTGGGCGTGAATTGATGTAATTTTCTTGTAGGGAAAGCTTAGATAAATCATTTGCTTGTACGGGAAGTCCAGCCGCCTCTTATATATGTTGGGGGTGACGGCCGATTGAAAACAACACACAATCGAACAAACACATCTACTACTTTTTCGTGTTCATCTATCTTTATCCCCTACCCTTGTATCTTTCTTTCTCGTTCTTCGTTCGTTCTTCGCGTTGGAGGGCAGCGATCCACGAGGCTCTAGGGACGAGCGAATCGACCTAGGACAGCTCATAGCCGCCGCACTCCCTGACGGGGTCCCTCCCGGTCTTGCTGGGTTTCGGTCTTCAAAAGCGCCCGACCGTCTCCTGCGTGTCGCTATTGTCGGTCGGGTCTCCTTCGACATGAGCTGCGGTGCATCACCCCCGGCGTCAAGGGTACACGTGACATGTTCGTGTGTCAACACACTTTTTGGCGACTCCGCTGGGGACGAAGCTTTGAACGGTCTCCAGCCCGTTCTTACTACGAAGAGATCGTCATTAAGTTGTTGCAATCTACAAAGCTAATATGAATACCCAATTCCCCTTTGTAGATGCAAATAATCCATATGTTGTTGCTGGATCACCTATTGAGCATAATGTATCGGCTAGCCCTAGTTTTATCAATCATGCATCTAATTATGTGCAAGGGCCGATGCAAAACAATCTTCATGTTTCAAATTCTTATAAATTTAGCAACATGCAACATATGTATCCCAACTCCCATGCATCGGCAACCCCACAAATTCATATGCCGATGAGCAACATGATGAGTTCGATTAATCAATTTGAAACACCTCAAATTAGAATTTCCAATGCCATACAAGAAAGTGTTTCACCCTTTTATTCATCGGCAGCTAATGTGCAATATAGTAATCCAACCATGCCGATGAATGAGAGAATTGGCCATGCCACTAATGGCTATTTGGCCAGTTACTCTCAACCGTCATATGCTACACCTCATGTTAGTAATTCTTTGGCACCATACACAACTGTAGATGCTCATAATTCGGCTTCACACTTTCCTGGTTATAGCCGAATGAATGTAAATTTTACAGAAGCGGTTGTGCCCAACATTGTAGAAGATGAGGTAGTGGTGGCTGCATTGAAGAGTTTAGCCCAAAATAAGAGAATTAGTGCTCTTTGCCTTGAACAACATGAAAAGGGGCTATTTCCTGATTATGCCGCAATACAAGCTAGAGTTTTGCAAGAAGATGAATCTTTGCCAATTGATAAAATTGGCGAGCAAAAGTATGGTCGTACAACACTGCATATGCCTTCACCTAGTACTACATCATATTATACACCCCCTACACAATTACAAAATTTCGGCAACACCCATGTGTCATTGCCGAAAGAATCTAAAAGCATTGGGGGGCAATCATATCCGGTGTGGGCTGAAATTGAGAAAAAGCTTAAAGCTAATTTTGCCGCTCGCCGTCAGAAACAAATAGAAAAAGAATTGGCTCAGATAAAAGAAGCATTGCCAATTGGTACTATCAATGAAAAGAAGGATGATTCGGAACATGAAAGTGCTTCGGTTGAAAAGGCCGAATCAAGTAGTATATATTCTGAATCCATCAAATCCAACGAAGCAAGCATTATTGAGAAAGGGCATGGCAAGCATAGGAAAACAACGGTGCTTGATTTTTCTGAAGTTAATGGAACCTACTTCCTGCCCTATGAGTTCCGTGCCGTAGAAATTGACAAGCTTCAAGGACAAGAACAAGTAGCGAACAAAGTTCGCCGACAAAAATCTTCAAAGCAATGATGCACGGATTCAAGAAAAAGATGATGACAAGGTGTTGGGAAGCCATCCAAAGACGGAGCAAGATGTTCTTCAAATGGCACCACTATCATGCTCTCTCAACATATTTGAAGAGGTATGCATAGCGAGTAATTTAGCTATTTTCAGATTTGGTCGCAACTTCATTATTGATGCATCTATAAGAAATATTCTCATAAGTAATTTTGAAAGACCAATGAGGAAGGGTAATTTACTTGTTAGCAGTGAAATTGTTATGGAACATATCGGTCAACCCATTGCACCATTTATAAAGACCGATAATGACTTATTGTTACAGCCAAAGCTTTTCCTGTTGCTTTCTCTAAAGTTCATATCTAGTTGGGTAGCTTTGCTTATTTCTTACTTGGCTTACACTTGGTCTCAACTGAGACATGTATGTTCTAAATATCTTCGTTTTAGAAATTTAAAGCCAAGGTTAAATTCTATTGAGAAAACCGTTACTAATATAATATCATATCCAAAGACATCGGAAATAGAGTGGAAAACACAATGCATAGCCGAATAGGGAGATTCCAAATCTGAACCATTCGTTTGCTTATTTCCAAAGCCGTTCAAACAGCAAGATCGGCTAGGAAACAAGAAGTATACTTTCAATTCAAGCATGTGTGATAAAATATTTGATTTGTTGCTGAAAAATAATTACATTACAATTCGTGATCACCATGTTAAGCCATCAATCCAAGTACGAATGTATTGTAGGTTGCATGATTCGTCCAAGCATAATTTTGAGGATTGCAACATGTTTCGTCAAATAGTTAAATCGGCCATTGAAAAAGGACGATTGAAATTTGTTGAGACACCAAGAGATGACCAGTCTATTCCGATTGGTCCCGATGGTAGAAAGTTTTGCATCGGCTGATTCAAGCCGATCCATTTGAAGAGAAGGTAAAACTACAGTGATGGGATCAAGCTTTCAAGTAAAGAAGTTGTTGAAGAGCATAATGAACATAATCTTGAGGGCAAGAATTCCATCGAAGCTACAATGGAGACGCCAAGGACTGGGGGGCAGCAAGCAAATCCAATGATCGATGGAAGCAAACCAAAAGAAAACAAAGACCGAAATAAGCGCAAGTGTAAGAGATCAAAAATCACCTTCGCTGAACTATTGGATAAATATCAAAGGAAGTGTGAGGAGAAGAATGATTATCGGTCAAATCATGCAAAGAAACCAAGATCACCCCCAAGGCGCAAATATAAGGATCGGTATTGGCAAAATGCGAATTTTAATGCAACATATTCCTATCCTTATTTTGGGCCGCCAATGCCAATGCCGTGGATGCCTCCCTATGCTCATATAGATACATATTCATCATGGGACAGGTATGATACAAGGGCACATTCTCCATCTTATTTTAGACCATCTCACCAATATTATGCAGCTTCAAGAAGATCAACATCTGAACAATCACATGTTAAAGACCGTTTCAATCATAAGGAATCGGTCCAGAGCTCAAGGAAGAAGAAAGAGGTGGTCAAACAAGTTTACCGCATTAAAAGGGATGGTCGTAAGAGTGCTACTTCAGATTTGATCTCAAATGAAAAAGAGCCAATGAAAGTGTTGACATTGGCTACTAAAGGCAATGAGATGAAGCAACCAATTATTAAGAGTCAAAGTGCCAAATCTGAAGAAAAGAAGTTGAGAGTGCACAAGGCCAAGAAAGAATTGCCATTGGTCAAAACAGAATCACAGCCGAGATGCCTACTCGGCTTATCGTATTGGCAAAAGAAGGAATTACAAAATCTTAGTGCACAAGAGCTGAGAAAGAGGAACATGGCGTGGGTTCCCAAGAAGATCAATCAAGACAAAAATGATGTGCATGCTTCTGTTGCAACAAGTACAATAAAAGTGAAGAAGGAAAATAATGAAAGCCACAAACAATTAAGCCGATGGTGCGCATCACAACATCAAAATCTTCGGTTAGCACATCATCCATTTTCTTCAACAATGCCATTGATTCCTTTGCCATGGAATTCATCCACAGGTATGATCAGTTACCCTCCATGGACTTATTTTGATCCATGGATGCAACATAATTTTCCATATCATGATAGAGTATTACCAAATCACTATACATTTGGTTAGTTACATTTTTGTTGCTAAGACAAAGGGGCCGAAATATTTTATTACTATTTTATTTGTTTATTTCGGCTATACATGCTTTAATGGATGAATTCTACATGGACCCCATGATAATGGCCGATATTTAACCATCGTCCTAAGAAACTATCCGATCATGGCCGGTGTAATATTCTTACATCGTCCTTAGTTCAAATGGAGAGCGAGACAAGTACTATGGAGATTATGTTTTGATAGTTGAATTCATAACAATGGCCATGGTGTTGGTGTTGTTTATATATCTCCATATGGTGCTGTTATGTGAAGCCTCATGCCGCTTAGAATATGTTTGCACAAACAATCAAGCCGAATATGAAGCATTGTTATTCGGCCTAGAGATGTTACTTGCTATAGGTGTTACACATATTGAGGCTTACGGTGATTCGTTACTAATAGTGCAGCAAATATCCAAAGTCTTTCAATGTTTGGACGAATCACTTAATGTTTATCTTGATAAATGTCTAGATATAATCTCTACTTTGGATTATTTTAGCATTGCACATATATCTAGACATGACAACTGGAAAGCAAATGAGTTGGCACAGCAAGCATCAGGATACCATGTTGATCATGGCATGTTTCATATTTCTCAAAGTCCGATGTCTTGTCTTACCAGTATAGAAGAGGCCGAACCGGAACCCACTGATTCGGTCATTAACAAAAAATCTAGTGCAGGTGACAATTCCGACTGGAGGAAGCCCATTGTTGCTTACTTGCGTAATCCGAGTGAAAGGGTGGACAGGGCTGTTCGGCGTATGGCTTTTAAATATACTATGAGGGATGGTGATCTTTATCGCCGAACAGTTGATGATGTTATCTTAAAGTGCTTGGATGAGGACCAAGCAAGAGTTGCTATGGGAGAGGTACATGAAGGCATTTGTGGTACTCACCAGTCGGCTCCCAAGATGAAATGGTTATTCTGACGTCTGGGTTTTATTGGCCGACCATGATTAATGATTGCTTCAGATATTATAAAGGGTGCGAAGCTTGTCAAAATTTGGTGATATTCAGTTGGCTCCTGCTGCTATGTTACATCCCATTATCAAGCCGTGGCCTTTCAGAGGATGGGGTTTAGACTTTATTGGGCAAATTCATCCGTCTTCCTCAAAGGGACATCGGTTCGTATTGGTGGCAACCGATTATTTCACTAAATGGTCTGAAGCAGTACCTCTCAAGAACATGACACATACGGAGGTGATTAAATTCATAACCGAGCACATTATTCATAGATTCGGCATTCCTCAAACATTGACTACAGATCAAGGCTCCTCTTTCATGTCACACCAAGTTAAAGAATTTGCCGAATCTTATAACATAAAATTTCTCAATTCATCTCCATATTATGCCCAAGCCAATGGACAAGCTGAGTCTAGCAATAAAATCTTAATCAAGCTCATCAAGAAGAAGGTTGAAGATAATCCAAGGAGATGGCATGAGTTGTTGTCTGAAGCTTTGTGGGCACATAGGATCTCAAGGCATGGTGCTACGAAGGTAACTCCATATGAGCTAGTATATGGTCAAGAGGCTGTTTTACCGGTGGAGGTGAATTTGAATGCTTTGAGAATAGCCAAGCAAAATGATTTATCGGCTGTAGATTTTTATAACTTAATGATGGATAACATTGACGAAGTTGCCGATAAACGTTTGACTGCTTTGAAGGCCATAGAGAGAGACAAGTTGAGGGTGGCAAGAGCTTACAATAAGAAAGTCAAGTTGAAGAATTTTCAAGTTGGTGATCTCGTATGGAAAGTGATTCTACCGATTGGTTCAAAAGATAGAAAATTTGGGAAGTGGTCTCCAAGTTGGGAAGGTCCTTTTAGGATCGCAAGAGTAGTTCCCGGAAATTCATATTTGGTGGAATCCATACAAGGGGCGTTGTTACCTCGAGCTCTCAATGGCAAGTACTTGAAGAAATATCACCCGAGTGTGTGGCAAGAAGCCTAAATAGGCAATGGCCGATACATAGTTATCGCCCTAAGAAAATAAATGGCCGATGGAGTGTTGACATCGCCCTTAGAACAAACACAGTACAAGTTATTTTTCGGCACACAAGCTTTGCCGAAAAACAGGGGGGCATGTGTTGACACCAGATTTTGGCGTAGTTAAGAATCCGAGTTCGTATGCCGGACTGAACCCTTGCCGGTGTGAAAACTTGCCGGAGTGAAACCCTTGCCGGAGTGAACCCTTGCCGGAGTACAAACCTTACCAGAGTAAAACCTTGCCGGTGTGAAAGCTTGCCGGATAGAAACATTGTCGGTGTGGAAAGCTTACTCGGATAGAAAACTTGCCGGATTGGAGGCTGTGATAGTCAAACGGACGAGAAATTGAAAATGGACTCAAAAGGTTATTCAGATGATCTCGGATGGAAAAACGTTCAACATGAAAGTTGTTCGTCTCGTCGAAACGGTCGATTTTGATATAAAGATCGTCCCAATCCGAATTCGTATGCAAAAGTTATAGCCGCTACAAGATGCTGCTACAGTAGATGGCCGGACACTCCGGAGGCAACCCTCCGGATTCCATATTTTTCTGCTGCAGACTTCGGAAAACAGCCAGAAACTCTCTCAAGATGGCATCTAATCAAAAAGCGTTCAACATGAAAGTTGTTCGTCTCGTCGAAGCGGTAGATTTTTATATAAAGATCGTTCAAATCCGAATTCTTATGCAAAAGTTAGAGCCCGCACAGCGCGACCCTCCGGATTTCATATTTTTCTGCTACAGACTTCGGAAAACAGCCAAAAACTCACTCAAGATGGCTTCTAATCAATAAACGTTCAACATGAGAGTTGTTCGTCTCGTCGAAATGATCGATTTTGATATAAAGATCATTCAAATACGAATTCTTATGCAAAAGTTAGAGCCCGCACAGCGCGACCCTCCAATAGGCAAAATATGACGCCCGGAACCAGACACATGTGTGGGTATGTCTGATGAGCTGCGTGAGTATTTAGCTGTTTTGCGCGAGCAATTTGGCCATGAATATGACTTCGGATCAAAAAATGTTCAACATGAAAGTTATTCGCCTCGTCGAAACGGTCAAGATTGCTTTTGGGCTCGTTTTCATCCGAAGTCGTTTACCACCACAAAAAAGACCCGCAAGGTGCAGCCAGTTTAAACCGAACAGTTTTGGAAAGTTCGGATAAAACCAGTCCGGATTTGACTAGGGTTTTGGGCGTGAATTGATGTAATTTTCTTGTAAGGAAAGCTTAGATAAATCCTTTGCTTGTACGGGAAGTCCAGCCGCCTCTTATATATGTTGGGGGTGACGGTCGATTGAAAACAACACACAATCGAACAAACACATCTACTACTTTTTCGTGTTCATCTATCTTTATCCCCTACCCTTGTATCTTTCTTTCTCGTTCTTCGTTCGTTCTTCGCGTTGGAGGGTAGCGATCCACGAGGCTCTAGGGGCGAGCGAATCGACCTAGGGCAGCCCATAGCCGCCGCACACGACGGGTCCCTCCCGGTCGCTGGGTTTCGGTCTTCAAAGCGCCCACCGATCGTCCTGCGTATCGCGCTGTCGGTCGGGTCTCCTTCGACGTGAGCTGCGGTGCATCACCCCCGGCGTCGAGGGTACACGTGACGTGTTCGTGTGTCAACACCTGTGCTGTCGTAGAAGTGTTCCATGACAATACCAAAATTATCATCACGGAAGTCTCCACTTCCATGACGATAAATGGCACTTCATGGAAGTGCTTTCGTCAAGGGTAACCAACACGTGGCATCCATCGTAACGGGTCACCGTTAAGCTATCGGGTTCCGGTTTGGATCTAATAACCCGTTAACAACCTGGACCAATGGGGATTTTCCACGTATAGAATTCTGATTCGCCGGAGTATCCATGTGTCAGCTCAGCATTGGGACAGTTGTCCAATGGAGGAGACATGCCTATGATACTTTGACACGTGGCACGGCCCAACAGTAGCCCATTTAAGATAAAAATGCCGGCCTAGCCAAGGGCCTAGAAGATTTTGTCATACTCCACTGTGCCAGCCCGTTAACTGCCTGCCATGGTTTGGGCCAAATTACGGCCCACATAAGATCCGACCCGTTATAATGTTTGTCACGTTTTCGGCCAAATGACAGCCCACATCAGATCCGGCCTGTTAACAGTCTGCCATGTTTTGGGCCAAATGACAGTCCATATTGGATCCGGCCCGTTAACAGCCTGACATATTTTGGGCCAAATTATGGCCCATATTTGATCTGGCCTGTTAACAGGCATGGTGCTTTCGACCCCATTGGGGGCCATTTTAACTACGGCCTCTTAAATGCCCATGTAATAGTTTAACCCGATAGTACTTTCGGCCTGTTAAAGGCCCATAGTCTTCGTGGATACATTTTAGCCCAACCTTACTATTGGCCCATTAAAGGCCCGTTGTCTTCGTGGATACATTTTAGCCCAACCTGACTATTGGCCCATTAAAGGCCCATGAGATAACTGGGCCTAATGATGGCCCGCTTTGCAACCGGCCTGCTTACGACCCATAATGTTATTGGGTCAGCTGTGGCCCGACACATATTTTGCCCTGTTAACAGACCGTTTTGTGGCTGGGCCAATCATGGGCCTCCGACACTGTTCATGCCCAATCTACTTTTTGGACTGTTTAAAGCCCATTCTATTTTCTGGCCCAATTTAGGCAACTGGTTTACTCAGCCTGTTAAAGGCCCGAAACTAATAGTTGGTGAGTTTACATCTAGGCCTGCTATTAGCTGGACACGATTGCAGGCCCACTTTTCGGCCCATTCCCAATGATTGGTGTGCCGGCCAGTTTTAGTACGTAATTTTTTTATATAATAAACTGAACATTTAGGCCCGTTACACTTCGACAAATCTTACGACCTTTTCAGAGAGCGATGACAGAATATACAGAAACTAAATTATAGCGTCATGATGAAGAATATACCTAGACTATACAACAAATAAATTACTGCATATTACATGCACTTGGCATAAAAGTTTCCCGCCAGTGATAATAAAGCGCAACCAGACAACAGATTACATACATTGGGCATCAAAGGACACCACTAGTGCAAATAAACACGCTGCCTAAAATAATATACATAACCAACAACACTTCAGCACAGTTCTAGAAAGGTTAGCCCTGCCTGGGAGCTGCAAGGCAAGCAACTGAGTAAGCTGATGACTGCACTTGTATGACTCTTATATCCAACTCTAGCTGCATAGCATTAATGGCAGTTCTTGGCGTCAGTGATATCACCCTAAAAGAGAAATAAAGAGATAGATAACATGCTTTGCACATATAAGCAACAGTGATGTCGATTCATCCCATTTCTTAGTGGAAAATAAAGAGACCTGGATTAAAATAGAATAAAAAATGTTCACAGTTAAGAGATGGCAGGAAATGTCATTGTGCAGGAGTGGCCAGCTTCACCACACCACTGGATTACAGATGAAGAACACAAGCATACATGTAGTGCTAAAGAATGTATAAGCATCGATAGTGAGTGTACTGTCAATTTATCCAATTTCAGATTGGTAAATAAAGATACATGATGTAAATAACATGAACATAATATGCATTGTTCATAGTTAAGACATAGCAGGATATGGCATTGTCCTGGAGTTGGTAGTTTGACCACACCACTGGATTACAGATCAATAACACAAGCATACATGCAGTGCTAAGGAAGATCACTTGCTACATTTAGTTTAATTTACATGGTATGAATAAGGAAGTAGGTTGTACAACTAAAAATTGAAATAGAGAAGGAGAAAGTTATGTTTGTGAACTTCTTCATAATAAACTTTAAACATGCAATTTGATGCAAGCGACAAAAATAAACAACAGTTGCAGTCACTGCTATCCAAATATACACAACAAATTTTGAAGGATTGAGAACAATAAACTTACATTAGTAATGAAGACCGGCTCTATAAATCCCTTTTCCATGTTGATGGTGGTGGTGGGGGGCAATTCAAGAAGTTTACCATAGAGTCTTCTTCATAAGCATTGCCTTTCTTCTACATTTTGTTAAGAGTAAATATAGAAATGATAATATAGGAACAAATGGAGATTATTTAAGCAAAGATGCAGAGTGGTTCTACATAATCAACTAGCTATAAATGTAGGTACATCATACATCCAAAAGGTACTGACAAGAGTAATGTAGAGCTAAACATCTTCGGTGGCATTAGTTTTATTTAAATTTTGGTAAGAGTAAACATAGATCTGATGTGTAGAAAATGGATACCAAGGGAAAATAAGCTGCAAAGTGATGGTACATGAACAACTAGCCGACAGTATAAGTACAGTGATAAAGGACAACAGAAACTTACAAGAACAATGTAGAGCTAAACTTCTTCATAAGAATTGGGTTGATTCTACATTAATGTAATTATTAATATGGATCTGATAATTAGGAGAGAACGATGGATATGCATGTTATCATGCACACTGATGTCACATAATCAACCACGTATGAATGTAAGTACAACGATACAAGACAACAGGTACTAACAAGAGTAAGGCAGCGAGCAGCATAGTTGCGATATCCTAGGTTTTGTGGCGCTGGTTCTATCACCAATATAAGCGGGGTGATGTCCGATTTCTACGGTACCACCACCTTTTTCAAGGACTTTGCTACTACTCCTTCTGGTTCTGCAATCACTCTCTTCCTTTTGGATGTCTGATACACAAGAACAACATTTGAATGGAAAAACATGGTATGATGACAAATGGAATGCGTATTGATAATGGGTGGGCATGACAACTTCACATATATGATGAGTAAACTAAGCAGATGGCGGTGCAAAGAAGCAGAAGAAACGCAAGACAGCTTACGCAAGTTACGTGAAACCAATAAAACCTTGCCAAATTAGAATAGACACCTTGTAGGGTGAACAGGATAGGGCATCTGCCTTTGACTCCTTGAGCTCAGAATAGTCATTAGGATCATATTCTGAACAAGAGTTTGTAGGTGCGGAGCGTGTGGGCTTCATTCCATCCAGAATGGAACTCGGTGCCTTGATGCCATGTTTGTTAGTCATTGCACTATTCGGCGATACTCTTCTAATGTGCGCATTCTCATATTCATTGCCATTTTGTTCAATATCTGAGAAGCATGACAACATAAATAGTAGTGGGATTATCTTTGTAATGCAGATGATATTCTAATATAATAGGGGCTCCTTGTAAACCCTTGTGCGCTATCACTGGATTTGGATGACAGAGCCCTTGTATGTTGTAATTTGGTGCGTACAATAATATAATCTAGCACAACTACACACAAAAATAGGCTCCCTGTTGGGAGCTCCAGAAGTAAGGATAGTTGGCACATGATAGGTTCATGCTATACTGTGTTGAGAGTTTATTGCAAAACCATGACAACGAGAGTGCACAGAGAAATAGTATTCCAACATGTCTCTATATGTGGCGCACATGCATTTCAAGACTCACGTAGTAACATTAGCTGACCAACTAAATGTAAGCTTTGGAAATATGAGTGGCATGTAGTTTCGCTTGAAGGATGGAGTGCTGCTATTACGACACAAAGCCACTACATAGGTTGTACTGTTGATAAAAGAAGGACACCGTAAGGATCATAAATAAATCGGGGAAGTGGAACTGGCTGGAAAATATGGGGTTGTATTGCTGCTACTAATCGAAAGCCTATCGATCACCATACATGCCAGCTCTATTCACCTGAAGGCGCACTACTGTACTATCAGTCTAGTCTCTCAAAGGCTGCACAGCTCCCAACATTTCCTGAATATTATGGCAGACCAACTCGAATTGCTAAAAGCAACTTGCAGAAGTGGCCAAATAGACATGTTGGCTGCATATGTCCCTGCTTGCCTTCTTGACGAGGAACATAGTGTACTTATTAAATAAGATTAGAAGAGGAACATGTTAAAGAATACAAGAGGAAGCATATTATGGAGATTCCGTTTCTTTCTATACAATGTTGGTTGCCCACCGATGATGAATCAGAGCATCCAAAGAAATGCAATTCCATGCTACCTCTCTCTATGTTGACACAAGCATTTGGAAACTCAAGTGGGAGCATTAGCTGACCAATTAAATGTATGTTTGTTAACTAATATGAATATCATGTCACATTCGCATTGGAACAACTAAGCTTTGGAATTATGATTGGTGTGTTATTTAGCTTTAAAGGGTAGACTGTTGCTAGTAGGACATAAAGCACCTACGTAGATCATAGTGTAGATATAATGGGAAAACCCTGATGTTGGTGCAACAGACCCTGGGTCTATTGCCCTAACTGTGCACAGGCACAAGATCAAGAATAAAGCACCAGCCTAAGACGAAGTACAAGAAACCAAGAGACTCGAGGAACCAACAAGCAGATCAGAGGGACCAAGGCCAGGCCAGAAGAACAAGATGTCGTCAGGAAAGATGCCTCCCTTGCCGGGCAGACGAGCCCGACAAGGGGCGAGCCACCCCCAGAAGAAGATGACCAAGGCGTCCCGGCAGGGCCTACCGGGACCTGCGAATGACAGATCGCCTCCCCGACCAATCCACCACGACTCACGTCGTCCATCAGTGCGGTGTCAAGCCGCGCAGTGATTAAGTGGCAGCCATTCGCCACATGGTAGCCACCTTCTACCAATAGAACCCATAGATGACATCCGTCCTATGATGTGTCAAGCAAGCAGGCGTGGAGCTGGCAAGATAGCCCGGCAGGCTTTGCCGGGCAACCAACGACGTGACGTTAAGCGGCGCATTAAATGCGCACTGTCATCCTGCAGAGTTAGGTTTGATAGCTTTGATATCTTATCAGTTTCCAATGACTATTTTGCCACTGTGGTGACCCCTTAACCTATAAGAGGAGGCCCATGGCAACGGTTCAAGAGGTTGGATAGTTGGACCACTCGCACCCCCGTACGCGCGTAGTCGCTGCCGCCCTGAGGCGACCCTTGCCGGGCAAGTGTACTGCACACCACCACTACATTTCCACCATCAATCCACCAAAGAAGGGGTAGGGTTTTACGCCTCGCGGCGGCTTGAACCTGGGTAAAACCTCCCGTGTGATCTCTGCTGCACTGCCCCATGTTGGTCTGCTCTTTGTGCAACGCGACTCCCCCTGCCGAACCAGCAAGGGGCCGTACTGGTCCCATAGGTGGATGTGGTTTTCCGTGACATCTTTGGCACTCTAGGTAGGGGGATCGCTTGTGCGGACCTGAAGACGTGAGCAGCTCGTCACCTTCATCGCCATCTACATCTTCGATGGCACCGTCGACCATGGCGCTGATACGTCTCCATCGTATCTACTTTTCCAAACACTTTTGCCCTTGTTTTGGACTCTAACTTGTATGATTTGAATGGAACTAACCCGGACTGACGTTGTTTTCAGCAGAATTGCCATGGTATTGTTTTATGTGCAGAAAACAAAAGTTCTCGGAATGACCTGAAACTCCACGGAATATCTTAGAATAAATAATAAAAAATCCTCGCCAAAGATGAAGGCCAGGAGGCCCACACCCTGTTCACGAGGGTGGGGGGCGCGCCCCTTGTCGTGGTTCTAAGTCTGACAGTAGAGTGGGGGGTAGGTATGGAGAGGCAAGGTCCTAGCTATGGAGCAGTTGTAAACACAAGGAATGTACGAGTTCAGGCCCTTCTCGGAGGAAGTAACAGCCCTACGTCTCGGAGCCCGGAGGCGGTCGAGTGGATTATGTGTGTATGGATTAAAAGGGTGCGAACCCTTTACACTGAGGAGGGGGGTGGCTTATATAGTGTCCGCCAGACCCCTCCGACCCTCAGTAATGCAGGGTTTAAAGTACATTAAGTCTAGGCGTTACTGGTAACGCCTTACATAAAGTGTCCTAAATGCCATAAAGACTACTTAATTACAGACCGTTACATTGCGGAGTGGTTCTTGATCTCCTGGTGGTCGAGTGAGTCTTCATGGTCGAGTCATTCGAGTCCGTCGAGTGAAGTTTCCCTTGGTCGACTGGAAGGCAGTTTCTTCTGAGGGTGTCCTTGGGTAGGGTACTTTGATCAGGTCTATGACCCTGCCCTAGGTACATGACTTCATCATTAGCCCCCAAATGGATCGAGGTTTGAGTGAGGAAGGAGTTGACAATATTTCCGACCTGCTTTTGTGTTCTGACATGTATCATCTTGGACAAATAATCTCTTTGTGGATATCAGCAACTTTTCTTTCAGTCGCCTTGATCCATTCTTTTCTTTCGTCGAGTGAACTTTTGAACTTAGCAATCTCCGAGCGACGGATCGCAGGAAATCTCTCGTCTGACAAACCGATCTGCTGTTCGCGGATTTTGTGGGATCCGAATTTCGGGGAAGCGCGCGAAGCGGGGCGGACCGCGGCGCTCGGATGCGATAGGGCATAGACGCCTCGATTCCCGCGCCGTCTTTTTTCGCCACGATATCAGACGCTGATCTGTTTCGGATGTGATTGGATTGCCTGGGCCCACCTGTCATACACTCGGAAGTGTTCTTATAAAGGCGCCCGGCGAGGGTTTTTGAACAGTATCTCTCCATTCTCCCCGTCCTCTCCGCCTCCATACTCGCGCCGCTCTCGCCTCCGCCCAAGCACTCCTCGCACACTTCGTCGGCAGCAATGGTGAAGGAGAAGACAGCGGCTCTGGAGCGCGCGAAGAAGGCGACGGTGAAGGGGAAGGCAAAAGGGAGAGTGACCAGTCGGGGCGGATCCTCGTCAAGATCCCGTCTGCCGCACGACTAGGTCCAAGGAGATTGGATCCGGTCGACCATCACCGAGAAGGATCTCACGGAGATGGCCAACGAGGGTCTGATCCCTCACGGGGCAGCGAGGCTCCCGGGGGACGAGTGGCAACCACAACCGGAAGAGGGTGAGTGTGTTCTTCTGGCTACCCACGTCGACCATGGGTTCTCTCTGCCTCCGAGTGTCTTCTTTCGTGGTTTCTTGAACTTCTTTGGGTCGCAACTCCACCACTTCAACCCAAATTCCATAGCATATCTAGCTGCCTTCGTGTCCATGTGTGAGAACTTCCTGGGCTGCCGACCGCACTGGGGTCTGTTCAAACACATATTCACTTGTCGTTCTCAGACAGTGAAAAAGGCGAGTCTAGATGACGATAGAACTAAGATTATCCAGATGTGCGGGGGTCTTGGGATCCAGATGAGAAACAAGAGTACTTTTCCGGCCATGACCCTTCCTGAGTCGGTCAGAGGATGGCAGTCGACTTGGTTCTACCGCCAGAATGAGTCGACGCCGGGGTAGTCGAGTGGTCTCCCTCTGTTTACCATGGACCGAGCAAACAAGCCCTCTTCTCTGAAGGTGCTCCCGGAGGAGAAAGCCCAAGTGAAGATGTTGAAGGAGCGCGTAGTCCAGTTAGTTCGGGAAGGAGTGACGGGTATGGACCTTCTGGAGGTCTTCCTTAGGCGGCGCATCCAGCCACTTCAGTACCGAGGCCATTGTATGTGGTTGTACTGTGGAACTGAGGACGAGACTCGGGTCCATCCAGAAGTAGTCGACGACGCCACGCTGGAGAGGTGGATGGCCGCGGTCATAGGGAATAAAGACAACCCTCGAGGAGCCAGGAGGATTCCACCACTCGACCATTCCAGCACTCCAGACAAGGTATGCCCACTTTATTTCCAATTGTAATCGTGCAATCCTTATTCTGTTTTCGCTGTAAATTGGTCGATTGATCTTTATTTTGCTGTTTGTCAGGCCTTCACTGAACTATACTCGATGCCCAATGGAGCACAGACGCTGACTGAAGAGGAGGAAGGTAGTGGGGGCGAAAGCCAGGAGGACTGGGATTCAGACGCTGCTGCTGATGATGATGATGACGACTCTGATGGGGAGGAAGAAGAGGAGGAGGAGGAGGAAGTTGCACTGCCTCGCTCGGAGAGGCGATCAAAGCTTGTCCATGACCTTGCGACTGAGCGTGGCAAGGGGGTCGCGACTGTTGTGCAGTCGACCATGAGCCCTCGGACCACTTCTCCGGCACCGACCGAGAAGGCTCCGAAGCAATCTAGGATGGCACCGTCGAAGCCGGCCAAGGTCCTGCCGAAGATGAAGGTGTCGATCCCCACCATATCAGGGTAAAAATGCTGTTTGCGTCTTCTTGCTCTTTATGAGTTTATCTTTGGTCGACTCATGAGTTAATCGACTGATTTTTGGAATTGCAGTGCTGCTACTTCTGATACTTCGGCCAGGGCTGATGATCATGAGATGGAAGATGCTGCTACCTCAAAACCTGGTATGACTCTCGTAATTCCGTTTTTTAGTCGATTGGCTCTTGGTTTCTGATTCTGATTCTTTTCCGTAGCTCCATCCAATGTCGTTATCACCCTTCCTGACAACGACGATGACGAGGAACCGCTGAAGCAAAGGAGGAGCAGGAAAGCGTCTGCTGGCAGGGTGACTCAAGACGTGCCAGCACCCGAGACACTGGACACGGAGGGGGAGAACACCACTCGGCATACCGTATCTTTCGCGGTGCCGTTGACAAGTGCTCACCCCGCGTCGTCGAGTGCTGCACAACCTTCACTCTTCTCGACCCACTACGTCCCAGAGGACCAAGCCAGTGCTGCAAAAGAAGCAATACGCCAGGCGGGAGTCATGATGGAGCAGGTGAAGGCCATCCGGGAGGCTAGCCAGGCAGCCTATGACGCCAGTTCCGCTCTTCAAAGCAACGTTCAGGTTAGTTGGTCATCGCCTGTTTTGTTAGGATATGATATCTGAAAATTCTTCTTTCTGAAATCCGTAGTAGTAGTCCTACACCCACTGGGTGTGTCGATTGAAATTCTGGGTTAGTGGGGGCACGCTGAGTGCACCCACTGGGTGTAGTCCCCAAGGCTATGGTGGACTGCTGGCAGTCGACCATAGGCTTTATAAGTTAAGTTCTTCCTTCATTCGACTAGGTCGAATGGATTTCTCAAACCGGTGGGGGCACGCTGAGTGCACCCACTGGGTGTAGTCCCCGAGACTGTGGTCGACTGCTGACAGTTGACTACAGTCTGAAGAACACTTTCTATGTATATTTTTTTGTTGGTCGACTGGTCGACTCTTCCTTGATATAACTAGTCGGGGCACGCTGAGTGCACCCACTGGGTGTAGTCCCCGAGACTACGGTCGAATGTTTGAATTCGGCTGTAGTCTTAGAAACGTATGATTTTTCCTTATTCACTCGGAAGTGAATTATCTTTGACATCTTGTCGATTGGTTCTTCGTAGAAATCCTGCGACCTTGCGGCTCGTTACACCGAGTTGGAGAACAAACATATCCAACTCGAGCTTGACCTGAAGCTGGTCCAGGAGAATTTGGCGAAGGCGAAGGAGGAGACCAAAGGTATGTTTGGTGAGGTCTCGACGACTGCTTTTTCCCCTCATTTGTTTCAAAGTCTGATCTTGCTGTAACTTTGCAGGCAAAGTGAAGGAGGCCTAGAAGAAGAAAGACCTTGAGCTAGCTGAGATGCAGAAGACAGCCTTAGAAAAGACCAAGCTCGCAGACGAGAAGCTGACTTCGGTCACCAAGCTTGAAGAAGAGAATACCAATCTGAGAGCTGCCCTTGATATTGCCAACAAAGAAGTGAGTCGACTGAAAAGTGACAAGATTGCTCTAAATGACAAAGCCAGTGAGCTGATGGGGAAGAAGAAGGATCTGGAGGCTTATCTGGGCGGGCTCGCCAAGAAGCTATTCCTTATGCTCGAAGGTAAACCTTTGCACGAAGCAAGTATTTTTACAGTGTTCTTCCCATTCGACTGTTGCCTTGACTCGGTGGTTATGCTTGCAGAATTTTGCCAAAACTTTGAAGAGGAGACTGGTCGACTGGAACCAAACCTGGACCCCATCAACTCTCCGGTGAATGATGAAGTCGCCATGAACGTGTTCCGGCTCGAGTCTCATGTTGCTGCTGTCACTGATTATCTTGCACAGCTGAAGGTCGCCACTTCCCGCATTGACTCTACGCTCTGGCCCAAGGAGACACTCCAAAATGACCTCGAGTCTCTGATGACTTGACTAAACACAGTCCCTGGTCGAGTGCAAGAGTGGAAGAAGTCTTCTGCCAGGTGCGGCGCAGACGTCGCTCTGTGTCTGGCCCGAGTCCATTGCAAGGATGCACGAGAGGACAAGCAAGCGCCTCTTCGGGTGGCTAACACCAAGAAACACGACTTCCGGTCCTTCATGGAGACCTTCATCGCCGCTGCCACTCGGATCGCTGACGGAATCGACCTTGACGAATTTGTTGCACCTTCCAGCCCTCCACAGGAGGGGTAAAAAACTTCTTGAGCTTGACACTTTAAATTTGCCTCGGTATGCCGAGTGATTGTGTAACCGACAAACCTTAACAAGCCTAGCGCCTGAGCACTTTTGGTTACGTTAGGTATCTATCCGAGCTTGGATTCGTCGTTTGAATATGCTTGCATTTGGCTTGAGATGACCTTTGCAGGTTAAAGCGAGGTGCTCATTGCAATCGACTTGTTCCCCAATTCACTTAGGCAGGCACTGGGCTGCGGCTAAGTCTCCGAGTGGCAGACGTGCTCTCCACTCGGTAGAATTTTCAAAACTTAGGCGAGCACTGGGCTGCAGCTAAGCCCCCAAGTGGGAGGTGTGCTCTCCACTCGGTAGGATTTTCAAAAACTTAGGCGAGCACTGGGCTGCCGCTAAGCCCCCGAGTGGGAGGTCTGCTCTCCACTCAGTAGGATTTTTATAACTTAGGCGAGCACTGGGTTGTAGCTAAGCCCCCGAGTGGGAGGTCTGCTCTCCACTCGGTAGGATTTTTTCAAACTTAGGCGAGCACTGGGCTGCAGCTAAGCCTCCGAGTGGGAGGTCTGCTCTCCACTCGGTAGGATTTTTTCAAACTTAGGCGAGCACTGGGCTGCAGCTAAGCCTCCGAGTGGGAGGTCTGCTCTCCACTCGGTAGGATTTTTTCAAACTTAGGCGAGCACTGGGCTGCAGCTAAGCCTCCGAGTGGGAGGTCTGCTCTCCACTCGGTAGGATTTTTTATAACTTAGGCGAGCACCGGGCTGCAGCTAAGCCCCCGAGTGGGAGGTTTGCTCTCCACTCGGTAGGATTTTCATAACTTCGTACTTGTGGCATAGCTTGAAGGAGTGGGTCGCAGTCGACCTGCGCCTCATCCTTCTTGCGACCGCATGTTGTACTTGTGGCGTAGCTCGGAGGAGAGGGTCGCAGTGGACCTGTGCCTCGTCTTCCTTGCTACCGCACATTGTACTTGTGGCGTAGCTCGGAGGAGAGGGTCGTAGTCGACCTGCGCCTCGTCCTCCTTGCGACCGCACGTTGTATTTGTGGCGTAGCTCGAAGGAGAGGGTCGCAGTCGACCTGCACCTCGTCTCCCTTGCTACCGCACGTTGTACTTGTGGCGTAGCTCGGAGGAGAGAGTCGCAGTCAACCTGCACCTCGTCCTCCTTGCGAAGCGCATGTAGAATTTGTACTTAGGCGAGTACTTAGACTGCAGCTAAGCCCCCGAGTGGGAGTCGGGCTCACCACTCGGTAGGATTTTATTGAAACTTAGGCGAGTACTTGGACTGCAGCTAAGCCTCCGAGTGGAAGTCTGGCTCACCACTCGGTAGGATTTTATTCAAACTTAGGCGAGTACTTGGACTGCAACTAAGTCCCCGAGTGGGAGTCTGGCTCACCGCTCGGTAGGATTTTATTCAAACTTAGGCGAAACGGGTTCGCAGCTAAGCCCCCGAGTGGGAGTCTGGCTCACCACTCGGCAAGGATTTTTCTTACAAACTTAGGCGAAACGGATTCGCAGCTAAGTCACCCACTGAGGGGGAAATTTTACTGAACAAATAAAAGTGACAAAAATCATTGGGGAAATTATGACACTATTATCTTCCCAAACATGAACTACAGAAGTACTTTTATTACAACTCATCCGAGTGAAAACTTAAGTGTAAAATGGGCGGAGTAGCTCCGCGTTCCAAGCTCGGGGCTCGTCGATATTGTGCTTGACGTTGTAGAGACGGTACGCTCCGTTGTGGAGAACCTTGGTGACAATGAAGGGTCCTTCCCAAGAAGGAGCAAGCTTGTGCTGTTTTTGCTGATCCACTCGAAGAACCAAATCTCCTTCCTGGAAGGCTCGACTCTTCACATTTCTAGCGTGGAAGCAACGCAAGTCCTGTTGATAGATGGTCGATCGGATCAGAGCCATCTCTCTTTCCTCCTCTAAAAGGTCAACTGCATCTTGCCGCGCTTGTTCCGCTTCAGCCTCGTTGCAGAGCTCAACACGAGGAGCATTGTGGAGCAGATCACTCGGCAAGACCGCTTTAGCTCCATAGACCAAGAAGAATGGAGTCCTTCCGGTCGACCGATTAGGCGTGGTCCTCAGACACCAAAGCATCGAGGGAACTTCATCGACCCATGCTCCAGCCGCATGCTTAAGGTCACGCATCAGTCGGGGTTTCAACCCTTTGAGGATCAAGCCATTGGCTCGCTCCGCTTGTCCATTCGACTGTGGATGGGCGATCAAGCGTAGTCGACTTCGTGTGCCTTGAGAAGTGCGAAATCCTGAATTCCTCCGAGTCAAGTTTGACCCATTGTCTGTGATGATGCTGTGCGGGACTCCATATCTGAATATCAGTTCCCTGATGAAGCTAACAGCAGTACCGGCGTCGAGGTTCTTGATGGGTTTAGCCTCAATCCACTTGGTGAACTTGTCGACTGCCACCAGTACATGCGTGAAACCACTTCGACCTGTCCTCAAGGGGCCCACCATATCCAATCCCCATACTGCGAAGGGCCAGACGAGTGGTATAGTCTTCAGAGCTGACGCAGGCTTGTGTGACATGTTGGAGTAAAATTGGCATCCTTCGCACTTGTCCACTATTTCCTTTGCCATCTCATTTGCCCTTGGCCAGTAAAATCCGGCTCGGTATGCTTTGGCCACGATGGTCCGAGAGGACGCATGATGGCCACAGGTCCCCGAGTGGATATCATCAAGGATGATTCGACCTTCCTCTGGCGTTATACATTTCTGACCAACTCCAGTCGCGCTCTCCCTGTACAACTGTCCTTTGATCACGGTAAAGGCCTTGGATCGATAGACGATCTGTCGAGCCTCTTCCTCGTCCTCCTGGAGCTCTTTTCTCAGGATATACGCGATGTATGGAACTGTCCAGTCGGGAGTGATCACTAAAACCTCCATGACCAAGTCGACCACTGCTGGGACTTCTACTTCAGTCGGATCTGTGGCACTCTTGGGCTGCGGAGCTTCTTCGGTGAAAGGATCTTCTTTGACTGACGGAGTATGGATATGCTCAAAGAACACACCACTGGAATGGCCTCTCTCCGGAACCTATCTTTGCGGATCATCACCGCTTGATTCTTGATCGGGGTATATGATGGAGCTCTAACCCTCAAACTTCTTTTCCAGCTTCCTCACTACATTGCAAGATCCAAATATGGCTGGGCTTCTCGCCCCACTCCTTCATCACTTGGTTGACCACTAAATCTGAGTCGCCATAAACCAAAAGGCGACGGACGCCGAGTGAAATGGCCATGCGCAACCCATACAAAAGGGCCTCATACTCTGCCTCATTGTTGGAGGAATCAAAGTGAATCTAGAGCACATACCTGAGCTTATCTCCTCTGGGGGTAACCAAGACAACCCCAGCACCGGAACCATTCAACATCTTAGAGCCGTCAAAAAACATGGTCCAATGCTCCGAGTGAACTTGAGCTGGCTGCTGTTGTTCAATCCACTCGGCAAGGAAATCTGCTATTGCTTGGGACTTAATGGCTTTCTTTGCCTCAAACTTGATATCAAGGGGAAGGAGTTCAATCACCCACTTCGCCACTCGACCGATTGCATCTCTGTTGTGTAGAATCTCACGAAAGTGGAGCGTCGTTGACGAATCGTAATGGAATGATCGGAGAAATAATGAGCAACCTTCTTCGTGGTCATGTAGATCCCATACACAAGCTTCGATAATGAGGATATCGTTGCTTTGATGGAGTCAAAACTTGAACAGATAGTACCTTTGGCGCTGAACTTTGAAGGATTTTCCTTCTTCTTCCGCCGACCGTAAGCCTTTATCGACGACTTGTCCTGTGGCTGCAATATAAAGCAACAGAGGCTCTTTCTTGACCGAGCAGCAAGCACCGGCTGGGTGGAGAGCGAGCTTTTAGCTCGCAAACGCTGCATCGACTCGAGTCCACTCGAACTTGTTCGCCTTCTTCATCAGTCGGTAAAGAGGCAATGCCTTTTCACCGAGTCGTGAGATGAATCGACTTAATGCGGCCAAGCATCTAGTAAGCTTCTGGACATCGTGCATCCGCACGGGGCGTTTCATTCGGAGTATAGTGCCAATTTTTTCTGGGTTAGCATCGATTCCTCGTTCGGAAACGAGAAAACCGAGTAACTTTCCACTAGGAACTCCGAATGTGCACTTTGATGGATTGAGCTTGATATCATACCTTCTGAGGTTGGCAAATGTTTCGGCGAGGTCAGTCAGCAGGTCGGAACCCTTTCGCGACTTGACCACGATATCATCCATACACGCTTCCACATTCCGACTGATTTGAGTGAGCAAACACTTCTGAATCATTCGCATGAACGTGGCTCCGGCATTCTTGAGGCCGAATGGCATGGTGATATAGCAAAAGCACCCGAATGGAGTGATGAAAGATGTTTTTATCTAAGCAGGTCCGTACAGACGGATCTGATGGTACCTGGAATAGGCGTCTAGAAAAGACAATCTCTCGCATCCCGCGGTCGAGTCAACAATTTGATCGATGCGAGGGAGAGGAAAATGATCTTTCGGGCAGGCCCGATTGATGTGCTTGAAATCGATGCACATACGGAGTGAGTTGTCCTTTTTGGGAACCATGACGACATTGGCGAGCCACTCGGAGTGGTATATCTCTCGGATAAATCCTGCCGCCAGTAGTCGAGCCACCTCCTCCCCAATAGCTTTTTTCTTCTGGACGGCGGACCGCCGAAGATGTTCTTTGACTGGTTTTGTTGCTGAGTCAACTCTGAGGCGATGCTCAGCCAGTCCCTTGGGAACACCCGGCATGTCAGCTGGCTTCCATGCAAAAATGTCCCAGTTCTCACGGAGGAACTGGATGAGCGTTTCTTCCTATTTTGGGTCGAGGGTTGTCGAGATATGGGTCAGAGCTACATTGGGGTCGGTCGGGTGAATGTGGACGGGCTTCGTCTCACTGGACGACTGAAATGCTGACTCTGTGGCTGGCTTCTTGGCTCGCAGCAAATCACTCGGATCTGCATTTTGCTTATATCCTTCAAACTCGACCGCTGTTACCTGGGAATCGGCAATCTTTGAGCCTTTCTGGAAACACTCTTCTGCCTTTTTTCGATCACCAGTGACAGTGATCACTCCTTTGGGGCCGGGCATCTTCAGTTTGAGGTACACGTAACATGGTCGAGCCATGAACCGTGCGTAAGCTGGTCTCCCCAAAATAGCGTGGTAAGCGCTCTGAAAATCCACGACCTCAAACGTCAGCTTCTCTTTGCGAAAATGTTTCGAATCACCAAACACCACGTCCAGAGCTATTTGGCCGAGTGACTCGGCTTTCTTTCCTGGTATAACTCCATGAAAACTCATGTTACTGGTGCTCAGTCGGGACATCGGAATGCCCATTCCTTTCAGCGTGTCCGCATACAATAAGTTCAGTCCACTACCACCGTCCATTAGCACCTTCGTCAGTCGAGTGCCTTCGACAGCCGGGTCGACCACCAAAGCTTGCCTCCCAGGGGTGGCTATATGAGTCGAGTGATTAGACTGGTCAAATGTAATGGGAGTTTGGGACCATCTTAGATAACTGGGTGTCGCCGGGGCGACCATGTTCACCTCATGGTTAATAACCTTCAGTCGGCTCTTGCTTTTCACATCCGCAAAGATCATCAAAGTGGAGTTAACATGAGGATATCCTCCCTCACTGTCCTCCTTGTCTTCGGCTTTGTCCGACTCCTTTTCCTTGTCCTTGGGCTGTTTACCTTGGAACTGCTGGATCAGGAGTCGACACTGGCGAGTGGTATGCTTCGGGTAGATGATATTACCCTCTTCATCTTTCTTCGTGTGGATGTGGCACGACATATCCATCACGTCATTTCCTTCTTTATCCTTCACCTTCTTGGGGTTCCAGGATCCTTTGGGTTTTCCCTTGAACTTGCCCCGAGTCACGCCAGAGCCTCTCCAGGAGCCGCTGGTTCGGCCTTCCGTTTCTGCTTCTGACTGGAGTTCCCTTTCTCCGACTGACTCGGCTTGTACTTGCCGCTCCGGAGTCGGTCCTCCTCTTCGCCGTTGGCGTACTTGGTAGCAATTTCCATCATACGACTCAGGGTCATATCTCCGGTCCGACCAAACTTCAAACTCAATTCTCTGTTCTTAACACCATCCTTGAAGGCGCAGACTGCCTGATGATCAGACACGTTCTCCACGGTATGATGCAAAGTGATCCATCTCTGGATATACTCTCTTAATGTCTCATTCGACTTTTGTACGCAAACTTGCAGCTCTGTCAATCCAGCTGGTCGCTTGCAAGTTCCCTCGAACGTTCTGATGAATACTCGGGAAATATCTTCCCATGTGTAAATGCTGCTCGGAGTTAACTGATTCAACCATGCTCTGGCCGAACCTTCCAACATAAGTGGCAAATGCTTCATGGCCACCTCGTCATTCCCGCCGCCAATCTGTACCGCCACTCGGTAGTCCTCAAGCCGTGTTTCGTGCTTAGACTCACCGGTGAACTTGCTTACTCCAGGTTGCCAACTTTGAAGTTGGGGGAATCATCGCGCTCGATAGCCCTTTGAAACATTCCGACCGAAACATGCACTCGATCGCTAGTGGGTGCATCTCTGTCGAGTACACCTCGATGAGCCCTGTCCGATCGACCAAGCCTTGCATGATGATGGATCGCGCGTCAAAGCCTGGTTCCACAGGGTCGACCGGAGCTCTTCGCCCCTGCAATCGAGTTGGCCTTTGTCATCTTGTTTGAGGAGGCGTAAGACCCACCCCTCGGGAGGAGGGCACTCGGCGCCGATCATCACGATCGATCGGTCACCATATTGGTCTCGTCGATTCTCGCATCCTTCACGCCGGAGGCGATCTGGGCTGGAGCCGATCGAACCGTATTCGCAGCGACGGATCGATCAGGAATTACATTGCGTGGATGCGACACGGCTGAATTCTCGATCTCCTGCCGCCGGAGCAAATCTCGATCTGCATCAAGCCTCTGCCAGACCTCCGACCGAGAGGGCTGAGTGGACTCTGCTATCTGGGTTGCACCGTGCTAAATTCTGAATCGGGTTCAATATACCCGAGTCGGCGGGAAGAGTTGACGTCGATTGAGTCGGTATTGCTGTTGCCTTGCGCTCGTTGAGTGCTCGCTGAAGGTTCTCCAGACGAGCGCGTTCAGCCAAGTTGGCTAAACGTGCCTCCTCCAAGGCGCGAGCCTCAGGGGTTTCTCCCGCGATGGGAGTATGCAGGGCATCCATGTTCCTGCGGCGAAGTTCTTCCCTTTGCAGGGAATTAAGTGGCTCGGGTTGGTACTCTTCATGGACTTGTGCGGGGTCGCCTCCACCATCTACCCCATCCTCGCGGGGGAAACCGGGAGGGTTGCGAGGTCCGTTGACCATCAAGACTTCCGCCGCTGGATCACTGCTGTTGCACTCGGATGCAGTCTCTATGGAGCCAGTCGACAGATCGAATAGGCCGTAGAGGGACTCGTCGAGCTCGATTGTCAGAACTTGGTGGTGGCCATCCGGCGAGCCACACGTCCGCACCCACCGCTGGAGCCTCGATCACCAGGCGCTTATACCAAGCGGAGACGAGAGGGTGGACGGTAGGGGAGTCGACCGATATGGAGTCGACGGTTGCCGCAGCAGAACGCCGTGGACACATGCGCTGAAATGCGCCGCATCATGACGGGAGCGACGACGTTGAGTGGAGCCTCCGGAGCCAAGCGTCGTCGTCGGCGATGAAGGTGAGAGCGCCGAGACGGATCTCGCGGCCCTCGACCAAAACTCCACCAGCAACCATGATGAAAGTAATCGGAAAAACTACAACTTCTCAAAAAATCGCTAAGACACCTGCCCCAAGGTGGGCGCCAACTGTCGTGGTTCTAAGTCTGATAGTAGAGTGGGGGGTAGGTATGGAGAGGCAAGGTCCTAGCTATGGAGCAGTTGTAAACACAAGGGATGTACGAGTTCAGGCCCTTCTCGGAGGAAGTAACAACCCTACGTCTCGGAGCCCGGAGGCGGTCGAGTGGATTATGTGTGTATGGATTACAAGGGTGCGAACCCTTTACACTGAGGAGGGGGTGGCTTATATAGTCTCCGCCAGACCCCTCTGGCCCTCAGTAATGCAGGGTTTAAAGTACATTAAGTCTAGGCGTTACTGGTAACGCCTTACATAAAGTGTCCTAAATGCCATAAATACTACTTAATTACAGACCGTTACGTTGCGGAGTGGTTCTTGATCTCCTGGTGGTCGAGTGAGTCTTCATGGTCGAGTCCTTCGAGTCGGTCGAGTGAAGTTTCTCTTGGTCGACTAGAAGGCAGTTTCTTCTGAGGGTGTCCTTGGGTAGGGTACTTTGATCAGGTCTATGACCCTACCCTAGGTACATGACTTCATCACCCCTCCCCCCTGGGCGCGCCCCCTACCTCGTGGGCCCCCTGGTGGCCCTCCGACGCCAACTCCAACTCCATATATTGGCTTTCGGGGAGAAAAAATCAGAGAGAAAGTTTCATCGCGTTTTACGATACGGAGCCGCTGCCAAGCCCTAATCTCTCTCGGGAGGGCTGATCTGGAGTCCGTTCGGGGCTCCGGTGAGGGGGATTCGTCGCCGTCGTCATCATCAACCATCCTCCATCACCAATTTCATGATGCTCACCGCCGTGCGTGAGTAATTGCATCGTAGGCTTGCTGGACGGTGATGGGTTGGTGAGATTTATCATGTAATCGAGTTAGTTTTGTTAGGGTTTGATCCCTAGTATCCACTATGTTCTGAGATTGATGTTGCTATGACTTTGCTATGCTTAATACTTGTCACTAGGGCCCGAGTGCCATGATTTTAGATCTTAACCTATTATGTTTTCATGAATATATGTGTGTTCTAGATCCTATCTTGCAAGTCTATAGTCACCTACTATGTGTTATGATCCGGCAACCCCGAAGTGACAATAATCGGGACCACTCCCGGTGATGACCGTAGTTTGAGGAGTTCATGTATTCACTATGTGCTAATGCTTTGTTCCGGTTCTCTATTAAAAAGAGGCCTTAATATCCCTTAGTTTCCATTAGGACCCCGCTGCCACGAGAGGGTAGGACAAAAGATGTCATGCAAGTTCTTTTCCATAAGCACGTGTGACTATATTCAGAATACATGCCTACATTACGTTGATGAATTGGAGCTAGTTTTGTGTCACCCTATGTTATGACTATTACTTGATGAACCACATCCGGCATAATTATCCGTCGCTAATCCGGTGCCTACGAGTTTTCCATATACTGGTTTACGCTTATTTACTTTTCCGTTGCTACTGTTACAATCACTACAAAATACCAAAAACATTACTTTCTCTGCCTTTACTTTTGTTACCGTTACCGCCACTATCATATTACTTTGCTAGTAAACACTTTGCTGCAGATACTAAGTTTCCAGGTGTGGTTGAATTGACAACTCAGCTGCTAATACTTGAGAATATTCTTTGGCTCCCCTTGTGTCGAATGAATAAATTTGGGTTGAATACTCTACCCTCGAAAACTGTTGCGATCCCCTATACTTGTGGGTTATCAAGGCCTTTTTCTGGCGCCGTTGCCGGGGAGCATAGCTCTATTCCTTGAGTCACTTGGGATTTATATCTGCTGGACACTATGAAGAATTTGAAAGATGATCGAACTACTATTTTGCCCTCAACTACGAGGGGAGGTAAGGGATTGCCATCTAGCTAGATTCTCCTTCTGTTATGAGTAAGTTTGCGACACCTAAACCTACTACTGCTATTGATTCTGATATGTCGCATGTTATTGATGATGCCACTTCTGCTATGCATGATACTTATGATGAAACTACTTCTATGCTTGATACTACTGTGCCACTCGGTGAATTTCTTGATGAGCAAATTGCTATGTCTAGAGAAAGAGAAATTATTGAACCTAAACACGATGATGTTAGTGATGATGAACCTATGCCTGCTATTCCTGAGGGTTATCCTTTTAGTGCTGAATCTTTTGAAGCTGTTGTTGCTTGCCAGGATAGTCTTGAACGTAAGAGGTTGCTAATTAAGTGGAGTAAAGTATCTTTTAGAGGAATGATGAGACCCGATCCTGCTTTTGCTACTTCACCTATCTGTGTCTCTGATTATGATTATTATGATATTTCTGTCGATCCAGATATAATTACCTTGGTTGAATCTGATCCTTTTTATGGCTATGAATCTGAAACTGTTGTGGCACATCTTCATAAGTTAGATGATATAGCTGCCCTGTTTACTAATAATCTGAGATCACGCCACCTTTATTTACTTAAAATATTTCCGTTCTCATTAAAGGGTGATGCTAAGAAATGGTTTAATTCTCTTGATCCTGGTTGTGTGCAAAGTCCCTAGGATATGATTTATTACTTCTCTGCTAAATATTTCCCTGCTCATAAGAAACAAGCTGCTTTGAGGGAAACATACAATTTTGTGCAAATTGAAGAAGAGAGTCTCCCACAAGCTTGGGGGAGGCTTCTCAAGTTACTTAATGCTTTGCCTGATCATCCTCTTAAGAAACCTGAAATATTTGATATCTTTTATAATGGACTAACCGATGCTTCCAGAGATTACCTGGATAGTTGTGCTGGTTCTCTTTTCAGGGAAAGAACACCGGATGACGCTGAACTTCTATTGAATAATATGTTGGCTAATGAAAATAATTGGGCACCTCCCGAGCCAACTCCTGAGCCAACTCCTGAGCCAGCTCCTGAGCCTATTACTGAGCCTATTCCTAAACCAACTCAAGAAGAGAGGTGTTATATTTCTCGATCCCAAGATATGCAAGAGGCAAAGAAATCTATGAAAGAAAAAGGTATTAAAGCTGAAGATGTTAAGAATTTACCTCCTATTGAAGAAATACATGGTCTTAATTTACACTTTGTTGAAGAAGTATATGATCTCAATTACTTATTTATCAAGAACCTCCCGATATCCCGACACGTAGTAAAGGTAAATTCTCTCTATAGATATGATAAAGCTGAAGTTCCTCCTACTAAAATTGCTAGTCGATTGCTTGGATGAGTTTGATGACTTTATGTTTAAGCAAGATGACTTTAATGCTTATTTTGGTAGACAATTAAAACATAATACCTTTATGATTAAACGCTTGAGTGATTATATGGCTGATATTAGAGGTGAACTTAAACTTGTTAGCAAACATGCTTCTATGGTTACGACTCAAGTAGAACAAGTACTTAAAGCTCAGAAAGAAGTGCTCGATGAAATGAATAGTAAGAAAAATGATTATGCTTTTAGAGTGGCTACTAGAACTGGTAGAATGACTCAGGAACCTTTGTATCCTGAAGGCCACCCTAAGAGAATCGAGCAAGATTCTCAGAGAAATAATATTGATCTGCCTAGTTCTTCTAAGAGGAAGAAAAAGAAAAATGATAGGACTGTGCAAACTTGTAGTGAACCTATTGTTGAACCACCGATAATCCAAATGATATCTCTATGTCCGATCTCAAACACAATCGGTGATGAACGTGAACCTAGTGATAATGTTAATGATAATGTTCATGTTGATGCTCAACCTAGTAATGATAATGAAGTAGAAGTTGAACTGTTGTTGATCTTGATAACCCACAATCAAAGAATCAACGTTATGATAAAAGAGACTTCATTGCTAGGAAACATGGTAAAGAAAGAGAACCATGGGTTCGTAAACCCATGCCTTTTCCTCCCAAACCATCCAAGAAAAAGATGATGAGGATTTTGAGCGCTTTCTTGAAATGATTAGACCCATCTTTTATGTATGCAATTAATCGATGTGCTCAAAACAAATCCTTATGCTAAGTATATGAAGGATATTATTACTAATAAAAGAAAGATACCTGAAGCTGAAATTTCCACCATGCTTGCTAATTACACCTTTAAGGGTGGAATAGCAAAGAAACTTGGAGATCCCGGAGTGCCTACTATACCATGCTCCATTAAAAGAAATTATGTTAAAACTGCTTTATGTGATCTTGGAGCCGGTGTTAGTGTCATGCCTCTCTCTTTATATCGTAGACTTGACTTGAATAAGTTGACACCTACTGAAATATCTTTGCAAATGGCTGATAAATCAACTGCTATACCTGTCGGTATTTGTGAGGATGTGCCTGTTGTGGTTGCAAACGTTACTATTTTAATGGACTTTGTTATTCTTGATATTCCCGAGGATGATAGTATGTCTATTATTCTTGGAAGACCTTTCCTTAATACTGCAGGGGCTGTCATTGATTGCAACAAAGGCAATGTCACTTCTCATGTTAATGGCAATGACCACACGGTGCACTTTCCGAGGAAACAACCTCAAGTTTATAGTATCAACTCTATTGGAAAAGTTCCATCGATTATATTTGGAGGTTTTGAATTTCCTCTCCCTACTGTCAAGAAAAAGTATGATATTCTTATTGTTGGGGATTTTCATATCCCCGTTGAGGTAACTTAGTGTCATTCGAAATTTCTCCGGTTCCAGGATTATTCAGAATGAGTTTGTTAACAAGACTTGATCAACCTTGTTAGCGGGTTCATTTTGATGATCACGAGATGGATGAAACTAGAAGCACAACTTTCTATACCCTCTTTATATTTTCTGTTATTTAGTAGAAATAAAGTAAAATAGTATTTTTCTGTCTGTTGCCTGACTTATCCGTGCAATATAAAAATATCCAGAAAATAAAAGTCCTCAGAATGCCATGCCAATTTAACATGATTTTTTCGGTAATATTTGAGAATTTACTGTGCAAAAATTACCACGGGGGGAGCTACCACCTGGCCATGAGGGTGGAGGGCGCGCCCTACCCCCCTGGGCGCGCGCCCTGCCTCGTGGGCCCACGGTGGCCCTCCTCCACTTATTCCTGCACCCATCTTCTTCCTCTGTCTCACACAAACTCGAAAAACCAACTCAAGCACGAGTTCCAAATTTCGTTCTGTGATTTTCGATCTCCTTGCTCAAAGCACCTCTCGCAAAACTGCTTGGGGAGATTGTTCCTTGGTATGTGACTCCTCCATTGGTCCAATTAGTTTTTGTTCTAGTGCTTTATTCATTGCAAATTTGTGCTGCATAGGTGACCATGTTCTTGAGCTTGCATGTCAAATTTATATGGTTCCAAGTAGTTCTAATGCTTGATATAGGCCCTAGGCACTTGTGGGAGTTGTTGCTATCAATTTTATTGAAGTTGGTTCACTTTTATTTGAAGTTACTAAAAATTTCAGAAATTTTTCAGACGAAACAATATGCTTAGGAGGATGTTCCAAGGTGGTCCTTCAAGGAAGCAAGGTCCCAGGCTTGCAATACGTGATGCTGACAAGGAACCACCAAGAGAAGCACTCGTGAGGCCCTGTCAATGTCCTTCAGAAAATTTTATGAATCAAGTGGGAATTAAAGAAGAATTCTACGCATATTTGCGTAATGCCGATCCTGAGGACTTTGAAGCTGATAAATGCCCACAGTATTGTGACCTCACAAGTTCATTTGTGGGGAGGTTTGATTCTTCAACTTCGCGTAATTCTCCTTCGGTCATGTTTGACCTTTATGACAAATCTTATACGATGGACTTAGAGGATTTCACTCTTGCATGCAAACTTCCATCTTGGGGTAGTATCAGGGATCCCCCTAAATCTGAATATAGAGACTTTCTTGCTAGAATAACTGTGGGGGAATCTAGAGATATAGCGCAGGCCACTATAGGGAGCATTCACTTTCCTGCTATACATTATTTGGCTCTCTTCATTGGTAGATGTATAACTGCTAAGGATGAAGCATGTCACATGTGTGCCCTGGATCTCAGCATTCTCAGAAGTGCTGTGTTAGGAGACCAAAAGCCTAAGCTTGGGGGAGTACGTATTTCCCACCGACATTACATTCATGTTCACACACACTCATTGCTAGATGTCGGTGCTCATACTTTTTCACTGTAATATCCATGCTAGTTTAAATTTCTTTTCCTGCTTTCTTCTTGTGTGTTTGTTAAACTTTAAGAAAAATCAAAAAAAATTAGGTAGTTTATTTCTTTGGTTGTAGTGGAAATTAAAAAGAAAACCCAAATATTTCCCGTTCTTCTTTTTACTTGTTGGGAGCTTTCCCGTGTAAATAGTTTTTCTTTTCTTTTCCTTTCTTTGGGGGTCGAGAAGACTATATTGAAAATGCTTTGTGGCTCTTATATGCATGATTGATTATTTAAACCTAGAGCCCATATTACTTGTCTTCTCTCTTGAGTTGAATGCTTGCAGATTCCAGCTTAGTCCAATGCACGTG
Source organism: Aegilops speltoides (assembly GCA_021437245.1). Classification (NCBI taxonomy): domain Eukaryota; kingdom Viridiplantae; phylum Streptophyta; class Magnoliopsida; order Poales; family Poaceae; genus Aegilops; species Aegilops speltoides. The sequence goes on from CM038144.1 coordinate 338,135,216, forward strand.
CACTCTTATTATTATACACACCGTTCGGTCGTGCAAGTGAAAGGCAATAATGATGATATATGATGGACTTATTGGGAAGAGAAAAGCTGGTATGAACTCGACCTCTCTTGTTTTTGTAAATATGATGATTCATCGTTCTTGATTTAGCTATTATGAAGTAAACATATTTGCAATGACATTTAGAGATTATAGTTGCTTGTGCCATGCTTGATTAGCTATGAGTTATAATGGTCTACCTTGCGTGCCAACATGCTATTAGAATGATTATGATATGGTATGATGGGATGGTATCCTCCTTTAAATGCATTGAGTGACTCGACTTGGCACATGTTCATGCATGTAGTTGAATCAAATCAACATAGCCTTCATGATATTTATGTTCATGGTGGATTATATCCTACTCATGCTTATATTCGGTGTAAATTAATTTTAATGCATGTTTACGACTGTTGTCGCTCTCTCAGTTGGTCGCTTCCCAGTCTTTTGCAAGCCTTCACCTATACTAAGCGAGAATACTGCTTGTGCATCCAAACTCCTTAAACCCCAAAGTTATTCCATATGAGTCCACTATACCTACCTATATGCGGTATTTACATGCCGTTCCAAGTAAATTTGTATGCGCCAAACTCTAAACCTTCAAATAAACATTCTGTTTTGCATGCTCGAATAGCTCATATGTCAACTAGAGCTGCCCTTATCTTCTGTGTTAGGCGGGTTATTCTCAAGAGGAGTGGACTCCGTGAAGGAAATATGCCCTAGAGGCAATAATAAAGTTATTATTTATTTCCTTATATCATGATAAATGTTTACTATTCATGCTAGAATTGTATTAACCGAAAACATGATACATGTGTGAATACATAGACAAACAGAGTGTCACTAGTATGCCTCTACTTGACTAGCTTGTTAATCAAAGATGGTTATGTTTCCTAACCATGGACAAAGAGTTGTTATTTGATTAACGGGATCACATCATTAGTTGAATGATCTGATTGACATGACCCATTCAGTTAGCTTAGCACCTGATCGTTTAATATGTTGCTATTGCTTTCTTCATGACTTATACATGTTCCTATGACTATGAGACTATGCAACTCTCGTTTACCGGAGGAACACTTTGTGTGCTACCAAACGTCACAACGTAACTGGGTGATTATAAAGGTGCTCTACAGGTGTCTCTGAAGGTACTTGTTGGGTTGGCGTATTTCGAGATTAGGATTTGTCACTCCGAATGTCGGAGAGGTATCTCTGGGCCCTCTCGGTAATGCACATCACATAAGCCTTGCAAGCAATGCAACTAATGAGTTAGTTGCGAGGTGATGTATTACGGAACGAGTAAAGAGACTTGCCGATAACAAGATTGAACTAGGTATTGGATACCGACGATCGAATCTCGGGCAAGTAACATACCGATGACAAAGGGAACAATGTATGTTGTTATGCGGTCTGACCGATAAAGATCTTCGTAGAATATGTAGGAACCAATATGGGCATCCAGGTCCCGCTATTGGTTATTGACCGGAGACATGTCTCGGTCATGTCTACATTGTTCTCGAACCCGTAGGGTCCGCACGCTTAAGGTTTCGATGACAGTTGAATTATGAGTTTATGAGTTTTGATGTACCGAAGGAGTTCGGAGTCTCGGATGAGATCGGGGACATGACGAGGAGTCTCGAAATGGTCGAGACGTAAAGATCGATATATTGGACGACTATATTCGGAGTTCGGAAAGGTTCCGAGTGATTCGGGTATTTTTCGGAGTACCGGAGAGTTACGGGAATTCGCCGGGAAGAAGTATTGGGCCTTATTGGACCATACAGGAAAGAGAGAGGGGCTGCCTAGGGCAGGCCGCGCGCCCCCCCATGGCCTAGTCCGAATTGGACTAGGGGGAGGGGCCGCACCCCCTCCTTCCTTCCCTTCTGTCTTCCCCTTCCTTGTCGCCTACTCCTAATACTTGGAAGGACTCCTAGTTGGACTAGGAAAGAAGGAATCCTACTCCCGGTGGGAGTAGGACTCCCCTAGGGCGCGCCATAGAGAGGGCCGGCCCACCCCTCCTCCACTCCTTTATATACGGGGGCAGGGGGCACCCCATAGACACGCAAGTTGATCTTCGTGATCGTTCCTTAGCCGTGTGCGGTGCCCCCCTCCACGATATTACACCTCGGTCATATTATAGCGGTGCTTAGGCGAAGCCCTGCGACAGTTGAACATCAAGATCGTCACCACGCCGTCGTGCTGACGGAACTCCTCCCCGAACCTCTGCTGGATCGGAGCCCGGGGTGTGTCATCGAGCTGTACGTGTGTCAAGAACTCGGAGGTGTCGGAGTAACGGTGCTTGGATCGGTTGGACCGGGAAGACGTACGACTACTTCCTCTATGTTGCGTCAATGCTTCCGCTTCGGTCTACGAGGGTACGTAGACAACACTCTCCCCTCTCGCTGCTATGCATCACCATGATCTTGCGTGTGCGCAGGAAATTTTTTGAAATTACTACGTTCCCCAACAGTGGCATCCGAGCCTAGGTTTTATGGTTTGATGTTATATGCACGAGTAGAACACAAGTGAGTTGTGGGCGATATAAGTCATCTTGCTTACCAAAGATGTCATACTTTGGTTCGGCGGTATTGTTGGATGAAGCGGCCGGACCGACATTACGCGTCACGCTTACGAGACTGGTTTTACCGCCGTGCTTTGCACACAGGTGACTAGCGGGTGTCAGTTTCTCCAACTTTAGTTGAACCGAGTGTGGCTACGCCCGGTCCTTGCGAAGGTTAAAACAGCACCAACTTGACAAACTATCATTGTGGTTTTGATGCGTAGGTGAGATTGGTTCTTGCTTAAGCCCGTAGCAGCCACGTAAAACTTGCAACAACAAAGTAGAGGACGTCTAACTTGTTTTTGCAGGGCATGTTGTGATGTGATATGGTCAAGACGTGATTAGATATAAGTTGTTGTATGAGATGATCATGTTTTGTTGAAGTTATCGACAATGGCGAAGCCCTATGGATGTCTCTTTGTTGCATAAGATGCAAGTGCCAAATAATTGCTTTACTTTATCGCTATACGATAGCAATAGTTGCAAGAGCAATAGTTGATGAGACAACCATGTGATGACACATTGATATAGATCAAGATGATGAAGATCATGTTGTCGTGCCGGTGACGATAGAGATCATGACAGTACTTTAGAGATGGAGATCAAAGGCGCAAGATGATCATGGCCATATCATGTCACATATATTGATTGCATGTGATGTTTATCTTTTATGCATCTTATCTTGCTTTGATTGACGGTAGCATTTTAAGATGATCTCTCACTAAAAATTATCAAGAAGTGTTCTCCCTGAGTATGCACCGTTGCCAAAGTTTGTCGTGCCCAGACACCACGTGATGATCGGGTGTGATAAGCTCTACGTCCATCTACAACGGGTGCAAGCCAGTTTTGCACACGCAGAATACTCGGGTTAAACTTGACGAGCCTAGCATATGCAGATATGGCCTCGGAACACGAAGACCAAAAGGTCGAGCGTGAATCATATAGTAGATATGATCAACATAGTGATGTTCACCATTGAAAGCTACTCCATTTCACGTGATGATCGGTTATGGTTTAGTTGATTTGGATCACGTGATCACTTAGAGGATTAGAGGGATGTCTATCTAAGTGGGAGTTCTTAAGTAATATGATTAATTGAACTTAAATTTATCATGAACTTAGTCCTGGTAGTATTTTGCAAATTATGTTGTAGATCAATAGCTCGCATTGTTGCTTTCATATGTTTATTCTAATATGTTCCTAGAGAAATTGTGTTGAAAATGTTAGTAGCAATGATGCGGATTGGATCCGTGATCCGAGGTTTATCCTCATTGCTGCCTGTAGGATTATGTCCTTAATGCACCGCTAGGTGATGCACCTATTGCAGGAGCGGATGCGACGTTATGAATGTTTGGCTAGCTCAATATGATGACTACTTGATAGTTTAAGTGCACCATGCTTAACGGCTTAGAATCGGAACTTCAAAGATGTTATGAACATCATGGACCATATGAGATGTTCCAGGAGTTGAAGTTAATATTTCAAGCAAATACCCGAGTTGAGAGATATGAAGTCTCCAACAAGTTCTATAGCTAAAAGATGGAGGAGAATCGCTCTACTAGTGAGCATGTGCTCAGATTATGCAGGTACTACAATCGCTTGAATCAAGTGGGAGTTAATCTTCCGAGATAAGATAGTGATTGATGAATTCTCTAGTCACCATCACCAAGTTAGTAGAACTTCGTGATGAACTATAGTATGCAAGGGATGATGAGAATGATTCCCGAGTTTTTTCATGATGATGAAATCGATGAAGGTAGAAATCAAGAAAGAACATCAAATGTTGATGGTTAACAAGACCACTAGTTTCAAGAAAAGGGCAAAGGGATAGAAGGGAACTTCAAGAAGAACGGCAAGCAAGTTGCTGCTCAAGTGAAGAAGCCCAAGTCTGGACCTAAGCCTGAGTCTAAGTGCTTCTACTGCAAAGGGACTGGTCCTTTGAAGCGTAACTACCCCAAGTATTTGGCGGATAAGAAGGATGGCAAAGTGAACAAAGGTATATTTGATATACATGTTATTGATGTGTACTTTACTAGTGTTTATAGCAACCCCTCGGTATTTGTTACTGGTTCAGTTGCTAAGAGTAGTAACTCGAAACGGAGTTGCGAATAAAATGAAACTAGTTAAGGATGAAGTGACGATGTGTGTTGAAAGTAGTTTCAAGATTGATATGATCATCATCGCACACCCCTATACTTTCGGGATTAGTGTTGAACCTAAATAAATGTTATTTGGTGTTTGCGTTGAGCATGAATATGATTTGATCGTGTTTATTGCAATACGGTTATTCATTTAAGTAAGAGAATAAACTGTTGTTCTGCTTACATGAATAAAACCTTATATGGTTACACATCCAATGAAAATGGTTCATTGGATCTCGATCGTAGTGATACACATATTCATAATATTGAAACCAAAAGATGCAAAGTTAATAATGATAGTGCAACTTATTTGTGGCAATCGCCGTTTAGGTTATATTGGTGTAAAGCGCATGAAGAAACTCCATGCCGATGGGATTTTGGAATCACTTGATGCTTATGAACCATGCCTCATGGGCAAGATGACTAAGACTCCGTTCTCCGGAGCAATGGAGCGAGCAATGACTTATTGGAAATAATACATCTTGATGTATGCGATCCGATGAGTGTTAAGGCTCATGGCGGTATCGTTATTTTCGACCTTCACAGATGATTTGAGCAGATATGGGTATATCTACTTGATGAAACATAAGTCTGAAATAGTTGAAAGGTTCAAAGAATTTCAGAGTGAAGTGGAAAAATCATCGTAACAAGAAAATAAAGTTTCTACGATCGATCGTGGAGACAAATATTTGAGTTCGAGTTTGGTCTTCAATTAAAACAATGTGGAATAGTTTCACAAATTCATGCCACCTGGAACACCACATCATAATGGTGTGTCCGAACGTCATAACCGTACTTTATTGGATATAGTACAATCTATGATGTTTCTTACCAATTTACCAATATCGTTTTGGGATCATGCATTAGAGACAACTGCATTCACGTTAAATAGGGCACCATCTAAATCCGTTGAGATGACATTATATGAACTGTGGTTTAGAAAGAAACCAAAGTTGTCGTTTCTTAAAGTTTGGGGCTGCGATGCTTATGTGAAAAAGTTTCATCCTGATAAGCTCAAACCCAAATCGGAGAAGTGCGTCTTCATAGAATACCCAAAGGAAATTGTTGGGTACACCTTCTATCACAGATCCGAAGGCAAAACATTCGTTGCTAATAAATGGATCCTTTCTAGAGAAGGAGTTTCTCTCGAAAGAAGTGAGTAGGAGGAAAGTAGAACTTGATGAGGTAACTGTACCTGTTTCATTATTGGAAAGTAGTTCATCACAGAAATCTGTTCTTGTGACTACTATACCAATTAGTGAGGAAGCTAATGATGATGATCATGTAACTTGGATCAAGTTACTACCGAACCTCGTAGGTAAAAGCAGTGAGATCCGCACTGAGTGGTGCGGTAATCCTGTTCGGAGGTCGTGTTACTTGACCATGACAAACCTACAAACTATGAGGAAGCAATGATGAGCCCAGATTCTGCAAAATGGTTTGAGGCCATGAAATCTGAGATATGATCCATGTATGAGAACAAAGTATGGACTTTGATGGATTTGCCCAATGATCGGCAAACCATAGAAAATAAATGGATCTTCAAGAGGAAGACGGACATTGATAGTAGTGTTACTATCTACAAAGCTAGACTTGTCGAAAAAGGTTTTTGACAAAGTTCAAGGTGTTGACTACGATGAAATTTTCTCACTCGTAGCGATGCTTAAGTCTGTCCAAATCATGTTAGCAATTGCCGCATTTTTATGAAATCTGGCAAATGGATAAACAAAACTACATTCCTTAATGGATTTAAAGAAGAGTTGTATATGATGCAACCGAAGGTTTTGCCAATCCTAAAGGTGCTACAAAAATACATAAGCTCCATCGATCCATCTATGGACCGGTGCAAGCATCTCGGTGTTGGAATATACGCTTTGATAAGTTGATCAAAGCATATAGTTTTATCTGAGACTTGTGGTGAAGCCTCGTATTTACTAGAAAGTGAGTGGGAGCACTACAACATTTCCGATAAGTATATGTGAATGACATATTGTAGATCGGAAATAATGTAGAATTATTCGCAAAGCATAAATGAGTGTTTGAAAGGAGTTTTTCAAAGAAAGACCTCGGTGAAGCTGCTTACATATTGAGCATCAAGATCTATAGAGATAGATCAAGGCGCTTGATAAGTTTTTTTCAATGAGTACATACCTTGACAAGATTTTGAAGTAGTTCAAAATGGAACAGATCAAAGAAAGAGTTCTTGCCTGTGTTACAAGGTGTGAAATTGAGTAAGACTCAAAACCCGACCACGGCAGAAGATAGAAAGAGAATGAAAGTCATTCCCTATGCCTTGGCCATAGGTTCTATAAAGTATGCCATGTTGTGTACCAGATCTATTGTATACCCTACACTGAGTTTGGCAAGGGAGTACAATAGTGATCTAGGAGTAGATCACTGGACTGAAGGAAATATGCCCTAGAGGCAATAATAAAGTTATTATTTATTTCCTTATTACATGATAAATGTTTATTATTCATGCTAGAATTGTATTAACCGGAAACATAATACATGTGTGAATATATAGACAAACAGAGTGTCACTAGTATGCCTCCACCAGACTAGCTTGTTAATCAAAGATGGTTAAGTTTCCTAACCATAGACAAAGGAGTTGTCATTTGATTAACAAGGTCACATCATTAGTTGAATGATCTGATTGACATGACCCATTCCATTAGCTTAGCACCCGATCGTTTAGTATGTTGCTATTGCTTTTATCCATGACTTATACATGTTCCTATAACTATGAGATTATGCAACTCCGTTTGCGGAGGAACACTTTGGTACTACCAAACGTCACAACGTATCGGGTGATTATAAAGGAGTACTACAGTGTCTCCAAAGGCGGATGTTGGGTTGGCGTATTTCGAGATTAGGATTTGTTACTCCGATTGTCGGAGAGGTATCTCTGGGCCCTCTCGGTAATGCACATCACTTAAGCCTTGCAAGCATTACAACTAATGAGTTAGTTGCGAGATGATGTATTACGGAACGAGTAAAGAGACTTGCCGGTAACGAGATTGAACTAGGTATTGGATACTGACGATCGAATCTCGGGCAAGTAATATACCGATGACAAAGGGAACAAACGTATGTTGTTATGCGGTCTGACCGATAAAGATCTTCGTAGAATATGTAGGAGCCAATATGGGCATCCAGGTCCCGCTATTGGTTATTGATCGGAGACGTGTCTCGGTCATGTCTACATTGTTCTCGAACCGTAGGGTCCGCACGCTTAAGGTTTCGATGACGGTTATATTATGAGTTTGTGTATTTTGATGTACCAAGGAGTTCGAGTCCCGGATGTGATCACGGACATGACGAGGAGTCTCGGAATGGTCGAGACGTAAAGATTGATATATTGGACAGCTATGTTCGACATCGGAATGGTTCGAATGGTTTGGATAATCTGGAGTGCCGGAGGGTTACCGAACACCCGGGAAGTAATGGGCCTTAATGGGCCACGAGGGAGAGATAGGGCTGCGCCAGAGGTGGCGCCCCCATGAGGAGTCCGAATTGGACAGGAGGAGGCGCGGCCCCTTCCTCTCTCTCCCCTCTCCTTCCTTCCCCTTCCCTCCTAGTTGGACTAGGAAAGGGAGTCCTACTCCCACTAGGAGGAGGACTCCTCCTCCTGGCGCGCCCTCTAGGGCCGGCCGGCCCTCCCCTTGCTCCTTTATATACGGGGGCAGGGGGACACCCTAAGACACACAAGTTGATCCTTGAGATCGTTCCTTAGCTGTGTGCGGTGCTCCCCTCCACCATATTCCACCTCGGTCATATCGTGGCGGTGCTTAGGCGAAGCCTGCGTCGATAGAACATCAAGATCGCCACCACGCCGTCGTCTTGTGGAACTCTCTCCCCGAGCTTTCTGGATCGGAGCCCGAGGAGCGTCACCGAGCTGTACGTGTGTCAAGAACTCGGAGGCGCCGGAGTACGGCGCTGGGATCGGTTGGATCGCGAGGATAACGTACGACTACTTCCTCTACGTTGTGATCGCTTCCGCTTCGGTCTACAAGGGTATGTAGACAACACTCTCTCCTCTCGTTGCTATGCATCACCATGATCTTGCGTGTGCGTAGGAATTTTTTTGAAATTACTACGTTCCCCAACAGTGGCATCCGAGCCTAGGTTTTTATGGTTTGATGTTTTGCACGAGTAGAACACAAGTGAGTTGTGGACGATACAAGTCATACTGCCTACCAAAGATGTCATACTTTGGTTCAGCGGTATTGTTGTATGAAGCGGCCCGGACCGACATTACGCGTCGCTTCTGCGAGACTGGTTCTACCGCCGTGCTTTGCACAAAGGTGGCTAGCGGTGTCGTTTCTCAACTTTAGTTGAACCGAGTGTGGCTACGCCCGGTCCTTGAGAAGGTTAAAACGGAGTCTATTTGACGAAGTATCGTTGTGGTTTTGATGCGTAGGTGAGATTGGTTCTTGCTTCAGCCCATAGCAGCCACGTAAAATTTGCAACAACAAAGTAGAGGACGTCTAACTTGTTTTTGCAGGGCATGTTGTGATGTGATATGGCCAAGACGTGATGCTATATTTTATTGTATGAGATGATCATGTTTTGTAACCTAAGTTATCGGCAATCGGGCGAGGAGCCATATGGTTGTCGCTTTATTGTATGAAATGCAACGCTCTGTAATTGCTTTACTTTATCACTAAGCGGTAGCGATAGTCGAGAAGCAATAGATGGCGAAGCGACAACGATGCTACGATGGAGATCAAGGTGTCGCGCCGGTGACGATGGTGATCACGACGGTGCTTCGAAGATGGAGATCACAAGCACAAGATGATGATGGCCATATCATATCACTTATATTGATTGCATGTGATGTTTATCCTTTATGCATCTTATCTTGCTTTGATTGACGGTAGCATTTTAAGATGATCTCTCACTAAAATTATCAAGTAGTGTTCTCCCTGAGTATGCACCGTTGCCAAAGTTCGTCGTGCCGAGACACCACGTGATGATCGGGTGTGATAAGCTCTATGTCCATCTACAACAGGTGCAAGCCAGTTTTGCACACGCAGAATACTCAGGTTATACTTGACGAGCCTAGCATATGCAGATATGTCCTCGGAACACGGAGACCGAAGGTCGAGCGTGAATCATATAGTAGATATGATCAACATAGTGATGTTCACCATTGAAAACTACTCCATCTCACGTGATGATCGGTTATGGTTTAGTTGATTTGGATCACGTGATCACTTAGATGACTAGAGAGATGTCTGTCTAAGTGGGAGTTCTTAAGTAATATGATTAATTGAACTTAAATTTATCATGAACTTAGTACCTGATAGTATCTTGCTTGTCTATGTTTGTTTGTAGATAGATGGCTCGTGCTATTGTTCCGTTGAATTTTAATGCGTTCCTTGAGAAAGCAAAGTTGAAAGATGATGGTAGCAATTACAAGGATCGGGTCCGTAACTCGAGGATTATCCTCATTGCTGCACGTAAGAGTTACGCCCCGAAGCACCGCTGGGTGCCGAACTTCTTCTGATGCTGGCCGACGACGTTAAGAACGTCTGGCGAGCAAAGTTGATGACTACTCTATAGTTCAAGTGTGCCATGCTTTACGGCTTAGAACCGGTCTTCAACGATGTTTTGAGCGTCATGGAGCATATGAGATGTTCCAGAGTTGAAGTTAATATTCCAATGAATGCCCGGATTGAGAGATATGAAGTCTCCAATAAGTTCTATAGCTGCAAGATGGAAGAGAATGGGTCATCGGTGAGCATATACTCGTAATGTCCGGGTATTACAATCACTTAAGTCAACCGGGAGTTAATCTTCCGGATGATTGTGTCATTGATGAAATTCTTCAATCACCGCCACCAAGCTACAAAGGCTTCGTGATGAACTATAATATGCAAGGTTAGTAAAGACTATGCCCGAGCTCTTCGCAATGCTAAAGGCTGCGGAGGTAGAAATCAAGAAGGAGCATCAAGTGTTGATGGTCAATAAGACCACTAGTTTCAAGAAGAAAGGCAAAGGGAAGAAGAAGGAACTTCAAGAAGAACAGCAAGCAAGTTGCTTTCTCGAGAAGAAACCCAAGTCTGGACCTAAACCTGAAACAGAGTGCTTCTACCGCAAGCGGTAGGTCATTTGGAAGCGGAACTGCCCCAAGTATTTGGCGGATAAGAAGGATGGCAAGGTGAACAAAGGTATATGTGATATACATGTTATTGATGTGTACCTTACTAGAGCTCGCAGAGCACTGGTATTTGATCTGGTTCATTGCTAATATTTGCAACTCAAAGCAGGGACTACGGATTGCTTAACACCGCAAAGGACGAGGTGACGATGCGCGTGGGAAATGGTTCCAAAGTCGATGTGATCGCGGTCGGCACGCTACCTCTACATCTACCTTAGGGATTAGTTTTAGACCTAAATAATTGTTATTTGGTGCCGCGTTGAGCATGAACATTATATCTGGATCTTGTTTGATGCGAGACGGTTATTCATTTAAATCGAGAGAATAATGGTTGTTCTATTTATATGAGTAATATCTTTTATGGTCATGCACCCTTGAAGAGTGGTCTATTTTAATGAATCTCGATAGTAGTGATACACATATTCATAATGTTGAAACCAAAAGATGCAGAGTTGATAATGATAGTGCAACTTATTTGTGGCACTTGCCGTTTAGGTCATATCGGTATAAAGCGCATGAAGAAACTCCATACCGATGGACTTTTGGAGTCACTTGATTATGAATCACTTGGCACTTATGTAACCGTGCCTCATGGGCAAGATGACTAAAACCCGTTCTCCGTACTATGGAGAGAGCAACAGATTTGTTGGAAATCATACATACGAGATGTATGTGGTCCGATGAATGTTGAGGCTCGTGGCGGATATCGTTATTTTCTCACCTTCACAGATGATTTAAGCGATATGGGTATATCTACTTAATGAAACACAAGTCTGAAACATTTGAAAAGTTCAAAGAATTTCAGAGTGAAGTTGAAAATCATCGTAATAAGAAATTAAAGTTTCTACGATCGATCGTGGAGGAGAATATTTGAGTTACGAGTTTGGTTTACATTTGAAACAATGCGGAATAGTTTAAGAACTCACGCCACCGGAACACCACAGCGTAATGGTGTGTCCGAACGTCAGAATCGCACTTTACTAGATATGGTGCGATCTATAATGTGTCTTCTGATTTACCGCTATCGTTTTGGGGTTATGCTCTTGAGACGGCCGCATTCACACTGAATAGAACACCGTCAAAATCCGTTGAGACGACACCTTATGAACTATGGTTTAGCAAGAAACCAAAGTTGTCGCTTTCTTAAAGTTTGGGGATGCGATGCTTATGTGAAAAAGCTTCAACCTGATAAGACTCGAACCCAAATCGAGAAATGTGTCTTCATAGGATACCCAAAGGAGACAGTTGGGTACACCTTCTATCACAGATCCGAAGGCAAAACATTTGTTGCTAAAATGGATCCTTTCTAGAGAAGGAGTTTCTCTCGAAAGAAGTGAGTGGGAGGAAAGTAGAACTTGATGAGGTAATCGTACCTTCTCCCTTATTGGAAAGTAGTTTATCACGAAACCGGTTTCGCGACATCTACACCAAATAGTGAGGAAGTTGATGATGTTGATCATGAAACTTCAGATCAAGTTACTACGTAACCTCGTAGATCAACCAGAGTAAGATCCGCACTGAGTGGTACGGTAATCCTGTTCGGAAGTCATGCTACTAGATCATGATGAACCTACGAACTATGAAGAAGCGATGGTGAGCCCATATTCCACAAAATGGCTTGAGGCCATGAAATCTGAGATGGGATCCATGTATGAAAACAAAGTGTGGACTTTGGTTGACTTGCCCGAGGGTCGGCAAGCAATAGAAAACAAGTGGATCTTCAAGAAGAAGATTGACGCTGACGGTAATGTTACTGTCTACAAAGCTCGACTTGTCGCAAAGGGTTTTCGACAAGTTCAAGGGATTGACTACGATGAGACCTTCTCACCCGTAGCGATGCTTAAGTCTGTCCGAATCATGTTAGCAATTGCCGATTTTATGATTATGAAATTTGGCAAATGGATGTAAAACTGCATTCTGAATGGATTTCTAGAAGAAGAGTTGTATATGATGCAACCGAAGGTTTTATCGATCCAAAGGAGCTAACAAAGTGTGCAAGCTCTAGCAATCCATTTATGGACTGGTGCAAGCATCTCGGAGTTGGAATAAACGCTTTGATAGTGTGATCAAAGCATTTGGGTTTATCTGCACTTTTGGAGAAGCCTCATTTACAAGAAAGTGAGTGGGAGATCAGTAGCATTTACGATATTATATGTAGATGACATATTACTAATCGGAAATGATATAGAAGTTCGATAGCATAAAGGGTACTTGAATAAGATTTTTCAATGAAGGACCTCGGTGAAGCTGCTTACATATTGGGCATCAAAATCTATAGAGATAGATCAAGACGCTTAATTGGACTTTCACAAAGCACATACCTTGACAAAGTTTTGAAGAAGTTCAAAATGGATCAAGCAAAGAAAGGGTTCTTGCCTGTGTTACAAGGTGTGAAGTTGAGTAAGACTCAATGCCCGACCACCGCAGAAGATAGAGAGAAATGAAAGATGTTCCTATGCTTCAGCCATAGGCTCTATCATGTATGCAATGCTGTGTACCGCACCTGATGTGTGCCTTGCTATTAGCTTAGCAGGAGGTACCAAAGTAATCCAGAGTGGATCATCGGACAGCGGTCAAGAACATCTGAAGTACCGAAAAGGACTAAGGATATGTTTCTCAGATATGGAGGTGACAAAGAGCTCATCGTGAACAGTTACGTTGATGCAAGCTTTGACACCGATCCGGACGATTCTAAATCGCAAACCGGATACGTGTTTACACTAAGCGGTGGAGCTGTCGGTTGGTGCAGTTCTAAACAAAGCATCGTGGCGGGATCTACATGTGAAGCGGAGTACATAGCAGCTTCGAAGCAGCTAATGAAGGAGTCGGATGAAGGAGTTCATATCCGATCTAGGTGTCATACCTAGTGCATCGGGTCCAATGAAAATCTTTTGTGACAATACTGGAGCAATTACTTTAGCGAAGGAATCCAGATTTCACAAGAGAACCAAACACATCAAGAGACGCTTCAATTCCATTCGGGACTTGGTCCAAGTGGGAGACATAGAGATTTGCAAGATACATACGGATCTGAATGTAGCAGACCCGTTGACTAAGCCTCTTCCACGAGCAAAACATGATCAGCACCAAGACTCCATGGGTGTTAGAATCATTACTGTGTAATCTAGATTATTGACTCTAGTGCAAGTGGGAGACTGAAGGAAATATGCCCTAGAGGCAATAATAAAGTTATTATTTATTTCCTTATTACATGATAAATGTTTATTATTCATGCTAGAATTGTATTAACCGGAAACATAATACATGTGTGAATATATAGACAAACAGTGTCACTAGTATGCCTCTACTGGACTAGCTTGTTAATCAAAGATGGTTAAGTTTCCTAACCATAGACAAAGGAGTTTTCATTTGATTAACAAGGTCACATCATTAGTTGAATGATCTGATTGACATGACCCATTCCATTAGCTTAGCACCGATCGCTTAGTATGTTGCTATTGCTTTTATCCATGACTTATACATGTTCCTATAACTATGAGATTATGCAACTCCGTTTATGGAGAAACACTTTGGGTACTACCAAACATCACAACGTAATCGGGTGATTATAAAGGAGTACTACAGTGTCTCCAAAGGCGTATGTTGGGTTGGCGTATTTGAGATTAGGATTTGTCACTCCGATTGTCGGAGAGGTATCTCTGGCCCTCTCGGTAATGCACATCACTTAAGCCTTGCAAGCATTACAACTAATGAGTTAGTTGCGAGATGATGTATTACGGAATGAGTAAAGAGACTTGCGATAACGAGATTGAACTAGGTATTGGATACCGACGATCGAATCTCGGGCAAGTAACATACCGATGACAAAGGGAACAAACGATGTTGTTATGCGGTCGACCGATAAAGATCTTCGTAGAATATGTAGGAGCCAATATGGGCATCCAGGTCCCGCTATTGGTTATTGATCGGAGGCGTGTCTCGGTCATGTCTACATTGTTCTCGAACCGTAGGGTCCGCACGCTTAAGGTTTCGATGACGGTTATATTATGAGTTTGTGTATTTTGATGTACCAAGGAGTTCGAGTCCGGATGTGATCACGGACACGACGAGGAGTCTCGGAATGGTCGAGACGTAAAGATTGATATATTGGACAGCTATGTTCGACATCGGAATGGTTCCAATGGTTTCGGATAATACCGAGTGCCGAGGGGTTACCGAACCCCGGGAAGTAATGGGCCTTAATGGGCCACGAGGGAGAGAGAGGCTGCGCCAGAGGTGGCGCCCCCCATGAGGAGTCCGAATTGGACAAGGAGGGGCGGCCCCTTTCCTCTCACTCTCCTCTCCTTCCTTCCCCTTCCCCTCCTAGTTGGACTAGGAAAGGGAGTCCTACTCCCACTAGGAGGAGGACTCCCCCCCTTGGCACGCCCTCTAGGGCCGGCCGGCCCTCCCCTTGCTCCTTTATATACGGGGCAGGGGCACCCTAAGACACACAAGTTGATCCTTGAGATCGTTCCTCAGCCGTGTGCGGTGCTCCCTCCACCATATTCCACCTCGGTCATATCGTGGCGGTGCTTAGGCGAAGCCTGCGTGATAGAACATCAAGATCGCCACCACGCCGTCGTCTTGTGGAACTCTCTCCCCGAGCTTTGCTGGATCGGAGCCCGAGGAGCGTCACCGAGCTGTACGTGTGTCAAGAACTTCGAGGCGCCGAGTAACGGCGCTGGATCGGTTGGATTGCGAGGATAACGTCGACTACTTCCTCTACGTTGTGATCGCTTCGCTTGGTCTACAAGGGTATGTAGACAACACTCTCCCCTCTCATTGCTATGCATCACCATGATCTTGCGTGTGCGTAGGAATTTTTTTGAAATTACTACGTTCCCCAACATGGACAGTGGTCAAAATTATCCTTAGTGGAATAAGGATATGTTTCTCGATTATGGAAGTGACAAAAGGTTCGTCGTAAAGGGTTACGTCGATGCAAGTTTTGACATCGATCTGGATGACTCTAAGTCTCGATCTAGATACATATTGAAAGTGGGAGCAATTAGCTAGAGTAGCTCCGTACAGAGCATTGTAGACATAGAAAATTGCAAAATAAATAACGGATCTGAATGTGAAAGACCCGTTGACTAAGATTCTCTCACAAGCAAAACATGATCACACCTTAGTACTCTTTGGGTGTTAATCACATAGCGATGTGAACTAGATTACTGAATCTAGTAAACCCTTTGGGTGTTGGTCACATGGCGATGTGAACTATGGGTGTTAATCAAATGATGATGTGAACTATCGATGCTAATCACATGGTGATGTGATCTAGATTATTGACTCTAGTGCAAGTGGGAGACTGAAGGAAATATGCCCTAGAGGCAATAATAAAGTTATTATTTATTACCTTATATCATGATAAATTTTTATTATTCATGCTAGAATTGTATTAACCGGAAACATGATACATGTGTGAATACATAGACAAACAGAGTGTCACTAGTATGCCTCTACTTGACTAGCTTGTTAATCAAAGATGGTTATGTTTCCTAACCATGGACAAAGAGTTGTTATTTGATTAACGGGATCACATCATTAGTTGAATGATCTGATTGACATGACCCATTCAGTTAGCTTAGCAGCCGATCATTCAATATGTTGCTACTGCTTTCTTCATGACTTATACATGTTCCTATGACTATGAGATTATGCAACTCCCGTTTATCGGAGGAACACTTTGTGTGCTACCAAACGTCACAACGTAACTGGGTGATTATAAAGGTGCTCTACAGGTGTCTCCGAAGGTACTTGTTGGGTTGGCGTATTTCGAGATTAGGATTTGTCACTCCGAATGTCGGAGAGGTATCTCTGGGCCCTCTTGGTAATGCACATCACATAAGCCTTGCAAACAATGCAACGAATGAGTTAGTTGCGAGATGATGTATTACGGAACGAGTAAAGAGACTTGCCGGTAACGAGATTGAACTAGGTATTGGATACCGACGATCGAATCTCGGGCAAGTAACATACCGATGACAAAGGGAACAACATATGTTGTTATGCGGTCTGACCGATAAAGATCTTCGTAGAATATGTAGGAACCAATATGGGCATCCAGGTCCCGCTATTGGTTATTGACCGGAGACGTGTCTCGGTCATGTCTACATTGTTCTCGAACCGTAGGGTCCGCACGCTTAAGGTTTCGATGAGAGTTATATTATGAGTTTATGAGTTTTGATGTACCGAAGGAGTTCGGAGTCTCGGATGAGATCGGGGACATGACGAGGAGTCTCGAAATGGTCGAGACGTAAAGATCGATATATTGGACGACTATATTCGGAGTTCGGAAAGGTTCCGAGTGATTCGGGTATTTTTCGGAGTACCCGAGAGTTACGGGAATTCGCCGGGGAGAAGTATTGGGCCTTATTGGACCATACGGGAAGAGAGAGGGCTGCCTAGGGCAGGCCAAGACGCCCCATGGCCTAGTCCGAATTGGACTAGGGAGGGGCCGCACCCTCCTTCCTTCCCTTCTCTCTTCCCTTCCTTGTCTCCTACTCCTAATACTTGGAAGGACTCCTAGTTGGACTAGGAAGGGGAATCCTACTCGGTGGGAGTAGGACTCCCCTAGGCGCGCCATAGAGAGGGCCGGCCCTCCCCTCCTCCACTCCTTTATATACGGGGGCAGGGCACCCCATAGACACGCAAGTTGATCTTCGTTATCGTTCCTTAGCCGTGTGCGGTGCCCCCCTCCACGATATTACACCTCGGTCATATTGTAGCGGTGCTTAGGCGAAGCCCTGCGATAGTTGAACATCAAGATTGTCACCACACCATCGTGCTGACGGAACTCCTCCCCGAACCTCTGCTGGATAGGAGCCCGGGGTGCATCATCGAGCTGTATGTGTGTCAAGAACTCGGAGGTGCCGGAGTAATGGTGCTTGGATCGGTTGGACCGGGAAGACGTACGACTACTTCCTCTACGTTGCGTCAACACTTCCGCTTCGGTCTACGAGGGTACGTAGACAACACTCTCCCCTCTCGTTGCTATGCATCACCATGATCTTGCGTGTGCATAGGAATTTTTTTGAAATTACTACGTTCCCCAACACTCCGCTCCTCATTCACGAGAAAATGGCTGGTATTCGGGATGCCCAGTCCCATGCTTTGTGCAAACTAAATCAAAATAACTGCAAACAAAACTCCCCCTGGGACCCGTTGAATGTTGGAGGCACTCGTTGTTTCGAGCAAGCCATGGATTGATGCTTGTGGAGGAAGGAGAGTATAAACTTTACCATTCTATTTGGGAACCGCCTATAATCTGTTTAGCATGGAAGATATCGTCATCTTTTAATTGTTATGTTGACAATGAAAGTATGCCGCTCAAAATATAATTTATCTCTATTTCAAAATCGAGCTCTGGCACCTCTACAAATCCTTGCTTCCCTCTGCGAAGGGCCTATCTATTTACTTTCATGTTGAGTCATCACCCTTCTTATTAAAAAGCACCCGCTGGAGAGCACACTGTCGTTTGCATTCATTATAATTGGTTTATATTGGGTATGACTTGACTGGATCTCTTTTACCATGAATTACAATGTTTAGTCATTCCTTGATCTTTAAAGGTGCTCTGCATTTATGTTTTGCAGTCTTAGAAAGGGCTAGCGAGATACCATTTTGTTATATCATGTTATGATTATTTTGAGAAAGTGTTGTCATCCGAGTTTTATTATTATGGCTCGCTAGCTTATTATGCTATTGATATGAGTAATTGTGAGACCTGCGTGTTATTGTGAGTATGGTTAGTTCATAATAATTGCTGAGACTTGAATGCTGGATTTTCATATTTACAACAACAAGAGCAAACAGAGTTTTTAAAAAATTTTCTTTTTCTCTTTTAGTTTGTCAACTGAATTGCTTGAGGACAAGCAAGGGATTAAGCTTGGGGGAGTTGATACGTCCCCGTCGTATCTACTTTTCCAAACACTTTTGCCCTTGTTTTGGACTCTAACTTGTATGATTTGAATGGAACTAACCCGGACTGACGCTGTTTTCAGCAGAATTGCCATGGTGTTGTTTTATGTGCAGAAAACAAAAGTTCTCGGAATGACCTAAAACTCCACGGAATATCTTAGAATAAATAATAAAAAATCCTCGCCAAAGATGAAGGCCAGGGGGCCCACACCCTGTTCACGAGGGTGGGGGGCGCGCCCCTCCCCCTGGGCGCGCCCCCTACCTCGTGGGCCCCCTGGTGGCCCTCCGACGCCAACTCCAACTCCATATATTGGCTTTCAGGGAGAAAACAATCAGAGAGAAAGTTTCATCGCGTTTTACGATACGGAGCTGCCGCCAAGCCCTAATCTCTCTCGGGAGGGCTGATCTGGAGTCCGTTCGGGGCTCCGAGAGGGGTATTCGCCGTCGTCATCATCAACCATCCTCCATCACCAATTTCATGATGCTCACCGCTGTGCGTGAGTAATTGCATCGTAGGCTTGCTGGACGGTGATGGGTTGGATGAGATTTATCATGTAATCGAGTTAGTTTTGTTAGGGTTTGATCCCTAGTATCCACTATGTTCTGAGATTGATGTTGCTATGACTTTGCTATGCTTAATGCTTGTTAGTAGGGCCCGAGTGCCATGATTTTAGATCTTAACCTATTATGTTTTCATGAATATATGTGTGTTCTAGATCCTATCTTGCAAGTCTATAGTCACCTACTATGTGTTATGATCCGGCAACCCCGAAGTGACAATAATTGGGACCACTCCCGGTGATGACCGTAGTTTGAGGAGTTCATGTATTCACTATGTGCTAATGCTTTGTTCCAGTTCTCTATTAAAAGGAGGCCTTAATATCCCTTAGTTTCCATTAGGACCCCGCTGCCACGGGAGGGTAGGACAAAAGATGTCATGCAAGTTATTTTCCATAAGCACGTATGACTATATTCAGAATACATGCCTACATTACATTGATGAATTTGAGCTAGTTCTGTGTCACCCTATGTTATGATTGTTACATGATGAACCACATCCGGCATAATTATCCATCGCTAATCCGGTGCCTACGAGTTTTCCATATATTGGTTTACGCTTATTTACTTTTCCGTTGCTACTGTTACAATCACTACAAAATACCAAAAACATTACTTTTTCTGTCTTTACTTTTGTTACCGTTACCGCCACTATCATATTACTTTGCTACTAAACACTTTGCTACAGATACTAAGTTTCCAGGTGTGGTTGAATTGACAACTCAGCTGCTAATACTTGAGAATATTCTTTGGCTCCCCTTGTGTCGAATCAATAAATTTGGGTTGAATACTCTACCCTCGAAAACTGTTGCGATCGCCTATACTTGTGGGTTATCAGGCGCCCAAGAGAAACCATCTTCTTCGGCTCATCCATCCACCTCAAAGGCCGCCTCCAACGATGCGGGGGGCACGGAGATGCGCGAGGACGCAAACGTTGTTGGGGATGTGGTCGGAGCAGGCGGCACCACCACCATTTCCCCCGCGACCGACACAGGAGCAGGAGGCGCTCAAGGAGAGCAGCATCAGCAACACCTCGACGGCCACGCTCCGCTCACCAATGGGCACAATTACAATGATGGTGCTCGGTTTGGGGAGAACCACCGCCCTCTGGCCGCCCTGTCACAGGCGTGACCGCTACACGCGCGCTTCCCCTAGACGAGTAGATGAACCCGCTGCGCCCAACGGAGCCACTGACCCTCGAGCGCTTCCGCCTCACAAAGCTACCATCCAGGGGGTTGCACCGCAACAGCGGGGGTGCAGTGCTACCGCCGCTGGCTCTGTCCTGAGCCGAGTGACGACGCGATCGACTTCATCATCATCTAAGCCAAGCACAGCCTCGGAGGCCATGGTACGGGCTCAGCTGCTGCTGAGGTTTCCACCCGTGGCCGAGCAGATGGACGAATGGCGTGCCACTATCCAAAGTCTGCTCGGTTTCGCTAAAGCCGAGGGCTCACAACGAGCTAGCCCGTCGCAACCTCCCCAAGTGACGGCGACGTCCCATGCTGCTTCCCATACGGAGGGGGCCGTCCCCATGGTTCAGTCCCCACCACGGCAGCCAGCACGAGCGCGAATAAATCAAGACCCTGATGTCATCTCGATGGCCTCCTCTGGCCTTCGAGCGCGTCCAGGCCAACGGCGAACCACGAAAGATAGGAGGAGAGGAGACGTGTGCGTCATCAAGCAGCGCCACGGCAGCCTACTCCGAACCAATGGGCGCGACGGCCCCGACATCGACGAGCCCATGCTCCATGTTGGCGGGCCCCTACTCTTCGAGGTTGGCCGCCCTGCCTTCACTCGTGAGTTGCAGAAATTCTGTTGGCCGTCGGTTAGCACGTTGAAGCCAGAGATACCTGAGAAGTATGACGGGAGGCTGAACCCGGCAGAGTTCCTGAGCATCTACACCATTGTTGTTCAGACTGTCGGGGGAAGAGATGAGAAGGTGTTCGCCAATTACTTCCCTTTGGCCCTCAAGTCCAATGTGAGGTCTTGGCTGATGCACCTGCCGGAGGACTCTATTTCGTTGTGGGCAGACCTGTGCCATGAGTTCATTGATGCCTTCACCGGCAGCCACCAGGAGCCGGGCCAACCCAGCGATCTGCAACTTCTCCAACAGAAGGAAGGAGAAACCCTCCGTAAGTACTTACGGAGACTCAGCAAAGTTCATAGAAATATTCCAAATACCCATCCGGCAGCTCTGATAGCTGCCTTCCAGTCCAATGTGTGCAACCTCCGGATCCGTTCCAAGATGAACATGCGGTTGCCCAGGACTGTGAAGGAGCTGTACACCCTAGTGGATAAGTGTGCCCGGATGGAGGAGGGGAGGAAGTTGCCCGGAGAGGAAGATTGCATCAATGTTGATTCAGATGATCATGATGAATCAACCAGTCGGAAGGAAAGCAAGAAGCGCAGGGATAAGGCAGTGTTGACTGTTGAAGGATCAGGCACCCCTAGTACCAGCAAAATTGCCAAGGCTGAGGTCCCCGACAAGGAGACTGCCGTGTGCGCTGATTGCCGGGAAGCTGTGGCTGCCGAGAAGGCCGGGAAGGGCGATGGGCCGTACTGCAAGATCCATCGGACCAAAGGCCACGACCTTCAAGAATTCTATCAGGTCGAGCAGTAAGTCAAGAGACAGAGAGCAGAGTATGAGAAGCGTGATAAGGAAAAGAGTCAGAATGTCGCTGGCAGTAAGGGCCGAGGTGGTGAAGCAAATCGCGCGGGCAAACCCTTCCGGAGTAAAGGAAACCCCGCCAGGGGGCAGGAGAAAGAAGCATGTGATGACGAGAGTGATAGAGGGGGTGAAGAGGAAACGAATGAGCAAGAGTTTAAGAAGGCCACTGACGACCTGTGCGTTGACAGGGGTGCATCTTTGCACACCTCTCACCGTTAGCTCAAGCGGTGGACACGAGAAGTCAATGTCATGGAACCAGCGCCAGAGGCCCGGAAGCCGCTCAAATGGTCCCGTACACCCATCATCTTTGATGAAGAGGATCATCCTAGCCGTACCACTACGGTAGGGTGCCTGCCATTGTTGGTTTCTCCAACAATTCGCAACCTCAAGGTCACGAAGATGCTGGTGGACGGTGGGGCCGGACTGAATCTAATTTCCCCAGCAGTTATCAGCAAGCTTCAAATAGCAGAGGAAGAGCTAGAGGTTACCGGCACGTTTCAAGGAATTAATCTTGGCAGGAGTCATCCTAAGGGAAAGATCACGTTGCCAGTGACGTTTGGGGGAGAATTGAACTACCGAACTGAGAAGATTGTGTTTGACGTAGTTGATCTCCCCCTGTTGTACAATGGGATTCTTGGACGCCTGGCTCTGGTTAAATTCATGGCGGCATCCCACTAGCCTACAACACCCTGAAGATGCCTGGGCCACTGGGAGTCCTCACGATTCCTTCAGATGAGAAAGATTCCAGCATTTGGGTGGACAAGATGTACTAGGACGCGGTCGCGGCAGAGGTAGCGATGATAGTAGTTCCCGCCAAGGAAAGCAAAAGAAAGAAGAAGGATTGCAGGACCTCCGGAAAAGAGTCCGGGAAATGTGCCCTCACCGAGTGCATGACACTCGTTGATGATGTGCCGAAGTGCTCCCACAGGAGATCCAAGGTTGCTGCTCCACAAGTGAAAAAGGCCCCGGCAGAGCTGGCTGGCGTTGATGGTACTTTCACCATCAGCGCCACCCTTGATGACAAATAGGAAAGCGTGCTCGTTGCCTTCCTGTGGGCGAATATCGATGTGTTTGCTTGGCAGCCATCTGATATCCCCGGTGTTCCCAGGGAGGTAATCGAGCACCACCTTGTTGTCTGCCCACACGCTAGACCTGTTAAGAAGAATGTCCGGAAGCAGGCCTTGGAGAGGCAACAGTTTATTGTAGAAGAGATCAAGAAGCTTGAGGCAGCTGGTTTGGTCAAAGGAGTGATACATCCCACTTGGCTAGCAAACCCGATGGTGGTCCAGAAGGCAAACAGGAAGTGGAGGTTGTGCATTGATTTCATAGATCTCAACAAGGCTTGCCCGAAGGACCCGTTTCCCTTGCCGCGTATTGATCAGATTGTGGATTCCACTTCAAGCTATGATTTGCTCTCATTTCTGGATGCCTACTCAGGATATCACCAGATCTTCATGTCCAAAGAAGATGAGGAGAAGACATCGTTCATCACTCCACGTGGAAAGCTTATATGGATGATATTGTGGTCAAAACCAAAGACAAAGCAACTCTTATGCATGATTTGGAGGAGACGTTTGCAAATCTGTGCAAGATCAACTTGAAGCTCAACCCAGAGAAGTGTGTGTTTGGCGTCCCCTCCGACAAGCTGCTTGGATACTTTGTGTCCCACGGGGGAATCAAGGCTAATCCCGACAAGCTCAAGGCCATTGAGCAGTTCCAAGCGCCAAGACAGTTAAGGATGTGAGGCGCCTGACGGGATGTATTGCCACCCTAAGTAGGTTCATCTCCAAATCCGCCGAGCGTGCCCTGCCGTTCTTCAAGATTTTTGTAGGACCTTGAAGTATGTCTAGAGGGGGGGGGGTGATTAGACTACTTGACCAAGTAAAAACTTAGCCTTTTCCCAATTTTAGTGTTTGGCAGATTTTAGCTATCTTAGGGCAAGTCAAGCAATCATCACACAATTTCAAGCAAGCATGCAAAGAGTATATAGGCAGCGGAAATTAAAGCATGCAACTTGCAAGAAAGTAAAGGGAAGGGTTTGGAGGATTCAAACGCAATTGGACACACGGATGTTTTTGGCATGGTTCCGATAGGTGGTGCTATCGTACATCCACGTTGATGGAGACTTCAACCCACGAAGGGTAACGGTTGCGCGAGTCCACGAAGGGCTCCACCCACGAAGGGTCCACGAAGAAGCAACCTTGTCTATCCCACCATGGCCGTCGTCCACGAAGGACTTGCCTCACTAGCGGTAGATCTTCACGAAGTAGGCGAGCTCCTTGCCCTTACAAACTCCTTGGTTCAACTCCACAATCTTGTCGGAGGCTCCCAAGTGACACCTAGCCAATCTAGGAGACACCACTCTCCAAGAAGTAACAAATGGTGCGTTGATGATGAACTCCTTGCTCTTGTGCTTCAAATGATAGTCTCTCCAACACTCAACTCTCTCTCTCATAGGTTTTGGATCTTGTGGAAAGAAGATTTTAGTGGAAAGCAACTTGGGGAAGGCTAGAGATCAAGATTCATATGGTAGGAATGGAATATCTTGGTCTCAACACATGAGTAGGTGGCTCTCTCTTAGAAATGGTAAGTTGGAAGTGTAGGTTTAGTCTGATGGCTCTCTCTACGAATGAAGAGGAGGTAGAGGGGTATATATAGCCTCCACACAAAATCTAACCGTTACACACAATTTACCAAACTCGGTGGGACCGATTCAACAGACTCGGTCGGACCGATTTAGCAAACCTAGTGACCGTTAGGATTTTCGGTGGGACTGACATGCAACTCGGTGAGACTGATTCGGCTAGGGTTAGGGCATAACGTAATCTTGGTAAGACCGATTACACAAACTCGGTGAGACTGATTTTGGTAATAAGCTTTCCAGAGAGTTGGTCAGGTAAACTCGGTGGGACCGATTTGCTCTTTTCGGTGAGACCGAAATGTTACAAAAGGGAAACAGAGAATTTACATTGCAATCTCAGTGGGACCGATCGCTCACTTCGGTTAGACCGAAACGTTACGAAGGGAAACAGAGAGATTACAATCCCATCTCGGTGAGATCGAGATCCCTGTCGGTAAGACCGATTTGCCTAGGGTTTGTGGCAGTGGCTATGACATTTGAAATCGGTGGCGCCGGATAGAAAGAATCGGTGTGAGCGATTTTGGCTTCAGGTTTAGGTCATTTGTGGATGTGAAAGTAGCTGAGGGTTTTGGAGCATATCACTAAGCACATGAAGCAAGAGGCTCATTAAGCAACACCTCATCCCTCCTTGATAGTATTGGCTTTTCCTATAGACTCAATGTGATCTTGGATCACTAAAATATAAAATGAAGAGTCTTGAGCTTTTGAGCTTGAGCCAATCCTTTGTCATTAGTATTTTGAGGGATCCACTTTCATCATCCATGCCATGCCAATCATTGAGCTTTCCTGAAATAATAGTCTTGGAATAGCATTAGCTCAATGAGCTATATGTTGTTATGAATTACCAAAACTACCTAGGGATAGTTGCACTTTCAATCTCCCCCTTTTTGGTAATTGATGACAATATATAGATCAAAGCTTCGACAAATGATAATAAGATTGAACAACATCGTCGCTTTGAGAAGTATGTGATAAGCAAGAGCTCCCCCTAAATTTGTGCATAGTTTAAGATTTGCTTTGGACTGCAAATGCACAAGGAATTAGGCTCATGGGTTACTCTTCCATGTCACATACATCTTGGTGGAGCGCTCAAAATGATAAAGATTGAATACATGCACTCATCACCAAGCAAAGTGAATGATCACATAGGATAGATAAGATAATATCATCAAACATGCATAAGTGTAGCTTATGATCAAACACATGATCATCAATGTCTTACAAGAATAGCATAGTATCTCAAGCAATCAAAAGCAAATAAGTTTAACCACCAAATCAAGAGAGAACAAAAGCAACACACTCTCTCTCGAAGCCTATGATCTATACATTTTTCTCCCCCTTTGGCAACAAGTTACCAAAAAGTTCATAGAAAATGCATAGTGCTAGATCGACTCTCAGGCTTGATCTTCAGGTGGTGGTGTCCAGATAACTCCAAGAATGAAGGCTTCAGTTGAAGTGGATGGAGCTGGAGTTGATGCTGGAGCTGGTTGCACTGGAGCTGTAGGAGTTGTAGCTGGTGTAGATGATGTGGTTCTGGTGTCTGTCACAGGCACTGTAGCTAACCTCTGAGCTCTAGGCACTCTGGCAAATACATTAGTGGTAGTCTTGCCCTGCCTCTCCTGCATGTCATCCTGTAGCTGCTCCACAATAGACTGAATCTCAGTTACTTTGACATCAAGATCATGAAATTTGAGTTCCATGATTCTTTCCAAGCTCTCCTGATTTTGAGTGAGGGTGGCCAATCCCTTCTCAATCCTCAGTGTTGATGCTATCAAGTAACCAAGCTGCTCCTGCTTGTTCTTCAAGAAATACTCAGATGCCTCCTCTTGAGTTGGCATCCTGGCAGCCTCTCCTTCCTTGCCTTCTCCTTCTTCTCTCGAGCTTGTACTGATGATGGATCATTCTCATTCATGACAACCTGATTGTCCTCAAAGTCTGGAAAGAGAGGAAAATGTTCCTTATCCAATTGATATTTCCCTGTGCCCATCTTTGAGTTTATCAACTCCTGAATTTGAGGGGCATATCCACAGCTCCTCTTCTGGTCTGCTGCAGTCCTCTTAATGGTTTCAACCATAAGGCTCATGACCTTAAATTTCTGAGGCACATCAAACAAATGCAACATGTTGATTGCATGCCCTCTGATCATGTTGTAGTCACCAGACTTAGGCAACAGAGTGTGCCTTAGGATCCAATTGATAGTTGGCAGCCCTGACAGAAGAAAGTGGACTGATCCAAACTTATGTGTCTCAACAGCTTTGTCTGGGATCTCCTTGTACATGTGTGCCATGGAATTGTGATCCATCTTCTTCTTGGCATAAATATCCAGGTCATCATCATTTTCCTTTGGGGCATTTATCAGTTTTGCCCATTCCTCAATAGTGGAC
The DNA here is from genome assembly GCA_021437245.1 of Aegilops speltoides. NCBI lineage: Eukaryota > Viridiplantae > Streptophyta > Magnoliopsida > Poales > Poaceae > Aegilops > Aegilops speltoides. The sequence continues at coordinate 338,162,293 of CM038144.1, forward strand.
TGGTACCTTGTACCTTCAGACATCCAAACTATCCTTCCATCTGGATAGAAGTGTGTTGTGGAGTAGAATTGCATAATGAGTTCATCATTCTAGTTGGTGAGCTTTTGCCCAACATAATATGCAACTCCACAAGCAACAAAGCTGTCTTGCACTCCAGGATAGTGTTCTTCATTATCTTTTATGTAGGTCCAGTCGACCCACCTCATATCACACACTATGGGCTTCTTGTCCAACAAGATTGTCTCATAGAAGTCCTGCTGTTCCTTTGTATGGAACCTGTAATCAATAGCAGTTCTTCTCCTTGAGGCATATGGATTGGTCATCCTCCGTAGCCTCAACCCCGAGTCCTTTCTGATCCTCATGTCCTCAGCCACAGGATGGGCATCATTGTGGTCTGGTATCTTGGGCTTGAGCTTCCTTAGGACCTGTCCTTCTTCATCTTCCTCATCAGCAACATTAGGCATTGGGGCCTTGTTCTTCTCAGCAGCTGGAATACTCCTGGTATTCCTCTTTGGTGCAAGCTTGGCCTTGGGGGCAGCTTTGGGTGCTTCCTTGGGCTTTGATGTTGCAACCCCTGATCTAATAGCATCACCCATAAGCTTTGGTGCCTTGGGTGCTGGTGCAGCAGCCTCTTCTTCCTCATCAGAATCTCTCCTCATTGAGGGTTTTCCAAGAACCTGGGCAGTAGTGGTTCTGGCTCTCTTCTTCTTCTTATCCTGAGCAGCTTCATCCTCTGATTCTATGGTAAACTTCATAGTCTCTCAAGTGGGAACTTTCTGGGATTTGGAAGTTGTGACTTTCTTTGCAGGTGCCTCTTTGGGTTCAGACTTCTCAGGCACTTGAGTGGACCTTCTGACCTTGGGCATAGGTGTCCTCTTGGCAGGAATCTTCCTATTGAGGCCAGGCTTTGTGTTCTTTGTAGAGCCATACTCCTTTTTTAGCACTACCTTCTTGGAGGTAGCCTCATCTTCAGCTGCCACATAGTCCTCATCCTCTGAGTATTGAGGTTCTTTTCTTCCTTTGCCTGGTAGCAGCCTTAGGCAGATTGGTAGGACTGCTCCTGCTGCCTTCATCTGAAGTGCTTGAGGGACTAGTGCCCTCACTCATCTGAATCTGCTCTTCCTCCCTGTTCTGGCTGTCACTCTGGACTGACATGCTGCAATCACTGACTGCTGACCCTGTGAAGAGTTATAGATGAGATAGAGTGGATGAGCATCACAAAATGCAGAGATTTTTGCAAAAGAATGATTCAAAAATTCAGTCTTAGTTTTCCACAGAAAGCATTTCGGATCAACCGATTTTCAAACTCGGTGATACCGAAGCAGTTTTGGAACCTAAACTGATGAACTCGGTTGGACCGAGTCACAGTTCGGTGGCACCGAGACTGCTAGGGTTTCACAAAGTCCTAAAATCGGTCTCACCGATTAGCAATTCTCGGTCAGACCGAGAGTTACTAGTGCAATGGCGTTAGCCAAATCGGTGGGACCGAGTTTTTCAACTCGGTGGGTCCGAGATGGTTTCGGCGGAAACCTAACCCTAAATTCCGAATCTCATCTAATCTACGGATTGCATTGATTGGATAGGAGTGTTTCAATCATGGCAAGAATCAATAAGAACACAATGTGCTAGGAATCGGACGAGGATAGCACAGTGATCAAGTCCATACCCTAGCTTGGCGATGAACTCGCTACAGCGGCAATGGCGGGGTTGATATCCGTTGACGGCAGCGAAGACCAGCGACAGGAGGCGGCTGGCGACGAGGAGACGATCCGGAGACCTTGGAGGCAGAGCGAGCTATTGCGCAGGCGAGGGGGTTCGGAGAAATTTCCAAATTTTTGCCCGTGACTATATATAGCCCGACCCTGTCGGTGTGACCAAATGGAATGACTCGGTGGCACCGAGATGCATAACTGTGTACAGTTACAGCAACTCGGTGTGACCGAAAAGTTCAAATCGGTTGCACCGAGATTGAAAACCTAGATCGACTTAGTGATCTCGGTAGGACCGAAATGGAGGAATCGGTTAGACCGAGAATCACAAAGAAGTTTTGGAAGTTTAAGTCTATGACGAATCGGGGACTCCGAGTGCTCCTCACACAGAGTGGTTCGAATCTGACTTGATCAAATTTTGTGATGTAGCATGAATAGAGTTTGAGACGAGAAAAGCATAGATAGCTAGAGAAGGTTCTTAGGCGTTCTTGTCCATCCACTTGGCAAAAAGAAAAGAAACCCAATCAATCAAAGCAACAAGTGGATGTCCTCGAATGAGTAAAATATGCACCAATATGCTCACACAATAAGATGGCAAATGAAATATGTGGCAAAACATGCACAACCAATTCTAGCATCTATCAAACAATTGGCGATGACTAGGTCATCTATATATGAGTATATTGACTTAGGAGTCAAATGAAAAACATTTGATCATAGGTCATACTCATCGTTTAAGCTCAAGTGGGGTTACCATTTTTACATTATGCATTGATGTGTTCACACCATTAGAATTGCTTTGACTCAATTCTTAGAGTTAAGCTCCCCCTAGATGTGAGATCCCCTTTTATAGGGATGAACTAACCTTGGGTTTTGTCGATGATGACTTCATGTAGGTGTTGAAGATGTGGATGCTCATTGTTGATGTAGATCATTTGGAGCAATCCTTTGGAGTGAGTTGCACTTTCAACTTACCTACATGGGTTAGTCCCACAAGGAACAAACAAGAATATCCATAGACATAGAGTGATGCACACACAAGATGATGTCCATGAAATCATTAAGTTACCTTGTCCCTTGCTTTACCAACATGAGGGTTTGTGACTCCTTGAACTAGTGCAAGATGTGGAAGTTGATTGCACTTGTTCTTGCCATAATGATATGAGTGAAGAATGTTGGCGGAGTCACCCTCAAGAACTCTCTAGTTCTTCTTCTTCGGGATCCACATCATCTTGATGGGAATCCTTGGAGTTGTAGTTGTACTTGATCAAGTAGAACTTGACGTAGTCTTGGGAACCCACTTGAACGAGGCCTTAGGTGCTTCTTCAAATGCATCAATCTCTTCTTGAAGCTTGTCCTTGCCTTTGTTCTTGTGGTCTTGAGGTGGAAGATCATCTTGTGCTTGTGTTCCCTTGAAGGAAGTAGGATCATACTTCTCTTGTTGAGGAACAAACTTCGTCTTGGGGTATTGATCTTCTTCCCGCTCAACTCCATTGGCATTGAACTTTCGTTCAAAACCAACATCTTGATTCTTCCGGTGCCTTCCTTGCTTGCGTACAATTTCCTCGAATTGCTTACTCCCGGCAAGGCTCTTGTAAACACCTTTCTCTATAATTCCCTTCAATAAGATATTTTCTTGCTCAAGTGTAACTTGGCTAAGAGAATCATTAGTGGAATCAAGAGAACTGCTAGAAGCAACAATATTGGATTTGTCATTATTATTGTTACTACTAGAGGAAGTATCTTTCTTGTACTTGTTACTAGACTTGACTTGAGGCATGTAAGTAGATAAGACTAAACGCTTGGCAATGTAAGAAGAACTTTTCTTACGGAATCATCATTGATTGCCTTTAAGAACTCATGCTCTTGCTCAAGATTGAGCTTTTCAAAGCGTAACTTCTCATGAGCCCTTAAAAGTTCTCGATGATCTTCGAAGATAGTTTCATGAGCCAACTTAAGAGTGTTTAGTTCTTTAGTTAGAAGCTCAATCTTCTCCTTATCATTGTCATTTGTTTTATCTTGATTAGCATGATTAATTGACGTTTCATCATAGTATTCATCACTAGAGTTGTCAACAAGTAAATCATCATCCACAAGCAAGTCATCTTCATCACTATTGAAATCAACATACTCAGGATGTGTTACCTTTGGACCTTTGGCCATGAAGCATCTTCCAATTCCTTCATTTGGTGAATCAAATATGTCGTAGGAGTTGGTTGACACAAGTTCTAGACCGGCAACACCTTCATCTTGAGTATATTCCGAGTCGGAGTGATAGCTTCTCTCGGAGTGATTGTCGGAGTCGGAGCCAGATACCCATTCACCAACATGAGCTTGATGTCTTCATTTTGTGTAGCTCCTTGATGACTTGTCCTTCCTTTCCGAATCCTTGCTTCTCCGTGAGGGTCTTCATTCATAACGATCATCTCTACTCCTCCTCTCTCTTGGTGGTGATTCTTCTCTTTTGCTTCTTCTTCTTGGAGAATCTTCTCTTCTTTTGTAGGGTGCCGTACACTCATTGGAATAGTGTCTGGGTCTCCCACAATTGTAGCAATTGTGCTCTCAACTAGAAGATCTTTTGTCATTGTAAGACCTTGACTTGGAGCTTCTTTCTTTGCTTCTACTCTTGTAGAATTTGTTGAAGTTTTTCACCATTAAGCTCAATTCTTCATTGAAGGTTTGTTTCTCACTTGATGATGTGGGGGCTTCACTTGAGGCTTTGTAAGCACCACTTGACTTGTTGTGAAGTTCCTCCTTATCCTTGAGTGACATCTCATGAGCAACAATTCTTCCAGCGACTTCCGTTGGCTTGAGATCTTTGTAGTTTGGCATCATTTGGATGAATGTGCACACGGTATCATACTTTCCATCCAATGCTCTTAGGATCTTCTTGATGATGAATTTGTCGGTCATCTCTTCACTCCCTAAGCCGGCAATCTCATTTGTGATAAGAGCAAGCCTAGAGTACATTTCAGTGACACCTTCACCATCCTTCATTTTGAACTTGTCAAGCTGACTTTGGAGCACATCCAACTTGGATTCCTTGACGGATTTGGTACCTTCAAGCATATCAATCAAAGTATCCCAAATTTCCTTTGCATTCTCAAGACGGCTGATTTTGTTAAATTCTTCGGGGCACAATCCGTTGAAGATGATATCACAAGCTTGAGCGTTGTATTGCAGAATCTTCAATTCTTCCGCATTAGCTTCACGGTTCGGTTCTATCCCATCAAAGAATTCACCTTGCAAGCCAATACAAATAATTGCCCAAACAGCGTGGTTATGTCTGAGAATATGCATTTTCATCTTATGTTTCCAACTAGCAAAATTAGTGCCATCAAAGTAAGGACCTCTACGGTGATAATTTCCCTCGCTAGACGCCATACTCTCCTAGGTTGTGAAACCAAGGCTATGACCACCAAAAGCTATGGCAATAAAAGTAAATGGATACCAAAGCTCTGATACCACTTGTAGGACCTTGAAGTATGTCTAGAGGGGGAGGGTGATTAGACTACTTGACCAAATAAAAACTTAGCCTTTTCCTAATTTTAGTGTTTGGCAGATTTTAGATATCTTAGGGCAAGTCAAGCAATCATCACACAATTCCAAGCAAGCATGCAAAGATTATATAGGCAGCGTAAATTAAAGCATGCAACTTGCAAGAAAGTAAAGGGAAGGGTTTGGAGGATTCAAACGCAATTGGAGACACGGATGTTTTTTTGGCATGGTTCCGATAGGTGGTGCTATCGTACATCCACGTTGATGGAGACTTCAACCCACGAAGGGTAACGGTTGGGCGAGTCCACGGAGGGCTCCACCCACGAAGGGTCCACGAAGAAGCAACCTTGTCTATCCCACCATGGTTGTCGCCCACGAAGGACTTGCCTCACTAGCGGTAGATCTTCACGAAGTAGGCGATCTCCTTGCCCTTACAAACTCCTTGGTTCAACTCCACAATCTTGTTGAGGCTCCCAAGTGACACCTAGCCAATCTAGGAGACACCACTCTCCAAGAAGTAACAAATGGTGCATTGATGATGAACTCCTTGCTCTTGTGCTTCAAATGATAGTCTCCCCAACACTCAACTCTCTCTCATAGGTTTTGGATCTGGTGGAAAGAAGATTTGAGTGGAAAGCAACTTGGGGAAGGCTAGAGATCAAGATTCATATGGTAGGAATGGAATATCTTGGTCTCAACACATGAGTAGGTGGCTCTCTCTCAGAAATGGTAAGTTGGAAGTGTAGGTTTGGTCTGATGGCTCTCTCCACGAATGAAGAGGAGGTGGTGGGGTATATATAGCCTCCACACAAAATCTAACCGTTACACACAATTTACCAAACTCGGTGGGACCGATTCAACAGACTCGGTCGGACCGATTTAGCAAACCTAGTGAACGTCAGGATTTTCGGTGGGACTGACATGCAACTCGATGAGACTGATTCGGTTAGGGTTAGGGCATAACGTAATCTCGGTAAGACCGATTACACAAACTCGGTGAGACCGATTTTGGTAATAAGCTTTCCAGAGAGTTGGTCAAGTAAACTCGGTGGGACCGATTTGCTCTTTTCGGTGAGACTGAAATGTTACAAAAGGGAAACAGAGAATTTACATTGCAATCTCGGTGGGACCGATCGCTCACTTCGGTTAGACCGAAACGTTACAAAGGGAAACAAAGAGATTACAATCCCATCTCGGTGAGACCGAGATCCCTATCGGTAAGACCGATTTGCCTAGGGTTTGTGGCAGTGGCTATGACATTTGAAATCGGTGGCGACGGATAGAAAGAATTGGTGTGACCGATTTTGGCTTTAGGTTTAGGTCATTTGTGGATGTGAGAAAGTAGCTGAGGGTTTTGGAGCATATCACTAAGCACATGAAGCAAGAGGCTCATTAAGCAACACCTCATCCCTCCTTGATAGTATTGGCTTTTCCTATAGACTCAATGTGATCTTGGATCACTAAAATATAAAATGAAGAGTCTTGAGCTTTTGAGCTTGAGCCAATCCTTTGTCATTAGTATTTTGAGGGATCCACTTTCATCATCCATGCCATGCCAATCATTGAGCTTTCCTGAAATAATAGTCTTGGAATAGCATTAGCTCAATGAGCTATATGTTGTTATGAATTACCAAAACCACCTAGGGATAGTTGCACTTTCAATTTTGAAGAAGGTAGGTCCCATGAAGTGGACTCCCGAAGAATATGCAACTTTGCAAGAGTTGAAGGCCTACCTGTCTTCTGTGCCTGCCCTGGTTGCACCCAAACCCTATGAGCCGCTGTTGTTATACTTAGGGGCAACCAACCAAGTGGTCAGTGCAGCCTTGGTAGCACAGCGAGAAGTGAATGAGGAAAAGAGTTGGCACAGGCCAATAGAGTCAGATAAGGATCAAAACAGCAGTGGGCACGACAACGAGGATAACCCCAAGGACGTAGCAAGGAAGAAAGTGGTGCAGCGCCCAGTGTATTTCATCAGCTCCTTGTTACAGGGGGCCAGATCGAGGTACTCTGGCATGCAAAAGTTGATTTTTGTTCTCATCATGGCCTCAAGGAAACTACGCCACTACTTCCAAGCCCATGGGATCACAGTTGTTACTCGTTTCCCGTTGCAACGGATACTCCTAAACCCAGAGGCTACCGGCAGAATAGTGGAGTGATCTTTGGAGCTATCCAGGTTTGGTTTGAAGTTTGAGAGTACATTAACTGTCTAGAGCAAGGCATTGCCAGAGTTTATTGCAGAATGGACGCCAACCCCAAACGAGGAAGTGAGATAGATAGTTATCCCCGGCAAGGAATCACCCCAAGAATGGATTACGTACTTTGACGGTGCTTTTTCCCTGCAAGGTGCAGGGGCTGGCATGCTTCTTGTCGCCCCCTTCGGGGAGCACTTGAAGTACGTCGTCCAGATGCATTTTGCCTGGGAAGAAGCCACCAACAATACAACAAAGTATGAAGGGCTCCTTGCAGGGCTCAGGATTGCAGCAGAATTGGGAATCAAGAAGCTGATCATTCAAGGAGATTCATAGTTGGTGGTGAGGCAAGTCAACAAGGATTATCAAAGTCCATTGATGGAGGCCTACGTAGAGGAAGTGAGAAGATTGGAGGAGCACTTTGACAGATTGCAAACAGAGAACGTACCCCATGCGGAAAATAGCATAGCTGATCAACTATCAAAGTGTGTTGCGCAGAAGCTTCCTGTGGAACCAAGGACTTTTGTTCTCCGTCTTACTCAGCCCTCCGTATCCCAAACAACAATGGCCCGAAAGAGGAGAAAGTTGGACACTGGTAAGCCTCTCCCAGTAGAGCCGTCCGCTCCCCGGCAAAGACCCTGCCGGAAACAACTCCCCGCAGTCTGCCAGACCGCCCCCTCGAGCCGGCCCATGGACCCCACGTACAAGGCTGGTGCTCCTACAGCAGAGGAGGTGCCGCTACTCCTCGTTGCCGAGCCTCAGGCTCCAACTTGGGCAAGGCACATTGTCCGCTTCCTCCAAATGGGAGAGCTTCCCGGTTATCAAGACGAAGCTGAAAAAGTAGCCCGGAGGGCTAGTATGTATCTATTTGTCGATGACACTCTATACAGAAGGAGGCCTAATGGTTGAAGTGCGTCTGCCGGGAAGAAGGAAAGGAACTGTTGGCTGAGATACACAAAGGAATGTGCAGCTCCCACATTGGATCAAGGGAAAAGCATTCCAGTAAGGATTCTATTGGCCCACGGCCCTCCAAGATGCGGTCGAGCTAGTCACTAAGTGTGAAGCCTGCCAGTTCCATTCCAGGAAAACCCATCTGCCTGCCCAAGCACTTTAGACAATCTCTCTATCATGGCCATTTTCGGTCTGGGGGCTTGATATCCTCGACCCCTTCCCCCGAGCAATTGGGGGCTTTGAATTCTTGTTCGTTGCCATCGACAAGTTTACAAAGTGGCTGGAAGTGACTGCCATGAGAAACGTGACTGCTTAGTTGGCTATCAAGTTCTTGAAAGATCTGGTGTGTCGTTTTTGAGTTCTGGCAAGGATCATCACCGACAATGGCACCCAGTTCATGAGGCGCGCCCTCATGCAACATGTTCATGCCCTCGGATGCAAAATCTCATTTGCCTCTATGGTACACCCCTGGAGCAATGGACAAGCTGAGAGGGCGAACGCTAAAGTGTTGTGTGGAATCAAGACAAGAACCTTTGATACGCTGCAGAAGCATGGCGGGCGGTGGGTCGAGGAGCTGTCGGTGGTTCTCTAGTCCCTCAGAACGACACTAAACCGAGCCACCGGGCAGACTCACTTCTCTCTGGTCTATGGGGCAGAAGAAGTTATCCCCACGGAACTCATTTACGGGTCGCCTCGAGTAATTGCTTACGATGAAGTCGTGCAAGATCAGCACTGGTGTGACAATGCTGTGCTACTCGAGGAGAACCGTCTCCGGGCTGCTACGCGTGCTGCACGCTATCAGCAAGCCCTGCGTCCCTATCATAGCTGCAAGGTTCATGCCCGGTGTTTTGAGGAAGGTGACCTTTTTCTTAGGCGCGTTCAGTCTGCCAAGGGTACACCCAAGTTGTGACCAAAGTGGGAAGGCCCTTACCGGGTAGTACGAGTCACCAGACCCGGCGCAGTCCGTCTAGAGACCGGGTTTGCACTCTGTTGCAAAACTCATGGAATATTGAGCATCTCCGCAAGTTCTACCCGTAAGGCGTGGGGCTATCGGGCCTTGCCCGACAACCACCCATTTGTAAAGGACTTGCCTCAGCTGCATGTAACCCCTTGTACAAAGCTGGGGTGATGACCCCGTGCAAGAGAAAATAAAGAAGCACTGTAGGGGACCCCCAACCTAGATTGCATGCATGCATGAGCATTTGAGATCACTACGTAAGCATTTCATGAGCATCTCCATATGCATATAGATAGGACCGCATCCTGCATTCATTCTCATCTACATGGAGTTGTAGGTTCTTGCCATGAACTTGGCTTCGACAAAGGGTTGAGAAGGTTGCCCGGCACTGCGATCTCCGGCAAGCCAAAACAGATAAGTTCTACCTCTTGTCCATTCGTGGCCTGTAAGCTATAACTTAGGCATTAGAAAACCTCGCCGCCTATTCTTAGACTTAGGTGCTCCCATTCCCGACTCGAACGCTGCTTCGATCAGGATGGTTGCATTGGCCTTTGGTAGAAGGAAGTTGGCGGGGGGCTGGTCCCTTTGTCTGTAACCCGACAGATGTGGCTCTCCGGCAGACAAAAAGGGTGCCGGCAAGATAGCCTGCCGGGAAAAACTCATTTATTTACACTAAAGAGGCATCTCACCGCTGCATGGACATATACATGCACGGGTTCCCGACAAGGTTTATCTTTTTCATTAACATGCTGATACAAGCACAAGCATTACAGAACTCGAACATGGACACGAGAGATTACATTATTTTAATTAGAATTTCGCCAGTGCCTATAGATTTAAGATTTAAAAAAGATAAGTGCCCCGTGATCTCCTCTTTTTGTTTTCCCTCCCCCAGGCACTACGGTGGAAGGAGGAAAAGATGAGAAAAGCGCCCGGGCGGGAACCCATCTCGATCCCGTCGCAGCCCGCCAGGAGGTGGCCGAACGAGGTTGGGGCTGGCGAAGGTGTGGAGGAGAAGCGTAGGAGTGGGGCGGGGCACCCCCGGCTACCCCCACCAGCGAGAAGACCCGGCTCGAGCCCTAGTGGGGCCATCCACAGGGGCTCGGTCGGGAGATCACCGGAGGAAAGGAGGAAACGCCGGGAAGACCTCCCTCCCCGGCTATAGCCCAAAGAGGCTGGTGATGATGGTGCCGGGGAGGGAAGGGAAGGACGGAAGATGAAGCGGCATGTCGTCGGTCGGATGCGAAGGCATCCACACCATCGTACTCCGACCTGGCCCTTTGCCACTCACCGCCTCCGCCTCCCCACGTTTTCTCTCCATCACCGCCGCTCCCGGGAAGCGCCAAAACTCCAGTCTGACGCCCCTTCCGGAGAGACGACGAGCGGCCAAGATGGCCAAGGGGCGAGAGGTGCACCGCTCCCCTCCTCGGCGGGCAGGAAGGCGCACCCCTCATCGACATCAACCCCAGTTCCAAGGAGAGGGGTCGTACTAGGATTTCCAATGGTCCCGAGCCCTTCACCTTGGACTCGGACCAAGCTCACTCCCCGAATGCCATCACCCTTGCTCGGCATCATCAACCCAAAGCAAAAGCCTGGGGGCCAGCCCCAGGTTCTCCCTTCTAGCATATCCAAGATGGAGTAATGCAAAGGAGAAGAGGAGTGCACACGAATTCCTCCACTCCTCCACTGCTCCTTCTTTTATAGGCAAGCGGGGGCTGGCTTCGCAACGGGTGACCACCACCCTCCTCCACCAATTCAAGGAAGCTGGGCCCTCGCCATTATGCTCTCCCACACCACGCGCCTCTGTTACCTACCCCGCGCGAAGCATGCGGCGTACGTGGCTAAGGATAAGGGCGCGATGGGAAGAGTGAATTGGCAGTTTCTACCCCGTGTGTTATAGTCATTCACGGGCCATTACTGGACCAACCCCACCACTATTGGCTTTGCAAGACGCGTGGGGAAACCGGAAACCGGCCCAAAATCAAGACTAATGAAGAAGCAAAGAATATCTCAGAAGACCAGCTTCTTTAGTAGCTCTGCCTGTCCACTTGTTAGGCCCTACCCCGACGACGCTCGGTAGCACGTTCGGGGTAGGCCCGGGGGCTTTTATCGGTGCAACAGACCCTAGGTCTATTGCCCTGACTGTGCACAGGCATGATGACCCACAAGTGCAGGGGATCTATCGTAGTCCTTTTGATAAGTAAGAGTGTCGAACCCAACGAGGAGCTGAAGGAAATGATAAGCGGTTCTCAGTAAGGTTTTCTCTGCAAGCACTGAAATTGTAGGTGATAGATAGTTTTGTGATAAGATAAATAGTAACAAGCAACAAGTAAATAAAATAAATAAAGTGCAGCAAGATGGCCCAATCCTTTATGTAGCAAAGGATAAGCCTGGACAATTTCTAATAATGAGAAAGGAGCTCCCGAGGACACATGGGAATTATCGTCAAGCTAGTTTTCCTCATGTTCATATGATTCGCGTTCGATACTTTGATAATTTGATATGTGGGTGGACCGGTGCTTGGGTACTGCCCTCACTTGGACAAGCATCCCACTTATGATTAACCCCTATTGCAAGCATCCACAACTACAAAAGAAGTATTAAGGTAAACCTAACCACAGCATTAAACATATGGGTCCAAACCAGCCCCTAATGAAGCAATGCATAAACTAGAATTTAAGCTTCTGTCACTCTAGCAACCCATCATCTACTTATTACTTACCTATGCCTTCCTCTAGGCCCGAATAATGGTGAAGTGTCATGTAGTCGACGTTCACATAACACCACTAAAGGAAAAGATAACATACATCTCATCAAAATATCGAACGAATACCAAATTCACATGACTACTAATAGCAAGACTTCACCCATGTCCTCAGGAACAAACGTAACTACTCACAAAACATATTCATGTTCATAATCAGAGGAGTAATAATATGCATTAAGGATCTAAATATATGATCTTCCACCAAGTAAACCAATTAGCATCAACTACAAGGAGTAATCAACACTACTAGCAACCCACAGGTACAAATTTGTGGTTTTGATACAAGATTGGATACAAGAGATGAACTAGGGTTTTGAGAGGAGATGGTGCTGATGAAGATGTTGATGGAGATTGACCCCCTCCCGATGAGAGGATCGTTGGTGATGACGTTGGTGATGATTTCCCCCTCCCGTAGGGAAGTGCCCCCGGCAAAACAGCTCCGCCAGAGCCCTAGATTGGTTCCGCCAAGGTTCCGCCTCGTGGCGGCGGAGTTTCGTCCCGTAAGCTTGCCCACAATTTTTTCCAAGGTAAAAGCCCTCATATAGCAGAAGAAGGACACCGGGGGGCCACCAGGGGGGCCAGGAGATAGGGGGTGAGGGACTCCTGGACTAGGGGGTGTCCGGACAACCGGACTATCGATATCCGCCGGACTCCAAGACTACGAAGATAGAAGATTGAAGACTCCGGCTCGTGTCCGGATGGTACTTTCCTTGGCGTGGAAGGCAAGCTTGGCAATACGGATATGTAGATCTCCTACCATTGTAACCGACTCTGTGTAACCCTAGCCTCCTCCGGTGTCTATATAAACCGGAGGGCTTTAGTCCGTAGGACAACATACATTATATCAATCATACCATAGGCTAGCTTCTAGGGTTTAGCCTCCTTGATCTCGTGGTAGATCCACTCTTGTAATACCCATATCATCAATATTAATCAAGCAGGACGTAGGGTTTTACCTCCATCGAGAGGGCCCGAACCTGGGTAAAAACATCGTGTCCCTCGTCTCTTGTTACCATCCGCCTAGACGCACAGTTCGGGACCCCCTACCCGAGATCCGCCGGTTTTGACACCGACATTGGTGCTTTCATTGAGAGTTCCTCTGTGTCGCCACCGATAGGCTCGATGGCATCTTCAACCAACAACGCTGTCCGTGTGAGACTTTTCTCCCGGACAGATCTTCGTATTTCGGCGGCCGCCTGCGGGCCAATTCATTTGGCCATCCGAGCAGATCGAAGCTACGCCCCTGCCGTCGAGTCAGATTTGGAAGCTTAAACTTCACGGCCGATGTCGCGGAGACTTGATCTTGACGGACTCAAGCCATAGCCGAGCGCCCGACCGTGTGACGATGGGCATGATCTAGCTCGCCGCCAAACGGTGCCTTGGTGGCGCCTGCGGATCTGCTTCGCCACTAGCCCGAGCCGATCGCCCGGATCGAGGGCGGTGGATAGACGCGCCCTACAGGGCTTCAACATCCACGGCGATGGGCGAACACTAATCTTGTCCCCAACGAAACTTCGTGATTCCGGGCGCCGGACTCCTTGCGGACTCGGACCTCCCGCGCCTACCAATCGATCCGGTTGGGCGCGGTTATGGAATTCACCGCCATGACATCTTTCAATACTCGCCTTATGGCGATATCCTGAATTCACTGAAGCATCTCTCGTTATCAGGAGAGTCCTGGCGGACTATGGCCAGAGGGCTGGGGAGTGCGGACGGCGAAGAAATTCATATCCCACCCACCACCCACTTTGTAGCCACCGCCGATTTATCTAACCGACATGCTATACTACGACTCCGAAGACATTGACGCTATGGACGACGATGCCGGAGACGAAGAAAAAACAGAGCTTATACAGCACGACAGGACCACCTCGTCGCATGACATATATATGGTGGACACCCCAAAGGGGAGCGACAACGAGGACCAACGGGCCGCGGCAGAAGATGACCCCGCCGATAAACGACCAAAACGACGGCGTAGACGCCGCTCTAAGTCCCGCCTCGACGACAACAACGCTCCCAAGGAGCCCGCGATACGGCAGGGCTCACAATCGGACGACGAACACGCAAATAAGCAACCGTCCGAACATGACGAGTCAGATAATCAATCCAAGCCCGGCGAGAACAACAGTCCGGACGACCGTATGCCGGACACGTCACGGAGAGTAAGAACTTCGGAAAAGACTCACAAGATCTGCAAGAAGCCTGAAGAAGGAAAAACGGAGGCTCAAAACAGCGGAAGACACACTCAGAATGAGATGGAGCAAAGTGCTCAAAACCGCAGATAAGTACGGCAATGGCCACCAATCAAAGAGCTACCCGAAGCGCAAGCTACTACCAGAATTCGACAAGGAAGCCATAGAGCCCCCACCGTCCAAAAATAAAGGGGCCGCCTGGTTGGATAGACGGCCAGATGATAGGCCAAATTCTGACAGCGGTGCTACACATAAACCAACCAACGAACTTGGAAGGATAGATGGCCCAGCCAGATCCATCTACGGGCCAAAGGAGAAGGCCCCAGGAAGCAAGGCAACACGTCAAGTGTCCCATGATAGCGGCACACACAAATACAGGGGCGCCACACACCCACTATGTTTCACCGATGAGGTGCTGGACCATGAATTCCCAGCGGGATTTAAACCCATAAACATAGAGGCCTACGATGGAACAACAGCACCACAGTCTGCGGATAGAAGATTATATACTACATATACATATGGCGGAGGAGACGATCTCCACGCCATAAAATACCTACCCTCAAGCTCAAAGGGCCAGCCCGGCACTGGCTCAAAAGCCTCCCAGAAAACACTGTTGGAAGTTGGGAAGAGCTCGAGGACGCGTTTAGAGCAAATTTTCAAGGGACTTATGTCCGTCCTCCGGATGCAGATGATCTAAGTCATATAACTCAACAGCCCGGAGAGTCAGCGCGGAAATTCTGGAACAGGTTCCTTACGAAAAAGAACCAAATAGTCGACTGTCCGGACGCCGAAGCCTTAGCAGCTTTCAAGCACAATGTCCGAGATGAATGGCTCGCCAGGCACCTCGGTCAAGATAAACCGAGGACAATGTCCGCACTAACAAGCCTCATGACCCGCTTCTGTGCGGGCGAGGATAGCTGGTTAGCACGATGCAGCACCAGCGACCCAAGTACATCCGAGATAAGAGATGGAAATGAAAAATCACGGCGCAGAAAAGAGCAGAGCCGGAATAAAGAGAGAGGCCCAAAGAGCGCGGCAGTCAACGCCGGATTCAAAAGCTCGTGACCCAATACTAAGACACAACCTCTTAAGGATGACAATGACGAATTGTCCAGCTTAAACAAGATTTTGGGTCGGATATGTCAAATCCACAGTACCCCCGGAAGGCCTGCAAATCACACCCACAGGGATTGTTGGGTTTTTAAACAGTTCGGCCGACTAAATGCCGAACACAAGGGGCTCGACGCGTCAAGCGAAGAAGATAAACCCCACCAGCAGGGCAACAGAAAACAAAAGACTTTCCCACAAGGGGTCAAAGCAGTAAACTCACTTCATGTGATAACACGGAAAAATAGTGCGGCACTTTCTAAAAAGAGCTTCGCCTGGTCCAACCCAGCAGACCGTAGAGATTGGATATCAAAACCAATCACCTTCGACCACCTGGACTATTCCAGAAGCGTTCGAAATGCGGGACGGACTCCCCTGATATTGAATCCCATAATAGACGGATTACAATTTACTAACGTCTTAATGGATGGAGGCAGTGACTTAAACCTGCTATATTCAAACACAATCCGTAGGATGGGGATAGACCCAACCAAAATCCGACACAGCCGCACTTCCTTCAAAGGAGTGACGCCAGGCCCTCGCGCCAAGTGCACAGGCTCTATATTACTAGAAGTCGTGTTCGGATCGCCGAACAATTTTCGAGGCGAAAAATTAATTTTCACATCGTCCCATTTAAAAGTGAATATCAAGCACTCTTGGGATGAAAGGCTTTTGTCCGCTTCAACGCCATACCGCATTACGCGTCTCTTACACTCAAGATGCCCGGTCCGCGTGGTGCCATTTCAGTGCGAGGGTCACTTAAGGACCCTGGACTCGGATAGACGAATCCGGCCTTAGCGGGCTAGGGGCTCCCTAGCCGCATACCCCTTCACAGGGGGCTGTGCGCACAAAAATCGCGGTTTCATATAAACCTTGCTTTAATTATTTATATTTCTTATTTTACATATTTTTCGCACGAATTGTTCTTAAAAACTAAACGTTCCTCTCTTTCTACAGATGAACAACGTGCATACCGCCGAGGATAACGGCGCCGCGGAGACACAAGCAGAGCGTGCGATGAGGGACCCGTTGCAAGGATTCTTTTCAGATTAAGACCCTTCGTAAACCTTTTTTACTGTCTCTTGTTGTTATTCTCCCTTGGTTTCCTCCTATAGCCAAAGCGGAGCCTGACGCTTTGGCATCGGCCACGTCAGAAGACCATGCCCGTACCTGGACACTGGGGGCTTAGGGCATCGTTCTGCCCGTTATTATAAAGACCGAACACCTTAGGGAGTGTTCGGCGTCTCGAGTTAGGCATTATATGCATCAGCTCCGAATCTGTCTTTGGTCAAATGTTGGGTTTGCCCGGCTCTTGTGTTTTGCTGCCTTACGTTCCGTATCATCGCTAACGCGCACCAGGAGAACCATCGCGATTGTGCCCCGGTTAATTTGGCGAGCACCTCGATGAAAGCCAAAACCGATCATCATGCTACAAATGAGAGTCTGGTCGACCACTCAATCGACTATCGGAATGTTTAGAATTCCCGCTTTGTGAAGGACCATTTCGGTCAGCACATCGCACCCGAATCCGGAGATGTGCGGTGCCACCAGGCTATATCGTAGCCCCACCCTCGAGCTCCACGCTAAGTGAAAGTGATAAAGCATTATAGTCCGGATTGCCTAGTTCGCTACGCTACCACCTCCTCAAACAGGACCGAGACGTCGGATTAAGTTTGAAAACGCGCTATTTTTGCGAACACCCCGCACTCTGTGCGTGAAATGAAGCCAAGACTGCAATCTTTCAAGTTATACAAGAGTATCGTAAATGGCCGCTGAGAAGTTTTCCTACTTGGGGCGCACAAGTATAAAAGCAGTTATAACATAATCATTGATTTACAAGCTAATCGTTCATTTGAGCGTGATATTTTCGAGCACTGCGACTCTATTATCTGAGCGCCACGCATAACTTCCCAGTAGTGCTCGGCGAGGAGCCGTTTTCATCCGAACCTGGCGGCAACAGCGGTGGCATCCATCTCCGGACAATGCGCCTTCACGTGCAAGAGCCATCCGCTACCCTCGATGCAGGCCGACCGCTTCATCTCCTTTATATGGCACCGCTCCAAGGAATTGCTGCGAAGGCAAGTAGCTCGTCGCCTTGGACCTCTCGGCGGACATGGGCCACGATGTCAGTCATGGCAAGTCCGGACAATCTATTTAGCTCAGCCCATTCGGCCAACCGGTCCGACAACGGAAGTGAGCGATCCGGACTGTGGAATTGAGACCAATATAGCTTTTCCGTCTCATGATCCTCCTGGCTCCGGAAGTGCTTAACGGCATCAGCCGCACTTGCAGCTAAGTCCATATCTGGATCGCCGGACTCCAAACCGCTCAAATAGAGCATACTTTGCATCCATAAACGGCGACGCATCGATAAGGCTTGCCACCACGATCTCTCGCCTGGCGCGGTTCCTCCTTCATAGCCCGCATTGCGAGCGGGCATCCTTAACCGGCGGTAGCCTTCTTCGAGTCTTCTGCTCCAATAAGCGCTCCTTTTCAAGAGCCTCATTGCGGTCGGTAGCATCCTTTAATTTCATGGCCAATTCGCCACTCCGCCTAGCTTAGGCGGTCGCAGCCTTTTTCGACTTTCAACTCCTCGGCCGCCCTCGAGGCAGCCGCGTCACTCGCCGGGCTTGCTCCTTAGCTAGAGCAAGTTCGCCCAAGGCTCACCACAGCAGCAAACCATCATCTCTGAACAGCATATAATTTATCAGAGGCGGGCTTTGACCCCCTTAATAAAGCGACTGCAGAGAACTCTTTTGCCTTGCGACTCGTCAAGTCGCCTGTTGACAAGTGCGATGTCCTCATCTGCCAAGTCAAGTTGCCGAGTTAATTCGGCAAACTCACTAGTCCGGCTAGCCCCCGGACCATCCGCCACCTGCATAGGAATGACGGAATTAATTACTTTAGATTTCGATCCTCGGTACGCTGTCGTTTCCAACAACCTACTGAGTCTCAGGGGCTACTATCTATACAGGGCGCATTGTTATATGCAAAACTGTTAAAAGACAAAGGGGTGCGTTATTCTCGCATACCTCAAATCCCGCCAGCAAACTCATGGCGGCATTCATAATCCGCTTTCGCGGATTTAAATCCTTCAATCACCATACGCATCAACGCACGGTGATCTTCTGAAATGGACGCCCTCTCAAGCAGACTCTTCAGTTCTCCTGGCCGGACACTAGTGGGTGCCGAACTCTTTGGCCCCTCCGGACTCGGGGATACCCTCCATGACGACACTTCGGGCTCGCCTGCCTCATTTGGCGGTGCTGCGGACGGAGGCGTATCGCTCTCCATCATCTCCGGAAGAAGGTCCCCCGAAGATGAACTCATCTGAGAAGGCTGCAGATCCGAACTGCAATATAAATATTTCGGTTACCCACAGAAGCACAAATGAAGGTATTTCCTTACTAATTAAACTTCCTCTTTCATACTCATGGCTCGTTGGAGGGCTGGTCCTTTGGCGATGATTGCGCGCCCGGATTCTCTCCGGACGCCGGACCCCCTGGTGAAGATCTCTTCCCACGCTTAGGGGCTTTGGCCTCCGGATCTTCGGAGGCGGTCCTCTTCTCCCCCTGAAGAGAGGGATTCTTGGTTCCCCCCTCTTCAGTCGCCCCTTTGGGCGAAATATTAGCTCCTCTATTTTCCCCGTCGCCCCCGTTGGTGGGCGCAACCTCCAACATTCTGACCAGCACGGGCTCCAGTGCGGTCTCTGGGAGGGGGGCCGGACATCTTATCAGCCTTGATCGCGCCACCCATACCTGTAAAGAACAAGGGGTCATGAGGCGAACTTTGGAAAGGCATACAAACAGAACGTCCGGACTCTGAGCTACTTACCTGAGTATCCGGGCGAATGCGGCTCAGGCCTGCGTCATCGGCTGAATCCGGACACGCCACTTGCGGTCCGAAGAACAACTTGTACATCTCCACGGGTGTCGCACCCATAAAGTGTTGGAGAATCGAGGTCCCTCGTGTTGAACTCCCATAGACGGAAGAGGACGGCGTTTGCAGGCGAAGATGCACGATTAGCATAACACGCATCACTTTGATCAGGTCGATCTCCCTCGCTTGGAGGTCTCGAATCCGGCCCTGCAATGAGGGCACGTCTTCGGACGGCCCCCAATTGAGCCCTTGGTTGACCCATGACATTAGCTGGCGTGGAGGTCCCGGGCGTAATGAAGGCGGCAGCTTCTTCCTGCTGCCCTTCGGAGCGGTGATGTAGAACCACTCCTGCTTCCACAGTCCGAGTTCCTCTTGGAAGGAACCCTCGGGCCACGGGGCATCGGCCTTTTGCTTATGGCCGCCCGCCGCAAGACTCAACTTGACGCCCCGATCATCTTGGCTCCACCTTGAAGGTCTTCACCATAGGCGAAGTGGGGAATGACGCGGAGGAAGGCTTCATGACGATAATGAATGCGGAGATGTGGAGGATGGACTCGAGCCAAGTCGTGAAAGTCCAGCCCATAGAAGAACAGAGCCCTCTCACGAAGGGATCCGTCGGGAAGCTTAAACCCGGCGGAGGTGGGATCTGGCACGCGTATTCACTGGGCTCGGGGGCGGGCACGGCCTGCCCTTGGGCAGGCAACCTGTGCAAAACCTCGTAGGCCAGGTACTTGGCTTCACGCAACTTCAATATGTCCTCCTCCGTGACGGAGGAGGGCATCCACCGCCCCGGAGGTCGGAGCGGACATGGTTGAGGATCCGGCGCTCGAATCTGAGGCTCGGGTGTTGGGCTGGGAGGCGGAGAAGAGATTCGATGCGAGATTGAAGAGCAAGGACAGGCCTTGGTCCTCTTATAAAGGGGAAAGAAATACCAAGGGCCGTCTCCGTGACCGTTTGAGATTCCCCTTCGATAGAGGAGGCGTGGCGACGGGAACGGTTGGGTTACCCACGCACGTATTGATGAGGATCCGGAATGAGGGAACATAATCTCTGCTTCAACAAGGCGTGCCAAGGAAACCGCTTAATAAGCGTCTTTGAGGTGGTATAGTAAAAACGATTCAAACAAAGGCTTGGTAGCGGTGTGATGTCACGCCGCGCGTGTCGTCGTGATTGAACTAAGTGAACATTTTATTCTCTCTACGGTGGAATGTGGAATTTATTTTGCGAGCCGGACACTATCTGGTGTTCATGATCTTCTCTCGATTATTCAAGGGAGGAACCCGCCTTGCAATGCCGAACATTGCATACGCCGGACTTATCGTCATTGAAGACCGGTTCGAGGGCTCTTGAGGAGTCTGGACTAGGGGTGTCCGGACAGCGGACTATCGATATCCGCCGGACTCCAAGACTACGAAGATAGAAGATTGAAGACTCCGGCTCGTGTCCGGATGGTACTTTCCTTGGCGTGGAAGGCAAGCTTGGCAATACGGATATGTAGATCTCCTACCATGACTCTGTGTAACCCTAG
The DNA here is from genome assembly GCA_021437245.1 of Aegilops speltoides. NCBI lineage: Eukaryota > Viridiplantae > Streptophyta > Magnoliopsida > Poales > Poaceae > Aegilops > Aegilops speltoides. Next base: position 338,183,077 of record CM038144.1, read on the forward strand.
CCTCCTCCGGTGTCTATATAAACCGGAGGGCTTTAGTCCGTAGGACAACATACATTATATCAATCATACCATAGGCTAGCTTCTAGGGTTCAGCCTCCTTGATCTCGTGGTAGATCCACTCTTGTAATACCCATATCATCAATATTAATCAAGCGGGGCGTGAGGGTTTTACCTCCATCGAGAGGGCGGAACACAGGTAAAACATCGTGTCCCTCGTCTCTTGTTACCATCCGCCTAGACGCACAGTTCGTGACCCCCTACCCGAGATCCGCCGGTTTTGACACCGACATGGGGGCATTCCCAGTAGGGGTGGGCGCGCCCCCCACCCTCCTGGACAGGGTGTGGGCCCCCTGGTGTATTTCTTCCGCTCAATAATTCTTATTAATTCTAAAAATAAGTTTCGTGGAGTTTCAGGATTTTTGGAGCAATGCAGAATAGGTTTCCAATGTTTGCTCCTTTTCCAGCCAGAATTCCAGCTGCCGGCATTCCCCCTCTTCATGGTAAACCTTGTAAAATAAGAGAGAATAGCTATAAGTATTGAGATATAATGTGTAATAACAGCCCATAATGCAATAAATATTGATATAAAAGCATGATGCAAAATGGACGTATCAACTCCCCCAAGCTTAGACCTCGCTTGTCCTCAAGCGGAAGCCGATATCGAAAAATATGTCCACATGTTTAGAGATTGAGGTGTCGATAAAAATAAAATACGGACATGAGGGCATCATGATCATTCTTATAACAACAACATAAATACATTTAATCATATGATTTCTTATGCTCAAGTAACAATCAATTCACAATGTCAAGTATGGTTCGAAAACTTCATTGTGAACTAACAAACTATAATCTCAGTCATTGAAGCAATTGCAATTTATCATAACATCAGAAAGAGTCAACAATAGAGCTTTTCAGCAAGTTCACATACTCAACTATCTTGTAGTCTTCTATAATTGCTAACACTCACGCAATACTTGTGGTTATGGAGTTTCAGCCGGACACTGAGAAAGATAGGGGCTTATTGTGTTGCCTCCCAATGTATTCACCTTTAGGTGATGTCAACAATAATAGCCCATGCTAACTTACATCCAATTGGATATATATGTCATGATCTTTCAAACACGAGGAGCTTGCCAAAAGTATAAAATGAAAAAGGGAAAGTGAGGATCACCTTGACTCAAGCATAAAATAAAAACATAAAGTAAAAGATAGGCCCTTCGCAGAGGGAAGCAGAGGTTGTCATGTGCGCTTAGGGTTGGATGCACAAAATCTTAATGCAAAAGAATGTCACTTTATATTGCCCCTTGTATGTGGACCTTTATTATGCAGTCCGTCGCTGGATTAACAGGAGCCCGTGGATGAACAATAGCTGGTGGAGGCAGGAGGGAGATGTCGTGGATGCACCGTCGCAGGTGGAGGCTGGAGGAGGTCAACGGTGGATGAACAGTAGCCCGTGGAGGCTGGAGCGAGGCGGTAGACGGTTGATGAACAGTAGACATGGAGTCCCATTTTGCGGTACTCCACACCCCTCCCGATGAACAGGACCCCTGTTTTGACCATAGAAGGTCAAAGAGAAGTCCATTTCCTCTGTTTTGCGATACACCACACTCCTCCCGATCAACAGCACCCCGTTTCGACCGTAGGATCTCGAATACAAGTCTGTTTCCTCTGTTTTGTGGTATGCCAGACTCTTCCCGATGAACAGGACCCCGTTTCGACCGTACGCGGTTGAAAACAAGGCCGTTTCCTCCGTTTTTGCGGTACGCCAGACCCTGTTCTGGCTGTTCCGTCCAAGCCAGTTGGCTCCCATTGAGCACGACCCATTCTGACCCAGTCTGTTGCCTCCCGATGAACAGGACATGTTCCGACCCAGTCACCTGGCTCTCGGCGAACACGACGCTGTTTCCTCCATTCTGACCCAGCCGGTTGGCTGCCGATGAACATGACGCAATTGCTGCCCTCCGCTACCTCTCCATGTACACGAGCCCTGGCCGTACATATGCACGAGTAGGCGTTTGAGAACTCGCCCGTATGTACGTACGTACGTGTACACGAGATAGATGGGACTGCCTGAACAGCTACCGCTCCTTACTGGGCCACGGTTCATCGTGGCAGAAAGACCGATGGACCAGTGTGTACGTACACGTTTGCGACCAGAATGACAACACTATGTAGCTTCGACCGGCTGGGTCCCGGCTATCAGGGAGGATAAGGAGGCACTTCCTTGCGTGTGAAGATGTAGCTGGTGGGTCCGAGCTGACAGGAGGGGTTCTTTTTATTTTTGCGCGTAATAAGGAGGCACTTCCTTGCGTGCGAAGATGTAGCTGGTGGGTCCATCTGTCAGCCTCACCGCATACAATCCTCTTCTGATGGTTGTCGTTCGTTAACCACATTGACCACGTCGTGCGGACAGCACCAGGCGGTGGACGACGGTGAGGCAGGGAATGACGCGGAGCCTGGGAACATGCAGAGGCAGTACAAGGGTTGAGTGGTTCGGCTGCGGTGTGAGGCTGCCGTCGCCGCAGAATAACAAGGGGTGTTGGTAAGTAGAGGGATGGTCTGGCCAGCGGTGGGAGTAGTAGGGGGTGGTGAGGCCTCTGTGGCAGCACAGCCGGCCACGGGAGGTAGGAGCACGAGGTGGTTTGGACGGCTGGAGCAAGAGAAATAAGAGGTTGAAGAAGAAGGAGGACCGTTGGATGTTAACAATCCAACGGTCACTGGTGATAGAATCATTTGTTGACTAAGTTGACAAAGCCCTCCGTATGCGTCAACTTAGTAGGGCCACAAATCAGCCTCCAAATCTGGTGGGCCCCAGCTGTCCTGGGGAGCACTCATTATTTTTCGCTTAATAAGGAGGCACTTCCTTCCATGCCAAGATATAGTTGGTGGGTCCTAGATGTCATTGGGAGGTACTTGCTTGCATGCGACCATGGACCATGTGGGTCCTAACTCTCAGCCTCTCCATGTACATCCCTCTTCCGATGTTGTCGTTTGTTGACAACGTTGACCACGCCGTGCCGAGAACACCAGCGAGATGGACGACCACGAGACCCAGGAAGGGAATGACCCGGAGGCGGCGAAGCCACAACAGTGGAGGGATGGGTGAGTAGAGGGATGGTCTGGCCAGCGGTGGGAGTAGTAGGGGGCGGTGAGGCCTGCACGACAGCACAACCGGCCACGGGAGGTGGGAGCAGGCCATCCCGCTGGCGCTGGATTTGGCGGCTGGAGCAAGAAGATCAGAGATTGAAGAAGCACGACGGCCGTTGGATTGACATCCAACTGTTACGTCTGTTGACCTATATAATAAGTAAAAAATTCTGGCATACGCGTCAACTTAATAGGCCCACAAGTCAGACAATTCCCTATTTTTTAAATAATTTACAGCTTATTGTAACTTCTTATGCAATTTATTGCAGTCCTTTTGTTTGTTGGCCAGAGCCAGTGTTAAAAATTTAAACGAAATTTCGCATATGTCGGTGGGGTCCAAACTATTTTTAATACCAAAATGTCGAGTCAGATTTAAAGTACTTTGAAGATATATTTAAATTAGGTTAAAGCCCAGTGAAATTGGAATCTGAAAATGTGAAAAAATTCAGAAATTATAAAGTAATTACCAATTTGTCGTCTGTTTTTTAGATTTACATCCCATTTTCATATTACTTTCAAGATTTGCAGCCGCCTTGAAGAGTTGCAGCCAATCAAGGCGTAGAAAAAAAAGTAGGCCTGGATTGGGTATTCTTCAGACAAAATAAAGTGGGCTCATTTTCAGAAAGGAAAAATAGCTGGACTGGTCATGTGGTGAACGTAAAATATAAGCCTGGGCTAGACGGGCCACGACCCAGTTGAAACCCTGCTCCGTCTCAACAATAACAAAAACAATACTGCTCGAGCAGCTACGTCCCAGGTGTCAGCCGATCTTGTGTTGTTATCTTGTATATTGACTATATACGTTGACAATATGGTGGGTCCCAGATGTCAGGGAAACCACTAGGAGGAAGCATTTTCTTTTTCTATACGTTGACAATGGAGAATATCAAAAAAATGAGTGACTTGCTTGTGTACGGCCATGGACATGATGGGTCCCTACTGTCATCCTCTCCACGTACAATCCTCTCCCGATTCCTCTTGTTTGTTGACCATGTTGACAACGCGAGAGGGCAGTGCCGCGGCGAGGGCACCAAAGCGCGCGGAGGATGATGGCGAGGCCTCGGGATGCCAGCGTTAACAATTTAGGAGACGGTTAGGCTGCGATGCGTGCGCTGAGGCACATCCAGTCGTAAGAGGCGGAAGCAAGCGGCCCCGCCGGCGCTGGTTTGGTTTTATCGGCTGGAAGAAGACGAGACTGAAGAAACACGACATACTGTAAAAGCAGAAGGAGTACTTAACAACCTTAACTGAAACCAACAGGGGCACTTAACAACCATAGCTGAAAGCAGTATGAGTACTTATACAGGTTCAACCATACAAAGCGGGCGTCGAAAAATGCTACTTTTCCTACAGGTAACCAAGGGTGAGGCCACCAAAGCCCCAGGAGAAGGCCCAGGCGCCAACCCGCGCATCCACAACCTTCTGAAAGTGGCTTCATCTTGCAATGTGGTCAATAGACAGGATATTTGCTTCAGAGCCATGGAAAAGCATGAGCATAACCTTTTGTTCGATTCTCCAAGATGGACGGGCCTTCATTATTTGACACCACCCATGAATAAGTATATTTTCACCTCCAAGGGGAATGGAGTAGGTCGACATAAACATCATGTTGTGACCAAGCGCAAGTATGACCCGACCATGGTCAGGCATTTGTATAGGCACAATAGAACTGGGCAGTTTCTGTTTCAAGAAGATCACAGTTGTAAAACTATGTATAAGCAAGAGTTTATGAACAAAATATATAATAGAAAACAGCTCGTACCATAAGTTTCTCGACACAGTTGGACCTGTTCAACATGTGCATCAGTGACACACATATCCCACGTGGCCTTCCACCATTGAAATGCCCGCTAGGACCTCAAGACGATCAATAAAGTGTAGGAACTTGTGGATGTCGTCCCAGTCAACTTTAGTGCCATCAGTAACAGCCGAATTCTTATAGAATAACAAACGAGTAGCATGCTTAACTTTGAAATAACCTACACGTGTCACCAATTATAAGAAATATTAGTTAGAAGTAGCATCTTTGAGAGAGAGAAGGGAATCACAAATCGTTGCTACTTCTAAAGTTAAGTTGTGATTAGTTAGACAGAATAGGTGGATTAAGAAGTAATCAAGGCAACAAGCAGGAACTAGATACAAAACTAACATGGATAAACTACTGGAACGACGTCGGGGTGAAAGATCATAGTGAAGATGAGACCAGTTCTGCTATTTCCATCAACATTCGTGCGCCGACTTTCAGTCTGTAACACTTGAGAAAGTTTATCCAAGTTCGGCCATAAAAAAAGCAGCGATCTTCTTGGTTCATGAACCCAACTCGGAACTTATATCCATGGCTTGTCTTCAATGTGACCATTAAACTGGTGTATTCAGTTATGGCAAGGCTGACCATCTTCAGAACATGTGTTCTGGCAAAGCAAGGAACGCACTACAGGAAACAATATATGAGAACACAATGTATTCGCTATCCAAATCTAGAAATAATTTCCTCCTTCAAGTCAGTGTTGACCATGGTACTAGTACCATTTATCCAAATATAGCAATCCAATTTTCCAAATTAGTTGACAACATGTTCAAAAAACCCCACCCTCCCGGATAGAAAAGAGGATTCTAGGAACATATTGTGCGCCTTTTAAAATCCTGTGTTAGGATGAGAAGGAACAAGTGTGGTGTCTCACCGAGGGTGCAGAAACCTGTAGGGTCCTTGAGGGAGTCCTGGACTAGGGGGTGTCCGGACAGCCGGACTATCATCGTCCGCCCAGACTCCAAGACTACGAAGATACAAGATTGAAGACTCCGTCCCGTGTCCGGATGGGACTTTCCTTGGCGTGGAAGGCAAGCTTGGCAATACGGATATGTAGATCTCCTACCATTGTAACCGACTCTGTGTAACCCTAGCCTCCTCCGGTGTCTATATAAACCGGAGGGCTTTAGTCCGTAGGACAACATACATTATATCAATCATACCATAGGCTAGCTTCTAGGGTTTAGCCTCCTTGATCTCATGGTAGATCCACTCTTGTACTACCCATATTACCAATATCAATGAAGCAGGAGTAGGGTTTTACCTCCATCGAGAGGGCCCAACACAGGTAAAACATCGTGTCCCTTGTCTCCTATTACCATCCGCCTAGACGCACGCTTGGGACCCCCTACCGAGATCCGCCGGTTTGACACCGCATTGGTGCTTTCATTGAGAGTTCCTCGTGTCGTCACCGATAGGCTCGATGGCTTCTTCAATCAACGACAACGCCGTCCTGTGGTGAGACTTTTCTTCAGATTCGGCGGCCGCGACTGCGGCTAATTCACTTGGCCATCTGGAGCAGATCGAAAGCTACGCCCCTGGCCGTCAGGTCAGATTTGGAAGCCTAAACTTCACGGCGGACATCCGCGAAGACTTGATCTTCGATGGATCCGATCCGCAGCTGAGCATGCCGCACTGTCGCGATGGGCATGATCTAACTCTGCCGTCGGACAGTACCTCGGAGGCCGCACACAAATCCGCTCCGACCCATAGTTCGGAGCCGATCTTGTAGATCGAGGACGGGTGGCTGGACACCGCCTCGGGAGCTGCAACTTCTACGACGATGGAGCCGAACACTGACCTCGTCCCTTATAAAGCTCGTGACTCCGAGGTGCCGGACTCCTTGCCGGACTCCGAACCTCCTGCGCCCCTGTCAATCGAATTCGATTGGGCGCCGATCATGGAGTTCACCGCTGCGGACATCTTTCAGCACTCGCCCTTTGGCGACATCTTAAATTCGCTAAAGTATCTCTCGCTATCCGGAGAGCCCTGGCCGGATTATGGCCAGGATGGTTGGGATGCGGACGACAAAGAAATTCAAAGCCCACCCACCACCCACTTTGTAGCCATCGCCGATTTATCTAACCGACGTGCTAGACTATGACTCAAGACATCGACGGTATGGAGGGCGATGGGAGACGATCAAGAACCAGCGCCACGAGCAATCGGAGGCCACCCCAACCCATGATGTATATATGGTGGATACCCCAAAAGGAAGCGATAACGAGGACCAACGGGGTGCGGCAAAGGATAATCCCGCCGATAAACAACCAAAACGGTGACGCAGACGCCGCACTAAGTCCCACCTCGACAACAACAACGCTCCTAATGACCCAGCAGTAGAGCAGGGCAAACCAGTGGACAACGAACATGCAACCAAGCAACCGTCCAAACAGGACGAATCAGATAATCAATCCATGCCCGGCGAAAACAACAGTCCAGACGACCTCACGCTGGACACACCACCGGAGAATAAGAGCCTTCGCAAAACACTCGTCGCCACTGCAAGAAGTCTGAAGAAGGAAAAACGGAAGCTCAAAATAGCGGAAGACATACTCAGAATGAGGTGGAGCAAAGTGCTCAAAACCGCAGACAAATACTGCAACGGCCATCAATCAAAGAGCTACCCGAAGCGCAAGCTGCTGCCAGAATTTGACGAGGAACCCATAGAGCCCCCACAATCAAAAAACAAAGAGGCCGCTGGCGGATAGACGGCCGATGATAGGCCAAAACTACAAGCGGCGCCAGCACACAAGCCGACTCATGATCTGGGAAAACAGATGGCCCAGCCAGTCCATTTACGGGCCAAAAGAGGGCCCGGAAGCAACACAACACGCCAAGTGTTCGAAGACAGCGGTACACCCAAATACAGGGGCGCCGAACACCCACTATGTTTCACCAATGAGGTGCTGGATCATGAATTCCCAGCAGGGTTTAAACCAATAAACATAAAGGCTTACAACGGAACAACAGACCCTGGAGTCTGGATAGAGGATTATATACTACACATACACATGGCTAGAGGAGATGACCTCCACGCCATAAAATATCTACCCCTCAAGCTCAAAGGGCCAGCTCGGCATTGGCTCAAAAGCTTCCCAGAAAACACTGTTGGAAGTTGGGAAGAGCTTGAGAACATGTTTAGAGCAAATTTTCAAGGGACTTATATCCGCCCTCCGGATGCAGACGATCTAAGTCATATAGCTCAACAGCCCGGAGAGTCAGCGCGCAAATTCTGGAACAGGTTCCTTACTAAAAAGAACCAAATAGTCGACTGCCCGGACGCCGAAGCCTTAGCAGCTTTTAAACACAACGTCCGAGATTTAATGGTTTCGCCAGACACCTCGGCCAAGAGAAGCCGAGGACAACGTCCGCGCTAACAAGCCTCATGACCGCTTTTGTGCGGGGAAGACAGCTAGCTAGCAAGATGCAGCACCAACGACCCAAGTACATCCGAGATCGAGATGGAACGGAAAATCACGGCGAAAAAAGATCAGCGCCGAATAAAGAGAAAAGCCTAAAGAACACGGCGGTCAACGCCGGATTCAAAAGCTCGCAGCCAAACAACAAAACACCGCCTCTTAAGGACAACAAGTGATGAGCTATCCAACTTAAACAAAATTTTGGATCGGATATGTCAAATCCACAAGACCTCGGAAGGCTCGCAAACCACACCCACCGAGATTGTTGGGTTTTCAAACACCGCCGACTCAACGCCGAACACAAGGGGCTTGACACACCAAGCGAGGACGACGATTTAACCCCACCAGCAGGCACCGGAAAATAAAAGACTTTCCCACAAGAAGTCAAAGCAATGAACTCGCTTCATGTGATAATACGGAAAAAACAATGCGGCACCCGCTAAGATGGGTCTCGCACGGTCCACCCAGCGGAACCTCGAGATTGGATGTCAAAACCAATCACTTTTGACCACCGGATTATTCCGTAGTGTTCAAATGCAGGATGGACTGCTCGATATTGATCCTATAATCGACGGACTACAATTTACACAAGTCCTGATGGACGGCAGCAACGATTTAAACCTGCTACGAACACAATCCGCAAGTTGGGGATAGACCTTACTAAAATTTGACATAGCCGCACTTCCTTTAAAGGAGTGACGCTAGGCCCTTACACCAAGTGCACAGGCTCCTGATTTCTAGAAGTTGTGTTCGGGTCACCGAACAACTTCCGACGCGAAAAACTAATCTTTCATGTCGCCCCATCCAAAAGTAGCTATCAAGCACTATTGGGACGTGAAGCTTTTGTCCGCTTTAACGCCATACCACATTACGCGTCTCTTACACTTAAAATGCCCGGTCCACGCGGCATCATTTCACTAAGAGGGTCATTCAGAGACCCCGGACACGGCTAGACGAGTCCGGCATAAATAAGCTAGGGGCTCCCTAGCCGCACACCCCTTCACAAGGGGCTGTGCGTATAAGCAATAATGAGCTAATATAGACTCCGCTTTATTCATTAATTAATATTTTTCATGCACTTTTTCGCATGATTTCCTTTCAAACTAAGTTCCTCTCTTTTACAGATGAATAACGTGCATACCCGTCCAGGATAACGGCACAACGGAGACACAGGCGCAGACGTGCAAGAGGGACCCGTCGCAAGGATTCTTTTGATTAAGACCTGCGTAAACCTTTTTCTTGTCTCTTGTTGCTATAATCCCCGGTTTCTCATTATAACCGAGTGGAGATCGACGTTTTGGCATCGGCGCGACGGAGGACCTCGCCGTGCACGGACACTAGGGGATAGGGGCATTGTTCTCGCCCATTATTATAAAGACCGAACACCTTAGGGAGTGTTCGTGTCTCGAATTAGGCCTTATATGCATCAGCTCGAATCATGTCTTTGGTCAAATGTTGGGTTTGCGGCTCCGTGTTTTGCTGCCTTACGCTCCGTATCATCGGCTAATGCGGCACCGGGGAGAACTATCTGCGATTGTGCCCGGTTAATTTGGCGAGCACCTCAAGATGAAAGCCAAAATCGACTATCATGATACAGCGAGAGACTGGTAAACCACTCGATCGACCATCGAATGTTTAGAATTCCTCGCTTTGGCGACCATTTCGGTCAGGCACACACGCCCAACTCGAGAGCGCGGTGCCCCTAGGGGCTATATCGTAGTCCCACCTCGAACTCCAATGGCTAAGTGAAAGTGATAAAGCATCATAGTCCGGTTGCCTCGCTTTGCTCGCTACCACCTCCTCAACAGGACCGAGGCGCCGGATTAAGTGTGAAATGCGCTTATTTTGCGAACACCCCCAAGCACCTTGTGCGTGGGGCTGAAGTCAAGACTGCCATCTTTCGGGTTATACAAACGATACATAAACGGCCGATAGGAGATATTTTAATACTTGAACGCACAAGTATAAAAAGCGATTACATCATAACCATTGTTTTACAAAATAAAACGTTCATTCGAACGTGACATTTTTCGAGCATTGCGACTCTGTTACACGAGCACCACGCATAACTTCCCCAAAATAGTGCTCGGCAGGTAACCGGCTTTCGTCCGAACCCTGGGTTGCAACAGCGGTGGCATCCATATCTGTCCAATGTGTCTTCACACGGGCAAGTTCCATCCGCGCACCCTCTATGCAGGCCGACCGCTTCATTGCCTTGATATACGGCACCGCCCCAAGAAACTGCTGCAATAAGCCAAAATAGCTCTTCGGCTTGGGCCTCTCCGGCCAAACATGAGTCACGATATCCGTCATGGCAAGTCCGGACAACCTATTCAGCTCAGCCCATTCGGCCAACCGATCGGTCAGCGGAAGTGAACGATCCGGACTATGGAATTGAGACCAAAACAGCTCTTCCATCTTGTGATCCTTCTGACTTCGGAAGTGCACAACGGCATCCGCCGCACTCGCCGCTAAGTCCATATATGGATCCTCCGGACCCCACAGCTAGCCAAGCTGGGCATACTTTGGATCCGTAAACCTGCGGTGTAGCAGAAAAGGCTTGCCAGCCACAATGTCTCCGGCGTGACGCACCTCCTCCTTTATAGCCCGCATTGCAGAACGGGCATCCTTGGCTTCGGCGGTGGCCTTCCCCAGGTCTTCTCGCTCCGATAGGCGCTCCTTTTCAAGAGCCTCATTGCGGTCGGTAGCATCCTTCAACTTAACGGCCAGTTAAATATCTCTTCCCTGCTTTGGCGGTGAGCAGCCCTTCGCTTCTAACTCTTCGACCGCCCTCGAGGCGACGATCACTCCTTCCGCTTGCTCCTTGGCTTGAGCAAGTTCTGCGAAAGTTTCTCCACAGCAAGCAGCACCATCTGCGTCAAGCACAAATATTGTAAGAGGTGGGCTTTGGCTCCCTTAATAGGTGACTGGAGAATAACTTACCTTGCGACTCGTCAAGTCGCTTGTCGACTAGCGCGATGTCCGTGATCCGCAACATCGAGTTGCCGATTAATTCAGCAACTCCATCAGTCCGGCTAGCCCACAGACTATCCGCCACCTGCATAGGAAAGGCGACACTCAATAGCTGCGATTTTGATCCTCGGCACGCTGTCGCTTTCGACAACCTACCGAGTCTCAGGTGCTACTATCTATACAGGGTGCACTTTATGTGCAAAGCTGTCAAAGAGGGGTGTCATTTTTACAAACCTCAAACCCCGCCAGCAAACTCCTGAAGGCATTATGCAATCCGCTTTTGGCGGACGAAATCCTTCTAATCACCGTACTCATCAATGCACGGTGATCTTCTGAGATGGACGCCCTCTCAAGCAGATCCTTCAGCTCCCCCGGCCGAACACTAGTCGGCGCCGAACTCTTCGGCTCCGTCGGGTTTGGGGATACCCTCCGTGATGACACTTCAGGCTCGTCCGCCCTCTCCGACGGCGCAGCAGATGGAGGCGTCTCGCTCTCCATCATGTTTGGACGAAGATCCCCCGAAGACGAGCTCATCTGAGAAGGTCGGAGATCCGAACTACAAGGTAAAAAACTCGGTTATCCTCAGAAGCACAAATAGGGATGTCTCTCATTACCGAACTCCCTTTTTTCTACTCACGGCTCGCTGGAGGGCTGATGCTTTAGGGGAGATTGTGCGGCCGGGGCCTCCCCGGACGCAGGACCCTCTGGTGAAGACTTCTTCCCCCGCTTAGGGGCCTTGGCCTCCGGGTCTCCAGATGCGGTCCTCTTCTCCCCTTGCTGGGAGAGATTCTCGATCCCCCCTTTTTCAAGAGCCTCCTTGGGCGAGGCGGTAGCTCCCTTATTTTCCCCTCCGCCTTCTTCAAGGCGCAACCTCCAAAGATCTTGACCAAAGACGGGATCCGCGCGGTCTCTGGGGGGGCCGGACACAGATCAGCTTTGCTTGCGCTTATCCACTCTGCTGAAGGATAACGGGTTAAAAGGCGGTTGTAGAAAAGCAAACAAACGGTACTTCCGACATCGAGCTACTTACTTGAGTATCCGGCGACAGCAGCTTAGGCGGCGCCCTCGGTCAATTCCGGACACACCGCCTGTGATCCAAAGAACAACTCAGACATCTCCACGGGTGTCATACCCATGAAGTGTTGGAGAATCCGTGGTCCTCCGATTGAACTCCCATAGCCGGAGAGGACGGCGCTTGCGAGGCGTGAGACACCTAATCAGATAACTCGCATCACTACGACCAGATCGATCTCCCTTGCCTGGAGGTCTCGAATCCAGCCCTGCAATAGGGACACGTCTTTTGACGGCCCCCAGTTGAGCCCTTGGTTGACCCACGACATCAACCGTCGAGGAGGTCCCGAGCGGAATACGGGCGGCGGCTTCTGCCTGCTGCCCTTCGGAGCGGTGGTATAGAACCACTCCTGCTACCACAAGCCGAGCTCCTCTTGGAAGGATCCCTCGGGCCACGGGGCATCGGCCCTCCTGCTTATGGCCGCCCCACCGCACTCTGCTTGACGCCCCCCAATCATCTTCGGCTCCACATTGAAGGTCTTCAGCCACAGGCCGAAGTGGGGGTGACGCGGAGGAAGGCTTCGCAGACAACAATAAACGCGGAAATATGGAGGATAGACTCCGGAGCCAAGTCATGGAAATCCAGCCCGTAGTAGAACATGAGCCCTCTTACGAAAGGATCCGTCAGGAAGCCTAAACCCCGACGGAGGTGGGATACAAAGACGACGTACTCGCCGGGCTCGGGGGTGGGTATGGCCTGCACTTCGGCGGGCAGCCTGTGCGAAATCTCGTAAGACGGGTACTTGGCCTCTCGCAGCTTTAGCACGTCCTCCTCCGTGACGGAGGAGGGCATCCACCAGCCCTGAAGGTCGGAGCCGGACATTGTTAAAGGTCCGAAGCACACGAATCTGGGGCTCTGGGTGTTGGAACTTGGAGCGAGGAGAAGATTCGATGGAGGATTGAAGAAAAGAAACGAGCTTTGGTCCTATTATAAAGAGGAGAATACCAAGAGCCGCCTCGTGACCGTCGGGACTCGCCTTTGATAGAGGGGTGGCAACGGCGGTTGGTTACCCACATCCGTATCAATGAGGATCCCGAATAAGGGGAACACGATCCGCTGACAAGACGTGCCAAGAAACCGCCGCTAAACGCTACCGAGGTGGTGTAATAAAACGATTCAAGTAAAGGCTTGGTAGCGTGTGACGCCACGCCACAAGATACGCCGTGAGAGCGAACCTGCGTACATGATATTCTCTCTACGGTGGAATGTGGAAATTATTGTGCGAGCCGACACTATCCTGGTGTTCACAATCTTCTATGGATTATTCGAGGAGGAACCCGCCTTGCAATGCCGAACACTATGCGCCGCGGACTCATCGCCATTGAAGCCAGTTCAGGGCTACCGAGGAGTCTCGACTAGGGGTGTCCTGGACAGCCGGGACTATCATCGTCCGCCGGACTCCAAGACTACGAAGATACAAGATTGAAGACTCCATCCCGTGTCCGGATGGGACTTCCTTGGCGTGGAAGGCAAGCTTGGCAATACGGATATGTAGATCTCCTACCATTGTAACCGACTCTGTGTAACCTCGCCTCTCTCCGGTGTCTACATAAACCGGAGGGTTTTAGTCCGTAGGACACAACAACCATTACAACAATCATACCATAGGCTAGCTTCTAGGGTTTAGCCTCCTTGATCTCGTGGTAGATCCACTCTTGTACTACCCATATCATCAATATCAATCAAGCAGGAGTAGGGTTTTACCTCCATCGAGAGGGCCCGAACCTGGGTAAAAACATCGTGTCCCTTGTCTCCTGTTACCATCCGCCTAGACGCACAGTTCGGGACCCCCTACCCGAGATCCGCCGGTTTTGACACCGACAGTCCTCACACTTTGGGCACTGCAAATGAAACATACTAGATTCAGTAGGAAGAAAAATGCATCAACAACGGCGGCTGCCATCCTACGATTACCCGCGACCAAGGGACTTGGATTTTTCGGGGATGGATGAAGAATTCCTACCTGGTTCTCCATGAGAAAACCCTATGCAATCGCTGAGAGGGGGTTTTCTCTGAACAAGCAGACGAGGGAGAAGGGGATTCAGGCCTAGTGAGAGAGGGGGTTTTCTCTGAACAAGAGGACGAGGGAGAAGGGGATTGAGGCCCAGTGAAATATTGCTGGTTCGTCCGTCCAGATTACTGCTAAAGCTGGAAAGGTGGGTTTTTTTTGATTTAACGGCTCATTGAGAATTACTGCGGCGCTACGACCGGGGTGAGTCTACCGTGCAGTTGTGACTCTAATTTGGTGCATGGCACGTGGACCCCGTTGCCGGATGCCACACATATCAGCGAAAGGAAGTAGAAAGGTAGGAATAACTAGTTACACGTAAATATATTTTTGACAGAGAGATACTCCCTCTATAAAGAAATATAAAAATATTTTATATCACAACTTTATACATAAGAAAAATCAAGGGGAATATATATATATCATAATATGGGGGTTCAGCCGAGAATATAATACTCAGACATGCTCACGGTTTTGGACTTTGGGCCACAGGCCGATGGGCCTGCATGTTTGGCGGCCCATGTGTTCTACCTCAGCGCAGATTTTAGATGCTGTCGCAAGGCAAATACAGAAAATTGAATAAAGCACGGTAACTGTTAGAATGAAATCGAATGACGGTTCCTAACCAGCATTCTGAGTTGCAATTCTATCAACGATATCCCACATGATAAATAAAACTGTAGTACTACTTATACACAGAGGACACTTGTTTTACCATGCCATATTATTACATCAAAATCTCTCTTAGGATAGATCAGTTCGGCAGTTGTGTGTTGCTACTGAAGAATTTCAAATTTGATTTGAACCAGCTCTCAGTTCGCTTTTGACATCATCCCCTACCGCAAGATTTGATTTAGATTTGAACCTTGACCATCCTTTAGCATCAATCATCATGCGACCATCCTTTGTGCTTAAGGTATATTGAGTAGGTTCATTAACACCAAGGCTGCGCATGGTAAGAGAAACTTGGCCACGGTCGCCTGGATTGTTGAACGACTCCCTCGTTGCTCTAGGAATTCTTTGTTTGCAAACAAGAAGACATACACAAACAGTTATATCAACACAGTGACTCATATGAAACAACATGGAAAGAAAAAGAACGAAGCAACCAATGCTTACCAAGAAGGTGGAGATGTTGGTTTTTGTAAAGACTTTGGTATATGTAATGCGAACTGCAGCCCAGTCTATTGCCGGTGCAACTGCTGGTTAAATTGCCACTGCACGGGCCGGAGCAGATGCAAGTGCAACTTCAAGTGTTGGTGCAGGTGCCGGAGCCGTTGCTGGTGCCCGTGCCAGTCCGACTGGTAGTGTCGTTGCTGCTGCCGGAGGTGGTGCTCCTTGTGGAGCCAGTGCCGGTGTCGGAGCAGGTGCCGGTGTCGATGCCCGATCCTCCGGTAGATCAGCCTGATCCGCTGACGCGGTCGGTGCCCAATCCTCACGTGGATCAGACTGAGCTGCTGCCACTGCTAGTACTAGAGCAAGTGCCATCGGAGAAGGTGCCGATGCACGATCCGTTGCTGAAGGTGGTATCGATGTGCGAGACAGCAGCAATCATGTCTGGTCTGCTATGACCAACTTTCTAACTTTACTAGGCTCCATGACCTTGATCCGGTATTTTTATTCATTTCTTTAAACGCGAGAAGGACTAATTGTGGCGTGTTGGTTAAACCAAACTACAGTTCATCATAGGGCTTCAGATTGTACTCAAACAACAGACTGATCCAATTGTGTCCATTAATATAAGTGATGGACAGTGCCTTCGTTACTGACACGACATAAGAAGTGAGACCTGCAAAAATAACCATCATAGAGCAAACCAAACAGTTTATTCTGTGATGAATGTCACATGGCAAAACCTGCATCGTAAATTGCAGCAAAAGTAAGAAAACATGACATTAGATCAATAAGATTTAGACAGTAAATCAATAAGATTTACTTGATGTGCACGAGTGAATCCTTACTTGGAAATCACTATGTTCTAGTTGTAAACAAAAGATTGATCGTCCAATTACGCGTGGCATGCAGGTCCCCCGCTTACTCCCACAAGTAGGACATTCCAAAGGTCATGACAAATCATATGGGTCGAACATCCATGGGACTGGAAATCCTAGTGGGTGTGATAAACCCTGCAATGCATACAGATATTGGAGTGTAACCATAATTGATAAACCGTCCTCACAAAAAAGATGATCTAGATACTTCAAAATATATAGACTGAACTAAGTTGGCAGACATTAACATAGACTATTCTCAGCACTCACCAGACAACAAAAGCGGCAATACTAAACAATGCAGGGTTCACACACACAAATCAAGTACTGAACAATAGTACTTACTATAGACAAGCAAAGTTGCACTAATTAAACTCTACAAACTATTTCTTGCCACCGACCTACGGGATGTGCCCTGCATAACTGACTAGGCCATGGACTTCGTGAGAGATGTCTACCAGCACCATCACCATCTCATCAACCTTGGAGAACCTAACAGAGTGCTCTTTCCACTTATAAACATGATGATGAAGACAGGCCGCATCAGATTTGTCGGGAAGCTTTACAAGAACCACACCCGTCATAATCGAAGGCACAACTAGGAAATTGTTGTGGTCAAGTACACTCTCGAGAACACGTCTGACAGCAATGCTACTGGAAAACACTAGTCCAGGACACGCGGCCACAAGGACACAACAGTTGGATAGTTCAGCAGTACAACTCATCCTCAAGTCTTCCAGTTCACATGGCATGACTTTAAGAACTTCATCTCCACCGCGGACCTGGTTCTAGTTCAAACAGAAACCAAATATTTTATTACTACCTCCGTTCAGAATTATAAGATGATTTTCAATATTTTACTCCATATAAGACTACATATACGCATAGAAATGAGTGAACAAAGACACTAGAACATGTCTTCAAAGGTGTGAGAGCAGAGGGATTACTTGCAATATCCATAACACAAGTTACTGAGGCTAATATACTCTCTTCAAAGGTAGCATTGATGTTCATAAAGTAGTTGAAAGTAATCTATAAGAAATCAGTGTCAACCTCTCACATGTTTTGGTCAAAAGAGGAATTTAGAGCCGTCATTTGGCACACAAAAATCACATGCAAGATCACCCAGAAAGTTGTACTACTAGTACTAGTACTGCGTGTCAGATGAAAAAACACGATCAAGATCGAGAAAAAGATCGTCAAGAAAATATATTACCTGGACTTGCTTAATTAGGGATCCCAGAGAGATCGATGGGGGCTTGGACAGGGCGATGGCCTTGAGCTTGTCTGCAGTAGTCTCGAGGGGGTGCTTGCGCTTCTTCGTACCCTGAGCCTCGATGGTTTTGGCCAGATCCATAGACATCATTTCTGCCTGTGCTCCAGGGTCCATCAAGAAACTATCAAGAAATAAAAGAAAAGAAACCATAATCACAAACCCAGAAGAAGAACAAAGAGGGAGTTATAGGATCATTTTCGGGGTTGCAAGACTGGGCCTTGGCTAGAATGAACACCATTGATGCGTTCACTTTCCTTCTTTGGAAGAGAAGAACAATGGCAAAAGCAAGTCAGGGTATTCTAGAAGAAATGTGGAAAGGGAGAAGCGAGTGCGAGTTGGGGCTTTCTTCAAGAGAGGAAGCTGAGGGAGAAGAGTGAAATGATGGTTGCTTCGTTTGTCCAACTTATTGCTGGAAAGGTGGGGGTTTTGTGATTTGACGGATCATTGGGCATTACTGTGGCGCTTCGATCGGGGTAGTCTACACGCAGACACTTGAACTTACACAATGCTCCTACTACTAGGCATGTGCAGGGTGCATGAGTCCACACTAGTAGGTTAAAACAAATACACTAGGAGCATGCATGAAGAGGGGTGCTGAGATGAGCATGCACGAAGAGGGAACAACTATATTCAAATGAGAATGCAACCATACACACCCACATGTTTTTTGCTACAGTGACTAATCTGCACCGTCTGAGTTTGATCCAATGGTCATGTTGCGCCGAGACATGGACATGCCCATGCAGAGGACACCTAAACTCCACCGAAGTCCCTCTGCTTCTCGAGGCACACGACGATGGTGATGCAGGGTGCCGTCACCCGCAGAGCCCGCTCCCGGTCGATGGGAGCCATCTCTTCAAAGATGGCGTCCAATGGCACGAATGGTTTCTGGTGACGGAGCCCTGAGAGGATTCGCCCGGCAACGGTGATGGCAGCCCGCAACCCCTCCTTTTCTAGCTCCACCCCCACCATCCCGCGGAGACGACTCAGCTCCTCGGAGATATAGGTGAAGAAGGAGACCAGATTAGGAAGTCGCAGCTCGTTGAAGTCAACGGGGTGGTCGAACAGGTTTAGCCCAACGGGCGGCATGGTCACGCTGGCATGACGGTAGGCATCGCGTAGATGCAACACATGCGTGGCAACATGGTCCACTGATAACCCACAAGTATAGGGGATCGCAACAGTTTTCGAGGGTAGAGTATTCAACCCAAATTTATTTATTCGACACAAGGGGAGTCAAAGAATATTCTCAATTATTAGCAGTTGAGTTGTCAATTCAACCACACCTGGATACTTAGTATCTACAGCAAAGTATTTTGTAGCAAAGTAGTATGATAGTAATGGTAATAGTAGCAAAGATAATAGTAGCAGTTTTGTAGTAATTGTGACAGTAGCAACGGTAAAGTAAATAAGCAAAGCACAATATGTGAAAAGCTCGTAGGCATTGGATCAGTGATAGATAATTATGACGGATGCGATTCCTCATGTAATAGTTATAACATAGGGTGACACAAAACTAGCTCCAGTTCATCAATGTAATGTAGGCATGTATTCCGAATATAGTCATACATGCTTATGGAAAAGAACTTGCATGACATCTTTTGTCCTACCCTCCCATGGCAGCGGGGTCCTAGTGGAAACTACGGGATATTAAGGCCTCCTTTTAATAGATTACCGGACCAAAGCATTAACACATAGTGAATACATGAACTCCTCAAACTACGGTCATCATCGAGAAGTATCCCGATTATTGTCACTTCGGGGTTGTCGGATCCTAACACATAATAGGTGACTATAGACTTGCAAGATAGGATCAAGAACTCACATATATTCATGAAAACATAATAGGTTCAGATCTAAAATCATGGCACTCGGGACCTAGTGACAAGCATTAACCATAGCAAAGTCATAGCAACATCAATCTCAGAACATAGTTGATACTAGGGATCAAACCCTAACAAAACTAACTTGATTACATGGTAAATCTCATCCAACCCATCATCGTCCAACAAGCCTAAGATGGAATTACTCACGCACGGCGGTGAGCATCATGAAATTGGTGATGGAGGATGGTTGATGAAGACGACAACGACGAATCCCCCTCTCCAGAGCCTCGAACGGACTCCAGATCAGCCCTCCCGAGAGAGATTAGGGCTTGGCGATGGCTCTGTATCATAAAACGCAATGAAACTTTTTCTCTGATTTTTTTCTCAGCGAAAGCAAATATATGGAGTTGGAGTTGAGGTCGGTGGACGTCCAGGGGGCCCACGAGGCAGGGGGCGCGCCTAGGGGGAGGGGGCGCGCCCCCACCCTTGTGGACAGGGTGTGGGCCCCTGATGAAGCATTCTTTCACTAGTATTTTTTATTAATTCTGAAAAGTTGCTCCATGGATTTTCAGGTCATTCCGAGAACTTTTATTTCTGCACAAAAATAATACCATGGCAGTTCTGCTGAAAACAGCGTCAGTCTGGGTTAGTTCCATTCAAATCATGCAAGTTAGAGTCCAAAACAAGGGCAAAAGTGTTTGGAAAAGTAGATACGACGGAGACGTATCATCCACCAAGTGGCTGAGGCGATCCTGGACCTCATCACGATCGGCCCGCACGCGCTCCAGCCGGCTCGCCTGACCGCCTATCGTATCTCCCACTTTCTGCAGCAACGCCGCCGATGCCTCGAGCATCTTTGTGGTGGACGCCTGCCGCTTTTGAAGCTCCATGAACTTCCGGACATAAAGGAGGAACATGCCATTCCTCTCCTCCTGGAGTTCATGGAGCTCCACGTCCTTGGCCCTGAGCTGCGCATCCTTGGCCTGGAGCTCCTGTGTCAGGCGCCTCACCTCAGACTCCGTGATCTGGTGCGCCACCATGGAACCAGGTACAAGCAATGGGGAGAGGAAGCAATGGGGGCGAAACGGCCGAAAGGCAATGCAATCTATGGGAAGGCGGAGGGAGCCAGCCGAGGAGCGGGGTGAATCTTTTGGTTTTCACCATGGGAAAACACCAGTCGACAACTTTTCACATCAGGGAGCAGTGGGTTTTACAGGCGGAGTCATCATGATAACAGCTGCCGCACCTGCTCCCGTCAATAGAAAAATAAAAATCCTGACGCGCTTGCCGCACCCAAAGACTAGAGCAACACCGTGGTGGATATTTAAATTTACCTGCTGGCAAGGAGATAAAAAAGGGTGAAAAAACAAATGTGGCGGCGGCCTAGCTAATCGGTTGCACTAGCCCAACTAGCTAGCCACCGTGCTTAACTAATGTACTCAGCGGGAAAGGTGGTCTTTCGTGATTTGATGACTCATTTACTTGCTTTGGCACTACAGCCGAGGAGGACCCAGAAAACGCGTGGTAGGGCATCTCATGTCTCGGCAAGCAAGAAAATATGCGTGCACCACCCGGGAGGTCCCCGAAACCGTGCGGTAGGGTGTGCCACATCTCGGCACGGAGGAAAAATGTGTGTGTAAAAATATACTGTACCAGATGTACTACCTATGGTTCAACATCGGGACCCAGCCAGTCGGTCAAAAACACCGCACTAGCCACACAGCTTCATCATGCTAACGCGGCACGGAGGATAGGTGTGGTTAGCTCTGTCTAGACCAGCCACAACGTCTCTTGTTCTAGGTGATTCCTCTATTTTCCAAGCTTTTTTAGTTATAATAACACCACGGCAAGCTCACGCCACTCTTTGTGTGTGCCCGTGCATCTAAAGGAGGCGATGGAGAGGAGAGAGATATCATAGACATGGGACCCACCAGTAAGTGAGTCAACGGTCAAGCATGTGTTGACGAGCCACTCCCTCTACTCTACTCAATGTAATACTGTATAAAATCAAGTTATTATGGGACAAAGCCAACATCCGTTGTTGTTTCAGGTTATCGACTTATGCTTTGTAGTCCAGGTTGCTAGTTCGAATCTCGTCTTCTAGATTTGTTAGTTTTAGGTCCAAATTTGATCAATGACAAGTGGGACCGCCATGTGTTGTTTCGATATTTCAGTGTAGGATGGTTTTTTTGCACAAAAACTTTGTGCGGTTAGACAAGTAATGATGCGAGTTACACTTATTTTGCAAGTTTAGGAACAAAAAAGATAGCAGCATAGAATATCACATCCACCCCGTAGTTTAGATGCTATGGTGATACGAGTTTTTATGTCGCTCGAACTTAGATCCAATGGCTTGGGAGTAGTCTTTGTAATTATGCACAATTTCCAAACTCTCCAAGGTTTTTTTCCAAATAAAACATGCAGGCCTCGTGTGTGCCGCTGCATCTTGGATCCAATGGCTCCCAGTTGCTCACATTAGGTGCTCCCCGTAGCTTAATTAGCTGCTACGGTGATACAAGCATGTAGGTCGTATGATATGTGATCAGACACCGCATGCGTACTACTTGTACTTTGTGCGTAATTCCCAAACTCTCTTAGACGTTTATTGCAAAAACATTCAAACCTCCTACTATGAGCTGTTAGATCTCCGGGAACTCGTATCACCATAGAATCTATGGTGCGGGAGCACCTCATATTCTCCTGTGTGAGAAAACATCAGGTGTTCTTGCAGCTTGGATGCTACGATGATACGAGCTTCGAGGTTGTTCGATCTGAGATCCAATAGCATTTGAGTAGTCTTTGTGCTTGTAAGCAGTGGCCGAACTCTTTGTGGGCTTTTATGCAAAAAAACATTCGAACCACCAAGGAGTTGGATCATAGATCCAACGGCTCCGAAGAGCTTGTTTCACCAAAGCATCTAAGGTGTGGTAGCACATGATATTCTTACATACAGGAAAATATGAGGTCCTCCTTCATTCTAGATGCTACGGTGATACGAGCTTCGAGGTCGTTGGATATGGGATCCAAGGGCATCTGAGTAGTTTTTGTACAAATTGTGCAATTCTCAAACTCATTAAGGTTTACTATAAAAATGTTAAGACATCATGTGAGATGCTATATCTCAGATCTACAAGCTCCAAGCAACTCGTATCAGCATATAGCATCTAAGTTGTGGAGGCACATGATATTCTCCCGGGGAGGGGGGTTGCACAACCAATCAGTGCTTGGGAGTGTGTGAACAAATATAATGTTCGAAAAATATAATCTAAACAATCCTAAATAGAGCTTCAAAATTTTATCTAAGGTCGTGGGATTAACCCCCGACAATCTACATAGCTCCGCCTAAACACAACATTTGCATGCATGTAGTACTAGACTTAATATTCATGTTTCAGTTTCCTGTTCATTTTAAATATTGAATTGAAGACCATGCATGCCTTACATTTTAATCCCTTCGTTCCTAAATATTAGTCTTTTTAGAGATTTGAAATGGACTGCCACATTTGGATGTAGACATATTTTAGAGTGTAGATTCACTCATTTTGCTCTGTATGTAGTCACTTGTTGAAATCTCTAAAAGATAAATATTTAGGAACATAGGGAGTATTTTTGAATTCGTGTCATACATGCATGGTTTGGAAAAATAGATGCACTATACTTACTGGATTGTTGTTGTATTCGTGTGTGTGTGTGTGTGTGTGTGTCGTCATATGCTTGCTACATACAAAGTTTTCTCACCACCATACCGTTCATCTTTTAAATTTGTATTTGCAATGAAAAACTTACTAGGGATACCATGAAATGTGAAATCCACGTTGAGATCACTATATCACAAACTCACTCTAATTCAAGAACTCGTCATAACTCAGTTACCACGCTGACAATACTATTTGCAAGGAAAATACGGGCAATATAATACATATAGATTCGTTAGGCAAATTAAAAGATTCCTTTCGTATTCTCGAAAGGTAGGAGTCGCACCCAATGGCGTACCAGCCAGACTCAGGCTCGTGTTGATCCTTAAAAAAACAATACCTGGGCTCGTGTCCTTCTAGTGGCGTGCGTGGTACGCACATTAGCCAACTCCAACCAGTCGAGCCTCCAGAATTCCAGCCCTAGAAAATTCCCCTCATGTCCCCGGTCCATAATGACTACCGATGAACAATGGAGGGATGCTTTAGTAACTAGACAATGTTACCTACCGTGTCGAGCACGGTTCAATTCCCTCGGTCGCCGGTACCCATGGTCAGCCGTCAACTCCATTGCCTAGTAGTACTTAGGAGTACTACACCAGAATGAGCACAGAACTAAGCCCCGTTTGTTCGTGCCTAGTACTTGAGTTAATATATCAGGCAATCCACTAGTATGGAGGGATTATCCTTTTACTCTGCATATAACTTGTCTGAAGTCTAACTAAGCAAAATGTTTGACCAAATCCTTTCTTAATAAATATTAACATCTACAACTGTAAAGATGTATCGCTTGAAAATTTATTGCATGATGCAGGTTATGATATTGTTTCGAATCCTGGATTTTAAATTTTAGAAAATCCAAAAGTGACCGGAAATTCATGAAACTGAGCATGGTCTCGAGATATGGCACAAATATGATGTCACATTTGGTTCAATTTGAGACAAGCTGCTTATGAGAAGTCACACAAATGAAGAGCCAAGGTATTTTGGAACAAAAGACCTGTCACGTTAAGGCGAATGCTTCCACTATTCAGACCGTGGGCATTTACGTGCTGCCACGAGTCCCGCTTCTCATCGGCAGGTGTCGTCCGAGCAAGTGTGTGAGTCAACGGGAGGCGTGCGAGCAGACTGCTGCGCTGGCTGATCGGGACGCGTGCGAGCAGGCCGCTGCACAGGCTCACTGGGAGGTGAGCCCTTTGACCAGGCTCCATCACCCACATTCATCTCAACTGCCCCCACTTTTAATGGCGCCGGCGTCGTAGTTTAAAATCACCCCCGCACTACCCGGTACCGCTACAATCTTCTCTCTTCCTCTCCGATTCTGCTGTCGTCTACCTCCAACCAGCCTGACCTAACCGTATGCCATGCCGCATCACGATGGTCTGCCCTTAGTCTTCTAGCTCCCTGAGGAAGACACACCGCTTTGGGACGAGCTTGAAATGGCCTTGCGGGAAAACGCCGCGCCTGTCCCCGCTCCCATCGCCCCGACTGCGGCAGAACCCATCTCCATGGCATTGATGAGCTGGGAACTGCACATGGTCGCCGATCTTGACGCCACGGGGTTCCACGAGGTCCCAGCAGACTTTCTGCAGCAGCCGCCAACAAGATGCGCCACAAGATGCACCGAGCAAGACGCCGGCAGCGGTGCCCGTGCACGAATGTCTTCATCTTCTGTTGCCGGGCGCTTTGTCCCGCGTGGGTGCTAGTGCCCCCATCAGCGGCATGGATGGCCGCCATCAACCAATTCCTTGCACCAACATCTATCGCCACCCCCCGCCAGTTGACTCGCTCCAGGAGACCGAAGTCCAGAACATTCTGGCCTTCCTTGAAGCTAGGGCCAAAATCCAGGAGTACGCCAACAATGGTGCAAGACCCCGCCATCGCCGTCGCCATTGGTCAGTGGCCCGACGACACACAGAGCACGGAAGATGAGCCACTTCCCATTGCAAGACGCCCCCGCCGCCACGTAATCTAAATTTGCCATGAAAAACGTTCGGATTGCCATGCTTAAAATCCGATCATTTATCATTTCCATTTATTTTAGATCGATCATTGTATGAATGTAAAGTCGGAGTCAGACTGAATGAAATCTATGGTTTGATCGATTGAATGTTCTGCTAGAGCTATATCAAGTTAAATATATAACGTCATCAAACCACATGTATTCCTTCTAATCGCAAGCATTTCATATTAAATACCACGTCAATTCCAAACATTTTCTTAGGGAAGTTAATTCCAAATTAACGTGCATTGCACGTAAAAATTGACTTGTACTACTAGCACGTGAAACTGGTGCCGTAACTTGTGAACGCGTCCAGATATGGTGAACGGCAGCATCGCCCGCGAGTTCTTCATGTTTGCCCATGCGTCTAAACATAGAAGGGGGAGAGAGAGAGAGAGAGAGAAGCAGACATGGAACCCACCAGTAAGTGAAGGCGAATAGTACATGCTAACGAGCCCGTCCCACTAATGTACTAAAAATAATATTAAAATATGTTATCCATCAAATAGATTGTGGTAATATAACAACATTATATCAACAGAGGGGGTACAACAAACGTTGATGTACTATGTTGCCTATTGACGTGCGGCTTGAAGGTCGTGGTCGCATGTTTGATGCTCGTCCTTTTTAATTTTTAATTTATATGTGGGTCCAAATTCGTTCCATGACAGGTGGGCCCCTGGATGTGTAGTTCATAGCACTTTAATTCGTGGGTCGAAATTTGTTCCATTACAGGTGGACTATCGGTGTGTAGTTTTGTAGCTAATTTGTACTCCCTCCGTTCGGAAATACTTATCATCAAAATGGATAAAAGGAGATGTATCTAGACGCATGTTAGTTCTAGATACATCTCTTTTTATCCATTTTGATGACAAGTATTTTCAGACGGAGGGGGTAATAAGTAAAGAGAATTATAGAGTTTTTTTTTTGCAAAAATACCATGGCGCGATGTTGAAGGTGAGAAAGGACGTGCGAGAGAGCGATGATCGAGGCAGGGGAAATCAATTGGGGGAGGTGTCGGTGTCAAAACCGGCGGATCTCGGGTATGGGGTCCCGAACTGTGCGTCTAAGGCTAATGGTAACAGGAGGCGGGGGACACAATGTTTACCCAGGTTCGGGCCCTCTCTATGGAGGTAATACCCTACTTCCTGCTTGATTGATCTTGATGATATGAGTATTACAAGAGTTGATCTACAATGAGATCGTAGAGGCTAACCCTAGAAGCTAGCCTATGATTATGATTGTTGTTGTCCTACGGACTAAACCTTCCAGTTTATATAGACACCAGAGGGGGCTAGGGTTACACAGAGTCGGTTACAGAGAAGGGAATCTACATATCCGAATTGCCAAGCTTGCTTTCCATGCAAAGGAGAGTCCCACCCGGACACGGGACGAAGTCTCCAATCTTGTATCTTCATAGTCCAACAGTCCGGCTGTCCGAGGACCCCCCTAATCCAGGACTCCCTCAGTATCCCCTGAACCAGGCTTCAATGATGATGAGTCCGATGCACAGATTGTCTTCGGCATTGCAAGGCGGGTTCTTCTCCAAATTCTCTAGAGTACCTATTGTAACTAGCAGTGTCCGGCTTCCCATTTAATGTTGCGCTCATCGGCTTCTGTACCTTAATAATGTCAGTCTCCACGTGTCGAGCGAAAGCGAGAATCCGGGGCGTTTTTACATTTGCCACCTTGACCATGTAAATAAATCGTCTATTAAAGAGACGGGGATCCTTAGATCCAAAACACATCATCTTCCCCCAAGCGAGGATCCATCGGAGCGTGCCCAAAAAAGCCATGCCATCATGGCCGGCCACCGCAGCTCCTCCTCTCGCCCTCATAGCGCCAAGCCAGGTGATTGGGAGAAGTGTACCGTATCCCACGGCCAATTGGTGGAGTTGCAGACCCAGGGGTTCCTCCCCCTGCATATCTTGTCCCCGTTCGAGCCGGATTAGCCACTCTTGACGGCAGGGAGCAAGCGCAGAATTTTCCCAACCCGTCCAGGGGGGAGCAAATATGCCTTGTCCCTTACTTGCTGAGGGGCCTCGGATTTCCGATCCATCCGTTCCTCCGCGGGCTCCTGGAGTATTATGGCCTCCAGCTGCACAACTTTAACCCTGCCTCCATCCTGCACATCGCAGGTTATGTCGCTCTTTATGAGTTATTTCTGGGTTGCGAAGCTCATTTCGAGCTATGGAAGAGGCTGTTTTGCCTCGTCCCTCGCAATCAGGAGAGATCAATATACCAAGTGGGTGGAGCCGAAATATGGCGCATTGCCGGGACCGGATACCTGTCCAGCACTCCGAAGAAGACATCCGAAGACTGGCCTTCCGAGTGGTTTTATATAGAGGATGTCTCCCTTCCTGACCCTATCCGGATGGGTCTTCCCGAGTTCACAAATGCCCCATTGAAGAAACGTCGTAGCTGGCATCCCCGGAGCCCCCAGGAGGAAGATAGCAGAGGGGTCCTTCAACTGATGGGCAGGATAAAAACGCGGGCCAAATCCGGATTGACAATAATCGAGGTTATGTCAATATGCATAATGCGTGGGGTGCAGCCACTCTAGTATCAGGGGCATCCCATGTGGCACTTCAATGGAGAAGACGATGCCACCCGCTGCGGTCGGAAAGGTCCGGACTCCGCCACCGCTCTGGCAAAAATACTGTCTGATTTATACAAAGGAGAAGAAGAGGAGTTCATCCGCATTAAGCCACGGGATGGATTTTCCATGTACAACCCCCCTAGCTGGGTGAGTTGCTATCTTTTACTCAACTCTATTCATTCCCGCGGTCTTTCATCACAAATATTTACCTTGCTAGTCCATAACAGGAACTGCGGAAAGCTGCGAGGGAGGTCCAAAGCCCACCTCCACAGCCAGAGGACCACAACCGGGCCCTCGACCCCGGACTCGAAGAAGATCCGGACATATTTGTGGAGCTCGTCGACCGGATGTTTTACCAACCAAGCTGTGACGGTGCCTTAGTGGCCATCATTGCCGACTATCCCGGCCTCCTCCCTGCATCATATGTAAGTAAAACAGGAGACCTAACTTCCGAAAAGGATCCCCCTTTTACACCTTACCCATTGCACACGTATCGTGCTTCATAGGGAAGGCCATCGGCGCGCCATGCCGAACCCATGGCGACTCATCAACGAGAGTCGCCCAAGCCGGGTAGGCTTAAAAGGAAAGCAAATAGGGTCGAGCCGCCATCTAAGAGGTATGATTTAAAACATGCTCCATGATTGTTATCTTAAAATATAACAATGTCCACTGTGTCTTGGCAGAAAGAGTATTCGCCAAACTGTATCTAGGGATCCTACCCGTCATGCCTCTACCAGCCGGATTCCAAAACCGGCCTCGAGGGTGGAGGCTAACATGGGGACGACACCGGATGATCCTCCTACTGAGGACACAGATAGAGTATCTGCTACAAATTCCGAGGTGGAGTGTGCTATGAATCATCGGCGTTGGCGGGCCGCACTCTGCGACCCTAGTTTCTCCGAAGAGGCGTTCAATGCCTTCAACTCAAGAGACGCGTACAGCCGAGCTGCTCAAGATGGGCTTGCTAGAGCCACAGACCAGTATTTAAAAGATATACGGGTAAGCAAGATCTGATAATTATGTATATCAGTAGCCCCTGAGACTTGAAACAGTTGGTACAACTGATTTAAGGATCATTGTATGAATAGGTTCTTACAGAGAAGAATACCCATTCGTCCCAATAGATGGAGGAGTGTAAGGCCCAGCAAAAGGCCACAGGTGCCGAAATGGAGGAATCCAAGAAGGCCTCATCTGGTAATATTTATCTTGATCAATAAAAAGGTAATTACGTGTACCATTTGGTATTCGGCATGTTTGCAGATATAACAATAGATTCCGCAGGCAATCCCGGAGTGAATCCAGAGATCCTACAAGAGGATGAACAACGAGCTCAACAACAACTAGAGGCTGGCGAGCGTGTAGTTACACGGGTCAGGCGAGAGAAAAACGATCTCCAGGATGCCAATACCCGGCTGGGCGTGGAATTGAAAGATGTTCGGGCCCAGCTTGCTGACTCCGTGAAGGAGAATAAGAGGCTTCAACGCGGCATTTTTAGTATGTTCTCAAACGAACCTTTTTATAGTTTGGCGAAGAAATGGGCTAACAGAGTTATGTCTATAGGTATACTGACTGGTCGTCCTGAAGAGGAGATGCCCGGATCCTCAGGCGATCTTCTGCAAGAACTTTCACAACTGCACGAACAAGTTTGGAAGGTGATGTAGGGCATTGCCAAGGCCTTGTGGCCATCCGCCTCCCTGCCGGGAAGCATGGGGGAGCTTGTACAGCTGCTCAAGGGAGCGCGGCACCGCTTCCGATTATGGAAGATATCTGCCTGTCGACAAGGTGCGAGGGAAGCTTGGGCCATGGTAAAAACACAGTACACCAAGCTCGATCCGAATCACATGGCCCTGGCCGGACCTGTAGTGTCAGATGGGAAAGAGATTCCCGTTAGTCTGGTATATGACCAGGTAGGATTAGCCGCAAAGTATTCCCAACAGGATTGTAGGCTAGACAGCCTGTTGGATGGCATAGAAGAAGAAGTATGTGGGTCTAAGTGACTATGTACTTCAATTGACATATTTTGTCCCTAGCCGGATTGTAAATCATTTGTCATGGCGGACCTTTTCGCTTCGGCCTCCGGCCCCGACAGTTCAGAGTGTTTCCGAATACCCGCCGATTATGTAAATCGGGTACGATGCAAACCAAAGGGGGTCATAATTGCTTGAACAGACAAGTACCCAACTAGCTATGTTATATTACATGGATAGTAAGAAACATCTTCCAGGGAGAATAGTTCCGTTAAGGGTTCCTTTCCCTGGGTACGCATGCATTAATGTGCATGTCCGAACTGCGAGCAGAGACACAATATATGAAACATCTAGGGGTTTGTATTGTAATAAGTAAGAAACATCTTTAGTTCACCGACCGAATATTCCCTTAAGAATGCTATCTTTCGGCTTCACCCAGTCTGAGGTACACGTCCAGAGTACCCGACAGTAACAATCTCAGAGGTGCTCCCCTTATGCCCTAGCCGAACTAACGGGAACATAGGGCATAAACACAGGATCCAGGCAACCCAGCTTGGCCAAAACTTAAGTCATATCGATGCATATAATGGTGAAGAAAAGGTACATATGGAAAAGCGACACATATGCAGTGGGCATGATGCCCTAAATGTAATTATATTAAGCTTCTGTATAAGAAGCCCCCAGGTATAGTGAGCACGCAAACTTGAGGATTTAGCGCATCAAGAGTGTGTAGTAGAGTCACACTTAAAGCCTTAGAGTCATAGAGAGAAAGAGAGAGGATATAAAAATAAATAAATAAAAAAGGCGGAGAGAAGGAGACGAACACAGAGTTTGGCGCTAGGCGTAGAATCTTCGAAGTCTGGCCGCGTTCCATTGGTTCGGCTCAAGTCAGTTATCTGATGCATCACGCAGGCGGTACGCTCCTCCGGTGAGAACTTTATCAATGACGAAGGGACCCTCCCACTTGGACTTGAGCTTGTCCTTTTTCTTCTTCGGTAAGCATATAACAAGTTCGCCAATGTTATAGGTTTTGGCCCGTACTTCTCTGTTTTGATACCTGCGAGCCTGTTGCTGATAGGATGCGGAACGGGCCTTTGCAACGTCGCGCTCCTCCTCCAGGGCATCTAAACTCTCCTGCCGATCAAGTTCGGCTTCTCTCTCTTCATACATGCTTACCCAAGGTGAGTCATGAATGATATCGCAGGGCAATGCTGCCTCTGCACCGTACACCATGAAGAATGGTGTGTATCCGGTAGTTCGATTTGGCATGGTCCGCAGCCCCCATAGTACAAAGTCGAGCTCCTCGACCCAGTGTGTGTCTGATTCCTTCAGGGATTGCACTAGTCTGGGTTTAATGCTGCTCATAATAAGACCATTTGCTCATTCGACTTGACCGTTTGTTTGGGGGTGATAGACAGAGGCATAATCGATCTAAATGCCCATGTTGCCGCACCAAGTTTTCACCTCCTCGGCTGTGAAGTTGGAGCCATTATCAGTGATGATGCTGTGGGGGACACCATAACGGTGCACGACCCCTGATATGAAGTCTATCACTCGTCCGAATTTGGCTATTGTAACTGGTTTGGCCTCTATCCATTTGGTGAATTTATCTACCATGACCAACAGGTATTTTTTTCTTATGGGTTCCACCTTTAAGGGGTCCGACCATGTCGAGCCCCCAGACCGCAAAGGGCCAAGTTATGGGGATTGTTTGGAGAGCGGTGGGCGGCATGTGGCTTTGGTTGGCGAAGAGCTGGGAACCGACGCAATGTTGGACGAGGTCCTGTGCGTCTTCTCGGGCTGTCGGCCAGTAGAAACCTGTATGGAAGGCCCCGAGCTGCGGCGTGGTGGCCGCTGAGTCCCGCATGAATTTTGGCCAAGAGCTACCGCCCTTCCTCTTCGGAGATGCATCTTTGAAGTACTCTGGTAGCGCTTTTCTTATAAAGCTCTCCCTCGTGGACCTTGTAGGCTTTAGAGCGCTGCACAATGCAACGTGCCTCATTTTGGTCCTCGGGGAGTTCTTGCCTATTTAGGTAGGCTAAGAAGGGTTCGGTCCACGGGGCGATGATAGCCATGATTAGGTGGGCCGAAGGTGTTATTTCGGTGGCGGAGCCTCTGATTATGTCAGTGTGTTCGGGATCTGGGGTTGTGGTCGGCTCCGGACTGGTATTGCCGGTCTCCCCTTGCAACACCACGGATGGCTTCAAAAGCCTTTCCAAGAAGATGTTAGGTGGGACGGGGTCACGCTTAGCGCCGATGCAGGCAAGGATATCCGCCGCTTGATTGTTTTCTCGAACCACATGATGCAATTCAAGCCCCTCGAACTGAGCTGATTTTTGAGGACGGCATTACGTTAAGCCGACATTTTCGGGTCCTTGGCATCGAAGTCTCCATTTATTTTAGATATTGCAAGGTTTGAATCCCCACGCACTTCTAGGCGTTGAATGCCCATGGAGACCAACATCCGAAGACCGTGCAACAGAGCCTCGTATTAGGCTGCATTGTGGGAGTCTGTGTATAGTATTTGGAGTACATATTGGACTGTATCTTCGGTGGGGGATGTCAAGACAACGCCCGCTCCTAGACCAGCCAGCATCTTAGAGCCGTCAAAGTGCATGATCCAATTGGAGTATGCGCTGTAGTCTTTAGGGAGTTCGGTCTCTGTCCATTCAGCGACGAAGTTAGCCAGTACTTGCGATTTAATGGCTCGCCTTGGTTTATATATAATGTCGAACGGGAGGAGCTCGATGGCCCACTTAGCAATCCGGCCCGTGGCATCACGGTTATTAATTATATCGTTGAGTGGTACTTTGGAGGCCACCGTGATTGAACACTCTTGAAAGCGGTGTCGTAGTTTCCGGGATGCCATGAAGACCGCATATGCTATCTTTTGATAATGTGGATACCGTAGTATACCGGCTTTTGGAGTGGGAACTTATGTCCGTCCTCCTCTCGTTCGACGACGAGTACTGCGCTTACAACTTGGTGTGTTGCAGCTATATATAAAAGCATGGGTTCGCCAATGTTCGGTGCGGCCAGGATTGGGTTGCTGGCCAAGAGGGCCTTTATTTCTTCCAGTCCAGCCATGGCCGCATCCGTCCACTCGAAGTGTTCAGTGCGTCGAAGAAGGCGATAAAGAGGTAGTGCTTTTCTCCCAATCAGGAGATAAAGCGGCTTAAGGCAGCCACGCATCCAGATAATTTCTGGATTTGCTTGAGGTCTGTTGGGGTAGCCAACTATGACAAAGCTCGGATTTTAGCCGGGTTTGCTTCAATTCCTCTATTGGAAACAATGAAGCCC
This sequence comes from Aegilops speltoides, assembly GCA_021437245.1. Classification (NCBI taxonomy): domain Eukaryota; kingdom Viridiplantae; phylum Streptophyta; class Magnoliopsida; order Poales; family Poaceae; genus Aegilops; species Aegilops speltoides. The sequence goes on from CM038144.1 coordinate 338,216,162, forward strand.
AGAAGCTTTCCGGCGGGAACGCCAAAAACGCATTTTTCCGGATTGAGCTTGATGTCATATGTTCGGAGGTTATCGAACGTGAGCCTCAGGTCGTCTATTAAAGATTCGACGTGTCTGGTCTTGATGACCACATCATCCACGTATGCCTCAATTATTTTTCCAATTTGTTTTTTAGGCATTCCTGAATCATGTGTTGGTAGGTTGCACCGGCGTTTTGGAGCCCGAAAGGCATGGTGTTGAAACAGAAAGGGCCGTATGAAGTGATGAATGCCGTTGCGGCTTGATCGGATTCCGCCATCTTGATTTGATGGTATCCGGAGTATGCGTCTAGGAAGCACAATGAGTCGTGTCCTGTGGTAGCATCGATGATTTGATCGATGCGGGGGAGAGGGAAGGGATCCTTGGGGCAAGCCTTATTGAGGTCCTTGAAATCGACACATAGGCGCCAGGATTTATCCTTCTTTGGTACCATCACCAGGTTTGCTAGCTAATCCTGGTGTTTTATTTCTCTGATGAATCCGGCTTCAAGTAACTTGGCTAGCTCCTCTCCCATAGCTTGTCGTTTAGGCTCTGAAAAGCGCCGTAGAGTCTGCTTGACCGGCTTGTATCCCTTCAATATGTTTAAGCTATGCTCGGCCAGCCTGCATGGGATCCCCGGCATGTCTGAAGGGTGCCAGGAGAAAATGTCCTAATAGTCGCGTAAGAACTCCCGGAGTGCAGCGTCGATTGTGGGGTTCAGTTGTGCCCCTATGGATGCTGTTTTTGTGGAGTCCGTTGGGTGGACTTGGAATTTGACTATTTCATCCACTGGTTTGAAAGAGGTGGACTTGGATCGTTTATCCGGTATCACGTCGTGCCTGTCCACTGTGGAGTGTAGCGCAGTTAGTTCTTCGGTCGCGAGGACTTCGGATAATGCCTCAAGGGCCAGGGCGGCGGTTTTATTTTCAGCGCGGAGTGCTATGTCCGGATCACTGGCTAGGGTGGTGATTCTGTTGGGCCCGCGCATCTTGAGCTTCATGTACCCATAATGGGGTATAGCTTGGAAGCTCGTGAATGCGTCCCGCCCTAAAAGGGCGTGGTATCCACTACTGAACGGGGCCACTTGGAATGTTATCTCTTCGGACCTGTAATTCTCTGGCGTGCTGAATACCACATCGAGTGTGATTTTTCACGCACATCGTGCCTCCCGACTAGGTATAATTCCTCTGAAGGTCGTGCTGCTTTGCTCAATGCGGCTCTTGTCTATTTCCATTGTGTTGAGAGTTTCCTCGTAGATGAGGTTTAATCGTTGCCACCGTCCATGAGCACTTTAGTAAGCCGGAAGTCGTCCACAATTGGACTAAGGACCAAAGCGGCTGGTGCTCGGACTGTTCGGAATTGAGGTTCGTCACTGGCATTGAATATTATGGCCGTGTCGTTCCATGGATTTATTGCTGCAACGTGGCAGACTTCGGTGAGGCCGCGGAGTGTTCTCTTGCGCCTGTTATTTGAGGCGAAAGTCTCAAAGACTGTCAACACTGTATTGTTGTTTTCTGCGGGATGATGCTCTATGGTATTGTTAATGACGAGATCCTTGCCGCTCTTGGCCACCTGCCAAAGTATCCAACACGCTCTAAGGTTATGTGTTGGTATGGTATCCGGTGTGGTGTGAATTTTGCATGGCCCATTGAGACATCCCTCCAATACGGTTCCACTCCCTGGAGTGGGCCTTGGTTTCTTTGTAATTGGATCAGGTGACTTGCGAGAGTGCACCCTTTTGGTTCATACGAGGGGTTTAGTGAGAGCCGGAGGATCCCAGAATGCCTGGGTTTTCCAGGCGCTTTCCATTGCATAGTACTTCTGTACTATGGCCGCCAAGTCAGCAAAGTGTGATATGTCACGGCGACTTATGGCATTAAGGATTCCCTTGTCTGTGCAATTTTTGCTAAAGAATGAGATTGCGTCTTCCTCGCGACAATCCTTGACCTTGCTCATTACAAGGAGGAATCTGGCCCAAAAGTGATGTACTATCTCTTGGGATTGTTGTCTAATGTGGGAAATATCGCTTATATCTGGGTGGGTGGGTGGATTTAAGTCCGAACCCTGACCCGATCTGAGACCCAGGGGCAGAGGAACTTCCAAACTTGGCAGTTCGGGGCTCCAGGATGTTACCCAATTTTTCTGGCCCGCTGTCCATTCTGGGTTCAGAGTTTGGGTCATGTCCTCCTACGAACGGGTATCCGGCTCGGAGAGCTCGGGAATCCGGACATAGTTTGTCCTCAAAATAGAGGAAGAATCGCTGCATTGTTCCTCCACCACCGCTATTTGATGGGTGACCGGCGAAGAGTTAGTCTCTCTTTGATAGGGTCTAAGCCCTATCCGATCATAGTCTATAGCGACTCCCAAGGAGGCGATGCGATCCAAGAGCTCGTTCAAAGACGAGAGTTCCATTGGATCCATCCGCTTGGCATATTCCGAGCTGACATGGAGGTTGTTTTTGATGACCCGAGAAGTCATCGTCAGCACGGCGGCCGAACGGGTGGTCATGACAAAGCCGCCTAGTCGGAGGGTTTGGCCTAAAGCCAGGGCTCCCCCGGAGGCGATGTTGTCCTTGATAACAAGGCGAGCCATCAAGCCTTTTTTCGACGTCACAGTGGAACTCTGAATGAAAGCACCAATGTCGGTGTCAAAACCGGCGGATCTCGGGTAGGGGGTCCCGAACTGTGCGTCTAAGGCTAATGGTAACAGGAGGCGGGGGACACAATGTTTACCTAGGTTCGGGCCCTCTCTATGGAGGTAATACCCTACTTCCTGCTTGATTGATCTTGATGATATGAGTATTACAAGAGTTGATCTACCATGAGATCATAGAGGCTAACCCTAGAAGCTAGCCTATGATTATGATTGTTATTGTCCTACGGACTAAACCCTCCGGTTTATATAGACACCGGAGGGGCTAGGGTTACACAGAGTCGGTTACGAGAAGGGAATCTACATATCCGAATTGCCAAGCTTGCCTTCCACGCAAAGGAGAGTCCCACCCGGACACGGGACGAAGTCTTCAATCTTGTATCTTCATAGTCCAACAGTCCGGCATAAGCATATAGTCCGGCTGTCCGAGGACCCCCTAATCCAGGACTCCCTCAGGAGGTGCGGGGGTTGAAACAGTGTTTGGAGTAGTTGTCGACCGAATGCTACAAAAATATAATCTAAACCCACCGGAATAAATGCCTTCACAAATTAATCTAAGGTTGGAGTCCCCCTCGCAATGTAAATAGCTCAAGCTCTGCGAGGGATGGAGAGGTAGCTTAATTGCGTGGAAGATACAGCGTGAGAAAGCGAGGTCAACCGAGAGACAAATAGATAGAGAGACAAAGTGACTGTGGTCTGGCATTCGTAGAAAAGATATATATGCTCTGGAGAGATATTGTTCGATTGAGCTTTTGGGAAGGGTGACGGATGTAAGATAGAGATTGAGAGATGATCCAGTCACAGACATGTAGATATATTTTGTGGGGGGGAGGAAGCAAGGTCAATCAATTACATATATAAAGGGAGAGGGATTGAGCGAGTGTGGGTAGTCATGTGATCGAAAGAGTGAGACGGGTTGGAGAGAGTGACCTAGATAGAAAATGTGCGTGAGAGAGTATACAATATGAATTTTTTGAATTGGGCTCAAACATGGAGATATATTGTTTGTGTCCGATAAAGAGTAAGGTCAATCAAGACATACAAAGAGATAGATAGAGAGAGAGAGAGATTGAGCGAGCGTGGCCCGCCATGAGGTCGAAAGAGTGGGAGCGGCTTGGATGGACTGACCTAGATAGACAACCTCGTGAGAGAGTATAAAGTGTGTCGATTGAGGCCCGCACAGGGAGATATATCATTTTTGTGTGAAAGAAAGCGAGGTTAATCGAGACATAGATAAAGAGAGCGAGATTGAGCGAGTGTGGCCCACCATGCAGAAGAAAGAGTAAGACAGTTTCAAGAGAGTGACCTAGATAGACAACGTGCGTGCGTGCGCACAAGAGGGGCATCTGCATAGGCAATTCATGTATCTAGCGAGAGAGGGTGGGAGGGAGAGACAGAGCTCGGCATGGAGTGCAATGGCGGGTGTGTGAGATAGATACATTTGGTAACGGAGCGGAAAAAGGGGGTTGTGCGGTTGAGAGAGTTAGAGATCAAAACATGGACCGAAAGAATGAACATGTGTCGGAAACCGATAGCTACCTAAGGTGGTTAGGAGAGGAAGATTGATCGATACAGGAAGTATGTAGCGTGTGTGCCGAGGGGTGGGGGTGGGGGCTAAAAACAACATTTGAATGTAGATAGTACGACACTTAATATCTACGTTTCAATTTAGTGTACATTGTAAGATTTGAATTGAGGACCATGCATATGCCTTCCGTAATTATTTCGAATTCGTGCCATACTAGGTTTGGAAAAGTTGAGATTGGCTCGATTGTTGTGCTATTTTGTAGGTCATATGTTTGAATCCGCCCAAAGTTTTCTCACTACTATGGTGTTCATCACACACATATGAATTTGTATATTTAAAAAGTAGCATGGATACCGTGAAATGCAAAATCCACGTTAGAATTGGAGATTGCTATGTGACACACACTTTAATTCAAATAACCCCTCATTAATTAATTTGTAGCACTATCCCATTTCGAATGACTAATTATTTGCAAGGAAAACACGGGCATGGTGGAAGAAGATTCCTTTGCAAATGGAAGAAGATTCATTTGCATTCTCAGATGTAGGCGCACCAGGTAGACCAGGGTCATGTCGCGGTGGTCATGTGTGTTGTACATACGCTAGCACCCAGCCACCCACCGCCTCCCTCCCTTCCATGTTTCGGATAGAAATATCTAGCGGCCCCAATTCCAGCCCTGCAAAATGTCCCTTCTCCACCGTCCCCTTCCGCGCCTAGAGCGCTCAAATCCCTAATTCACTGCCAACCCAAGAAAAGTTCAAATCATCCCTCATCTCATCTCTTTCCACACCTCTGTGTCGGACGACGACGACGAAGACGACGGTCACGCTTCACCACAGCACCGGAGCGACCTCATCTACGCCGTCGTCCACCGCACCAGGTGGTCCACCGACAACATCGGCTGTCGCAACCGACGTGCCTCACAGAACTTCCACCGCATCAGGTGCACTTCACAGACACCGTATCCCGCCTCACCGTGGCTACTTCATCGAGCACATCGTCGCACCTCCGCCCCCCGAGGCCGTTGGGGCTTCACCAACGGTCTTGTCCACTCAAGATCTGCATCCGTGCGTGGCCAGCCAACACCAGCGCATCACCCTCAACGGCTCTGAAGTGACCCGCACTCTAGCTAGGTGAGCATGCCCAAACGCCGGCCCAAACTAGGTATCCACATATCACTCCCTAGTGAAATGTTCCGATGATGTTTGGATATCCTTTCACTACTGTCTTAGCTTACACGCCTATGCAACTCTGACTTTTACTCTTATTTCTTCTGGAGATATCATCTGAAACAAGCAAAACCATTTTTTAGCAAAGCATGACGGCGCTACGGGATCTGGTATAGATCCTGCACACCGATATAACCTTGTAAGTACATGTCCTCCGGTACAACAGCAAGGTCGACTCCTCTTATTTGATCAACCATTCGCCATGTCAAAAATGCAGAGGGGGATGCAAGGAGCACAAGGCCTACACATCCAAGCAAGTGGTAACATGAACTTGTACATGGAACATCCCAAGCGCAAGCAGCATTGCAGTGAGCCTGTACAACAAGCTAGCGTAAGTCCCAGCATTTCATTTAATTCAAATTGGCCTGCGTGTATGATTTGTGTGCAGTGGCGGATCCACGAATTCAAGTTACCAGGGCAAAAATTTAACTTAAAAAATACGAAGACACTTGCACTCCGGAAATCAACATAACTTGAGAAATGTGAAGCTACATGCACTTTGAAAACCAGCTTATGATCCAAAGTAGTTCTAGATTATAAAACACTAAATGATGTCAGCACCAAAAAACACAAAATGGAACATGGTGTACAAGGACTACTAACCTGGTCTATACCTGCTTGAATTATTCGTTCTCTGGCTGAAAATATCGAAGTGTAATTGCACCTATAACCAATGCGCGAACTGCATATCAATATATCTATCCCGCACAAGTATGCCAATAGTTTCAAACAACATATTAGAAAAGTATTTATGCTACATTGTCATGATACGAGCACTTTCTGGCAGATGGCCTCGACGTTTCCTCAAGCCATGAAAATGTACTATAATTTGCTTGTCATCAATGCCTGCAAATCTCTATGTCTCTGTCAACATAGCAAATCATCATTAGACACTAAATCCTTCAATGGGAGCTTGCAAAATGCTTGCATTAGATCCCTCATTAGACACTATATATTCATCACCAGGAGCATGTAAAATGTTTGCATAAAATCCTTCATTAGCAGTCTATCCATTAGACACTTCAGGCTCAAGAACAACATGAGCTTGTATGTTTGCATTGGAAACTTGATTAGATACATCAGGTTCAGTTAGTTCAGTATTGATTGGGTGAGTTATAAAATAAGCAGAAATTGGTTTCATTTTCTCATAGATTCCCTACATACAAGCAGTTTTACAACACAGCCAGGTTTAACTATTGGCCAAAAATTAAGCAGTTGAATTAGATATAATCAGGGATGTGATGTACCTGCTCGTTGCGCATACTGCTCTTGCAAGTTGCGACGGTCCGTTTCCGCAAGCTCGATGCCATGCCCGTGCTGCCACCGCTGCCTCCCATGCAGGAGGGTTGGATCTTCATCTTCTTGTCCTTTCATTCACTTGAAGCCCGGCGACCGGCGTCCGACAAGGGTGCGAGGAAGTGTTGTGTCGGTCTGTCCAGCGGCGGCTAGGTTAGGAGTGAACCAGACTGGAGGCTAGAGTGAACGAATTGGATTTTTCCTGCCGTCGATCGATATGGGAGGCGCTCGTTTGGGCCGCGAGCCTGCTTTAGGGCTTGCCTTGCACTTACGTTATTGGCACATCCAAATTAAAACGTTTTTGTTTTTTACATTGTCTGCTCATGCGTTGGGACGAACAAAACTAGCCTGCGCCAACCTGGACGACTCAAACTAGGTGCACACTGTCTAGCCACCCAGGCGGCCGCCCATACCAGCCCCTACGGTGGCGTCGCCCCTTTTGCGTGTATGATTGGGGTAGTGAAAAATTTCTAGTGGCACTTTTGGTTTACCCACAGAATGGTTGAATTGCTTGTTTCTATGAACTGAGTTCGCCAATAATGTGAAGGATGCCAGTCTTTTCATCCTATTGTAGATTGCTTAGATCTCGATATGCCAAATGTAATCGCATGAAATATGCAGTAAAAGCCAGTGTGATGTGTGTGGCTACAACTAGTCTTACAACCCGTCCTCATATAACATATCAAGGACGCACCATCTTATCAGATTAACCATTGGACTTACCAATGCATTGTGGGAAGAAAGAAGTATTGGGACTGCGTATCCAAGCAATTAATGCCATCGACTCCTTTGTAGAACCTTGTAAGCAAAAAAGAAGTTGCAGTTGTACAAAGAGCTAGCATAAGTTAAGTTACCTGCTTCTCGGAATTTTAGTTAGCCACTTATTGCAAATTTACTCAATTACTTTGCTTGGCTTAATTTAGTTTTCTACTGATTACAAAATGACATAGCCTATTAATCCTATTATAGACTACGCCTATCTATGTGTTTGATACTTACTGTTAAGAATTACCTGATTGCCTAAACTTAAATAGCTACTTAAGCACGTAGATAGCTGGTCATATGTACTTCTAGGGTGCAGCAGAATTCATGTGTAATTTACGTTCTGATACCCTATTTGTTTAAATGGTTTGCTATTATCACTTGTAGCACTAGTAATGTTAAATGTTAAATGTTCATAGATAGACAAATGTCAAGTTTATATGAGGGACACTATCTTTTTAACTTATATATATGTGTTGGAATCATTTTGCTTACATCAAAGAAATTTACAGATGCCTGTGTTGCTAGTAAACGGTACCAACATGTTACTTTAATACGTTGCCAAGAACTTGTTAGTTTTACTAGTTCATGTGTAAGTAAATACGTTGCCAAAACTGGTTAGTTTTACTAGTTTGCTGTTAGTTTCCTATGGCTCTTGCAACACTTTATTTATGATTGCTAACATTCAAGTTTGCAGGATCCAACTAAAACTTTGTTGGCACAACAGGTATGTTGTCAGAAACTTCCTTGTTTACCTGGTTTGCTGCTGTAACTTGTTGCTGTAATCATCTTACCAACTTCAAGTTTTCAGGATCGAATTGGAAGTCCACTTGCACAACAGGTATATTTTCAAAAATATATTTGTGTAACAGGTTTGCTGCTGCAGCCGGTTGCTCTAATCATGTTACTGGCTACTCAACTTTTCAGGATCCAAGAGAAACTCCAATGCCACTACAGGTACCTTTTGCAAAAGTTGTTTGTTTAACTGCCTTGCTGCTGCAACCGGTTACAATGATGTTAATAACTACTTTTCAGCATCCAATCAAAACTATTTAATTCCTTGTTTGTTTAACTGGTTTGTTGTTATAACTCCCAGTTGAGATGTTTTGCTAACTTCAACTTTTCGGAATCCAATCGGAACTTTAATGGCAAAACAGGTTAGCACAAGATCAAAGAGAGAGGTCCCCATGGACGTTGTATCATCCCACAACAGTGGCACTGGCCCAATAGTGCATCATGAATTGCCAATTGCTGATGCTCTAGAGGCTACACTATTGGTAGAAAGAGATTCTACTTCTGCACTTAGAGTTGAAGTTGACATGTTGAGGAAGCAAACAACACAATCACAAGCAATACTCAAGACAACCATTAAATATTTGGTGGATTTCAAAGCGAAGTAAGCTGAGACTAACCGCATTGTTAAGGTCCTGAAGGAAAAAAGGAAATTAAATTCCCACTAGGTAAATCATGGGTGAAATGTTCTTTCTATCGTTGAATAACCTTTGTGTTGTTTGTTCATGTAATCGATCAAACCATTTGTTGTAGAGACCATGTACTAATTGCTTTTTGTTTTTTGGGGTTGTAATTTTTTTTTAGCACAAGTCTGTATTAATTGATAAGACTCTGAGACATTTCATTTTGATTGTTGTGCCAGACTTACATGTATGCCAATCGGGCTGAATGTGCATTCAGCAATAATAGTAGTATAAATGGTCCTTAAGTGGCATGCATCTGAAAGGGCCAAGATGTTGTACTAGCTTCGCTAAAAAAAGGATGGTCTTCTAGCAAAAAAAGTACAACGGCATGGATTATGTATGTTAGTTGATATTAATGATCCATATACTCTGTACGTGTTTATATGTCTGTTAGTTTTGTACATTATTGGTTGATTGAATCGGTATTTTGAATCTTGAGACATTGCTTGTGTACATATCTAAATGGGAGTACACATTATGATGTGTGTGACACTTGAGATGGACATAAAGTGGTTTCAAATATTCGAATTCACCTTAAACTGGATTCTAGCTTCTGAATTCGAGTATCGGCTTTTGTAAATCATATTCATATATGACAGTGGAATACATCTTTGTCGTGCTTTTGAAGATATATAAGAACGCATAGAATGATTTATAAAGATTCGTATAGGAATACATAATGGATTCGAATTTAGTTGCCATGGTAAACGTGCATGCTTATTGTCCCAAAATTTGAAAGAAGCGGCAAAATTTCCACTCCCACGTCGGCTGCCCGAAGCCAGTGTTTGGGAGATGGAAATTACTCTCTACCCCTTACACAGACAATGCATCTGCCTAATTTCCACGTCTCTCAATAGGGGTAGGTTAGTAACTTCAACTAGACGTGACACGACCGCCTCTGAACCCATTCCAACAGGTGGGCGCCAAACATGGGCGACAAAACACATTTGATTCAAGCTCGTCTGAAAGACGTCTATCTCCCCCTCCATTTCCCAATTCATACACGGTGGGTGGCAAAACAAACTCGACTTGGTCGAAATCGATGTAGGCAAACATTTTCAATACGGGCAAATTCGTAACTTCACTCAGACATGACACAACCGCCCTACCTGTCAGCCCCCTTCATACACCATGGGCGCCAACCGTGGGCGCCAAAACACCCTCTCCTCGCCCGAAATCGCTCTGGGAAAATATTGGGGAGATGCGAGATTACTGTGCTATCCCCAACCGAGGTGACGTCCAAATTTTAAACGGGGGATAAGTTTGTAACTTTCCCATATTTCATACAGGTGCGTCCCAAAAACATGGTTCCCCATACCTCTCCCTCCATTTTCCCATTCATACACCGCTCGTGCTAGAACACCATCCCCACACCAGCCTCCTCCGTCCGCCACCCCATCCATCACCGTCGTCCTCCACCCCATCCATCACCACCGTCCTCCACCATGTCGGAGCTCCTACCAAGACCGCATCGTCCACTACTAGAGATGGCCGTTTCTCATCCACGACGATGAACCAGGAGCCTTGGATCGTGTCCTCTCGCTTCATCGGCAATGTCGTCCTCTTTGCCGGGGCCGCTCACACGACCTTCTCACCCACCGCAGTGGGACTTATCCCCCTATGCACCCATCTACTGTGGCAGATCTGCTTCAACGCCATCGACAACCATCGCTCCCCCAATGCCTACACGGCGCCACAAGAGATGTGGTACTTCATATCTGCTCACCTTTTAATCTCAACCAGAAAATTGATTGTAACTTGGTTACTGTACTTTCTTTTCAGCTCTTAGAATTTAGTTCTTAGTTCGAAGCAAACAATGGATGGTAAATAGCATTTCTATAGTTTGCAGCTTTAGATCTGCCATGGCACAGTCATAATAGGGTTTAATTGATCATGCTTAGGGTTTAATTGATCATGTTGGTTCCGTGGCGGTTTCTTTAATAGAAATCGGAGGGGAAACCCTCTTTTGCTCAAAAAAATATACTTAGGGTTTCTGTTGGAAATATGCCCTAGAGCCAATAATAAAATGGTTATTATTATATTTCTTTGTTCATGATAATTGTCTATTGTTCATGCTATAATTGTATTATCCAGAAATCGTAATACATGTGTGAATACATAGACCACAACATGTCCCTAGTGAGCCTCTAGTTGACTAGCTCGTTGATCAACAGATAGTCATGGTTTCCTGACTATGGACATTGGATGTCATTGATAACGGGATCACAACATTAGGATAATGATGTGATGGACAAGACCCGATCGTAAGCATAGCACAAAGATCGTGTAGTTCGTTTCGCTAGAGCTTTTCCAAATGTCAAGTATCATTTCCTTAGACCATGAGATTGTGCAACTCCCGGATACCGTAGGAGTGCTTTGGGTGTGCCAAACGTCACAACGTAACTGGGTGACTATAAAGGTGCACTACGGGTATCTCCGAAAGTGTCTGTTGGGTTGGCATGAATCGAGACTGGGATTTGTCACTCCGTATGACCGAGAGGTATCTCTGGGCCCACTCGGTAATGCATCATCAAATGAGCTCAATGTGACCAAGTGTTGGTCAAGGGAACATGCATTACGGTACGAGTAAAGTGACTTGCCGGTAACGAGACTGAACGAGGTATTGGGATACCGACGAAGGGAATCGTATACGGGATTGATTGAATCCTCAACATCGTGGTTCATCCAATGAGATCATCGAGGAGCATGTGGGAGCCAACATGGGTATCCATACCCCGCTGTTGGTTATTGACCGGAGAGGCGTCTCGGTCATGTCTGCATGTCTCCCGAACCCGTAGGGTCTACACACTTAAGGTTCGGTGACGCCAGGGTTGTAGAGATATGAATATGCAGTAACCTGAAAGTTGTTCGGAGTCCCGGATGAGGTCCCGAACATCACGAGGAGTTCCGGAATGGTCCGGAGGTGAAGAATTATATATAGGAAGTGCACTTTCGGCCATCGGGAAAGTTTCGGGGGTCACCGGTATTGTACCGGGACCATCGGAAGGGTCCCGGGGGTCCACCGGGTGGGGCCACCTATCCCGGAGGGCCCCGTGGGCTGAAGTGGGGAGGGGAACCAGCCCCTGGTGGGCTGGTGCACCCCCCTTGGGCCCCCCTGTGCCTAGGGTTGGAAACCCTAGGGGAAGCGCCCACTGCCTTGGGGGCAAGCCTCCCCCGCCCCCCTTGGAGATCCCATCTCTGTGGCTGGCGCCTTGGGGACCCTATATAAAGAGGGGGAGGGAGGAAGCCGCACCCCTTGCACTTGGCGCCCTTCCCCTTGCTACACCTCTCCTCCCGCAGACGCTACGGCCCTCGCTGGGATCCTCGCATCCACAACCACGCCGTCGTGGTCAGCTGATCTTCATCAACCTCTCCTTCCCCTTGCTGGATCAAGAAGGAGGAGACGCCACGCTGGCCGTCTCGTGTGTTGAACGCGGAGGTGCCGTCCGTTCGGCGCTAGGATCTCCGGATTTGGATCACGACGAGTACGACTCCCTCAACCACGTTCTCTTGAACGCTTCCGCTCGCGATCTACAAGGGTATGTAGATGCACTCCTCTCTCTCGTTGCTGGATGAACTCCTAGATTGATCTTGGTGAACGTAGGAACATTTTTATTTTGTGCAACGTTCTCCAACAGTGGCATCATGAGCTAGGTCTATGCGTAGTTCTCTTTGCACGAGTAGAACACAATTTGTTGTGGGCGTAGATGTTGTTAACTTTCTTGCCACTACTAGTCTTATTTTGCTTCAGCGGCATTGTGGGATGAAGCAGCCCGGACCAACCTTACACGTACGCTTACGTGAGACAGGTTCCACCGACTGACATGCACTAGTTGCATAAGGTGGCTAGCGGGTGTCTGTCTCTCCCACTTTAGTTGGAGCGGATTCGATGAAAAGGGTCCTTATGAAGGGTAAATAGAAGTTGGCAAATCACGTTGTGGCTTTAACATAGGTAAGAAAACGTTCTTGCTAGATCACCTATAGAAGCCACGTAAAAAACTTGCAACAACAATTAGAGGACATCTAACTTGTTTTTGCAGCAAGTGTTTTGTGATGTGATATGGCCAAAGGATGTGATGAATGATATATGTGATGTATGAGATGATCATGTTCTTGTAATAGGAATCACGACTTGCATGTCGATGAGTATGACAACCGGCAGGAGCCATAGGAGTTGTCTTTATTTTTTGTATGACATGCGTGCCATTGAAGAACGCCATGTAAATTACTTTACTTTATTGCTATATGCGTTAGCCATAGAAGTAGAAGTAGTCGTTGGTGTGACAACTTCATGAAGACACGATGATGGAGATCATGATGATGGAGATCATGGTTTCATGCCGGTGACGAAGATGATCATGGCGCCCCAAGGATGGAGATCAAAGGAGCAATATGATATTGGCCATATCATGTCACTATTTGATTGCATGTGATGTTTATCATGTTTTACATCTTATTTGCTTAGAACGACGGTAGCTTAAATAAGATGTTCCCTCGAAATAATTTCAACAAAAGTGTTCCCCCTAACTGTGCACCATTGCGAAGGTTCGTTGTTTCGAAGCACCACGTGATGTTCAGGTGTGATAGATCCTAATGTTCGAATACAACGGGTGTAAGCCATATTTACACACGCAATACACTTAGGTTGACTTGACGAGCCTAGCATGTAGAGACATGGCCTCGGAACACGGAAGACCAAAAGGTCGAACATGAGTCGTATAGAAGATACGATCAACATGAAGATGTTCACCGATGATGACTAGTCCGTCTCACGTGATGATCGGACACGGCCTAGTTGACTCGGATCATGGATCACTTAGATGACTAGAGGGATGTCTATCTGAGTGGGAGTTCATTATTTGATTAGATGAACTTAATTATCATGAACTTAGTCTAAAATCTTTGCAATATGTCTTGTAGATCAAATGGCCCACGGTAATGTTGCCCTCAACTCAATGCGTTCCTAGAGAAAACCAAACTGAAAGACGATAGCAGCAACTATACGGACTGGGTCCGGAACTTGAGGATCATCCTCATAGCTGCCAAGAAAGAAAATGTCCTAGATGCACCGCTAGGTGAAACACCCGTTTTCCCAGCAACTCAAGACGTTATGAACGCTTGGCAGTCGCTTAGTGATGATTACTCCCTTGTTCAGTGCGGCATGCTTTACAGCTTAGAACCGAGGCTCCAATAGCATTTTGAGCAGCACGGAGCATATGAGATGTTCCAAGAGCTGAAAATGGTTTTCCAAGCTCACGCCCGGGTCGAGAGATATGAAGTCTCCGACAAGTTCTACAGTTGTAAGATGGAGGAGAATGGTTACACAACAGCACATACTCAAAATGTCTGGGTTGCACAACCGCTTATCTCAACCGGGAGTTAATCTCCTTGATGATGCGGTGGTCGACAGAATCCTCGATCGCTCCCACCAAGCTACAAGAGCTTTGTGATGAACTTCAATATGCAGGGATGGAAAAGACCATTCCCGAGGTAAATTCAATGCTGAAATCAGCGGAGGTAGAGATCAAAAGGAACATCAAGTGTTGATGGTGAATAAAACCACTAAGTTCAAGAAAGGCAAGGGTAAGAAGAACTTCAAGAAGGACGGCAAGGAGTTGCCGCGCCCGTAAGCCGCTTGTCGAAGAAGTCAAGCAATGGACCCAAGCCCAAATGAGTGCTTTTATTGCAAGGGAAGCAGACATCGAAGCGGAACTGCTCAAGTACTTAGCGGACAAGAAGGCCGCAAAACCAAAGGTATATGTGATATACATGTAATTGATGTGTATTGTCGGTGTCAAAACCGCGGATCTCGGTAGGGGTCCTGAACTGTGCGTCTAGGTGGATGGTAACAAGAGACGAGGGACACGATGTTTTACCTGTGTTCGGGCCCTCTTGATGGAGGTAAAACCCTACGTCCTGCTTGATTTAATATTGATGATATGGGTAGTACAAGAGTAGATCTACCACGAGATCAAGGAGGCTAAACCCTAGAAGCTAGCCTATGGTATGATTGTTGTAATGTATGTTGTCCTACGGACTAAAGCCCTCCGGTTTATATAGACACCGGAGGAGGCTAGGTTTACACAGAGTCGGTTACAATGGTAGGAGATCTACATATCCGTATTGCCAAGCTTGCCTTCCACACCAAGGAAAGTCCCATCCGGACACGGGACGGAGTCTTCAATCTTGTATCTTCATAGTCTTGGAGTCCGGCGGATAATGATAGTCCGGCTGTCCGGACACCCCCTAGTCCAGGACTCCCTCAGTAGCCCCCGAACCAGGCTTCAATGACGATAAGTCCAGCGCGTTTATAGTCTTCGGCGTTGCAAGGCGGGTTCTCCCTTCAAATTCCATGTACCTGCCGAACAGTGTCCGGCTTCATCTTGAATACTGTGTTCCTCGGCTTCTATGCCAAATAATGGCCCTCTTCCACGCGTCGCACAAATGCGAAAAGCCAGGGTGTCTTTTGCATTTCACCCCCTAATTGTGCGAGTCGTCCGCCTATAAAAGAGGCAAGAATCCAGATCCAAACCACACCGTCTTCCTCCCGCGAATACTCCATCGAAGTGCCTTTGACCTAGAAATCCATTCCATCATGGATCATCGACGCGGCTCTTCTTCACGCGCTCCCAGCCCACCGCCGGGAATTGGAGGAGGTGCTCTATTTCGCACAACGAGCTAGTGAAGCTCCAAACGGGGGATTTCTCCTCCGCCTTCATGGTTCCAAATCCGGGCGGACTGGTTACTTATCAAGGTGGGAGGCAAAGGAGGACACTCCAAGCCCCAATAAGGGGAGCGAGTATGCTTTGTCCCCTATCGATAAGGGACTTGGATTTCGATGCATCTGCTCCTCCGCTGGCTCTCGAAGTTCTACGGACTCCAGCTCCACCACCTCACACCCGCCTCTCCCGTGCATATCGCGGGCTACGAGCTCTTTGTGAGCTATTCCCGGGCATCGAGCCCCATTTTGCATTGTGGAAGAGGCTGTTTTGCCTCGCACTCGCTCTCATGAGGGGTCCATATATCAAGTGGGCGGTGCCAAATATGGCGCATCGCGGACCGGATACCTATCCGTACTCCCAAGAAGGCGTCCAAGACTGGCCCTCGGAGTGGTTTTATATAGGAGACGCCCGCTACTGCACTCCGCTCGGATCGGCCTCCGGAGTTTAGTGCTGCTCCCTTGAAGAAACGCCTCGCTTGGCGCCATGAGCCCCGATTGAGGAAGACAAGAGCGCCGATTACTTGATGGGCCGGATAAGATTAATGGCTCATTCCGGCTTGACCATGATCGGAGTCATGGCGACATGCATCAAGCGAGGGGTACAGCCACTGCAATATAGAGGCCACCCCATGTGGGATTTCAACGGGGAAGACGATGCCACCCGGCACGGCCGCAAAGGGCTGGATTCGGCCGAGGATCTGGTAAAGATCTTGTCCAGTCTGTACAAGGGGGAGATGGAGGACTTCCTTCGAACGATCCCTTTGAATGGGTTTTCCATGATCAACCCTAGAGGATGGGTAAGTGAACACCTTGAAGGGCTCAACCCATGCTTTCGAAGTTTAAGCTTCTTACATTATGTCTTCGGCGCAGGATCTACGCCGACTATGGAGGACATGGTGAGTCCTGCTCAGAACCCGAGGATCCGTAGGATCCTCGATCCGCCTCCAAGAGGACCCGACATTGAGGTGGAGCTGATCGACGGGTGTTTCACCAGCTTAGCATAGATAATGCCCCGGTCGCCATTACGGCGGACTACCCCGACTAAGTCCGCTTCCCAGTGACCGTGACCAAGTCCGGACACCATTATCTCTTCTCTGCCCATTTCTAACCCTCGCGAACGATGGTATTTCGCAGAAGTGCCTTTACGGCAGAAGCGAGCTCGCGCGGCCGCCAACAGAGGCCATCCCGACCAGCAGAAGCGGAAAAGGAGCGCGGTCGGGCGGAAACGCCGCCGCAAAGGTATAGCTCATATTTGAATTTTCAGAGCAACGTTCTGAGGAGACGTCTGAGTGCTAATGATCTTTGTAGGAGAAAAAGCGCTCGCCAGACTGCGAGCGCAGGAATTGCCGATCCGACCAACACCGGCCAGGCTCCAGCGCCCGGCCCGGGGGAGGCAAGCGCAAGACGCGGGCCGGATCCTTCTCCAACGGAGGATACCGGCAGCATCGTCCGCCACCAAGTCGAGGTGGAGAGCGCCATGAACCATAGGCGCCACGACAAGATTTCGTGAAGCATGCTTTTCCCGAGGCATTGGATGCCTTTAACGCAGGGGACGCGCATCTCCGTGCCGCCAAAATGGTTTTACCAGAGCCACGGAGCAAGTATGTGAAAGACACACGGTAAGGGAGTTTCAATGGTTGTATATACCAAGAGCCCCGAGACTTAAAGTAGTTATGCTAACTGATTTAAGGATCATTTGAAAATGCTGAGCACTTACCGAGAAGAACGCCTACTGTCTCGGAGCTGCAAGATTGCAAGGCCCAACTTGAGGTCAAGACTTGCGCCGCAGGAGGAGACGGAAGACCCTCCGGTAACACATTTTATTAATAAATATAAGCGCTGTGCGGCGTATGCGCGATTCTAATAATGACATTGCAGGTACCGCCGAAAAGATCCGGACAGTAAGCATTGCTGCCAACTAAAGGTCGGCGAGAGTGTGCTGAATAGGGTTCAGCAGAAAGGAACAAGCTCCAAGATGCCAACGCCAAGCTCGGAGAAGAGCTGAAAGGCGCCGGGCCGAGCTGTCCGCTCCGCGAAGGAGAATCAGCGGCTTGCCGCGGCATTTATAGTAGTGCTTGAGCGAACTCTTTTGAAAAGAAGAGTTCGGCAAGGAAGTATTTTGACATGATATGTCTTGTAGGTATACTCACGGTCAGCCCCGCAGAGGAGATGCCCATATCGACGGGTGATCAACTTCCCGAACTGTTGCAGCTACTCGAACGAAGTTCGGCAGCAATGAGCGGCGCTGCTCAGCTTTTATGGCCAGCCTCACCCTACCCGAGGGCCTCGGGAGCTTGCACAGAAGCTGCAGGAGTGCGCAGCGCCTGCTTGTGGAAGATTTCGCTTGCCGTCAAGGTGCCAGGAGGCTTGGGCCATGGTGAAGACGCTGCACAAGAAGGCGGATCCCAACCACATGGCCGGTTGGACCGGTGGGGCCCGACGGAAGGAGATCCTGTGAGTTTAGTATACAGCCAAGTAGAGTTGGCTGCCAAATTTTCCCAATGGGATCAGAACTAGACAGCCTGTTAGACGGGATTGAGGAGGAATACAATCAAGAATTTGACAATGTATGTTATCCTTAAAGTGACATGTGAAATGCCTTCTAGCCGGATTGTAGATCGCTTGTCTTTGCCGACCTTTTCGCTTCAACCTCGGGACCCTAGAGTCCGGAGTGTATCTGAATACCTCTTTGGTTAAGAAACAACCGGTATGCATGGAGACCAAAGGGGTCATTAGTGCTTTATCGCATAAGTGCCCAACTAGTTATGTTATATTACATGGTTAGTAAGAAACATCTTCCAGGAGAATAGTTCCGTTAAGGGTTCCTTTCTCGGGAGGCATGCCCTAAAGTGCATGTCCTGACTGCAAAGAAAGCAGAAACATCTGGGGCAAATAGATAAATAGGTAAAGTCATCTTTTAAGTCACCGAATCAATATTCCCTTAAGAACGCTTAGCTTTCGGCTTCACCCACCGAGGTACACATCCGCCGACCGGAAGTAACAATCGCAGAGGTGCTCCTTTACCTCCTAGCCGAACAATCGGGAGCGAGGGGTAAGCACAAGAGCCAGCAACCCAGCTTGGCCAAAACTTAAGTCATATCGATGCATATAATGGCGAGTAAAAGGTACATGTGGAAGCTTGACACATGTGCCGGGTATGAAACCCGGTAATTAAGCTTCGTAAAAGAAGCCCTCAGAATAATGAGTGCGGATGGCACATCATGCGTATGCAAAAACTGCGAAAACAGGCCCGTAAGGGCTTTTAAATAAAAAGTTCATAAAAAAGAGAAACGAAAGACAGCCAAGTGTAAAAGTTTGGACGGGGAAGGGACGAACTCTTAGTCCGCGCTAGGCATAGAATCGCTTGAGGCGGGCTGCGCTCCATGGGTTCGCTCGAGTCGGTTATCCGACGAATTTCAGAGCGGTGCGCTCCGCCAACAAGACTTGATCGACAATGAAGGGCCCTCCCATTTGGGCTTGAGCTTGTCCTTTTCTTGTCCGTGGCGAGAACTAGTTCGCCAACGCTGTAAGTCTTGGCCCGCATTTCTTTGCTTTGATATCTTTGGGCCTGCTCATCGATAGAATGCGGAACGAGCCTTCGCAACGCCACGCTTCTTCCTCCAATGTGTCCAGCTGTCCCGCCGATCAAGCTCGGCCTCTCTTTCCTCATACATGCGCACTCGAGGTGAGTCATGAATAATGTCACAGGGCAAGACTGCCTCTGCGCCGTATACCATAAAAAATGGTGTGAATCCGGTAGTACGGTTAGGCGTTGTCCGCAACCCCCAGAGTACGGAGTCGAGCTCCTCGACCCATTGTGTGTCGGATTTAGTAAGTGACCTCACTAGTCTGGGTTTAATGCCGCTCATTATTAGACCATTTGCTCTTTCCACTTGACCGTTGGTTTGAGGGTGATAGACTGAAGCGTAGTCGAGCTTGATGCCCAATTTTTTGCACCATGACTTAACCTCGTCGGCTGTGAAATTCGTGCCGTTGTCGGTGATGATGTTGTGGGGGACTCCGTAACGGTGTACCACCCCTGATATAAAGTCTATCACTGGTCCGGACTCTGCCGTTTTGACCGGTTTGGCCTCTATCCATTTGGTGAATTTATCCACCATGACCAATAGGTACCTTTGCTTGTGGGTTCCCCCTTTAAGGGGTCCAACCATGTCAAGCCCCTGCACCGCGAACGGCCGTAATGGGTATGGTTTTGAGGGCGGTGGGTGGCATATGGCTCGATTAGCAAAGAGTCGACAACCAACGCATCGCTGACCAAGTCCTGCTGCGTCTGCCCGGGCCGCCGGCCAATAAAATCTCAGACGGAATGCCTTTCCTACAAGGGCCCGGGCTGCTGCGTCGTGTCCGCCTAGTCCGGCATGAATTTCAGCCACGAGGTTTCTCCCTTCTTCTTCGGAGATACACCTTTGAAGGACTCCGGTGGTACTTTTCTTATAAAGTTCTCCTCATGGACCTTGTAGGCCTTCGATCGCGGACTATGCAAATGGGCCTCATTTTGGTCTTCGAAGTTCCTGCCTAAGTAAGTAGGCTAGAAAGGTTCTATCCACACGGCGACATCGCCATTATGACGTAATGAGGGTGTTATGTCATCTGCCGAATCACCGGTTGGTGCGGTTTTCTCCGGTTTATCACTACCGGGCTCCTCTTCCCATATTACGGATGGCTTGAAGAGCCGTTCCAGGAAGATATTAGGAGGGACGGCATCAAGCTTCGCACCGATGCGTGCAAGACGTCGGCCGCCGGTTATTATCTCGAGCTATGTGATGGAATTCCATCCTTCAAACCGAGCTGACATTTTTAGGACAGCGTTGCGATATGCTGCCATTTTCGGATCCTTCGCGTCAAAGTCTCCATTTATTGGGGATATTGCAAGGTTTGAATCCCCGCGCACCTCTAGGCATTGAATGCCCATGGAGACTACCATCCGGAGACCATGTAACAGGGCCTCGTATTCGGCTGCATTGTTGGAGTCCGTGTACATTATTTGGAGTACATATCGGACTGATCTCCGATTGGGGATGTCAAGACGACGCCAAATTTCCCCCATCCGCCAACATTTTGGAGCCGTCGAAATACATAGTCCAGCTTGAGTATGCGCCGTACTTTTAGGGAGTTCGGTTGTCCATTCGCGACGAAGTCAACCAAAACTTGTGACTTTATAGCTCGCCGAGGTTTGTAAGTTATGTCGAATGGTAAGAGCTCAATGGCCCATTTTGCAATCCTGCCTGTTGCGTCGCGGTTATTTATAATGTCATTGAGTGGTACCTCAGAGGCCACTGTTATCGAACACTCTTAGAAGTAGTGCCGGAGCTTTCGGGATGCCATGAACACCGCATATGCTATCTTCTGATAGTGCGGATAACGGGATTTGCAGAGGGTTAACACAGTGGATACATAATACACTAGTTTTTGAAGAGGGAATTTATGCCCTTCTGTCACTCGTTCGACGACGAGGACCGCGCTTACAACTTGATGCGTTGCTGCGATGTATAACAGCATTGGTTCGCCCAGAGTGGGCGCAGCCAGGACCGGATTTGTTGCCAATATGGCCTTTATTTCTTCGAGTCCGACAGTGGTGGCATCCGTCCACTCAAAGTGTTCGGTGCGCCTGAGGAGGCGATAGAGGGGCAGCGCCTTTTCTCCTAAACGGGAGATAAAGCGGCTTAAGGCTGCCACGCATCCTGTTAATTTTTGTATTTGTTTGAGGTCTTTTGGAATATCTAGCTGTGACAGAGCTCGGATTTTAGCCGGATTTGCTTCAATTCCTCTACCGGATACAATGAAGCCGAGCAGCTTTCCGGCTGGTACGCCGAAAACGCATTTTTCCGGATTCAGCTTGATGTCATATGCTCTGAGGTTGTCGAATGTGAGCCTCAAGTCGTCTACTAGAGTTTCGACGTGTTTTGTTTTGACGACGACGTCGTCTACGTATGCCTCGACTGTTTTGCCGATCAGGGTGGCCAGACATGTTTGAATCATGTGCTGATATGTTGCGCCGGCGTTTTTGAGTCCGAAGGGCATCGTGTTGAAGGAGAATGGTCCATATGGGGTGATAAATGCCGTTGCGGCTTGGTCTGCTTCCGCCATCTTGATTTGATGATAGCCAGAGTATGCGTCCAGGAAGCACAACGAATCGTGCCCTGCTGTAGCATTGATAATTTGATCGATGCGGGGGAGAGGGAAGGGATCCTTTGGGCAAGCCTTATTGAGGTCTTTAAAATCGACACAAAGGCGCCAGGATTTATCCTTCTTTGGTACCATCACCAGATTTGCTAGCCAGTCCGGATGTTTGATATCTCTAATGAATCCGGCTTCCAGTAGTTTGGCTAGCTCCTCTCCCATTGCCTGTCTTTTGGGTTCGAAAAATCGTCGAAGAGCCTGTTTGACTGGCTTAAATCCTTTTAGGATGTTTAGGCTGTGTTTTGCCAACCTGCGTGGGATTCCGGGCATGTTCGAGGGATGCCAGACGAAGATATCCCAATTTTCCCGAAGGAATTCGCGCAGTGCGGCGTCTACTTCGGGGTTCAATTGTGCCCCGATGGAGGCCGTCTTTGTTGGGTCTGTTGGATG
This sequence comes from Aegilops speltoides, assembly GCA_021437245.1. Taxonomy (NCBI): domain Eukaryota; kingdom Viridiplantae; phylum Streptophyta; class Magnoliopsida; order Poales; family Poaceae; genus Aegilops; species Aegilops speltoides. The sequence continues at coordinate 338,238,434 of CM038144.1, forward strand.
GACCTAGAATTTTATTATCTCATCTGCTAGTTTGAAGGAGGTGGACTTGGATCTTTTGTCGAGTATCACATCGTCCCGGTTCACCATAGAGCGCAGCGCGGTGAGTTCTTCTGCCGCTAAGGCTTCAGATAGTGCCTCGAGGGCTAGTGCGGCTGTCTTGTTTTCGGCGCGGAGTGCTATGTCCGGATCACTAGCGAGAGTGATTATTCCGCTGGGCCCAGGCATTTTAAGCTTCATGTACCCGTAATGGGGTACTACTTGAAAAATTGTGAATGCCTCTCGTCCAAATATGGCGTGATACCCGCTGCTGAACGGGGCCACCTGGAACGTGACTTCTTTGGATCTGTAATTGTCCGGGGAGCCGAACACCACATCGAGTGTGATTTTTCCGGTGCAGCGCGCTTCCCGGCTAGGGATTATTCCTCTAAAGGTTGTGCTGCTTCGCTCAATACGGCTCCAATCGATTTCCATTTTTCGCAGAGTTTCCTCGTAAATGAGGTTTAGTCCGTTGCCGCCATCCATGAGGACTTTTGTCAGTCGAAAGCCATCCACTATGGGACTAAGTACCAAAGGCAGCCGGTGCTCGTTGTTCGAATTTAGGCTCGTCGCTGGCGTTGAAGGTAATAGCTGTGTCGCCCATGGATTTGCTTTGTTGCTACTTGGTAGACTTCGCGAGTTCGCAGATTGTTCGCCGTGATATTGTTTGATGCGAAGGTCTCAAGACCTGCTGATACCGTCGGTATTGTTGGAGTGGTTTCGAGCTAGAAGCTCTTCGCCACTTTTGGCCACCGCCGTAATATCCAACATGCTCGAAGGCTATGTGTTGGGACGGCCCTTCTGTAATATGAAGCTTACAGGGTCCATTAAGCCATCCCTCTAGTACGGTTCCGCTTCCTTATTGGGTTTTTGTTTTTCGTTTTTGCATCCGGGGCCCGAGTGTAAGGCGCCTTTTTACTGTGGATCGGGTTTAAATGGATTATCCCAAAATTGATTTTCGGTTTTCCGAAGCTTTCCATTGCATAGTACTTTCGCATTATGGATGCGGATCGGTGAAGCGTAATTTTGCGACGATCAATGGTGTTTAGTATTCCCTTGTCCGTGCGCTTATTGCGTAAGATTGATATTGCGCTTTCCTCTCAGCAGTCCTTTATCCTGTCCATAACCAGGAGGAACTCGCCCAAGAGTGATGTATTTGTTCAGCGGGCTCTTGCCAGATAGAGATAGATCGCATATGTCTGCGCGGGTGGGTGGACTAAAATCCGGATCCCTGCCCATCTTGGGGCTCAAAGGCCGAGGGGTTTCCAAATTTGGAAGCTTGTTTTGCTGGGCACAATCCAGCAAGTCCGGAACGGTGCATGATTTTAAGTTCAATGCTCGATCGAAGTCCGTCCCTCCGCGGGAATCCGGCATGGAGGGTTCGGGAATCCGGACACGAATGGTTTTCAACATAGGCAAAGAGTTGCCGTGTTGCTCCTCTACCACTGCAATGTGGTGGGTGGCCTGGGGAGAGTTAATCTCTCTCAGATCGGTTTTAAGCCCAATCTGGTTGTAGTCCGTAGCGACTCCTGTGGTGGCGATGCGATCCAAGAGCTCGCATGCGACGAGAGCTCTATTGGGTCCAACTGTTCGGCAGCTTTAGGGCTGACGCGAAGACCGCTTCCGACGACTTGCGAAGTCATTGTCGAAGCGGCGGCCGGACAAAGCGGTCATAAGAAAACCACCAAGCCGGATAGTTTGGCCGTGGCAAAGGCCCTTCGGCGAAAAAACACCGCCTTTGAAGACGGGTGGAGGCATCCACTCTATTGGTGACGACACGAGGAACTCTCAATGAAAGCACCAATGTCGGTGTCAAAACCGCAGATCTCGGTAGGGGGTCCCGAACTGTAAGCCTAGGCGGATGGTAACAAGAGACGAGGGACACGATGTTTTTACCTGTGTTCGGGCCCTCTTGATGGAGGTAAAACCCTCGTCCCGCTTGATTTAATATTGATGATATGGGTAGTACAAGAGTAGATCTACCACGAGATCAAGGAGGCTAAACCCTAGAAGCTAGCCTATGGTATGATTATTGTAATGTATGTTGTCCTACGGACTAAAGCCCTCCGGTTTATATAGACACCGGAGGAGGCTAGGGTTACACAGAGTCGGTTACAATGGTAGGAGATCTACATATCCGTATTGCCAAGCTTGCCTTCCACGCCAAGGAAAGTCCCATCCGGACACGGGACGGAGTCTTCAATCTTGTATCTTCGTAGTCTTGGAGTCCGGCGGATAATGATAGTCCGGCTGTTCGGACACCCCCTAGTCCAGGACTCCCTCATGTACCTTACCAGTGCGCGTAGTAGCTCCTGGGTATTTGATACCGGTGCGGTTGCTCACATTTGTAACTCAAAGCAGGAGCTGCGGAATAAGCGGAGACTGGCAAAGGACGAGGTGACGATGCGGGTCGGGAATGGTTTCAAGGTCGATGTGATCGCCGTCGGCACGCTACCTCTACATTTACCTACGGGATTAGTTTTAAACCTCAATAATTGTTATTTAGTACCAGCTATGAGCATGAACATTGTATCAGGATCTCGTTTAATTTGAGATGGCTACTCATTTAAATCCGAGAATAATGGTTGTTCTATTTATATGAGTGATATGTTTTATGGTCATGCTAAGCTGGTGAATGGTTTATTCTTAATGAATCTCCAGCGTAATGTTACACATATTCATAGTGTGAATACCAAAAGATGTAAAGTTGATAACGATGGTCCCACATACTTGTGGCACTGCCGCCTTGGTCACATTGGTGTCAAGCGCATGAAGAAGCTCCATGCTGATGGACTTTTGGAGTCTCTAGATTATGAATCGTTTGACACATGCGAACCATGCCTCATGGGCAAAATGACCAAGACTTCGTTCTCCGGAACAATGGAGTGAGCAACCAACTTATTGGAAATCATACATACTGATGTGTGCGGTCCAATGAGCATTGAGGCTCACGGAGGATATCATTATGTTCTCACTCTCACCGATGACTTAACTAGATATGGGTATGTCTACTTGATGAAACACAAGTCTGAGACCTTTGAAAAGTTCAAGGAATTTCAGAATGAGGTAGAGAATCAATGTGACTGAAAGATAAAATTCTTACAATCAGATCATGGAGGAGAATATTTAAGTCACGAATTTGGTACGCACTTAAGGAAATGTGGAATCGTTTCACAACTCACGCCGCCTGGAACACCTCAGCGAAATGGTGTGTCCGAATGTCATAATCGCTCTCTATTGGATATGGTGCGATCTATGATGTCACTTACCGATTTACCGCTATCATTTTGGGGATACGCTCTAGAGACAGCTACATTCACTTTAAATAGGGCACCGTCTAAATCCGTTGAGACGACACCATACGAATTATGGTTTGGGAAGAAACCTAAGCTGTCGTTTCTAAAAGTTTGGGGATGCGATGCTTATGTCAAGAAACTTCAACCTGAGAAGCTCGAACCCAAATCGGAAAAATGCGTCTTCATAGCATACCCTAAGGAAACCATTGGTTATACCTTCTACTTAAGATCCGAGGGCAAGATCTTTGTTGCCAAGAACGGGTCGTTTCTGGAGAAAGAGTTTCTCTCGAAAGAATTAAGTGGGAGGAAAGTGGAACTTGATGAAGTACTACCTCTTGAACCGGTAAGTAGCGCAGCTCAGGAAGATGTTCATGTGGTGCCTGCACCGACAAGACAGGAGGTTAATGATGATGATCAAGATACTTCGGATCAAGCTCCTACTGAACTTCGAAGGTCCACAAGGACACGTTCCGCACCAGAGTGGTACGGCAACCCTGTCTTAGAAATCATGTTGTTAGAAAACGGTGAACCTTTGAACTATGAAGAAGCGATGGCGGGCCCAGATTCCAAAAAATGGCTTGAAGCCATGCAATCCGAGATAGGATCCATGTATGAAAACAAAGTGTGGACTTTGACAGACTTGCCCGATGATCGGCGAGCAATAGAAAACAAATGGATCTTTAAGAAGAAGACGGACGCGGATGGTAATGTTACCATATATAAAGCTCAACTTGTTGCTAAGGGTTATCGACAAGTTCAAGGGATTGACTACGATGAGACATTCTCTCCCGTAGCGAAGCTGAAGTCCGTCCAAATCATGTTAGCAATTGCCGCATACTATGATTATGAGATATGGCAAATGGACGTCAAAACGGCATTCCTTAACGGTCACCTTAAGGAAGAACTGTATATGATGCAGCCGGAAGGTTTTTCGACCCTAAGAATGCTAACAAGGTATGCAAGCTCCAGCGCTCCATCTATGGGCTGGTGCAAGCATCTCGGAGTTGGAACATTCGCTTTAATGAGATGATTAAAGCGTTTGGGTTTATGCAGACTTATGGAGAAACCTGCGTTTACAAGAAAGTGAGTGGGAGCTCTGTAGCATTTCTCATATTATATGTGGATGACATACTTTTGATGGGAAATGATATAGAACTTTTGGACAGCATAAAGGCCTACTTGAATAAGTGTTTTTCAATGAAGGACCTTGGAGAAGCTGCTTACATATTAGGCATCAAAATCTATAGAGATAGATCAAGACGCCTCATAGGTCTTTCACAAAGCACATACCTTGATAAGATATTGAAGAAGTTCAATATGGATCAGTCCAAGAAGGGGTTCTTGCCTGTGTTGCAAGGTGTGAAATTGAGCTTGGCTCAATGCCCGACCACGGCAGAAGATAGATAAAATATGAGTGTCGTCCCCTATGCCTCAGCCATAGGGTCTATCATGTATGCCATGACCTATACCAGACCTGATATAAACCTTGCCGTAAGTTTGGTAGGAAGGTACCAAAGTAATCTCGGCATGGAACACTGGACAGCGGTCAAGAAATCCTTAAGTACCTGAAAAGGACTAAGGACATGTTTCTCGTATATGGAGGTGACGAAGAGCTCATCGTAAAGGGTTACGTCGATGCTAGCTTCGACACAGATCTGGATGACTCTAAGTCACAAATCGGATACGTATATTTTGAATGGTGGGGCAAGAAGTGGTGCGCAAGCGAGGCGTCGTGGCGGGATCTACATGTGAAGCGAGTACATGGCAGGCTCGGAGGCAAAGACATGAAGCAATCTGGGTGAAGGAGTTCATCACCGACCTAGGAGTCATACCCAATGCGTCGGGCCGATCACACTCTTCTGTGACAACACCGAGCTATTGCACTTGCCAAGGAGCCTGTGTTTCACAAGAAGACCAGGCACATCAAGCGTCGCTTCAACTCCATCCGTGAAAATATTTAAGATGGAGACATAGATATTTGTAAAGTACATATTTGTAAAGTACATACAGATCCGTTGACTAAACCTCTCCCTAGGGCAAAACATGATCAACACCAGGACTCAATGGGTGTTCGATACATCACAATGTAACTAGATTATTGACTCTAGTGCAAGTGGGAGACTGTTGGAAATATGCCCTAGAGGCAATAATAAAATGGTTATTATTATATTTCTTTGTTCATGATAATTGTCTATTGTTCATGCTATAATTGTATTATCCGGAAATCGTAATACATGTGTGAATACATAGACCACAACAAGTCCCTAATGAGCCTCTAGTTGACTAGCTCGTTGATCAACAGATAGTCATGGTTTCCTGACTATGGACATTGGATGTCATTGATAACGGGATCACATCATTAGGATAATGATGTGATGGACAAGACCCGGTCGTAAGCATAGCACAAAGATCGTGTAGTTCGTTTCGCTAGAGCCTTTCCAAATGTCAACTATCATTTACTTAGACCATGAGATTGTGCAACTCCCCGATACCGTAGGAGTGCTTTGGGTGTGCCAAACGTCACAACGTAACTGGGTGACTATAAAGGTGCACTACGGGTATCTCCGAAACTGTCTGTTGGGTTGGCACGAATCGAGACTGGGATTTGTCACTCCGTATGATGGAGAGGTATCTCTAGGACCACTCGGTAATGCATCATCAAATGAGCTCAATGTGACCAAGTGTCTGGTCACGGGATCATGCATTACGGTACGAGTAAAGTGACTTGCCGGTAACGAGACTGAATGAGGTATTGGGATACCGACGATCGAGTCTCGGGCAAGTAACGTACCAATTGACAAAGGGAATCGTATACAGGATTGATTGAATCCTCGACATCGTGGTTCATCCGATGAGATCATCGAGGAGCATGTGGGAGCCAACATGGCTATCCAGATCCCGCTGTTGGTTATTGACTAGAGAGGCGTCTCGGTCATGTCTGCATGTCTCCAAAACTCGTAGGGTCTACACACTTAAGGTTCGGTGACGCTAGGGTTGTAGAGATATGAATATGCAGTAATCCAAAAGTTGTTCGGAGTCCCGGATGAGATCCCGGACGTCACGAGGAGTTCCGGAATGGTCCGGAGGTGAAGAATTATATATAGGAAGTGTAGTTTCGGCCATCGGGAAAGATTTGGGGGTCACCGGTATTGTACCGGGACCACCGGAAGGGTCCCGGGGGTCCACCGGGTGGGGCCACCAATCCCGGAGGACCCCGTGGGCTGAAGTGGGGAGGGGAACCAGCCCCTGGTGGGCTGGTGCGCCCCCCTTGGGCCCCCCTGCGCCTAGGGTTGGAAACCCTAGGGTGGAGGGGGCGCCTCCACTTGCCTTGGGGGGCAAGCCTCCCCCCTGGCCGCCGCCCCCCTTGGATATCCCATCTCCGGGGCTGGCGCCCCCCCTTGGGGACCCTATATAAAGAGGAGGGAAGGGAGGGCAGCCGCACCCCTTGCACTTGGCGCCTCCCTTCCCCCTTGCTACACCTCTCCCTCCCGCAGACGCTTGGCGAAGCCCTGCCGGGATCCGTGCTGCATCGACCACCACGCCGTCGTGCTGCTGGATCTTCATCAACCTCTCCTTCCCCCTTGCTAGATCAAGAAGGAGGAGACGTCACGCTGACCGTACGTGTGTTGAACGCGGAGGTGTCGTCCGTTCGGCGCTAGGATCTCCGGTGATTTGGATCACGACGAGTACGACTCCCTCAACCCCATTCTCTTGAACGCTTCCGCTCGCGATCTACAAGGGTATGTCTATGCACTCCTCTCTCTCGTTGTTGGATGAACTCCTAGATTGATCTTGGTGAACGTAGGAAATTTTTTATTTTATGCAACGTTCTCCAACAGTTTCCCCCTTTTATGATCAGCATATGAGCTTCGTGTCATAATAGCACTACTCCAGCCATCAAGCTAAACAAGCTTAGTTGTTAAAATAATAATCTGATATTATTAAATAGAGTCGTTTAATCGGTCAGCTTAATGTTCCTAATTTAGCTTCGAAAATGCATGTACGCCGCTCGGGTGTATCTATTGGGAGCCCACGGTGGGCCACGGCCCATACTGGGATTTTGGGTCGGCCCAGGCCCCGATTCCCCTTTGTTATGATGCGCTTCCGATCTCTACTCGCCCCCAGCCGCCTGCCTCGCTGGTGACTTGCTGTCCCCAGACAGCATGACTCTAGGAGGAGACGCCGGACTAACAGAAGGTCAGGAGCCGCTCGCCCAACAGCGTCACCGCTGCCTGGGCACGCCATCGTGCCTAACTTCCTAGTCCGTTCAGGGCTCAGGTGTGCAGCAGCCACTAAGCCAACTCGATTTATCCTGAGATACGTCCTCAACACTCAGCAGCCACTCCTCACCACCCATTTTCTAATTGATTGATTACTCATTTGGCAGGACTGTCATAAGGGTTTGTTGTGTACTGAGTGCTACCTACACTTAATGGTTCAGATGTATTTCAGTAATCTTTAGTACCTGTATAGTTCGAAGGGTTTCAAAATTCTGGCCCTAGGAATAGACACTAGTCATTTTGGATTGTTGGTCATAGTGACATTGACCAGATTACTACTGCATGCCATGTTTATTGACAATTTTACTTGGCTTTCTTACTCATTCGATATGATATCCAATTATTCATGTCGATTAGTTGTAAACAATAAGTACTAGACCAACTTCTTGATTCAGATTTTGGACGGTCTCTTACTGCAGTTATAATTCTGCATACTTGTCATAGTAAGCTCACAAGTAATGATTGATTCACTACATCTATGCTTGCCTTGTCATATTTGTTGTCAATATTCTTTTACGGTGGATCACCCTGTTATGAATAATATTTCTCCGTGTGATCTCTTCCATCATGTGTGGGTGACGAACACTACATTGTATAGAAAGAAAGTGTCATTTCCACATTTTACATACACTACGATCTTTAACATGGAATACAATCTGCCTACTTGCTTTGTGTCGCACTACCAGCACTCCACCCTTGAAGCTAAACATTATGCCAATCATGATAGAAACATTTAACTTGTTGTTGGAATTAAAATTGCCCAAGTAACTTGCTAAATGGTTTAAATCATAACTAATTAACCATAACTTGGATTAAAATAAATTATATATTTAATTGGACTATAAAAATGCAAATATTGCAATGGTGCACATAATTTTCCTATTTAACAATTATAAAATATGATTTAGGGAAGAATAGTAATTAACTTGTTAATAGCATAAGGGCCTTCTCGGGAATTGTGTATATTGCTCCTTGCCTCATTTAAATTTCCTAGATAGGGTAGTTTACTTATGTTTCACCTCTTGCCATGTTTAACAACATTTAAAGTTGTCATGTACATAAATGGGATTGGACCTATTTACTAAACATGGAGTTCCGTCGGTATGCAAAATAGTTGCATGTCGAGCTTCACTTAATATATAGTAATTGCTTGCCTATGCCATGCCAGGTTTGCTTATGTTTGTGCTTCCATTGTAGAGTGTATGTTTGTCGCATCATTTGCTTTTTTCCAAAAAAAATTCTTCTCGTTAGCTTTCGGTAATGATACAGACTGCAAGGATTAGTCCGACTACGCTTCATGGAATTCGAACTTCTTCAAAACAAGATAACAGGCAGAGATGATTATTACCTTGGATACTATTACTAGCATTACTTGCTTGATGCTATCATTTGGTCTGACTACCTATCACATTGTCTTTCAAGCCTCCCAATTGCCATGATACAACATGTAACATGAACCTACCTAGCAAACCTTTAATTGGCTATGTTACCGCTTGCTCATCCCCTCTTATAGAGCTGCTAGTTGCAGGTGCAGGGTTCTTCCATGTGTCAACATGGATATATCTGGGATATCATTATTATCATGCTTAATTGTTGAACTTGACTATACACTTGGCTAAGAGTGGAAGGATCGAGCCTTTGCCCCGGCATTTCGTTCCACTGTGGCCACCCTAGTTTCCATAATACTACCTATTATCTTCATTTATGAGTGCATCCTATCATGTGTGGGGTATTATGGGGCCCCATCGAATCCCTTTATGTGCATTGAACTCTTCTAGAAGGCACAACATTGATAATAAAATTTTCCAACACAAAACTTGCATAGGGAAACATGAGCTCAAGGTATCTTAATAAACAACTTGGGCCAGCATTCGAGGTGCGTTGGTCCGCTACAGAGCAACTTGCGCCCCCTCCCCCAGGGGTGCTTGATCTTGGGTGATCGTAAGCCTAGCCCATCCGTCTAGGACCGGGTAACGAGATACGTTCGACTCTGATCTAGATTTTGACTCATGAGGAGGTCTTATGTATTAGTTTGACATTAGCTTGAGGAACTTTTTACTCCAAACTCCCAAAATGGATTCCAACCTCTAAGGGCCCTGAACTTGGAGGAACGGTTATGCATGAAGAACTTATAATGGGAGGTTAGAAGCACCCCTTTAAATCTTTCGGAAAGCCATGTCTGTAGTTATGGACAACTTGGAAATTTCTAATGCCAGTTGTAGAAAACTTCAACTAACAACTAAAACTTGCTCAACTATGTGCATACCGTGATTGTCACTTCCTGTGGGCATGCAAGCAAGAAGAGGACAGGGTGGGGTTATGAATAACTCGTAGGTAGGTGTTCAGGTCTCTTCTTGATCAGCTAGTTGTGACCCCCTTATGCGTAGGTTTACCTTATCTTGTTCTAGTATTCATATGACTAGATGGTTTACATTGCTTAGCTACTTTCTGTAATCTCACCACATAACCATATCATACCCAAAAGTGTTGATAGTCTTAGTACCCTTGGTAATGTATTGTTGAATCTGAAAAGTCCCACAGATACCATAACAACTCCAGGTGAAGGTACAGGTAAGCTTTTCTCTAAGGTGAGAGCATAGAACGTTCTAGGTGTTGGAAATATGCCCTAGAGGCAATAATAAAATGGTTATTATTATATTTCCTTGTTCATGATAATTGTCTATTGTTCATGCTATAATTGTATTAATTGGAAACCGTAATACATGTGTGAATACATAGACCACAACATGTCCCTACTGAGCCTCTAGTTGACTAGTTCGTTGATCAATAGATGGTTATGGTTTCCTGACCATGGACATTGGATGTCATTGATAATGGGATCACATCATTAGGAGATTGATGTGATGGACAAGACCCAATCCTAAGCATAGCACAAGATCGTGTAGTTCGTTTGCTAAAAGCTTTCATAAATGTCAAGTATCATTTTCTTAGACCATGAGATTATGCAACTCCCGGATACCGTAAGAACGCTTTGGGTCCAAACGTCACAACGTAACTGGGTGGCTATAAATGTACACTACATGTATCTCTGAAAGTGTCTGTTGGTTTGGCACGAATCGAGACTGGGATTTGTCACTCCGTCTGATGGAGAGGTATCTCTGGGCCCACTCGGTAATGCATCATCATAATGAGCTCAATGTGACTAAGAATTTAGTCACGGGATCATGCATTACGGAATGAGTAAAGCGACTTGCCGGTAACAAGATTGAACGGGGTATTGGGATACCGATGATCGAATCTCGGGCAAGTAACATACCGATTGACAAAGGGAATTGTATACAGGATTGCTTGAATCCCCGATATCGTGGTTCATCCGATGAGATCATCGTGGAACATGTGGGAGCCAATATGTGTATCCAGATCCCGCTATTGGTTATTGGCGGGGGAGTTGTCTCGGTCATGTCTGCATGATTCACGAACCCGTAGGATCTACACACTTAAGATTCGATGAAGCTAGGGTTATATGTAAAGTTTGTATGTGTTTACCGAATGTTGTTTGGAGTACCGTATGATATCCTGGACGTCACGAGGAGTTCCGGAATGGTCCGAAGGTAAAGAATAATATATAGGAAGTGAGGTTTTGGTCACCGGAAGTATTTCGGGTGTCACCGGTAATGTACCGGGACCACCAGAAGGGTTCCGGGGGTCCACCGGGAGAACCCACAAGCCCCGGAGGCTTGCATGGGCCAAGAGTGGGAAGGGACCAGCCCCTGAGTGGGCTGGTGCGCCTCCCACCAAGGCCCAAGGCGCAGCTAAAGGGGGAGAGGGGAAACCCTAGGCGTAGATGGGCCTAAAGGCCCACCCTAGGGCGCGCCCCCCTCTCTCCCCCTCTTGGACGCCCCCTCCAGTCCCATCTAGGGCTGCCGCACCCCCTAGGGTGGGAACCCTAGAGGTGGTGCATGTTGGGGAACGTAGTAATTTCAAAAAATTTCCTACGCACACGCAAGATCATGGTGATGTATAGCAACGAAAGGGGAGAGTGTTGTCTACGCACTCGTGAGACCCGGCGCGAAGCGATCACAACGTAGAGGAAGTAGTCGTCGACGTTCTCCTCGCGATCCGACCGATCCGGCGCCGTTACTCGGCGCCCGAGTTCTTGACACACGTACAGCTCGATGACGTCCCTCGTACTCGATCCAGCCGAGTGTCGAGGGAGAGTTCCGTCAAGACGACGGCGTGGTGACGATCTTGATGTTTCACTCGCGCAGGCTTCGCTTAAGCTTCATGACAGTATAACCGAGGTGGAATATGGTGGAGGGGCACCGCTGCACGGCTAAGGAACGATCCAAAGATCAAACTTGTGTGTTCTAGGGTGCCCCTGCCTCAGATATAAAGGAGCAAGGGAGGGGCTGGCGGCCAAGGAGGCGCGCAGGGAGTCCTACTCCTCCGGGAGTAGGATTCCCCCAATCCTAGTTGGACTAGGATTCCGGAGGGGAAAGAGAGAGGGGGGCGGCCCCTTCCTAGTCCTAGTAGGACTAGGGAAGGGGGGCGCCGCCACCTAGGGCTGGCCCTTCTCCTTTCCACTAAGGCCCACTATGGCCCATTTACCTCCCGGGGTTCCAGAACCTCCGGTACTCGATAGAATTCCGTTTTGCCGGAACCATTCAACTCCAAACATAGGCTTCCAATATATCAATCTTTATGTCTCGACCATTCCGAGACTCCTCGTCATGTCCGTGATCACATCCGGGACTCCAAACTTCTTCGTACATCAAAATACATAAACTCATAATAACCGCCATCGAAACCTTAAGCGTGCGGACCCTACGGTTCGAGAACAATGTAGACATGACCTAGAACTATTCACGGTCAATAACCAACAGCGGGACCTGGATGCCCATATTGGTTCCTACATATTCTACGAAGATCTTTATCGGTCGGACCGCATAACAACATACGTTGTTCCTTTGTCATCGGTATGTTACTTGCCCGAGATTCGATCGTCGGTATCCAATACCTAGTTCAATCTCGCTACGGCAAGTCTCTTTACTCGTTCCGTAATACATCATCTCACAACTAACTCATTAGTTGTAGTGCTTGCAAGGCTTCGATGATGTGCATTACCGAGAGGGCCCAGAGATACCTCTCCGACAATCGGAGTGACAAAACCTAATCTCGAATACGCCAACCCAACATCGCCTTTGGAGACACCTGTAGTACTCCTTTATAATCACCCGATTCGTTGTGGACGCTTGGTAGCACCAAAGTGTTCCTCCGTAAACGGAGTTGCATAATCTCATAGTTACGTGAACATGTATAAGTCATGGATAAAAGCAGTAGCAACATACTAAACGATCGTGTGCTAAGCTAATGGAATGGGTCATGTCAATCAGATCATTCTACTAATGATGTGACCTTGTTAATCAAATAACAACTCTTTGTTCATGGTCAGGAAACATAACCATCTTTGATTAACAAGCTAGTCTAGTAGAGGCATACTAGTGACATGTTTGTTTGTCTATGCATTCACACATGTATCATGTTTCCGGTTAATACAATTCTAGCATGAATGATAAACATTTATCATGAAATAAGGAAATAAATAATAACTTTATTATTGCCTCTAGGGCATATTTCCTTGATCTCCCACTTGCACTAGAGTCAATAATCTAGATTACATAGTAATGATTCTAACACCCATGGAGTCTTGGTGATGATCATGTTTTGCTCGTGGAAGAGGCTTAGTCAACGGTTCGCAACATTCAGATCCGTATGTATCTTGCAAATCTCTATGTCTCCCACCGGACTAAGTCCCGATGGAATTGAAGCGTCTCTTGATGTGCTTGGTCCTCTTGTGAAATCTGGATTCCTTCGCTAAGGCAATTGCTCCAAGATTGTCACGAGAAGATTTTCATTGGACCCGATGCACTAGGTATGACACCTAGATCGGATATGAACTCCTTCATCCGCAGACTCCTTCATTAGCTGCTTCCGAAGCTGCTATGTATTCCGCTTCACATGTAGATCCCGCCACGACGCTTTGTTTAGAACTCGCACCAACCGACAGCTCCTCCGTTTAGTGTAAATACGATCCGTCTGCGATTTAGAATCGTCCGGATCGGTGTCAAAGCTTGCATCAACGTAACTGCCATTTATGAGCTCTTTGTCACCTCCATATCGAGAAACATATCCTTAGTCCTTTTCGGTATTTCAGGATGTTCTTGACCGCTGTCGATGATCCACTCTGGATTACTTTGGTACCTCCTGCTAAACTTATAGCAAGGCACACATCAGTGTCAGTACACAGATTGCATACATGATAGAGCCTATGGCTGAAGCATAGGAACATCTTTCATTTTCTCTCTATCTTCTGCGGTGGTCGGGCATTGAGTCTTACTCAACTTCACACCTTGTAACACGTGCAAGAACCCTTTCTTTGCTTGATCCATTTTGAACTTCTTCAAAATTTTGTCAAGGTATGTGCTTTGTGAAAGTCCAATTAAGCGTCTTGATCTATCTCTATAGATCTTGATGCCCAATATGTAAGCAGCTTCACCGAGGTCTTTCATTGAAAAACTCTTATTCAAGTATCCCTTTATGCTATCCAGAATTCTATATCATTTCCGATCAGCAATATGTCATCTACATATAATATCGTAAATGCTACTGAGCTCCCACTCACTTTCTTGTAAATACAGGCTTCTCCAAAAGTCTCAGACAAACCCAAATGCTTTGATCACACTATCAAAGCGTTTATTCCAACTCCGAGATGCTTGCACCAGTCCATAAATGGATCATTGGAGCTTGCACACTTTGTTAGCTCCTTTGGATCGATAAAACCTTCGGTTGCATCATATACAACTCTTCTTCCGTAAATCCATTCAGAATGCAGTCTTTACATCCATTTGCCAAATTTCATAATCATAAAATGCGGCAATTGCTAACATGATTCGGACGGACTTAAGCATCGCTTCGGGTGAGAAGGTCTCATCGTAGTCAATCCCTTGAACTTGTCGAAAACCCTTTGCGACAAGTCGAGCTTTGTAAACGATAATATTACCGTCGTGTCGGTCTTCTTCTTGAAGATCCACTTGTTTTCTATTGCTTGCCTATCCTCGGGCAAGTCAACCAAAGTCCATACTTTGTTTTCATACATGGATCCCATCTCGATTTAATGGCCTCAAGCCATTTTGCGAATCTGGGCTCACCATCGCTTCTTCATAGTTCGTAGGTTCATCATGATCTAGTAGCATGATTTCCGAACAGGATTACCGCACCACTGTGCGGATCTTACTCTGGTTGATCTACGTGGTTACAGAGTAACTTGATCTCAAGTTTCATGATCAACATCATCAACTTCCTCACTACTTGGTGTAGATGTCTCGAAACCGGTTTACGTGACGGACTACTTTCAAGTAAGGGAGAAGGCACTATTACCTCATCAAGTTCCACTTTCCTCCCACTCACTTCTTTCGAGAGAAACTCCTTCTCTAGAAAGGATCCATTCTTAGCAACGAATGTCTTGCCTTCGGATCTGTGATAGAAGGTGTACCCAACTGTCTCCTTTGGGTATCCTATGAAGACACATTTCTCCGATTTGGGTTCGAGCTTATCAAGTTGAAGCTTTTTCACATAAGCATCACATCCCCAAACTTTAAGAAACGACAACTTTGGTTTCTTGCTAAACCATAGTTCATAAGGTGTCGTCTTAACGGATTTCGACGGTGTTCTATTCAGGTGAATGCGGCCGCCTCTAGAGCATAACCCCAAAACGATAGCGGTAAATCTGTAAGAGACATCATAGATCGCACCATATCTAGTAAAGTACGATTCGACGTTCGGACACACCATTACTGTTGTGGTGTTCCGGTGGCGTGAGTTGTGAAACTATTCGCATTGTTTCAAATGTAGACCAAACTCAGTAACTCAAATATTCACCTCCACGATCGGATCGTAGAAACTTAATTTTCTTGTTACGATGATTTTCAACTTCACTCTGAAATTCTTTGAACTTTTCAAATGTTTCAGACTTATGTTTTATTAAGTAGATATACCCATATCTGCTTAAGTCATCTGTGAAGGTGAGAAAATAACGATATCCGCCACGAGCCTCAATATTCATCGGACCACATACATCCAGTATGTATGATCTCCAACAAATCTGTTGCTCTCTCCATAGTTCCGAGAATGGGGTTTTAGTCATCTTGCCCATGAGGCACGGTTACGTAAGTGCCAAGTGATTCATAATCAAGTGACTCCAAAAGTCCATCAAGATGGAGTTTCTTCATGCGTTTACACCGATATGACCTAAACGGCAAGATGCCACAAATAAGTTGCACTTTCATTATCAACTCTGCATCTTTTGGTTTCAACATTATGAATATGTGTATCACTACTATCGAGATTCATCAAAATAGACCACTCCTCAAGGGTGCATGACCATAAAAGATATTACTCATATAAATAGAACAACCATTATTCTCTCGATTTAAATGAATAACCGTCTCGCATCAAACAAGATCCAGATATAATGTTCATGCTCAACGCAGCACCAAATAACAATTATTTAGGTCTAAAACTAATCCGAAGGTAGATGTAGAGGTAGCGTGCCGACCGCGATCACATCGACTTTGGAACCATTTCCCACGCGCATCGTCACCTCGCCCTTTGCGAGTTCGCAATCCGTAGTCCTGCTTGAGTTGCAAATATTAGCAATGTAACCAAGATCAAATACCAGTGCTACTACGAGCTCTAGTAAGGTACACATCAATAACATGTATATCACATATACCTTTGTTCACCTTGCCATCCTTCTTATCCGCCAAATACTTGGGGCGCTTCCGCTTCAAAGGACCGATCCGCTTGCGGTAGAAGCACTCGATTTGTGTTTAGGGCCGACTTGGGTTTTTTCTCTGAGCAACAACTTGCTTGCTGTTCTTCTTGAAGTTCCTTCTTCTTCCCTTTGCCGCTCTTCTTGAAACTAGTGGTCTTATTGACCATCAACACTTGATGCTCCTTCTTGATTTCTACCTCCGCAGCCTTTAGCATTGCGAAGAGCTCGGTATAGTCTTTACTAACCCTTGCATATTATAGTTCATCACGAAGCCTTTGTAGCTTGGTGGCGGTGATTGAAGAATTCATCAATGACACAATCATCCGGAAGATTAACTCCCAATTGTGTCAAGTGATTGTAGTACCCGGACATTTTGAGTATATGCTCACTAATGTAACTATTCTCCTCCATCTTGCAGCTATAGAACTTATTGGAGACTTCATATCTCTCAATCCGGCATTCTGTTGGAATATTAACTTCAACTCTGGAACATCTCATATGCCCCATGACGCTCAAAACGTCGTTGAAGTCCCGGTTCTAAGCCGTAAAGCATGGCACAATCGAACTATAGAGTAGTCATCGCTTTGCTCGCCAGACGCTCATAACATCTGCAGTTGCATTAGCAAGAGTTCGGCACCTAGCGGTGCATCCAGACGTAACTCTTACAGGCAGCAATGAGGGTGATCCTCAAATTACGGACCCAATCCGTGTAATTGCTACCATCATCTTTCAACTTTGCTTTCTCAAGGAACGCATTAAAATTCAACGGAACAACAAAGACGAGCCATCTATCTACAATCAAACATAAACAAGCAAGATACTATCAGTACTAAGTTCATGATAAATTTAAGTTCAATTAATCATATTACTTAAGAACTCCCACTTAGAAAGACATCTCTAGTCATCCAAGTGATCACGTGATCCAAATCAACTAAACCATAACCGATCATCACGTGAAATGGAGTAGTTTTCAATGGTGAACATCTTATGTTGATCATATCTACTATATGATTCACGCCGACCTTTCGGTCTCCGTGTTCCGAGGCCATATCTGCATATGCTAGGCTCGTCAAGTATAACCCGAGTATTCTGCGTGTGCAAAACTGGCTTGCACCCGTTGTAGATGGACGTGAGCTTATCACACCGATCATCACGTGGTGTCCGGGCACGATTTAACTTTGGCAACGGTGCATACTCGGGAGAACACTTCTTGATAATTTAGTGAGAGATCATCTTATAATGCTACCGTCAATCAAAGCAAGATAAGATGCATAAAAGGATAAACATCACATGCAAATCAATATAAGTGATATGATATGGTCATCATCATCTTGTGCTTCACGATCCCCATCTTGCAAAGACCACCATGATCACCATTGTCACCGGGCGCGACACCTTGATCTCCATCGTAGCATCGTTGTCGCCTCGCCAAATTTATGCTTCTACGACTATCGCTACTGCTTAGTGATAAAGTAAAGCATTACAGTAGCGATTGCATTGCATACAATAAAGCGACAACCATATGGCTCCAGCCGATTGTCGATAACTTCGGTTACAAAACATGATCATCTCATACAATAAAATATAGCATCACGTCTTGACCATATCACATCACAACATGCCTGCAAAAACAAGTTAGACGTCCTCTACTTTGTTGTTGCAAATTTTACGTGGCTGCTACGGGCTTAAGCAAGAACCAGTCTCACCTCGCATCAAAACCACAACGATACTTCGTCAAATAGACTCCGTTTAACCTTCTCAAGGACCGGGCGTAGCCACACTCGGTTCAACTAAAGTGAGAGAGATGACACCCACCAACCACCTTTAAGCAACGAGTGCTCGTGGCGGTGAAACCAGTCTCGCGTAAGCGTCTGGCGTAATGTCGGTCCAGGCCGCTTCATCTCACAATACCGCTGAACCAAAGTATGACATGCTGGTAGGTAGTATGACTTGTATCGCCCACAACTCACTTGTGTTCTACTCGTGCAAAACATCAAACCATAGAAAAACCTAGGCTCGGATGCCATGTTGGGGAACGTAGTAATTTCAAAAATTTCCCTACGCACACGCAAGATCATGGTGATGTATAGCAACGAAGGGGAGAGTGTTGTCTCACCCTCGTGAGACCCGGCGAAGCGATCACAACGTAGAGGAAGTAGTCAGACGTTCTCCTCGCGATCCGACCGATCCCGCGCCGTTACTCGGCGCCCCGAGTTCTTGACACACGTACAGCTCGATGACGTCCCTCGTACTCGATCCAGCCGAGTGTCGAGGGAGAGTTCCACAAGACGACGGCGTGGTGACGATCTTGATGTTTCACGGCGCAGGGCTTCGCTTAAGCTTGACGACAGATAACCGAGGTGGAATATGGTGGAGGGGCACCGCACGGCTAAGGAACGATCCAAAGATCAAACTTGTGTGTTCTAGGGTGCCCCCGCCTCAGATATAAAGGAGCAAGGGGAGGGGCTGGCCGGCCAAGGGAGGCGCGCCAGGAGTCCTACTCCTCCGGGAGTAGGATTCCCCCAATCCTAGTTGGACTAGGATTCCTGAGGGGGAAAGAGAGAGGGGGGCGGCCCCTTCCTAGTCCTAGTAGGACTAGGGGAAGGGGGCGCCTGCCACCTAGGGCTGGCCCTTCTCCTTTCCACTAAGGCCCACTATGGCCCATTTACCTCCGGGGTTCCAGTAACCTCCGGTACTCAGAAAATTCCGCTTTTGCGGAACCATTCCAACTCCAAACATAGGCTTCCAATATATCAATCTTTATGTCTCGACCATTCCGAGACTCCTCGTCATGTCCGTGATCACATCCGGGACTCGAACTTCTTCGGTACATCAAAATACATAAACTCATAATAACTCGCCATCGAAACCTTAAGCGTGCGGACCCTACGGTTCGAGAACAATGTAGACATGACCTAGAACTATTCACGGTCAATAACCAACAGCGGACCTGGATGCCCATATTGGTTCCTACATATTCTACGAAGATCTTTATCGGTCGAGACCGCATAACAACATACGTTGTTCCCTTTGTCATCGGTATGTTACTTGCCCGAGATTCGATCGTCGGTATCCAATACCTAGTTCAATCTCGTTACGCAAGTCTCTTTACTCGTTCCGTAATACATCATCTCACAACTAACTCATTAGTTGTAGTGCTTGCAAGGCTTCATGATGTGCATTACCGAGAGGGCCCAGAGATACCTCTCCGACAATCGGAGTGACAAAACCTAATCTCAAATACGCCAACCCAACATCTGCCTTTGGAGACACTGTAGTACTCCTTTATAATCACCCGATTCGTTGTGACGCTTGGTAGCACCAAAGTGTTCCTCCGTAAACGGAGTTGCATAATCTCATAGTTACGAGGAACATGTATAAGTCATGGATAAAAGCAGTAGCAACATACTAAACGATCGTGTGCTAAGCTAATGGAATGGGTCATGTCAATCGATCATTCTACTAATGATGTGACCTTGTTAATCAAATAACAACTCTTTGTTCATGGTCGAAACATAACCATCTTTGATTAACAAGCTAGTCTAGTAGAGGCATACTAGTGACATGTTTGTTTGTCTATGCATTCACACATGTATCATGTTTCCGGTTAATACAATTCTAGCATGAATGATAAACATTTACATGAAATAAGGAAATAAATAATAACTTTATTATTGCCTCTAGGGCATATTTCCTTCAGTGCAGCCACCTCCCCTCCTCCTATATAGTGGGGGTTTGGGGGCTGCCAAAGACACGAGTCTCTCTCTCTCGGCGCAGCCCTGCCTATCCACATCCTCGTCCTTCGTAGTGCTTGGTGATGGCCTGCAGGAAACCACGCTGCTCCACCACCACCACGCCGTCGTGCTGCTGCTGGAGTTGTCTTCCCCAACCACTCCCTCCTCCTTGCTGGGTCAAGGCGCGGGAGACATCACCGGGCTGCACGTGTGTTGAACGTGGAGGCGCCGTTGTTCGGCGCTTAGATTGGAATCGACCATGATTTGAATCGGTGCGTGTACGACTCCTCCAACCGTGTTCTTGTAATGCTTCTGCATCGCAATCTTCAAGGGTATGAAGATACACTCCCCTCTCTCTTGTTGCTAGAATCTCCATAGATTGATCTTGGTGATGCATAGAAAATTTTGAATTATTGCTACATTCCCCAACAGTGGCATCATGAGCTAGGTCTATTGCGTAGATTCTATGCACGAGTAGAACACAAGTAGTTGTGGGCGTTGATTTGTTCAATTTGCTTACCGTTACTAGTCCTATCTTGTTTCGGCGGTATTGTGGGATGAAGCGGCCCGGACCGACCTTACACGTACACTTACGTGAGACAGGTTCCACCAACTAACATGCACTTGTTGCGTAAAGGTGGCTAGCGGGTGCCAGTCTCTCCCACTTTAGTCGGATCGGATTCGATGAAAAGGGTCCTTATGAAGTGTCGGGGGTTGGGTGCGACATATGCCAAAGGATGGCTTATCATGGTGGGGGCGAGTAGAACATCGCCGGTGCCTGGAAATGGGATGAGGCGAAGACATGCACGCCGGCGGATCTTACCCAGCTTCGGGGCTCTCCGTGGAGATAACACCCCTACTGCTGCTCTGCGGGGTCTCCGCATGATCACTAAGGCCAAGTGAGTACAAGGTTGCTCCTTGAGCTGTTTCTGGAGGTCAGAGAAGGCAAGGTTTGCTCTCTCCTTCCTATATGGTCTGTCTAGTGCTAATGAATTCGAACCCTTTGCATGGGTGCCCTGGGGGTTTATATAGGCCTGCCCCCCAGGGGTACAATGGTAAAACCGGCTGGGTGCGGGTCCCAGCCGTCTGTCTCTCAGGCCGCCGCCGACTGGTGGGTCCTGCCGACTTGTAATCTGGGGCGATAGCCCTTGCCGCTGCCATGGTAGTCTTGCCGGCTGCAGACATCAGAGTAGCCTTCCGATGACGCTGGCTTGGTCATGGGGTCATGGCAATAGTGCCGCCGCCCGACAGGCGATCACTGTTGCCATTCCCCGTCGTGTTCGGTTAATGGCATGTGGGGCCCGTGGGAGGGGCCGGCCGACTCCTGGGGGCTGACTCCCAATGGGTCCATCTCGTGGCCCTCTTGCCGTCTTCAGTTCTCCCGTTGACTGGTGGGTCCCGCCGTCTCTGGGTCATACAGACAGGCCGTCGTGGGCACAGGGCTCCGCCCCCAAGGGCTGTTGTCAGGGCCGGCATGGCAATAGTGCCGCACCGGATGGAGATCTCTGTGGGTACGGCGCACTGTGGCCATGCCTGCCCTTAATTAACAGGATGGTTGGAGTCGCAGGCCGACTCCCTATAGCCAGCCTCTCCGGAAGTCGCTGGACAGGAGTCGGCTCATCTTGGAGTCGCCTCTGGGACTCGGCTCGTCTTGGAGTCGCCTCTGGGACTCGGCTCGTCTTGGAGTCACCTCTGGGACTCGGATCGTCTTGGAGTCGCCTCTGGGACTCGAGGGGCGCAGCCTACCCCGATGTCTTGAAAGGTTCTGGGGCTCGGGTTAGCCTACCCGTGGCCCATTACTCCGACAGTAGTCCTCAAAGCTGGTGAGGCTCCGAGTGTGAGATGTCGTGGGGCCTCAACAGTTTCTTTGTTCCTGCGGCGGAATTTGGGCCCTGCTTGCCGTCTTCCTTCTGGACGACTGTCCGGAGTCGGACTCGCAGAGGGCCGTCTTACCCCCTAAGGGCTTTGAAAGTCGCGGCGGGAACCAGCGGCGTGCCTGATACGCTTCCCCGCAGCCGCTCGTCGCGGACCCGTCGTGCGGCGCCACGCGGCAGGGGCAGTCTGCCCACCCACGCGCGCGATGGGACAGGCCGTCGGGCGGGGCCCGCCACTACCGCGCCTCGGCCCATGAACGGATCCGTTGCGGCCGCGCGGATGGTTGGGTTTCCCACGTCGTTATCGCCGCAGATAACCGTGGGGCGTGGGTCCCGTCGCAGCTTAATCACATCGCCGCCCCATCGGCTTCTCAGCCTATGGGCCTATAAGTAGGCGGGGGGAGCGGGACGGTGAAACACGCGCGCCCATTCCTCCCTGCTCCCCCGCTTCCTCCTGCCTCTTCTTCTTCTTGCCATCGTCACACCAAACCGCGCCGCGCCCGCAGTGATGAGTTCTTCCTTCGCCATCGCGGCTCCTACCGTGCGCTCCAGCGTGTGGGACGGCTCTGAGGTGGACGACGACCTCATCGAGCTCCTCCGCAAGACGCGTCGGCTCCCCGGTGCGAACCTGGTGCGAGCCCGTGCCGCGCCGGCGGGGGAAATAAGGCCGGCGCCAGAGGAGGGCGAGCGGGTCATATTCCGCTCGCACCTCATGCGCAGCCTGGGGCTGCCGGCGAGCGGTTTCTTTCGCTCCTTCTTGGAGTTCAACGGGCTCCAGCCGCACCACCTTACTCCGAACACGGTGGTGCTGCTGGCCGCCTTTGCCACCCTGTGCGAGGGTTTTCTTGGTGTTCTCCCCACCATCGAGCTGTGGGGAGAGTTCTTTCAATCCAAGCTCGGCACGCACGTCGTCGGCGTGCCGGCTCAGTGCGGCACCTTCATCGCAATGCGAAGGTCGACCACCGACAATCCATTCCCCTCCATCGCACTGATTAAGTCGGTGAAGATGTGGCAGCGGTCGTACTTCTACGTGAAGAACGTCGCCTGTAAGGCGGCCGGGTCAACCTGCCGCCCTCGGTCGTCGCCGCGCGCCGAGGCTTCCCAGCTGGTCCTATCGGGCCAGGACACTGACTCCCGCGGGTGCCGCCGCCGTTGCAAGACTCCAAGTGCTGACGCAGTCGGAAGGCTTGGTTGGGGCCGACTTGCTGGCCGCCTTCGTGGCGCGCCGAGTCCTCCCACTCCAAGGCTGACCTCATCTGATCTGTCAGATGAGCGACCACCGGGACCCGAGTCGGATGTGCACCAGGGACATGCCCCACGCGGAGGTGGCGAACATGGTGAACCACATCGCGAACTGCGAGCTCGCGGTGGACTGGCAGTTCGGCAAAGAGCCGTACTCGCGCGTCAACCCCCCGCCAGTGGTGAGTCGTATTTTTGTTCTTCTGTTTTCTTTGTAGCCGAATCCGACTTCTGATCCTCTTGGTTTCTTCGAGTCAGAATCCCCTCATCCAGCCTGCAGCCGGCGCCACGGGACCGCCCCGCGAGTTCGCTCCCGATCGGGCGGAGAGCGATGTTGATGACCCCGACTTAGGGGCGGCGGCGATGGAGGCCGACGCCGAAGGCGGAGGAGAAGGAGGAGCAGGAGACGGCCTCAGGCCCTTGGCCACCTTCGCCGATTGGCCCAAGGACGACGCCGAAGGGGAAGTCGCCCCGCGCCACCAATCGAAAGCCGGCCATCCAGGCGCGAGTTCCTCCGCCGGCTTGGCCGGTCAAGTCGGCGCGAAGAAGCGCCGGGCCGGGCCGAGTTCGCTCGGCGGCCGGCCGAAGAAGTTCAAGGGGGCGGCCGCCGCGACCAAGCGGGAGGAGGCGGTCGCGAAGGCCAACCGCTTCCGCAAGGAAGTGAAGAAGCCGCCACTAGTCTCTGCGTAAGTGTTTTCTGCCTTCGTCTTGTTTCCTTTTGATGAATCTTTTCCGAGTCTTTTATATTCCTTCTTTGCTTCAGGGCCCCCCTTTCCCTTGAGAGGGTCGTCGTCCCCTCCGTCATGGGGTCGGCCGAGACGTTCGCCAATACTCGGCGGATTGACCCTGCCGCCAATCTCCGGGAGGCGACGGAGCGAAACACGCAGGAGAAGCGCGACGAGGAGGAGGCCGACCGCCTGGAGAAGGCGGAGGCCGAGAAAACGGCGGCCTCCGCCCAGAAGAAACTGGAGGAAGCCGAAGCCGCCGTCGCAGCAAGACGGCGAGCTGAGGAGACCACGCAGCGCCAGTCCGCGTTGCTCGTCATCCCGCTGAACTCCGCACCGCCGCCCCCGGAGTTCATAGGGTAGACTGGAGAAGCCGGCGGGGAGAACCCCATCGTGGAGAAGGATGGTGGAGAGGCCTCCGCGTCGGGCACGGCCACGCCGCCACCGCCGCCTCCACCATCGTCTGGGAGTGCGCATGGCAAGCAGCCGGCAGGCCCGCCAGTGCCGCCGACTGAAGATGAGGCCGTGGCGAAGCTTCTCCTTCAAGTCGCCTCACCAGCGCGCCGCCGCCTCGAGAATGCGATTTCGGTGACACGCCCCTTGGAGGCCGGCGCCGCCAGCTCGGCCATCCCAGATGCCGAGGCGACAAGCGCCGCGCCTACTGGGTGGGTGCGAGGAGGCGGCGACGGTCCGCTGAACAAGCGCTCCTGGACGTCCAGGCGAAGCTGCGAGCGGAGGGCGAGGCCATCTAGGGCTGCACCAAGGCGCATCTGGCGTCGCGAGCAGCTATCCGGGTATGCTTTCTTCTTTGACCTTGTTTTTTCTCGTTCTTCTCGTAGAGGCGGCGCGCCTCCACCGGGTGTAGTCCACGAGTTTCGGGCGGCTGCTTTGCGGCGCCCGAACTCCATCTGGCGAGTTCCGAATATTCACCTTTGTCTGACTGTTTACCACAGGAGTATCACAACCTCCGCGTCACTGCCTTCAACCGCAACGTTGAGCAGCTGGGGAAGCAGACTGCCGACTTGTCGGAGAGCCGGAGTGAGTCCTTTCTCTTTTTCATGGGGGCACGCTGGCGCACCCGCGGGCTGTAGTCGCCGAGATTCGGGCCGGCTGCTGAGCAGTCGGGCCGGATCTTCCCGGTGACCTTCTTTGTTGACGACTTAACGTCCTTTCCCTTTTGTTCTTCAGAGGCCAATGCCGCTCTTCAGGAATGGTTGGGCGAAGTCAGCACTGCCCTACGCGCCAAGGAGGAGGAGTGCAGCAGGCTCGCCACAGAGTGCGACCTGCTGGCCGCGCAGCTGGCGGAGCAGAAGGAGCTGCTCAAGAAGGCGCAGGACGAGGCGGAGAAGAGAGAGACCGCTCTCCTGGCCGAGTTCGAAAGCGAGCGCTCCTCTGGGATCGACAAGGAGGCGGCGTCGACCTCCGGCTTCCATGAGATCGTAGACATTGTCGACGGTGAGTTTCTTTGCTTTCTTTCTTTGAGCCGCCGACTGTAAGTCAGGCCGACTCCTGACTCTTTCTCTTGCTTCTTCTTGTTTTGGCAGACTTCTTCCCTGGCCACTCGCAGGCGGTCACCCGAGCCATCGAGGCTGATCGCGAGGCGCGGAGGGCAAATGGTGCGGAGATCACCGCCAACGCCCCCCTGACCATCGACGAGCAGCTCCTGAGCATCGAGACTCGTCTGCGGCCGGCCCATCAGTTGTTGCGCCGGCTTCAACGTGTCGGGGCCCAGGCGATTGCCGCCCTGTGGCCAGACATGCCGGCTTTGTGCACTCCTAGTCGGACTGCCGACTGGCTGGAGGTCGCGGCAGGCCGTCTTGAGGCCTGGAAGGGTTCCTCAGCCCGGGCTGGAGCGCGCCGGGCCTTGGAATTCATCAAGGCTTGGTATCCGGGGCTGGACCTGGACCGGCTGGTCGTGTTCCGGTCAGAAGCCCAGGCAGAGCTGGTGGCTGTGGAAGGCGCCCTCGTCGAGCGTGCGGCAGCGATTGCCGACTACACCGGCACCAGCGTCTTCGTTCCTGAGCGGGCCGCGAACGGCGAGGAGGTGCCGCCGGAGTGGTTCGGGATGAACCCGGACTACGACGAGGACTCGGTGGAGGTGATCGGCTCCAGCGCCGAGGAGGAAGACGAGGCGGAGGACGGAGGCGAGACGGAGGCGCCAGAAGACGGAGCGGACGACCAGCCTCAGCTCGACCGCGCCTCCAGCAACGAGCAGTGTCCGACTGAGTCGGCCGCCGCCGGAGACGATCAAGCCGAGACTGCCCAGCCGACCGCTCCGGCGCCTGACACCGTCGTCTCCACCGACCCTCCAAACCCGTCTGCCGCTTCTTAGGCTGCCGTCTTGCCTTTATTTTACCTGCTTTGGTAGTCTTTGAAAGAACTTGTTAATTTGCACAATCCCACCCGTGGGGTGTATTTTGAACTTGGCCAAGGGCCTATGTTATGTAAATATTTATCCGAATTCTATCTTTCCTTGCTCATTGCTCTTTTGGCTTTTCCTTTGCCGCCTTCCATCAGTCGCCGCCTTGCCAGACAAACAACCGCTCTGTGGACTGTCGCTGGGTCAACTGCTTGGCTACCTTAGGGAAGGCAAGTACTTGGCCTTCTTTAGAGTCTTTTAACAAGTTGGATAGAAGGCGGCAAGCCGACTACTCAGGAGTCGGCTCTACGAAGAGAGGCTGGAAGCCGGCTTGGGCTATGCTTATGCTTTGAGTCCTTAGCCATTTTTTGTGTGGGCGCTTATTATTCCTTATTCTCGCCCATCGGCGATTAAGCTCTGCGAGCTGTGGCTTCGACAGAGATTTGCTTAAGCGCCGCACACTACTTGTCCGACTGCAGGAAGCATTTCATAGCACAAGACGGTGAGTCCCCGGGCCGACGTAGTCGAACCCGGTGCCAAGCGGCATAACGAAGAGTAGCATACTCAAAGGCATAATTCTTATCATACAGATAACAAAAAGGGCAGTCCCCGAGCTCGTCTCGGGGGGCCCAAAGTCTCGGTACTTTAATACAAAGGATAGCGTGGTACATACTGCATCAGCTGTAAAATCTTCAGAGAAGATTTGCGTTCCATGGTCGTTCTGACTCTTTGCCGGAGTCGTCCCTCTTGCGTGCTCGGGGCTTCTGGGCGTCGATTAGGTAGTAGGAGTCGTTGCCCAACACTTTGCTGATGATGAAGGGGCCCTCCCAAGGTGCCGACATCTTGTGCTGGCCGGCTGTTCGCTGGATCAGTCGGAGCACAAGGTCGCCCTCTTGGAAGGATCTCGGCCTGACCTTCCTGTTGTAGTATCGCCGCAGGCTCTGCTGGTAGATGCTGGACCGGCTGAGTGCCAACAGCCGGCCCTCTTCCAGCAGATCGATGTCGTCTTGACGTGCTTCTTCTGCTTCCTCCTCGGTGTACATGGTGACTCGCAGAGAGTCGAACTCTATGTCCGTCGGGATGACGGCTTCAGCACCGTAGACGAGGAAGAAAGGCGTGAAGCCGGTTGACTTGTTTGGAGTCATGCGCAGACTCCAGAGGACGGCTGGTAGCTCCTCAAGCCAACAGCCGGCCGAACGCTCGAGTGGTTCGACCAGTCGAGGCTTGATGCCGGACAGGATGAGGCCGTTTGCTCGCTCCACCTGGCCGTTTGACTGCGGATGGGCAACGGACGCTAAGTCCAGTCGGATGCCCTGCGTCACGCAGAAACGGGCCAAGGCGCCCTTGGCAAAATTTGTGCCATTGTCGGTGATGATGCTGTGCGGTATGCCATACCGAACTATGATGTCGGCGATGAAAGTCACTGCAGTCAGACCATTCAACTTCTTGATGGGCTTTGCTTCTATCCACTTGGTGAACTTGTCCACCGCGACAAGTAGATGAGTTAGGCCGCCTCGTGCCGTCTTGAATGGTCCCACCATGTCTAGGCCCCAAACTGCAAAGGGCCAGGCGATGGGGATTGTCTTCAGTGCGGAAGCCGGCTGAAGCGGCTTGGAGCGGAACTTCTGGCACCCCTTGCATTTTTGGACTAATTCCTTGGCCTCTTCCAGGGCAGTTGGCCAGAAGAAACCGTGCCGAAAGGCTTTGGCGACGAGTGCTCTTGAAGCCGCATGGTGGCCGCACTCGCCTTGATGGATGTCTCTGAGGATTGCTTGGCCTTGCTCTGGCTCAACGCAGCGCTGGTAGACACCAGTGACGCTGGGCCTGACCAGCTCTCTGTTGATTATGGTGTAGGCTGTCGCTCGGCGTTGCACCAAGATTTCATCAGTTGCCAGCTCTTTGTTCACTAGAAACTTGAGGATGGGCTGCGCCCATGAGGGTGCTGCTATTTCTTCAATCGCCACCACTGCGACTTGGACAAGGGCGGCTGGGCTGGGAGGTGGCGGGCTGGAGTCTGCGGCCGCTTGTTGGATTGACGAAGTCCCCGGGCCGACTGGCGCAGTCCCCGGGCCGACTTGCACAATCCCCGGGCCGGGTTTCGAAGTCCCCGGGCCGGCTTCGACTGCGATTTTCTTGGAGCCGTCTGCTGGGGCTCTTGAGTCGGATCCGACTTCTTCGAGGGGAGCCGGCACAAAGATGGAGTCTGATTCTGGTGAAGGCTTGATAGACGGCTTAAGGAGGCGCTGAAGAGCGACGCCGGATGGTATCGCTTATGGGTGGAGCCGACTCGTGCGTATGCCTGCTGGGCGTTGTCATTTCGGCACGTGAAGAAACTCGCACCCTTCTAAGTATCCGCTGAGTTGCTGCACCAGGAAGCGGTAGCTCGCCATGTTTGCATCTTTGGCGTCCCAGTCGCCAGATGATCGCTGGACCACCAAATCGAGTCGCCATAGCATGTGATCCGCGAATGCCGAGTTCTTTAACAAGCCGGAGCCCGTGAATGAGCGCCTCGTATTCGGCGACGTTGTTGGAGGCGGCGAAATGGATCTGCAGCGCATACTTGAGTTTGTCGCCTTTAGGGGAGGTGAGGACGACGCCGGCTCCCAAGCCGGTGCGCATCTTGGAGCCGTCAAAATGCATCCGCCAATGGGTGGAGTCGGTATTGGCGGCAGTCTATCGGGTCTCGCCCACGACGAGGAAATCGGCCAGTGCTTGCGACTTGATGGCGGTGCGGGGCTGGTAGTATATGGTGTAGGGAGCCAACTCTATGGCCCATTTGCCACTCGACCAGAAGCGTCTCGGCTCCCGATGATCTCGGCCAGCGGGGCTGTGCACACCACAGTGACTGGATGCTCTTGGAAGTAAGGCTTCAACTTCTTGGCGGCAAAATGCACGCCAGTAGCACATCTTCCGGTAGTGGGGTAGTTACGCTTGGAGGTCGACGATTACCTCGCTCGGGTAATATACCGGTCTCGGGCGGGGCGCCTTGCCTTCCTCCTTGCGCCGACTACAATGATCATCTTGACTACCCTGGTGGCGGCAATGTATAGGAGCATGGGCTCTTTAGGAGTCGGAGCCGCCAAAGACAGGGGAGTAGTCAACATCTTCTTCACCGGAGAAATGCTTCATCCGCCTTTGTCGCTCCACTCGAAAAAGGTGGTCTTCTTCATCACCGGTACAAAGGAGAGTTTTCGCCCACCGATCGATGAATCGGTGATGGATGCCAAACAACCGTGAACTTTTGCACATCTAACGATCGGTGGGTACCTCCATCCTCTCGATGGCCTTGATCTTCACAGGTTGCACTCTATGCAGCGTTCGAGACCGGAAGCCAAGGAGTTGGCGGTGGTACTCCAAAGACGCACTTCTCAGGGTTGAGCTTGATCTGGAATCGGCGCAGGTTCTCAAAGGTTTCTTTGAGGTCTTCCATCAGCGTCCCACGCTTCTCCGTCTTCACCACTACATCATCCACGTAGACGTGGGCGTTTCTGCCGAGTTGCTTGAGGAGGCACTTCTGCATGCAACGCTGAAAGGTGGCACCGGCATTCCTCAAGCCGAATGTCATGGTCAGGTAGCAGAAGGCTCCGAACGGCGTGATGAAGGCGGTCTTCAGTCTGTCGGTCGGGTTCAGCTTGATCTGGTGATATCCGGAATATGCATCTAAGAAACTCAGCAGCTCGCATCCGGCTGTGGAGTCTATCACCTGATCAATTCTTGGCAAAGCAAAGGGGTCCTTGGGGCAAGCTTTGTTGAGGCTTGTGTAGTCAATACACATTCGCCACTGCTTATTCTTCTTCAACACCAGGACCGGGTTCGCTAACCATTCTGGGAAAAATACGTCCATAATGAAGCCGGCGGCCAGGAGTCGGGCTATCTCTTCTCCAACAACTCTTCTCTTCTCTTCCGACAGGCGGCGCAAGGGTTGCCTGACGGGCTTCACATCGGGTCGGACATGTAACTTGTGCTCGGTGAATTTTGTCAGTACACCTGGCATGTCTTTAGGGGACCATGCAAAGATGTCTCGATTCTCATGGAGGAAATCGATGAGCTCGCCTTCCTATTTGCTGTCGAGGTTTGCACCTATGACAGCGTACCTCTCTGGGTGCTCCGGGTCCAAGGGTATCTTCTTGGTCTCTTTGGTCGGCTTGAACGAACCCTTAGCTTCCGACTCCTTGGGGTCGGGCGACATCTCTGGCTGCTTTCCAGGGACTCGATCAAGGAGCCGCTTCTCAGCTGCGATTACCAGGGACTCAGCCAGCCGACTGCTCTCTGTCGTGCAAGCGGACAACTTCCTGTAGTCGCCGGCTATGGTCAGAATCCCCTTGGAACTCGGCATCTTCATCTTGAGGTAGGCGTAGTGGGGGACCGCCATGAACTTCGCCAAAGCAGGTCGGCCAAGCAACGCATGGTACGGGCTTTCAAGGTCCACCACCTCAAACCAAACTGGCTCTCGGCGGAAGTGATCTTTGTCTCCGAAGAGGACGTCTATCAGTATCTTGCCGATTGGTGAGCAGGAAAGGCCGGGTACAATGCCATGGAACACAGTCCGGCTACTCTGCATCTGTCTTTGCTTGATTCCTAACTTCTCCATGGTATCCTTGTACAGGATGTTGATGCTACTGCCTCCGTCTATCAGCACTCGCGAGAAGCGAGCGGCCCAACTATCTGTGTCCAAGGTGGCACTCAAAACCAGGGCGTAGGAGCCTGGATTCAGCATCACCTCTGGGTGATCAGCTCTGCTCCAACTGATAGGCTTCTCGGACCAATGCATGAACTCCGGGGCTTCTGATGCTACTGCATTTACTTCTTGCTGCTGCAGCCGCCTGCTGCGTCGATCATCAGCCACACTAGTGAACACCACATAGGCTCCGTGCTCTTCCGGGTACTCATCTCGTACTGCGCCGACTGGCCGGGCAGCCGGCTGCTGGGGCGGCGGTGGAGGCGGCATCCCAGCAGGCGGAGGAGGAAGGAGGCCGTCTCCCTTGGCGATTCTGGTGAGCCAGTGGCATTTTCGAGTGGTATGGTTTGATGGCTTTGTGCCGCTGTGGAACTTGCAGGGACCATCTAGAGTCTGCTCGTAAGAGAAGGCCGACAACCAGTTGGACTTGCCGCCTTTCTGTCGCTTGGTCGGAGGCTGCCCCTCCGGCTGTTGATCTTCGACTGTTGCAACCTGCCGACTGCTGGAAGTCGGATGTGGGGCCTTGCGCTTGTTATCGCTCTGTTGTTGTCACCGGCTGGCGTCTCCAGCCGGAGTTCTGGGAGCCTGAGAGGCCACTTTGCCGGTCGCATTAACTTGAATCTCCGTCTTCATGGAGGAGTCGGCTGTGGCGTACTTGTCTGCTATGATTAGCAGCTCGTCGAGGGTTTCCGGCTCGTCGCAGAGGAGCTTGTGCTTGAGGAGGGTGCCTTCTCTGCACCCGACGGTGAAGTACTCGATAGCCTGCACCTCGTGCACGCCCTCGCAGGAGTTCCGAAGCTCGGCCCAGCGCGTGAGGTAGTCGCGCATTGATTCGTCGGGGCCTTGCACGCACAAGGAAAGCTGGCGAGGCTTGGGAGGTCGCTTGTACGTGCTCGTGAAGTTGCGGATGAAGGCCTCGGTGAAGTCGACCCAGCTGTTGATGCTGCGGGGCTTCAGATTATTCAACCATGTCCGGGTCGTGCCCTGAAGCATGAGTGGAACATACTTTACAGCAACACGCTTGTTGCCGTTCTCTATGCTGACGGTTGTGGAGTAGTCAACTAGCCAGTCTTCCGGCTTCACGGAGCTGGTATACTTGGGTGTGTCTCAGGGGAGTGTGAACCCTTTGGGAAAGGGCTCATCTCGGATGCGGGGTCCGAAGCAAGGCGGACCCAACTCGTCTTCTTCTTCCAGCGCCAGGGATCGGTGGAGTCGGTCGATCCGGTGGCGGGCGTCATTCTCTCCGACTCCCTCTCGGCGGCCAAGGCGGCCACCGAGAGTCGGATGCTCAATAGGTGGTGGGGAAACTCGTCTTTCTCTTCGTGGTGGGGGAGGCAGATATTCGCCCTGCCGTTCCACTGCTCTTGGGCGTCCGTCTTGGTCACGCTCGATGGTGATGCGAGTCCGACTGTGGCTGACAGCCGGCTCTTTGTCTTTTCTTCCGCGGACTCCGCCAGTCGGCGTCCGAGACGTCGCGCCTTGATCTCGGCGGGGAGGCAGGTCGTCGTTTGGTTGCCGCGGCGCCTCCGTGCGGCCATCGGCTGCATTCTGCGCGGCCACCGCGTCGAGGAGCTGCTGGACTTGCTCCGTCATCATGCGGCGCTCTTCGCCTTCAAAATTCTTCAGCTCGTCAGTCACCGCCTGGGCGGCGCGGATGTTCTCCGCTGGCGTGGCGTATACGGGGCGATTGTCCCCGAACAGGTTGGCGATGGTCGCGCGCCATTGCCGGACCGCGCCTAGGCGGTTAGGCGGTCGGAGCGGCGAGCCGCCTGCCGATCCATCTCGCTGGCGGTAGTCTTTGACAAGCGCCTCATGCTTGCCGCTTCTTGGCGCCGATGATCTGGGCGGCGTGCCTCCGATGTCTCGGCGTCTGCGTCTTACGGGATAGGCGCGATCGGTCTTGCAGAGCCGCGTCGAGTGGGTCATGAGCTCCCTCACCGGAACGCTCATCATGACTGATGACAAGCACCTCCGTGACGGCGCTTCCGCCGCTCTACTCGTGAGGGAGTGGCTCGTCGTAGACCACCACGTTGGTGGGGAAAGCGTCAAGCGACGCGGCGTCGGAGTCGACCAGCATCGGGGCGGTGGAGCCTACGGACTCCAAGTCCACGGCAGGCTCGCCGGTGACGTGGAGTTGGTCTAGGAGGCCCGCGAGGAGGTTCTCGGGGCCGCCCGTGCCTGCGTCGGATGCAGGCTCATCGGAGAGGCAAACCCCGCCGACAAGTTCGGTGAGGCAGCTTGCTGCGCAGGCGGCCTCAGCGCCGCGCAGCGCGTCGATGCAGACTCCGTCTGGCGAGCCTGACTGGCTGCGCTCTCCAGGGAGGAAAAGGGTTCCCGTCCAGAACAGATCTCCGGACGACGGTGCACGAGGCCCCACGGTGGGCGGCAAATGTCGGGGGTTGGGTGCGACATATGCCAAAGGATGGCTTATCATGGTGGGGGCGAGTAGAACATCGCCGGTGCCTGGAAACGGGATGAGGCAAAGACGTGCACGCCGGCGGATCTTACCCAGCTTCGGGGCTCTCCGTGGAGATAACACCCCTACTGCTGCTCTGCAGGGTCTCCGCATGATCACTAAGGCCAAGTGAGTACAAGGTTGCTCCTTGAGCTGTTTCTGGAGGTCAGAGAAGGCAAGGTTTGCTCTCTCCTTCCTATATGGTCTGCCTAGTGCTAATGGATTCGAACCCTTTGCATGGGTGCCCTGGGGGGTTTATATAGGCCTGCCCCCCAGGGGTACAATGGTAAAACCGGCTGGGTGCGGGTCCCAGCTGTCTGTCTCTCCGGCCGCCATCTTCTCCGCCGACTACTGGGGCCCGCCGACTGGTGGGTCCTGCCGACTTTCCTGGTACGGGGCTGACAGCCCTTGCCCGCCGCGGGCGGGTCTTGCCGGCTGCAGATTATTGTAGTCGTACTTCTGATGACATTGGCTTGGTCATGGGGTCATGGCAACAGTGCCGCCGCCCGACGGGCGATCGCTGTTGCCATTCCCCGTCATGTCCGGTTAATGGCGTGTGGGGCCCGTGGGAGGGGTCGGCCGACTCCTGGGGGACGACTCCCAATGGGTCCGTCTCGTGGCGCTCTTGTCGTCTTCAGTTCTCCTGTTGACTGGTGGGTCCCGCCGTCTCTGGGTCGTACAGACAGGCCGTCGTGGGCACAGGGCTCCGCCCCCAATGGCTGATGTCAGGGCCGGCATGGCAATAGTGCCGCGCAGGACGGAGATCTCCATGGGTATGGCGCATTGTGGCCATGCCCTGCCCTTAATTAACAGGGTGGTTGGAGTCGCAGGCTGACTCCCTATAGTCGTCCTCTCCGGAAGTCGCTGGACAGGAGTCGGCTCATCTTGGAGTCGCCTCTGGGACTTGGCTCATCTTGGAGTCGCCTCTGGGACTCGGCTCGTCTTGGAGTCGCCTCAAGGACTTGGCTCGTCTTGAAGTCGCCTCTGGGACTCGAGGGGCGCGGCCTGCCCCGATGTCTTGAAAGGTTCTGGGGCTCGGGTTAGCCTACCCGTGGCCCATTACTCCGACATGAAGGGTAAATAGCAATTGGCATATCACCGTTGTGGCTCTTGTGTAGGTAAGAAACGTTCTTGCTAGAAACCCATAGCAGCCACGTAAAACATGCAACAACAATTAGAGGACGTCTAACTTGTTTTTGCAGGGTATGCTATGTGATGTGATATGGCCAAAAGAATGTGATGAATGATATATGTGATGTATGAGATTGATCATGTTCTTGTAATAGGAATCACGACTTGCATGCCGATGAGTATGACAACCGACAGGAGCCATAGGAGTTGTCTTAATTTATTGTATGACATGCGTGTCATTGAAAAACACCATGTAATTACTTTACTTTATTGCTAACTGTTAGCCATAGTAGTAGAAGTAATAGTTGGCGAGACAACTTCATGAAGACACGATGATGGAGATCATGGTGTCATGCCGGTGATGAAGGTGATCATGTCGCGCCTCAAAGATGGAGATCAAAGGTGCAAGATGATATTGGCCATATCATGTCACTCTATGATTTGCATGTGATGTTTGTCATGTTTACGTCTTATTTGCTTAGAACGACGGTAGCATAAATAAGATGATCCATCATAAAATTTCAAGAAAGTGTTCCCCCTAACCGTGCACCGTTGCGAAAGTCCGTTGTTTCGAAGCACCACGTGATGATCGGGTGTGATAGATTCTAACGTTCGCATACAACGGGTGTAAGCCAAATTTCCACATGCAAAACACTTAGGTTGACTTGACGAGCCTAGCATGTATAGACATGGCCTCGGAACACAAGAGACCGAAAGGTCAAACATGAGTCGTATAGTGGATACGATCAACATGAAGATGTTCACCGATGATGACTAGTCCGTCTCACGTGATGATCAGACACGACCTAGTTGACTCAGATCATGTATCACTTAGATGAGTAGAGGGATGTTTATCTAAGTGGGAGTTCATTAAATATTTTGATTAGATGAACTTAATTATCATGAACATAGTCAAAAGGTCTTTGCAAATTATGTCGTAGCTCACGTTTTGGTTCTACTGTTTAGATATGTTCCTAGAGAAAATTTAGTTGAGAGTTGATAGTAGCAAATTGTGCCGACTAGGTCCGTAAACTGAGGATTGTCCTCATTGCTGCACAGAAGGCTTATGTCCTTAATGCACCGCTCAGTGTGTTGTACCTCGAGCGTCGTCTGTGGATGTTGCGAACATCTGACATGCACGTTTTGATGACTACATGATAGTTCAGTCTGTAATGTTAAACGGTTTAGAATTGAGGCGCCGAAGACATTTTTGAAATGTCGTAGAACATATGAGATGTTCCAAGAGCTGAAATTGGGATTTCAGGCTCGTGCCCACGTCAAGAGGTATGAGACCTCTGACAAGTTTCTTAAGCCTGCAAACTAAGGGAGAAAAGCTCAATCATTGAGCATGTGCTCAGATTGTCTAAGTACTTCAATCGCTTGAATCAAGTGGGAGTTAATCTTCCAGATGAGATAGTGATGGTTCTCCAAAGTCACTGCCACCAAGCTACTAGAGCTTCGTGATGAACTATAACATATCAAGGATAGATATGATGATCCTTGAACTATTCGTGACGTTTGACACGGCGAAGGTAGAAATCAAATAGGAGCATCAATTGTTGATGGTTAGTAAAACCACTAGTTTCAAGAAGGGCAAGGGCAAGAAGGGGATACTTCCTGAAACGGCAAATCAGTTGCTGCTCTAGTGAAGAAACCCAAGGTTGAACCCAAACCCGAGACTAAGTGCTTCTGTAATGAGGGGAACGGTCACTGAAGAAGAACTACCCTAGATACTTGGTAGATGAGAAGGCTGGCAAGGTTGACAGAAGTATATTGGATATACATTATATTAATGTATACTTTACTAGTACTCCTAGTAGCACTAGGGTATTAGATACCGGTTCGATTGCTAAGTGTTAGTAACTCGAAATAAAAGCTGCGGAATAAACAGAGACTAGCTAAAGGTGAGATGTCGATATGTGTTGGAAGTGTTTCCAAGGTTGATGTGATCAAGCATCACATGCTCCCTCTACCATCGAGATTGGTGTTAAACCTAAATAATTGTTATTTAGTGTTTGCATTGAGCATAGACATGATTGGATTATGTTTATCGCAATATGGTTATTCATTTAAGAAGAATAATGGTTACTCTGTTTATTTGAATAATACCTCCAATGGTCTTGCACCTAAAATGAATGGTTTATTAAATCTCGATCGTAGTGATACACATGTTCATGCCAAAAGATATAAGATAGTAATGATAGTACCACATACGTGTGGCACTGCCATTTGAGTCATATTGGTATAAAACGCATGAAGAAGCTCCATGTTGATGGATCTTTGGACTCACTCGTTTTTGAAAAGATTGAGACATGCGAACCATGTCTATTGGTATATATGCATGAAGAAACTCCATACAGATGGATAGTTTGGACTCACTTGATTTTGAATCACTTGAGACATGCAAATCATAACACACGGGCAAGATGACTGAAAGGCCTCATTTTCAGTAAGATGGAACAACAAAGCAACTTGTTGGAAGTAATACATTTTGATGTGTGCAGTCCAATGAGTACTGAGGCACGCAGTGGATATCGTTATGTTCTTACTTCACAGATGATTTGAGTAGATGCTAAGTATATTTACTTGATGAAACACAAGTCTGAATTATTGAAAGGTTTAAGTAATTTCAGATTGAAGTTGAGGATCGTTGTGACAAGAGGATAAAATGTCTATGATATGATCATAGAGATGAATATCTGAGTTACGAGTTTGGCACACAATTAAGACATTGTGGAAATTGTTTCACAACTAATACCGCCTGGAACACCATAGTGTGATGGTGTGTCCGAACATCATAACTGCACCCTATTGGATATGGTGCATACCATGATGCCTCTTATCAAATTACCACTATCGTCTATGGGTTAGGCATTAGAGACAACCGCATTCACTTTAATAGGGCACCACGTAATTCCGTTGAGATGACACCGTATGAACTATGGTTTAGAGAAACCTAAGTTGTCATTTCTTAAAAGTTTGGGGCTGCGACGCTTATGTGAAAAGTTTTGCCTGATAAGCTCGAACCCAAAGCAGATAAATGCATCTTCATAGGACACCCAAAATAGTTGGGTATACCTCCTGATTCGGATCCGGAAGCAAAAGTGATTGTTTCCAGAAACGGGTCCTTTCTCGAGGAAAAGTTTCTCTTGAAAGAATTGAGTGGGAGGATGGTGGAGACGTGATGAGGTTATTGAACCATCACTTCAACTAGTGTGTAGCAGTGCACAGGAAATTGTTCCTGTGGCGCCTACACCAATTGAAGTGGAAGCTAATGATAGTGATCATGAAACTTCAGATCAAGTCACTACCAAACCTCGTAGGTCGACAAGGATGTGTACTACTTTAGAGTGGTACGTAATCTTGTCTTAGAGGTCATGTTGCTACACAACAATGAACCTACGAGCTATGGAGAAGCGATGGTGGGCCCGGATTCCGATGAATGGCTCGAGGCCATAAAATCCGAGAGGATCCATGTATGAAAACAAAGCATAGACTTTGGAAGAACCACTTGATGGTCGTAAGGCTGTTGGGTACAAATGGATTTTAAAAGGAAGACGGACAATGATGGTAAGTATCACCATTAAGAAAGCTCGACTTGTCGTTAAGATATTTTCCGACAAGTTCAAGGAGTTGGCTACGATGAGACTTTCTGACTTGTAGCGATGCTAAGAGTCTGTTGGAATTATATTAGCAATTACTGCATTATTTATGAAATCTTGCAGATAGGATGTCAAAAAACATTGTTTCCTCGATCATTTTCTTGAGGAAAGGTTGTATGTGATACAACCAGAAGGTTTTGTCAATCCTGAAAGATGCTAACAAGTATGCAAAGCTCTAGCAATCCTTCTAAGGACTGGAGTAAGCATCTCGGAGTTGGAATATACGCTTTGATGAGATGATCAAAGATTTTGGGTTTATCCAAAGTTTATGAGAAACTTGTATTTCCAAAGAAGTGAGTGGGAGCACTATAGAATTTCTGATGAGTATATGTTGCTGACATATGGTTGATCAGAAATGATGTAAAATTTCTGGAAAGCATGCAGGGTTATTTGAAAAGTGTTTTTCAATGGAAAACCTGGATTAAGCTACTTGAACATTGAGCATCAAGATCTATAAGGATAGATCAAAAACGCTTAATAGTACTTTCAAATGAATACATACCGTGACAAGCTTTTGAAGGAGTTCAAATAGATCAGCAAAGAAGGAGTTCTTAGCTGTGTTATAAGGTGTGAGTATTGAGTAAGACTCAAGATCTGACCACGGCAGAAGAAAGAGAAAGGAAGAAGGTCATCCCCTATGCTTTAGACGTAGGCTCTACAGTATGCTATGCTGTGTACCGCACCTCAAGTGTGCCTTGCCATGAGTCAGTCAAGGGGTACAAGAGTGATCCAGGAATGGATGACATGACAGCGGTCAAACTTATCCTTAGTAACTAGTGGACTAAGGAATTTTCTTGATTATGGAGGTGGTAAAAGAGTTTGTTGTAAAGGGTTACGTCGATGCAAACTTTGACACTAATCCGGATGACTCTGAGTAGTAAACCGAATTCGTATAGTAGAGTAGTTATTTGGAGTAGCTCCAAGTAGCGTGTGGTAGCTGCATCTACAAGATGACATAGAGATTTGTAAAGCACACACGGATCTGAAAGGTTCAGACCCGTTGACTAATAACCTCTCTCACAAGCGAGATATGATCAAACCCCATGGGTGTTGGATTCATTACAATCACATAGTGATGTGAACTAGATTACTGACTCTAGTGCAAGTGGGAGACTGTTGGAAATATGCCCTAGAGGCAATAATAAAATGGTTATTATTATATTTCCTTGTTCATGATAATTGTCTATTGTTCATGCAATAATTGTATTAACTGGAAACCGTAATACGTGTGTGAATACATAGACCACAACATGTCCCTAGGAGCCTCTAGTTGACTAGCTCGTTGATCAATAGATGGTTATGGTTTCCTGACCATGGACATTGGATGTCATTGATAATGGGATCACATCATTAGGAGAATGATGTGATGGACAAGACCCAATCCTAAGCATAGCACAAGATCGTGTAGTTCATTTGCTAAAAGCTTTTTCTAAATGTCAAGTATCATTTCCTTAGACCATGAGATTGTGCAACTCCCGGATACCGTAGGAATGCTTTGGGTGTACCAAACGTCACAACATAACTGGGTGGCTATAAAGGTGCACTACAGATATCTCCGAAAGTGTCTGTTGGGTTGGCACGAATCAAGACTGGGATTTGTCACTCCGTATGACAGAGAGGTATCTCTGGGCCCACTCGGTAATGCATCATCATATTGAGCTCAGTGTGACTAATTAGTTAGTCATGGGATCATGCATTACGGAACGAGTAAAGTGACTTGCCAGTAACGAGATTGAATGAGGTATTGGGATACCGACGATCGAATCTCGGGCAAGTAACGTACCGATTGACAAAGGAATTGTATACGGATTGCTTGAATCCCCGGCATCGTGGTTCATCCGATGAGATCATCGTGGAACATGTGGGAGTCAACATGGGTATCCAGATCCCGTTGTTGGTTATTGGCGGGAGAGCTGTCTCGGTCATGTCTGCATGATTCCCGAACCCGTAGGGTCTACACACTTAAGGTTCGATGACGCTAGGGTTATAGGGAAAGTTTGTATGTGGTTACCGAATGTTGTTCGGAGTCCCGGATGAGATCCCGGACGTCACGAGGAGTTCCAGAATGGTCTGGAGGTAAAGAATAATATATAGGAAGTGAGGTTTTGGTCACCGGAAGTATTTCGGGTGTCACTCGTAATGTACCGGGACCACCGGAAGGGTTCCGGGGGTCCACCGGGAGGGTCCACAAGCCCCGGAGGCTTGCATGGGTCAAGAGTGGGAAGGGACCAGCCCTGAGTGGGCCGGTGCGCCTCCCACCAAGGCCCAAGGCGCAGCTAAAGGGGGAGAAGGGAAACCCTAGGCGCAGATGGGCCTAAAGGCCCACCCTAGGGCGCGCCCCCTCTCTCCCCCTCCTGGCCGCCCCCTCCAGTCACATCTAGGGCTGTCGCACCCCCTAGGGTGGGAACCCTAGAGGGGGCGCAGCCACCTCCCCTCCTCCTATATATAGTGGGGGTTTTGGGGCTGCCAAAGACACGAGTCTCTCTCTCTCTCGACACAGCCCTGCCTCTCCACAACCTCGTCCTTCGTAGTGCTTGGCAAAGCCC
This sequence comes from Aegilops speltoides, assembly GCA_021437245.1. Taxonomy (NCBI): domain Eukaryota; kingdom Viridiplantae; phylum Streptophyta; class Magnoliopsida; order Poales; family Poaceae; genus Aegilops; species Aegilops speltoides. The sequence continues at coordinate 338,279,243 of CM038144.1, forward strand.
TGTAGGAAACCATGCTGCTCCACCACCACCACGCCGTTGTGCTGCTACTGGAGTTGTCTTCCCCAACCTCTCCCTCCTCCTTGCTGGATCAAGGCGTGGGAGACGTCACCGGGCTGCACGTGTGTTGAACGCGGAGGCGCCGTTGCTCGGCACTTAGATCGGAACCGACCGTGATCTGAATCGCTGCGTGTACGACTCCTCCAACTGCGTTCTTGTAATGCTTCCGCATCGCAATCTTCAAGGGTATGAAGATACACTCCCCTCTCTCTTGTTGCTAGAATCTCCATAGATTGATCTTGGTGATGCATAGAAAATTTTGAATTATTGCTACGTTCCCCAACACTAGGTGGAGTTCCTTTTCGTTCTTCTTCTTTGACGACTGAATTTGGGTTTCTTAATCGGCAGTCTAGGACTGTAGGGTGGACGCTTTGCTTATTTCTCTTGCCTCTTAGGCATATTTGGTTCTTATCCGTACTCGGGTCAGTGCCTTCTTTCGCTACAATGAATTATGTAATGTTGGGTCGTGTTGACCTCTGATCGAAGAGATATTTATGTATTGGCATATGTTTGCCCTATTGTCACTCATATTATCTCCTCATCTCTTTTAGTTGTACTTGTTGTGATGTTCGTCTTGTTCACCAACATATGACCCTATGTGTATGTTATGAAGTCATATGTTGGGGCGACCAATATGCGCTTCTATCCTTAGCGAAGATTGCAAAGTCTTCTATGGGGTTAGGACCGCATGTTGGGTGTTACACACAGTTTCTCTCTAACATCCCCCCCCCCCCGCGTGGCTTCATCGAGCACGACGCATGCCATCTTCCTTGAGTGTGCTCCTCGAGTGCTTTGGAAGACATTGTGTCGTAGTGGATGTTCGCAGTGTACTTGGGATGAATATGAGCGGGATACTTTTCCACCTTGCCGCGAAGGCATGGCCGGTGGAGCTCCCAGAACCTTGCAGCAGCTCATGCGCTCCTCGCATGGCCTTTGGGAGTTGTTCCTCGAGGAGGAAACTCTGAGGATGACATGCTCCGCATGGGTAATAGATTTGAGGATGCCTCGTGCGCGGGCCCTAATGCTTCCCAGGGTTGGACAAAATTCTTCATTTGATCAAAGAGCTAATTTGAAGTAGCCCTGGCTTGTCGGAGCGGGAAGGGACCATGCACTTACGTGGGGCCGCCTCGTTTGGCCCGGGTGGTGTTAGTGTATACTTCCATGAGTTAAGCGGGTTGGATTCTCCCGCGGCCATCTTGATGGTTGGTTGTTTGAACTTTTCCAAGAAGTGTGCCGCCTTGATTTGTATCGCGCAAGGTTGTTTGTTAGCTCGGGCTTTCATGAGTTTGCTTCCTTCTTCATTGGAACGGCTTTGAGAGCGATCTTGGCATTTCCTTGTGGCAAGCAAGTGCTCAATGATGACTTCTTCATGTAGTGGTGGCCTTTGCATCGGCTCTGTCCGCCCTTGGGGGCGAACGATCCTTCATCCATGAAGGGGAATGTCTTCTGAGGGCATGCACCGCGTCAACTCTTCTTGTGCTTCTTCCGAGGTTTCCTCTTGGAAGGGGCCTAACTTGTTTGTGGCCTCTATGAGGAGGCGAGCGATCTTGAGGCATTGGCGGCCTGACAACGGTAATGGTGAGGCAGAGCCTCAAATGGGAGTCGATCCTTGGATCTTTGAGCGCAACCCTCGCCGAGGCCCTTGGTAGAATGTCGCAGATGGTGTCAAAGGTGGATGAAGCTTCACATCCGAATGAAGCAATGATCCCAGCCTCCTAGTGATTCCTTAGACCTCGTGGAGAGCACACCCCTGACAGGATGATCTCAGGGCCGCCCATTCTTCCCGGGCTTGTCGTGGGGCGAGACTCCCACCGTGGCCTTGTGGAAAGTCATGACATGTTGTTTCTCAAACTAGGCCACACCTTCATCACGTCAGGATCGTGGTGCCGGTGGCCTCACCAAGCCACCCTACAACAAGCCGAGAGCACCAACCGGTTTAGAAAACCCTAAGCGTGCACCGCATGCGCACGCTCCAGAATCCGTCATCCCAACTTCAGAAGAGATCCACGAATTGACCTTGTCAGGCCCAACTACCTTCGACGCCACCATAACGCCTGGCAGCGCCACCATCATGTATTTGTCCACAAACACGCGTCCATCAATATGTGTATGTTGTACTAGTACATAAAGTGAACAATGCCGGTGAGGTTGATCACGGCTTCAACATCAAACACTCCAATTTACATAATCAAAGTGCCCGACAAACGGTGATGGCTCCAACAGAAACCATGAAGTTGATCCCCTGACGAGGCCCGTCGAGCCATGGATGGATTCAGAGGTCAAAAGCAAACATGGGTCTTCCGTCAGAATTAGCGAGCAACTTGACAACTGCACAAATGTACTCGGTACGAATAAGACACCGATTACATCATATACTATTTGTGAAGGAAAATCGTCTTATTCTCAACACTTACACCTGCAACGAGACATAGTATTGTTTATCCGCAAAAATAAAAAGAACACGACACATATTGTTTCTTGGCACACTATCCTGGTCTAGCCTGCCTTTCATAGACAAGTCTACAAGACATGCGCTTGTAAACATCACACTTACATTATTGGGTACAAACAACACATGACTTGAAATGCATAGATGATAGTAGTAGTAGTAAAACTACGACGTATGATTGCCTGCGATCAAGCAGCCACGTACGGATGATGACCACACACGGCCGTTCATTTTCATTACGTCGCAACGATCAGAAGGCCACTTCGGCGTTGGCGAACTCCTCTCTCTTCTGGGTCACGTCCGCCACCATCTCGCCGAACCTGCACGGCGGGCTCACCACCGGCACCGTGCCCCGGGCGTACTGTCCACCACGCCCGTTGCGATGCTCATCGGCATGCATGTCCTTGGACTTTTGTGCGATGATGACGGAGTTGACCACGTCGTCGTCGGGGTGACACACGGCCAGCACCTCGAACCCGCCTCGGCCGATGTCCTGGGGATCGACGATCGGGTACAGGAACCCACGCGCCCCGTGCGCGCTGCGCACGACGAGGGCCGCCCCGTCCGCCATGTGCGCGCCGAGGTGTGCGATCACCTTGGCCTTGTCCTCGGCAGCCATGCCCACGAGCGCGGCCAGGAAGACGACGTCGTACGCAGCGAGCTCGCCGGTGAGGTCCGCGACGTCGGCGGTGTGGAACGACATGCGGGCGCCCACATCCTTGTCCGCGCGGAACAGCTTGCTCGCACGGTCGTTGGCCGCGCCGCACAGGTCGTAGTTGTCGAACATGGTGTCGGGCAGGTGGTGGGCGGCGAGGACGTAGGAGCTGAACGGCAGCGGGCCGGAGCCGATGAAGGCGACGCGGGCCGGGGCGATGCCGCCGGGCACGTAGCGCGCCAGGAGCTCGTACTCCAGCTTGCTGAGGTTGATGTAGTTGCTGTAGTAGGGGAAGATGGCGAGGTGGTGGAGCGGGTTGTCGAAGGCGGCGAGCATGTCGGAGTAGTGCGCCTCCAGCTTCCCCTCGGCCTCGGAGCAGAGGCGGATGAGGCCCTCCCGCATCTCCTGCGCCTCCGGGCCGAGCTTGGTGACGTCGACGGGGCTCGGGGGGACGCACGCGGTGACCAGGTCGGTGAAGAGCGCGTCGACGTCGGGGGATGGGCTGAGGGACGGCAGCTTGGCGATGGCGGCGTGGAGGCCGGTGATCTTGTGGACCAGGGCGGCGACCTCCTTGTTCTGGGCATCCATTTTACCTGGTACCTGACGAGTAGAGTACTTGATGAACTCTGAGGCACAGGAGTGGAGTGGAGTGGAGTGGTGGATCGGGCTGCTTTGGTGAGCTGTGGAACGAGCAGCACGGGGTATATGTAGCTGCCGTCTAGAGCACTCATCGATGGAGCTGGCAAAGCTGTGCATGCATGCAAGCTTCACGCGTCCATGCCAATATGGCTGGTTTCATGCCTCTGCTGCTGTGGCGTGTTTACGTCCGGCTGTTGAAGTGGACAGCGTTAATTTTGTATGTATTTTTCCTCCAGGTCGCTTTTTACTTTTGAATAAAGAGCGTGCACCAGCTGTTTTTTTTTTTTTGGCTGATTACTACTACTGCGCCTAGATACATCAATTTTAGTATAATAAAGTAATTTTGGACAGAGGGAGTATTGAGTGTTCACGTACGTTTAGTTTGTCCAAAATAAAGAGTGTCCACCAACTGTTTTTTGGACCTGGTCACGGCCATTTAGTGTGTGTGAAACAAAGAGCGTGCCCATCAACTATTTTTGGACGTGTCTTCGGACGCTTAGGGCATGTACAATGGTTCTATCTTAGCAATGTCACGTAGGATAAATGATGAGGTGGAAGAGAGAGAAACCATAAGAGCAGGCTTGTCTTCTCTTAATTAAGAGAAGGCAAGAGATGATCTCTTAGCACAATATGTCTCACCATGTTTTTAGGAATCACTAGTTATTGAAGATAAGGCTAAGAGATAACCCATTGTAGACATTTTTTTATCATCTTTAAATTACATGCAAAAATTTAAGATAAGACTACCTTAGCGACCATTGTACATGCCCTTAGTTACTAAGCGTCCGGAAAATAAGAAGCATCCACCTGCTGTTTTTGAACGGTGTCCACCAACTATTTTTAGATGTGTCTGCGGACGTTTAGTATGTCCAATGTTTGTTTTAGGAACGTGTCCGTGGACGTTTAGTGTGTCCGATTTGGTGATCCGCGCAAGTTGCCCGTAAGTTTGAATGTACTAGAGATTACATTTCATTTGGGTGTGTTCGATTGATGATCCACGTTGGAGTTGCCCTTATGTACTAGAGTCTAGAGATTAATTCGGATGTTTCCAATTTGGTGATCCGGATTGGAGTTGCCCTTAGTGATTACGTTTCATTTGGACACGCTGCCGAGAGCTTCACCGAAGAACAGCAGAATGAGCAGGACATGAACTTCACTGATTGTTTCAGTTCAGTAATCTCAAACGCCAACATATTAAGCTGTTCTCCATCATAAATTTATTTCCGCAGTCAAACAATAGAACACTGCACGCAGCGACTGTTTTGGTAATGGTACGCACTAGTCTACACCTGTACATTCTCGCTAAGTGTGGGTACAAAATTACAGTATCTTGGGCGTCCCCACCAACAGAATTACAGTTGAGAATTCAGCCAGGGCGCAATATCCGACAATGTGAAGCTTTCCTTAACCCCCCACCAATCTATGGAACAATCACCTTCTGCGGAAATGCAGTCAAAATACAATGGCCATCCGGTCTTAAGCCTGGAAGAAGCACCGGTTCATACAAGTTCGGCAGCACATTTTATTTTCCTTTTGGCCTGTGCATGCTGTCCAGAGATGATTTTATTTCCCGTACATCTTAACAGTAGTTGATCTGAACGAACACGAAAAGAATTCATCACCTTTTTTACTGAAGCATACATCGTAATAAACATACAAATGTTAACATGGACGGGATGCACACCTAACTGAGTGAGATGTTAATTCTATAATAAGCTACATGAAATAACAAGCTGCTGAAATTCATTTGTTTAAATATGATTTGGCGTCGATAAGGAAATGGATGAGATGGTGAGTAAGCGACGAAATGGATTTTAGCATCATAAGAAAGGCAGCAATAAGAAGTTACCACAGAAGCGATCGTGGGATTGATGAGAATCCGTCGGAGCTTACACCTTCAGATGCCGCTCCACCACCACTGGCTGCCAATGTTTTACTTTCTCCATCAGCTGCTGTCTCTGAATCAGCCTTGCTAGTGCCGTTTACACAGTACTTCTGCAGCCACCTGTCAGACTCCCAAAGCACGTGCATAATGCTCTCCCTGGCAGAGTACCCATGGCTTTCAAAAGGAAGTATTACCAAACGAGACTGTACACCGTGACCCTTCAACGCATTGAAGAATCGGTCCGACTGTAATTGAAATATCAAGGTTAGGTGATGGTACAAAACTATCCTCCAAATAGAACAGCTAATTACCTATACACCAGGAAATAAACAATCGTATGAACACTAGGACAAAACATCAACCCATAACAATGCACAGATTTTCCTTCTCTCAAAAGACAGTGCATTTCAGGCAACGTTGACCCGAGTATTACTTTACTATGTAAGATGCAGGAGGTAGGTAGACAATTACATTTACGCAAAACCTGGAACAACAAATCAAATTTCTTAGGGTCTTGGTACAGTGTCTGTTTACATTATGCCTATCAATTTAGCAGCTTGGTCGATTATACAACTACTAGTGAGATTCCACATGAAAAACAAATATATTTGCAAGATAAACTATGCACACCTAAATGAATTTGTGATTAAAAGTATTCAAACAAAAGAGGTGGGAGCAGTAGTTCAAAGTCGACTGTTATCTTACAGTCACAGGTTAAAATTAAGTTGATGCTTAGGACTTCACCTGCATTGTCAGTGTTCCAGAATTGTTGTCTTGCTCCCCATGAATAAGTAATATTGGTCTCTTGATTTTGTTAGCCGACATGAAAGGGCTCATCTCCACATAGGTGTTAGTTGCCTCCCAAAGTGTTCTGTCCTCATTCTGCAGAATTAATGCAGGTGGTTAAGAAAGACTGAAACGAAAAACTGCACCAGATCGGCAGTTACCCATTCAGCATTAGTGTGTACCTGAAACCCAAATGGAGTTAACGTCCTGTTGTAAGCTCCAGAACGAGCAATTCCACAGCAGAAAAGATGAGGAGCATGAGCTAAGAGATTTGCTGTCATGAATGCACCATACGAATGACCGCCAACAGCTATTTTATCAGGATGGACCACCTAAAGAGAAGTGATAGAAGATATCATGCCAAACCCTTAGAAAGCATTACCCACAAAGGCTCACAAAAAGAATTACGAAATGCTCACCCCTCTCCTGACAACTTCCTCGACGGCAGCCTCTGCACTAGTTACTAGTTGTTCCACATAACTACAAAACAATTTGCATTCACAATAGAATTAGTTCCATGGCACAAGTGTGGTACAGTTCACAATCTCGGACATATAGAAGGAAATGCAATATGGCAGAAATAGCAAAAACACCTGTCGTTCGCCTCTACATCACCTTCACCAACAATCGGGATTGTTGGACCTGAAAGAATAGCAAACCTGCAAACCAAAGTGTGCTGGGTGAGACAATGTGCCAGAAAGAAAGATATTCGGAAGAAGTGCATCAAATTTTAACTTAGGCTAGATTTGGAGGTTAAGGGAGCGAATGAGGTTTTTGTCATGAGAAACAAGAATAGGAAATAAATGGCATGTGTTTTTTTCCTTGAATAGCAAGAAGAGAAATAATACCCTCTAGCCAACCAAAGAAGAGGAGATGTAGCACCAATCCCTGAAAACTCATTAGGGGAACCACGTACTTGTCCTGCAGCATCTTTGCTTTTAAACTCACCAGGGTATGACCAAACTAAACATGGCAAAGGTCCATCTTTTGATTGATCATAACCTGGAGGTAGATACAACTTTGCTGTAAGTTGAACCCCATCTTTGCGCTGGTACCTTATCATTTCCTTATACAATGAAGCAAGCTGGGGGTATGGGTGGGGAAAATTTGTAATCTGCACTTGCTTCTTTTCCGGCCAAATTTGTAGGTAATATTGTGTATTTTCTGTTTTTGATTCTTTTGATGTAAGTATCTTTAACTGATCAAGGGGAAGGTCCCCATCAATTTTGTCTGACATCAAGGCAACAACAGTTTCAAAGTATTTTTCCTTGTCACTTTCCCATATTCGCTCTTTACTTCCAGTATTTCTGCAAAAACAAAAATAAAGGCATCAGTTGGCATCTAGAATGCATGGCACTCCCTCTAAAGAAATATAAGAGCGTTTAGGTCACTACTTTAGTGATCTAAACGCTCTTATATTACTTTACGGAGGGAGTACAAAACAAATGAAATCATTAATGGATATGGACAATTGGACATACATATCAAACAAGTCAAGGAATGGAATGTTTCCTTCTGGTGTGGCACCCATTCCATTCAGCAAGAGGTAAGTACTTTCATCTTGTTTATTAACCTTTGCAATAACATATGTTCCCATGGCAGTTCTTCGCAGCATTGGTGAGCCAGGATCAGAGTACACATCTTCTGAAGATCTGTCAAATAAAATGCGCGGACTGGCATCTTTCTTGTCTGGAGCAACCACCCATGTTCTTGTTTTCCGAGTTTTGTACCATGATTCATACACCAAAGCAAGAGATTCATCACACCAAGAGATTCCTCTGTACCAACAGAATGAAAGCAAGAGAGAGAGTAAAGTGGGAATAATTAATTACTTGGCACACAAGATGAAAAAAAATGATAGGACGTTGTAAAAAGGATAGCTGATTTGGATTAGGACTTCCTATGTACAATTTTATATGGATGATTTTACACCAGTACTCTATATTTGAAATTTCCTGCTAGCAGTAATGCCCTATGTCAAAGCACAAAGCTTAACCATAACATCGTGCAGTGAAACAAAGATTTCCAGTCCTACTTGAGTAGACAAATGGAAGTTCAGAGAACATACCCATATCGGAGGTCAAGTTTATGTAGGATTTCTGGTTGTTCGCCATTTATGGGCTCAGCATTTTCCATGTAAACTATGTCACGTGGTGAAACTTCAACCTTTGCATCTCCACCATCCTGTGTCTCCACCCTAAGAAAAAGAAGGATAAACTAACCCAGTTAGAACAAGGAATAAGACATAAGCACACTGACATATTATATAAACTCCCTCCATATGACAAATAGGTGACGTTTTGGAGACTAACACGGTCTTCAAGATTGCCTTTGACCACTATTTTTTTACTATATTATATGCACAAAACACAAGAAAATAATTATATTAAGAATATACTTGGTCTACATATTCAGAACAATATTTGGTCAATTTTAAGTTTGACTTAAGACATGTCCAATACGCCACTTATTTGTGATATGGAGGAGTATTGACAAATAAAAGATGTTCTTGACCATCCAAACTTGCACCATAGAGCAAAGCTTGTACACAGAAGATCTAATAGTTTGAATGATTTGCATGCATCAGGTATCCAGATTCTATTTTGAAGGTTCAAACGAAAAATTAATGTTTTGGGTGCTGTTCTGCGTACCAATACAAAGTTGAAGGTTTGTCTGGCCTCCAATAGATTGAACGTTTTCCCTTGCGCACGCTGCTCGTCGCAATTGGTATGTCCTCTGCAAGGGGCAAGTCACAAAGTTCCCTAATAAACTTACCATCTGCAGTCCATAATTCAACTCTCTTTGGAAACCTTCCACAGGGTACAATATAGGAATATGGACGGTGGATAGAAGAAAGCATCAAATATTTGTCATCTGGTGACGGATCAATGGATGTGTATACAGCAGGAGGCCCCATTGGCTTCACAGTTCCATCCAAAGAGACCAACATGAGCTGTGATGTTGCATAGTAATCAAATAAATCAGCATCATATTCATCTTTCAGAAGATCCTGGAATGTTCTCACTTGGACCACATTCTTTGTCTCATTAGACTGAATTTTTGGACCAGATGGAACTGAGGGCTTCTGTGGTAGAGCTCCACGTGATACAGGGATAGTGCAGACTAACAAAGTAGAGTTGTCAACCCATACAAAGCTGCAAAATAGTAGAAACAATTATTTGGAAGTAGGAATAGTAAATAGGAGGCATGGAATTATGAAGTTTATTACCTGTCAAAAATAGCATTCAAGTATATATCAGGAGATTTGAAAAGTGGCCGTGCTTCTCCAGATTCCACGTCCGCAATCCATACCCTTAGCTTGCTGATTTTGTTGTCCTCCTGTTTGGATAAGAATCTGTTATAGCTAATCAATGAGACATAACAACTAGAGATCTCTAACAACTATCCCTGTTTCAAAGCCAATCCAACCAATTACCTCTTCAACTCGAACACTGAATGATAGATTACGACCGTCATGTGACCTAATTCACATTATTCAATACATGAAGTCAAGATTGATGTAATCCATTACAAATAAGTACCCATAAAATGGTAGAAGTTACTTTGATACAAAAATCTGGAAATTTACCAGGTAACAAAATTAATCTTTGCTCCTTCAGGGTATCCATGGACCTCCTTCTCTGGGCCCAAAGTTCCATCATCCATTAGCTTATGGATACCTATTCCAGTGTAGGAAGACCTACAAATTAGGTTAATCAGATTTCCAATGATGACATGCTGTAAAGCATAATAATGAACTTGTTAAAAAGTGAAACAGAATAATACGACAGAAATTTTGGGGAAAGCATGAACAGTACATACATTCGACTTCTAGTATTAGAATGGCCATCAATCCTCACACCAGCAAGTTTCTCCTCAGGCTTTGCGAGATCAGATAGTGGTGGAAGCGCTCGACGTTTGAGGAATAGAATCTTGTCTTTGCTTGGTGAGAACGACAAAACAGGAAGTGGTGGTGCATCAACGATGTCCTGTATTTCTTTGGGGGGAAGGCGGTAGCCCAATGAAAGATCTGCATGATGCGCAAATACGTTTACTGTTCACTGTACCAATAGTCTGCATTATACTTTCTGACAGTTAAACCCAGGACAAGGGCAGCTCAAACAGCACTTTATGCAGAGATCTTCACAGTTCACACAAAAATACAGTTCCATTCAAAGAAACCATTTACACCCCACCCACCCATCCCTAAGAATCATGTTTGCGTATCAACACCAATAATTAGGCAATGCTCCAGAACCCATACATTTACATTTTACTCCTAGAAGTAAAGCTACTAAATTCTTTCCTTGACAAGCAAAAGCAACACCATCATAAACCTGTTGAAACAGTTCTAGGGTTATATGCATTCCTCATGTAAGCAGAACAAAGAGAACTTGAGACATCAAACCACATGCTCTCTAAAAGAGTCTCTTATACTATGCTAAACACAGCATGAATAAGTAGCAAAGGTCAGGCTAATCCATCTAGTCTAGCTTTAACAGTCGTATGAGGAGCAAGCCGAATCATGATAATCAGGGTTGGTAGTGTATAACTGAAGTGAGCTGGACAGGGCATGTGATGTGATTTTTACCAGAACAAGCCAGATTAATCTAAATTATACACTACCAACCCATAAAGAGCAATCCAGTATACAGATCATTACTGAAGACAACTAGTACTAGTATGTTTTCCAGGAACCGATCCAAGGGCAGAGCTCCAATCTCTCCCCCGCCAAAGCAGCCCAATCCACTAAACGACGCGAAGTAACAATCGAAATCGACCAAGTGTCCAAGAAGAAAAAGCAAGCAGCACCGACCGTCGTCTTCCTGGCCCAAGCCGGACGCAGCCGCCCCCGCCGCCGCCGGCTGATTGGACTCCCCGGAGGCTGCGGCGACGGCGATGTGGGACATCCTGGAGGCGGCGGAGCTCATGGCGGCCCGGCGAGGCAGGCGGAGCGGCCGCGGGAGGCTAGAGGAGCGAAGGGGAGCGCGCAGAGGCGCGAGCGGGAGCGGGAGCAGGGCGAGTCGGAGGCAAGCCCTGTGGAGGATGGAAAGGGCGGACATGATTTCTCGGCCTCCCTCCCTGCTGCTTCTATACAGTACACGTAGTAGATAGCATAGAATAGTGCAGGACGGATGGTGTGGGATACCTTTTCTTTCTTTGGTGGACAAAAAGATATTTTGGCCCCTTTTGAAAAATGTTTCTCTTAGTAATAAATAAAATATGAAAAATGTTGAATTGATTTTTGTGCTTTGATAATTTGAGGATCCTGGCCCTTTTGTCGGTTTGATAATTTGAGAATCTGGTGGTACAATTTGGGTTGGATTTTGACACAAAACTCCAGTCGCTAACTGGAATCTGCCCCGAGTGTACAAATCATCCTCTTTGATCGGAATGGAGTCATGCTATCGACATATCACGAAACTTTTGTGGAAGTTTATGTGGCTATGTCGGGTCGCTTGCGGCATGAGCTGACCTAACGGCGACAGTGGACAAATGAATAATGATTGGCTCCGGGATTCCCGATTCTAAATACTAGTATGAGATTTCAATACCAAGTATGGAACGGAGGGAGTAGTAGAGATTGGTTAACGAGTTGTGAAGCAAACTGCAAATTGATCGTGCAACAAGTAAAACATACAGTAGAAAGGAGCTCATTCTGAAGATATTCTTGCTAAATGAAGTGGCATCTGCCCAACTATGTTAAATTAAATTATAAACGAACTGACAGACCTATTTCACCCTAGAGACATGTTTCCCCAAGTATGCTAGTACAAGATACTCCCAGATGTGTTCTTTGTTGATGTTTAGCTGTTCAGACCATGCAGCCAGAGCCATGGTTGCATGCAAACGTTTCTATTATACACAATGGCCATACAAGAATTACAGAGAAGAATCACTCCCCCATCTAGACATGCAAAAAACAAGTTCAGTATAAGTGGTGCTTGCTTGCTGGCCTGCTGCCATCCCAGTGTAAGTCGGCTGATATCCAAGCTTCAAGTTTCAAAACAGGCTGAAACCCCCTGATTCCTCCTCCTGCTGTGCCTCTTCTAGCGTCTCACTGAATGTTGGCTCATCTCCTTCGCCACTTCTGTAGTTATCTGCATACTCTGAGCCCTCTTCTGAGACATAATAAGATGATGATCGGTACTCCTCTGGACGGACAAACTCAAGCATGTAGTTCAACCCGTTGATGACATCGTAGACCATCAGTCCGATTCTTCCCCCAACCCAGCTGCCTAGCTGGCTTCCAACGAGATAGCCAAGCTTTCCCAGCCTCTCCTCGCCATGGAAACCACCCGCATAGGTTCCGAATAAGGTGCCCGTGCCCCGGAGGAAACCTTCTGTCATGCTTCCGCCAAAGTACATTGCCTCGAAGAAGTCCCAGCCAGAGGAAATTATCGGCCCCAATATCCTCTTCGCTTGACGAGCGGCCACCTTGGTCGCTTTTGCCCCGACCTTCTGAGCTTGCTTGGCTGCCTCAGCGGGGCTCAGGCCTTCTATCACAGCATCAGCCAACGCTTTCTCGATGGCTCGCTGCCGCACGTTTTCCATGTGTGCACTTCGGAGGTTGTTCACATACAGCTTCACCCCCTCCTTCCCCGCGCATGCAAGGCTGCCTGACCCCATATCAAAACAGTTCATGAATGTGAACTCCCCACTCTTTGATGCAGCCTCCTTTCCGACAAGTTCCCTGCACTTCTCAGCTGCAAATTGCAATTTTTTATTAAGGTTAATTTACAAAAGACATACATCCGGTTTACTTCTCCAAAATGAAATCATCAGATACTATCTAGGAGAAAAATTGGATGCCAAGAGCAATATCAATTCAATAGCATACCATGTTAAACTGTCAGTGTGCCTTATTATTCTTACAATGTGGCCATTTTCTAAGATATCATGGCTTGCCAATGTGTCTTAGCAACAGGGCAAGAGTTATCTTTCCAAAAGAATGTAATACTCATAGATCCAGTGATTGAAGAATTAGTATGGAGATCTTTTATTTGTTAATTTTGAGAGGAACACATCAGCATGAGCACATAGCAAAAATGCTAATAGCCACACAACATATACCAGCAGGAAAACTGGATGTCTGCACTACTTGTTACACTGTCGTGAGATGAAATCAAATCATCATCACAGTTACTGAATGGAAGCACAAAAAAAATGCTACTCCTGAGCTCCTTCACCAGCGCACAATTCTCCGACAGGTCCAGAATATTGCTAGTCACAGCATTTTTTAGCATAAGGTAATCGGTCTCCAGGGTGGCTCTATCCATCCCAGCTAACTTACATGATGAACTGCATGCATGGCTTCAGCCATCGATGCACTCCGAACATTTGCCAAGCCCCCTTAAACAGTATGCGGGAATTTTTGAGTAAGCGAAACATGTGGGTAAATTGTGCATGTGAACACTCATGGTACCAGAGAGAATCACTGATCCAGTTAAATACAATGATATAACTGACAAAAAAATTGCTACTCCAAGTTCTTCTGCCTTCAAGCCCGAGACAGACAGACTGTTTGTGTTGCTGGGTTCATACATATAATGTGTTTTCATGAATCAGTCAGTATGAATTACCATGCTAGACAGTGTTCAGTTGTCCTTATTTTGTTTCAGTTTAACCTTGTGAACAGAGTCTAATCACCATCTTATAAGCAAATAAATAATCCTTAACAAGTCAGTACTGACTTCACTTCACGCGAAATCTGTGGCTTTCTGAATTAAGGCACTCATTCCTTCCTTGTGTCCACTACAAATTCCACCGCCCACATGAACCGAGACCTAGGAAGCATATGTTCCATTGACCCAGTCGTTCGCTCTCCATAGCCATTACCGTCGCCTAGAAACTCAAGATCAGACGCATCCCCACTCGAAACCAGCCAAATGCGCACCCACTTCTTCACTAGGAAACAGCCCCCACCACCCAAAATCGCCGAATCAAAGACCAAAAGGCGCCATAAACCACACGTGCAAGCGCGCGCAGCGATCCGCCGCTCTACGAAGAAGTATTCACCTGCTCGCTCGACGAACTGGTTAACAGAATCGAGAAAAAAAACGGAGGGCGGATCGGGGAGCATGCCTGTCATGCTGAGGGCGAGCACGCCGGCGACGAAGAGCAGAAGCTGCACGCGCCGCTTCTGGATGTCGAGCATCTTCGCGGCCGCCCACGCTCGGCTCGGGCGCGCTGCAGGCCAAGGATCTCTCCTCTCGTGGGAGGAGGAGGAGGAGGAGGAGGAGGAAGTGGGGAAGAAACGAATAATAACGAGAGAAAAGAATGGCAGGTTCCTTGGGAAGAAAAGAGAGAGAAAAGAACGGCCGCGGGGGTTCCATTCGCCGCTGCCGCGTGGCGATACGCGTTACCCGGAAGGAGGACACGGCGTTGGGTGGGTCCTCGCGCCATGGGCCCGGTCGCCCGACTTGTTTGAATGGAATTCACAAAACTCTAAGGTAGGACATCTAAATTGTACTATATCCAAATAGTACGTACATAAAGCTGCGTCAATGAATTTGAATTGACCGGAGTAGCAAAAAATTTATTTTGAGCTCATATTTCAGAAGCCATTGTTTCAAAGACTTCTTTAAAATAAGATGATAGCAAAGTATTGAAATCTTTTATCTCAATCTGAGCTTTTTGACACTACTCACACTTTTAAAACGACTTTACTTTTTTTTTGGTTTGTCACCGGCAAGGGAGCGTAGTATAGATTAAACTAGGCCAAGTATTAGACTATTAGGGCATGGCCAATGCATAGTCTCATGGTGATGCCCCACATGTCATGTAGGATCAGATGTCAGGGAAAGTAGGTTTGGATAGGGAAGCGGAATCCGCCGCACGAGGCATGTGCTTGGGAAAAAAGTGTGATCTGATGTAAAAAGTTGAAAAAGTTGAAATGAAGAGTAGAGATGCATCGTATATACTATATCACGAAGCTCCGTAGAATTGGAGGCCTGACAATTACTTGAGGTCTTCAATTGAAATTTGGCCACCCAATTTTGACGGGAACAATTTCTCAAAACTCTCTCATTTAATTTTTTTTATACAATACACTATGCTTTCTAATTTTTAAATCTTCACAGTTAATTGAGACTACAATTTAGAATTGAGTCACCTGATTTTGACTAGGCCAACAATTTCTCAAGGGGATCTCCCATTTAGTTATTTTAATTCGCTATGTTCCCTTATTTTAAAGCTCTTTCATTCGATTGAGGTATTCAATTTTGGATTTGCTTTACGGTTTTGATCAGGCCAAAGATTTTTCAAATCAATCAGCAACAACCGGCCTATAAAAACATCTCAACCCTTGCAGACTCACATCACCTAGAAAAATGCAGCATCATGTGATACTATAGCACGAATACAATACATGCAACCATTGATGAAAAAATATCCCCACATAAATATGGGTTGATTAGCGGATAGCACATAATCACACCGTGAATTCCTACCAAATAACCATATTATATATAAACATAAAACACATTTCATCGTCTCCCCGCACCGGCCAAACTAAATGTTTCATTAGTTTCAAAATATATGGATTGTTAGTTCTTTGGAAAGTCAAATTTCTTTTAACTCCCCGTGAGCTAGGTCTCCTCCCACCCTTCCACTGCCGCCGCCGGCCTTCCTAGGCCCCTGTCGCCCGGCCGCCCGCCCCCTCCCCCCTCCTCCTCCTCTCGGATCCGCCCCGTGCCGCCTCCCTATGAGGTGGTGGGCGGCGTCTCCTCCACCTTGGCCGCCACTACCCCTTTCCTCCCTGCCGCTGTTGACGGGCACTCCAAGTGCTTGGCCGGGTGGTGTTGGCAGGGGGGCTGCCTGTCCCCGCGCGTGCGGCTCCCTGCCGGGGCATGGGGGCGACGGCGGTGCTCCTCGGCTCGTCGACGGCCCGGCGACAGTGGCCGACGGCACGCGAGGTGGTGGTGCGGCCCCTTGGCGGCGAGACGGCGTGGTGGCACAGGTTGGCCGTGTTGGGGAACGTTGCAGAAAATTAAAAAATTTCCTACGGTTTCATCAAGATCCATCTATGAGTTCATCTAAGCAACGAGTCATGGGAGAGAGATTGCATCTACATACCACTTGTAGATCGCGTGCGGAAGCGTTCAAGAGAACGGTGATGATGGAGTCGTACTCGCCGTGATTCAAATCACCGATGACCAAGTGCTGAACGGACAGCACCTCCGCGTTCAACACACGTACGGAGCGGATGACGTCTCCTCCTTCTTGATCCAGCAAGAGGGAAGGAGAGGTTGAGGAAGAAGACTCCAACAGCAGCACGACGGCGTGGTGGTGGTGGAGAGGCAGTACTCCGACAGGGCTTCGCCGAGCTCTTTAATGGAGGAGGAGAGGTGTTGGGGAGGGGAGGGGCTGCGCCTTGGTTGTGTTTAGCAGCCCTCCCCTCACCCCTCTATTTATAGGGGAAGGGGCAAGGGGCGCCGGCTCCTCTAGATGAGATCCAGAGGGGGGGCGGCGGCCGGGGAGGGGGGCTTGCCCCCAAGCAAAGGGGGGCGCTCCACTAGGGTTCCCACCCCCAACCCTAGGCGCATGGGCCCAAGGGGGGGCCGCCCAGCCCTCCAGGGGCTGGTTCCCTGCCCCTTGCGGCCCATGAGGCCCTCCGAGAGGGGTGGCCCCTCCCGGTGGACCCCCGGTGAAGGAAATATGCCCTAGAGGCAATAATAAAGTTATTATTTATTTCCTCACATCATGATAAATGTTTATTATCATGCTAGAATTGTATTAACCGGAAACATGATACATGTGTGAATACATAGACAAAACAATAGTCACTAGTATGCCTCTACTTGACTAGCTCATTAATCAAAGATGGTTATGTTTCCTGACCATAGACATGTGTTGTCATTTGATTAGTGGGATCACATCATTAGAAGAATGATGTGATTGACATGACCCATTCATTAGCCTAGCACTTGATCGTTTAGTATACCGCTATTGCTTTCTTCATGACTTATACAAAGTTCCTGCAACTATGAGATTGTGCAACTCCGTTTACGGAAGAACACTTTGTGTGCTACCAAACGTCACAACGTAACTGGGTGATTATAAAGGTGCTCTACATGTGTTTCCGAAGGTACATGTTGGGTTGGCACAATTCGAGATTAGGATTTGTCACTCCGATTGTCGGAGAGGTATCTCTGGGCCCTCTCGGTAATACTCATCACCTAAGCCTTGCAAGCATGTAACTAATAAGTTAGTTATGAGATGACGTATTACGGAACGAGTAAAGAGACTTGCCGGTAACGAGATTGAACTAGGTATTGGATACCGACGATCAAATCTCGGGCAAGTAACATACAAATGACAAAGGGAACAAAGTATGTTGTTATGCGGTTTGACCGATAAAGATCTTCGTAGAATATATAGGAACCAATATGGGCATCTAGGTCCCGCTATTGGTTATTGACCGAGAATGGTTTTAGGTCATGACTACATAGTTCTCGAACCCGTAGGGTCCGCACGCTTAACGTTTCGATGACAATTTTATTATGAGTTTATAAATTTTGATGTACCGAAGTTTGTTCGGAGTTCCGGATGTGATCACGGACATGACGAGGAGTCTCGGAATGGTCGAGACATAAAGATTGATATATTGGACGACTATATTCGGACACCGGAAAGGTTCCGGGAGTTTTCGGAGAAAACCGGAGTACCGGAGGGTTACCGGAACCCCCCCGGGAAGTAATGGGCCTTGATGGGCCCTAGTGGAGAAAGAGAGGGGCCGGCCAGGGCAAGTGGCGCGCCCCCTCCCTTTGAGTCCGAATAGGACAAGGAAGGGGGCGCCCCCCTTGCCTTCCCCCTCTCCTACTCCTTCCTTCCCCCTCCCTCTTGGATTAGGAAAAGGAGGGGGGAAACCTACTTGGAGTAGGTTTCCCCCTCCTAGGGCGCGCCTCCCCTTAGGCCGGCCCCCTCCTTCCTCCCTCCTTTATATACGGGGGCGGGGGGCACCCCATAGACACACAAGTTGATCTACGGACCGTTCCTTAGCCGTGTGCGGTGCCCCCTTCCACCATATTCCATCTCGGTCATATCGTCGTGAAGCTTAGGCGAAGCCCTGCGCCGGTAGAACATCAAGATCGTCACCACGCCATCGTGCTGATGGAACTCTTCCTCGACACTCGGCTGGATTGGAGTTCGAGGGACGTCATCGAGCTGAACGTGTGCTGAACTCGGAGGCTCCGTACGTTCGGTGCTTGGATCGGTCGGATCGTGAAGACGTACGACTACATCAACCACGTTGTGCTAACGCTTCCGCTTTCGGTCTACGAGGGTACGTAGACATCACTCTCCCCTCTCGTTGCTATATCATCACCATGATCTTGCGTGTGCGTAGGAAATTTTTTGAAATTACTACGTTCCCCAACAGTGGCATCCGAGCCTAGGTTTTATGGGTTGATGTTATATGCACGAGTAGAACACAAGTGAGTTGTGGACGATATAAGTCATCTGCCTACCAAATGTCATACTTTGGTTCAGCGGTATTGTGAGATGAAGCGGCCGGACCGACATTACGCGTACGCTTACGCGAGACTGGTTTCACCGTTACGAGCACTCGTGCTTAAAGGTGGCTGGCGGGTGTCTGTCTCTCTCACTTTAGTTGAACCGAGTGTGGCTACGCCCGGTCCTTGTGAAGGTTAAACGGAGTCTATTTGACAAACTATCGTTGTGGTTTTGATGCGTAGGTAAGAACGGTTCTTGCTAAGCCCGTAGCAGCCACGTAAAATTTGCAACAACAAAGTAGAGGACGTCTAACTTGTTTTTGCAGGGCATGTTGTGATGTGATATGGTCAAGACGTGATGCTATATTTTATTGTATGAGATGATCATGTTTTGTAACCGGTTATCGGCAATCGGCGGAGCCATATGGTTGCCGCTTTATTGTATGAAATGCAAGCATACATAATTGCTTTACTTTATCACTAAGCGGTAGCGATAGTCGTAGAAGCAATAGATGGCGAACGACAACGATGCTACGATGGAGATCAAGGTGTCGCGCCGGTGATGATGGTGATCACGACGGTGCTTGGAGATGGAGATCACAAGCACAAGATGATGATGGCCATATCATATCACTTATATTGATTGCATGTGATGTTTATCCTTTATGCATCTTATCTTGCTTTGATTGATGGTAGCATTTTAAGATGATCTCTCACTAAAATTATCAAGTAGTGTTCTCCCTGAGTATGCACCGTTGCCAAAGTTCGTCGTGCCGAGACACCACGTGATGATCGGGTGTGATAAGCTCTACGTCCATCTACAACGGGTGCAAGCCAGTTTTGCACACGCAGAATACTCATGTTAAACTTGACGAGCCTAGCATATGCAGATATGGCCTCGGAACACGAAGACCGAAAGGTCGAGCGTGAATCATATAGTAGATATGATCAACATAATGATGTTCACCATTGAAAACTACTCCATCTCACGTGATGATCGGTTATGGTTTAGTTGATTTGGATCACGTGATCACTTAGATGACTAGAGAGATGTCTGTCTAAGTGAGAGTTCTTAAGTAATATGATTAATTGAACTTAAATTTATCATGAACTTAGTACCTGATAGTATCTTGCTTGTCTATGTTTGTTTGTAGATAGATGGCTCGTGCTGTTGTTTCGTTGAATTTTAATGTGTTCCTTGAGAAAGCAAAGTTGAAAGATGATGGTAGCAATTACACGGATCGGGTCCGTAACTCGAGGATTATCCTCATTGCTGCACGTAAGAGTTACGTCCTAGAAGCACCGCTGGGTGCTAGGCTCTTCTTGATGCAACCGACGGCGTTAAGAACGTCCGCAGAGCAAAGTGATGAGTACTCTATAGTTCGATGTGCCATGCTTTACGGCTTAGAACCGGGT
Source organism: Aegilops speltoides (assembly GCA_021437245.1). Taxonomy (NCBI): domain Eukaryota; kingdom Viridiplantae; phylum Streptophyta; class Magnoliopsida; order Poales; family Poaceae; genus Aegilops; species Aegilops speltoides. The sequence goes on from CM038144.1 coordinate 338,299,585, forward strand.
CTTCAACGACGTTTTGAGCGTCATGGAGCATATGAGATGTTCCAGAGTTGAAGTTAATATTTCAAGCAAATGCCCGGATTGAGAGATATGAAGTCTCCAATAAGTTCTATAGCTGCAAGATGGAGGAGAATAGTTACATCGGTGAACATATACTCGTAATGTCTGGGTATAACAATCACTTGATTCAACCGGGAGTTAATCTTCCCGATGATAGTGTCATTGATGTAATTCTTCAATCACTACCACCAAGCTACAAGAGCTTTGTGATGAACTATAATATGCAAGGGATGAACAAAACTATTCCCGAGCTCTTCGCGATCTTTGAAAGCATGAGGTAGAAATCAAGAAGGAGCATCAAGTGTTGATGGTCAACAAGACCACTAGTTTCAAGAAGAAGGGCAAAGGGAAGAAGAAGGGAACTTCAAAAGAACGGCAAGCAAGTTGCTGCTCAAGAGAAGAAACCCAAGTCGGACCTAAGCACAAATCGAGTGCTTCTCTTGCAAGCGATCGTCATTTGAAGCGGAACTGCCCCAAGTATTTGGCGGACAAGAAGGATGGCAAAGTGAACAAAGGTATATGTGATATACATGTTATTGATGTGTACCTAACTAGAGCTCGTAGTAGCACTTGGGTATTTGGTCTTGGTTACATTGCTAATAATTGCAACTCAAAACAGGGACTACGGAATAAGCGAGCACTGGCCAAGGACGAGGTGACGATGCGCGTGGGAAACGGTTCCAAAGTCGATGTGATCGCGGTTGGCACGCTACCTCTACATCTACCATCGGGGTTAGTTTTAGACCTGAATAATTGTTATTTGGTGCCTGCGTTGAGCATGAACATTGTATCTGGATCTTGTTTGATGCGAGACGGTTATTCATTTAAATCAGAGAATAATGGTTGTTCTATTTATACGAGTAATATCTTTTATGGTCATGCACCCTTGAAGAGTGGTCTATTTTTATTGAATCTCGATAGTAGTGATACACATATTCATAATGTTGAAGCCAAAAGATGCAGAGTTGATAATGATAGTGCAACTTATTTGTGGAACTGCCGTTTAGGTCATATCGGTGTAAAACGCATGAAGAAACTCCATACTGATGGACTTCTGGAATCACTTGATTATGAATCACTTGGTACTTGCGAACCGTGCCTCATGGGCAAGATGACTAAAACACCGTTCTCCGGAACTATGGAGAGAGCAACAGATTTGTTGGAAATCATACATACAGATGTATGTGGCCCGATGAATGTTGAGGCTCGTGGCGAATATCGTTATTTTCTCACCTTCACAGATGATTTGAGCAGATATGGGTATATCTACTTAATGAAACACAAATCTGAAACATTTGAAAAGTTCAAAGAATTTCAGAGTGAAGTAGAAAATCATCGTAACAAGAAAATAAAGTTTCTACGATCTGATCGTGGAGGTGAATATTTGAGTTACGAGTTTGGTTTACATTTGAAACAATGCGGAATAGTTTCGCAACTCACGCCACCTGGAACACCACAACGAAATGGTGTGTCCGAACGTCGTAATCGTACTTTACTTGATATGGTGCGATCTATGATGTCTCTTACCGATTTACCGCTATCGTTTTGGGGTTATGCTTTAGAGACGGCCGCATTCATGTTAAATAGGGCACCATCAAAATCCGTTGAGACGGCGCCTTATGAACTGTGGTTTGGCAAGAAACCAAAGTTGTTGTTTCTTAAAGTTTGGGGCTGCGATGCTTATGTGAAGAAACTTCAACCAGATAAGCTCGAACCCAAATCGGAGAAATGTGTCTTCATAGGATACCCAAAAGAAACTGTTGGGTACACCTTCTATCACAGATCCGAAGGCAAGACATTCGTTGCCAAGAATGGATCCTTTCTAGAGAACGAGTTTCTCTCGAAAGAAGTGAGTGGGAGGAAAGTAGAACTTGATGAGATAACTGTATCTACTCCCTTATTGGAAGGTAGTTCATCACGAGAACCGGTTCCCGTGACAACTACATCAATTAGTGAGGAAGCTAATGATATTGATCATGAAACTTCAGATCAAGTATCTGCTGAACCTCGTAGGTCTACCAGAGTAAGATCCGCACTGAGTGGTACGGTAATCCTATTCGGAAGTCATGTTACTTGACCATGATGAACCTACGAACTATGAGGAAGCGATGATGAGCCCAGATTCGCAAAATGGCTAGAGGCCATGAAATCGAGATGGGATCCATGTATGAAAACAAAGTATGGACTTTGGTTGACTTGCCGATGATCGGCAAGCCATTGAGAATAAATGGATCTTTAAGAAGAAGACCGACGATGGTAATGTTCTCGTCTATAAAGCTCGACTTGTTGCGAAAGGTTTTCGACAAGTTCAAGGGGTTGACTACGATGAGACTTTCTCACCGTAGCGATGCTTAAGTTTGTCCGAATCATGTTGGCTATTGTTGCATTTCATGATTATGAAATTTGGCAAATGGATGTCAAGACTGCATTCTTGAATGGATTTCTAGAAGAAGAGTTGTATATGATGCAGCGGAAGGTTTTGTTGATCCAAAAGGTCTTGACAAAGTGTGCAAGCTCCAGCGTTCCATTTATGGACTGGTGCGAGCATCTCGGAGTTGGAATAAACGCTTTGATAGTGTGATCAAAGCATATGGTTTTATCTGCACTTTTGGAGAAGCTGTATTTACAAGAAAGTGAGTGGGAGCTCTGTAGCATTTCTAGTTTTATATGTTGATGACATATTATTAATTGGAAATGATATAGAATTTCTGGATAGCATAAAGGGATACTTGAATAAAAGTTTTTCGATGAAAGACCTCGGTGAAGCTGCTTACATATTGGGCATCAAGATCTATAGAGATAGATCAAGGCGCTTAATAGGACTTTCACAAAGTACATACCTTGACAAAATTTTGAAAAAGTTCAAAATGGATCGAGCAAAGAAAGGATTCTTGCTGTGCTACAAGGTGTGAAGTTGAGTCAAACTCAATGCCCGACCACACAGAAGATAGAGAGAAAATGAAAATGTTCCTATGCTTCAGCCATAGGCTCTATCATGTATGCAATCTTGTGTACCGGACACTGACGTATGCTTAGCAATAAGTTTGGCGGAAGGTACCAAAGTAATCCAGAGTGGATCATCGGACAGCGGTCAAGAACATCTGAAATACGAAAAGGACTAAGGATATGTTTCTCGTATATGGAGGTGACAAAGAGCTAGTCGTAAATGGTTACATCGATGCAAGCTTTGACACCGATCCGGACGATTCTAAATCGCAAACCGGATCGTGTTTTTATTAAGCGGTGGAGCTGTAAGTTGGTGCAGTTCTAAACAAAGCGTCGTGGCGGGATCTACATGTGAAGCGGAGTACATAGCTGCTTCAAGCAGCGAATGAAGGAGTCTGGATGAAGGAGTTCATTTCCGATCTAGGTGTCATACCTAGTGCATCGGGACCAATGAAGATCTTCGTGACAATCTTGGTGCAATTGCCTCGCAAAGGAATCCAGATTTCACAAGAGGACCAAGCACATCAAGAGACGCTTCAATTCCATTCGGGACCAAGTCCAAGTGGGAGACATAGAGATTTGCAAGATACATACGGATCTGAATGTTGCGCACCGTTGACTAAGCCTCTCTCACGAGCAAAACATGATCAGCACCAAGACTCCATGGGTGTTAGAATCATTCTTGTGTAATCTAGATTATTGACTCTAGTGCAAGTGGGAGATCAAGGAAATATGCCCTAGAGGCAATAATAAAGTTATTATTTATTTCCTCACATCATGATAAATGTTTATTATTCATGCTAGAATTGTATTAACCGGAAACATGATACATGTGTGAATACATAGACAAAACAATAGTCACCAGTATGCCTCTACTTGACTAGCTCATTAATCAAAGATGGTTATGTTTCCTGACCATAGACATGTGTTTTCATTTGATTAGTGGGATCACATCATTAGAAGAATGATGTGATTGACATGACCCATTCTGTTAGCCTAGCACTTGATCGTTTAGTATACTACTATTGCTTTCTTCATGACTTATACAAAGTTCCTGCAACTATGAGATTGTGCAACTCCGTTTACGGAAGAACACTTTGTGTGCTACCAAACGCCACAACGTAACTGGGTGATTATAAAGGTGCTCTCTGGTGTTTCCGAAGGTACATGTTGGGTTGGCACAATTCGAGATTAGGATTTGTCACTCCGATTGTCGGAGAGGTATCTCTGGCCCTCTCGGTAATACTCATCACCTAAGCCTTGCAAGCATGTAACTAATAAGCTAGTTATGAGATGACGTATTACGGAGCGAGTAAAGAGACTTGCCGAACGAGATTGAACTAGGTATTGGATACCGCGATCAAATCTCGGGCAAGTAACATACCAATGACAAAGGAACAAAGTATGTTGTTATGCGGTTTGACCGATAAAGATCTTCGTAGAATATGTAGGAACCAATATGGGCATCTAGGTCCCGCTATTGGTTATTGACCGAGAATGGTTTTAGGTCATGACTACATAGTTCTCCAACCCGTAGGGTCCGCACGCTTAACGTTTCGATGACAGTTTTATTATGAGTTTATAAGTTTTGATGTACCGAAGTTTGTTTGGAGTTCCGGATGTGATCACGGACATGACGAGGAGTCTTGGAATGGTCGAGACATAAAGATTGATATATTGGACGACTATATTCGGACACCGGAAAGGTTCCGGAGTTTTCGGAGAAAACAGAGTACCGGAGGTTACCGAACCCCGGGAAGTAATGGGCCTTGATGGGCCTAGTGGAGAAAGAGAGGGCGGCCAGGCAAGTGGCGCCCCCCTTTGAGTCCGAATAGGACAAGGAAGGGCGGCGCCCCTGCCTTCCCCTCTCCTACTCCTTCCTTCCCTCCCTCTTGGATTAGGAAGGAGGGGAAACCTACTTGGAGTAGGTTTCCCCCTCCTAGGGCCTCCCCCTTAGGCCGCCCCCTCCTCCCTCCCTCCTTTATATACGGGGCGAGGGCACCCATAGACACACAAGTTGATCTACGGATCGTTCCTTAGCCGTGTGCGGTGCCCCCTTCCACCATATTCCACCTCGGTCATATCGTCGCGAAGCTTAGGCGAAGCCCTGCGCCGGTAGAACATCAAGATCGTCACCACGCCGTCGTGCTGATGGAACTCTTCCTTGACACTCGGCTGGATCGGAGTTCGAGGGACGTCATCGAGCTGAATGTGTGCTGAACTCGGAGGCTCCGTACGTTCGGTGCTTGGATCGGTCGGATCGTGAAGACGTACGACTACATCAACCGCGTTGTGCTAACGCTTCCGCTTTCGGTCTATGAGGGTACGTAGACATCACTCTCCCCTCTTGTTGCTATATCATCACCATGATCTTGCGTGTGCGTAGGAATTTTTTTGAAATTACTACGTTCCCCAACACCCGGAACCTCTCCGGTGGCCCCGGTACAATACCGATATGCCCCCGAAACTTTCCGGTGTCCGCATGACAACTACCCATATATAAATCTTCACCTCCGGACCATTCCGGAACTCCTCGTGACGTCCGGGATCTCATCCGGGATTCCGAACAACATTCGGTAATCACATACAAGTCTTCCTAATAACCCTAGCGTCACCTAACCTTAAGTGTGTAGACCCTACGGGTTCGGGAATCATGCAGACATGACCGAGACAGCTCTCCGGCCAATAACCAACAGCGGGATCTAGATACCCATGTTGGCTCCCACATGTTCCATGATGATTTCATCGGAAGAACCACGATGTCGAGGATTCGATCAACCCCGTATACAATTCCCTTTGTCAATCGGTACGTTACTTGCCCGAGACTCGATCGTCGGTATCCCAATACCTCGTTCAGTCTCGTTACCGGCAAGTCACTTTACTCGTACCGTAATGCATGATCCCGTGACCAAACACTTGGTCACTTTGAGCTCATTATGATGATGCATTACCGAGTGGGCCCAGAGATACCTCTCCGTCATACGGAGTGACAAATCCCAGTCTCGATCCGTGTCAACCCAACAGACACTTTCGGAGATACCTGTAGTGCACCTTTATAGTCACCCGATTCACGTTGTGGCGTTTGGTACACCAAAGCACTCCTGCAGTATCCAGGAGTTACACGATCTCATGGTCTAAGGAAAAGATACTTGACATTGGAAAAGCTCTAGCAAACGAACTACACGATCTTGTGCTATGCTTAGGATTAGGTCTTGTCCATCACATCATTCTCCTAATGATGTGATCCCGTTATCAACGACATCTGATGTCCATAGTCAGGAAACCATGACTATCTGTTGATCAACGAGCTAGTCAACTAGAGGCTTACTAGGGACATATTATGATCTATGTATTCACACGTGTATTACGATTTCCGGATAATACAGTTGTAGCATGAATAAAGACAATTATCACGAACAAGGAAATATAATAATAATCCTTTTATTATTGCCTCTAGGGCATATTTCGAACAGTCTCCCACTTGCACTAGAGTCAATAATCTAGTTACATTGTGATGAATCGAACACCCATAGAGTTCTGGTGTTGATCATGTTTTGCTCGCGAGAGAGGTTTAGTCAACGGATCTGCGACACTCAGATCCGTATGTACTTTGCAAATATCTATGTCTCCATCTTGAACATTTTCACGGATGGAGTTGAAGCGACGCTTGATGTGCCTGGTCTTCTTGTGAAACCTGGGCTCCTTGGCAATGGCAATAGCTCCAGTGTTGTCACAGAAGTGTTTGATCGGCCCCGACGCATTGGGTATGACTCCTAGGTCGATGATGAACTCCTTCACCCAAATTGCTTCATGCGCTGCCTCCGAGGCTGCCATGTACTCCGCTTCACATGTAGATCCCACCACGACACTCTGCTTGCAGCTGCACCAGCTCACTGCTCCACCATTCAACATATACATGTATCCGGTTTGTGACTTAGAGTCATCGGATCGTGTCGAAGCTAAGCGTCGACGTAACCCTTCTGACGAGCTCTTCGTCACCTCCATAAAGAGAAACATGTCCTTTGTCCTTTTCGGTACTTCAGATATTCTTGACCGTTGTCCAGTGTTCCTTGCGGGATTACTTTGGTACCTTCCTACCAAACTTACGGCAAGGTTTACATCAGTCCAGTACACAAGATGGCATACATAATAGATCCTATGGCTGAAGCATAGGGATGACACTCATCTCTTCTTTATCTTTTGCCGTGGTCGGCATTAAGCCGAGCTCAATCTCACACCTTGCAATACAGCAAGAACCCTTCTTGGACTGATCCATTTTGAACTTCTTCAAAATCTTATCAAGGTATGTGCTTTGTGAAAGACCTATGAGGCATCTCGATCTATCTCTATAGATCTTGATGCCTAATATATAAGCAGCTTCTCCAAGGACCTTCATTGAAAAACACTTATTCAAGTAGGCCTTAATGTTGTCCAAAAGTTATATATCATTTCCCATCAAGAGTATGTCATCTACATATAATATGAGAAATGCTACAGAGCTCCCACTCACTTTCTTGTAAACGCAGGCTTCTCCATAAGTCTGCATAAACCCAAACGCTTTGATCATTTCATCAAAGCGAATGTTCCAACTCCGAGATGCTTGCACCAGCCATAAATGGATCGCTGGAGCTTGCATACTTTGTTAGCATTCTTAGGGTCGTCAAAACCTTCCGGCTGCATCATATACAGCTCTTCCTTAAGATGTCCGTTAAGGAATGCCGTTTTGACGTCCATCTGCCATATCTCATAATCATAGTATGCGGCAATTGCTAACATGATTCGGACGGACTTCAGCTTCGCTACGGGAGAGAATGTCTCATCGTAGTCAACCCCTTGAACTTGTCGATAACCCTTAGCGACAAGTCGAGCTTTATAGATGGTAACATTACCATCCGCGTCCGTCTTCTTCTTAAAGATCCATTTGTTTTCTATCACTCGCCGATCATCGGGCAAGTCTATCAAAGTCCATACTTTGTTTTCATACATGGATTCTATCTCGGATTTCATGGCTTCAAGCCATTTGTTGGAATCTGGGCCCGCCATCGCTTCTTCATAGTTCGAAGGTTCACCGTTGTCTAACAACATGATTTCCAGGACAGGGTTGCCGTACCACTCTGGTGCGGAACGTGTCCTTGTGGACCTACAAAGTTCAGTAGCAACTTGATCCGAAGTACCTTGATCATCATCATTATTTTCCTCTTCAGTTGGTGTAGGCATCACAGGAACATTTTCCTGAGCTGCACTACTTTCCTGTTCAAGAGGTAGTACTTCGTCAAGCTCTACTTTCCTCCCACTTAATTCTTTCGAGAGAAACTCCTTTTCCAGAAAGGATCTGTTCTTGGCAACAAAGATCTTGCCCTCGGATCTTAAGTAGAAAGTATACCCAATGGTTTCCTTAGGGTATCCTATGAAGATGCATTTTTCCGACTTGGGTTTGAGCTTTTCAGGTTGAAGTTTCTTGACATAAGCATCGCATCCCCAAACTTTTAGAAACAACAGCTTAGGTTTCTTCCCAAACCATAATTCATACGGTGTCGTCTCAAAGGATTTAGACGGTGCCCTATTTAAAGTGAATGTAGCTGTCTCTAGAGCGTATCCCCAAAATGATAGCGGTAAATCAGTAAGAGACATCATAGACCGCACCATATCCAATAGAGTGCGATTACGACATTTGGACACACCGTTACGCTGAGGTGTTCCAGGCGGCATGAGTTGTGAAACAATTCCACATTTCCTTAAGTGTGTACCAAATTCGTGACTTAAATATTCTCCTCCACGATCTGATCGTAGGAACTTTATCTTTCGGTCACGTTGATTCTCTACCTCATTCTGAAATTCCTTGAACTTTTCAAAGGTCTTAGACTTGTGTTTCATTAAGTAGACATACCCATATCTACTCAAGTCATCAGTGAGAGTGAGAACATAACGATATCCTCCGTGAGCCTCAACGCTCATTGGACCGCACACATCAGTATGTATGATTTCCAATAAGTTGGTTGCTCGCTCCATTGTTCCGGAGAACGGAGTCTTGGTCATTTTGCCCATGAGGCATGGTTCGCATGTGTCAAATGATTCATGATCGAGAGACTCTAAAGTCCATCGAGATGGAGCTTCTTCATGCGCTTGACACCAATGTGACCAAAGGCGGCGATGCCACAAGTATGTGGGACTATCGTTATCAACTTTACATCTTTTGGTATTCACACTATGAATATGTGTAACATTAAGCTTGAGATTCATTAAGAATAAACCATTGACCATCGGGGCATGACCATAAAACATATTTCTCATATAAATAGAACAACCATTATTCTCGGATTTAAATGAGTAGCCATCTCGTATCAAACGAGATCCAGATACGATGTTCATGCTCAAACTTGGCACCAAATAACAATTATTAAGGTTTAAAACTAATCCGTGAGGTAAATGTAGAGGTAGCGTGCGACGGCGATCACATCGACCTTGGAACCATTCCCGACGCGCATCGTCACCTCGTCCTTCGCCAGTCTCCGCTTATTCCGCAGCTCCTGCTGTGAGTTACAAATATGAGCAACGACACCGGTATCAAATACCCAGGAGTTACTACGAGTACTGGTAAGGTACACATCAATTACATGTATATCAAATATACCTTTGGTGTTGCCGGCCTTCTTGTCCGCTAAGTATTTGGGGCAGTTCCGCTTCCAGTGACCCTTCCCTTTGCAATAAAAGCACTCAGTCTCAGGCTTGGGTCCATTGCTTAACTTCTTCCTGGCAACTGGCTTACCAGGCGCGGCAACTTCCTTGCCGTCCTTCTTGAAGTTCTTCTTATCCTTTGCCCTTCTTGAACTTGGTGGTTTTATTGACCATCAACACTTGATGTTCTTTCTTGATTTCTACCTCTGCGACTTCACATTGAAAATACTTCAGAATAGTTTTCACCATCCCCGCATATTGTAGTTCATCACAAAGCTCTTGTAGCTTGGTGGGAGCGATCAAGGATTCTGTCAATGACCGCCTCGTCCGGAGGTTAATGTCCACTGGGACAAAGCGGTTGTGCAACCCGGACATTTTGAGTATGTGCTCACCGATGTAACTGTTTTCCTCCATCTTACAACTATAGAACTTGTTGGAGACTTCATATCTCTCGACCGGGCATGAGCTTGGAAAACTAGTTTCAGCTCCTCGAACATCTCATATGCTCCGTGTTGCTCAAAACGCTTTTGGAGCCCGGTTCTAATCTGTAAAGCATGCCGCCTTGAACGAGGGAGTAATCATCAGCATGAGACTGCCAAGCGTTCATAACGTCTTGGTTCTCTGGGACGGGTGCATCACCTAGCGGTCCTTCTAGGACATATTGTTTCCTGGCAGCTATGAGGATGATCCTCAGGTTCCGGACCCAGTCCGTATAGTTGCTGCCATCATCTTTCAGCTTGGTTTTCTCTAGGAACGCGTTGAAGTTCATGTTGACATGAGCGTTGGCCATTTGATCTACAAGACATATTTGCAAAGGTTTTAGACTAAGTTCATGATAATTAAGTTCATCTAATCAAATTATTATAATGAACTCCCACTCGATTAGACATCCTCTAGTCATCTAAGTGTTACACGATCCGAGTCGACTAGGCCGTGTCCGATCATCACGTGAGACGGACTAGTCATCGTCGGTGAACATCTCCATGTTGATCGTATCTTCCATACGACTCGTGTTCGACCTTTCGGTCTCTGTGTTCCGAGGCCATGTCTGTACATGCTAAGCTCGTCAAGTTAACCCTAAGTGTTTTGCATGTGTAAAACTGTCTTACACTCGTTGTATGTGAACGTAAGAATCTATCACACCGATCATCACGTGGTGCTTGAAGCATTTAACTTTAGCAACGGTGCACGTTAGGGAGAACACTTCTTGAAATTGTTGTAAGGGATCATCTTATTTACTACCGTCGTTCTAAGTAAACAAGATGCATAAACATAATAAACATCACATGCAATTATATAGTAGTGACATGATATGGCCAATATCATATAGCTCCATTGATCTCCATCTTCGGGGATCCATGATCATCTTGTCACCGGCATGACACCATGATCTCCATCATCGTATCTTCATGAAGTTGTCACGCCAACGACTACTTCTACTTCTATGGCTAACGCGTTTAGCAATAAAGTAAAGTAATTTACATGGCGTTCTTCAATGACACGCAGTCATACAAAAATAAAGACAACTCCTATGGCTCTCGCCGGTTGTCATACTCATCGACATGCAAGTCGTGATTCCTATTACAAGAACATGATCTCATACATTACAATATATCATTCATCATTCATCACAACTTTGGCCGTATCACATCACAAGACACTTGCTGCAAAAACAAAGTTAGACGTCCTCTAATTGTTGTTGCAAGTTTTACGTGGCTTCTATAGGTGATCTAGCAAGAACGTTTTCTTACCTACGTTAAAGCCACAACGTGATTTTGTCAACTTCTATTTACCCTTCATAAGGACCCTTTTCATCGAATCCGCTCCAACTAAAGTAGGAGAGACAGACACCCGCCAGCCACCTTATGCAACTAGTGCATGTCAGTCGGTGGAACAGGTCTCACGTAAGCGTACGTGTAAGGTTGGTCCGGGCCGCTTCATCCCACAATACCGCTGAAGCAAGATAAGACTAGTAGCGGCAAGCAAGTTGACAAGATCTATGCCCACAACAAAATTGTGTTCTACTCGTGCAATAGAGAACTACGCATAGACCTAGCTCATGATGCCACTGTTGGGGAACGTTGCAGAAAATTAAATTTTTTCCTACGGTTTCACCAAGATCCATCTATGAGTTCATCTAAGCAATGAGTCATGGGAGAGAGATTGCATCTACATACCACTTGTAGATCGCGTGCGGAAGCGTTCACGAGAACGGTGATGATGGAGTCGTACTCGCCGTGATTCAAATCACCGATGACCAAGTGCTGAACGGACAGCACCTCCGCGTTCAACACACGTACGAAGCGGATGACGTCTCCTCCTTATTGATCCAGCAAGGGGAAAGGAGAGGTTGAGGAAGAAGACTCTAGCAGCAGCACGACGGCGTGGTGGTGGTGGAGAGGCAGTACTCCGACAGGGCTTCGCCGAGCTCTTTAACGGAGGAGGAGAGGTGTTGGGGAGGGGAGGGGCTGCGCCTTGGTTGTGTTTAGCAGCCCTCCCCTCACCCCTCTACTTATAGGGGAAGGGGCAAGGGGGGCCGGCCTCTCTAGATGAGATCTAGTGGGGGGGGGCAGCGGCCAGGGAGGAGGGCTTGCCCCCCAAGCAAAGGGGGCGCCCCCACTAGGGTTCCCCCCCAACCCTAGGCGCATGGGCCCAAGGGGGGGCCCGCCCAGCCCTCCAGGGGCTGGTTCCCTGCCCCTTGCGGCCCATGAGGCCCTCCGAGAGGGGTGACCCCTCCCGGTGGACCCCCGGAACCTCTCCGGTGGCCCCGGTACAATACCGATATGCCCCTGAAACTTTCCGGTGTCCGCATGACAACTACCCATATATAAATCTTCACCTCCGGACCATTCCGGAACTCCTCGTGACGTCCGGGATCTCATCCGGGACTCCGAACAACATTCGGTAATCACATACAAGTCTTCATAATAACCCTAGCGTCACCTAACCTTAAGTGTGTAGACCCTACGGGTTCGGGAATCATGCAGACATGACCGAGATAGCTCTCCAGCCAATAACCAACAGCGGGATCTGGATACCCATGTTGGCTCCCACATGTTCCACGATGATTTCATCGGATGAACCACGATGTCGAGGATTCGATCAACCCCGTATACAATTCCCTTTGTCAATCGGTACGTTACTTGCCCGAGACTCGATCGTCGGTATCCCAATACCTCGTTCAGTCTCGTTACCGGCAAGTCACTTTACTCGTACCGTAATGCATGATCCCGTGACCAAACACTTGGTCACTTTGAGCTCATTATGATGATGCATTATCGAGTGGGCCCAGAGATACCTCTCCGTCATACGGAGTGACAAATCCCAGTCTCGATCCGTGTCAACCCAACAGACACTTTCGGAGATACCTGTAGTGCACCTTTATAGTCACCCGATTCGTTGTGACGCTTGGTATACCCAAAGCACTCCTACGGTATCCAGGAGTTACACGATCTCATGGTCTAAGGAAAAGATACTTGACATTGGAAAAGCTCTAGCAAACGAACTACACGATCTTGTGCTATGCTTAGGATTGGGTCTTGTCCATCACATCATTCTCCTAATGATGTGATCCCGTTATCAACGACATCTGATGTCCATAGTCAGGAAACCATGACTATGTGTTGATCAACGAGCTAGTCAACTAGAGGCTTACTAGGGACATATTATGGTCTATGTATTCACACGTGTATTACGATTTCCGGATAATACAATTATAGCATGAATAAAGACAATTATCACGAACAAGGAAATATAATAATAATCCTTTTATTATTGCCTCTAGGGCATATTTCCAACAGGCCGGCGGCGCGCCCCCGGCCCAGATCTGGGCCCTGCGGGCCCCATCTAGGTCCTAGTGGGACGGTCCCCGGCATGGCTTCATCGTCGTCTATGTGGTGAGGAGGAGGAGCAGCTCAGACGGGGGCGGTGACGCCGACGGCGTGCCTGCTGCAGCGCGATGGCGGGAGCTTTACGGGCATGAAGATCCCGGTCAGGCCTGGTATGCTCCTCCTATTGTGTCCGGTCGGCTACCGTCATTGACGGTGGAGGTTGTGCCCTCCCGCGTGCCGACGATGCTGCGGCCCCTAGTCCCGGCTCCTATTCCTTGTTGTGCAGACCTCATTTCGTGGTGTCGTGGTGAGACGGCGTGGAGGCTTGTTGACCATGGTGGCGCAAGATGATGGTCGGTTTGGTGGCAGGCTCTAGAGCATCCGAGATGAAGGTTGGGATCAGGGGAAACCCCTGTCGGCCTGTCTGACACCGACGCGGCGACGTCGATGGGTGCCGCCGGACCTTCCTGGAGGGCGTCGGGGGCGACCCTTCCTCTCGCCTCGTCGTGTACCAGGGGAAACCCTTGGCAGCAGCGTCGACATCGTCGCGGTCCTTTCTGGAGGTGTTGATGGGTATCGGTGCTTCGGAGCCTTGGAGCTTGGTGGGAGATCTTCGGTGGACGCAGTGGTCGTGAAGCTTCTTCGTTTCCGTCGATCCGCCGTTGTCGGTATTCTTTTCTCTTGATGTTTCTCTTTCGTTTCTTTTGGGAGTGATTGTGCTGCTTCCGCCCCAGCACCTATCCTGGGCTGTATCGGTTGGTTGCTTTGTAATACAAAGCGGGGGGAAACCCATTTTCGGTGAAATTTCTTTAACTTTGACCAAGTTTAGAGCTAAAAATATCGACATCCACAATACTAAACAAAAAAAATCATTTCATGATGAAGCTAATATCACCGTTTTGATATTATGAATGTTGATATATTTCTTTATAAATGTGATCAAATTTAAAGAGCTTAGACTTTTCAAAAAAGTAATACACCATATATTTTGAAATAGAGTGAGTAAAGAAATTTAAGAATCACAACAAATTCAACGGCGCGTCAAAGCGCGCCCAACCCTTCTAGTATAACACTATGCTCCCTAGTTTTAAAAGCAAACATTCAATTGAGGTCTCCAATTAAAATTGGATCACCCGATTTTGACCAAGTCAACAATTTCTCAACACTCTCTCGTTCAATTTTTTATACTATACACTATAACACTATGCTCCCTAGTTTTAAAGAGCCAACATTCAATTGAGGTCTTTAATTAGAACTGAGTCACCTTTGACCGAGTCAATAATTTCTCACACTCTCATTCAATTCTTTTATACCCGCTGTAACACTAGACTCGCTAGTTTTAAAGAGCCAACATTAAATTGAGGTCTCCAACTGGAATTGGGTCACCCAATTTTGACAGTCAACAATTTGTCAACACTCTCATTCAATTTTTTTATACTATACACTATGCTTTCTAATTTTGAAGGCCACACAATTAGTTGAAGTCTACAATTTACAATTGGATAACTTGATTTTGATAGGGTCAACAATTTCTCAAGGAGCTTTTTCATTCAATTCTTTAATTCACTATGTTCCCTAATTTTGAAGTACTTTCATTCAATTGAGGTATTAAATTTTGAATTTGATTTATGAATTTGATCGTGCCAACAACCTTCCAAAACAATAAGTAACAATAGGCGTACAAAAAACATATCAATCCCGCGCGCCCTTTCACCCCCTTAAAAAAAGTGCTATCATGTGAGAGTGTAGCACCGATATAATACATGCAAACGTCGATGCAGAAATTCTCTCACATAAATATAGATTAGTTAGCGGATAACACATAATCACACCACAAAAGACACACCAAATCACCACATTATAAATAAATACACTACATCATCTCCCTCACCCGGCAAACTAAATATTTCATCAGTTCAAATATAAGGGGTTTCAATTTTTTGGAAAATCAAATTCTTAAAAAATTACCAAGTTCAGAGCGGAAAATATCTATATCCACAATATTAAACAAGAAAGTATGGAAATTCATTTCATGATGAATCTAATCATATCGATTTGATATTATGGTTTTTGATATATTTTTCTACAAATTTGATCAAACATAAAAGGTTTGTCTTTTTTAAAAAATAATACACTTTATATTTTGAAACAGAGTGGCTACCTTTTTAAGAAATCTAAAAACGCCGACGGCGTAGCAAAGCGCGCCTAATTCTTCTAGTATGTATTAAAGTTTCTTTTTTCTATTTCTCGATGAGCCCCACTAGTAGTAGCTTGCGTTGGGGAGAAAAAGAAAATCAATGTAGTAGCCTCAAGCTACTTTTTCTCACCATTGTACATGCCCTTAGTCATCAAACTTAGCAATTGTGATGATGAGGACTTTCAATTCCCCAGTTGAAGGTACTGAATCCGAATAGATTAACCCTTAGGAGGAAGAAAAGTAGGATTGTATGCTCTGCCCTCTTAACGGAAAAACAAAAAAAAATCTTGTGATGGTTTTGAGTAGATGATGGACATATGTAGCAAAGAGGCGGCTAGGCGAGCTTTGAGCCATAGCGCACCCAGGGTCTAGGGCGTGTGCCCATGGAGTGTGGGGCCCACAGGCCACCCGAGCCCATGTTCTAGCTCATGGGTATTTTCCCTCACAAAACCTTCATTTTTTTCGGCTCTGTCAGCTTTCTGGCCCCCTTCAATGCAACCTTGCAAGAAGATAAAGATGAAATAGCCCCGTGAACATACATGGTAGATGAGCCTTCAACTTATTAAAATGTGATGCAAAATGCACATATCAACACATCCATATTCGTGAAGCCACTCATTGAAGAAAGCGGGACAGACGGTGTGGCGGGCGGCCCTAACTTCCCTAGCTGTGAGTCCATAACACGATGTTGGCTCGACAGCAGGTGGGATTCCACAAGCCTGGAGGACAGGACCCTCGTCCTTTGACACCAGCCATGTCATGAGCTTCGAGGTCAGCCGTATCTCGTTGGCACAATAGCTCCTCAAATATATGGAGCCCAATGAAACCACGCGATTCCCTATGCCTGAGGAGGGTGGTGAGATGGCGGCATAGGAAAAGGCCGTGGGCGGATCTAGGGGAGGCCTAGAAGGAAAGGAGTGTCTATACATGCCTTGGTGGCAGTTGTTTCATAGCCGCTAGCAACGCGCGGTTAGATAGGCCTTATGTGTCATGACATCTCGACAGAAAATGGCGCAAGGACGAGAAAAATGGCCGGCAACAACTGTGGGCACGTTGGACACACGATGGGCGCCATTAGTGGGCGGGAAACACGACTGCTAGAGTGGTACAAGCAAACTTTATCATTGGCAGAGAGAGAAAGAAGCCCTCAAAGTTTACTCCCGCCACCTCGGTTTGTGTTTGGATTTTGGACTGCACCCAAAAACAGCGTCCCAATCCAGTTTCTGAATGAACTCCATAATTTTTAGAGGTAGACACGGGTATAGAGATTCTGTTAGGATGAGTTTTCTCACCTATATCCTCCACAATGACAGTTATTATGAAGAGAAGGAGTGTATGGCGAATATGGCAGAGCTCTAAGGAAACTCGTGCTTGTCGTTGAATTCCTTCCATTTGATGCAATGCAGGCTGCTGCCACTCTCATCTAAAGCTAACTGAGATCACAGTCTAATGCCCATTAATAACACTTGCATTATATACTTGATGATTCCAACTCAAAAATATACTATATACTTGATGATCCAAAAAGCACACCAGACAAGAAAACATAGAGAGCATAATACTGCATTGCATAGAGGAATTATCATCAAGGCAGTAAACATCCATAGTTATACTACCCCATCAAGCATCTTTGATATCCAAGACAAGATGTGAAGAAGAAGAAAACAGAGTGCGTGAATCCAAGTGGCTCTCAAGCAAAATCTCCAGCGAAACTAGTACAATGCAACGTAAACCATCCCAGCTCAGACCCTAAGAGTGGTACCATATCATCCTACACGAATTCTGTCTCCGACAAAGAGCAAAAATAGCACTGTAAACCATCCCAGCTCAGGATCACCTTTCACTTCTTGATCAAAAATTCAAAACTGTAAGTGCACAGCTCACCCATCAGTCCTCGCCGGCCCCAAACATATCCAAGCGGCCGAAGCATCCTATGCAGCCGCTGACAGAGCCGTCGTCGTCCTCATTTCCGTTGCTGGACTGCCCCACTTCGATGTTGACCTCGATTTCGTCAGCCCTGGCTTCAGCAGTGGCAGTGGGGTTGGCGCGGGCGCCCGCCTTGAACTCAACCACTATCACGCTCATATTGTCACTCATTCTCCGGCCCAGGCATGAATCAAGAAGTCTCTCACAAATGGCACGCAGATCTGTCTCCCCCTGCGTTCATCACACCATATGTCAATCCAACAGGAACAACAATTCCATCTGCAAATGGAAACCAGCCCATATGCATACAACCACCGAATGTTACTATGTGCAGAGTCATTCCTTGAACAACGTTATGCTACCCGATAAAATTTCTTTCATCCGGTAGGATGTTTATTTTAAATGTACTGTTAGTCTCATTCACAAGCAGAAAAAAGTTGAGGAAATAAGACTCACGGATTGCAAACGCTGCCTTACAAAATCGACCGCCTCTTGACTTGACTTGACGTCCCTGGAGAAGAAGAAAAACAAGAGATGTGTAATTTTGTTATGGTAATATATAAACGAAATTATATTACTCCCTCCGTCCCAAAATTCTTGTCTTAGATTTGTCTAAATCCGGATGTATCAAGTCATACATCCGTATCTAGACAAATCTAAGACAAGAATTTTGGGACGGGGGGAGTACTATGAAACATGAGAACAAAGATCTGTCTCTATGGGTACTAGCAGATTTTGGTGACTACTCTCTTACTACTAGTTTTAGCATTCATCCACGTGGACGGAAAACATGGCACAACTCCTATATTGGAACAAAATAAATGCTTCATCAAGCACTAAGAAGAGCAATCAAACATGCTACCATTTCCAAATAGCAAATCAACATGATATGGAACCATCAAATTTAATTCATCTATGCACTACAAAGCAATAATTAACCCAGGAATTGACAGATGTTGCCCTTTCAGTAACTTGAACTCAGAAAAAGAACTTAATATCCCCCGGTTCGAGAAATTGGGAACTGAATTACACATGGTGATGAAGTGGCTCAAACTCAGACCATTGTAGTACAGTGCGGATCGAACTTAACTGAAGCAGAATGTAAAAAACGCGAGTGATAAATAATACTGGCCTAAGATGAAACAAGCATGTAAGGTAACTGGAGTGACTTTACTATGTATCAAGTATTGCATTTAGAATCAAGTCATCACAATGAAACAGTCTTTTGTGTTATTTTTAGCTCAGACTTACCAGATACCGTCACTTGCTATAATAAGAAATTCAGTATCATCAGTTATGTCCACCTAGAAAAATACATGGTGTCATTTCCATCAAAAACACTCATCAGAAACAAATTTACACTGAGCTAACGCAACATAGTTACAAACTTACAGTGCGAATGTCCGGACTACATGTCACAATTTGTTCTGCAGGAGACAAATTTTTGTTCTGCTTGTATTGAAAATCACCTGACATGCAAGTAGTCAAAATGCCCATCAGCAATGAATAGATTGTATCCAACAATGAAAGGAAATTAGATAAATACCATACCAATCGCTCTGGATATGGCTAATTTCCCCCCGATGCGATGGATGCCCAAGTCCACACTAACTAGTCGTCCTGTGATATCTCTCTGAGGGTTCTCATCCCTGGTTACTTGACCTCCTGCCCTTTCAATTCTCGCCCTTTCCTGTTGGTGGTCTGGCTTGTGATCGGTGGATAGATCATTTGCCTTCCGATAAAATGGATATAAGAATTGTCAGGCACTACTTGGACACATTCATTATGACAGGATGCCCCACTCAAGAAAATAGTCACTATACCTGACCATTCCTTGAGAGTACACAACGGGAATCACCAATATTTCCAACAATAATCTGGTTGCCTCTAATGAGAGCCACACATGCTGTGGTTCCTTCCTGTAGGGGGGGAACATAACGTTCCTGCAAAACATATTCCAAACTGAGTAATACTACGGAAAATAATAATCCAAAATCATATGGAAAAACAGACTATTAAGAAACAAAAGTAAGTAACACCACCAGGGAAGGAATTTGCCCATGTGCCCTTCGATAAAAGAAGCAAACGGTGTAATAAACAAATGTCAACTCAAACACACCTCAATTTTGGCAGTATGTTAACTACTAAGGTGCAATGAGAAACATAAAGGAACGTTTGCCTTCCAATTTGGTAAACCAGACACTTGATGGAACACAAATTGGAATTATGAGTTAAATATATCAGTACCAACTCCAAAGCACATCCGGTAAAAGTACAGTAGATCCTCCTTATCGTACCCATTGATCCCTTCCATATGAAGCATTATCCGAGAGATAAATTTTGTTTAATTTCTTCGACAATTAAATGCTTAAAGAACATTCAGTGTTACCTTAGGATCACAAAGAGCAGCCCTGAGCAAGTCTTTCCAAGTTCTATTAACAGGAGGATGAGCTGGCTCCCTTTTCCATTCATCTGATCGTTTCAACTTCTTATCAATTCTGCAACATGTGACAATAAGTGAACTTATGTAGCAATTGTAACTATGGAGGCATGAAACAATTATGTATTCCATATCCAAACATGCGACAATAAGTGAACTTATGTAGCAATTGTAACTATGGAGGCATGAAACAATTATGTATTCCATATCCAAACATGCGACAATAAGTGAACTTAGGTAGCAATTGCAACTATGGAAGGAATGTGTATAACATTGGTCCTTTCTCGAACACTGTAGCATTGGCCCTTTTACCTTCCAATATTGAACAAGAAGTGCATATATATGAGTGAAGATTATGTGAACATGTCTAGAGGCACTTAATGCTTGGTTTTTTGTGGGGGCCACAGTTGGTCATATTTTTAATGAAATTTTACAGGTGAGTGTTATAGCTAAAATTCAGAATTTTTGAAAAACTGCATGCCTGTGCCTATATTGTATGCGCCTGCACACACATGTTCCATATGTCACTTTCTTCTGTACTTATATATGTAGAGTACATGATTTAATCATCTAGAAAATAACCTGAAATACACATGCTCCAGTGCGGTACGCAGATTGTTGCCATAGTCTGGTTCCTTGGTGAGCTCAATATGAAATTGCCTTGAACAATACAATGCTACATCAGCTCCTGAAACAGAGACAAATAACTCTGCATGACCATCTTATATAACAGAAAACGAAGGCTGAATCAACCATATTCCTATACAAGGTCATATATCAAAACAGTGCGAAGACAAACACTAGCTGAAATATCCCTTCAATACATGTGTACTACTGTAAAAAAGCACACTGAACTACTGAACATATTGCTAACATAATCCTCTCCTCTCCTAACAAAAATAAGATCGAATAAATGTTTGGCTCCTCGCTGTTTATATATCAGCTCAGACCCGATTGCAAAACTTGGTCATGCATGTTGAACTGAAGCATCATTGTGCAGTTGTTTCATCATGATTGTACAAGATTTTGACAGCCAAAATTTGCGACAAATAGTAAACGTACAAAGCATGCACATATATAGTGTAATACACAGATGCTATGATGTTATGATAAGACTTCCTTTGAACAGTGCATGCAATGGTCAGTTATGCTAACAGCACAAAATTTTAGAATATGTTCTAACAGTATCAGAACGAAGATCAAACCTCCATGGCCATCATAAACACCAAAGAATGATGTGGAACTGTAACCATCTAGATCTAGGACAGCTGTGAGCTGCAAATAAGAAGGGTCCGGATCAAATTCAGTATTTCACCACAATAGCAAAGCAAAATTGATTATATACATCTGCAGAATTATCATCTCAACAATTTTACAAAGTACTGCAATATTACTCACAGCATCTTCCATTTCATCACGAAATCCTTTCATAGATGACGTAGCATACTTGATTCTGTCATTCTCTTCTCCAGCAGAACACTTGGTTGTTGCATCACCCATTGCTGGGTTTGCTTTCCTGAAAGATTTCAGTATAAACACCATAGCCTAGAAATCCTTACCAGAAAAAACTAGCATGTAAACTGAATGTACTGTCACTGCATTGCAGAACGCATATATATAGCAGCAAACTTGATAAAGGAACGATAGAAAAACAGCTAAATAACTGCCATCATGTTACTGCATGTGAACTGGAACTACACTGGCACACTGCAGAATGGAAAACATATCTATGCCGCTATTTGAATATATTATAGAATTTTCAATTGCAGGTTGGCAGGTTGGTAACTCATGCTCGGATTAAGTGCCCCCTGGGCGCATAAGGTATGCTTATATAATCAGAAAATTACATTACTCAGGTGCACAAACACAATGCAGATCAAAACGGAATCAAGGCTTTGCCACCAACAGCATACATATCAAAATAACTCACGTCAGCACACTCGTTCATAACAAGGAAGAACTTATAGATCTCAAGGTTGCAGTGCACGTTAGCACCAAGGAAGTACAGACAAACTCAATTTCTGAGGAACTTGGAGGATGCGTGAGATACTACACGGAGATGGATTGAGAACAATAATTAGCACTCCAGAGAGCGGAAGGACGAAGAGGGCGCTGTTTTTGTTTTCGAAGAGAAAATCCACACGCTGTGAAGGGACAAGAAAACGCACATGCAGAAAGAGTGAGTTCTCGACACCAGAATCGTCAGAGTTGCCGATAACAACAGGGATAAGAACGATGGGAAGATCAAGAGTTGAAGAGTATCCGGTTGGGATGGAGAAGAGAAGAGGAATGGAGATGAGCGTGGTGCTCGTGAGACTCCTCCTCCAACAATAAAACCACCATAAGCCGCCAGAGTAACAAGAGAAGAGCAGAAGCAACCAGACAAGATGCAGAAGAGAGCGAACGGAGATCAACGATGGGGTTCCCCCAGAAATCGCCACCAAATGCAAGAGCAAGAGCAGCATCGACAGCAAAAACGAAGTAAATAGGACCGAAGAGGCGAAGAGAAATCACCACGGAGTCTCGGTGCTCCTCGTCCTCCTCCATGTCCAGGAAAATAAGCACCAAATGCAAGAGCAAAAGCAGCAGAGAGGCAGCAACCAAAACGTAAACAGGACCCAAGAGGCGAACAGAAATCACCATGGAGTCTCGGTGTTGTTGGTCCTCCTCCAGGAAAATTACCACCAAATACAAGCAGCGGCAGCGGCAAAAACGAACGACGCAGGATCGAACAGGGTGAAGAGAAATCGCGACGGAGCCTCGGTCCTGTGTACCAACTTGAAAAATGCCGACGCGGCGCAAGGAACGCGAGACGGGAGCAGGCCCGAAGCAAAATCCGCACGCACAGAAAAAGAGGCCTCGACTCTGAAGATTCAAGAAGCGCAGCCCCTCTGCTCGATCAGCAGCGCCCACACAGCAACGAGAAGGACGGAGGACAGAAACCCCACCACCACCACCGCCACCGCATGATGCAACGAAGCAAGAACAGAGCAGAGGCGGTGACGAAAGGAGGAGGAGGAGGAAGAATCTTACCCTGCGGCTGCGGGGGTTTGGGTTTCTGTTTCTGGGGTTTAGGTTGGACGCAGACGAAACCAGAGAGGGGATGGGGAGGGAGGGAGGGGAGGGGAAATGCAGGTTGATCGCCTCACCTTTCCTTCCTTCCTTCGCTACGGAGGATCAAAAGCGGGGCGGTTGTGCAGCAGAGCAGAGCAGAGTTTGCAGGCGGGCGCAGGCGCAGCAAATAAAGCACCCGCGGCCTCCGTCGTCTCCTTTCCTTTCCTTCCCTTCGCCCCCGTCGCGCGCGTGCGAGCGTTCCGAGCCGTTGGATCGTCGTCCGTGCCAGCTGGGGCTGATCCGACGGTCCAGGCGCGTGCCACTGGGCCCGCTCGACGAGCCACAGCGGGTGGGGCCCACGCGCGCCGCGCGGGCGGGCACGCACCTGCCCTGTTGCCGTGCGGAGTACGGCGCGCGTGGAGGAAGTGCCCCTGCCTCCTCCGCCGCCGTTCCGCCATGCGCCCCTCGCCGCCGACCGGCGACGGCGCGCTTCCTCCGTTGGTCGGTGGCCGCCGGCCGCCGCGCTCCGGGGAATGCCCGAGTGGCGGAGGCCAGAAGAGCTGAGCTACATCGGCCTCCCCGGATCCCCGCGCTCGCCGTCGCCGCTGGTTGATGCCACTCCTTTGCCCTCTGCTCCGGCGGCTATCCCGCCCGCGTACGCGGTAGCCTCCCGCTCGCGGCGCTCCCCCTCGTCGTCCGACGGAACCCCCGAGCACCGTGTGGCTCGCCGGAGAAGTCGAGCAGTCACGGGGCTCGTTTCTGACGGCGGTTGTGAGCTCGCTCCGTCGTGCGTCCCGAATACGCGCACGCATATGGGCCTCTTTTTTTTTTTTTTTTGCTAACACACGCATATGGGCCTCTTCAGTGTGCTCCGTGCTAGCCCACACCACACTCCCTCAAAATCAGCCCTCAAAAAAAAAACCACACTCCCTCAAAAAACAACGGTACCTGTTTCTAAAAAAAACGGTACCAAGTTAGTCCACACAACAACATTCCCACATGTGCTCTGGAATGTCTTTTACATGTTCAGACTTTTTTTTGCTAAAAAAGCATGTTCAGACTTTTGTACAAGTTTTATTTATTATGAACACGAACCTTTAAAAAGTATAGGTAGAATTTTGTGATACATGTACTTTCTACCAAGTAAAACATTTCGTTTCACCCGGCAAGTTTCTCAGCTTCCGCCGCGCGCCATGTGTCGTGGGCCCTCACACATCGCTCTCCCTTCGTTCCGTTTGCGAAATATCTTGACGGGTCTAGTTGTCTTCTCCTTCCTTCACTCTCATCTCTATTTCTCTGCGCGCGCGCGCGCACGGCATGCCACTACTGCAAGGACGCCTGACATGCTGCGAATATGACGGCTGCTGACGCAGGCCAGCTCGCTGTTTAGGCATGAGTGTTGCAAGCGCCCCACCGGTGTTGCAGGTCGGCCAACCAACCCACTAGTGTTGCAGACGTCACCGGTGTGGTAAGTTTGGAGGGGCCGCCAACGTGTTTGTCCATCGCCGCAACGATGTAGTTGTGTTGCATGTGAGGCGACACTTAGGACACTGCAAGCTGAACCATGGATCGATGCTGCAGTGGTGTTGTGAGTCGACCGTTGTGGTTGTGTTGCAGTATGCACGCTCGTTGCAAGCTCGCGGACGTTTTGCTACGAGCCGGCAGCGCGATGCTGCGGGCGGGGCAATTGTTGCATTGGTGAGCTACACACCGTTGAGAATGCAGGGAGTAGGGATGCGGCTTCGCAACATAGACAATCGTTGCTGAGGTGTTGTGGGAGACATGCGTAGATGGGGAATGGAGCAATGCCGAAGTCAACTCAACAAGGGGGGGGGGGGTCATGTTGTCCTAAACTAAGTGAATCAGCGGCTGGTCCAGTAGTCGCTTTCTGCCGATTATTGGGACCACATGAAGACAACTCACTTTGCTTAAAGGCTATTGACATCATATGAGACCCAAAAATTACCTCTAAGCTTGGTACATAATTTTTGGAATCTTAATGTGTGTGCTGCTGGTAGATAATGGGAAATTTCAAAAATAAATAAATAGCGAAACACCCAAAAATTATTCTGATTTAGAACATTGTTTACATAATTCGAGGGATGTAACAAACTTTTAGCTATGTTATGAGCATCTACATTCGATTCCCTGCATTCATGGCAGAAAACAACCATCATCACCTCCCAATTGATAGGCCCCAAGAAACTTTGGGGAATTCTGTCGAACATGTCGCAGGCACCGGTCTCAATTTCGGCTAACGAAGGTCACTGAGGCCACGACACTCACTGGAGGCCAAGGGAAGTCATTGGAAGGGAAGCAGGGGCCGAAGGGGAGCCAAGGCGATAACCAAGTTCGGTGGCATGGAGGCGCCCAAGCGCCATGAGCTCGTCCCGGGCAACGCCTACGTGTTGGTCATTGCTAGGCTCGTGTACGTCGCTTGACTCCTAATAGGGCTTGGCATGGGGGGGGGGGGGGGTATGACGACCATCTAGGGCAATGATGGGGCTGGGGGCGAAATCGCCAAGACCAAGCGACATTGTTTCAAGCTCGACGGAGATCGCGGCGGGCCGTCCCAAGCGATGGCTAGCGGTGAGGTTCAAGTGACTATAGGGCAATGGCAGAGTCGAAATCGCCGGGACCAGACAACATTGTTTGAAGCTCAACAGAGATCGTGGCGGGCGGTCTCGAGCGATGGCTAGTGGTGAGGTTCGAGTGACCGTAGGAGTGGTCGCTGCAGCGGCCGACAATGGAGTCGCCCGACGCAGACCCTGGATTTGGCTGCGTGGCGAGGTGAAATTTCACTGAGCGGCACACCATGATTTGATTTTTGGTCGGATGGGTATTCACCTAGCCAAGACCCAGACCCATATATGGGTCTTTGGTAACAAAATATGGGTGCCTACCCATACTCTTTATTACCCATGCATATATAGGTGTCAGCTAGTTTTTGGATCAAAATAACAATATTGATAGTTTTGGGTATTGGCTCAATTTTTGGGTGCTATTGGGGATTGAAAGTGCCATTCTAGAGCTCAAATGCTTGGTATGAGCAATAAAATTCAACAAATTAAAAGTGGAATTGATTTATTTTTTACAATTTTTTTTTTCTCATGGGTGCAATTTTTCGTGATTAAATGATATTTGTGGATGTGTGGGCAAAAAAAATAGTGCTCCAAAATACTTTAAAAAATGACATCAATATCTCTCGAATGTTTGGTTTGGGAGGCTCCCAGACCGAACTGAGCGTTTGGTATGAGGAACCTCTCAAACAAAAATGTTCAATACGAATGAGTGCTGGGAGCGGACTCGAACGACCACCTATGAGCTGAGTGGCCCTAGGGCTTTTTCAGCGGGAACAACGAAGTTAATTCGTTATTGGTGAAACTCCCAAATTGCAACCTAATTATGGAAAATGGTGACAGTAGAGTATTTATGTAGCCCATTGTAAAGTCTAAATGAACTATTAGATGTAAAGTCCTTTCCAATTGAGATGCTAATTAACTTGGAATCGTGACTTAAAGTTCCCTACTTATTGACCTATAATCAATCTCTAACCCATGGAAGTTCACGATTAGAAATCTCCAAGGTTAGATGATCCACCATAGATAGTCACTCCATGTGCACCCTCAATGTGACCAACGATTTAGGCAAGACCCATTAAGCTATCATATATGCACAAATTGAAGTGTCCTGATTATGGAATACTAGCTCCACCAGTGGACAATCTCTCTTAACACCTGACTAGCTTGAGTAGGGTTGCATGACTTATCTCAGATTATTGCTTTGCTTTGATGTATGTTAAGAATGCGATAATCTCACACATTATCTTGATTTAATATTGTCTCTCTCTTAATTGGTATCTACTTGTCATATTTGATTGAGGCATGTGTTTCGTGGATTTGGAGGTTATCTA
This sequence comes from Aegilops speltoides, assembly GCA_021437245.1. Taxonomy (NCBI): domain Eukaryota; kingdom Viridiplantae; phylum Streptophyta; class Magnoliopsida; order Poales; family Poaceae; genus Aegilops; species Aegilops speltoides. Next base: position 338,326,623 of record CM038144.1, read on the forward strand.
TGGTGTTCTTCTGACACGTTGCATGTACTTGTCCGTACTATATTATCATTGTTGTACCAATCGGAAGGACATTTGCTGATTGTAAATGGTGTACTTTGCTATAACTTTTAATATTCAGTCTTACATGTGATTAATAATTAGCTAAAGCATACATGTAATTATTGTTATGCAAGTTATAACTTCAACCTGAATCTTTAGAAAGTAGTATATCAATGTAATTAACCTATGAACCTTCATCGATGCAATTAAAAGTTCTTTATTAGATCTTTATCCAGTTGAATCTTTATACTATGGAATTACTGATAGTCTCATGCAGAATGTTACTACAAATTGTATCTTCCAAAGAAATGATCTGTTAGATAATTACTGAATTTGTACAATGGCAATGTGTAGATTGAATTGGCCATATCTTAGTCTGTATGTGAATCATATCCATATCTGAAAGTTTACCATTGTCTTCGACATGGACGACTTACTTCAAGTGACTATTTACATTTGTAATCCATGCTCAGATAGAAGTTGGGAAATTTGTTTACTAAGTCATTGATGCACATGATAGTTTTTGAGATACTTGAAGTAGTTAGCCAATATCCAAGCATTATGTGAAATGTTTTTAGTGAGCTAATTGTGGAAAAGTGAAGCATGATAAGATCATACCATTGGATGTTCGGATAGCTAATGCTCAGGTTGTGCTATTCACACTATGCATGATTATCATTCAAAAAATTTGTACAATGGTTGAATTGCACTATCTAAAAATTGTAATGACTTCTCATGTCGTAGCATTACATGTGTGCTACTTAAATTGATTAGATTATTGGTATAACTGCATTGTTCGAAACTAAAGCTATGAGATCTATTTGTAACATTTTGATGTGTTGATCTTGCGTCATTAACTTGAAAGTGTGCAAATCGTGGTTAAACAATCAAGGATTTGGAAAGTCAATCTGGAATGATGTTCTCTTAAATTATCCTATTCATGGGTTGATAATTCCTTGAGAGTTGATTACTTTCAATAATCATGATTGATATGTGAATCCATGTTTAACCTGGATTAAATATTATGAAATTTACACGTGGAAAACTCATACTTTATTCCAAGACAAACCTAGAATCATGATCTATTGAAAACAAGGTGATTTGAGTGCAGAAGCATGTCATCCATATAATGACCAATGAAGGAGTCAATTCATGACATGATCTGATGCTGAAAATGACATGATGATCATGGAAAATCAAGTCATGAGATCAGCATCCATCGAAGCTTGACTAGACTAAGTCAGACTACACTAATTGTGGATAATCAGTGTCCTTATAGCATGGAGACGATCAATAATGGATTCTTGAGACAATAGTGATAAGTACTTGACCTTGTGGAAGAACATCAATATGCATCTACATACTATGCATCTACAAGTGTATCACAGGATGACATGTATCCTGCATTACTGATAAAGATCAATTGTTAAACCATCATGAGAAGCTATGAGATGTGATACAAACAGATTTATAACGGTGACAGCTTTATGTACCACTATAAGACTAACAGCACATTGCAGTCAGAAATCCAAATAGTGGTGAACTCTATCTTGAAATGAATCATTGACTAGCTATCATGTCAAATCTCATTGATAGAATGATGCTATGTACTTAATCAAGGTAATGATCATAGGAAGAATAGTAGACTCTAGATAAGTGTAGCATATCGAAGTGACTTAGCATTACCTTGACAATCCATGTGACATACCAATTCTATGCTATTAATGATATGAACTCAAAGTATCGGACTTGCACAGATAGGATGAATTAAGAACTCAAATTGAGACCAAATCTCAATACAAGTATGACTGAATGAGAGTAAAGCTAATGACATAGTCGATAGAGACTGGTCTGACTATACATGATTGAGTCTAATGGAAAATGTGCAGTATATATCATCTATGCAATCAAGCTATAAGCTTTGACAGATTGTCATACACTGTCAGAACATGCATATTGCTAAAGTCTCAGACTGCTTGCATCAGAGTTTCCGCTAAATCAACTTGATCGCTATCATCATGACTGAAATCTTAGTAAGCTCTGCTTGGTTAAATGCTACTTCAGGTTTGGATTGTATATATCAACTATAGATAGGTTCTGAACATAATGAAGTAGATATTAATTGTATTGAGAATCTTGAGCATTGAATCTATGCAGATTTCATATGAATGATTAGTTAAGATAGCTATAAGTCCTATGGAATCACATTAAAGTTTAATCCTATCAGAGCTCATTAGTGAACCACATGCACTAGCTACAATGACTGACTCGAAAATCTGATCAACTATGATGCATGAGTATGATATGATCACTGCTGACTGTACGACTAATACTATGTATCATGTCATCAGAATCAGTATCGTACATAATAGAATCCTGATCTGAGAATGATCAATTGCTGTCATCTGTCCACAAACTCAATTTTAATCTTAACTCAGATTTGCTATGAGAGCCTAGCTTGAGTGTATGACTGAATAAATGTATAGTTCATCTTGACTTTGACTATGCTATATGACACGATCATTGGCATTGGTGTTTAAGAGAACTAGCAGACTAGTGATATATAACGCTACATGCTCGAAGAGACAATAGATCATGATATGCGTAGACATCAACTTCAGATGAGTCATCAACATGTCTGTTGCATCTCAATCTTAGATTTTGAATTATATCGACATTCTAATTGGATCATAGCCTGGTATTAAGTCTATAATGCACATTAGATTTAAGTTACATATCAATTGACATTCATCTTGACATATTAACTATGACTCAATATCGTGAAGTATTGCAACTTCAATTGACTTTGAATTTCAATGTTGACTTGCTTGTTGCAATTGAGTTATGATTATCTAACATTATAGAGTAACTTCAAATCTTCAATCTTGCAGATAACATGGATTCTCAATTCGTATAGATTCAGAGATTCATGCAATCATTTGACTATCCATGTAATATGAACTTGATTACTCAGACATCTATCATACTAATGCTTGCTCTGAACATTTGACTACAGAATGTCATACTATGCTATAGCATCTAGTTATGTCAATTCTAGTAGTTCATCCTCTGCCTCTTGATATGACTCATGTTAACTTGTCACAAATATGAGTTGAAAATCCTATAAATGCCTTCATCTGATGCTTGATTAGTCCTTTGATTCGAATGTATAGTCAAAATTTAGCATGCTGTAATGCTCGAATTGATAGACAAATTGCAATCTTCTTTGGATGATCATTAGTACTTTATTCTCAGTCTAATATTCTCTGGATCTATGCTCTATCTTGACATTCTGATTTGACAATCCATCGTCTAAATACCTATAAATTAGTGACAACTTGATTCATCTTGCATACATTGGAACTCATGAGCATCTAATGGCAATGCATGAATTCTTAAATTCTTAGGAACATATACTTGCAGATACCTCTTAATCAACTTTAGATCTCAGGTTCGCTCAAGTACTAATATGTCATACTTCATGATCTATGTCAATTATGCGAAAACCACTTCACTATCAGATCATCTTAGATACATTTATCATGAGCATCATATAGTCCTAACTGCATGATAGAACACTCATGGAGAATTATTGTCAACTTAATTAGATATTCTAGTCTTCCTAAGTTCGTACTTGAATTGTATTTGAATCTAGAACTTGTACAATCTTAGACTTAGAATTTATTTACTTACATTAACAAGTTTGTTGCATGCTATGGATAGTTGTCTTACATTTAGACATGATTCAATCATCATGACACATCTAGACTTGTTAATACTTTCGCATTGATACTGTTTCCATTTGAATTCTCAATGATGCAATCTTGAATTCAATGACTTCTAATGACTTAATTGTCTGAGACTCATTCTGAAACATTGCTAATTCTATCACTCATTATTCTATCACACTCTGTCATGATCTAAGTAGCATTATAATCTTATTCTAGGTTATGCCATTAGTGAACTATCTTCACTTTGTCACCATACTTATGATCACATTTAGTAGAATTTACATTGAGCTGAATCGATCTAATGGTCACAAATTTACTGGCATACAATTTCAGACTGACTCATTCTTATTAGCATTAGTTATATACTCTAGTGAATTTGTGTCTCATCATTGACTAGATTAGCATGCTGAATGATTAGCAAAATGATGGCTTAGATCTAATTTGAACATCATTGGCATGTCAATATTCGTCAGATGCACGTCATTATCGAGATTTGGATGCATATGCTAGAATTTGGAAATTACATCATTGATTTGACCAATTTATAGTATCTGATACCCTTCCATCGTATCCTTCTGACATAGCCATAAATCTATCGATTGAATGTTGCTTCTATCTCAGACTATGCAATCTTCGTATCACCTACATGTCAGAAGATATGCTTGTTCTATGCTATCCATGATTGACTACTTCATCTGCTTCAAGTAAATCGTTATACGATGTCTTATGTTTATATGCAAACTGCTATAACTTGATGACATGTTGAGCAGTTCAAATTGAACACTTAGTTCTTGTTGTACAATGTATGACTCTAAGTTGTAGTTCATTGTGAGTAGTAACATAATCACTCTTACTCAACATCATGAGCACGATCGACTACCATGTCTGTAAGTCTACCATATGACATTGCACTCTGAGTTGGATATGCTATGCAATTGGTCTCAATACAAATTAGGAGATTACATCATGTCTGTAACTATGTCTTGAGCCAGTCGTTCAGATCACTCTATCCAATCGATTAGTCAATCACTCAGATTAACTGGTGCATTAGCCATGTATGTGCTTGCTCAGTAAATTGGATTACTGAATTGTCAAAGCTTAGCATTCTACATCGTATAACTACATAAGCTAGTATTTCATCAGTAGGCAACTCCAATGATTTCATGTCATAGCACATTGATATGTATGTAGACCAAACATCGACCATTTGACACATGTCAAACTCGATGTAAGATTGGTTGGCTAACATATTGACAAACTATCAAGAATGTACTCAATGTAATACTCAATCTACTTTCAGCAATCTAATTTAGTCATTTTACAGTCAAGTCAAGTTATGTTAGAATTGCTTGTCAACAAATTGCACTGACTAGACATACTTGAATACTCGCTAATATTGTCTCCTAGTTCTGAAATATTCTCCATGTGACTTACTTCTGTCAATGCTATTGAATTAACTTGATTAAACTTCTGGAATGAAGAAATCTCCTAGCATATATGTGCAAAGACTGATTATTCTATGACAATCTATTGTAAGTATGATCTACCAGATTAATGATTGCTCAAGTAAGTCTGTATTGTGTTCTATGCAATTAAAAGTCTTGTGATAATAATGGTAAGTTCCTGGGATAGGTAAGTTACTCCATGAATGGAATTGAACCTGAATTGGACAAAATATCTATGTCAACATTGACTTACGTACTTAATATCGCAATTTGAAATGCTTATATAACCGATTTGACAATTGTCATGTACATTAATATGGATTATTTTGCTTAGAATTACTGTCATATAATACTATAACTTGTCTAGATTAAAAACTTGAATGATATGTAAATCTATTCAGAATTGACAATTGTCATGACAATTATTGACAATGTTAATAACTATGAATTTGATATGAATGATGAAATAAGCATTGGCTGTAATATTTTGCATGAATCATAGATAAATGATGAAATTCATAATAAATAATGTATGATAGTTAAATTCATGAAAATATATAACAATGATATTTTGCTATAAACAAGAATTATGTAAAATCCATGTAATGTAAATGTAACATTCGCAGATAGTATAATTAATAGCGTACAAACATTGCATGATAAAGAATTTGATATTAGCATGATTGTCAAATTGAAACTGTATCTATCATTGTGGATGAATTGATAAATCTATGTCAACGTGGATTGACGATAGCACCACCTATCGGAACCACGAGAAAAATCTCCATGTCTCCAAACTGCGTTTGATCTTCTCCACTCCTCTTTACTATTTGTGCAATTTACTTTCCGCTGCCCATACTTTAGAATTGCATGTGTAGTAAGCTGCTTGACTTGTGTGATATGCAAAATCTGCCAAAAACTTGTCTTTGTAAAAAGGCATAAGTTTTATCTTGTCGAGTAGTCTAATCACCCCCCCTCTAGACACTCTCACCTTCTTCGATCCTACAATTGGTATCAGAGCATTGGTCTCCATTGCTTTGGTTTACACACCATTGGAGGAAGATGGACGTGTCTACGTTTGGGAGTGTTAGCCATAGAGTGCCTATTCTTGATGGAGTGTCCTATAACTCGTGGAGAATTGAAATGCTTATTATCTTTAAGATGTATAACTTGCGCAAATATGTTGAATCCCCATATGTGCCTCCATTTGACCCCTTGCACCCTACCATGGATGAAGAGCTTGATTTGCTTCAGAACCTTAGAACTGTAAATCTTGTCATTAGAGGTTTGCCCGATAACTTGCTTAAGCTTGTCACAAACTTTGAGTGCGCATGCTATGTGGAAGTTCTTGGAAGAACTTTATCCAGACTACTCTTTGAGAGGTCTTGATGAAATTCTATACAAGACTATTGAATTTAATATGATGCGCCCCAATGATCCCAACTTTGATAAATGCTTCTTTGAGCTTCGTGATCTTATGAAAAAGAAGGGTGATCCTTGTCTTATCAATGATCTAATTAGAAATGCTCTTGTATTGCATTCCGATGATTATTGTCACATTGACAAAACTAATGCAAGTTGTTGTCAAATTGACCTAGGAATTGATGATGAACAATCTATGGGTCAATATGATGATGAGCATGAGCATGATGACGATTACTCTAATTCGGACATCGAGCTAGACAAGATCATGAAGAGTCTCAATCTTATGGCAAATCTGAGAGACTACATATCCGGTGGAAAAGAGTGGATTCTTGATAGTGGATGCACCGATCACATGACCGGAGACGAAGACATGTTTCGAGAGCTTGCAAAGAACGATGGTCCACGCAAGTATGTGACTTTTGGAGACAACTCCAAGGGTAAGGTACTTGGCCTTGGTAAGGTGGCCATATCTCATGATAGCTCTATTCAAAATGTCATGCTTGTTGAATCACTTGGATACAATTTACTTTCCGTGTCTAGATTAGCTGACTTTGGATTCAATGTGCTATTCACCGAAGTAGATTGCCAAGTCTTTCGTCGTGACAATCATAACATGGTTTTACCGCATCCGTAGAGGTGATCTATATATTGTTGATTTCACTAAGAAAGCTCAACCTAGAACTTGCTTCATTGCTAAATCTGCAAAAGGTTGGTTATGGCATAGAAGGCTTGGACATGTTGGTATGCGTAATCTAGACAAGCTAATCAAAGGTGATCATATTCTTGGTGTTAAAGATGTTCTCTTTGACAAAGATAGACTTTGTAGTGCTTGTCAGCAGGAAAACAAGTAGGTGGAAGTCATCCGTGAAGAACATCATGACCACAAGGAGACCGCTTGAGCTTCTTCATATGGATCTCTTCGTCCCAATGCTTACAAAAGCCTTGGTGGTAACTCCTTTGGTCTAGCTATAGTTGATGATTATTCCAAATTTACGTGGGTATTTTTCCTTGATGACAAATCGCAGTTCAGAGAATCTTCAAAACCTTTGCGAAAGGCCCAAAATCAATTTGAGGTGAAGATCAAGAAAGTTCGGAGGACAATGGAACGGAGTTCAAGAATGCCCATGTGGACTCTTTTCTCGATGAGGAAGGATTCTACATGAGTTCTCGACCACGTACACACCTCAAAAAATGGAGTTGTTGAGAGGAAGAACCGAACGCTCATAGAGATGGCGAGAACGATGCTTGATGAATACAAGACACCAAGCACTTTTGGGGAGAAGCCGTCGAGACAGCTTGTCATGCTATCAACAGGCTTTATCTTCACAAGCTCCTCGGCAAGACTTCATACGAGCTCCTCACCGTAACAAACCCCAAGTGGGATACTTTCGTGTCTTTGGTTCAAAATGCTATATCCTTGATAAGCATCGTCGGTCTAAATTTGCTCCTAAAACTCATGAAGGCTTTTTCCTCGGTTATGGATCAAACTCCCACACCTACCGTGTCTCACAATAATTTCACCCAAAGGTTGAAGAGACGGTAGATGTGAAGTTTGATGAATCTAATGGCTCGCAAGTAGAGCAAATGCCTATTGATGTAGGAGACAAGGACCCATTGGAAGCCATTCAAGATTTATCTATTGGAAAGATCCGTCCCATGGAACTGAAGGAGAGTACCTCATCTACATATGTGGAGCCCCCTACCTCACGGCAAGATGAACCTCAAGGCAACATGGAGGCTTCCACAAGTGGAACTCACCAAGATGAGGAAGTGCAACAAGAAGATCCACCACGACCTCCTTCTCCACCACCTCAAGACAACACCAACAACAATGAAGAAGAAGAGGAAGATGAGGATGATGAGGAAGCTCAGCCACAACCACAACAAAAGCTATCCCGAGTCCGAGCAAGAGTCAGGAAAAATCATCCCGTGGAACAAATGATGAACGACATTGACTCCGGAAGAATTACTCGCTCTAAAACTCGCTTAGCTAACTTTTGTGAGCATTACTCATTTATCTCTAGTCTTGAACCTATTAAGGTAGAAGAAGCACTAGAAGACCCGGATTGGGTGAACGCTATGCACGAAGAGCTACACAATTTCGAGAGGAACAATGTATGGACTTTGGTAGAGAAGCCCAAGGATGATCAAAACGTCATTGGAACCAAATGGGTGTTTCGGAACAAGCAAGATGAAGATGGACAAGTCATCCGCAACAAGGCTCGTCTCGTAGCTCAAGGTTACACACAAGTCGAAGGTATGGACTATGGTGAGACCTATGCCCCCGTTGCTAGACTTGAGTCCATTCGCATTCTTCTTGCTTATGCCAACCACCATGATATTACTCTCTATCAAATGGACATTAAAAGTGCTTTCCTAATGGTGAAATTGAGGAGGAAGTATTTGTGAAACAACCTCCCGGATTTGTGAATCCTAAAAAGCCTAATCATGTTTACAAGTTGCACAAAGCTCTTTATGGTCTTAAACAAGCTCCTAGAGCTTGGTACAAATGCTTGACTAGCTTTCTGCTTGAAAAAGGATTTGAGATTGGTAAAATAGACTCAACGCTATTCACGAAAAGGGTTGATGGTGAACTAATTGTGTGCCAAATATATGTTGATGATATTATCTTTGGTTCAACTAACCCTCATTTTAGCGAGAAGTTTGGAAAGCTCATGTCGGAGAAGTATGAGATGTCCATGATGAGTGAACTCAAATTCTTCCTTGGGTTGCAAATCAAGCAATCTAAGGAGGGTACCTTTGTCTCACAAACAAAGTACACCAAGGATCTCTTCAAGAAGTTCAGCATGCAAGAAAGCAAAGGTATGAGAACCCCCATGCCTACTAGTGGACATAATGACTTGACTAAAGATGGAGAACCTGTTGATCAAAAGGTTTACCGATCCATGATTGGTTCTCTACTATATCTCTGTGCTTCTCGTCCTGACATAATGTTGAGTGTATGCATGTGTGCTCGATATCAAGCAGCCCCTAAAGAATGTCATCTTAAAGCTGTTAAAAGAATTGTGAGATATTTGATACACACACCAAACTTTGGCATTTGGTATCCTAAGAGGGCCTCTTTCGATCTTGTTGGCTATTCCGACTCGGACTATGCCGGAGACAGGGTTGATAGAAAGTCAACTTCGGGTACGTGTCAATTCCTTGGTCGATCCCTTGTATCTTGGTCCTCCAAGAAACAAAATTCGGTATCTTTATCCACTGCCGAAGCAGAATATATAGCTGCTGGTTCATGTTGTGCTCAGTTGCTATGGATGACACAAACACTTAAGGATTATGGGATACATGCGAGACATGTTCCCTTGCTTTGTGACAATGAGAGTGCGATTAAGATTGGACACAATCCCGTGCAACACTCTCGTACGAAACATATTGAAGTTCGTCACCATTTTATTCGTGATCACATTGCCAAGGGTGACATCAATCTTAAGCATGTTCGTACTGATAAACAACTTGCTGATATCTTTACAAAACCCCTTGATGAGAAAGTGTTTTGTCGCTTAAGGAGTGAGTTGAACATCATTGATGCTTCAAACTTGGAGTGAAAACTCCATTGATGCATGCAAGGCATGAGCCTACTTGACTAATCCATGATATTTCTCTTATGATGATGATCATATGTCTTGGACACATTTGCCTCCTTGTATTGCATCTAACTCCTTGCAGGAACTTGGATGATCTACATTCCACAAGATTACCACACACTCAAATCTTGAGTAATCTTGTCATTAACCAAGTATCTAGCCCTTTGGGATGTTGAGTTCAAGGAACAAAATTCCACATATCCTTTTTGACACCTTATACATCTAGTATTTCACTCTTGTCATCATGGATATTCTTGAGTATTTCCTTGCTTGCCTAACCCATGTAGGAAGATGAACTACACAATTGGAAATGGTGCTTCAACCTCACATTCTATGAGCATCTACATCAAGTTCACCTACATGAGCAAAGCAACAACAAGCCCAAGGTATGTTCTTCACATCTTGAAGGAGCTTTGCTCAAAGTCATGAGTACAAGCAGCTTCATAAGATGTGATCACATCAAATGCTTAATCTAAAAATGGCAACCCCATTTGGAGCTTAAACGATGAGTATGACCTATGATCAAATGTTCTCATTTGACTCCTAAGTCAAAATACTCAAACATAGGTGACCTAGTCGCCGACCCCTATCTAGATGAAGTACATTTGTTTTTGCAGTCTTTCTAGTTTTTCTTATGTTCTCTCATTGAGTTTTCTAATTATCAAAAAAAAAACTTCATCTAGCAATCTTTTCCATTTCTATTCTTCCGTCTTTGTGAATATCCTTTTTGGCTCTGTTCAATTCCTTGAAAATCATTTACAAATTCATTGCAAATCTTTTTGAAACATTCCTTGCAAAGTGAGCTGAATTATTTCTATATTTCCTTGGAATTAAACTCGGCGTCACCGACTTAACATTTTCGGTCTGACCGAAAAAGGATCTGCCCTAAGTCTCAGACTTTCGGACCCACCGATCCATCACACTTCGGTGTCACCGACTTTCTTTCAGGATCTCATCTTCTGCAGCTCCACTCAATGATTTTCTATGCATAATTCTTATTGCCCTGTTGTGATTCTTAAGGATCCCACTTCTTTCTTCCATCTTTCCTGACCTTCCTAGTCGGCTGTCCTTTTCGGCACTTGATGTCAAAGGGGGAGAAGATTTAGGGGGAGATAAGGGGAGAAGAGAAGATTTAAAGGGAGAAGAAGAGCAATCTTATCTTAAGGGGGAGAGAATCACATCAAAGCTTTGCCGTGTTCCACATTGGATATTACTTTTGGCATCATTCTTTTGATTTTGCTTTCATTACTCTCACAATTGATATCTTATGGAAAGCAAAATCTCTCAGAGTTCATTGAAAATCTTTTAGTTTTGGGAGACATGTTTGCTGATTCAAGCTTGTGATCAATATGAGACACTCTTTACACATGTCATCCCTGGCCTGGTACTCTTGATGTTCTTGCTGTTGGTTGAAGAAATACTCTTGTGTTATCTAACCTTGTTTTCCCAAGTTTATTTCTTCAGGTACAATGCCAAGGAACCTCAAGGTAAGTATATGCATCTTGCAGAATGTGCATGATGGTGACTTGCTTGTGAATACTTGTTTGCAAGAAATCACCATGCACATATGCATTATCACTCACTTCTTTTCATCTGCTCTGATGCATATAGCCAAGCTGCATGTAGCACATCTTGCTTTTCTCTCTTGTGTGCTTGTGGTAGTCCAAAACCATAATATATGAAAATCTTGCACACTTGTAGGGGGAGCCTGTGTACTACATGTTTATCAAAGCTTTAGTGATAATTCTGTCTTTCTTTCAGTAAGCTTCGATGTCTTGTTTTGTGTGTTGCCATCAATTACCAAAAAGGGGGAGATTGAAAACACATTTGCTCCCTGGGTGGTTTTGGTAATTAATGACAACATACTTTGTGGTTGGACTAATGCTTTTATCAAGTATGTTTCAGGAAGGTCAATCACATTGGCATGGCAAAAGGATCAAGAGGTGGACCCTCAAGATGCTAAGGCAAGCATTGGCAAAAGCTCAAGACTCCATTTTTGGTTTAGTGATCCAAGATCACATTGAGTCCATAGGAAAGCCAATACTATTAAAAGGGATGAGGTTATGTTAATGATCTGGTTGCTCAAAGTGCTTAGTGATACATCTCCCAAACCATCAGCAATCTTTCATTCCAATATACACTCATAAGTAATCTCGGTCCCACCGATTTCCTAAACTCACCACACCGAGATGAACCACCTCACCACAAAGCCAAACCCTAGAAATTTCGGATTTTCCGATTCTCGAACTCGGTCTCACCAAACTAGTGTTGCCAAGCTTCAGAACCTTCATCATCAAATCGGTGTCATCGAGATGATAAAGTCGGTCCCACCGAGATTGGCAAACCCTAGTCTTTGGAAGAATCGGACTCACCGAGATTGTATTTTCGGTCCCACCGAAAATCCCAACGTTCACAAGATTTGAACTTTCGGTCTCACCGAGTTGTCAACTTCGGTCTGACCGAGATTGGTCAAATGTGTGTAACGGTTGAATTTTGTGTGGAGGCTATAAATACCCTCCACCTCCTCTTCATTCGTGGAGAGAGCCATCGAAAGAACTACCACTCCTACCTTACATTTCGAGAAGAAAACTACCTACCCTTGTGTTGAGATCAAGTTGCTCCACTCCCACCATATGAAACTTGATTTCTAGCCTTCCCAAGTTGCTTTCCACTCAATCCTTTCTTCCACCACAGCCAAATCAGTGAGGAGAGTTGAGTGTTGGGGAGATTATCATTTGAAGCACAAGAGCAAGGAGTTCATCATCATCAACACCATCTATTACCTTTTGGAGGGTGGTGCCTCCTAGATTGGTTAGGTGTCGCTTGGGAGCCTCCGTCAAGATGTGGAGTTGAACCAAGAAGTTTGTAAGGGCAAGGAGATCGCCTACTTCGTGAAGATCTACCCCGAGTAAGGCTAGTCCTCCGTGGGTGTATGCCATGATGGCATAGACAAGGTTGCTTCTTCGTGGACCCTTCGTGGGTGGAGCCCTCCGTGGACTCTCGCAGCCGTTACCCTCCGTGGGTTGAAGTCTCCATCAACGTGGATTGACGATAGCACCACCTATCGGAACCACGAGAAAAATCTCCATGTCTCCAAACTGCGTTTGATCTTCTCCACTCCTCTTTACTATTTGTGCAATTTACTTTCCGCTGCCCATACTTTAGAATTGCATGTGTAGTAAGCTGCTTGACTTGTGTGATATGCAAAATCTGCCAAAAACTTGTCTTTGTAAAAAGGCATAAGTTTTATCTTGTCGAGTAGTCTAATCACCCCCCCTCTAGACACTCTCACCTTCTTCGATCCTACAATTGGTATCAGAGCATTGGTCTCCATTGCTTTGGTTTACACACCATTGGAGGAAGATGGACGGTTCACGCTTTGGGAGTGTTAGCCATAGAGTGCCTATTCTTGATGGAGTGTCCTATAACTCGTGGAGAATTGAAATGCTTATTATCTTTAAGATGTATAACTTGCGCAAATATGTTGAATCCCCATATGTGCCTCCATTTGACCCCTTGCACCCTACCATGGATGAAGAGCTTGATTTGCTTCGTAACCTTAGAACTGTAAATCTTGTCATTAGAGGTTTGCCCGATAACTTGCTTAAGCTTGTCACAAACTTTGAGTGCGCCTATGCCATGTGGAAGTTCTTGGAAGAACTTTATCCAGACTACTCTTTGAGAGGTCTTGATGAAATTCTATACAAGACTATTGAATTTAATATGATGCGCCCCAATGATCCCAACTTTGATAAATGCTTCTTTGAGCTTCGTGATCTTATGAAAAAGAAGGGTGATCCTTGTCTTATCAATGATCTAATTAGAAATGCTCTTGTATTGCATTCCGATGATTATTGTCACATTGACAAAACTAATGCAAGTTGTTGTCAAATTGACCTAGGAATTGATGATGAACAATCTATGGGTCAATATGATGATGAGCATGAGCATGATGACGATTACTCTGATTCGGACATCGAGCTAGACAAGATCATGAAGAGTCTCAATCTTATGGCAAATCTGAGAGACTACATATCCGGTGGAAAAGAGTGGATTCTTGATAGTGGATGCACCGATCACATGACCGGAGACGAAGACATGTTTCGAGAGCTTGCAAAGAACGATGGTCCACGCAAGTATGTGACTTTTGGAGACAACTCCAAGGGTAAGGTACTTGGCCTTGGTAAGGTGGCCATATCTCATGATAGCTCTATTCAAAATGTCATGCTTGTTGAATCACTTGGATACAATTTACTTTCCGTGTCTAGATTAGCTGACTTTGGATTCAATGTGCTATTCACCAAAGTAGATTGCCAAGTCTTTCGTCGTGACAATCATAACATGGTTTTTACCGGCATCCGTAGAGGTGATCTATATATTGTTGATTTCACTAAGAAAGCTCAACCTAGAACTTGCTTCATTGCTAAATCTGCAAAAGGTTGGTTATGGCATAGAAGGCTTGGACATGTTGGTATGCGTAATCTAGACAAGCTAATCAAAGGTGATCATATTCTTGGTGTTAAAGATGTTCTCTTTGACAAAGATAGACTTTGTAGTGCTTGTCGCAGAAAACAAGTAGGTGGAAGTCATCCCGTGAAGAACATCATGACCACAAGGAGACCGCTTGAGCTTCTTCATATGGATCTCTTCGGTCCCAATGCTTACAAAAGCCTTGGTGGTAACTCCTTTGGTCTAGCTATAGTTGATGATTATTCCAAATTTACGTGGGTATTTTTCCTTGATGACAAATCGCAGGTTCAGAGAATCTTCAAAACCTTTGCCAGAAAGGCCCAAAATCAATTTGAGGTGAAGATCAAGAAAGTTCGGAGTGACAATGGAACGGAGTTCAAGAATGCCCATGTGGACTCTTTTCTCGATGAGGAAGGGATTCTACATGAGTTCTCGCCACGTACACACCTCAACAAAATGGAGTTGTTGAGAGGAAGAACCGAACGCTCATAGAGATGGCGAGAACGATGCTTGATGAATACAAGACACGAAGCACTTTTGGGGAGAAGCCGTCGAGACAGCTTGTCATGCTATCAACAGCTTTATCTTCACAAGCTCCTCGGCAAGACTTCATACGAGCTCCTCACCGGTAACAAACCCCAAGTGGGATACTTTCGTGTCTTTGGTTCAAAATGCTATATCCTTGATAAGCATCGTCGGTCTAAATTTGCTCCTAAAACTCATGAAGGCTTTTTCCTCAGTTATGGATCAAACTCCCACACCTACCGTGTCTACAATAATTTCACCCGAAAGGTTGAAGAGACGGTAGATGTGAAGTTTGATGAATCTAATGGCTCGCAAGTAGAGCAAATGCCTATTGATGTAGGAGACAAGGACCCATTGGAAGCTATTCAAGATTTATCTATTGGAAAGATCCGTCCCATGGAACTGAAGGAGAGTACCTCATCTACATATGTGGAGCCCCCTACCTCACGGCAAGATGAACCTCAAGGCAACATGGAGGCTTCCACAAGTGGAACTCACCAAGATGAGGAAGTGCAACAAGAAGATCCACCACGACCTCCTTCTCCACCACCTCAAGACAACACCAACAACAATGAAGAAGAAGAGGAAGATGAGGATGATGAGGAAGCTCAGCCACAACCACAACAAAAGCTATCCCGAGTCCGAGCAAGAGTCAAGAAAATCATCCCGTGGAACAAATGATGAACGACATCGACTCCGGAAGAATTACTCGCTCTAAAACTCGCTTAGCTAACTTTTGTGAGCATTACTCATTTATCTCTAGTCTTGAACCTATGAAGGTAGAAGAAGCACTAGAAGACCCGGATTGGGTGAACGCTATGCACGAAGAGCTACACAATTTCGAGAGGAACAATGTATGGACTTTGGTAGAGAAGCCCAAGGATGATCAAAACGTCATTGGAACCAAATGGGTGTTTCGGAACAAGCAAGATGGAGATGGACAAGTCATCCGCAACAAGGCTCGTCTCGTAGCTCAAGGTTACACACAAGTCGAAGGTATGGACTATGGTGAGACCTATGCCCCCGTTGCTAGACTTGAGTCCATTCGCATTCTTCTTGCTTATGCCAACCACCATGATATTACTCTCTATCAAATGGACATTAAAAGTGCTTTCCTAAATGGTGAAATTGAGGAGGAAGTATTTGTGAAACAACCTCCCGGATTTGTGAATCCTAAAAAGCCTAATCATGTTTACAAGTTGCACAAAGCTCTTTATGGTCTTAAACAAGCTCCTAGAGCTTGGTACAAATGCTTGACTAGCTTTCTTCTTGAAAAAGGATTTGAGATTGGTAAAATAGACTCAACGCTATTCACGAAAAGGGTTGATGGTGAACTAATTGTGTGCCAAATATATGTTGATGATATTATCTTTGGTTCAACTAACCTCATTTTAGCGAGAAGTTTGGAAAGCTCATGTCGGAGAAGTATGAGATGTCCATGATGAGTGAACTCAAATTCTTCCTTGGGTTGCAAATCAAGCAATCTAAGGAGGGTACCTTTGTCTCACAAACAAAGTACACCAAGGATCTCTTCAAGAAGTTCAACATGCAAGAAAGCAAAGGTATGAGAACCCCCATGCCTACTAGTGGACATAATGACTTGACTAAAGATGGAGAACCTGTTGATCAAAAGGTTTACCGATCCATGATTGGTTCTCTACTATATCTCTGTGCTTCTCGTCCTGACATAATGCTGAGTGTATGCATGTGTGCTCGATATCAAGCAGCCCCTAAAGAATGTCATCTTAAAGCTGTTAAAAGAATTGTGAGATATTTGATACACACACCAAACTTTGGCATTTGGTATCCTAAGAGGGCCTCTTTCGATCTTGTTGGCTATTCCGACTCGGACTATGCCGAGACAGGTTGATAGAAAGTCAACTTCGGCACGTGTCAATTCCTTGGTCGATCCCTTGTATCTTGGTCCTCCAAGAAACAAAATTCGTATCTTTATCCACCGCCAAGCGTAATATATAGCTGCTGGTTCATGTTGTGCTCGGTTGCTATGGATGACACAAACACTTAAGGATTATGGGATACATGCGAGACATGTTCCTTGCTTTGTGACAATGAGAGTGCGATTAAGATTGTACACAATCCGTGCAACACTCTCGCATTTAAACATATTGAAGTTCGTCACCATTTTATTCGTGATCACATTGCCAAGGGTGACATCAATCTTAAGCATGTTCGATCGATAAACAACTTGCTGATATCTTTACAAAACCCCTTGATGAGAAAGTGTTTTGTCGCTTAAGGAGTGAGTTGAACATCATTGATGCTTCAAACTTGGAGTGAAAACTCCATTGATGCATGCAAGGCATGAGCCTACTTGACTAATCCATGATATTTCTCTTATGATGATGATCATATGTCTTGGACACATTTGCCTCCTTGTATTGCATCTAACTCCTTGCAGGAACTTGGATGATCTACATTCCACAAGATTACCACACACTCAAATCTTGAGTAATCTTGTCATTAACCAAGTATCTAGCCCTTTGGGATGTTGAGTTCAAGGAACAAAATTCCACATATCCTTTTTGACACCTTATACATCTAGTATTTCACTCTTGTCATCATGGATATTCTTGAGTATTTCCTTGCTTGCCTAACCCATGTAGGAAGATGAACTACACAATTGGAAATGGTGCTTCAACCTCACATTCTATGAGCATCTACATCAAGTTCACCTACATGAGCAAAGCAACAACAAGCCCAAGGTATGTTCTTCACATCTTGAAGGAGCTTTGTTCAAAGTCATGAGTACAAGCAGCTTCATAAGATGTGATCACATCAAATGCTTAATCTAAAAATGGCAACCCCATTTGGAGCTTAAACGATGAGTATGACCTATGATCAAATGTTCTCATTTGACTCCTAAGTCAAAATACTCAAACATAGGTGACCTAGTCACGACCCTATCTAGATGAAGTACATTTGTTTTTGCAGTCTTTCTAGTTTTTCTTATGTTCTCTCATTGAGTTTTCTAATTATCAAAAAAAAAACTTCATCTAGCAATCTTTTCCATTTCTATTCTTCCGTCTTTGTGAATATCCTTTTTGGCTCTGTTCAATTCCTTGAAAATCATTTACAAATTCATTGCAAATCTTTTTGAAACATTCCTTGCAAAGTGAGCTGAATTATTTCTATATTTCCTTGGAATTAAACTCGGCGTCACCGACTTAACATTTTCGGTCTGACCGAAAAAGGATCTGCCCTAAGTCTCAGACTTTCGGACCCACCGATCCATCACACTTCGGTGTCACCGACTTTCTTTCAGGATCTCATCTTCTGCAGCTCCACTCAATGATTTTCTATGCATAATTCTTATTGCCCTGTTGTGATTCTTAAGGATCCCACTTCTTTCTTCCATCTTTCCTGACCTTCCTAGTCGGCTGTCCTTTTCGGCACTTGATGTCAAAGGGGGAGAAGATTTAGGGGAGATAAGGGAGAAGAGAAGATTTAAAGGAGAAGAAGAGCAATCTTATCTTAAGGGGAGAGAATCACATCAAAGCTTTGCCGTGTTCCACATTGGATATTACTTTTGGCATCATTCTTTTGATTTTGCTTTCATTACTCTCACAATTGATATCTTATGGAAAGCAAAATCTCTCAGAGTTCATTGAAAATCTTTTAGTTTTGGGAGACATGTTTGCTGATTCAAGCTTGTGATCAATATGAGACACTCTTTACACATGTCATCCTGGCTTGGTACTCTTGATGTTCTTCTTTGTTGGTTGAAGAAATACTCTTGTGTTATCTAACCTTGTTTTCCCAAGTTTATTTCTTCAGGTACAATGCCAAGGAACCTCAAGGTAAGTATATGCATCTTGCAGAATGTGCATGATGGTGACTTGCTTGTGAATACTTGTTTGCAAGAAATCACCATGCACATATGCATTATCACTCACTTCTTTTCATCTGCTCTGATGCATATAGCCAAGCTGCATGTAGCACATCTTGCTTTTCTCTCTTGTGTGCTTGTGGTAGTCCAAAGCCATAATATATGAAAATCTTGCACACTTGTAGGGGAGCCTGTACTACATGTTTATCAAAGCTTTAGTGATAATTCATCTTTCTTTCAAGAAGCTTTGATGTCTTGTTTTGTGTGTTGCCATCAATTACCAAAAGGGGAGATTGAAAGCACATTTGCTCCTGGGTGGTTTTGGTAATTAATGACAACATACTTTGTGGTTGGACTAATGCTTTTATCAAGTATGTTTCAGAAGGTCAATCACATTGGCATGGCAAAAGGATCAAGAGGTGGACCCTCAAGATGCTAAGGCAAGCATTGGCAAAAGCTCAAGACTCCATTTTTGGTTTAGTGATCCAAGATCACATTGAGTCCATAGGAAAGCCAATACTATTAAAAGGGATGAGGTTATGTTAATGATCCGGTTGCTCAAAGTGCTTAGTGATACATCTCCCAAACCATCAGCAATCTTTCATTCCAATATACACTCATAAGTAATCTCGGTCCCACCGATTTCCTAAACTCACCACACCGAGATGAACCACCTCACCACAAAGCCAAACCCTAGAAATTTCGGATTTTCCGATTCTCAACTCGGTCTCACCGAAACTAGTGTTGCCAAGCTTCAGAACCTTCATCATCAAATCGGTGTCATCGAGATGATAAAGTCGGTCCCACCGAGATTGGCAAACCCTAGTCTTTGGAAGAATCGGACTCACCGAGATTGTATTTTCGGTCCCACTGAAAATCCCAACGCTCACAAGATTTGAACTTTCGGTCTCACCGAGTTGTCAACTTCGGTCCGACCGAGATTGGTCAAATGTGTGTAACGGTTGGATTTTGTGTGGAGGCTATAAATACCCTCCACCTCCTCTTCATTCGTGGAGAGAGCCATCGAAAGAACTACCACTCCTACCTTACATTTCGAGAAGAAAACTACCTACCCTTGTGTTGAGATCAAGTTGCTCCACTCCCACCATATGAAACTTGATTTCTAGCCTTCCCAAGTTGCTTTCCACTCAATCCTTTCTTCCACCACAGCCAAATCAGTGAGGAGAGTTGAGTGTTGGGGAGATTATCATTTGAAGCACAAGAGCAAGGAGTTCATCATCATCAACACCATCTATTACCTTTTGGAGGGTGGTGCCTCCTAGATTGGTTAGGTGTCGCTTGGGAGCCTCCGTCAAGATGTGGAGTTGAACCAAGAAGTTTGTAAGGGCAAGGAGATCGCCTACTTCGTGAAGATCTACCCCGAGTAAGGCTAGTCCTCCGTGGGCGTATGCCATGATGGCATAGACAAGGTTGCTTCTTCGTGGACCCTTCGTGGGTGGAGCCCTCCGTGGACTCTCGCAGCCGTTACCCTCCGTGGGTTGAAGTCTCCATCAACGTGGATTGACGATAGCACCACCTATCGGAACCACGAGAAAAATCTCCGTGTCTCCAAACTGCGTTTGATCTTCTCCACTCCTCTTTACTATTTGTGCAATTTACTTTCCGCTGCCCATACTTTAGAATTGCATGTGTAGTAAGCTGCTTGACTTGTGTGATATGCAAAATCTGCCAAAAACTTGTCTTTGTAAAAAGGCATAAGTTTTATCTTGTCGAGTAGTCTAATCACCCCCCCTCTAGACACTCTCACCTTCTTCGATCCTACACATGTGCTATAAAGTAAACTTGACATTGGATATTGTACATACTATTGTCGTGGTAAATGAATGTAAATTTTCCATGGCAATATAGGATGTAAAGTATGTTTGCCATGACAATGTATTTTAAGGCAAAAAAAATCATGGATGTAAAGTATTTTGCCATGAGCGATAAAGGTAAAAATTGTCATGTATGTGAAATTAAAATTGTCATGTCAATAAAGGTAAATTTTCCATGGCAATAAAAAATTATGTTTGCCATGAAAAAAGTAAAAAAAATAACATGGCAAAAATAAAGTAACAATGTCATGGCAATAACATTATTACCAAGCTAAAAAGTAAAAAAAAAGACAAAAAGTTACCATGGATGTAAAGTATTTTTGCCATGGCAAAAAATAAAAAGGGAACTTGCCATGCTTCATAAAAATGTAAATTTGTCAAGAGCGATAAAATTAGAAAAATGCCATGTGTGTGAAACTAAAATTGCCATGACAGTAAATTTGCTCAGGAGGTGTATACAATGTGCCGAAATTTATATAGTGTGCTGAAATTTTCTGTTACTTGTCACTATGGAAACTAATCCTTTGAGGGGCTTGTTTGGGGTATCTTCACCCCAACCAGAAGAGCAAAGAGTTGCTCCTCAACCTACCGAATTCTATGAAAATATTTACTTTGAGATTCCTTCGGGTATGATAGATAAACTGCTAGCTAATCCATTTGCAGGAGATGGAACATTGCATCCCGATTTACACCTTATCTTTGTTGATGAAGTTTGTGGATTATTTAAGCTTGCAGGTATTCCCGATGATGTTGTCAAAAGTAAGGTCTTCCCTTTATCTTTGAAGGTAGATGCATTGACATGGTATAGGCTATGTAACGATACGCGATTTTGGAATTATAAGCGATTGAACCATGGCAAAATAACTTTTTTAGCAATACTAGGTTCAACATTAATTTGCTCAGGAGGTGTATAAGCCCACGACAAATTTCAACAGAACTTCTAAAAATGCCATGTATGTGAAACCTTTTTAGCAATACTAGGTTCAACATTAATTTGCTCAGGAGGTGTATAAGTCCTAGTATTACTCTTACGAACAACAGTCGAAGCTTTAGCATGTGTCGTGGGGAACGAACACCTATGGGGTAGGGCCCCTTTCGCTCCGGCAGGGAGCGGAGGCCGCACGAAGAGCGGATCGAGGCGAGGCACGCGAGCGATTTTACCCAGCTTCGGAGCTCTCCGGAGAGATAAAACTCCTACTGCTGCCTTGTGGTTTGTATTATGTTCTTGCTCGAGAGCGTGGGTGTGTCCTGGTTTCGAATGAGTCGAACCCCCTCTACGTTGCGCATGGGCCTCCTTTTATAGGCTCAAGGGGTCACCGATAGGTGGCAACGCATGCAGGGGTAAAAGTGTAAAAGGTGTGGTTGGTACAACTGCTTCTACAGTGCCCCCTACCTAACTCTGACGGCAGGGGACAAGAGCATTTAATGCCCGTCTGAGTCGCTTAAATAGTGCACAAAAGTGACTGTTAGGGGCGCCACCGCTTGCCACGATGGCCATCTCGTCATCTCCGTTCGCCACCTCGCACCGCTTGGCTGCATAGCCTCTCGCCACGTGCGCCTGGAACGATCCTGTGGTGACACGTCGTCGGATGTGCTGGAGCGTGGGCACAGAGTGGTGGCTTCGCCGCGGCAAGCGCCTTGCCGCGGTCGTTGTCTTGTCGCGCCCGGAAGCTTGTCACTCGTCGGGCCTTGCCGGGACGCGCGGCGTGTCGCGGCAAGTTCCTTGAAATGCCTTGGTGGGCCTTCCCGGCAAGCTCCTCTTGCCGGGGCCTTGTTTTCTCAGTTACAACACTTTGTTCTTGAATGGCTCCAAAAGGAACCACGGAGGACCTTGGCGGGCACCCGACAAGCCTTGCCGCGGGACGCTGCGACTACCCGTGCACAAGTTCGGGATACTAAGGTACCCCTATTTCAGTACACCGACAGAGCCCCGGCTGGGCCACACACGGTGCCGAAGCGTTGTTGGGCCAGCCCAAAACAGGCACGGGCACACGCGCAGCTGGGTCCACACCAGTCGACCAGATCCACCGCGCCGTCTCAGAACGGCACACGTCAAATGCGGCGTCGTGGGAGAGATCGTGGGTGATTCTTTATTCGGAAAAGCGTAACGTTCGCCTCCTCCTCTTTATAAGCAGGGGAAACAGAGGCAGTCCCCCCACCTTCGCCACTTGCGGTTCCAATCTCAGAAATCTCCGCCGCTCCCCTCCGCTTCCAAAGCCGAAAGAGAGCAGCGCTCCGTCCCCTGTCGCCGCCGTCGCCACCAATGCCCTCGATCTCCCCCACCGCCTCCGCCATGGCTCTGAAGACCGGGAAGGGTGCGAAGTCGGCCGAGGCGCTGCGGCTTGAGGCGCTGCGGAAGGAGCGGGCAACCTTCCCCCCGGAGCTCTCTGCGAAGGAGCTGAGAGAATGGTTCTATCTCTTCTGGTCGACGAAGACGCGAGCGCATCCGCACACGCAGGTACTTCCCGCCGCTGCTTCTGCTTCAAAACGGGATCCAAACGGATACCCCTTCTTCGCGTTGTTCTTCTATTGCGGGCTCTGCCCGCCCTTCTCTGAGTTCTTCTGTGACATCATGAACACCTACGGGTTCCATCTCCTTGACTTCACCCCCAATGCTGTCCTAACCACGGCGGTTTTCGCACATCTTTGCGAGAACTTTGTCGGAATCCACCCAAACGTAGCCCTCTTCCGTCACTACTTCATGCCCCGGGTTGAGAGAGGAGAGCCCTTAGCTAGCGGGATCGCCTGGATCTCGAGAACCGGCAAGAAAGAGACGTATCTGGAGGGGGAGCTCCGCAGCAAATGGGATGAGTGGAGAGCAGAGTGGTGCTAGATCGTTGAGGAGAACCCGCAGCCATTCACTGCCCTGCGCCAAACCCCAGCGGTCTTGCGCTGCAATGATTGGAGTGCCTGGCGCGACGATGCTAGGTCAAGATCGCCACCACCCGGATCTTGCGACTCAGCTTGCGGGCTTCTCAGAGGTGCTGTTGGCGCGGACTTTCTTCGCCCGACGCCGCCTCTCGCAGGAGAGGGGAGGCCCACTGCTGTTTGGGGTCCGGCGGACATCATGAGGCTGCGCCGGGCCTCAACTTCAATTTCACTGTCTTGGAGTTGGATGCGATGCTCAAGGAGCTGTTCAAGCACGACCCCAATCATCCCGAGTGGTTCAGGCTGCCGCAGGGCGTCGTCCCGTTGTGCAACAATTCGTCGCTCGATCGCATCCGCGCAATGATGCCGGAGTGCGACTCGCATGGAATCATTCCAACTTGGCAGGAGCCCGCTGACGACGTCGTGCAGCAATTCTTTGATAGCTTGGCGGAGGTAGCGGTCCGCGCCGACGAGCAGAGGAACCTCACCCGCGACACCACCGAAGACGAGATGCGGTGCATCGCCACCAGGGCGGAAGAGGTGGCGGCGGCCGCCGCCGCGGGCGAGTTTGGGTTTACTGTGGAGGAGGCAGAGGCAGCCGAGGCGGCAAGCCTTGCCGATCGAGACGAGCTTGTCGGGGAGATCATCGGCGAGGGAGGGCCCGAAGCCGAATCGAGCGAGCCCGCCGAGCGCGCAAGCGGCCAGCCGTCTTCAAGCAACTTGCCGCAAGCGGAGCTCCCAGTGCAGCCTCCGGCTCCAACAAGAAGGCGCCTCCGCAGGACCGGAGACATAGCAGGGCGGCACACGGGTCAACAGCCGCCGCGACGCGGGACGTGCTCTACCGCGACAAGCACCGTTGCCGCGGGAGCATCTCATGCCGCGCCGGCGACTGGAGCGGGGTCCTCTCGGGCCGCCGCTTCTGATCCTGTCGCAGCTCCCGCCAAGCGGCCAAGGGAGCCTACTCCTCCGCCTCGTCGTGCCGAAAGAGTACCGGACTTCGACCTCTCCGCGCTCAGCTCCGACGAGGAGGAAGAAGAGGAGTAAGTTCCTCTGTTGTGTTTGTATTTCTTCAATTCTTGCTGTTTTTTGTCTTGTATCTGATCTGCTTTCTTCTGAACCTTGTTCCTTTTCAGGACTCTGGCCCAGAGAGCGGCGAAGAGAGCCAAAGTCCCCGTGGTTGTCGTCAAGGAAGATCTCGTCGTGACGACAGAGGGCGCGTCTGAGACCACCCTGTCGGACCCGGCAACCACTCCTCGAAGCAGCCCCCAGCGTAAGTACATAGTCTTACTTCCCGCTGTTGGGTGCGCATAGGTGTTCTCTCTTTGCTGATATCTTGTCTGTTGGTTTGCTTGTGTAGGAGCAGAACAGGCTCACCAGGAGCAACCGGAAGCCGCTCCTGAGGTGCTATCTGCTTCAACTACGCCGCCAAGGGAGGATTCCCCGGCAAGGGAGCACTCTCCGGCAAGGGAGAGGTCCCCGGCAAGGGGTAGTTCTCCGGCAAGGGACGGGACCATCGATCCCCCGGTGGTGGAGCCCATGACTACAGAGCCCAGCACAGGTAATCCTTCTTGTCGGAAAACTTCCCTTAGGTTCTTCTTCTTCTGATCTTCTTTTTGGATATTTGCTTGACTTTTTCTTCCACTTCCTGTCTTCAGATCCTCCTTCCACGGAGCCGTTGGAGACCGAGGCCACCGGCGAGGAGGACGCCCCGCCACCGAGGAAGAGGCCGGCGCTGATGATCCTGCCGGCAAAGAGGCCGCCAAGGCCGCTGGCGCAGGAGCTGGCGAGGGATCCGGCGATCGCACTGACGACCCTGGGGCCGCAGGAGCGCAAGGCGCTACACCGACCGCCGATCCTTCTGAGGCTGACGCAGCGCCAGGCTCCGAAGAGCCCCAGCCCGGCGCCTACTTGAAGGCCGGCGACGGTATCTTCATCAAGCTCCCCTGGGCTTCGAGCTCCAGGGCACCGGTCGAAGGAGAAGTTTTTGATGGAGAAGTGCTTGCCTCCGCTAGGTTGACAATGGTCGACGTGCCAAGCAGTAGCAGCGGCGAGCCTGAGGAGGAACAGCTGCTGTGGAGGCTGCTATCACTCTACCGCGCCCGACAAGCCAAACTGGAGTCCCGGGAAGCGCTTGTCGCGCAGGCGGGAGTGGACATTGAGAAGCATGCGGAGGAGCTCCAGAGTCGCAACCAAGAGGCCCTTCGGTCCATCGCAGAGGAGAGGGCGCAGCTTGTCGAGGCGCGGAAGGCCTTCCTCCTCGAGAAGGCGGAAGCGAAGAGCAACAACGGCTTGCCACCGAGGAGCTATCCGTGCGGGAAGGCGAGTTGACGCAGCGGAAGGTCAACCTGGATAGCTATGAGGAGGAGCTTGCCGCGCGCGAGGAGACACTTGGCGGGGCCCTCAAGGAAGCAAAGGATGCTGCTGCAGCTGCTGAGGCCGCCAAGAAGAAGCTGGAGGTGAAGGTGACGCAGCTAGAAGCCAATCTCAAGGCGAAGAATGAAGAGCTTGCCGCGCTCCAGCGCGAGCGCGAGAAGGACGTCCTTGCCCATGGTGAGATGCAGGGTCGTCTCCTCGAGAGGGGCAAAGAGCTGAGTGCCGCCAAAGACTCAAATGCTGATCTGGAGCTGAAGCTGGCCACGCTGACTGAGACGCTGGATGGCGCCAAGAAGCGGGAGGAGACCTTGAAGGAGGAGATCAAGGCCAACGAGGTGCTGCTGACGAGGGCCGCCGAAACCCATAACACCTTCAGGGATACTGTGGAGCTCTGGACGGAGGGCCTCGTGAACATCACCGCGGTCATTGACGAGGAGCTGACGCAGCTGGAAATGGAGGGTTTTGGGTACTCTTCCGACGAGAACCTCCAGCCCAGCGCCAAGCTCACTCTGTTCTTCAAGGGCGTGGCGACGGCCCTCCAGCAACTCCGGGAAAGGATCCCAAAGCAGCTGGCCGACGAGTCGCGCACGATCTGCGCCAGAGTTCGGAGAAGGTGTTGGTGAAGGTGGTCTTCCGCAACCCAGCCTCAACCTCACCAACGCCCTCAAGAAGCTGCCAGGTGTGCTGATCTTGAAGAGCTCAAGGCCCTTGTCGCACCCATTGTGGACAAGGTGAATGAAGTTAGAGGGTTGATGGCGGCCGCGAGACTAGACCGCCTGCTTTTTCCTTTCCTTGCCGCTGCTAGACATGTTATGGGAACAATCTATTAGAGCGCAAGTTATCTTTGTAATATAACTTTATCTTGGGCAGTATTTGCTATGTTATTTCCTTTACTTGATTCCTTCCTTTGTATGTTTTACCCTCGCTTTCAGGGAACTTGCGGTAGAGCACCCTTGCCGCGAGCGCTGAGTGCGAACATCAAGAACTTCTTTGGCGGTGCTACTTCGCAAGAAACCTTGTCGCAACTAGTCGCAGACACTTAAGTTGTTGAGCGGACTCGAAACAAAGTAAGGGCGCAACTAGCTACGAGTTGGTTCCTCCGCGCACAGGTTTTCCATACAAAGCACGGCCGTTTCAAGGAAGATAACTTAAAAAAAATTAAAACTGGTTATGCTCAAACTTTGGCAACTTAGCTTTTCTGTTGTTTGCATCCCGGCAAGGCGATACTTTCTTGAACGACGCCTGGTCCACACCATTATCTTCTCCTTCCCCCCCGGTGAACTTGTGGGCGAGGGAACCTTCTCTTTTCTTGAGAAAAAGAAGGAAGAGAAAATAAAGATATGGAGCCTTAAGGCTCATTATTGCTTACCGGGGGCAAGTGCTGCACAAAGTGTCAGATAATACATGCAAAAAATGAGAAAGCATGAAATTTGACAAGATGTGGGGAGCACATGAGCTTTATTTATGCACGGGATCTGCGCCCGGCTTTGTACAAAGGGTTACATGCAACAACGACAAGGCTTGTACAAAAGGTGGTTGCCGGAACAGGTTCCGGCAACCGCGCCTTATGGGTAAAACTTACGAAGATGCTCAATGTTCCAGGAGTTGCTCACCGGAAAGCCATCTTCGGTCTCAAAGCGACGGCCAGCCTAGTGACTCGCTTCACCCGATAAGGGCCTTCCCACTTCGGCGTCAACTTGTTAGAATTCTTGGCGGATTGAATGCGCCGAAGAACAAGGTCGCCTTCCTCGAGACTTCTGGCATTAACTTTGCGGCTATGGTAGCGGCGCAAAGCTTGGTGGTATCGAGCAGCTCGTACTGCAGCCTGAAGACGATCTTCCTCAAGGAGCAGCGCATCATCCTGTCGCAGCTGCTCTTGCTCAAGCTCATCATAAGCGAGCACTCGAGGCGATCCGTATACGAGTTCCGTGGGGAGAACTGCCTCTGCTCCATAGACTAGAGCGAAAGGTGTCTGGCCAGTGGCTCGATTTGGCGCCGTCCTGATCGACCAAAGAACCACCGGCAGCTCCTCAATCCAGCTTCTTTCCGACTTGTGCAGCCTGTCGAAAGTCCCGGTCTTGAGCCCGCGCAGACTTCAGATTTGCTCTCTCCGCTTGACCGCTGCTTCTCGTGAGCAACGAAGCGGCAGATCTTGGCGCCAAGATCTTGGACGATCGCATGAAGGTGTGGCTCGTGAATTGCGTGCCGTTGTCGGTGATGATCCCGTTAGGGACTCAAACGGCAAACAATCGACCAAGAACTTGATCGCGACTATGCTGTCACCTTCCTCATCGCTTCCACTTCCGCCACTTTGTGAACTTGTCGATTGCAACGCACAAGTACTCAAAGCCCCGACAGCTTCGGGAAGGGGCCGAGGATGTCGAGCCCCTGCATCAAAATGGCGTGGATAAAGGGATTTTCCGGAGAGCTTGAGCTGGCGGTGTATCTGCTTGAATGGAACCGCACACTTCACATTTGGTTACTTGTGCGATTGCATCCTCGGAGGGCTATTGGCCAAAAGAAACCTTGCCGGAATGCTTTGCTTGCAAGTGCTCTTCTTGCCAATGTGGTGACCACATATGCCTCCATGTATCTCCGCCAACAGCTCCTGTCCATCTTCCCGGGGAATGCACTTCAATTTCACTCCGTTGAATCTTGTTCTGTACAGTATGTCGTCGACAAACTGGTACATACTTGATTGGCGGGCTACTCTCTCCGCTTCTTCTTGCTCTTCGGGAAGTTCTCCTGTCTGAAGGAAACGGACAATCTGCTGTGCCCATGCCGGAGCTTGCGGCTCGACAACAAGGACTAAAGGCACATATGTTGCTGCGGGAACATCCGCTTCTACGGCAAGAACCTGCGGCTCAGCCGGAGCTTGATGTTCCCCGGCAAGCTTGCCGGAGCAAAACTTGTCGGGGCGCTCGCTTCAACGGAACAAACCTTAGGGCTTGTCGGAGCAGACTGCTCCTCAGCACTCTTGGTGTTGATCTTGGGGACTTTCTTGGCGGCGGCTTCGGGGAGCTCTGCCGGAAAGTAGTCACCGGAAATCAACTTCCTTTTCTTGCTCTGTCCAGTTGATGGTTTTACAGATGGTTGAGTCAGCTTGAGCACAAAGATCCCTGGTTCCACAGGTAACTTAAGTGCGGCGCACTTTGACAGGCCATCTGCAATGTTGTTCTGAGCTCTCGGAACATGTTCCATCTGTAGGCCATCAAAGTGCTCTTCCAACTTTCTCACTTCATCAATGTAAGCTTCCATCAACGGGCTCTGATAATCTTTGTTCACCTGGCGGACGATAAGCTGTGAGTCACCCCTGACAATGAGCTTCTTGATCCCAAGGTCTGCCGTGATCCTGAGTCCGGCAAGCAAACCTTCATACTCTGCAGTATTGTTTGTTGCTTGCTCCTTGGGAAAGTGCATCTGGACCACGTACTTGAGATGCTCTCCGGTGGGTGCGACAAGTAACACGCCTGCACCGGCGCCTTGCAGCGAGAAGGCACCATCAAAGTACATGATCCATTCTTTGTTTACCTCCTTGACGGGGATGCTCGTTTCCGGAATTTCTTCATCAGGTGTTGGCGTCCATTCTGCTATGAATTCTGCCAATGCTCGGCTCTGGATAGTTTAAGTACTCTCAAACTTGAGGCCAAAGCTTGACAGTTCCAGTGCCCACTCGACAATCTTGCCTGTTGCTTCTGGATTCTGCAATATCCTCTTCAACGGAAAGCGAGTAACAACTATGATCTCATGTGCTTGAAAGTAATGGCGCAGCTTCCTCGAGGCCATGAGAAGGCCGAAGAGCAATTTCTGCACACCAGAGTACCTTGACCTAGCCCCGTGCAGAAGGGAACTGACAAAGTAAACAGGGCGCTGCACCATCTTCTTCTGTTTCTCTTCCTGTGTCTGCGCAGAACCACCCTTGTCGGGACCAGAGCTTGTCGGGGAAGCCCCCTGCTTGTCGCTGGACGCGCTTGCCGTGGTCGCTGGCTCATCATCCGCCTCCCTTTCCACTACTAACGCAACACTAACCACTTGATTGGTTGCCCCTAGATATAGCAGCAACTTCTCTTGCGGCTTAGGTGCGACAAGTATCGGAGTGGAGGACGGGTATCTCTTCAAGTCCCGCAGCGCAGCCTCCGCTTCCGGAGTCCATTTCATTGGACCTGCCTTTTTCAATATTTTGAAAAATGGCAGGGCGCGCTCAGCAGACTTAGAGATAAACCTGCTGAGAGCAGCCATGCAGCCGGCAAGCCTTCGCACATCCTTGACGCGCTTCGGTGCTTCAATCTGCTCGATGGCCTTGATCTTGTCGGGGTTGGCTTCAATTCCCCGCTGAGACACGAAGAACCCGAGAAGCTTGCCGGAGGGGACTCCAAACACACACTTCTCGGGGTTCAACTTGAGATTGATCTTGCGCAGATTTGCAAAGGTCTCGTTCAAATCTTGGATCAGAGTTGCTCTGTCTTTGCTCTTGACCACTATGTCATCCATGTAAGCTTCTACATTTCAGTGCAATTGTGGCTCAAAAGCTTCGTGAACTACCCTTGCAAATGTTGAACCAGCATTCTTTAGTCTGAAAGGCATTCATACAAAACAGTATGTGCCACATGGAGTGATGAATGCGGTTTTCTCCTCATCCTCTTCTGCCATGAAGATCTGATGATATCCTGAATATGCATCAAGAAATGAAAGCAAATCACATCCTGCCGTGGAGTCGACAATCTGATCAATGCGCGGCAAGGGAAATGGATCTTTGGGACAAGCTTTATTAACATCAGTGAAGTCAATACAAAGCCTCCATTTTCCGTTCGCCTTGCGCATGACTACAGGATTGGCCAGCCACATAGGATGAAGCACTCCTCTGACAAGGCCTGCTGCTTCCAACTTCTTGATCTCTTCTGCGATAAATTCTTGGCGCTCCACTGCTTGCTTTCTGACTTTACGCTTGACGGGCGGCGTGAGGACGACGGCAAGGTGGTGCTCAATTACTTTCACAGGAACACGGGGATGTCGACGGTTGCCATGCAAACACGCCGACATTCGCCCAGCAGAGCAACGAGCGCTTTCCTATTTAGGGTCGAGCGTGGCAATCGATGGTGAAAGTACCACCGGTGCCGTCCTCCTTGGCGGACACCTTCTTGGTTTCGCGCGGAGCTGCCTTTGCCTTCTTACACTTGCCGGTGGAGCTCGATGGTGCGTCCTCGACGGTAGCGCAGCACCAAGAGGTGCGCTTGCGGAGTGGGCATCGAGCTCTTGCCGACTTGGTCTTCTTCTTCCCCGGAGCTTCAGCGGCAAGTGGCTTGCGCTCTGCTGCGCTGCCGCTTCCCAGAGATCTTGTCGGTGCGAGATAAGGGCATCCTTCTTGTCGCCAGGGATAGAAATGACACTTATCGGACCGGGCATCTTTAGTATGTTGTATGCATAGTGAGAGGCTGCCATGAACTTGGCGAGCGCTGGACGACCAAGTATTCCATTGTAGGGCAATGGAAAATCGGCAACGTCAAAAGTGACCCTCTCGATCCTGAAGTTTAGCTCGCTGCCGAATGTTACCAAAGAACGTGATCTTCCCTTCGCTTGCTCCTTCCCGGTTGATTCCTTGAATGTGCCGCCTCTTGAGCTCATTGTCGGGATCCGAGCTTCGAGTACCGCCGAGGAGATCAGATTCAAGCCGCCCCGCCGTCAACTAGCATCTTTGTAACCTTGAGGTTGCGGATGGTTGGTGAGACCAACATCGGCAAGCACCCAACCGCAGCTTATGCGATCGGGGTGATCCTCAACATCAAGATGATAGGCGTCTTGGACCATTTCGAGGCTTGCGGACTCAACCGGGGTTCTACTGCATTAACTTCCCGCACCCATCGCTTGAGCTGGCGGTGCGAAGTATGTAGAGAAGCACCGCTGTCAACGCACAGAACCTCTGTGGCTTTCTGAAACTCCTGCTCGTCGGCCTCATCTTCATCCATCTCTTCATCGTCGTCTTCATCTTCGTCCTTGTCGCGGCCGTGGGGAGGTCTGTCTCCTTGCCGCTGCTTGGCCTTGCCGCGGCGTCCTCCTCGGCCGGGACGCTTCTTGCCGAACCCGCCAGTACCTTCCTGGGCCTTCTCCTTGTCGCGTCGCTCGTACTCAGCTTTCTGCTGCTCAACAAGCTGCTCAACTTTCTTGCAACTTTGGAGATCATGGCCCTTGGTACGGTGGATCTTGCAGTA
The DNA here is from genome assembly GCA_021437245.1 of Aegilops speltoides. Classification (NCBI taxonomy): domain Eukaryota; kingdom Viridiplantae; phylum Streptophyta; class Magnoliopsida; order Poales; family Poaceae; genus Aegilops; species Aegilops speltoides. Next base: position 338,358,992 of record CM038144.1, read on the forward strand.
TTGCTTGTCGGAGCCGCCCTGCTTGTCGCGGCCGCCACAGGTTCTGTTTCCTTGGTGCCACCTCCGTTGCCGGACTGCTCGACAGCTACCACATCTTTGCCTTTCCTTCTTCTGTTGTTCCGCCGCCGGTTTTTCTTTGCCGGGGCAGCATCATCACTGTCAGATCCTCCTGCTCATCTCCTCCCGCATCCTACGGTTACGCACGTTCTGATGGAACGCGCTGATGACCGCGGCAGGGTGGACATCTGAGATGTTACGCGCACTTGGCTGAATCTCTGAATGTACTTGCGCAGGGCTCTCCTTCCTTCCGGGGCAGCAGATGAAGATCGCTCTCTTGGCCATGGGGCTTGTGGTCACTGTGAAGGCGTCGACAAACCGTGGGCACGATCCGCCCATGAGGAGATGGAGTTGTCCGCAAGTGCATGAGCCAGATCTCGACGTTGGGCTTGAGCACCAAGTGGGAAGTAGTTGGCAAGGATCTTCTCGTCGCGCCCCCCGGCAGCTTGCACCGCGATGGTGTAGATGCCGAGGAACTCCGACGGATGCAACCTGCCATCATACTTCTCTCGTACATCCGCTTGAAGTTCTTGGTATTGGGCCACCGGACTTGCCGCAGCTCACGAGTGAATGCAGGCAACCTATCACAGACTGACAAGTCGCCTGGTTCCCCTGGCGCATGCATGTCGACAGTGGGCCCAGCGCGCCGGCTGGTCTGATTTATGCCGCGCTTCTCTTCGATGCTCGATGCGAGTACGAGCGTCCTCTTGCTGTCGTTCTTGAAGAACTTGGCGCTGATCGCGACGAGCTCGTGGATCTGATGATGCTGTGGAGTCAGTGTCGAGGTTGACCCGGCGAGTCAGCGATCTTGGCCTTCGGGGTGGGGAGTGCATAGTGGTTGCACCCCCGCCGGTCTTGTCGCCATCGGCTCACGTCCGGCAGTCTTGCCGCGGCTGCGACGCATTCGGCTGCCGTGGAGTGTCGCCGTTGGCGAAGCCGATGAGACTCTGAATGGTGGCCCTCCAACCGTCGATCTTGTCCGTCGTTGGAGGGTAATCCAGGAGCAGTTGGGCTCGAGCCAACGCTTCTTCTGGGGTCTTCAGTGGCGGTGGCAAACGGTGCGAGGAGCGGGATATGCTAGGACTTCTAACTATGTTAGAAGGAGCAGGATCCCGTCCGGGCGACCGTGTCTCGCTTCGTGCCAAGAGGTTGGCGTGCATGCTGGTCTTGAGCATCTCGAGATCCGCCACCGATTTTGGTCCAACGAGCGATGGTACCGCGAGTACCATGACGCTGTTGGCCCCGCACCTCTGAGACGGCGCGCGTGTCACGGACGCCGAGGTTTGCGCTGCCTTGTCCTTGACCTGGCGGCAGCGTGAGCTCCTCGTCGGGCGCCTTCCTCCGCGGCGTTTACCCCGCCCGCTTGCTCCGGTGGTGGTGGGATCGACGTGGGCGGGCTGCCACCTCCGAAGCCTTCTTCTTCGGTAGCATGTCGATGAAGATGATGAAACAGACGAAGATCTGGCTCGCGTGAACGCCGGATTGGGTTCACACAACCTCGACACCCCCTACCTGGCGCGCCAAAGATGTCGTGGGGAACGAACACCTATGGGGCAGGGCCCCTTTTGGTCCGGCAGGGAGCGGAGGCCGCACGAAGAGCGGATCGAGGCGAGGCACGCGAGCGATTTTACCCAGCTTCGGAGCTCTCCGGAGAGATAAAACTCCTACTGCTGCCTTGTGGTTTGTATTATGTTCTTGCTCGAGAGCGTGGGTGTGTCCTGGTTTCGAATGAGTCGAACCCCCTCTACGTTGCGCATGGGCCTCCTTTTATAGGCTCAAGGGGTCACCGACAGGTGGCAAGGCATGCAGGGGTAAAAGTGTAAAAGGTGTGGTTGGTACAACTGCTTCTACAGTGCCCCCTACCTAACTCCGACGGCAGGGGACAAGAGCATTTAATGCCCGTCTGAGTCGCTTAAACAGTGCACAAAAGTGACCGTTAGGGGCGCCACCGCTTGCCACGATGGCCATCTCGTCATCTCCGTTCGCCACCTCGCACCGCTTGGCTGCATAGCCTCTCGCCACGTGCGCCTGGAACGATCCTGTGGTGACACGTCGTCGGATGTGCTGGAGCATGGGCACAGAGTGGTGGCTTCGCCGCGGCAAGCGCCTTGCCGCGGTCGTTGTCTTGTCGCGCTCGGAAGCTTGTCGCTTGCCGGGCCTTGCCGGGACGCGCGGCGTGTCGCGGCAAGTTCCTTGAAATGCCTTGGTTGGCCTTCCCGGCAAGCTCCTCTTGCCGGGGCTTTGTCCTTCCCGGCAAGCTCCTCTTGCCGGGGCCTTGTTTTCTCAGTTAAAACACTTTGTTCTTGAATGGCTCCAAAAGGAACCACGGAGGACCTTGGCGGGCACCCGCAAGCCTTGCCATGACGCCAAGCATCGCCTGCACAAGTTCGGGATACTAAGGTACCCTATTTTAGTACACCGACAAAGATGATCCTTTATCCTAACAGAAAAGGAGGTTTCTCAACATAAGTAGTAGGAACAATAGGATCACTATAGGTGATAGTCTTTTCTTCGATTGTAATAGGTGCAACTACTTTCACTTCAACATGAGGATTATATTTAAACCACTTCTCTTTAGGAGATCAACATGAGTAGCAAAAGATTCACGTAAAGAAGCTACTATCTCGAGTCAAGTCCATACTTAGCGCTAAATCCACTAAAAGCATCGGTATCCATAAAAGATTTAACATAATCGAACTTAGGTGTCATACCGACTCCTTACCATCGTCGAACCCCAATCTTCAGAGTTGCGCTTAATTCTTTCCAATAAATCCCATTTGAAATCAATAGTCTTCAAAGATATAAGAACCAAAGACAGAAGTATCGAGCAGGTTGCGATTATCAAGAGAAAGCCGAGCATAAAAGTTCTGAATATTCATTTCCCGAGAGAGCTCATGATTTTGGCATGAATATAACATTGACTTAAGCCTCCCCCAAGCTTGAGCGATGCTTTCTCCTTCGCGAGGCCAGAAATTATATATGTAATTACGATCACGATGAACAAGATGCATAGGATAGAACTTTTGGTGAAATTCCAACTTGAATCGCTTATAATTCCAAGATCGCGTATCATCACATAGCCTATACCATGTCAATGCATCTCCCTTCAAAGATAAAGGGAAGACCTTCCTTTTGACAACATCATCGGGAATACCTGCAAGCTTAAATAATCCACAAACTTCATCCACAAAGATAAGGTGTAAATCGGGATGCAATGTTCCATCTCCTGCAAATGGATTAGCTAGCAGTTTCTCTATCATACCCGAAGGAATTTCAAAGTAAATATTTTCATAAAGTTCAGTAGGTTGAGGAGCAACTCTTTGCTCTTCTGGTTGGGGTGAAGATACCCCAAACAATCCCCTCAAAGGATTAGTTTCCATAGTGACAAGTAACAGAAAATTTCAGCACACTATATAAATGTTTCCTTACCAAGTTCCGCTCACCAAAAGCGCTACACTCCCCGACAACGGCGCCAGAAAAGAGTCTTGATGACCCACAAGTGTAGGGGATCAATCATAGTCCTTTCGATAAGTAAGAGTGTCGAACCCAACGAGGAGCAGAAGGAAATGATAAGCGGTTTTCAGTAAGGTTTTCTCTGTAAGCACTGAAATTGTAGGTTATAGATAGTTTTGTGATAAGATAAATGGTAACGAGTAACAAGTAAATAAAGTAAATAAAGTGCAGCAAGGTGGCCCAATCCTTTATGTAGCAAAGGATAAGCCTGGAAAATTTCTAATAATGAGAAAGGAGCTCCCAAGGACACATGGGAATTATCGTCAAGCTAGTTTTCATCACGTTCATATGATTCGCGTTCGGTACTTTGATAATTTGGTATGTGGGTGGACCAGTGCTTGGGTACTGCCCTAACTTGGACAAGTATCCCACTTATGATTAACCCCTATTGCAAGCATCCGCAACTACAAAAGAAGTATTAAGGTAAACCTAACCACATCATTAAACATAAGGATCCAAATCAGCCCCTAACGAAGCAACGCATAAACTAGGGTTTAAGCTTCTGTCACTCTAGAAACCCATCATCTACTTATTACTTCCCCATGCCTTCCTCTAGGTCCAAATAATGGTGAAGTGTCATGTAGTCAACGTTCACATAACACCACTAGAGGAAAAGACAACACACATCTCATCAAAATATCAAACAAATACCAAATTCACATTACTACTAATAGCAAGACTTCACCCATGTCCTCAGGAACAAACGTAACTACTCACAAAGCATATTCATGTTCATAATCAGAGGATTAATAATATGCATAAAGGATCTGAACATATGATCTTCCACCAAGTAAACCAATTAGTATCAACTACAAGGAGTAATCAACACTACTAGCAACCCACAGTTACCAATTTGTGGTTTTGATACAAGATTGGATACAAGATATGAACTAGGGTTTTGAGAAGAGATGGTGCTGGTGAAGATGTTGATGGAGATTGACCCCCTCTCGATGAGATGATCATTGGTGATGATGTTGGTGATGATTTCCCCCTCCCGGAGGAAAGTGTCCCCAGTAGAACAGCTCCGCCGGAGCCCTAGATTGATTCCGCCAAGGTTCCGCCTCGTGGCGGTGGAGTTTTGTCCCATAAGCTTGCCCATGATTTTTTCCAGGGTAAAAGCACTGATATAGCAGAAGATGGACACCGGAGGCCCACGAGGGGGCCCAGGAGATAAGGGGCGCGCCCTGTAGGGGGGATGCCCTCCTGTCTCCTGGACAGGGTGTGGGCCCCCTGGTGTATTTCTTTCGCTCAATAATTCTTATAAATTCCAAAAAGATGTTTCGTGGAGTTTCAAGACTTTTGGAGCTGTGCAGAATAGGTTTCCAATGTTTGCTCCTTTTCCAGCCAGAATTCCAGCTGCCGGCATTCCCCCTCTTCATGGTAAACTTGTAAAATAAGGGAGAATAGCCATAAGTATTGAGATATAATGTGTAATAACATCCCATAATGCAATAAATATTGATATAAAAGCATGATGCAAAATGGACGTATCAATGGTCGATATAGGTTTTTGTAATATGAAATTATAAAAACAGCAAGGTAGCAAGCGATAAAAGTGAGCGTAAATGGTATTGCAATGGTAGGAAACAAGGCCTAGGGTTCATATTTTCACTAGTGCAAGTTCTCTCAACAAGGATAACATAACTAGATCATATAACAATCCCTCAACGTGCAACAAAGAGTCACTCCAAAGTCATTAATACGGAGAACAAACAAAGAGATCTCATCTTGGAGCCTTCTGTATCCGCGAGATCTCATCTTGGAGCCTTCGCTGGCACTCTGCCAGAGGGGGAATCGACCACGGAGGGCTTCTACATCAACACCATAGCCCCTCCAATGAGTTGTGAGTAGTTTACCAAAGACCTACGGGTCCATAGTTATTAGCTAGATGGCTTCTTCTCTCTTTTTGGATCTCAATACAATGTTCTCCCCCTCTCTTGTGGAGATCTATTCGATGTAAACTCTTTTTGCGACGTGTTTGTCGAGATCCGATGAATTGTGGGTTTATGATCAAGTTTATCTATGAATAATATTTGAATCTTCTCTGAATTCTTTTATGTATGATTGAGTTATCTTTGCAAGTCTCTTCAATTATCGTTTGGTTTGGCCTACTAGATTGATCTTTCTTGCCATGGGAGAAGTGCTTAGCTTAGGGTTCAATCTTGCGGTGTCCTTTCCCAAAGGATGTTAGGGCAGCAAGGCAGGTATTGTATTGTTGCCATCGAGGATAAAAAGATGGGGTTTATATCATATTGCTTGAGTTTATCCCTCTACATCATGTCATCTTGCTTAAGGCGTTACTTTGTTCTTATGAACTTAATACTCTAGATGCAGGCAGGAGTCGGTCAATGTGTGGAGTAATAGTAGTAGATGCAGGCAGGAGTCGGTCTACTTGTCACGGACGTGATGCCTATATACATGATCATGCCTAGATAATCTCATAGTTATTCGCTTTTCTATCAATTGCTCGACAGTAATTTGTTCACCCACCGTAATACTTATGCTATCTTGAGAGAAGCCTCTAGTGAAACCTATGGCCCCCGGGTCTATCTCTTATCATATTTGCTTCCAATCTACTTTTATTTGCATCTTTAATTTTTGCATCTATATTATAAAATACCAAAAATATATTTATCTTATCATATTATCTCTATCAGATCTCACTTTCGCAAGTGGCCGTGAAGGGATTGACAACCCTTTATTGCGTTGGTTGCGAGTTCTTTGTTTGTTTGTGTAGGTGCGTGGGACTTTTGAGGAGCCTCCTACTGGATTGATACTTTGGTTCTCAAAAATTGAGGGAAATACTTATGCTACTATTGCTGCATCACCCTTTCCTCTTTAAGGAAAACCAACGCAAGCTCAAGACGTAGCAAGAAGGATTTTTGGCGCCGTTGCCGGGGAGGTCTTCGCTCAAGTCAAGACATACCAAGTACCCATCACAAACCCATCTCCCTCGCGTTTACATTATTTGCCATTTGCCTCTCGTTTTCCTCTCCCCCACTTCAACTTTGCCGTTTTATTTGCCCTCTCTTTCCCAATCTCCTCCTCTCGCTTTCGCTTGCCTTTTTCCGTTTGCTTGTGTGTTGGATTACTTGTTGCCATGGCGTAAGATAATACCAAATTGTGTGATTTCTCGAATACCAATAATAATGATTTCCTTAGATCTCCGATTGCTCCTCTTAATGATGTTGAGTCTTGTGAAATCAATACTGCTTTGCTGAATCTTGTTATGAAAGATCAGTTCGTCGGCCTTCCTAGTGAACATGCCGCTACTCATCTAAACAACTTTGTTGATTTGTGTGATATGCAAAAGAAGAAAGATACGGATAACGATATTGTCAAATTGAAGTTATTTCCGTTTTCACTTAGAGATCGTGCTAAAGTTTAGTTTTCGTCTTTGCCTAAAAATAGTATTGATTCTTGGAACAAGTGCAAAGATGCTTTTATCTCGAAGTATTTTCCTCCCGCTAAGATTATCACTCTTAGGAACGATATTATGAATTTTGAACAACTTGATCATGAGCATGTTGCCCAATCTTGGGAAAGAATGAAATTGATGCTTCGCAATTGCCCTACTCATGGTTTGAATTTATGGATGATCATACAAAAAATTTATGCCGGTTTGAACTTTGCTTCTAGAAATCTCTTAGATTCGGCCGGGGGAGGCACGTTTATGGAAATCACGTTAGGAGATGCTACAAAACTTCTTGATAATATTATGGCTACTTATTCTCAATGGCACACAGAAAGATCTTCTAGTAAAAAAGTGCATGCTATAGAAGAAATCAATGTTTTGAGTGAAAAGATGGATGAACTTATGAAATTGTTTGCTACTAAAAATACTCCTCTTGATCCCAATGATATGCCTTTGTCTACTTTGATTGAGAATAATAATGAATCTATGGATGTGAATTTTGTTGGTAGGAATACATTTGGAAACAATGCTTATAGAGGAAACTTTAATGCTAGACTGTTCCCTAGTAATTCCTCTAATAATTATGGAAATTCCTACAATAATTCTTATGGTAATTTTAATAAGATGCCCTCTGATTTTGAGAATAGTGTGAAAGAATTTATGATTTCTCCAAAGAATTTTAGTGCTTTGCTTGAAGAAAAATTGCTCAAAGTTTATGATTTGGCTAGGAACGTTAATAGACTTTCGCTTGATGTTGATTCTCTTAAACTTAGATCTTCTCCTCGTAAGCATGATATCAATGAGTCTCTCAAAGCCATGAGAATTTCCATTGATGAGTGCAAGGAAAGAACTGCTAGATTGCGTGCTAAGAAAGATTGCTTTGTAAAGGCGTGTTCTTCTAGTTTCCATGAAAATAATGATGAAGATCTTAAAGTTATTGATGCATCTCCTATTAGATCTATGTTTTGCAATATGAATCTTGATAATTATGGGACTGGTGATGAGTCAACTTTACCTAGAAGGCGTCCCAAGAATTCGGAGTTTTTAGATCTTGATGCTAAATTTGGTAAAAGTGGGAATGGAGAGGTCACAACTTTAAATAGCATTGAACCCACTATCTCGGATTTCAATGAATTTGATTATGATAATTGTTCTTTAGAAGGTTGTATTTCCTTGTTGCAATCCGTTGTTAATTCTCCTCATGCTTATAGTCAAAATAAAGCTTTTACCAAACATATCGTTGATGCCTTGATGCAATCTTATGATGAAAAACTTAATTTGTAAGTTTCTATACCTAGAAAACTTAATGATGAGTGGGAACCTACTATAAAGATTAGAATTAAAGATCGTGAGTGTTTTTCTTTGTGTGATTTGGGTGCTAGTGTTTCCACGATTCCGAAAACTTTATGTGATATTCTAGGTTTCCATGATCTTGATGATTGCTCTTTAAATTTGCACCTTCTGGATTCCACCATTAAAAAGCCAATGGGAAGGATCAATGATGTTCTCATTATTGCAAATAGAAATTTGGTGCCCGTAGAATTTATCGTTCTTGATATAGATTGCAATCTTTCTTGCCCTATTATTCTTGGTAGACCTTTCCTTAGAACAATTAGTGCGATTATTGATATGAAGGAAGGGAATATTAGATTCCAATTTCCATTAAAGAAATGCATGGAGCACTTTCCAAGAAAGAAAGTCAAATTACCTTATGAATCTACCATGCGGGCTACTTATGAATTTAGTGCCAAATATGGCACTCGTTAGATCTATCTTCGCTTTTATGCCTAGCTAGGGACGTTAAACGATAGCGCTAGTTGGGAGGCAACCCAACTTTCTTTGTGTTTTTTGTTTTTATTCCTGTTTAGTAATAAATCTTGCATCTACCTTCTGTTTAGATGTGTTTTTATCTTTTAACTAGCAAAAGAGCCCGTGCGTTGCAACGGGAGAGAAAACATAACACACACTCTTAACTCAACAACCATCACTCAAGACCACAATATGTCCATCTTCTTTATTTTTGCGAGACATCATATTTGTGTTGCCGCTTATCCTCCTTCTCACCCTCGCCGGCGATGGCCTCGGTGTTCACACAAAACAACAAAAAATGTGTGTTGAATATGGTTAATCCTAAGGCGTCTCTCTCTCCATCTCCCTCTCTCCTCCCTCTCCCCCCCTCTCTCTCTCTCGCTTTCTCTCACTCTCGCGATGAGGAATCTGTTGTTTTCCCTTGCGACATTTTTCAGAGGTATGCACGTGTAGTTATCAATATTTTCTTTTCCGTATATGGTTATAGTGGAGTGTTTATTTGCAATCTGGATTGCCGCCAGTATGAAAAAACGGATCTTGCGCTATAAATTATAAGTTTGCTTGCATAACAATATTTTAAAAATATTTAACAGGTAAAATTAACATCATATTTAGATTCCACACATTTTTCTAATAAAATTTCATATATAATATGTTAAAATCGAAGTTGCGGTTTAAAAGATACAGATAATTTAGAAAATCATTTGGTTTGACTCAAATATATTCCAAAATAATATTTAAAGATACTTAAAAGGTAAAAATCATCTCATATTCATATTCTACATATTTTTCTAATCAAATTTCATATATAACATGTTCAAATCGGAGTTACGGTTTAAAAGATATGGATGATTTTAAAAAGCATTTGTTTGACTTAAATATGATCCGCGGATGAATTACTGAAAACATCAGGGGGGTTTTAGAAAAATGTAAAATAACGGTTCGGGTGTGACTTAAATCCGGACGGCGGGTTGATTTCAAGAAAAGACAGGGACTTTTGTGTAAAATACGAAAATAACGATTCGTTTTAACTTAAAACAAGACTGTGGGTTGAATTCTCTGAAATAGAGGGACTTTTATGAAAAATAGCATGACGGATGAAAGAAACCCAATTTTCTTTATTATTAGGTAAAGAGTAGTGTTTGTGCCAAGTAGAACCTATAGGATAACCTATGATGATAGTTGATTTGATTCTGCTGAAAAACAGAAACTTTGCGTGCATGAATTTAATTTTGTTAAATCACATAAACGTGCTTTTGTGTTGATTCTTATTGCTTCTGATCAATAGACAAATTTTCCACGACTTCATATTTTGGTAGGATTTTTAGAGTTCCATAAGTTTGCGTTAGCTACAGATTGCTACAGATTGTTCTGTTTTTGACAGATTCTGTTTTTCGTGTGTTGTTTGCTTATTTCAATGCATCTATGGCTAGTAAATTGTTTATAAACCATAGATAAGTTGGATTACAGTAGGTTTAACACCAAAAGAAATAAAGAATGAGTTAATTACAGTACCTTATGTGGTGGTTTTGTTTTCTTTCACTAACGGAGCTTATAAGATTTCCTGTTGAGTTTTGTGTTGTGAAGTTTTCACGTTTTGGGTAAAGCTTTTATGGACTATGGAATAAGGAGTGGCAAGAGCCTAAGCTTGGGGATGCCCAAGGCACCCCAAGATATCCAAGGATAGCCAAAAGCCTAAGCTTGGGGATGCCCCGGGAAGGCATCCCCTCTTTCGTCTTCGTTCATTGGTAACTTTACGTGGAGCTATATTTTTATTCGCCACATGATATGTGCTTTGCTTGGAGCATCGTGTATTATATTAGTCTTTGCTTTTTAGTATACCACAATCATCCTTGCTGTACACACCTTTTGGGAGAAGCTTATTTTATTAGAATTTGCTAGAATACTCTATGTGCTTCACTTATATCTTTTGATCTTGATAGTTTTTGCTCTAGTGCTTCACTTATATCTTTTAGAGCATGGCGGTGGCTTATTTTTGTAGAAATTGCTAGTCTCTCATGCTTCACTTATATCTTTTTGAGAGTCTTTTAGAACAGCATGATATTTGCTATGGTTATAAAATTGGTCCTAGAATGGTAGGCATTCAAGTTGGGTATAATAAAAACTATCATAGGAAGTGAATTGGATGTTATGATCAATTTGATACTTGATAATTGTTTTGAGATATGAAGGTAGTGATATTAAAGTCATGCTAGTTGGGTGATTATGAATTTAAAGAATGCTTGTGTTGAAGTTAGCAAGTCCCGTAGCATGCACGTATGGTTAAAGTTGTGTAACAAATTTGAAACATGAAGTGTACCTGGCTTGTGCATCCTTATGAGTGGCGGTCGGGGACGAGCAATGGTCTTTTCCTACCAATCTATCCCCCTAGGAGCATGCGCGTAGTGCTTGATTTTTGATGACTTCTAAATCTTTGCAATAAGTATATGAGTTCTTTTGACTAATGTTGAGTCCATGGATTATACGCACTTTTACCTTTCCGCCATCGCAAACTTCGCCGGTGCATCCAAACCCCGTGATACGATACACTCCATCACACATAAACCTCCTTATATCTTCCCCAAAACAGCCACCATACCTACCTATTATGGCATTTCCATAGCCATTCCGAGATATATTGCCATGCAACTTTCCACCATTCCGTTCGTCATCATCATGACATACTTTACTTTTGTCATATTGCCATCGCATGATCATGTAGTTGACATCGTATTTGTGGCAAAGCCACCATGCATTATTTTTCATACATGTCACTCTTGATTCATTGCACCATCCCTGTACACCGCCGGAGGCATTCATATAGAGTCATATCTTGTTCTAGTTTCGAGTTGTAATTCATACGTTGTAATCAATGAAAGTGTGATGATCATCATTATTAGAGCATTGCCCAAAAAGAATAAAAAAGAATAAAAAGAAAAAGAAAAAAAAAGAAAAAAAGAAAAAATAAAAAGGGCAATGTTACTATCTCTTTTTCCACACTTGTGCTTCAAAGTAGCACCTTGTTCTTCATGTAGTGAGTCTCATATATTGTGCTTCAAAGTAGCACCATGTTTTTCATATAGTGAGTCTCATAAGTTGTCCTTTTCATGCTAGTGGGAATTTTTTATTTTAGAACTTGGCTTGTATATTCCTACAATGGGCTTCCTCAAATGCCCTAGGTCTTCGTGAGCAAGCGAGTTGGATGCACACGCACTAGTTTTCTTTTGTTGAGCATTCATTCATAGCTCTAGTGTATCTGTTGCATGGCAATCCCTACTCCTCATGTTGACATCAACTGATGGGCATCTCCATAGCCCGTTGATTATCCTCGTTAATGTGAGACTTTCTCCTTTTTTGTCCTCTCCACACAATCCCCATCATCATATTATATTCCACCCATAGTGCTATATCCATGGCCCACACTCATGTATTGCGTGAAGGTTGAAAAAGTTTGAGATTATTTAAGTATTAAACCATTGCTTGGCTTGTCATCGGGGGTATAGAAGTTGGGAACATCTTTGTGTGACGAAAATGAAGCATAGCCTAACTATATGATTTTGTAGGGATGAATTTTCTTTTGCCATGTTATTTTGAGAAGACATGATTACTTTGATTAGTATGCTTGAAGTGTTACTATTTCTTTTATCATTATGAACTTTTATTTTGAATCATTTGGATCTGAACATTCATGCCACAATAAAGAAAATTACATTAAGAATTATGCTAGGTAGCATTCCACATCAAAAATTCTCTTTTTATCATTTACCTACTCGAGGACGAGCAGGAATTAAGCTTGGGGAAGCTTGATACGTCTCCAACGTATCTATAATTTTTGATTGTTCCATGCTATTATATTACCCTTTTTGGATGTTTATGAGCTTTATTTTACACATTTATATCATTTTTTGGGACTAACCTACTAACCGGAGGCCCAGCCCATATTGCTGTTTTTTTGCCTATTTAAGTATTTCGAAGAAAAGGAATATCAAATGGAGTCCAAACGGAATGAAACCTTCGGGAGCGTGATTTTTGGAACGAACATGATCCAGAGGACTTGGAGTGCAAGTCAAGAAGCAGCTGAGGCCTCCACGAGATAGGAGGGCGCCCCCCCCTATAGGGCGCACCCCCTGTCTCATGGGCCCCTCGGGCGGCCACCGACGTACTTCTTCCTCCTATATAAGCCTATGTACCCCGAAAACATCCAGAGAGCCAACGAAACACAATTTCCACTGCCGTAACCTTCTGTATCCGCGAGATCTCATCTTGGAGCCTTCGCCGGCACTCTGCCGGAGGGGGAATCGACCATGGAGGGCTTCTACATCAACACCATAGCCCCTCCAATGAGTTGTGAGTAGTTTACCACAGACCTACGGGTCCATAGTTATTAGCTAGATGACTTCTTCTCTATTTTTGGATCTCAATACAATGTTCTCCCCCTGTCTTATGGAGATCTATTCGATGTAAACTCTTTTTGCGGTGTGTTTGTCGAGATCCGATGAATTGTGGGTTTATGATCAAGTTTATCTATGAATAATATTTGAATCTTCTCGGAATTCTTGTATGTATGATTGAGTTATCTTTGCAAGTCTATTCGAATTATCAGTTTGGTTTGGCCTACTAGATTGATCTTTCTTGCCATGGGAGAAGTGCTTAGCTTTGGGTTCAATCTTGCGGTGTCCTTTCCCAGTGATGGCAGGGGCAGCAAGGCACATATTGTATTGTTTCCATTGAGGATAAAAAGATGGGTTTTATATCATATTGCTTGAGTTTATCCCTCTACATCATGTCATCTTGCTTAAGGCGTTACTCTGGTCTTATGAACTCAATCCTCTAGATGCAGGCAGGAGTCGGTCGATGTGTGGAGTAATAGTAGTACATGCAGGCAGGAGTCGGTCTACTTGTCACGGACGTGATGCCTATATACATGATCATGCCTAGATAATCTCATAAGTATTCGTTTTTCTATCAATTGCTCAACAGTAATTTGTTCACCCACCGTAATACTTATGCTATCTTGAGAGAAGCCTCTAGTGAAACCTATGGCCCCCGGGTCTATCTCTTATCATATTTGCTTCCAATCTACTTTTATTTGCATCTTTAATTTTTGCATATATATTATAAAATACCAAAAATATATTTATCTTATCATATTATCTCTATCATATCTCACTTTCACAAGTGGCCGTGAGGGGATTGACAACCCCTTTATTGCGTTGGTTGCGAGTTCTTTGTTTGTTTGTGTAGGTGCGTGAGACTTTTGAGGAGCCTCCTATTGGATTGATACCTTGGTTCTCAAAAACTGAGGGAAATACTTACACTACTATTGCTGCATCACACTTTCCTCTTCAAGGAAAACCAACGCAAGCTCAAGACGTAGCACCGCCGTTGATGGTTTCCCCCTCCGGCAGGGTGCCAGAGCGGGCTCCCAAGAGGTTTTTGGTGGCTACAGAGGCTTGCGGCGGCGGAACTCCTGACCTAGGTTATTTTCTGAGGGTTTCTGTATTTATAGGAGGGTTTGGCGTCGAGAACAAGTCAGGAGGACCCACGGGGTGTCCATGAGGCACAAGGGCGCGCCCTAGGGGGGCTCCCTCCACCCTCGTGGGCCCCACAAGACTCCTCTCCGATAAATTTTTGTTCCAGTATTTTTTATATTTTACAGAAAAAATCTTCGTTGATTTCCAGCGCATTCCGAGAACTTTTATTTGTGCACAAAAAACACCACCACGGTAGTTCTGCTGAAAACAGCATCAGTTCGGGCTAGTTCTAACCAAGTCATACCAAAAGCATGTAGAAATATTATAAACATGGCATGAATACATCAAAAATTATAGATACGTTGGAGACGTATCAAGCATCCCCAAGCTTAATTCCTGCTCGTCCTCGAGTAGGTAAATGATAAAAACAGAATTTTTGATGTGGAATGCTACCTAACATATTTATCAATGTAATCTCTCTTTATTGTGGCAAGAATATTCAGATCCATAAGATTCAAAACAAAATTTTAATATTGACTTCTCAAAATAACATGTCCAAAGAAAGCTATCCCTACAAAATCATATATTCTGGCTATGCTCTATCTTCATCACACAAAGTATTTAATCATGCACAACCCCGGTTTCAGCCAAGCAATTGTTTCATGCTTTAATATTTTCAAACTTTTTCAATCTTCACGCAATACATGAGCGTGAGCCATGGACATAGCACTATAGGTGGAATAGAATGGTGGTTGTGGAGAAGATAAAAAAGGAGGAAGATAGTCTCACATCAACTAGGCGTATCAACGGGCTATGGAGATGCCCATCAATAGATATCAATGTGAGTGAGTAGGGATTGCCATGCAACGGATGCACTAGAGCTATAAGTTTATGAAAGCTCAACAAAAGAAACTAAGTGGGTGTGCATCCAACTTGCTTGCTCACGAAGACCTAGGGCACTTTTGAGGAAGCCCATCATTGGAATATACAAGCCAAGTTCTATAATGAAAAATTCCCACTAGTATATGAAAGTGACAACATAGGAGACTCTCTATCATGAAGATTATGGTGCGACTTTGAAGCACAAGTGCGGTAAAAGGATAGTAGCATTGCCCCTTCTCTCTTTTTCTCTCATTTTTTTGGGCCTTCTCTTTTTTTGGCCTCTTTTTTCTCTGTTTTTTTTATTTTTTGTCCGAAGTCTCATCCCGACTTGTGGGGGAATCATAGTCTCCATCATCCTTTTCTCACTGGGACAATGCTCTAATAATGAAGACCGTCACACTTTTATTTACTTACAACTGAAGAATTACAACTCGATACTTAGAACAAAATATGACTCTATGTGAATGCCTCCGGCGGTGTACCAGGATGTGCAATGATTCAAGAGTGAAATGTATGAAAGAATTATGAATGGTGGCTTTGCCACAAATACGATGTCAACTACATGATCATGCAAAGCAATATGACAATGATGGAGCGTGTCATAATAAACGGAACAATGGAAAGTTGCATGGCAATATATCTCGGAGTGGCTATGGAAATGCCATAATAGGTAGGTATGGCGGTTGTTTTGAGGAAGGTATATGGTGGGTGTATGATACCGACGAAAGTTGCACGGTACTAGAGAGGCTAGCAATGGTGGAAGGGTGAGAGTGTGTATAATCCATGGACTCAACATTAGTCATAAAGAACTCACATACTTATTCTATAAGTCATCAAAACAAAGTACTACGCACATGCTCCTAGGGGAAAGGTTGGTAGGAGTTAACCATCGCGTGATCTCGACCTCCACTCATAAGGAAGACAATCAATAAATAAAGCATGCTCCAACTTCATCACATAACGGTTCACCATACGTGCATGCTACGGGAATCACAAACTTTAACACAAGTATCTCTCAAAGTCACAACTACTCCACTAGCATGACTCTAATATCACCATCTTCATATCTCAAAACAATCATAAGGAATCAAACTTCTCATAGTATTCAATGCACTTTATATGAAAGTTTTTATTATATCCCTCTTGGATGCCTATCATATTAGGACTAAACTTATAACCAAAGAAAATTACCATGCTGTTCTAAAGACTCTCAAAATAATATAAGTGAAGCATGATAAGTTCATCTATTTCTTGAAAATAAAACCACCACTGTGCTCTAAAAGATATAAGTGAAGCACTAGAGCAAACGACAAACTACTCCAAAAGATATAAGCGAAGATCAATGAGTAGTCGAATAATTGTGTAACTATGTGAAGACTCTCTAACATTTAAGAATTTCAGATCTTAAGTACTTTATTCAAACAACAAGAAAATCCTAATAAAATAAAATGACGCTCCAAGCAAAACACATATCATGTGGTGAATAAAAATATAGCTCCAAGTAAAGTTACTGATGAACGAAGACGAAAGAGGGGATGCCCTCCGGGGCATCCCCAAGCTTAGGCTCTTGGTTGTCCTTGAATATTACCTTGGGGTGCCTTCGGCATCCCCAAGCTAGGCTCTTGCCACTCCTTATTCCATAGTCCATCAAATCTTTACCCAAAACTTGAAAACTTCACAACAGAAAACTCAACAGAAAACTCGTAAGCTCCGTTAGTGTAAGAAAATAAAACCACCACTTAGGTACTGTTGTTAACTCATTCTAAATTCATATTGGTGTTATATCTACTGTATTCCAACTTATCTATGGTTCATACCCTCCGATACTACTTATAGATTCATCAAAATAAGCAAACAACACATAGAAAACAGAATCTGTCCAAAACAGACCAGTCTATAGTAATCTGTAACTCTCGAATACTTCTGTAACTATAAAAATTCTGAAATAAATTGGTGGAAGTGAGGAACTTGTCTATTAATCTTCTGCAAAAAGAATCAACTTAAAATCACTCTTGTGAAAAAATGATAGCTAATCTTGTGAGCGCAAACAACCCTAGAGTTCATAATAAAATAACACCTTAAGACACACATCAACCAAAACCCTAATGTCATCTAGATACTCCAATGTCACCACAAGTATCCGCGGGTATGATTACACGATATGCATCACACAATCTTAGATTCATCTATTCAACCAACACAAAGAACTTCAAAGAGTGCCCCAAAGTTTCTATCGGAGAGTCAAGACGAAAACGTGTGCCAACCCCTATGCATAAGTTCACAGGGTCACTGAACCGGCAAGTTGATCATCAAAACATACATCAAGTAGATCACGTGATATCCCATTGTCACCACAGATAAGCACATGCAAGGCATACATCAAGTGTTATCAAATCCTTAAAGACTCAATCTGATAAGATAACTTCAAAGGGAAAACTCAATCCATTACAAGGAGATAGAGGGGGAGAAACATCATAAGATCCAACTATAATAGCAAAGCTCCTGGTACATCAAGATCATGCCAAATCAAGAACACGAGAGAGAGAGATCAAACACATAGCTACTGGTACATACCCTCAGCCCCGAGAGGTTTTTGGGTCCTCCACGAGGAGGTGCCCCCCCGGGGAGTCCGAATTGGACTAGCGGAGGGGGCACGACCCCTCTTTCCCTCTCCCTCTGTCGGTGGGAAACGACACCTATGGGATCACTGGAATCCCTACTACGGTTGCGGGGCGCGGGGATCGTGAGAAGAGCGGGACTAGTAGACAACAAAAAGGGGATTTACCCAGGTTCGGGCCGCAAAGATGCATAAAACCCTACGATCCTGATTTGGTGGATGTATTTAGTGTTCTTGAGAACTAGCTCTGGGTGCTGCTAGGTTTGAGAGAGCCGAATCCTTCTCCAGTGCGCCATGGGCCTTCTTTTATAGGCGAAAGGGTCTGCCACAGTGGCACACAGGTGGTGGAAAGTGCTACAGCGATATGAGCTTATCGCTGGTATTACAGGACAAAGCGCATTTAATGCAAGGCTTAGGTGTCCCTCCACTTTATCAGGGGCGGGAGCGAGGCCCGTCCCATCCGTCACCGCTCCTCCTCGCTTCGACACGCGCCCTAGCCAGTGGTGCAAGCGGCGCCATGTAGGCAGGCAAGCAGCTAAGGTGGCGCGGTGGTGGAGCCTCCACGAAGGGTTGCATGTTGCCACGCAGGTGCCTGCCAAGCTGGTTGGGTCGGCAGCTGCATGCGAACGGCGGCGGAGATTTGGCTGGCGTGGGCTGGCGGCAGCCTGGCCAAGACTTGGCGAGGGTCTTGCCGGTGGCCTTACAAGGGTCTTCAGCGCCATGATGTTACCTCTTGAGCACTACGTTGGATTTCCCCGAAGAGGAGAGGATGATGCAGTAAAGTAGCATAAGTATTTCCCTCAGCTTTTGAGAACCAAGGTATCAATCCAGTAGGAGACCACGCACAAGTCCCTCGTACCTACACAAAATGATAGCAACTCGCAACCAACGCTTAGGGGTTGTCAATCCCTTCACGATCACTTACGAGAGTGAGATCTGATACTGATAATATTTTTGGTATTTTTGATAGATAGATGCAAAGTAAAAAGTAAAAGCAAAGTAAAACCAAGGCAAGTAATTAAAGTGATATAGATTGATATGATGAGAATAGACCCAAGGGCCATAGGTTTCAATAGAGGCTTCTCTCAAGAGCATAAGTATTCTACGATGGGTGAACAAATTACTGTTGAGCAATTGACAGAATTGAGCATAGTTATG
Organism: Aegilops speltoides; assembly: GCA_021437245.1. Lineage (NCBI taxonomy): Eukaryota > Viridiplantae > Streptophyta > Magnoliopsida > Poales > Poaceae > Aegilops > Aegilops speltoides. Next base: position 338,377,917 of record CM038144.1, read on the forward strand.
AGTATATCTAGGCAATGATCATGTATATAGGCATCACGTCCAAAACAAGTAGATCGAAACGATTCTGCATCTACTACTATCACTCCACTCATCGACTGCTATCCAGCATGCATCTAGAGTATTAAGTAAAAAAACAGAGTAATGACGTAAGCAAGATGACATGATGTAGAGGGATAAATTCATGCAATATGATAAAGAACCCATCTTGTTATCCTCGATGGCAACAATACAATACGTGCCTTGCAACTCTTTCTGTCACTGAGTAAGGACACCGCAAGATTGAACCCAAAGCTAAGCACTTCTCCCATTGCAAGAACTACCAATCTAGTTGGCCAAACCAAAAAGATAATTCGAAGAGACTTGCAAAGATAACTCAATTATACATAAAAGAATTCAGAGAAGAATGAAATATTTTCCATAGATAATACTGGATCATAAACCCACAATTCATCGGTCTCAACAAACACACCGCAAAAAGAAGATTACATCGAATAGATCTCCACAAGAGAGGGGGAGAACATTGTATTGAGATCCAAAAAGAGAGAAGAAGCCATCTAGCTACTAGCTATGGACCCGAAGGTCTGAAATAAACTACTCACACTTCGTCGGAGGGGCTATGGTGATGATGTAGAAGCCCTCCATGGTGGATGCCCCCTCCGACGGAGCTCCGGAACAGGCCCTGTCAGTGTCAAAACCGGCGGATCTCGGGTAGGGGGTCCCGAACTGTGCGTCTAGGCGGATGGTAACAGGAGACAAGGGACACGATGTTTTAACCAGGTTCGGGCTCTCTCGATGGAGGTAAAACGCTACTCCTGCTTGATTAATATTGATGATATGGGTAGTACAAGAGTGGATCTACCACGAGATCAAGGAGGCTAAACCCTAGAAGCTAGTCTATGGTATGATTGTTGTAATGGTTGTTCGTCCTACGGACTAAAACCCTCCGGTTTATATAGACACCGGAGAGGGCTAGGGTTACACAGAGTCGGTTACAATGGTAGGAGATCTACATATCCGTATTGCCAAGCTTGCCTTCCACGCCAAGGAAAGTCCCATCCGGACACGGGACGAAGTCTTCAATCTTGTATCTTCATTGTCTTGGAGTCCGGCCGATGATGATAGTCCGGCTATCCGGACACCCCTAGTCCAGACTCCTCAAGAGTAGCCCTAAACCAGGCTTCAATGACGACGAGTCAGGCGCGCATATTGTCTTCGGAATTGCAAGGCAGGTTCCTCCTCCGAATAATTCATAGAAGATTGTGAACACCAGGATAGTGTTCGGCTCTGTAAAATAAATTCCACATACCACCGCAGAGAGAATAATATGTACACAAGTTCAATCTGCAGACGTATTTTGTGGCGTGACGTCACACCACTACCAAGCCTTTACTTGTATCGTTTTTATTATACCACCTCAGCGTGTTTAGCGAAGCGGTTTCCTTGGCACGTCTTGTCGAAGCAGAGATCGTGTTACCCTTATTTCGGGATTCCCATCAATACGGACGTGGGTAACCCAACCGCGCCATTGATTGTGGCGCTTGGGAGATAAGCGAGTTTTACCAGGCCGGTGGGGACGCATAGTCTTCGTTCGCCCATATATAAGGGGATAAGGATCTGCCTTTTTTACCTACGCCTTCTTCCTCCTTTGCTTATCCATCTCCGCAAGACTCGAGCTCCAATACTAAGTCCGCACATCTCGCCTCAACCTTCTCCAGCCATGTCCGGAGAGGGAGGCAAGTGGATGGCCTCTTCCGTTCTGGAGGGCACATCGAGAAGCTGCGCAGCGTCGGATACCGTCCGACATCACAAGACCGGCTGCCCGACGAGGGGCAGCTCATCCCCACCCCCAGCCCCATGAGAGGGTCGATTTCTTCCCCACTTCCTCCGCGGTCCGGGCTTCCCACTTCATCCCTTCGTCCGGGGCTCATGTACTACTACGACCTGGACTTCCACGATCCGGCGCCAAACTTCATCCTCAACATCTCGGCGTTTATCGTCAGGTGCGAGGCCTTCCTCAGATCCAGCCTCACTTCGCTTGTGGCTAAAGACCTTCAATGTCAAGCCGAAGGTGGTGAAGGGCGTCCAAGCGGAGTGCGGAGGCGCCATGGTGGGCAAAATGCCCAACGTCACCTGGCTCGAGGGCGCCTTCATGGAGTCCATCAAAGGGTGGCAATCGGGGTGGTTCTACATCACCGAGCCAGCGGACCCTAAATGGGCAGCGGCCCCGAGTTCAGATCTGGTACCCCATGCAGCTCACCTCCTAGAAAGAGAAGGGCTTGCTATGGGGTAGTTCGAGGAGCCGACCGACTCGATCCCCGTCTCTGCACTCGTGAACAAGAAGCTTAAGCTTGTCAACGTGATCCGTGTCATGCTCGTCCGCCAGATTCTCCCCGCCAACAACGGGCCTTCAATCAGGGGAGTTTGATCCGGCACAGACCGGATCTGGCGGGCTCTTCCACACGACGCACGTCTGAAGCTGCAGGAGGTGCTGTTCAAGGGTGGAGAAGCCCCGCATCCGCGAATCAAGATCGCGGATTCAGCACGCAGCCCGGCCGCGCGAGGTAAGCTATGTTATCCTTTATGGGACACTCATTTCTTTCATAGTTTGACTCTATGTGGGATCTAAAACTCCCAATGCCTTTAACAGGACTGGCAGAAGACGTCCGGACAGGTTAACTGTCCAGCTCCCCTTCCAGAAGACCCAGCGGACACCCGTTTGACGGGGCTGCTGGTCCCGGCACTTTATGTGGTGCCGGAGAAGAAGGCTAAGAAAGGCCACAGAACCCAAGGAGTTCCCGGCGCCAGGTGGTATCGGACTCATCGTCCGATGACTCCGAGGCGGACTCCTCCCCCGAGGAGGAGGAGAAAGAGGCCTCTCCCCCAGCGGGAGGAGAGAAGAATAGGAAGGTCTCCCCGACGGGGGCGGCCGAAGGGTCCAAGAAAGGACGGACCCTCCCTCCGGACTGCTCCACCAACGCCGACGACGACGACGAGGAGTGGCCTTCAAGGGCCAAGCCCCTGGCGAGATCGTAAGTGTCCGAATTCCTGGATGATTTACAATTTCTCTTTTTGCCACGTGGTGTCCTTCTAATGCCGCATACAACCTGTAGTCCGGCCAAGGACGATCTTCCAGCTTCGTCGAGCGGGTCCTTGGCTACGTCGGATATGGATTCCCTTCCGACTGCCTCCACCCCTCGTGACGCTGATGAAGCCGAGGTGGGATCCTGTGAGGGACCCGCCAGAGGGGAGGCTCCGGAGGTGCCACAGGGCAACCTCCCGGACTTCGTACCGGACTCCATACCGGAACCTGCAGTGGTTTCGGAGTCCGGCAGGCGGCCCCTTCGCAAGAAGGGCAAGACTTTGACACCGGCGGCCGCCGTCCAACCGAAGGCGCCGGATAACTTGCTGGAGGCGCTCAACGGCGCTTCCATCGAGGAAGAACACCGCACTATCATGAGTGCGGTGATTCAGAAGGTTCAGCTCGCCAAGAGCGGGCTGACCGAGGCCTGCCGCAGCCTTGTAACAGGCTTTGAGGTAAGAATTTTAAGACATGTAATATAATACCGCATAGACAAGAGCCCTCGATGCTCGGTTCGGTGTTCAAAAGAAAAGCCGGACCGAGGATCCAAAAAGATATACGCAGGAGGTCTAAAAATGTGTCAATATGGGATTGCAGGCTGCTTCTTGACCTCCCCAGACCGACCGTGGAGGTTGATGCTTTGAAGCGAGAACCTCGAGCGGTCCGAGAGCGAGCTCGGCCGTGCAAGAAGCAACTCGAGGACAAGGAAGGTGAGTAACACCAGATAAATTTGTACCTTCTGAGTAAAAGGATTTTGGTTGCAAGAGAAATAACAAGGATAACATGGGTACTGCAGGGGCCACGAACGAGGTGGCGACCCTGAAGGAGGCCGTGTCCGTGGCCGAACGTAATGCGGCTGCGGAACGAGCTGAGCAAGAGAAGCAGGAGGCGCGGGTGGCGGAGGTGGAGCAAGAGCTCCAGGTTCTCGTGGAAAAGCATGAGAGTTTGGAGCGCGACTCGAAGACTCGAGAGTCCGAGCTTGCATCGGCTCTTGAGAGTGCCAAAGCCGCTAAGGCCGAAGCCCATAAGGCCCTCCAGGAGATTGAGGCGGTGAAGAAAATAGCGGCGGGTAAGGCATTTTTCATGCAAAGCAAGCATGTGAATGTGAATTACCTGTTACTTACCCGAATTCGAGCTCTCCAGAGCGCTTGCAGATCTGCCTCACAACAGGTCCGATGCTGCCGCATTCTACCGGCCGAGGAGGGAGCTCGACGGAGAAGGTCTTCGTCTCAAGATCTTTGAGGCCGGACATCCGTGCCCTTAGCGACCAACTGAAGCAGCTGGTCGAGCTCCACAAGGTAGCCGAACAGGCCATCAAGGGCCTCATAGTTCGGCCAGGCCCAAGAAGGCCATGCTTGGGAGCTACTTGCCCTGGTCGCGGCGGCCGGTGGATGCGTGTCCCTGGTGGAAGTCGTCAAGCAGTCCGCAGCATTGAAGGTGCCGTCGGGCCTTGCCCGCAAAAGTGCATCAAGGGGATGGACGCTGAGAAGCTTCTGACGGACGCGCCGCCGGCAGGCAAGGAGTATCGCACGCCCGAAATGTATTATAAGAGTGTCCTGAAGGGAGCCCGCATGATTGCGGATGAGTGCTCCAAGGATGTAATATTTGAGTAAAATCGCATTATGTTATCCTGTGCGATGAAAACTGTGTTCATATGCGCTAAGCAACGCTTATTAATTTAAAATATTACCTTCTGTGCGGCCGTTTATCAAATCTGAGAGATGGCAAGTCGTCGGCTTCAGCCCCCATGCCACTAGTGCTGGGGTGTTCGGGATAAACTTGAGCGCTCTTGTTCCCATGTTTGGGTCCATCTAGGGAGGCGCTCAACACAACGAACGAGGCAACCGGACTTATAATGCTTGAACACTCGCACTTAGCCCTAGAATTCTATAATTTTAAATTTCGGCAAAGCCCCTAGTGTTTGGAAGACCGAGTTCGGGGCGCTATCCACGCCTGGGCCGGACAAAGCTGGTTCCTCGCTCTAAGCGGCATAAGTCTTTAGGGACTCGAAAAAACCTCTCGAACAGCGACCAGCTCCCGCCTTATCATGATGGTTAGTTTTAGCTTTCTCCACTGAGGCGCTCGCCCAGCTCAATCGGGGCGCAATCGCAGTGGTTCTCCCAATGCTACCTTAGCCGATAAAATGGAACGTAAGGTACCAAAACATGGGAGCCGGGCAAACCCAACTATTGACCCAAGACATGATTCGGAGCCGATGCATATAATGCTATAAGTTCGGGGTGCCGCACTTGTGAAAGTGTTCGGACTTATCACACCATAATGCGGGGAACTTAAGCCCCTGGTGTATTCGGCCGTACCAAAGTGTACGGATGCAACATGTCATAAACGAACATATATAAGAAAGAAATGCTATTATAAGCAAAAAGCGATGCATTGTTTATTTCAGAAATACTGCCATGAATGCAGATCGATACAAATAGTGCGGTAAGCAAGGGATTGGACTATTTAAACATGTCCCCCTCCAGGGGTAGGCTGCGGAATGGTGTATTAAAAAGATTTAATGCTCGTAATGGAGACCATCTGAGTGTTCGTCGTAGCCTTTCTCCTTCCCTGGCTGTTGCATCGTGAGTTCGGCAGGTCTACTGCCGGACAAGGCCTCTGGTGAACGGAGTCCTATGGGTAAGAAAAAAGAAAAAGGAAAAGACCGACGTACTTGGGAGCCCCTGGTGCGGTTAAGCCGCACTGGCCTGTCGTGGTCGTGCCCTCCTCCTATGCCCATGGTATCTCAGAGCGTAATGATGTACGCTGAAGGACCGGTCTTGCAATTATGCAAGGGCTGGGGTTGGGGCCGCATTGCTACGCATGCTCGGAACGTGTCAGGTGGTCTTGTTGTATGTTACTCCGGGCGCGTTTGGCCGTGTCTGGTCTCTTAACGGCCGGACTCAAAAATTGCCTTAAGAGGCTGCTCAGATTTCCGCCAGAGAGCTGCAGTGTGTTCCTCCGCTCGAGGAGAGTTCATGTTTCGCTGACCGTGATGACTCCTTGAGGGCCTGGCATCTTGAGCTTGAGGTATGCGTAATGTGGCACCGCGTTGAACTTTGCAAATGCGGTCCGTCCGAGTAGAGCATGATAGCCACTGCGGAACGGGACTATGTCGAAGATTAACTCCTTGCTTCGGAAGTTATCCGGGGATCCAAGACCACTTCGATGTGGACCGAGCTGTACATAATTGGCCTCTACACCTGGTATGACGCCTTTGAAGGTCGTCTTTGTAGGTTTAATCCTTGAGGGTCTATGCCCATCTTGCGCGATCAGATCCCGATAAAGCAGGTTCAGTTGCTACCGCCGCCCATCGACTCGTAAGGTGAAATCCATCGACGATTGGGTCTAAAACCAATGCGCGAATCCGCCATGGCGGATATTGGTGGGTGATCCTTCGATCAAAAGTGATCGGGCAAGAGGACCATGGATTGAAATTGGGCGATGGCTCCATCGCATATACATCCCTAAGCACGCTTCGCCCCTCTTGGGTATGTGGGTTGCGATATCATGTTTACCGTCCGTATTTGTGGGGGAAACCTTCGTCCTATATCGCTCGGCGGCGGGTCTCTTCCTCGTCATCGCCAGTGCAGCCCCTTGTCATTGTTTTCGCAATTAACTTGCTCGTCATAAAATACCCAACAATCCATGTTGGTGTGATTAGCTGGCTTTTGAAGTGCCATGTATCCGCAAGAGCGGTCGAGTATTCGGTCCAAATTGGACGGACCAAGTAGTTCTTTTGAATGGCTTTTTCACTGGCCAGTTTGGAGCCTCGAATCCGGCGCTGACGGTCAGATACTCAGTGTTATCGCCGTTAATGTGGCGTTTGTTTTGTTGCGACGCGACCGCCATTGCGGTCCTTGTTATCCGGACCGCCGAAATTTTTGCCGAGGTTGTTATGCGCTGCTAGCAGTTTGTCCTCTCCCGCGCAGAAGCGGGTCATGAGTGATGTGAGGGCTGCCATGGATTTCGGCTTTTCCTGTCCTAGGTGCCGGGCCAGCCACTCGTCGCGGATGTTGTGTTTGAAGGCTGCGAGGGCCTCTGCATCCGGACATTCGACGATTTGATTTTTCTTTGTTAAGAACCGTGTCTAGAATTGCCGGGCCGATTCGTCTGGCTGCTGAATTATGTGGCTTAGGTCATCGCGTCTGGTGGTCGCACATATGTGCCCTGGAAGTTGTCAAGGAATGCGGCTTCCAGGTCCTCCCAACACCCAATTGACTCTGCTGGCAAGCTGTTAAGCCAATGCCGAGCTGGTCCTTTAAGCTTGAGTGGGAGATATTTGATGGCGTGGAGATCGTCACCGCGGGCCATATGGATATGAAGGAGATAGTCTTCGATCCAAACCGCGGGGTCTGTTGTGCCATCGTAGGATTCAATGTTCACGGGTTTAAACCCTTCAGGGATTTGATGATCCATTACTTCATCTGTGAAGCATAGTGGGTGTGCGGCGCCTCTATATTGGGCAATATCACGACGTAGCTCAAGCGAGCTTTGTCTATTGTGTTCGGCCCGGCCGGAGTTGCTGTATCCGGCGCGACGGTAATCGTCGTGCATCGTGGGGCGCCCACATGATCCGTAGATCGATCTTGATTGTCCTGCCTTGTCCTCAAATATGTCTCGCAAGTCCGGCGCATTCCCCCGTGGCTTCGTACTTTTCGAGCGGTGCCGGGGTACGGTCCTGATGGAGGGACTAGAAGCCTCTCTGTCGCGACCACGAGGTGGCCGGTCTGCCGTATTGTGCGCTGGTGATGAGGGTTTATACTCCTCCTCCTCTAATCGGGGGATCAACTTGCGTTTTGGGTAGCTTTTGGAGGGGCGTTCGAGTTCATACTCTTCGGCCGCAAGGACTTCAGTCCATCTGTCGGCTAGCAGGTCTTGATCAGCTCAGAGTTGTTGCTGCTTTTTCTTTAGGATGTTTGTCGTGGCCATAAGCCTGCGTTTAAAACGCTCTTGTTCATCGGGATCCTCGGGCACGATGAATTCGTCGTCGTTGAGGCTTGCCTCGTCTCCGGAGGGAGGCATGTAATTATCATCCTCTACCTCTTCGTCTGCCGCTCTCTCGTGAGGGCTGGCTTCTCCGTCCTCCTGTGCTGAATCTTACTGGAGGGGGTTATCTTCGGCACTCTCTGGGGTGTTATTATCTCCGGTGCTGGAATCTCCATTCTTGCTGTGGCGGGATTTAGAGCGGCGCCGCTGACGCCGACGCTTGGGCTGTTTCTTGGAGGAATCTGCCTCCGCTGCTTCTTCGCCATTCCCATCCTTTGGGATGTCCACCATGTATATGTCGTATGACGAGGTGGTCTTCCAGTGCCCTGTAGGTGTTGGTTCCTGGTCTTCTCCGGCATCGTCGTCCATACCATCGATGTCTTCGGAGTCGTAATCTAGCATGTCGGTTAGATCGTCGACAGTGGCTACAAAGTGGGTGGTGGGTGGGCTTTGAATTTCTTCGTCGTTCGCATCCCAACCTTCCTGACCACAGTCTGGCCAGGGCTCTCCTGATAACGAGAGATACTTTAGCGAATTCAGAATGTCGCCAAAGGGTGAGTGCTGAAAGATGTCCGTGGCGGTGGACTCCATGATCGGCACCCAATCGGATTCGATTGGTAGGGGCGCAGGAGGTTCGGAGTCCGGCGAGGAGTGCGGCACCTCGGAGTCATGAGCTTTACAAGGGACAAGATTAGTATTCGGCTCTATCGCCGTAGAGATTGCAGCCCCCGAGGCGGTGTCTAGCCACCCGTCCTCGATCTGCGCGGTTGGCTCCGAACTAAGGGTCAGAGCAGACTCGTGTGCGGCCTCCAGGGCGCTGTCCGGCAGCAGAGATAAATCATGCCCATCGTGACAGTGCTGCACGCTCGGCATTGGCTCGAATCCGTCGAAGATCAAGTCCCCGCGGATGTCAGCCATGAAGTTTAGACTTCCAAATCTGACCTGACGGCCAGGGGCGTAGCTTTCGATCTGATCCAGATGGCTGCTTAATTGCCCGCAGCAAAAAGCCGCCAATCTGAAGATCTGTCTAGGGAGAAAAGTCTCACCACCGATCTGCGTCGGCTGTTGTTGATGATCGAAGGAGCCATCGAGCCTATCGGTGACGCGACAGAGGAACTCTCAATGAAAGCACAAATGTCGGTGTCAAAACCGGCGGATCTCGGTAGGGGTCCCGAACTGTGTGTCTAGGCGGATGGTAACAGGAGACAAGGGACACGATGTTTTTACCTGTGTTCGGCCCTCTCGATGGAGGTAAAACACTACTCCTGCTTGATTAATATTGATGATATGGGTAGTACAAGAGTGGATCTACCACGAGATCAAGGAGGCTAAACCCTAGAAGCTAGCCTATGGTATGATTGTTGTAATGGTTGTTCGTCCTACGGACTAAAACCCTCCGGTTTATATAGACACCGGAGAAGGCTAGGGTTACACAGAGTCGGTTACAATGGTAGGAGATCTACATATCCGTATTGCCAAGCTTGCCTTCCACGCCAAGGAAAGTCCCATCCGGACACGGGACGAAGTCTTCAATCTTGTATCTTCATAGTCTTGGAGTCCGGCCGATGATGATAGTCCGGCTATCCGGACACCCCTAGTCCAGGACTCCTCAGCCCCAAGATGGGATCTTGTGGATCTGAAGGTTGCGGCGGTGGAATTAGGTTTTGGCTCATGTTCTGATCATTCGGGATACGAGGTATATATAGGAGGAAGGAGTACGTCGGTGGAGCTCCGAGGGGCCCACGAGGTAGGGGCGCGCCATGGGGCGCCCACCCTGTGACCTCCTCGAGACTTCTTGGAGTAGGGTCCAAGTCTCCGGATCACGCTCGGTTGGAAAATCACGATCCCGAAGGTTTCATTCCGTTTGGACTCCGTTTGATATTCTATTTCTTCGAAATACTGAAAAAGGCAAAAAACAACAATTCTGGGCTAGGCCTCCGGTTAATAGGTTAGTCCCAAAAGTAATATAAAAGTGGAAAATAAAGCCCAATATTGTCCAAAGCAGTAGATAAAGTAGCATGGAGCAATCAAATATTATAGATACATTGGAGACGTATCAGGCATCCCCAAGCTTAATTCCTGCTCGTCCTTGAGTAGGTAAATGATAAAAAAGAATTTTTGATGCGGAGTGATACTTTGGCATAATTTCAATGTAAATCTTCTTAATTGTGATATGAATATTCAGATCCGAAAGATTCAAGACAAAAGTTCATATTGACACAAAAATAATAATACTTCAAGCATACTAATCAAAGCAATCATGTCTTCTCAAAATAACATGGCAAAAGAAAGTTCATCCCTACAAAATCATATAGTTAGGCTATGCTTCATTTTCGTCACACAAAGATGTTCCCAACTTCTATACCCCCGATGACAAGCCAAGAAATTGTTTCATACTTAAATAATCTCAAACTTTTTCAACCTTCACGCAATACATGAGCGTGAGCCATGGATATAGCACTATGGGTGGAATAGAATATGATGATGGGGATTGTGTGGAGAAGACAAAAAAGGAGAAAGTCTCACATCAACTAGGTGTATCAACGGGGTATGGAGATGCCCATCAATAGATATCGATGTGAGTGAGTAGGGATTGCCATGCAACGGATGCACTAGAGCTATGAATGCTCAACAAAAGAAAATTAGTGGGTGTGCATCGAACTCGCTTGCTCACGAAGACCTAGTGCATTTGAGGAAGCCCATCGTAGGAATATACAAGCCAAGTTCTATAATGAAAAATTCCCACTAGTATAAAAAGGACAACTTATGAGACTCACTACATGAAGAACAAGGTGCTACTTTGAAGCACAATATATGAGACTCACTACATGAAGAATAAGGTGCTACTTTGAAGCACAATATATGAGACTCGCTACATGAAGAACAAGGCGGTACTTTGAAGCACAAGTGTGGGAAAAGAGATAGTAGCATTGCCCTTTTTTTGGGCCTTTCTTTTCTTTTTGGCCTTTCTCTTTTTTTTGGGCAATGCTATAATAATGATGATCATCACACTTCTATTGATTACAACACAAGGATTACAACTCGAAACTTAGAACAAGATATGACTCTATATGAATGCCTCCGGCGGTGTACCGGGATGGTGCAATCAATCAAGAGTGACATGTATGGAAAATAATGCATGGTGGCTTTGCCACAAATACGATGTCAACTACAAGATCATGCAATGGCAATATGACAAAAGTAATGTATGTCATGATGATGATGGTGGAAGTTGCATGGCAATATATCTCGGAATGGCTATGGAAATGCCATGATAGGTAGGTATGGTGGCTGTTTTGAGGAAGATATAAGGAGGTTTATGTGTGATAGAGCGTATCGTATCATGGGGTTGGGATGCACCGGCGAAGTTTGCGCCAACTCTCAAGGTGAGAAAGGGCAATGCACGGTACCAAAGAGGCTAGCAAAGGTGGAAAGGTGAGAGTGCGTATAATCCATGGACTCAACATTAGTCAAAAGAACTCATATGCTTATTGCAAAAATTTAGAAGTCATCAAAAATTCAAGTACTACGCGCATGCTCCCAGGGGGATAGATTGGTAGGAAAAGACCATCGCTCGTCCCCGACCGCCACTCATAAGGATGCACAAGCCAGGTACACTTCATGTTTGTTACATAACTTTAACCATACGTGCATGCTACGGGACTTGCAAACTTCAACACAAGTATTCATCAAATTCATAATCACCCAACTAGCACGACTTTGATATTATCACCTCCATATCTCAAGACAATTATCAAGCATCAAACTTATCTTAGTATTCAATTCACTCAAAAGAAAGTTTCACATATCTTGAACACCAAGTATATTAACATTAAGCGAATTACCATGCTATTTAAAAGACTCTCAAAATAATCTAAGTGAAGCATGAGAGATCAAATAGTTTCTTTAAAACAAATCCACCACCGTGCTCTAAAAGATCTAAGTGAAGTACTAGAGCAAAAAATTTCACGCTCAAAAGATATAAGTGAAGCATTATGAGCAGAACTATCAAGCTCAAAAGATATAAGTGAAGCACATAGAGTATTCTAACAAATTCCAATTCATGTATGGCTCCCTCAAAAGATGTGTACAGCAAGGATGATTGTGGTAGACTTAACAAGCAAAGACACAAATAATACAAGACGCTCCAAGCAAAACACATATCATGTTGGTGAATAAAAATATAGCTCCAAGTAAATTACCGATGGAAGTGGACGAAAGAGGGGATGCCTTCCGGGGCATCCCCAAGGTTTGAATTTTTGGTGTCCTTGGATTATCTTGGGGGTGCCATGGTCATCCCCAATCTTAGGCTCTTGCCACTCCTTGTTCCATAATCCATCAAAAGAATTCACCCAAAACTTGAAAACTTCACAACACAAAACTCAACAGAAATCTCGTGAGCTCCGTTAGAGAAAGAAAACAAAAGACTACTTCAAGGTACTGTAATGAACTCATTATTTATTTATATTGGTGTTAAACCTAATGTATTCCAACTTCTATATGGTTTATAAACTAATTTACTAGCCATAGATTCATCAAAATAAGCAAACAACACACGAAAAACAGAATCTGTCAAAAACAGAACAGTCTGTAGCAATCTGTAACTAACGCAAACTTCTGAACTCTAAAAATTCTACCAAACTAGGAAGTCCTGTAAACTTTGTTTATTTATCAGTAGCAAAAAGAATCAACACAAAAGCACGTTCCTGTAATTTATCATAACTAAATTCATGCGCGCAAAGTTTCTGTTTTTTCAGCAGAATCAAATCAACTATCATCGTAGGTTATCCTATAGGTTCTACTTGGCACAAACACTAATTAAAACATAAAACCACATCCAAACAGAGTCTAGATGGATTATTTATTTAATAACAGCAAGGAAAAATATTGGGTTGTCTCCCAACAAGCGCTTTTCTTTTAAAGCCTTTTTAGCTAGGCATTGAGATTTCAATGATGCTCACATGAAAGACAAGAATTGAAGCACAAAGAGAGCATCATAAAACATGTGACAAACACGCTTAAGTCTAACATACTTCCTATGCATAGGCATCTTGTAAGCAAACAAATTATCAAGGCAAGAAAAAACTAGCATATGCAAGGAAGAACAAAGAGACGATAGCAATCTCAACATAACGAGAGGTAGTTTAATAAGATAAAAATTTCTACGACCATATTTTCCTCTCTCAAAATAATTACATGTAGGATCATAGGAAAATTAAACAAAATAGCTATCACAAAACATATTCTCAACATGATCCGCATGCATGCAAAGTTGACACTCTTCCAAGATAGTGGGATTAACATTAGCTAGAGTCATGACCTTTCCGAACCCACTTTTATCAAAAATATCATAAGATTGAACATACTCCAAATATGTGGGATCTAAAGTTGACACTCTTCCAAACCCACTTTCAATATTATTGCAAACATTATTATCTATCTCATATTCATCATGGGGCTTAAATAAATTTTCAAGGTTATAAAAAGAATCACCCCAATCATGATCATTGAAACAAGTAGTAGACATAGCAAAACTAGCATCCCCAAGCTTAGGGTTTTGCAAATTATTAGCACAACTGACATCAAGAGAATTAATAGGAAAATCATTGCAATCATGCTTTTTATTCAAGGAGTTATCGTGAATCTCTTCATAAATTTCTTCATCACAATTTCTAGATTCACGAATTTCAAGCAAAACTTCATGAAGATAATCTAGTGCACAAAACTCACTAGCAATTGGTTCATCATAATTGGATCTCTTAAAAAGATTGGCAAGTGGATGAGGATCCATAAACTTTTAGCAAGCGAAGATGCAAGCAAAAAAGAAGGTACATGGAGGCACAAGATCGAACAGAAGAGGGGCGAATAAAACGGCAAGGGTGAAGTGGGGGAGAGGAAAACGAGAGGCAAATGGAAAATAATGTAATGCGAGAGATAGGGATTGCGATGGGTACTTGGTATGGTTGACTTGCTTGCGTGAGCCTCCCCGGCAATGGCGCCAGAAATTCTTCTTGCTACCTCTTGAGCACTGCGTTGGATTTCCCCGAAGAGGAGAGGATGATGCAGTAAAGTAGTGTAAGTATTTCCCTCAATTTTTGAGAACCAAGGTATCAATCCAGTAGGAGACCACGCACAAGTCCCTCGTACCTACACAAAACGATAGCAACTCGCAACCAACGCTTAGGGGTTGTCAATCCCTTCACGATCACTTATGAGAGTGAGATCTGATAGAGATAATTTTTTTGGTATTTTTGATAGATAGATGCAAAGTAAAAAGTAAAAGCAAAGTAAAAACAAAGCAAGTAATTAAAGTGATATAGATTGATATGATGAGAATAGACCCGGGGGCCATAGGTTTCACTAGAGGCTTCTCTCAAGAGCATAAGTATTCTACGGTGGGTGAACAAATTACTGTTGAGCAATTGACAGAATTGAGCATAGTTATGAGTATATCTAGGCAATGATCATGTATATAGGCATCACGTCCAAAACAAGTAGATCGAAATGATTCTCGCATCTACTACTATTACTCCACTCATCGACCGCTATCCAAAGATGCATCTAGAGTATTAAGTAAAAAGCGAGTAACGCCATAAGCAAGATGACATGATGTAGAGGGATAAATTCATGCAATATGATAAAAACCCCATCTTGTTATCCTCGATGGCAACAATACAATATGTGCCTTGCAACTCTTTACATCCTTCGAGTAAGGACACCTCAAGATTGAACCCAAAGCTAAGCACTTCTCCCATTGCAAGAACTACCAATCTAGTTGTCCAAACCAAAAAGATAATTCGAAGAGACTTGCAAAGATAACTCAATCATACATAAAAGAATTCAGAGAAGAATCAAATATTTTCCATAGGTAATACTGGATCATAAACCCACAATTCATCGGTCTCAACAAACACACCACAAAAAGAAGATTACATCGAATAGATCTCCACGAGAGAGGGGGAGAACATTGTATTGAGATCCAAAAAGAGAGAAGAAGCCATCTAGCTACTAGCTATGGACCCGAATGTCTGAAATAAACTACTCACACTTCATCGGAGGGGCTATGGTGATGATGTAGAAGCCCTCCATGGTGGATGGCCCCTCCGGCGGAGCTCCGGAACAGGCCCCAAGATGGGATCTCGTGGATATAGAAGGTTGCAGCGGTGGAATTAGGTTTTGGCTCTGTTCGATCGCTCGGGATACGTGGTATATATAGGAGGAAGGAGTACGTCGGTGGAGCTCGAGGGGCCCACGAGGTAGGGGCGCCTGGGCGCCTCCACCTCGTGACCTCCTCGAGACTTCTTGGAGTAGGGTCCAAGTCTCTGGATCACGCTCGGTTGGAAAATCACGATCCGAAGGTTTCATTCCGTTTGGACTCCGTTTGATATTCTGCTTCTTGAAATAATTGAAAAAGGCAAAAATAGCAATGCAAAATGGGCCTCCGGTTAATAGGTGATACGTCTCCAACGTATCTATAATTTTTGATTGCTCCATGCTACTTTATCTACTGTTTTAGGCAATATTGGGCTTTATTATCCACTTTTATATTATTTTTGGGACTAACCTATTAACCGGAGGCCCAGCCCAGATTTGCTATTTTATGCCTATTTCAGTGTTTTGAGGAAAAGGAATATCAGACGGAGTCAAAACGGAACGAAATCAACTGGAGAAGTTAATTTTGGAAGGAAACCAACCAGATGGGCTTGGAGTGCACGTCCGGGGATCCCCGGGCTACCCACGAGGGTGGGGGCGCGCCCTCCCCCCTGGGCGCGCTCCCTACCTCGTGAGCACCCCGGAGGTCCACCGACGTACCCCCTGCACCCATATATACCTACGTACCCTAAAACTGCCAGAACAGAAAATAGATCGGGAGTTCCACCGCCGCAAGCCTCTATAGCCACCAAAAACCAATCGGGACCCTGTTCCGGCACCCTGCCGGAGGGGGATCCCATCACCGGAGGCCATCTTCATCATCCTGGTGTTATCCATGACGAGGAGGGAGTAGTTCACCCTCGGGGCTGAGGGTGTGTACCAGTAGCTATGTGTTTGATCTCTCTCTCTCTCGTGTTCTCTCTCGTGTTCCTCTATGGCACGATCTTGATGTATCCCGAGCTTTCCTATTGTAGTTGGATCTTATGATATTTCTCCTCCTCTACTCCGTTGTGATGAATTGAGTTTTCCCTTTTGAAGTTTTCTTATCGGATTGAGTCTTTATGAGAACACTTGATGTATGTCTTGCCGTGATTATCTGTGGTGACAATGGGATATCATGTGCCACTTGATGTATGTTTTGGTGATCAACTTGCGGGTTTCGTGACACTTGGGAACCTATGCATAGGGGTTGGCACACATTCTTGACTCTCCGGTAGAAACTTTGGGGCACTCTTTGAAGTACTTTTATTTTGGTTGGATGAATCTGAGATTGTGTGATGCATATCGTATAATCATGCCCACGGATACTTGAGGTGACAATGGAGTATCTAGGTGACATTAGGGTTTTGGTTGATTTGTATCTTAAGGTGTTATTCTAGTACGAACTCTTTTATAGATCGATCCAAAAGAATAGCTTTGGGGCGGTTTCGTACCCCACCATAATCTCTACGTTTGTTATCCGCTATTAGTGGCTTCGGAGTGACTCTTTGTTGCATGTTGAGGGCTTGGCATATGTTCTATCTATGTTATTATTGTTGAGAGAACTTGCACTAGTGAAAGTATGAACCCTAGGCCTTGTTTCCTATCATTGCAATACCATTTACGCTCACTTTTACCGCTTGTTACCTTGCTGTTTTTATCATTTCAGATTACAAAAACCTATATCTACTATCTATTTTGCACTTGTATCTTCATCTCTTCGACGAACTAGTGCACCTATACAATTTACCATTGTATTGGGTGTGTTGGGGACACAAGAGACTTTTTGTTATTTGGTTGCAGGGTTGCTTGAGAGAGACCATCTTCATCCTATGCCTCCTACGGATTGATAAACCTTAGGTCATCCACAACGTCTACAAGAAGAAGATTGTGTAGTGGACATCAATAGGTTAGTCCCAAAAGTAATATAAAAGTGGAAAATAAAGTCCAATATAGTCCAAAATAGTAGATAAAGTAGCATGGAGCAATCAAAAATTATAGATATATTGGAGACGTATCAGGCAGGCGTCCCCGGCAAGGATCTTGCCAGGGGTCTTGTGGGTTTCTTCGGTGAGGATGGTTGCCTCCCTATCCTCATTTGATCTTGATTATTCTTTGTCTTCGCAAAGATCTGCATGCCACCATGGAGGTGCCTCCCAAGCCCTGTCCCAACGTGTTTGTTTAGCGTTGGTGGGCTCAAAGGTGGCTCGCTCGGCTGGTGGGGGCGAGCTACCCCGGCAAGGGTTTTGCCGGGGCCGCTGAGGCTACCCCGGCTAGGGTCCTTGCCGGGGAAACCTGCTTCGTCCATCCGATCTTTGTGGCCTTGGTCCTTGTCTTTGCTTTGTTTGTCTTGTGCCTTCAGCTTCTCTCCGGCTTCTCCTTCCTGCCCTGTTATGCGTGGCCGTGGCGGGTGGCTCTGACTGCCCGCGCACAAATAAAGGGGTCAAAAAGAAGAGCCCCTACTTTTGTACACCGATAGGAGCCCCCGGGCCTGGGCCATACATAAGCGCAGGACGTTGTTGGGCCAGGCCCAGAACGGTGCGCAGGCAGTTGGGACGGATTTTACCACGGTAACTGCTCCGTTCGTTGTGCTTCTCCAAGACCCGCGTTGAACGCGCGACGTGGGGGTCATGTGCGCGCGCGTGACGTGGGAGGCATGCGTGGGACAACGCCCGCACGCATGCGTCATATCGCAGTTAATGGGAAAGGAGGCGGCCCGCACCTTCCCCATAAGAAGGAATAACCGCGGGCGTGCTGCTCACTTTACCCCTCCCTTGCGCCTTCCTCCAATCTCAGAACCGCCACCCCCTTTTCTTCCTTCTTCTCGAGCCTCTCTGCCTTCATCCATCGCCGACGTGCTTCCACCATCCTCTGCTTCTTTGCTTCCTGTAGCCGCCATGCCGCCCAAGTCCACCAAGAGCAAGGGAGCGGCGAAGGACGCCGGCATGTCGGAGCAGCCGGAGAGCGAGCTGGTGGTGCGGCGGGCACAGTCCGCCTACTTCCCCTCGACGGTTGGTGTGCCCAAGCTTCGGGAGATGTTCAAGGATCAGTGGGGAGTGAAGACGGGGGGGGGGAGAGAAGACGGGGCATCCAACCACACACGTCGTCCCTGCTAGCGTCGGGCCCTCCCCGCATCGGTACCCCTTCTTCGTCGATTATTTCTCCTGCGGGCTCTGTCCTCCCTTCTCTGATTTCTTCAAGGATATCATGCACACCTACGGCTTCCGCCTCTTGGGTTTCACCCCGAATGCCGTGGCGTGCATGGCTCTCTTTGCACATCTCTACGCAGGATTCGTCGGGGTGCACCCCAGCACGGCGCTCTTTCGCCATTACTTCTCCCCTCGGATCCAAAAAGGGGGCGCCATTGCTGGCTGCGTCGCCTGGATCCCGAGGGCCAAGGGGGCGTACCCAGACGGCGCCATGAAGTAGAGGTGGGAAGAATGGCGGGGCCGGTGGTGCTGGATCGTGGAGGAGGACCCGACGGCATTCTGCGCGGTTCGCGAGAAACCGCCGATCCATGAGGGCGATTGGGGTGACGTCGACGCCGACGACCCGAAGCTTATGATCGCCACCACCAGGAATCTTCGGCTCACCCAGGCCAGGCTCACCCTCGAGATGATCGGGGTAGACTTCATCCGCCGCCAAATTGCCCCTTTGCATGACAAGGGGAGGCCGGCCTGGCTCTTTGTGAACGCCGCCGACATCATGAGGCTCCGCCCCGGCCTCGACAACAACCTGACGGGGCTGAGGCACGCCCATCTGTGCCAATGGATCTTCTAGCTCGAGGTTGGCAATGAGGGCAAGGTCGAGCGGTCCGGCAAGCTTGCCAGGGCCGCCGTGAAGGCCGGCAAGGTCGACAAGGAGCCTGTCTTCAAGCTGCCGGCGGGAGTGGTCCCGCTGAGCAACAACTCTCGCTAGAACGAGATCATTGCCATGATGCCGCTCTTCAACACGCATGGCCTTGACCCGAACTAGGTTGAGCCGGACGGGCTCGTGGTGCAGGAGTTCTTCGACACCCTACAAGAGATATATGTCACCGCCGAGCTGCGACTTATCCAGGATACCTCTCCGGCGGAGCTGGACTATATCGCCGCCAGGATGGAGGAGGCGAGGCTTGCCGAGGAGGAGGAGAAGCTCGTTAGGGAGGCCCGCAGCGCCGGCGGCGTGGTGGACAAGGCCGCGGCGGAGGTGGAGAAGGGGGAGCTCGCCCGGTGGGCTGCAGCCGCTGGGGAGGCCAGCGGTGCCGACACCGGGGCTCCCCTCGTTGAAGACGCCACCGACGGGTCGTCGGAGGAGGAGGGCGAGGAGGAGAGGACCGCGGCTGTCGATCCCCTGATCATCAGAAAAAGGCGGGTCCTGCGGCGAGCCACCTCCAGCGAGCCGGTCCGCCTCGACCGGGCCATGCAGCTGCGGCAAGCCCAGGAAGCGCCCGTGCGCCAGACGAGGGCGGTGGCGATGAAGAAAACGGCGAAGGCCGTGGCATCGAAGAAGAAGACACCTTCTCCTTCGTCGTCCAAGCGCGCCCGGACACCATTGCCTCCCCCTTCGCCGGCAAACATCGGCGCGGGGATTGGGTTTGACTTCAGGCCTCTCAGCTCGGAGAGAGAGCTCGGGCCTCTCAGCCCGGAGAGGAAGAGGAAAGCAACAGAGGAGGAGGAGGAGGAAGAGAACGAAGAGTAAGCTTCTGCTTTCCTCCCTCATTCCTTACACTCCCCTGATGGCGTTGCTTACTTGTCTTCATCTTGTAGGGACGTGGAGACGCTGGCCCAGAGGATAAAGAGGGCCAGGATTTCGCCGAGTGGCCAGCCCCCGGCAGGCACCTCCAGTACGCCACTGGTGGTGTCGAGCAGCCCGGACAGCAGCCTCCAGCCCAGCCCCCAGCGTGAGTCCATCACCCACGCTCTATCGACGTGTGTCATGCGCGATGCTTCAGTGGTAACCATGCCGTGGATGCAGGAGAGGAGCAGCACCAAAGGGAGCCACAGAGGGCTTCTCCGATCGTGCCGCCTCCGTCAACTGCACCGCCCCAAGCGGCGTCTCCGGCAAGGGCACCAAGCACCGAGGCCGTGCGCACGGAGGAGGAGGAGAACACAGGCGCCGGCGGCTTTGCCTCGACGCTAGACCTTGGCAGAGAAGAGGCTTCCACCTCTCGGCCCGGCACGGGTAAGCCACTCGCTCCCCACTTCTGCTTGCATTCTTTCTTTCCTCTTTTCCTTACTGGCTTTCGATCCTGGCTTCGCCCTACCTCCCTCTTGGCGTCCAGACCCCTCCTCGGAGGACGTCGACACCACCATCAAGGACGTCGCCGCGGAGGCCGCGACGGTGGCGGAGAAGTTTGCTGCCGAGGAGACCGCCAAGGGCGCTGCCGAGGATGCCGCCAAGGGGCCCACCGAAGAGCCCGACAAGGGGTCTGCCGGGGACGCCGGCAAGGCCACTGCCGAGGAGGTGGTGTTTGACGACCTGCCCTCCTCCTCTGCTGCCTCTGGCTCCGGCAGGTACCTGAAGGTCAGCGACGACCTCTTCGTCCATCTCCTTGGCGCGTCGAGCACCAGGGCTCCCTTTGAGGGAGAGGTGTTCGACGAGGAGGCACTTGCTGCGGCTGGGCTCGAGGTCGTCGACGAGCCGGGCGTTGGTGGCACCGGCTCCCAGGAGGAGCAGCTGCTCCAGGCCATGGGTGCCAGCTTCCGGAAGCTTCAGGCGCTCCACCGTGCCCGCCTGGACAAGGCCAAGTCTAGGGCGACGTTGGTGGAGAAGGCGGAGGAGGACTTTGGGGGGCGCGTCGCCGAGGCGCAGGACTGGTTCCGCTAGGCCCAGGACGAGCTGAAGGCCGCCCAGGGCGAGCTGGCCAATCATGAGGTGGAGCTCGCCCTGAAGTTGGCCGACGTCGAGAAGGCCCAGGAGACGGCGAAGAAGTTGGCCGACGAAGCCGAAGCCGCCAGGACCTAGCACGAGGCCGCACTGAAGACCCGGGAGGAGGACCTTGCCGTGCACGAGGAGAAACTTGCCGCCACGCTCCGCGGTAAGGACGAAGAGGTGGGCAAGCTCATCCTGCAGCGGACCCAAGAGTTGGAGCGGAGGCATCAGGAAGCACTCAATGCCCAGGATCAGGCCTACGCCGGCAAGGTGAAGGAGCTGGAGGGGCAAGCTCTGAAGCTGGCCCAGGAGAGGGATACGCTCAACACCACCCTGACGGAGGCGCAGGCGAGCTCATCAGCAAGGCCGGAGAACTCTCCGAAGCCAAAGACTCCATCAATGACCTCAAGCTGAAGCTGGGAGCTCTCGAGAAGACGCTGTCGGAGGCCAGAACCTGGGAGGGGATCCTGACCAAGGAGCTGGCGACGGAGAAGCAGCGGCAGATAAACGAGACCGCCAACCTCGAGGATCACGTGGCGGGCGAGAAGCGTTGGCTCGAACGCCTTGCCGTCGTTGCAAACTCGGCCGCCGATCAGCTGGACATTATGGGGATGCCGGAGATGAGCTACGCCCCAGAGGCGAACCTGAGCCCCAATGCCAACCTGATCATATACTTTGAGAAGGTCGCCTGCGCCCTGAAGTTGCTTCACTCCAACCGGGCGGCCTCCCTGGCCGAGGAATCCCGGATACTCTGCCAGGCAACCATGACCAGGGTGCTCACCAAGATTGCGCACTAGCACCCAGACCTCGACTTCGGAGCTGTGCTGAAGAGCTTGCCGGAGGATGCCGACATCGCGGCGCTCAATGAGCGTATCCAGCCCATCCTAAGCCGCATCGACAAAATCAAGAGGTTGGAGGGCCAGCGCCGGGACTAGGCATCCCGTTCTCCGTCACCGCTGCAGGTTCATGACCAAGACAATGCTATCTTTAGTTAGAACCGCGGCGGCAATCTGTGTAATATAACTCTGCTGTGCCCCTAAAACTATGCATGTTATTTTCCTGCTCGATTTTCCTTTGTATGTCCACCCTACGTCAACTGGGTGAGCTTGCCGGCACATAAACCCAGGGCAGCGCTTTGAGGACGGATCCTCATTAGCCTGTCGGGTGTGCTTGTCGCCGCGCGAAGCACCTTGCCGCCCTTGGCGCGGCCGCTCGATCTGTCGAGCTTGACTCGAGTCAGAACCGAAAGCGTTGCTGATGGCGAAAGGCTACCCTGCCGCTCTCGACGTGGCCGCTTGAACTGTTGGGCAGACTCGAAACAGAACAAGGGTGTTGCGATCGCAGGAGGGCCCCTCTGCGTACAGGCTCTCCATACATAGGCCGAACTGTCGAGGATAATAACCTTATATTTAAGGAGAAAAACTTAAAATTCAGCATGACTTAGCTCTCTCGTCGCTGCCTCGGCGTCCTTCGCGCCAACGAGCAGCGCCACCTTCTTGGCCGCCTTCTTCGCAGGAGCCGTGGCGATGAAGAACAACTAGGTCGACTGCTAGGCCAGATTCTCACAACTGCGCCCCCTACCTGGCGCGCCAAAGATGTCGGTGGGAAACGACACCTATGGGATCACTGGAATCCCTACTACAGTTGCGGGGCGCGGGGATCGTGAGAAGAGCGGGACTAGTAGACAACACAAAGGGGATTTACCCAGGTTCGGGCCGCAAAGATGCGTAAAACCCTACGATCCTGCTTTGGTGGATGTATTTAGTGTTCTTGATCTCCTGAACTAGCTCTGGGTGCTGCTAGGTTTGAGAGAGCCGAATCCTTCTCCAGTGCGCCATGGGCCTCCTTTTATAGGCGAAAGGGGCTGCCACAGTCGCACACAGGAGGTGGAAAGTGCTACAGCGATATGAGCTTATCGCTGATATTACAGGACAAAGCGCATTTAATGCGAGGCTTAGGTGTCCCTCCACTTTATCGGGGGCGGGAGCGAGGCCCGTTCCATCCGTTGCCGCTCCTCCTCACTTCGACACGCGCCCTGGCTAGTGGTGCATGCGGCGCCATGTATTCAGGCAAGAAGCTGAGGTGGCGCGGTGGTGGAGCCTCCACAAAGGGTTGCATGTTGCCACGCAGGTGCCTGCCCAACTGGTTGGGTCGGCAGCTGCATGCGAACGGCGGTGGAGATTCGGCTGGCGTGGGTCTGGCAGTGGCCCTGCTGGCGCGCTTGGCGAGGGTCTTGCTGGTTGGCCCGACAAGGGTCTTGCCGCGGCGCGCAGGCGTCCCCGACAAGGATCTTGCCGGGGGTCTTGTGGGTTTCTTCGATGAGGATGGTTGCCTCCCTATCCTCATTTGATCTTGATTATTCTTTTTCTTCACAAAGATCTGCATGCCACCACGGAGGTGCCTCCCGAGTCCTGTCCCAACGCGTTTGTTTAGCGTTGGTGGGCTCAAAGGTGGCTCGCTCGGCTGGTGGGGGCGAGCTGCCCCGGCAAGGGTCTTGCTGGGGCCGCTAAGGCTGCCCCGACATGGGTCCTTGCCGGGGAAACCTGCTTCGTCCATCCGATCTTTGTGGCCTTGGTCCTTGTCGTTGCTTTGTTTGTCTTGTGCCTTCGGCTTCTCTCCGGCTTCTCCTTCCTGCCCTGCTATGCGTGGCCGTGGCGGGTGGCTCTGACTGCACGCACACAAGTAAAGGGGTCAAAAAGGAGAGCCCCTACTTTTGTACAACGACACCCTCCCCCTCTCTTTCCCTTTTCCCTCCCCATTGGAAGAAAGGGGGGCGACTAGGACTAGGAGTCCTAGTAGGACTCCCCCGACTCGGGCGCGCCCTAGGCCGGCCCTCCTCCCCTCTACTCCTTTATATACGGGGGCGGGGTGGGGGCACCTCTAGGACATCAATTGTTCTTAGTCGTGTGGGGTGCCCCCCTCGACCGTTTACTCCTCCGGTCATATTGTCATAGTGCTTAGGCAAAGCCTGATACGTCTCCAACATATCTATAATTTATGAAGCATTCATGCTATATTATTATCTGTTTTGAATGTTTATGGGCTTTATTACACACTTTTATATTAGTTTTGGGACTAACCTATTAACCGGAGGCCCAGCCCATATTGCTATTTTATTGCCTGTTTCAGTATTTCGAAGAAAAGGAATATCAAACAGAGTCCAAACGGAATGAAACCTTTGGGAGCGTGATTTTTGGAACGAACATGATCCGGGAGACTTGGAGTACAAGCGAGGGAAGCTTCGAGGAGGCCACGAGATAGGAGGGCGCGCCCCCTGTCTCGTGGGCCCCTCGTGGCTCCCCCGACCGACTTCTTTCGCCTATATATTCCCATATACCCTAAAAGCATCGAAGACGAAGATAGATCGGGAGTTCCCCCGCCGCAAGCCTCTGTAGCCACAAAAAACCTCTCGGGAGCCTGTTCCGGCACCCTGCCCGAGGGGGAACTGAAAGTGCTAGTTATCGACTAGAGGGGGGGTGAATAGGCGATTTTTATGAAAGTCTTCAAAACGTGGAAGTTTCGAAGATAAACAATAGAAATGACCTAATTGATATGCAGCGGAAGATAAACTACAACAAGCAAACCATAGTCAAGTATGCAGTAATGTGAACGTACAAAGACTAATAGCAGCTTAGTAGTAAGGATCAGGATGGAAGATAGTATGAAGCCAACAGATGATAGTAGTCAAGCAATGAAGTCAAACAGGTACGTCAAATAGGCAATGACTTCACGAAGACAATCTCTAAGTAAAGGGAGGGATAGGATAGAACCAGTCACTTGTTGAAGACACAGGATTTGTTGGACCAGTTCCGGTTGCTGTGACAATTGTACGTATGGTTAGGGAGGCTGAGATTCAACTCAGAAGACCGCGTCTTCACCTTATTCCCCTTGAGCTAAGGACACATAGTCCTCGCCCAATCACTCTGGTAAGTCTTCAAGGTAGACTTCCAAACCTTCACAGACATCGTTCACCGGCGATCCATAATGACTCTTGGATGCTCAGAACGCAACGCCTAACCGGCTGGAGGATTCACAGTCCTCAAGTGTAATAAGTCTTTAGGTCACGCAGACAGAAAGACTTCAGTGATGCCTAACACTCTTTGGCTCCTGGTGTTTGGGCTTTGTCCTTGCAAGGATTTCTCTCTCAAGGGCTTCAAGGTGGGTTGATCTGAAACGACAAAAGCCGTGCACTAACTCTGAGCAGCCACCAATTTATGGTGTAGGGGGTGGGCTATTTATAGCCACTAGGCAACCCGACCTGATATGTCCGAAATGACCATGGGTCACTAAGGAACTGACACGTGTTCCAATGGTCAGATTTCAAACACACACGGCAACTTTACTTGGGCTACAAGCAAAGCTGACTCATCCAGCTCTGGATAAGATTATCTCTCATTGTCTTCGCTCGAAGACGTAGGATTTGGGTTGAGCATCACTTCAGTCATTCTGACTTTGTTCACTTGGACCCCACTTAACACTACGGTGGTTCCTATGACTCAACAAATAAGAAAAAGGAAACAAGGAAACAACACAGTCTTCGCGTTCCATAGTCTTCACTCAATGTCTTCTCATGTCATAGTCTTCAATATGAATATCTTCACATACCACCATTGTCGTCAATGTCTTCATACATTTTTAGGGGTCATCTCCGGTAGGTAAACCGAATCAATGAGGGACACTACCTGCGTTATCCTACAATTCTCACAAACGCATTAGTCCCTCAACCAAATTTGTCGTCAATACTCCAAAACCAACTAGGGGTGGCACTAGATGCACTTACAATCTCCCCCTTTTTGGTGATTGATGACAAACTGGTTGAAGTTTTCAACGGGGATAAAGTATGTGAAATTGTAAAGGATAGTGTATTGTCTTCATAAGTGGCAAAGGCTCCCCCTGAAGATGTGCATATAAGTAATTTGCTTTTGGAATGCAAATGCACATGGCAGGTTGTACTTGTGGAGATCCTCTTCAACTTATGAAGATAATTCATCATGCATGAAATGATATTACTAAGAGAATGACATGCATAATGAAAAATGGACGTCTGCAGAATGATCTAAGTGCGGAAGTTATCATCGCACATGCGGAATTTATCATCGCATCACGGAAAAGCAAATAAGTAGCAGACGACCATTGAGTTTAAGTGTTACAACTCAAAATGTATCAAAAGCGAGAGTTGTAAACACTAGGCAAAATATAAAGCAACCGCCCATCTGAACCCGCTTGAAGACTATCAAACTCATATGCTTCTCCCCCTTTTGTCAGTAAGGACCAAAAAGGTTTGAAGACATAGAGCATCTACTCGTTCCCATGAGGAGTAGGTGAAGGAGCAGGGTTGTCGTTGTTGTTTGGCGGCGCAGACGAACTTGGTGCAGTGTCGATGCGTGCAGAAGTAGGGGGCAGTGAAGTTGCATCGTCTTCATCATCGATCACTCTGGCATTCACCGTTGCCGCGGAGGAAGAATAGTCAGAGTCTTCAAGGGATGGAGTTCGATGTAGGACAACATTCCGTGGAGGAGTGGAGTCAAACTTGAATCTTTCAGTGAAGCCAGCGTCTTGAAGATCTGCTTTAGCACTGAGCAATGTCAAACTCTTCCATGATCGCCGACAGGTCTCGTGAGTGGCAAACGCAATCTTGGTGGCAAGATTTCGAATGCGATTGACGTCCACCAAGAGGCTTTGCATCTGTCGCTTGAGCCAGAAGTGATGCTTGTCTTGTTTCTGATGCAGTGCCACAAGAAGTTCTCGGTCATTTAGGACGCGAGAGCGCTTCTTAGACATTTGGGCAATTGTGCTCTCGGAGCTTCAGCTTATGCACGGTGAGGCGATTTAGTGTTCCCAGCCGTTGGATAGACACGAGTTATCGCTTGACTCCTTCCATGGGTTGAATGAAGCTTTGGTGATCAACATTTTGAAGACAAAGAGGCTTCTTGGCAGGCTCGGGGTATATGGCTTCAATCGACATATCAACCTCTCGTAGAAAGATCATATGATTGCGGCGAGGGCTGATAGTTGATAGCAGAGTGTAGCTTGATGAGGCGATGACCCACGGAGCATAGAATTTCAGGCCAAAAGGTCGATCCGCACACGGCCAATTGCGGATGAAGAATTCTTGTGTATTGAAGTCGATGCCATTGAGGATGTAAAAGACCAATGTCTTCATGGCTCCTTCAAGTTTTGCGGTGATGAATGCCCTTTGATAGGCCATAGAGTTCGCCGATGATGTGATATATTTTGCGAGGCGGATACTCAAGGTCATCAACAAAGAACTCCTTTGGGTATTCAGCGTCGTGGCGAGGCTTCATCATGCTCAACATCCGCTCATGTTGGGCTCGCTTATGGAAGATGCTCTCCGATGCATTGCGGTGGAGTTGACAATCAAGTTCAACAGCTCTCCGGGAGTGGGTAGGCCTGTAAGCTCAATGACGCCAAGAGCTTTGGCTTCATGATGAACATTTCTGTCATCCACTCGAGAACCCATGTCTTTGTATCCTGTAGTAGCCGCGAATGTGGAGGGTAGCATAGAATTGAAGCAAAAGTTCCTCATTCCAATGTTCTTTGTCTCATCACAAAGTCGAGCGGACTGCATCATGAAAGCAGTCAAGTGCTTCTTCTAAGCATGGCAGTCCAAAGAATGGCTTGATGTCGAGGCGCATATGAGGGAAAATGCGCCCTTGATCATACTGAAATCACGGAGTAATAGCTTCGCCATCGATAGCTCCGAAACGATCGATGATATTCTTGGCCTTGAGTAGGGTTCTTTGCTCATCAAAGAAGGTATTGTGGCTTTTGAAGCCATTTGCATTGAAGGACCACAGAGAGGTGGCGATGCACAGGAACCTTGGTAGTCTTGGCTTTGGTTTCTGGACCAGAGGCCTATGCTCAACATGATAATCAAACTGAGGACCAGAGGCATTAGGCGGAGGGACCAGAACGGGCCATTTGATAGTGATTAGCTGACCATAGTTGTATGCTTGCTCAATTGTATGGGGCCTTGGTGGCGGAACAGGAGCAGTGGCAACAACAGAGGCGTCAGGCTGCACAACAGATGCTTCAGGAGCAGTTGCATCATTGGCTTCTGGCACATTGGTTGGTGCAGGCTCCACATTTCCTTCAGCCATGACTACATCATTGGCTTCATTTGTGTTGGTGGTGGCAGCCTCAAGATTTTCAACCTCCACTTGATGAGCTGGAGGGTCGGGCACTGGCATGTTCACTTCAGGAGTAGATTCTTCAGTAATGGGGGGAGTAGGGACACGTTCTTCGTCTTGTTTGTCATCGGCTGATGCAGCCAGATTGTCTTCAGCAGCTTTGGCTTCAGACACAGAGACATTCACAGTCGGAGTGGCTTCTGGAAACAGTTGACGTGCAACATATTGGTGGTGCACTTCTCCTTCTGGAACGCTCGAAAGAGGGACTTGAGGCCTTGGTCCTTTGCAAAGCCTGCGTAATGCTGGCAACGCCTTTGGAGATGGAGTTGGCTGGGCCTCAAAGTTATCCTCTTCTTCTTGCACAGGTGGTGTGACTTGTTGTTGTTGGGGAGTACTCGGGGAGTCTTGTTGTTGTGGGTGATCAGCCCATGATGCATCCTGAGCAATTGGCGTCAGAGGACGACCAATGCTGATGAGTTCGCTGTTCGTGAGAACAAAGCGATGATACCAAGTTGTGTTCGATCCGAGGAAGAACTTCATCATCTTCAACATTGTCATTGTGACCAATGTCTTCAGCAGCAGCCGTGGAATCAATCTGCTGAATGTCTTCACTTCATGAGCCTCTGTGGAAGCAGGCTCATGAACTATCATCCGTCGTTCTTGGTGTTCAGATGCAGGGCGAACCATTGAGATAGGTTCAACAACTAAGGGCTCTGTGGGAGCAGCCCGAATCTTCTTGGTTTTGCACTTCTTCTTGGAGGGAGCAACATCAGAGGCTTCAAGATTTTTCCTTTTTCTGGCTTCAGCCTTGGCAGTCCTCGTCTTCTTCAGTTCATAAGCGGTTGACCTGACCTTTGGCTTCGAGCCAGTCATGTTGCTTGGGAAGACTATGCGAGGTTCTTCCAGCCTTGAAGGTGCAGATTGGTCAGTTGATGGCTTCTTCTTATTTGTAGCCATTCTGGGGTCAATGCCAGGATGACCAAGAGCCTTGTGCTTTTCAGCCTCATTGTAGTCTTGCACACACTTGTCAGCCAGACTCTTCATGCGCTCACGAGAGCCTTTAGCTTCTTCGCGCTTCTTGAGAAAGGCTTCTTTGAGCTCGTGCAACATGATCTTGAAGTTCATCTTGCACGCTGAGCTTTGCCACATGCTTCTTGAACTGAGCTTTCTCATAGTCGATCTTGTGCTTCAGTTCAACGATGCGCTGAGCAAGAGCTAGTTCAGACGCAATGGCGCCATTGAAGGAGACGCTGAGGCCAATGGGAAGTTGCAGATCTTCAAAGCTGAGATTTGGGGTGTCAAACCACTCATCAATGAAGTTATGGATGATTGCCACATCGAAGAGAGGCAAATCATTGAAGATCTCTGCTTCTTCCTTGCTCTTAATTAGTTGCTCAAGAGCATCATCTGCAAGATCTTCATCGCTGGACAGATCAATGTGCTCTTCTCGCAGAATGGCAGCAGGAGTCAATGTCTGATCAGTATTTTTGACGATTTTCTTTTTCTTATCCGTCTTCTTGGAGATACGTGATAGATCTTCAGACTGCTGACTGTCTTCAGGAGGTGAAGTGGCCAGTAGCTTCGCACATGAAGCTTTTGGAGGAGCAGCTGATCTTGAAGCCTTATCCTTCTTTGGCTTCTGCAACTTTGGAGTAGGAGCTGGGGCTTCATCAGTGTCAGCATCATCATCAGAATGATCCACTTTGGCACCTTGGACCGAGATGTGAGTGATGAGGCCATCAAGGTTGTAGAAAGGACCGATGGCATTGGGTTCTGCATCACGTGAGCCATCAGCACGGGGAGCAGAGGGACCAGGGTTGAAGTCTAATCCCAATGGCTTCTTGTTTTCCTTGGCCGATGCCTTTGCGTGCTGGAAGTTGCGCTTGAAGAGATTATCGTCACGACACCAGAGCAATGACAATGGGTCGGCATTTTCAGGCTGAGGTCCACAGACCATACAAGGATAGAAACCCTGTGCAATAGCTTCAGCTCTGTTCTTGGGTTGAAGGCCTCGATAGAGAATATCACCCCAAGGACTTTTGATAGCATTCTTCTCAGCGTATTCCTGGGTCACGAACTTGTATTTGAACCATTGTTCAGCCCAATATCGTCGAATCCATTGGATTCGTGTCTTGCGCTGATTATAATCCTCTTCAGGATCTGTCTTGCAAAGCTCTGAGAGGTCATCGGGCAAATCCCTTGATGTTCCTCCACGACGTTGTCTACCACCCTTCCTTACTGATTTCTCTGCAGCCATGAACTTCAAACTGAATGGCTTCAACACGTTCAAAGGCTTCAAAGGCTTTCGCTTGCTGGAAAAACAGGAACTGGCTTTAGGAGAGTTAATGTGATGTTGTAAGAATTCTGCAAACGAATGCAGACTATGAGAACCAAGGGATTCTCCCATGGACATGTACCCGTGACAGCATTAGAGATGCGAGGGAAGGGGAAGAGGTCATATGCATTCTCAGAAGATTTTGAAGATAAATCAGTTTGAAGACATTGACCTCATGATGCGAAGACATTCACTTATATGTTGAGAGTTGGTTCCAGATTTGTACGAATCCGTGAATAAGTACAAGTGAGGAATCTAACTAGATATGAAGCTTAAGTGAATATACTAGGCAGTATGAGATGCAGACAGAATAGATCTAACATTGTATAGGCAGAAACCAATTTTGGTAAATAGGATGAATCTTTGAGGATCAAAAAGATGGTAAAAATAGAGTTGTATTTACCACACGAAGAATTGCTAGATGGGATGAGTAGGAGACCGAGCAGTTCAATCCATCGTGCCCTAACTTGGTGATGGAGGACACCTACGGCGGCGGTGGAGAGGACGATGTCCGCGGCCGGCGTGAGGACGGCGTCGGAGAAGTCGCGGCAGCTAAGCGCTTCGTCGCCGGCGTCATCGAGAGCTAGCAGTGGCGCTAGGGTTTTGACGAGGTGGAGAGGTGGAAGAAGGTTTTCTTTACCGCAGGGGACATGTATTTATAAGGAAGTGTGCGGCATAGTGCAATTACGCAGGTGCCCCTGGCGGTTCACATCTGAGGGGCACGTGGCAAGCATGCAACATACTCAGAGTTGTCCCACGCCCCATGCCCGCCAGTTTGTTTGATGGTTGTTCCGGCTTCTCGGATTTCAAACAATAAGGATGAATCATTTAAAACAGACTTAATGTTTGTCTCGTGTCTTCTGGCGACAAGGACGCAGAGAAGACATTCGACGCTTCAATAGAATGCATATGATTTGGACGGATAGAGTTTGAGATAGAAAGCATAGAGAGATTAGGGTCCGATCACATTCACTTAGTTCAAAAGATTCAACTAGGAAGACATAGCTATAAGTGAATGTTGTAGAGGACCTAACACTAGTATGTATATCAGAAAGCAATCAAATCAACATAGTGAAGAAAATCATGAAGATAAGTTGAAATTGAAGACAAACCAAATGCGAAGACATAGCAAAAATAACACCATGAGTGAAACACTTCAAACAAAGAGATTTGGTGGTGGCGTTACCCACCGTATAGGAAGTATTAGACCCAGACATGGCGCACAATTATCGTGGAGCTCCGAAGTCAAATTCCATGTTAATATATTAACACTCAGAATGTAAGTCTTCATTGATTGAAGATATACTTTACTTCGTGTGTTGCACATCTAAGTCATCAACATGCATAAGTGTTAGGATGTGTGCCTGATCACAGGACATTTGAGGATTCCAAGATATTTAGCTCACACCGTAACTTGCAAAACCTTTTCTCATCCAAGGGCTTTGTGAAGATATCTGCCAGTTGCTCTTCAGTGTTGACGTGAATGATGTCAATATCTTTCTTCATGACATGATCTCTGAGAAAGTGATGACGAATTTCAATGTGCTTTGTCTTCGAGTGCTGGACTGGATTGTTGGCAATCTTGATGGTGCTTTCGTTGTTGCAGAAGAGAGGTACTTGTTTCAGATTGATGCCATAGTCCTTGAGAGTTTGCTTCATCCATAGAAGCTGAGCGCAGCAAGATCCAGCAGCAATGTATTCAGATTCAGCAGTTGAGAGTGATACACAGTTCTGCTTCTTTGAAGACCAACATACAAGTGATCGTCCCAGAAATTGACATGTGCCTGATGTAGACTTGCGATCCACCTTGTCACCAGCATAATCAGCATCCGAGAATCCAACCAGATCAAATTTTGAGCCCTTTGGATACCATAATCCAAGTGTTGGGGTGTAAGCCAAATATCGAAGAATTCGCTTCACGGCTAAGTGATGCGATTCCTTTGGTGCCACTTGGAATCGAGCACACATGCAAACACTAAGCATAATATCTGGCCTAGATGCACATAGGTAAAGTAAGGAACCAATCATGGAGCGGTATACCTTTTGATCGAACTCTTTACCATTGTCGTCGGGACCCAGATGGTGTTTGGCAGGCATTGGTGTTGTGTAACCTTTGCAATCTTGCATTCCAAACTTCTTTAGACAATCTTTGAGGTATTTTTCTTGAGATATGAAGATGCCATTCCTTTGTCGATTTAATTTGAAGACCAAGGAAGAACTTCAGCTCACCCATCATGGACATCTGATATTGCTCTTGCATCATGTATCCAAACTCATCACTATACTTCTGGTTGGTGCAGCCGAAGATAATGTCATCCACATATATTTGGCACACAAACAGTTCACCATCATATGTCTTCGTGAAGAGTGTGGGATCGAGGGATCCAGGTTTGAAGCCTTTGCTCTTTAGGAAGTCTTTGATCGTATCATACCAAGCGCGAGGAGCTTGTTTGAGGCCATACAGTGCTTTGTTTAGCTTGTACACCATATCAGGATGTTTTGGATCTTCAAAGCCAGGTGGTTGAGCGACATATACTTCTTCTTCAATCTTGCCGTTGAGAAATGCACTCTTCACATCCATTTGATATAGCAAGATGTTGTGGTGGTTAGCATAGGCTAGCAGTATGCGAATAGCTTCAAGCCTAGCCACAGGAGCAAATGTTTCATCGAAGTCAATTCCTTCAACTTGAGTATATCCTTGAGCCACAAGACGTGCGTTGTTTCGATTTACTTGACCATGCTCATCTTGCTTGTTTCGATATATCCATTTTGTGCCAATAATGTTATGCTTGCGAGGGTCAGGACGCTTGACAAGTTCCCAAACATTGTTCAGCTTGAACTATTGAAGTTCTTCTTGCATAGCTTGTATCCATTCAGGTTCCATAAAGGCTTCAACAACTTTCTTGGGTTCTGATATTGACACAAAAGAAAAATGCCCACATAAATTTGCTAACTGTGTTGCTCTTGAGCGAGTAAGTGGACCAGGTGCATCGATGCTATCAATTATCTTCTCAATTTGTACTTCATTTGCAACTCAAGGATGAACTGGACGAAGACCTTGCTCTTGCTAATCATTGTCATCATTGGGAGGATTGTCTTCAGTCTGAGCATTGTCTTCAGGTTGGTTAGGTGCAGAAATGATAAGTTCCTCTTCAGGTTGTGCTTCAGAAGGCATGATTTCACCAGTTCCCATCAGCTTGATAGATTCGCTGGGCAGAGCTTCGTCTAGTGTACTTGGCAGGAGCTCTCTTTGTGAACCATTGGTTTCATCAAATCGCCGTCCACGCTTTGACGATTTTGTAGAGATAGAGGTTGAAGACTCAGAAGAGTGCGAGTCCTTTCCAGAATCGAGCATGAAGCCTTCGTGAGCTTTAGGTGCAAATTTTGACTTGTGATGGGGATCCTTGATCCAGCACCTAGCTCCAAATACTCTGAAGTAGCTGACATTTGGCTTCTTGCCAGTAAGGAGCTCATAGGATGTTTTGTTCAGAAGCTTATGGATGTAAACACGGTTGATGACGTGACATGCTGTATCAATAGCTTCAGGCCAGAACTTTCTTGGTGTCTTGTACTCGTCGAGCATTGTTCGAGCCATCT
Organism: Aegilops speltoides; assembly: GCA_021437245.1. Taxonomy (NCBI): domain Eukaryota; kingdom Viridiplantae; phylum Streptophyta; class Magnoliopsida; order Poales; family Poaceae; genus Aegilops; species Aegilops speltoides. Next base: position 338,412,052 of record CM038144.1, read on the forward strand.
CAATGAGGGTTCTGTTCTTGCGCTCTATGATGCCATTTTGCTGAGGTGTGTATGGAGCAGAGAACTCATGAGTGATTCCCATTGTATCCAGATAAAGATCAAGTCCGGTGTTCTTGAACTCAGTGCCATTGTCACTTCTGATATGCTTGATCTTGACGCCATAATTGTTCATGGCTCGATTGGCGAAGCGTCTGAAGACATCTTGCACTTCAGTCTTGTAGTGAATTATGCGCACCCATGTATATCTTGAGTAGTCATCAACAATGACGAAGCCATAGAGACAAGCAGTTGTTGTGAGGGTAGAGTAGTGAGTAGGTCCAAATAAGTCCATGTGTAACAAACAAGGGTTGAGATGTCGTCATGATTGTCTTCGAGGGGTGCTTTACCCTAGTCATCTTTCCAGCTTCGCAGGCACCACACAAATGATCCTTCTTGAACTTGACACCCTCGATGCCTATGACATGCTTCTTCTTGGCGAGTGTGTGTAAGTTCCTCATGCCAGCATGCCCCAGCCTCCGATGCCAGAGCCAGCATTCTAAAGCTTTTGCAAGAAGACATACGGCAAGCTGTGGACCTGCTGAGAAATCTACCATGTATAGATCATCTTTCCGATACCCTTCAAAGACTAGAGACTTGTCGATTCCATTAGTACAAGGCAACGGTATTTTCCGAATAGCACAATCATGTTCAAGTCACAAAGCATCGAGATGCAGACATTGTTGAAACCAAGGATTCAACAAGCATCACTTTATCCATGTGTTGATCCTTTGAGATTGCAACTCTACCTAGACCCAATACCTTGCTTTTACCAAAGGTCAAGAATGTGATGTGACTCTTGTCCGATGGACGTAAGGTTGAGTCCATGAGAAGACTTCGATCACCGAATATATGATTAGTGCATCCGCTGTCCATAATCCATTCGAAGCATGAGGTGTCATACCCTCAAGATGCTTAGGGGATAGGCTTCACCAAGAGTATTGTGAAGCATAAACATTTGATGGGCAAGAGGATTATTGAAGCTCAGATCAAGATTAGGACTGATAGGATGAATGGCAAACAATTCAGGAACAAAATACATAGTGAGACCATTTGGGCATTTGATCTTGCGCCCTACAAGATGTTTTAGGTCCCCAGCAATAGCATCAGACGCCTTTGATTTTCGGCTGGAGACCCTTCCCTACAAAAGCAAGTTAATTCTTCTTAACCACCCACATCTTCAGGGGTGGCTTAGAAGCAATGAGTCTAAGTGCAGCATCTGAGAACTTCGGCCTTGGAGCCCTAGCAAATAGCCTTGCAGGAGATGAATGATACTCATATGAATAAGCAGAAAAGTTCTTAGTTCTATGAACATAGAGGTTTGAAGACACACACTCATATTCATAAGTTTGAGTACGATTTCCCTGCAAAACATTGGCGTTAGGGTGACTCAGGTGAGTCTGTCTGTATGAAGCCTTTGGGCCATATGACGCCTTAGGTCTGGGGTTTGTCTTCTTCCCAGGTGGTGTCATGATCACATTCACTGGAAGATTCTCAAGACAGCTTTTGGGAACCCAGATCTTCTTCATAGGTGGTCCATTCCTGCAGTTAGTACCAATATACCTGGCAAACACTTCACCATTCTGATTCTTGAACAACTTATAGTTTGCATCAAGGGATTCATCAATGATAATAGGATTAGCACAGGTAAAGCCAGATAAGGTGGATGGATCCACTGAAGGTCCCTTTGCAAAGAACCCATGTGGTTTTGGGATACCGCTCAAAGCTTCCAGTAGGAACCATCAACATTCATTTTCCTCTCGAACCCAACACCCTCTTTCCTAGGGTTTCGGTTCAGAATCTGCTTTTTGAGGACATCGCAAAGTGTCTTATGTCCTTTCAGACTTTTATACATCCCTGTTTCAAGCAATGTCTTCAACCTGGCATTTTCATCAGCAATAGTAGTGGTATCCTCTGCAAAGGGGTTAGTTACCACATCAGTAGTTGAAGACAATGCAACAGTAGCAGTAGTGGAACATTCAGCAACAGAGGTAGCGTTATCACGCTCAAGGCATTTTAGACATGGTGGTTCAAATCCATCCTGAGCGGGACTGATCTGTTGAGCGCGAAGTGACTCATTCTCTTTTTGAAGATCTTCATGAGCCGCCCTCAATTTCTAAAGCTCTTGCTTCCTTTGAAGATAATCATAGGAGAGCTTTTCATGAGTGGTTGAGAGCGTTTCATAACGACTTTCAAGTTCTTGGTACTTAGGATGAAGATTTTTTATGTCTTCAACTAAGGACTGTGAACGTGTCATTTCCGCGTCCAACAGGTCATTGCTTTTGTCTAACAGTTTTTGAGTATGTTCCATAGCTTTTTGTTGTTCAGTTGCAATTTTAGCAAGTGTTTTGTAGCTGGGTTTGGATTCACAATCAGAGTCATCTTCACTTGATGTTTGAAAGTAAGCATCACATGATTTTACCTTGGCACCACGTGACATGAAGCAGTAGGTGGGAGCAGGGTCGTCCTTGTCATCAGCTTCAGCGTTGGTGTGGAAGTCATTGTCTTCAGTGTTGAAGATGGACTTGGCAACATAGGCTGTGGCTAGAGGCAGACTTGCAACGCCAGGGTCGGACTCCTCTTCAGACTCCACCTCCGCCTCCTCAGAAGCAGACTCCTCCTCTGAATCCATCTCCTTGCCAACAAAAGCACGAGCCTTGCGAGATGAGCTCTTCTTATGAGATGAAGACCTTGATGAGGACTTGGAAGAAGACTTTGAAGATTTCTTCTTCTTCTTGTCATCGTAATCATATTCCTTGCTCTTCTTCTTCTTCTTCTTCTTCTCATTGTCCCACCGTGGACACTCGGAGATATAGTGTCCGTGTTTCTTGCACTTGTGACATGTTCTCTTCTTGTAGTCATGAGTGGAAGCTTCATCATTTCTTGAGCTAGATCGTGAAGACTTTCAAGCCCTTCTTCTTAGTGAACTTCGGAACTTCTTCACAAGCATAGCAAGTTCCTTTCCAATGTCTTCGGGATCATCGAACTGCAATGATTCTTCTTCGATGAGGAAACAACTTTTGCCTTCAAAGCGAAGTTCGCCATAGTTGGGACCATAGATATCTCTTTTCTCAGAAAGCTGGAACTCATGTGTGTTAAGCCTCTCAAGTATATCAGACGGATCGAGTGTCTTGAAGTCAGGGCGTTCTTGTATCATGAGGACAAGGGTGTCAAAGGAGCTATCAAGTGATCTCAGTAGTGTCTTGACGATTTCATGCTTGGTAATCTCAGTGGCGCCGAGAGCACGAAGCTCATTTGTGATGTCGGTGAGGCGATCAAACGTGAGCTGGACATTTTCATTGTCGTTACTCTTGAAGCGGTTGAAGAGGTTGCGAAGAACACTGATCCTTTGATCTCTCTGGGTTGAAACGCCTTCGTTGACCTTGGATAGCCAGTCCCAGACTAGCTTCGATGTTTCCAGAGCACTCACACGGCCATATCGTCCTTTGGTCGATGACCACGATGATGTTCTTGGCAAGAGAGTCCAGTTGAATGAACTTCTTGACATCAGCAGAGGTGACACCTTCACCAGTTTTGGGAACGCCGTTCTTGACGACATACCAGAGGTCAACATCAATGGCTTCAAGATGCATGCGCATCTTATTCTTCTAGTAGGGATATTCAGTTCCATCGAACACGGGGCAAGCAGCGGAGACTTTGATTATCCTGCGCAATGACATAGCTAAAACTCCAGGTGGTTAAACCGAATCACACAGAACAAGGGAGTACCTCGCTCTGATACCAATTGAAAGTGCTAGTTATCGACTAGAGGGGAGTGAATAGGCGATTTTTATGAAAGTCTTCAAAACATGGAAGTTTCAAAGACAAACAATAGAAATGACCTAATTGATATGCAGCGGAAGATAAACTACAACAAGCAAACCATAGTCAAGTATGCAGTAATGTGAACGTACAAAGACTAATAGCAGCTTAGTAGTAAGGATCAGGATGGAAGATAGTATGAAGCCAACAGATGATAGTAGTCAAGCAATGAAGTCAAACAGGTACGTCAAATAGGCAATGACTTCACGAAGACAATCTCTAAGTAAAGGGAGGGATAGGATAGAACCAGTCACTTGTTGAAGACACAGGATTTGTTGGACCAGTTCCAGTTGCTGTGACAACTGTACGTATGGTTAGGGAGGCTGAGATTCAACTCAGAAGACCGCGTCTTCACCTTATTCCCCTTGAGCTAAGGACACATAGTCCTCGCCCAATCACTCTGGTAAGTCTTCAAGGTAGACTTCCGAACCTTCACAGACTTCGTTCACTGGCGATCCACAATGACTCTTGGATGCTCATAACGCGACGCCTAACCGACTGGAGGATTCATAGTCCTCAAGTGTAATAAGTCTTCAGGTCACGCAGACAGAAAAACTTTAGTGATGCCTAACACTCTTTGGCTCTGGGTGTTTGGGCTTTGTCCTCGCAAGGATTTCTCTCTCTCAAGGGCTTCGAGGTGGGTTGATCTCAAACGACAAAAACCGTGCACTAACTCTGAGCAGCCACCAATTTATGGTGTAGGGGGTGGGCTATTTATAGCCACTACGCAACCCGACCTGATATGTCCGAAATGACCCTGGGTCACTAAGGAACTGACACATGTTCCAACGGTCAGATTTCAAACACACACGGCAACTTTACTTGGGCTATAAGCAAAGCTGACTCATCCAGCTCTGGATAAGATTTGCTCTCATTGTCTTTGCTCGAAGACATAGGATTTGGGTTGAGCATCACTTCAGTCATTCTGACTTTGTTCACATGGACCCCACTTAACAGTACGGTGGTTCCTATGACTCAACAAAGAAGAAAAAGGAAACAATGAAACGACACAGTCTTCGCGTTCCATAGTCTTCACTCAATGTCTTCTCATGTCATAGTCTTCAATATGAATATCTTCACATACCACCATTGTCGTCAATGTCTTCATACATTTTTAGGGGTCATCTCCGGTAGGTAAACCGAATCAATGAGGGACACTACCTGCGTTATCCTGCAATTCTCACAAACACATTAGTCCCTCAACCAAATTTATCGTCAATACTCCAAAACCAACTAGAGGTGGCACTAGATGCACTTACAGGAACCCATCACCGGTGGCCATCTTCATCATCCCGGCACTCTCCATGACGAGGAGGGAGTAGTTCACCCTCGGGGCTGAGGGTATGTACCAGTAGCTATGTGTTTGATCTCTCTCTCTCTCTCTCTCTCTCTCTCTCTCTCTCTCTCTCGTGTTCTTGACTTCGCACGATCTTGATGTATCGCGAGCTTTGCTATTATAGTTGGATCTTATTATGTTTCTCCCCCTCTACTCTCTTGTGATGAATTGAGTTTTCCTCTTGAAGTTATCTTATCGGATTGAGTCTTTAATGATTTGAGAACACTTGATGTATGTCTTGCCGTGCGTATCTGTGGTGACAATGGGATATCATGTGATTCACTTGATGTATGTTTTGGTGATCAACTTGCGGGTTCCACCCATGAACCTATGCATAAGGGTTGGCACACGTTTTCGTCTTGACTCTCCGGTAGAAACTTTGGGCACTCTTTGAAGTACTTTGTGTTGGTTGAATAGATGAATCTGAGATTGTGTGATGCATATCGTATAATCATGCCCACGGATACTTGAGGTGACAATGGAGTATCTAGGTGACATTAGGGTTTTGGTTGATTGTGTCTTAAGGTGTTATTCTAGTATGAACTCTATGATAGATTGAATGGAAAGAATAGCTTCATGTTATTTTACTACGGACTATTGAATAGATAGAACAGAAAGGATAGCTTTGAGGTGGTTTCGTACCCTACCATAATCTCTTCGTTTGTTCTCCGCTATTAGTGGCTTTGGAGTGACTCTTTGTTGCATGTTGAGGGATAGTTATATGATCCAATTATGTTATTATTGTTGAGAGAACTTGCACTAGTGAAAGTATGAACCCTAGGCCTTGTTTCCTACCATTGCAATACTGTTTACGCTCACTTTTATCATTAGTTACCTTGCTGTTTTTATAATTTCAGATTACACAAACCTATATCTACTATCCATATTGCACTTTTATCACCATCTCTTCGCCGAACTAGTGCACCTATACAATTTACCATTGTATTGGGTGTGTTGGGGACACAAGAGACTCTTTGTTATTTGGTTGTAGGGTTGTTTGAGAGAGACCATCTTCGTCCTATGCCTCCCACGGATTGATAAACCTTAGGTCATCACTTGAGGGAAATTTGCTACTGTCCTCAAACCTCTGCACTTGGAGGCCCAACAACATCTACAAGAAAAAGGTTGTGTAGTAGACATCAAGCTCTTTTTTGGCGCCGTTGCCGGGGAAGTGAGTGCTTGAAGGTATATCTTTAGATCTTGCAATCGAATCTTTTTGTTTCTTGTTTTATCACTAGTTTAGTTTATAAAAGAAAACTACAAAAAAATGGAATTGAATTTGTCTCATACGCTTCGTCTTTTTATAATCTTTCGTGAGTTTGATGAAAAGGAAAATTGTGCTCAAGTTCTAGAAGAAGAAATCTATAGAATGTTTGGTACTAAATCTTTGAATGATGAGCATGCTTGCAATGTTGTTAGTATGAACTCTTTGAATATCCATAGTACTAATGATGATTGCACTAGTTATGATGAAAATATCTCTTATAAGCATGTCGATTTTTGTGGAGTGGATTGGGTTTGCAAGTACACACCAAATAGGGAAAATAGATATTGCAAGAGGCATAAGTATTTAGAAACTAAAGGTTTGCAACAAAGTCTTGATGATTGTGCTGAAAGATTCAATATTTTTCGTTCTCCTAGTGAACTTTGCAATGAACGTGGTCATTTAAATCTCTAATGCAAATTGTTTCATGATCAAATCGTGTCCAAAATTTTTGATAACTTGATTACCCTTGAGCATCATAAAGAGCTTAGTCTTCTTTTGGGGTATGAAGAAATGAAACGTATAACTGAGGGTATTCCAAAATTTAATCTTGATAGATTTCTTGATTTTGATCTAGAGAAGATTTATATGTATTGTGCGGTGAATTGCATTGAAAATCCTTATATTGACAATTACATAAAGAAAAGAAAGCAAATAGAAGATGATGAGAATACTAATGAAAGGGAAGAGACTTCCCAATATCCTCCTATTATTTCTTATGATGAATCAGGTAACGAGGAGGAGCTTTCTATTCAACCAATCTCATCTATAAGGAGCTCAAAGAAGAAGGTTGAACCCACACATAATGTGAAAAGGAAAAGAAGGAGCAACAAAGGTAAAAGGTATCTCTCTCGAATGATGTTGCTCCTACTACTCATTGTTATGATGATAATTGTTATACTATTGGTGATATCCATACTATTAATGATGAGAGTGATTATGCTTATGATATGAAAAGGCCCAAGCTTGGGGAAGCTATGTTTGATGAGGATGACATACTTGAGAATATATTTTCTGAAATTAATGTTTGTCCCAAGCTTGGGGATGCTATGTTTAATGAAGATGATATTTTTTGCCTCCCAAGTTTTGATATGCAAAGTTGTTATGATGATAGCATGCCTCTTACCTGTGATGATTAATTTCATGAAAGTGGGTTTGGAAGAGTGTCAACTTTAGGAAGTAGTGATCCCACTATTTTGGAGGATGTTGAATCTTATTGTGATGAATATGAAAGTGGATTTGGAAGAGTGTCATCTTTATTTAGTGATGATTCCACTACCTTGGAAGAGGTTTCAATCGATTATGATGAGAACGAAGTTGCTACTTATGATGATTATTGTGATGAAACTTATGCTGTAAAAAGTAGTGATGATTATATTTATAAAACTTGTTATGATTATGATTACCCTTTTTCTGAACATTACTCTTTTAATGTGGAAACAATTTTTAGTGTTCAAGTCTCTTATGATACTCCCACTATTCCGAATGAGAAGAAGTTTGCTTATGTGGAGAGTAGAAAATTTTCTATGCTTGTAGATCATGAAAGGAATGCTTTAGGTGCTAGTTATATTGTTGAATTCATTCATGATTCTACTGAAAATTATTATGAGGGAGGAACATATGCTTGTAGGAATTGCAACAATGTCAAGTTTCCTTTCTATGTGCTTCAAGTTTTGAACTTATGCTTGTTTTGCCTTCCTATGATAGTTGATTATTGTTCCCATAAGTTGTTTGCTCACAAAATCCCTATGCATAGGAAGTGGGTTAGGCTTAAATGTGCTAGTCATATGCTTCATGATGCTCCCGTTATGTTTCAATTCTTATCTTTTATGTGAGCATCACTGTCATCATCATGCCTAGCTAAAAGGCATTAAAGAAAAGCGCTTGTTGGGAGACAACCCAATATTTACCCTTATTGTTTTTGTGTGTCCACATGATTATGCTACTGTAGTAATCATGTTTTATAGCTTTTGTTTCAATAAAGTGGCAAGTAAGACCTTTAGGATAGCTTAAGGTGATAGTTGTGTTGATCCCGCTGAGAATCAGAAACTTTTTTACCCAGTAAATTAGTTTTTTTAATTCGCGGAAACGTGATTCTGATCTGATTCGTTTTGCTCTGAATTGGTACACAAATTTCTCAGGCCTTCCTAATTTGGTAGGATTTGTGGAGTTCCAGAAGTATACGTTTGATACAGATTACTACAGACTGTTCTGTTTTTGACAGATTCTGTTTTCTATGTGTTGTTTGCTTATTTTGATGAATCTATGAGTAGTATCAGAGGGTATGAACCATAGATAAGTTGGAATACAGTAGATATTAAACCAATATGAATTTATATTGAGTTCATTACAGTACCTAAGTGGTGGTTTTATTTTCTTATACTAACGGAGCTTACGAGTTTTCTGTTGAGTTTTGTGTTGTGAAGTTTTCAAGTTCTGGGTAAAGATTCAATGGACTATGGAATAAGGAGTGGCAAGAGACTAAGCTTGGGGATGCCCAAGGCACCCCAAGGTAATATTCAAGAATAGCCAAAAGCCTAAGCTTGGGGATGCCCCGGATGGCATCCCCTCTTTCGTCTTCGTTCATCGGTAACTTTACTTGGAGCTATATTTTTATTCACCACATGATATGTGTGTTGCTTGGAGCGTCATTTTCTTTTGTTAGTATTTGCTTGCTGTTATTTAGAATTTTTTTTGCATCTTTATTTTCAATAAAAATGTCAAGGATAGCCTTTGCCATGCTTATTTTGCTAGTATACATGTTGCTGTTTGAAAACAGAAAGTTTATCGTTGTTGCAAAAATTCCCTAGAAAAGTCAGAGAATGGTATAATGTTGAAACTTATTTCATATTGAGCTCTGATAAATATTCTACAGTGTAGTATTTTTCTCATAATTTTTGGAGTTAGGGAACTATTGATACTCTTGCATTCTTTACAGACTGTACTGTTTTAGCAGATTGATGTTATGTTTGCATTGTTTGCATATGTTTGCTTGTTTAATGATTCTATTTGAGGATAGGAGTGTTAAATATGAAGAGGCATTTACTATGCAATGTTGAATAATAATTTTAGTGATTTGCTACAGTAGAAAATGATAAGGTTTTGCATTGGTTTATACTAACCTATCTCACGTGTTTTTGTTGAGTTTGTTGCGGATGAAGCTTTTGAGAAATAGAGAAACCATGATATGAGAGGAATTAAGGAGACACAAAAGTTCAAGCTTGGGGATGCCCAAGGCACCCAAGATAATATTTCAAGAAGTCTCAAGCATCTAAGCTTGGGGATGCCCCGTTAGGCATCCCACCTTTCTTCTTCAACAACTATCGGTTAGTATCGGTTGAGCCTAAGTTTTTGCTTCTTCACATGAGTTGTGCTATCCTTGCAATGTCATTTTATTTTGCTTTGCTTGTTGTTTGAATAAAATACCAAGATCTGAAATTCTTAAATGAGAGAGAGTCTTCACATAGTTACATAATTATTTAGCTACTCATTGATCTTCACTTATATCTTTTTGGAGTAGTTTTTCATTTACTCGTGTGCTTCACTTATATCCTATGAGTAAATTGTTGAATGATTTGATTCTCATAAATCTGAAATTATATATGTCTCATTTTGCTTATCCCATGGGGAGTAATGACTTCACATCTAAAAAGTAGAGGTTGTAAATTTATTGAAGGTTAGCAAGCATTGTATTGGTCATTTGAATAATTCATGAAAGAATATTGAAGGAAGAGAGATTTCACATATAAATATATTATCCTAGACATCTTTTATAATTGTGAGCACTCATTAAGTATGACATGCTAAAGAGTTGATGTTGGACAAGGAAGACAACGTAATGGGTTATGTTTTCTCACATCTCAGTTAAAGTATATTGTCATGGATCATTCAAACATGTTGAGCTTGTCTTTCCCCCTCACGCTAGCCAAATTCCTTGCACCAAGTAGAGATACTAATTGTGCTTCGAAATATCCTTAAACCCAGTTTTGCCATGAGAGTCCACTATACCTACCTATGGATTGAGTAAGATCCTTCAAGTAAGTTGTCATCGGTGCAAGCAATAAAAATTGCTCTCTAAATATGTACGATCTATTAGTGTGAAGAAAATAAGCTTTATACGATCTTGTTATGGAAGCAATAAAAGCGACGGACTGCATAATAAAGGTCCATATACAAGTGGAAATATAAAGTGACGTTCTTTTGCATTAAGATTTTGTGCATCCAACCATAAAAGCGCATGACAACCTCTGCTTCCCCCCGCGAAGGGCCTATATTTTACTTTATGTCTTTTACTTTATGCAAGAGTCAAGGTGATCTTCACATTTCCCTTTTTCATTTTATCCTTTGGCGAGCACCTCGTGTTGGAAAGAATATATATATATATATATATATATATATATATATATATATATATATATATATATATATATATATATCCAATTGGATGTAAGTTAGCATTAACTATTATTGTTGACATCACCCAAAGGTGAATACGTTGGGAGGCAACACTATAAGCCCCTATCTTTCTCAGTGTCCGATTAAAACTCCATAACCATTAGTATTGCGTGCGTTAGCAATTATAGAAGACTATATGATAGTTGAGTATGTGGAGTTTGCTAAATCAAAGCTCTGACATAGACCCTTCCTGAAAATAAGATGAATTGCAATTGTTTGATGACTAAGAATGAAGTTTGCTAGTTTTCAAGAAAGTTTATGATCTATGCTTTAACATGTGAATTGCTTGTTACTTGTTCGTGAGAATTTTTATGAGATGAACTACTGTTATGACAAATAATCATGCTAGAAAAGGTGATTGAAATTATCATTGATCAAACTTGTGCACCTTCTAGCATTCACACTTCATAAATTCTTTCTTTTATCATTTACCTACTCGAGGACGAGCAGGAATTAAGCTTGGGGATGCTGATACGTCTCCAACGTATCTATAATTTATGAAGCATTCATGCTATATTATTATCTTTTTTGAATATTTATGGGACTAACCTATTAATCGGAGGCCCAACCCATATTGCTGTTTTATTGCCTGTTTTAGTATTTCGAAGAAAAGGAATATCAAACGGAGTCCAAACGGAATGAAACCCTTGGGAGCGTGATTTTTGGAACGAACATGATCCGGGAGACTTGGAGTACAAGCCAGGGAAGCTTCAAGGAGGCCAGGAGATAGGAGGGCACACCCACCCCCTAGGCGCGCCCCATGTCTCGTGGGCCCCTCGTGGCTCTCCCGACCGACTTCTTTCGCCTATATATTCCCATATACCCTAAAACCATTGAAGACGAAGATAGATCGGGAGTTACGCCACCGCAAGCCTCTGTAGCCACCAAAAACCTCTCAGGAGCCCGTTCCGGCACCCTGCCGGAGGGGGAACCCATCACCGGTGGCCATCTTCATCATCCTGGCGCTCTCCACGACGAGGAGGGAGTAGTTCACCCTCGGGGCTGGGGGTATGTACCAGTAGCTATGTGTTTGATCTCTCTCTCTCTCTCTCTCTCATGTTCTTGACTTCGCACGATCTTGATGTATCGCGAGCTTTGCTTTTATAGTTGGATCTTATGATGTTTCTCCCCCTCTACTCTCTTGTGATGAAATGGGTTTTCCTCTTGAAGTTATCTTTGAAGGAAATATGCCCTAGAGGCAATAATAAAGTTATTATTTATTTCCTTATTTCATGATAAATGTTTATCATTCATGCTAGAATTGTATTAACCGGAAACATAATACATGTGTGAATGCATAGACAGACAGAATGTCACTAGTATGCCTCTACTAGACTAGCTTGTTAATCAAAGATGGTTATGTTTCCTAACCATGAACAAAGGGTTGTTATTTGATTAACAAGGTCACATCATTAGGTGAATGATCTGATTGACATGACCCATTCCATTAGCTTAGCACACGATCGTTTAGTATGTTGCTACTGCTTTTATCCATGACATATACATGTTCCTATAACTATGAGATTATGCAACTCCGTTTACGGAGGAACACTTTGGTGCTACCAAACGTCACAACGTAATCGGGTGATTATAAAGGAGTACTACAGGTGTCTCCAAAGGCGATGTTGGGTTGGCGATTTCGAGATTAGGTTTTGTCACTCCGATAGTCGGAGAGGTATCTCTGGGCCCTCTCGGTAATACACATCACTTAAGCCTTGCAAGCATTACAACTAATGAGTTAGCTGTGAGATGATGTATTACGAGCGAGTAAAGAGACTTGCGTAACGAGATTGAACTAGGTATTGGATACCGACGATCGAATCTCGGGCAAGTAACATACCGATGACAAAGGGAACAACGTATGTTGTTATGCGGTCTGACCGATAAAGATCTTCGTAGAATATGTAGGAGCCAATATGGGCATCCAGGTCCCGCTATTGGTTATTGACCGGAGACGTGTCTCGGTCATGTCTACATTGTTCTCGAACCGTAGGGTCCGCACGCTTAAGGTTTCGATGATGGTTATATTATGAGTTTGTGTATTTTGATGTACCGAAGGAGTTCGGAGTCCCGGATGTGATCACGGACATGACGAGGAGTCTCGAAATGGTCGAGACATAAAGATTGATATATTGGACGGCTATATTCGGACACCGGAAAGGTTCCGGAAGTTTCGGAGAAAACGGAGTGCCGGGGGGTTACCGAACCCCCGGGAAGTTATGGGCCTTAGTGGGCCAAGAGGGGAGAGAGAGGGCCGCACTGTGGTGGCGCGCCCCCCCCTGTGGGAGTCCGAATAGGACAAGGAGGGGCGCGCCCCCTTCCCTCTCCTCTCCTCTCCTTCCTTCCCCTTCCTCCTTCCTAGTTGGACTAGGAAAGGGAGTCCTACTCCCACTAGGAGGAGGACTCCCCCTCCTTGCGCCCCTAGGGCCGGCCGGCCTCCCCTTGCTCCTTTATATACGGGGCAGGGGGCACCCTAGAACACACAAGTTGATCCTTGAGATCGCTCCTTAGCCGTGTGCGGTGCCCCTCCACCATAATCCACCTCGGTCATATCGTTGCGGTGCTTAGGCGAAGCCTGCGTCGGTAGAACATCAAGATCGCCACCACGCTGTCGTCTTGACGAACTCTCTCCCCCCGAGCTTTGCCGGATCGGAGCCCGAGGAGCGCCACCGAGCTGTCGTGTGTCAAGAACTCGGAGGCGCCGAGTAACGGCGCTGGGATCGGTTGGATCGCGAGGAGAACGTCGACTACTTCCTCTACGCTGTGATCGCTTCCGCTTCGGTCTACAAGGGTATGTAGACAACACTCTCCCTCTCGTTGCTATGCATCACCATGATCTTGCGTGTGCGTAGGAATTTTTTGAAATTACTACGTTCCCCAACAAAGGCATCCGAGCCTAGGTTTTTATGGTTTGATGTTTTGCACGAGTAGAACACAAGTGAGTTGTGGGCGATACAAGTCATACTACCTACCAAAGATGTCATACTTTGGTTCAGCGGTATTGTGAGATGAAGCGCCCGGACCGACATTACGCGTGACGCTTATGCGAGACTGGTTTCACTGCTACGAGCACTCGTGCTTAAAGGTGATCAAGCGGGTGTCTGTCTCTCACTTTAGTTGAACCGAGTATGGCTACGCCCGATCCTTGCGAAGGTTAAACGGAGTCTATTTGACGAAGTATCGTTGTGGTTTTGATGCGTGGGTGAGATTGGTTCTTGCTTAAGCCCGTAGCAGCCACGTAAAATTTGCAACAACAAAGTAGAGGACGCCTAACTTGTTTTTGCAGGCATGTTGTGATGTGATATGGTCAAGACGTGATGCTATATTTTATTGTATGAGATGATCATGTTTTGTAACCGGTTATCGGCAATCGGCTGGAGCCATATGGTTGTCGCTTATTGTATGAAATGCAACGCTCGTAATTGCTTTACTTTATCACTAAGCGGTAGCGATAGTCGTAGAAGCAATAAACGGCGTAAACGACAACGATGCTACGATGGAGATCAAGGTGTCGCGCCGGTGACGATGGTGATCACGACGGTGCTTCGAAGATGGAGATCACAAGCACAAGATGATGATGGCCATATCATATCACTTATATTGATTGCATGTGATGTTTATCCTTTATGCATCTTATCTTGCTTTGATTGACGGTAGCATTTTAAGATGATCTCTCACTAAAATTATCAAGTAGTGTTCTCCACGAGTATGCACCGCTGCCAAAGTTCGTCGTCCGAGACACCACGTGATGATCGGGTGTGATAAGCTCTCGTCCATCTACAACGGGTGCAAGCCAGTTTTGCACACGAGAATACTCAGGTTATACTTGACGAGCCTAGCATATGCAGATATGGCCTCGAACACGGAGACCGAAAGGTCGAGCGTGAATCATATAGTAGATATGATCAACATAAGATGTTCACCATTGAAAACTACTCCATCTCACGTGATGATCGGTTATGGTTTAGTTGATTTGGATCACGTGATCACTTAGATGACTAGAGGATGTCTGTCTAAGTGGGAGTTCTTAAGTAATATGATTAATTGAACTTAAATTTATCATGAACTTAGTACCGATAGTATCTTGCTTGTCTATGTTTGTTTGTAGATAGATGGCTCGTCTGTTGTTCCGTTGAATTTTAATGCGTTCCTTGAGAAAGCAAAGTTGAAAGATGATGGTAGCAATTACACGGATCGGGTCCGTAACTCGAGGATTATCCTCATTGCTGCACAGAAGAGTTACGCCCCGGATGCACCGCTGGGTGCCAGTTCGCCATCGATGATGCCGACGACGTTAAGAACGTCTGCGAGCAAAGTCGATGACTACTCTATAGTTCATGTGCCATGCTTTACGGCTTAGAACCGGGACTTCAACGACGTTTTGAACGTCATGGAGCATATGAGATGTTCCAGGAGTTGAAGTTGATATTCCAACAGAATGCCCGGATTGAGAGATATGAAGTCTCCAATAAGTTCTATAGCTGCAAGATGGAGGAGAATAGTTCTGTCAGTGAGCACATACTCGTAATGTCCGGGTATTACAATCACTTGACTCAACCGGGAGTTAATCTTCCGGATGATTGTGTCATTGATGTAATTCTTCAATCACTACCACCAAGCTACAAAGGCTTCGTGATGAACTATAATATGCAAGGGTTAGTAAAGACTATACCGAGCTCTTCGCAATGCTAAAGGCTGCGGAGGTAGAAATCAAGAAGGAGCATCAAGTGTTGATGGTCAATAAGACCACTAGTTTCAAGAAGAAAGGCAAAGGGAAGAAGAAGGAACTTCAAGAAGAACAGCAAGCAAGTTGCTTTGCTCAGAGAAGAAACCCAAGTCTGGACCTAAGCTGAATCGAGTGCTTCTCTTGCAAGCGCATCGTCATTTGAAGCGGAACTGCCCCAAGTATTTGGCGGATAAGAAGGATGGCAAGGTGAACAAAGGTATATGTGATATACATGTTATTGATGTGTACCTTACTAGAGCTCGCAGAGCACTGGTATTTGATACTGGTTCATTGCTAATATTTGCAACTCAAAGCAGGGACTACGGATTGCTTAACACCGCAAAGGACGAGGTGACGATGCGCTGGGAAATGGTTCCAAAGTCGATGTGATCGCGGTCGGCACGCTACCTCTACATCTACCTTCGGATTAGTTTTAGACCTAAATAATTGTTATTTGGTGCTGCGTTGAGCATGAACATTATATCTGGATCTTGTTTGATGCGAGACGGTTATTCATTTAAATCGAGAATAATGGTTGTTCTATTTATATGAGTAATATCTTTTATGGTCATGCACCCTTGAAGAGTGGTCTATTTTGATGAATCTCGATAGTAGTGATACACATATTCATAATGTTGAAACCAAAAGATGCAGAGTTGATAATGATAGTGCAACTTATTTGTGGCACTTGCCGTTTAGGTCATATCGGTATAAAGCGCATGAAGAAACTCCATATTGATGGACTTTTGGAGTCACTTGATTATGAATCACTTGGCACTTATGAACCGTGCCTCATGGGCAAGATGACTAAAACCCGCTCTCGGTACTATGGAGAGAGCAACAGATTTGTTGGAAATCATACATACTGTATGTATGTGGTCCGATGAATGTTGAGGCTCGTGGCGGATATCGTTATTTTCTCACCTTCACAGATGATTTAAGCGAGATATGGGTATATCTACTTAATGAAACATAAGTCTGAAACATTTGAAAAGTTCAAAGAATTTCAGAGTGAAGTTGAAAATCATCGTAATAAGAAAATTAAATTTCTACGATCGATCGTGGAGGTGAATATTTGAGTTACGAGTTTGGTCTACATTTGAAACAATGCGGAATAGTTTCGCAACTCACGCCACCCGAACACCACAACGTAATGGTGTGTCCGAACGTCGAATCGCACTTTACTAGATATGGTGCGATCTATGATGTCTCTTCAGATTTACCGCTATCGCTTTGGGGTTATGCACTTGAGACGGCCGCATTCACACCGAATAGAACACCGTCAAAATCCGTTGAGACGACACCTTATGAACTATGGTTTAGCAAGAAACCAAAGTTGTCGTTTCTTAAAGTTTGGGGATGCGATGCTTATGTGAAAAGCTTCAACCCGATAAGCTCGAACCCAAATCGAGAAATGTGTCTTCATAGGATACCCAAAGGAGACAGTTGGGTACACCTTCTATCACAGATCCGAAGGCAAGACATTTGTTGCCAAGAATGGATCCTTTCTAGAGAAGGAGTTTCTCTCGAAAGAAGTGAGTGGGAGGAAAGTAGAACTTGATGAGGTAATTGTACCTTCTCCCTTATTTGAAAGTAGTTTGTCGCAGAAACCGGTTTCTGAGACATCTACACCAAATAATGAGGAAGTTGATGATGTTGATCATGAAACTTCAGATCAAGTTACTATAGAACCTCGTAGATCAACCAGAGTAAGATCCGCACCAGAGTGGTACGGTAATCCTGTTCTGGAAATCATGCTACTAGTCATGATGAACCTACGAACTATGAAGAAGCGATGGTGAGCCCAGATTCCGCAAAATGGCTTGAGGCCATGAAATCTGAGATGGGATCCATGTATGAAAACAAAGTATGGACTTTGGTTGACTTGCCCGAGGGTCGGCAAGCAATAGAAAACAAGTGGATCTTCAAGAAGAAGACTAACGCTGACGGTAATGTTACTGTCTACAAAGCTCGACTTGTCGCAAAGGGTTTTCGACAAGTTCAAGGGATTGACTACGATGAGACCTTCTCACCCGTAGCGATGCTTAAGTCTGTCCGAATCATGTTAGCAATTGCTGCATTTTATGATTATGAAATTTGGCAAATGGATGTAAAGACTGCATTCCTGAATGGATTTCTGGAAGAAGAGTTGTATATGATGCAACCAGAAGGTTTTATCTATCCAAAGGAGCTAACAAAGTGTGCAAGCTCCAGCGATCCATTTATGGACTGGTGCAAGCATCTCGGAGTTGGAATAAACGCTTTGATAGTGTGATCAAAGCATTTGGGTTCATCTGCACTTTTGGAGAAGCTGTGTTTACAAGAAAGTGAGTGGGAGCTCAGAGCATTTCGATATTATATGTAGATGACATATTACTAATCGGAAATGATATAGAATTTCTGGATAGCATAAAGGGATACTTGAATAAGAGTTTTTCAATGAAAGACCTCGGTGAAGCTGCTTACATATTGGGCATCAAAATCTATAGAGATAGATCAAGACGCTTAATTGGACTTTCACAAAGCACATACCTTGACAAAATATTGAAGAAGTTCAAAATGGATCAAGCAAAGAAAGGGTTCTTGCTTGTGTTACAAGGTGTGAAGTTGAGTAAGACTCAATGCCCGACCACTGCAGAAGATAGAGAGAAAATGAAAGATGTTCCTATGCTTCACCATAGGCTCTATCATGTATGCAATGCTGTGTACCAGACTGATGTGTGCCTTGCTATAAGCTTAGCAGGAGGTACCAAAGTAATCCAGAGTGGATCATCGGACAGCGTCAAGAACATCCTGAAATACCTGAAAAGGACTAAGGATATGTTTCTCGTATATGGAGGTGACAAAGAGCTCATCGTAAACGGTTACGTTGATGCAAGCTTTGACACTGATCCGAACGATTCTAAATCGCAAACCGGATACGTATTTACACTAAACGGAGGAGCTGTCAGTTGGTGCAGTTCTAAACAAAGCGTCGTAGCAGGATCTACATGTGAAGCGGAGTACATAGCAGCTTCGGAAGCAGCTAATGAAGGAGTCTGGATGAAGGAGTTCATATCCGATCTAGGTGTCATACCTAGTGCATCGGGTCCAATGAAAATCTTCTGTGACAATACTGGAGCAATTGCATTAGCAAAGGAATCCAGATTTCACAAGAGGACCAAGCACATCAAGAGACGCTTCAATTCCATCCGGATTTAGTCCGTGGGAGACATAGAGATTTGCAAGATACATACGGATCTGAATGTAGCGCACCCGTTGACTAAGCCTCTTCCACGAGCAAAACATGATCAACACCAAGACTCCATGGGTGTTAGAATCATTACTATGTAATCTAGATTATTGACTCTAGTGCAAGTGGGAGATCAAGGAAATATGCCCTAGAGGCAATAATAAAGTTATTATTTATTTCCTTATTTCATGATAAATGTTTATCATTCATGCTAGAATTGTATTAACCGGAAACATAATACATGTGTGAATGCATAGACAAACAGAATGTCACTAGTATGCCTCTACTAGACTAGCTTGTTAATCAAAGATTGTTATGTTTCCTAACCATGAACAAAGGGTTGTTATTTGATTAACAAGGTCACATCATTAGGTGAATGATCGATTGACATGACCCATTCCATTAGTTTAGCACACGATCGTTTAGTATGTTGCTCTTGCTTTTATCCATGACATATACATGTTCCTATAACTATGAGATTATGCAACTCCTGTTTACGGAGGAACACTTTGGTGCTACCAAACGTCACAACGAATCGGGTGATTATAAAGGAGTACTACAGGTGTCTCCAAAGGCGATGTTGGGTTGGCGTATTTGAGATTAGGTTTTGTCACTCCGATAGTCGGAGAGGTATCTCTGGGCCCTCTCGGTAATACACATCACTTAAGCCTTGCAAGCATTACAACTAATGAGTTAGCTGTGAGATGATGTATTACAAAATGAGTAAAGAGACTTGCCGGTAACGAGATTGAACTAGGTATTGGATACCGACGATCGAATCTCGGGCAAGTAACATACCGATGACAAAGGGAACAACGTATGTTGTTATGCGGTCTGACCGATAAAGATCTTCGTAGAATATGTAGGAGCCAATATGGGCATCCAGGTCCCGCTATTGGTTATTGACCGGAGACGTGTCTCGGTCATGTCTACATTGTTCTCGAACCGTAGGGTCCGCACGCTTAAGGTTTCGATGACGGTTATATTATGAGTTTGTGTATTTTGATGTACCAAGGAGTTCGAGTCCGGATGTGATCACGGACATGACGAGGAGTCTCGACATGGTCGAGACATAACGATTGATATATTGGACGGCTATATTCGGACACCGAAAGGTTCCGGAAGTTTCCGGAGAAAACCGGTCTGCCGAGGGGTTACCGAACCCCGGGAAGTTATGGGCCTTAGTGGGCCAAGAGGGAGAGAGAGGCCGCACTGGTGGTGCCCCTGAGGAGTCCGAATAGGACAGGAGGGGCGCGCCCCCTTCCTCTCCTCCCTCTCCTTCCTTCCCCTTCCTCCTTCCTAGTTGGACTAGGAAAGGGAGTCCTACTCCCACTAGGAGGAGGACTCCCCCCTCCTGGCGCGCCCCTAGGGCCGGCCGGCCTCCCCTTGCTCCTTTATATCACGGGGCAAGGGGCACCCTAGAACACACAAGTTGATCCTTGAGATCGTTCCTTAGCCGTGTCGGTGCCCCTCCACCATAATCCACCTCGGTCATATCGTTGCGGTGCTTAGGCGAAGCCCCGCGTCGATAGAACATCAAGATCGTCCACCACGCCGTCGTCTTGTGAACTCTCTCTCCCCGGAGCTTTGCTAGATCGGAGCCCGAGGACGTCACCGAGCTGTACGTGTGTCAAGAACTCGGAGGCGCCGGAGTAACGGCGCTGGGATCGGTTGGATCGCGAGGAGAACGTACGACTACTTCCTCTACGTTGTGATCGCTTCCGCTTCGGTCTACAAGGGTATGTAGACAACACTCTCCCCTCTCGTTGCTATGCATCACCATGATCTTGCATGTGCGTAGGAATTTTTTTTGAAATTACTACGTTCCCCAACAATCTTATCGGAATGAGTCTTTAACGATTTGAGAACACTTGATGTATGTCTTGCCGTGCGTATCTGTGGTGACAATGGGATATCACGTGATTCACTTGATGTATGTTTTGGTGATCAACTTGCGGGTTCCGCCCATGAACCTATGCATAAGGGTTGGCACACGTTTTCGTCTTGACTCCCCGGTAGAAACTTTGGGGCACTCTTTGAAGTACTTTGTGTTGGTTGAATAGATGAATCTGAGATTGTGTGATGCATATCGTATAATCATGCCCACGGATACTTGAGGTGACAATGGAGTATCTAGGTGACATTAGGGTTTTGATTGATTTGTGTCTTAAGGTGTTATTCTAGTATGAACTCTATGATAGATTGAACGGAAAGAATAGCTTCATTTTATTTTACTACGGACTCTTGAATAGATAGAATAGAAAGGATAGCTTTGAGGTGGTTTCGTACCCTACCATAATCTCTTCGTTTGTTCTCCGCTATTAGTGGCTTTGGAGTGACTCTTTGTTGCATGTTGAGGGATAGTTATATGATCCAATTATGGTATTATTGTTGAGAGAACTTGGACTAGTGAAAGTATGAACCCTAGGCCTTGTTTCCTACCATTGCAATACCATTTACGCTCACTTTTATCATTAGTTACCTTGCTGTTTTTATGATTTCAGATTATAAAAACCTATATCTGCTATCCATATTGCACTTGTATCACCATCTCTTCGCCGAACTAGTGCACCTATACACTTTACTATTGTATTGGGTGTGTTGGGGACACAACAGACTCTTTGTTATTTGGTTGCAGGGTTGTTTGAGAGAGACCATCTTCATCCTACGTCTCCCACGGATTGATAAACCTTAGGTCATCCACTTGAGGGAAATTTGCTACTGTCCTACAAACCTCTGCACTTGGAGGCCCAACAACGTCTATAAGAAGAAGGTTGTGTAGTAGACATCAAAGCCCTGCGCGGATCACATCACCATCACCGTCACCACGCCGTCGTGCTAACGAAACTCATCTACTCCTTCGTACCTCTACTGGATCAAGAGTTCGTGGAACCTCATCGAGCTGAACGTGTGCAGAACTCGGAGGTGCCGTATGTCGGTGCTTGATCGGTTGAATAGAGAAGATGTTCGACTACATCAACCGCGTTAAGCTAACGCTTCCGCTTTCGGTCTACGAGGGTACGTGGACACACTCTCCCCCTCTCGTTGCTATGCATCTCCTAGATAGGTCTTGCGTGAGTGTAGGAATTTTTTTTGAAATTGCATGCTACGTTATCCAACAAAAATATATATAACGGATTAGCTAACTAAATTACCATGTGGCTCACATCACAAATTGCAGTGATACTACATTCAACACAACTACTAACGGCGTTCAAATCTCGCAATCACCTCATTCAGGTAAACGAGGATGGGGAAGTCGCGCTGATGACTGCCAACGTGAGCATGAATAGGATGATGATGGTGGTGTGTGCAGGCGCGAGGTGAGGCGTCGACCTACTGAGCTCTTGAAACTCTGGCCACGGAGGCCGGTCATGGATTTCATGGGCACGCCGACGCCTCTGTGCATCGATCTGAAGGGGAGGAGGGAGGGTAAGATGCAACTCACCTTGGGAAGACGATGGCGAGCTCAGAGGGGTCCTGGGAAGTAGGACGACTATGGGGGCGAGGTGGAAGCTTCGGTACCAAGCCCTCCTCCGTTGTGCGACACCATGATTTGGTCGCTGGAGCTCCTCTACGCAGCGGCCCGCCTCCTCTACGTCGCCGCCAGCCACACAACGACACATCCCGCGAAACCACCCGCGCATGTCCTCTCCGCCGCGCGACATCCTCGATTTGGTCGGTGGAGCACCTCTCCCCCGGCGGTTCGCCCGGGCTCAGCTGCCGCCAGCCATGGGAACGGCGCAAGACGCCTCGTTGCCGCGCGTGAACTCCTTGTTGTCGCCCATGGGCTGCTCGTCGCCGGCGCATGGCCTCCCCCGTCCATGTAGATGAGAGGGTGCGATTGAAATGTGCGCGCAGGGGGGAGGGGGGAGAAAACCTGGGGAAAAAGGGTAGATGCGGTGCGGCCTTGTCTCGAACGAGTCCTGGTTATGACGTGGTAACGTGAGCTCGCCAAGATTCGTGCAATGGCTTCGAAGGCGTTTGGACAAAGCAGCTAGATTTCTGATGTTCGGAAGTTATCATTTTTCTTTAAAAGGTAGTCTATTCGAAGCATTGTTTTTTTTTCTTAAACCTCCACGAATATGATAGCATCACGACAATCTACACACAAGATAAGGTACTCATCAATGTTTATAGAAAAACTGACTTTTCTTTTATTTATTTTTTACATCTAATGTTCACAGAGAAACTCCATGTCCATGGAGATGCTCTAAGCTGCTTATCACAACTTTACACGGCAGCGATGGAAGGCGACGGCGGCACGGCGGCGGCCTGGATGGCGACGCACTGCGGGATGTACGAGCGGGCCACGCGGCACCCCTTCACCGTCTCGATCCGCGACGGTTCCGTCGACCTGGCCGCCTTCAAACGCTGGCTCGTCAGTATTTTCTCGGATTCTCTCCTCAGGCTCCCCCCTCCCCCCTCCGACCCCCACCCAATTTCTTATGTAGCTTTGCTTGTCAGTTGATACAAGGTGATTATACTTAATTTGGAGTGAGCGGCTCCTGCTACGTAAAACATCGCTAACCTTACACTACCAGTGGATCTTGATTCGGACTGCGTGACCTTTTGCACTGACTTAGATGAGCTAGACTAATAGAGCTACTTCTGTGGTCTGAGAAGAAGAAAAGATGGTGTTGGTGGGATTTCATAAGGCTACTGAATGTGTTGATCCATTTAGCATGCGTGCAAGATTTGGGGAGATTTGTGGGATTGCTGCTACAAATCAGCATAGTAGGAGGACCTGGAATGCTTATTTTGGCCGACACTTAGACTTTCATCCAACTTAATCTGAGAAACGGCATGGTTACGGGTTACCAAACCTGGAGTGTGAAACATAAACTGAAAGTGTGCTGGGACTCTTACCATGGTGGTTTTGAAGGGCATTAGTGTTTGTTCTGATTAGGATGTTAGCTAGGATTGAAATCCCCCATCGACAGAATTTGCTGCTCAATTAACGATAATGCTATCTTGACTTTGGTAATTGGAGAATGTTGGACCATTTTTGGTCAGGCAACAGTAACCAGGCAGTTAAGGCTGTCAAATTCCCGTTGTGATTCCGAGGTCAAGGGCATATTTCTCCTTGTTGAATAGTCTAGTTCACTCATGGCGATTTCCTGTCATGTTTACGAAATGCCATGCCTTTTGTTACTTGCATTACATATTCATACAAATACTTCTTGATGCACAGAGAAGGAACAATACTTCGTGGGGAATGTATATAAAATAAAAAAGAAACGGCGTGTTTCATTTAAATGTCTATTATTGGGAAGCTGCTTAGCTGGAAGCACTAGGGTATTATTCTGCATTAGTACTTGGTACTTGGCGCTTAATTGGTGCTAGTTAGATTCAGACGTCCTATACTTCACTAATGTAGCCATTTGTTTGTTTTCTAAGATCAATCCCACAGTGGTTACCTTTACTCCTGTCGTTAATGCTCGTGATGAAATAAAAATATCTGTTTATGTATCATATTTCAGGGTCAGGACTACATGTTCGTGCGGGAATTTGTTGCATTTCTAGCTAGTGTACTGCTCAAGTGTTGCAAAGAGTCAGACAGCTCGGACATGGAAACAATCCTAGGTGGCTTGGCTTCTCTTAGTGATGAGCTCTCTTGGTTCAAGAAGGAAGCTGCTAAATGGAGTGTTGATCTGGCCGGTATTTCTCCCCTCAGTTCTAATATGGAGTACTGCAGGTTGATCTCTCAAACATTTACACAATTATACGACCTTATAGAGTGCTAAAGGATTGTGACTATGGTATTATTTTTATGGCCAGGTTTCTCCAAAGCCTTGATGATCCAGAGATCAGCTACACTGTAGCCATAACTACGTTTTGGATAATCGAAACCGTGTACCAGGATAGTTTTGCTTTCTGCATAGAAGAAGGTAACAAGACGCCGGCGGAGCTCCTGGGGACCTGTCAGAGATGGGGCAGCCCTGAGTTCAAGCAGTACTGCCAGTCTCTGCAGCGGATTGCTGATCGCTGCTTGGCGACTGCGCCACCTGATGTTGTCAAGAGTGCTGAAGAGGCCTTTCTTCGTGTGCTCGAGCTGGAGATTGGATTCTGGGACATGAGTTCTTCTCAGTCCTAAGCGGCGACTACATCGTGCCAACTGCCAACACCGTGCATTACTTGGACGAAATAGATACCGCAGTGGGTTCAGCATTTTTACTGTCATTTCCCCTGTATCTTGGTTTCTCTGTTGAACACCGTGCAATAACCTGGATGAAATAATTGTTGTGTTGGTTCAGACCGAAACCTCGATTACACTTTATTTTTTCACATACCTTGGTTTCTTTGGTGAACACCGTGGAATTACTTGGACGGTATAGATGTTTTTGTCAGTTTAGTGTTCAGTCTTTCAGGCTGAAAACCTCGGCTGCGCTGTCGGTGTAGATGTTTTTGTCGGTATGTATTTTATGCTGGCTTCTTTTGATTCCCAAGAACTTTTGATGTATAATTGTAAGTTTGTAGCGAACTGAAATAATGTTGCCATGTGAAAACCTAAACGTCACAACCAGTTGCTAAGTACGTCAATATGACCCTACATCGTTTCTGAAAGAGCATGCTGCTGCAACGAACTAAAAGCAAAGGGGGAAAACAGATTAAAAAAACGCAAACGGGAAAAAAAGAAAAAATCTGCAAAAATGAAGGAAAAATATCAGAGCCAGGTTTCGATCCTGGGACCTGTGGGTTATGGGCCCACCACGCTTCCGCTGCGCCACTCTGATTTGTGTGATATGCTATTGAAGTGCACCTTAATTAGCACGCTACCTCGCAGCTTGCCTTGATAATTTGATATTCAGAACTCCTAATAAACATTATAGTATCTTGTAATTTCACAAACAAATCTCTGCTCGCTTTATTGTAAGCCAAGCCAAATAAAGCAACAAACCAAACTTACACGCCCAACATGCCAATGTGCCACGCAAGCTAAGCCAAAAGCTGCCGCTCATGATGACGGCCGGCAATGGCAAAAGCCGGCACGAGCAGCTACGCACGGCTAGCTGTCGTAGGTGCGGCACTCGTCGGTCTCGGGGTTGTCCTCGCAGAACTCCTCCAGCGGGTCGCTGTGCTCCTTCTTGCGGTCGCGTGCGTGGCTGGCCGCCGCGCTGAGCTCCTCCACCTCGTCCCACGCCGCCACGCACTCGCCGCCCTCCGGGTCCCCCGCGCACGTCTCCTCCGCCTGCTTGATGCTCTCCGTCACCTTCTGCGCCAGCTCCGGGGGCGTGGACGGCGAGCCCGCCACGGCCACCAGCCGCCGGCCGTGCGCGCGCATCGCCCGGGCCGCGAAAGACACGACGTCCGGGCGAGATGGCAGCGTGGCCGAGGGCTGCGCAACGGTTCTGGGAGCCGGAAAGGTGGCCATGAAGGCCATGGTGGTGATGGTGGCCATGGCTTCGCACTTGGTTCGCAGGAGGGTGGAAGAGAAGGTTTTGGTTGTGGTCTGGCCGTTTGGGGTACGCCATTTTTATGTGGCTCTCTGCTGCTTATCTTTTGGGGGCCAATCCCGTTGTGACAAATCAGCCTGGGCAGATTTCCCTTCTAGAAGATTTTCAATAATCCTAGACTTACGGGGTTGTTACGGGTTTGTTAAAGGATTACCCAAGATTTTTCTCCTGAATTTTCTTACCGAAAATGCTACACCTACGAATATTTTAGAAGTGCCACATAAAATAAATTTTAAGATGGAGAAGAGAGAAATCGAAAAAAATGCTTGTCTTCTCTTATTTAAGCACAATATCCCTTACCATGTTTTTACGAATAGATAGTTATTGAAGATAAGGCTAAGAGATAAGCAAATTCTATTATGATCCCAAGCTCAAAATGCACCCTGATGAACAATAAAAATCGATAAATTAATAAAAGAAAATCAAAAAATTGATAAACTTTGACAAATATTCTGTGTGCTTGTAAAATTTCAGCAGAAAATAACATTCATGAAAAAAACAAATTCAGCATTTCCAAATGTTTTCAACACTAGAATTTTTGGAGCATCAATTTTTTTGCCACGACTTTTACAAATGTTATTTCATGCTGAAATTTTGCAAGTATACAAAACATTTGTCAAAATTCACCCAAAAAATATATTCAAAACATTTGTGAAAGTTTACCACAAAAAATATTCAAAATATTTGTCAAATTCTTGGCCCGCATAAACCTCAAAACACTTCTAGATCAGACTAAGTGGGAATGGACGAATCGGTCATTTTCATAGAGTCAGGCACTAGCTATCCCGCATGACTGTCGCCTGAGGAAGACGGGACATGATGGGACGCTTCATAACTTCCCTTGCGCTCTCTCGCCTCACCAGTTCAGACCACACTCTCACTATCTCTCACCGCCCTCTTAGTTTCTCCCATGACAACCCTCGACCTCGCCGCCCCTCCCCTTCCTCCTCCAACCACCACCATTACTGGTGGGTGGACGACTGATAACCCACAACTATAGGGGACAACTCAACTGCTAATACTCATGTATATAAGCATCACGTCCAAGATTAGTATACCGAAACGATTCTACGTCTACTACTATTACTCCTCACATCGACCGCTATCCATCATGCATCTAGTGTATTAAGTGAAGGAAATATGCCCTAGAGGCAATAATAAAGTTGTTATTTATATTTCCTTAGATCATGATAAATGTTTATTATTCATGCTAGAATTGTATTAACCAGAAACTTAGTAAATGTGTGAATACATAAACAAAACAAAGTGTCCCTAGTATGCCTCTACTTGACTAGCTCGTTAATCAAACATGGTTATGTTTCCTGACCATAGACATGTGTCGTCATTTGATAAACGGGATCACAACATTAGAGAATGATGTGATGGAAAAGACCCATCCGTTAGCTTAACATAATGATCATTAAGTTTTATTACTATTGCTTTCTTGAAGACTTATACATGTTCCTCTGACTATGAGATTATGCAGCTCCAGAATACCGGAGGAACACCTTGTGTGCTATCAAACGTCACAACATAACTGGGTGATTATAAAGATGCTCTACAGGTGTATTCGAAGGTGTTTGTTGGGTTGTCATAGATCGAGATTAGGATTTGTCACTCCGTGTATCAGAGAGGTATCTCTGGGCCCTCTCAGTAATGCTCATCACTTTAAGCCTTGCAAGCAATGTGACTAATGAGTTAATTGCGGGATGAAGCATTACGGAACGAGTAAAGAGACTTGCCAGAAACGAGATTGAACTAGGTATGATGATACCGACTATTAAATCTCAGGCAAGTAACATATCGATGACAAAAGGAACAACATATGTGTTGTGCGGTTTGACCAATAAAGATCTTCGTAGAATATGTAGGAGCCAATATGAGCATCCAGGTTCCACTATTGGTTATTGATCGGAGATGTGTCTCGATCATGTCTACATAGTTCTCGAACCCGTAGGGTCCGCACACTTAATGTTCGATGACGATTTGTATTATGAGTTATCTGTTTTGGTGACCGAAGTTTGTTCGGAGTCCCGGATGAGATCACGGACATGACGAGGAGTCCCGAAATGGTCGAGAGGTAAATATTGATATATTGAAGGTTACATTCGGACACCAAAATGGTTTCAGGAAGTGTCAGATAAGTTTCAGAGTACTGGGAGGTTACGGGAACCCCCCGGGGGACTATTGGGCTTTCATGGGCCCTAGTGGAGAGAGGAGGCCGGTCAAGTGAAGGTGCGCGCCCCCCAAGCCCAAACCGAATTGGACTAGGGGTGGGGGCGCGCGGCCCCCCTTTTCTTCTTCTCCTCCACCTCCTTCCCCTTCCCCCCTTCTCCAGAAAGGAAGGGAGAATCCTACTAGGACTGGGAGTCCTAGTAGGACTCCCCCCTTGGCGCGCCCCCTCTAGGCCGGCCGCCCCCTCCTCTCCTCCTTTATATACGGGGGCAGGGGCACCCAAAGGCATAACATTGTCTTAGCCGTGTTCGGTGCCCCCCTCCACCGTTTACTCCTTCGATAGTATCATATAGTGCTTAGGTGAAGCCCTGCGCGGATCACATCATCAACACAATCATCACGTTGTCGTCCTGACGAAACTCTCCCTCGACCCTCTGCTGGATCAAGAGTTCGAGGGACATCATCGAGCTGAACGTGTGCTGAACTCGAAGGTGTCATACATTTGGTGCTAGATTGGTTGGATCATGAAGACGCTCGACTACATCAACCACGTTAACATAGCGCTTCCGCTTTCGGTCTACGAGGGTACGTGGACACACTCTCCCCCTCTCATTGCTATGCATCTCCTAGATAGATCTTGCATGATCGTATGGATTTTTTTGAAATTGCATGCTACGTTCCCCAACAGTGGCATCCGAGCCAGGTCTATGCGTAGATGATTTGCACGAGTAGAACACAAAGAGTTGTGGGTGATAATAGTCATACTGCTTACCACCAACGTCTTACTTTGATTCGGCGGTATTGTTGGATGAAGCACCCCGGACCGACAATACATGACCGCTTTTATGAGACTGATTCTATCGATGTGCTTTGCACAAGGGTGGCTGGCTGGTGTCTGTTTCTCCAACTTTAGTTGAATCGAGTTTGACTACGGCCGGTCCTTATTGAAGGTTAAAACAACACACTTGACGAAAAATCGTTGTGGTTTTGATGCGTAGGTAAGAACGGTTCTTGCTAGAAGCCTATAGCAGCCACGTAAAACTTGCAACAACAAAGTAGAGGATGTCTAACTTGCTTTTGCAGGGCATGTTGTGATGTGATATGGTCAAGACATGATGTGATATAAATTGTTGTATGAGATGATCATGCTTTGTAACAAAGTTATCGGCAACTGGCATGAGCCATATGGTTGTCGCTTTATTGTATGAAATGTAATTGCCATGTAATTGCTTTACTTTATCACTAAGCAGTGGCGATAGTCGTAGAAGCAATAGTTGGCGAGACGACAATGATGCTACATTGGAGATCAAGGTGTCAAGCCGGTGACAATCAAGATCATGACGGTGCTTTGGAGATGGAGATCAAAGGCACAAGATGATGATGGCCATATCATGTCACATATTTTGATTGCATGTGATGTTTATATTTTATGCATCTTATTTTGCTTAGTACGACGGTAGCATTATAAGATGATCCCTCACTAAATTTCAAGGTATAAGTGTTCTCTATGCGCCGTTGCTACAGTTCGTCGTGCTGAGACACCACAAGATGATCGGGTGTGATAAGCTCTACGTTCATATACAATGGTTGCAAGCCAGTTTTGCACGTGCAGAATACTCGGGTTAAACTTGACAAGCCTAGCATATGCAGATATGGCCTCGGAACACTAAGACCGAAAGGTCGAACGTGAATCATATAGTAGATATGATCAACATAGAGATGATCACCATTGAAAACTACTCCATCTCACGTGATGATCGGACATGGTTTAGTTGATATGGATCACGTGATCATTTAGATGACTAGAGGGATGTCTATCTAAGTGGGAGTTCTTTAGTAATATGATTAACTGAACTTTAATTTATCATGAACTTAGTCCTGATAGTTTTTTGCATATCTATATTGTTGTAGATCAATGGCCCGTGCTACCGTTCCCTTGAATTTTAATGCGTTCCTAGAGAAAGCTAAGTTGAAAGATGATGGTAGCAACTACACGGACTGGGTCCATAACTTGAGGATTATCCTCATTGCTGCACAGAATAATTACGTCCTTGAAGCACCGCTAGGTGCAAGGCCTGCTGCAGGAGCAGATGTTGATATTATGAACGTCTGGCAAGCTCGATCTAATGACTACTCGATAGTTCAGTGTGCCATGCTTTATGGCTTAGAATCAAGACTTCAAATACGTGTTGAATGTCATGGAGCATATGAGATGTTCCAAGAGTTGAAGTTAATATTTCAAGCAAATGCCCGAGTTGAGAGATATGAAGTCTCCAACAAGTTCTATAGCTGCAAGATGGAGTAGAATAGTTCTGTCAGTGAACACATACTCAGAATGTCTGGGTACCATAACCACTTGACTTAGTTGGGAGTTAATCTTCCTGATGATAGTGTCATTGACAGATGCTACCTCTTGAGCATGCATTGGTTTTCCCTTGAAGAGGAAAGGGTGATGCAGCAAAGTAGCGTAAGTATTTCCCTCAGTTTTAAGAAACAATGTATAAATCCAGTAGGAGACAACACACAAGTCACCTAGTACTTGCACAAACAATCAAGAACCTTGCAACCAACGTGATAAAGGGGTTGTCAATCCCTTCACGGCCACTCACAAAAGTGAGATCTGACAGAGATAGTAAAGTAAATATTTTTGGTATTTTTGTTGTATTGATTGGAAAGTAAAGATTGCAATAAAAAGGAACGGCGACAAAAATTGGCAATTTGACGAGAAACTAATAGATTCAATATAATGGAAAAGAGACCCGAGGGCCATAGGTTTCACTAGTGGCTGCTCTCAAGATAACATGTATTACAGTGGGTGAACAAATTACTGCCGAGCAATTGATAGAAGAGCGCATAATTATGATGACATCTAAGGCAATGATCATGAACATAGGCATCACGTCCATGTCAAGTAGACCAAAACGATTCTGCATCTACTACTATTACTCCACACATCGACCGCTATCCAGCATGCATCTAGAGTATTAAGTTCATAAGAACGGAGTAACGCATTGAGCAAGATGACATGATGTAGAGGGATAAACTCAAGCAATATTATATAAACCCCATCATTTTATCCTCGATGGCAACAATACAATACATGCCTTGCTGCCTCTATTGTCACTGGGAAAGGACACCGCAAGATTGAACCCAAAGCTAAGCACTTCTCCAATTGCAAGAAAGAGCAATCTAGTAGGCCAAACTAAATTCATAATTCGAAGAGACTTGCAAAGATATCAAATCATGCATATAAGAATTCAGATAAGAACCAAGTAATATTCATATATAATCAAGTTCATAAATCCACAATTCATCGGATCTCGGCAAACACACCGCAAAAGAGTATTTGTAGGACCTTGAAGTATGTCTAGAGGGGGGGGGGGGTGATTAGACTACTTGACCAATTAAAAACCTAACCTTTTCCCAATTTTAGACTTTGGAAGATTTTAGCTATCTTTGGACAAGTCAAGCAATCTTCACACAATTCAAGCAAGCATGCAAAGAGTATATGAGCAGCGGAAATTAAAGCATGCAACTTGAAAGAATGTAAAGGGAAGGGTTTGGAGGATTCAAACGCAATTGGAGACACAGATGTTTTTGTTGTGGTTCCGATAGGTGGTGCTATCGTACATCCACGTTGATGGAGACTTCAACCCACGAAGGGTAACGGTTGCGCGAGTCCACGGAGGGCTCCACCCACGAAGGGTCCACGAAGAAGCAACCTTGTCTATCCCACCATGGCCATCGCCCACGAAGGACTTGCCTCACTAGCGGTAGATCTTCACGAAGTAGGCGATCTCCTTGCCCTTACAAACTCCTTGGTTCAACTCCACAATCTTGTCGGAGGCTCCCAAGTGACACCTAGCCAATCTAGGAGACACCACTCTCCAAGAAGTAACAAATGGTGCGTTGATGATGAACTCCTTGCTCTTGTGCTTCAAATGATAGTCTCCCCAACACTCAACTCTCTCTCATGGGATTTGGATCTGGTGGAAAGAAGATTTGAGTGGAAAGCAACTTGGGGAAGGCTAGAGATCAAGATTCATATGGTAGGAATGGAATATCTTGGCCTCAACACATGAGTAGGTGGTTCTCTCTCAGAAATGGTAAGTTGGAAGTGTAGGTTTGTTCTGATGGATCTCTCCACGAATGAAGAGGAGGTGGAGGGGTATATATAGCCTCCACACAAAATCTAACCGTTACACACAATTTACCAAACTCGGTGGGACCGAATCAACAAACTCGGTCGGACCGATTTAGTAAACCTAGTGACCGTTAGGATTTTCGGTGGGACCGACATGCAACTCGGTAGGACCGATATGGTTAGGGTTAGGGCATAACGTAATCTCGGTGAGACCGATTACACAAATTCGGTGAGACCGATTTTGGTAATTAGCTTACCAGAGAGTTGGTCAGGTAAACTCGATGGGACCGATTTGCTCTTTTCAGTGAGACCGAAATGTTACGAAAGGGAAACAGGGAGTTTACATTGAAATCTCGGTGGGACCGATCGCTCACTTCAGTTAGACCGAAACGTTACGAAGGGAAACAGAGAGATTACAATCCCATCTCGGTGAGACCGAGATCCCTATCGGTGAGACCGATTTGCCTAGGGTTTGTGGCAGTGGCTATGACATATGAACTCGGTGGCGCCGGATAGAAAGAATCGGTATGGCTGAGTTTGACTTTGGGTATAGGTCATATGTGGATGTGAGAAAGTAATTGAGGTTTTTTGGAGCATATCACTAAGCACTTGAAGCAAGAGGCTCATTAAGCAACACCTCATCCCTCCTTGATAGTATTGGCTTTTCCTATAGACTCAATGTGATCTTGGATCACTAAAATGTAAAATGAAGAGTCTTGAGCTTTTGAGCTTGAGCCAATCCTTTGTCCTTGATATTTTGAGGGATCCACTTTCATCATCCATGCCATGCCATTCATTGAGCTTTTCTGAAATAATAGTCTTGGAATAGCATTAGCTCAATGAGCTATATGTTGTTATGAATTACCAAAACCACCTAGGGATAGTTGCACTTTCAATCTCCCCTTTTTGATAATTGATGACAACATATAGATCAAAGCTTCGACAAATGATAATAAGATTGAAAAACATCGTCGCTTTGAGAAGTATGTGATAAGCAAGAGCTCCCCCTAAATTTGTGCATGATTTAAGATTTGCTTTGGACTGCAAATGCACAAGGAATTAGGCTCATGGGTTACTCTTCCATGTCACATACATCTTGGTGGAGCGCTCAAAATAATAAGGATTGAATACATGCACTCATCACCAAGCAAAGTGAATGATCATATAAGGATAGGCAAGATAATATCATCTAACAAGCATAAGTGTAGCTTATGATCAAACACATGATCATCAATGTCGCACAGATAATAGCATAGTATCTCAAGCAATCAAAAGCAAACAAAGTTTAACCACCAAAGCAAGAGAGAACAAAAAGCAACACTCTCTCTCTCGAAGCCTATGATCTATACATTTTTCTCCCCCTTTGGCAACAAGTTACCAAAAAGTTCATAGAAAATGCATAGTACTAGATCGACTCTCGTGCTTGATCTTCGGTGGTGGTGTAGAGATGGCTCCTTGGACGAAGGCTTCAGTTGATGTGGATGGAGCTGGAGGAGTTGGTCTTTGGAGCTGGTTGCACTTTGGAGCTGTAGGAGTTGTAGCTGGTGCGGATGAAGTGGCTCGTGTCATCACACAGCACTGCAGCTGATCTCGGACCTCTAGGCACTCTGGCAAATGCATCAGTGGTAGTCTTGCCCTTCCTCTCCTGCATGTCATCCTGTAGCTGCTCCACAACTGACTGAATCTTAGTTACTTTGACATCTAGATCATAGAATTTTTGTTCCATGATTCTTTCCAGGCTCTCCTGGTTTTGAGTTAGGGTGGCCAACCCCTTCTCAATCCTCAGTGTTGATGCTATCAAGTAACCAAGCTGCTCCTGCTTGTTCTTCAAAAAGTACTCAGATGCCTCCTCTTGAGTTGGCATCTTGGCAGCCTTCTCTCTCTTTGCTTTCTCCTTCTTCTCTTGAGCTTGTACTGATGATGGTTCATTCTCATTCATCACAACTTGATTGTCCTCAAATTCTGGATAGATAGCAAAATGTTCCTTGTCCAGCAAGTATGTGCCTGTGCCCATCTTTGAGTTAATCAACTCCTGAATTTGTGGGGCATATCCACAACTTCTCTTTTGGTCTGCTGCTGTCCTCTTGATAGTCTCAACAATGAGGCTCATGACCTTGAATTTCTGTGGCACATCAAACAAGTGTAGCAAGTTTATAGCATGCCCTCTGATCATGTTGTGATCACCTGACTTGGGCAATAGAGTATGCCTTAGGATCCAGTTGATTGTTGGGAGTCCTGACAGAAGATAATGAACTGACCCAAACTTATGTGACTCAACTGCAGCATCTGGGATCTCCTTGTACATATGAGCCATGGTATTGTGATCCATCTTCTTCTTGGCATAGACATCCAAGTCATCTTCACTCTCCTTTGGGGCATTGATCAGATTGGCCCATTCCTCAATGGTTGATTGGTACCTTCTACCTTCAGACATCTAAACTATCCTACCATCTGGATAGAAATGTGTTGTGGAGTAGAACTGCATAATGAGCTCATCATTCCACTTTGTGAGCTTCTGCCCAACAAAGTCAGCAACTCCACAAGCAATGAAACTGTCTTGCACTCCAGGATAGTGTTCTTCATTCTCCTTCATGTAGGTCCAGTCGACCCACCTCATATCACAAACTATAGGCTTCTTGTCCAACAACACTGTCTCATAGAAATCTTGTTGTTCCTTTGTGTGGAACCTGTAATCAACAACAGTCCTTCTCCTGATAGCATATGGATCTGACAACCTCCACAGTCTGAGCCATGCATCCTTTCTTAACTTCATGTTCTCAGCCACAAGATCAGCATCATTGTGGTCTGGAATCTTTGGCTTTAGCTTCCTCAGGACTTGTCCTTCATCATCTTCCTCATCAGCAACTTCAGGCACTGGGGCCTTGTTCTTCTCAGCAGCTGGAATACTCATGGTATTCCTCTTTAGTGCAATCTTGGGCTTGGGGGCAGCTTTGGGTGCTTCCTTGGGCTTTGATGTTGCAGCCCCTGACTTTATAGCATCACCCATCAGCTTTTGTGCCTTGGGTGCTGGTGCAGCAACCTCTTCTTCCTCTTCTTCTGAGTCTCTCCTCATAGAGGGGTTGCCAAGAACCTTGGCAGTAGTGGTTCTGGCTCTCTTCTTCTTCTTATCTTGACCAGCAGCTTCATCTTCTGAATCAACGGTAAACTTCATGGTTTCTCCAGTAGGAACCTTCTTGGGTTTGGAAGTGGCAATTCTTCTTGCAAGTGCCTCTTTGGGATCAGGCTTTTCAGGTACTTGTGTTGATCCTCTGACCTTCAGCATAGGTGTCCTCTTGGCAGGGACCTTCCTATTGAGTCCAGGCTTTGTGTTCTTTGCTGACCCATACTCCTTTTTGAGCACTACCTTCTTGGAAGTAGCCGCATCTTCTTCTGCCATATAATCCTCATCCTCAGAGTCTGAGGTTCTCTTCTTCCTTATCCTGGTGGCAGCTTTAGGCAAATTGCTAGGAGTGCTTCTACTGCCATCATCTGAAGAACTTGAGGGACTAGTACCCTCACTCATGTGAATCTGCTCTTCTGACTTGTTCTGACTATCACTTTGGTCTGACATGCTGAAATCACTGACTGCTGACCCTATGAATAGTTATAGATGAGATAGAGTGGACGAGCATCACAAAATGCAGAGATTTTTGCAAAAGAATGATTCAAAAACTTAGTTTTAGTTTTCCACAGAAAGCATTTCGGATCAACCGATTTTCAAACTCGGTGATACCGAAGAAGTTTTGGAACCTAAACTAGTGAACTCGGTCAGACCGAGTCACAGTTCGGTGGCACCGAGACTGCTAGGGTTTCACAAAGTTTTAAAATCGGTCACACCGATTAGCAATTCTCGGTCAGACCGAG
This sequence comes from Aegilops speltoides, assembly GCA_021437245.1. NCBI lineage: Eukaryota > Viridiplantae > Streptophyta > Magnoliopsida > Poales > Poaceae > Aegilops > Aegilops speltoides. Next base: position 338,448,563 of record CM038144.1, read on the forward strand.
AGTTACTAGTGCAATGGCATTAACCAAATCGGTGGGACCGAGTTTTTCAACTCGGTGGGTCTGAGATGGTTTCGGCGGAAACCTAACCCTAAATTTTCAAATCGCATCTATTCTAAGGATTGTTTTCACTGGATAGGAGTGTCTCAATCGTGGCAAGAATCATAATGAACACAATGTGCTGAGAATCAGACGAGGATAGCACTGTGATCGAGTTCATACCCTAGTTCGGTGATGAACTTGCTACGGCGGCAACGGCGGAGAAGAAATCCGTTGACGGCGGCGGAGACCAGCGACAGGAGGCGGCTGGCGACAAAGTCGACGATCCGGAGACCTAGTAGGCAGAGCGAGCTATGCGCGGGCGAAGAGATTTGGAGAAAGTTTTCCAAATTTTTCTCGTGTGTATATATAGCCCGACACTGTCGGTGTGACCGAGTGGAACGACTCGGTGGCACCGAGATGCATAACTGTTGACAGTTACAGCAACTCGGTGTGACCGAAAAGTTCAAGTCGGTTGCACCGAGATTGAAACCTAGATCGACTTAGTGATCTCGATAGGACCGAAATGGAGGAATTGGTCAGACCAAGAATCACAAAGAAGTTTTGTAAGTTTAAGTCTATGACGAATCGGGGACTCCGAGTGCTCCTCACACAGAGTGGTTCGAATCTGACTTGATCAAATTTTGTGATGTAGCATGAATAGAGTTTGAGACAAGAAAAGCATAGATAGCTAGAGAAGGTTCTTAGGCATTCTTGTCCATCCACTTGGCCAAAGAAAAAGAAGCCAATCAATCAAAGCAACAAATGGACGTCCTCGAATGAGTAAAATATGCAACCAACATGCTCACACAATAAAATGGCAAATGAAATATGTGGCAAAGCATGCACAACCAATTCTAGCATCTATCAAACAATTGGCGATGACTAGGTCATCTATATATGAGTATATTGACTTAGGAGTCAAATGAGAACATTTGATCATAGGTCATACTCATCGTTTAAGCTCAAGTGTGGTTACCACTTTTACATAATGCATTGATGTGTTCACATCATTAGAGTTGCTTTGACTCAATTCTTAGAGTTAAGCTCCCCCTAGATGTGAGATCCCCCCTTAGAGGGATGAACTAACCTTGGGTTTTGTCGATGATGACTTCATGTAGGTGTTGAAGATGTGGATGCTCAATGTTGATGTAGATCATTTGGAGCAATCCTTTGGAGTGAGTTGCACTTTCAATACCTACATGGGTTAGTCCCACAAGGAACAAACAAGAATATCCATAGACATAGAGTGATGCACACACAAGATGATGTCCATGAAATCATTAGGTTACCTTGTCCCATGACTTACCAACATGAGGGTTTGCGACTCCTTGAACTAGTGCAAGATGTGGAAGTTGATTGCACTTGTCCTTGCCATAATGATATGAGTGAAGAATGTTGGCGGAGTCACCCTCAAGAACTCTCTAGTTCTTCTTCTTCGGGATCCACATCATCTTGATGGGAATCCTTGGAGTTGTAGTTGTACTTGATGAAGTAGAACTTGACGTAGTCTTGGGAACCCACTTGACCAAGGCTTTAGGTGCTTTTTGAAATGCATCAATCTCCTCTTGAAGCTTGTCCTTGCCTTTGTTCTTGTGGTCTTGTGGTGGAAGATCATCTTGTGCTTGTGTTCCCTTGAAGGAAGTAGGATCATACTTCTCTTGTTGAGGAACAAACTTCGTCTTGGGGTATTGATCTTCTTCCAACTCAACTCCATTGGCATTGAACTTTCGCTCAAAACCAACACCTTGATTCTTCCGTGCCTTCCTTGCTTATGCACAATTTCCTCGAATTGCTTACTCCCGGCAAGGCTCTTGTATACACCTTTCTCTATGATTCCCTTCAATAAGCTATTTTCTTGCTCAAGTGTAACTTGGCTAAGAGAATCATTAGTGGAATCAATAGAACTATTAGAAGCAACAATATTGGATTTGGCATTATTATTGTTACTACTAGAGGAAGGATCTTTCTTGTACTTGTTACTAGACTTGACTTGAGGCATGTAAGTAGATAAGAGTAAACGCTTGGCAATGTAAGAAGAACTTTTCTTATGGAGATCATCATTGATTCCTTTAAGAACTCATGCTCTTGCTCAAGATTGAGCTTTCCAAAGCGTAACTTCTCATGAGCCCTTAAAAGTTCTCGATGATCTTCGAAGATAGTTTCATGAGCTAACTTAAGAGTGTTTAGTTCTTTAGTTAGAAGCTCAATCTTCTCCTTATCTTTGTCATTCGTTTTATCTTGATTAGCATGATTAATTGACGTTTCATCATAGTATTCATCACTAGAGTTGTCAACAAGTAAATCATCATCACCTAGCATGTCATCTTCATCACTATTGAAGTCAACATACTCGGGGTGTGTTACCTTTGGACCTTTGGCCATGAAGCATCTTCCAATTCCTTCATTTGGTGAATCAAATATGTCGTAGGAGTTGGTTGACACAAGTGCTAGCCCGGCAAAACCTTCATCTTGAGTATATTCGGAGTCAGAGTGATAGCTTCTCTCGGAGTGATTGTCGGAGTCGGAGCCGGATACCCATTCACCAACATGAGCTTGATGTCTTTGTTTTGTGTAGATCCTTGATGACTTGTCCTTCCTTTCCGAATCCTTGCTTCTCCGTGAGGGTCTTCGTTCATAATGATCATCTCTACTCCTCCTCTCTCTTGGTGGTGATTCTTCTCTTTTACTTCTTCTTTTTGGAGAATCTTCTCTTCTTTTGTAGGGTGTCGTACACTCATTGGAATAGTGTCCGGGTCTCCAACAATTGTAGCAGTTGCGCTCTCGACTAGAAGATCTTTTGTCATTGTAGGACCTTGACTTAGAGCTTCTTTCTTTGCTTCTACTCTTGTAGAATTTGTTGAAGTTCTTCACCATTAAGCTTAATTCTTCAATGAAGGTTTGTTTCTCACTTGATGATGTGGGGGCTTCACATGAGGCTTTGTAAGCACCACTTGACTTGTTGTGAAGTTCCTCCTTATCCTTGAGTGACATCTCTTGAGCAACAATTCTTCCAATGACTTCCGTTGGCTTGAGATCTTTGTAATTTGGCATCATTTGGATCAATGTGCACACGGTATCATACTTTCCATCCAATGCTCTTAGGATCTTCTTGATGATGAATTTGTCGGTCATCTCTTCACTCCCTAAGTTGGCAATCTCATTTGTGATAAGAGCAAGCCTAGAGTACATTTCAGCGACACCTTCACCATCCTTCATTTTGAACTTGTCAAGCTGACTTTGGAGCACATCCAACTTGGATTCCTTGACGGAGTCGGTACCTTCATGCATATCAATCAAAGTATCCCAAATTTCCTTTGCATTCTCAAGACGGCTAATTTTGTTGAATTCTTCGGGGCATAATCCGTTGAAGAGGATATCACAAGCTTGAGCATTGTATTGTAGCATCTTCAATTCATCTGCGCTAGCTTCACGGTTTGGCTCTCTCCCATCAAAAAATTCACCTTGCAAGCCAATACACACAATAGCCCAAACGGCGGGCTTATGTCCAAGAATATGCATTTTCATCTTATGCTTCCAACTAGCAAAATTAGTACCATCAAAGTAAGGACCTTTACGGTGATAATTTCCCTCGCTAGCCGCCATACTCTCCTAGGTTGTGAAACCAAGGCTATGACCACCAAAAGCTATGGAAATCAAAGCAAATAGAGACCAAAGCTCTGATACCACTTGTAGGACCTTGAAGTATGTCTAGAGGGGGGTGATTAGAATACTTGACCAATTAAAAACCTAACCTTTTCACAATTTTAGACTTTGGCAGATTTTAGCTATCTTTGGACAAGTCAAGCAATCTTCACACAATTCAAGCAAGCATGCTAAGAGTATATGAGCAGCGGAAATTAAAGCATGCAACTTGCAAGAATGTAAATGGAAGGGTTTGGAGGATTCAAACGCAATTGGAGACACAGATGTTTTTGTCGTGGTTCCGATAGGGGGTGCTATCATACATCCGCGTTGATGGAGACTTCAACCCACGAAGGGTAACGGTTGCGCGAGTCCACGGAGGGCTCCACCCACGAAGGGTCCACGAAGAAGCAACCTTTTCTATCCCACCATGGCCGTCACCCACGAATGACTTGCCTCACTAGCGGTAGATCTCACGAAGTAGGCGATCTCCTTGCCCTTACAAACTACTTGGTTCAACTCCACAATCTTGTCGGAGGCTCCCAAGTGACACCTATCCAATCTAGGAGACACCACTCTCCAAGAAGTAACAAATGGTGCGTTGATGATGAACTCCTTGCTCTTGTGCTTCAAATGATAGTCTCCCCAACACTCAACTCTCTCTCATGGGATTTGGATCTGGTGGAAAGAATATTTGAGTGGAAAGCAACTTGGGGAAGGCTAGAGATCAAGATTCATATGGTAGGAATGGAATATCTTGGCCTCAACACATGAGTAGGTGGTTCTCTCTCAGAAATGGTAAGTTGGAAGTGTAGGTTTGTTCTGATGACTCTCTCCACGAATGAAGAGGAGGTGGAGGGGTGTATATAGCCTCTACACAAAATCTAACCATTACACACAATTTACCTAACTCGGTGGGACCGAATCAACAAACTCGGTCGGACCGATTTAGTAAACCAAGTGACCGTTAGGATTTTCGGTGGGACCGACATGCAACTCGGTAGGACCGATATGGTTAGGGTTAGGGCATAATGTAATCTCGGTGAGACCGATTACACAAACTCGGTGAGAGCGATTTTGGTAATTAGCTAACCAGAGAGTTGGTCAAGTAAACTCAGTGGGACCGATTCGCTCTTTTCGGTGAGACCGAAATGTTACAAAAGGAAAACAGGGAGTTTACATTGCAATCTTTAGACCGAAACGTTACGAAGGGAAAAAGAGAGATTACAATCCCATCTCGGTGAGACCGAGATCCCTATCAGTGAGACCGATTTGCCTAGGGTTTGTGGCAGTGGCTATGACATATGAACTCGGTGGCGCCGGATAGAAAGAATCGGTATGGCCGAGTTTGACTTTGGGTATAGGTCATATGTGGATGTGAGAAAGTAGTTGAGGGTTTTTGGAGCATATCACTAAGCACTTGAAGCAAGAGGCTCATTAAGCAACACCTCATCCCTCCTTGATAGTATTGGCTTTTCCTATAGACTCAATGTGATCTTGGATCACTAAAATGTAAAATGAAGAGTCTTGAGCTTTTGAGCTTGAGCCAATCCTTTGTCCTTGATATTTTGAGGGATCCACTTTCATCATCCATGCCATGCCATTCATTGAGCTTTCCTGAAATAATAGTCTTGGAATAGCATTAGCTCAATGAGCTATATGTTGTTATGAATTACCAAAACCACCTTGGGATAGTTGCACTTTCAGTATTACATCGAATAGATCTCCAAGAACATCAAGGAGAACTTTGTATTGAGAATCAAAGAGAGAGAAGAAGCCATCTAGCTAATAACTATGGACCCGAAGGTCTATGCTAAACTACTCACGCTTCATGGAGAGGCAATGGTGTTGATGTAGAAGCCCTCTGTGATCGATACCCCCTCTCGCAGATCACCGGAAAAGGCCCCAAGATGGGATCTCATGGGTACAGAAGGTTGCGGCGGTGGAAAAGTGGTTTCGTGGCTCCCCCTGATGTTTCTAGGGTATAAGAGTATATATAGGCGAAAGAAGTACGTCGGTGGAGCTACAAGGGGCCCATGAGGGTGGGGGGGCGCCTACCCCCTGGGCAAGCCCTCCTGCCTCGTGGCCGCCTCGTAGAGTCCCAGACATCAACTCCAAGTCTTCTAGATTGCTTTTGGTCCAAGAAAGATCCTCGCGAAGGTTTCGTTCCGTTTGGATTGCGTTTGATATTCCTTTTCTGTAAAACACTAAAATAGGCAAAAAAACAGAAACTGGCACTAGGCCTCCAGTTAATAGGTTAGTCCTAAAAATAATATGAAAGAGCATATTAAATCCCATTAACTATAATGGCATGGAACAATAAAAAATTATAGATACGTTGGAGACGTATCAAGCATCCCCAAGCTTAATTCCTGCTCGTCCTCGAGTAGGTAAATGATAAAAACAGAATTTTTGTTGTGGAATGCTACCTAGCATATTTCTCAATGTAATTTTCTTTATTATGGCATGAATGTTCAGATCCGAAAGATTCAAGACAAAAGTTTAATATTGACATAAAAATAAGAATACTTCAAGCATACTAACAAAGCAATCATGTCTTCTCAAAATAACATGGCCAAAGAAAGTTACCCCTACAAAATCATATAGTCTAGCTATGCTCTATCTTCATCACACAAAGTATTTAATCATGCACAACCCCGGTTTTAGCCAAGCAATTGTTTCATACTTCAGTATTTTCAAACTTTTTCAATCTTCACGCAATACATGAGCATGAGCCATGGACATAGCACTATAGGTGGAATAGAATGGTGGTTGTGGAGAAGACAAAAAGGAGAAGATAGTCTGACATCAACTAGGCGTATCAACGGGCAATGGAGATGCCCATCAATAGATATCAATGTGAGTGAGTAGGGATTGCCATGCAACGGATGCACTAGAGCTATAAGTGTATGAAAGCTCAAAAGAAAACTAAGTGGGTGTGCATCCAACTTGCTTGCTCACGAAGACCTAGGGCATTTTGAGGAAGCCCATCATTGGAATATACAAGCCAAGTTCTATAATGAAAAATTCCCACTAGTATATGAAAGTGACAACATAGGAGACTTTCTTTCATGAAGATCATGGTGCTACTTTGAAGCACAAGTGTGGTAAAAGTATAGTAGCATTGTCCCTTCTCTCTTGTTCTCTCATATTTTTTTATTTGGGCCTTTTTCTTTTTTTATGGCCTCCTTATTTTTATTTAGTCCGGAGTGTCATCCCGACTTGTGGGGGAATCATAGTCTCCATCATCCTTTCCTCACATGGGACAATGCTCTAATAATGAAGATCATCACACTTTTATTTACTTACAACTCAAGAATTACAACTCGATACTTAGAACAAATTATGACTCTATGCGAATGCCTCTGGCGGTGTACCGAGATGTGCAATGATTCAAGAGTGACATGTATGAAAAATTATGAACGGTGGCTTTGCCACAAATACGATGTCAACTACATGATCATGCTAGCAATATGACAATGATGGAGCGTGTCGTAATAAATAGAACAGTGGGAAGTTGCATGGCAATATATCTCAGAATGGCTATGGGAATGCCATAATAGGTAGGTATGGTGGCTGTTTTGAGGAAGGTAAATGGTGGGTTTATGGTAACGGCGAGAGTTGCGTGGTACTAGAGAGGCTAGCAACGATGGAAGGGTGAGAGTGCGTATAATCCATGGACTCAACATTAGTCATAAAGAACTCACATGCTTATTGCAAAAATCTACAAGTAATCAAAACAAAGTACTACACGCATGCTCATAGGGGAAGGGTTGGTAGGAGTTAACCATCGCGCGATCCCGACCTCCACACATAAGGAAAGCAATCAATAAATAAATCATGCTCCAACTTCATCACATAACGGTTCACCACACGTGCATGCTACGGGAATCACAAACTTTAACACAAGTATTCCTCAGATTCACAACTACTCAACTAGAATGTCTCTAATATCACCATCCTCATATCTCCAAACAATCATCAAGCATCAAACTTCTCATAGTATTCAATGCACTTTATATGAAAGTTTTTATTATACCCATCTGGGATGCCCATCATATTAGGACTAATTTTATAACCAAAGCAAATTACCATGCTGTTCTAAAAGACTCTCAAAATAATATAAGTGAAGCATGTGAGATCAATAATTTCTATAAAATAAAACCACCACCGTGCTCTAAAAAGATATAAGTGAAGCACTAGAGCAAAATTGTCTATTTCAAAAGAAATAAGTGAAGCACACAGAGTATCCTAATAAATTATGATTCATGTGTGTCTCTTCCAAAAGCTGTGTAAAGCAAGGATGATTGTGGTAAACTAAAAATCAAAGACTCAAATCATACAAGACGCTCCAAGCAAAACACATATCATGTGGTGAATAAAAATATAGCCTCAAGTAAAGTTACCGATAGACGAAGACGAAAGAGGGGATGCCTTCCGGGGAATCCCCAAGCATAGGCCTTTGGTTGTCCTTGAATTATCTTGGGGTGCCTTGGGCATCCCCAAGCTTAGGCTTTTGCCACTCCTTATTCCAAAATCCATCAAATCTTTACCCAAAAACTTGAAAACTTCACAACACAAAACTTCAACAGAAAATCTCATGAGCTCCGTTAGTATAAGAAAATAAACCAGCACTTTAAGGTACTGTAATGAACTCATTCTTTGTTTATATTGGTGTTAAACCTACTGTATTCCAACTTCTCTATGGTTCATACCCCCGATACTACTCATAGATTCATCAAAATAAGCAAACAACACACGAAAAACAGATTCTGTGAAAAACAGAACATCTGTAGCAATCTGTAACTTTCGAATACTTATGTAACTATAAAAATTCTGGAATAAATTTTTGGATGTGAGGAATTTGTCTATTAATCATCTGCAAAAAGAATCAACCTAAAATCACTCTCCAGTAAATAATGACAGCTATTATCGTGAGCACAAAAGTTTCTGTTTTTACAGCAATATCGCAAAGACTTCACCCAAGTCTCCCCAAAGGTTCTACTTGGCACAAACACTAATTAAAACATAAAAACACATCTAACCAGAAGCTAGATGAAATATTTATTACTAAACAGGAGCAAAAAGCAAAGAACAAAAATAAAATTGGGTTGCCTCCCAACAAGCGCTATCGTTTAGCGCCCCTAGCTAGGCATAGAAACAAGAATAGATCTAGGTATTGCCATCTTCAGCATGCAATTCTTTCCTCATCAAATCCTCCAAAACTTGTTGCAATAAATATATCTTGCCCTTATTTACCTTCTAGAAGAAGAACTTAAATCATGGAAAGGGCTTTGATTTGTAATTTTAACATTCATAAACCCATAGTCAAGATCATCACCATATATATCATCATATAAAGTACGTAGTTCATTCCTAATGGGTTCTTTCATCATTTTATTCAACCAATCCCTATTAAACCCTACATGAATTCCTCTAGTAATCCAATCAAACTCCTCAAAAGCTTCAAGGTACAAAGATTGAGATATTTCAGAATGAGGAACTCTCTTTTTAAGATTTTCACTGTAAGATTGATAATCTCTAGCTTCGAAACTATTGATGGTTTCTTTATCGTACAAAATATCTATAATAGGAGGGTGTTCAACATCTTTTTTTATAGAAAGCAAAAATATCCCTAGATTCTTGTATTATAAAATCAAATTCACGCATTAGGATAATAGTGTCAATCTTTTCAGCTATAGGGCGGTTGATGTTGGGGAGTTCATAAAACACGTTTTGCAAAGCGGGATGGATGTGCACAAATTTTCTTTCTAATTTCTCAACAAGCATAACAATGGCATCAGCATAACAGTTGGTCTCAAGAAGAATAGAGTTTTTATTAATAGGCATGGATCCTGTGCAATCAAAGAATTCTTGGATAATACTTTTTCCAATAATATTGCCATCCCCCACACGAAAGATTTTTCTTTTATAATTAGGTGGAGTTTCAGTATCACGATTCGAAGAACAATTCTCAAGAGCTTCTTCAAGATTTTCAACGATAACCTCCCAAGTTTCAGACATTATGGCAACAAACCACACTAACAAACAAGCACATAAGAAGCAAGCAAAAAGAGACGAACGGAAGAGGGGCGAAGAAAAGGCAAAGGTTTTCGAAAATCATTTTAGAAGTGGGTGAGAGGAAAATGAGAGGCGAATGGCAAATAATGCAATGCGAGGGAGAAGAGTTTATTATGGGTACTTGGTATGTCTTGACTTGGCGTAGATCTCCCTGCAACGGCGCTAGAAATCCTTCTTGCTACCTCTTGAGCATGCTTGGTTTTCCCTTGAAGAGGAAAGGGTGATGCAGCAAAGTAGCGTAAGTATTTCCCTCAGTTTTGAGAACCAAGGTATCAATCCAGTAGGAGACGACACACAAATCACCTAGTACCTGCACAAACAATCAAGAACCTTGCAACCAACACGATAAAGGGGTTGTCAATCCCTTCACAGCCACTCGCAAAAGTGAGATCTGATAGAGATAGTAAAGTAAATATTTTTGGTATTTTTGTTGTATAGATTGGAAAGTAAAGATTGCAATAAAAAGGAACGGCGACAGAAATTGGCAAGTTGACGGGAAACTAATAGATTCAATATAATGGAAAAGAGACCCGGGGGCCATAGGTTTCACTAGTGGCTTCTCTCAAGATAGCATGTATTATGGTGGGTGAACAAATTACTGCCGAGCAATTGATAGAAGAGCGCATAATTATGATGGCATCTAAGGCAATGATCATGAACATAGGCATCATGTTCATGTCAAGTAGACCGAAATGATTTTGCATCTACTACTATTACTCCACACATCAACCGCTATCCAGCATGCATCTAGATTATTAAGTTCATAAGAACGGAGTAATGCATTAAGAAAGATGACATGATGTAGAGGCATAAACTCAAGCAATATGATATAAACCCCATCTTTTTATCCTTGATAGCAAAAATAAAATACGTGCCTTGCTGCCCCTACTGTCACTAGGAAAGGACACCTCAAGATTGAACCCAAAGCTAAGCACTTCTCCCATTGCAAGAAAGATCAATCTAGTAGGCCAAACTAAATCGATAATTCGAGGAGACTTGCAAAGATATCAAATCATGCATATAAGAATTCAGAGAAGAACCAAATAATATTCGTAGATAATCAAGTTCATAAATCCACAATTCATCAGATCTCGACAAACACACCACAAAAGAGTATTACATCGACTAGATCTCCAAGAACATCGAGGAGAACTTTGTATTGAGAAAGAGAGAGAAGAAGCCATCTAGCTAATAACTATGGACCCTGAAGGTCTGTGGTAAACTACTCACGCTTCATCGGAGAGGCAATGGTGTTGATGTAGAAGCACTCCATGATCGATTCCCCCTCCGGTAGATCGCCGGAAAAGGCCCCAAGATGGGATCTCACGGGTACAGAAGGTTGCGGCGGTGGAAAAGTGGTTTCGTGGCTCCCCTGATGTTTCTAGGGTATAAGAGTGTATATAGGCGAAAGAAGTACGTCGGGAGCTACGAGGGGCCCACGATGGTGGGGGGCGCGCCTACCCCCTAGGCGCGCCCTCCTGCCTCGTGGTCGCCTTGTAGAGTCCCAGACTTCAACTCCAAGTCTTCTGGATTGGTTTTGGTCCAAGAAAGATCCTCACGAAGGTTTCGTTCCGTTTGGACTCCGTTTGATATTCCTTTTCTGTAAAACACTAAAATTGGCAAAAAAACCGAAACTGGCACTGGGCCTCCGGTTAATAGCAAAAATAAGATAAAAGAGCATATTAAAGCCCATTAAACATCCAAAATATATAATATAATAGCATGGAACAATCAAAATTATAGATATGTTGGAGATGTATCAACAGAGTTCTTCAATCACTGCCACCAAGCTATAAAGGCTTCGTGATGAACTATAATATGCAAGGGATGGAAAATACAATTCCCGAGCTCTTCGCAATGCTAAAGGCCGCAGAGGTAGAAAAGAAGGAGCATCAAGTGTTGATGGTTAACAAGACCACTAGTTTCAAGAAAAAGGGCAAAGGGAAGAAGGGGAACTTCAAGAAGAATAGCAAGCAAGTTGCTACTCCCGGGAAGAAGCCCAAGTACGGACCTAAGCCTGAAACTGAGTGCTTCTACTGCAAAGGGATTGGTCACTGGAAGCGGAACTGCCCCAAGTATTTGGCGGATAAGAAGGATGGCAAAGTGAAAGGTATATTTGATATACATGTTATTGATGTGTACCTTACTAATGCTCGTAGTAGCACCTGGGTATTTGATACTGGTTCTGTTGCTCATATTTGCAACTCGAAACAGGGGCTACAAAAACGAAGATTGGCTAAGCGCGAGTTGACGATGCGCGTCGGAAATGGTTCCAAGGTCGATGTGATCGTCGTCGGCACGCTACCTCTACATATACCTTCGGGATTAGTTTTAGACCTAAATAATTGTTATTTGGTGCCAGCGTTGAGCACGAACATTATATCTGGATCTTGTTTGATGCAAGACGGTTATTCATTTAAATCATAGAATAATGGTTGTTCTATTTATATGAGTAATATCTTTTATGGTCATGCACCCTTGATGAGTGGTCTAATTTTGTTGAATCTCGATCGTGGTGATACACATGTTCATAATAATGAAGCCAAAAGATGCAAAGTTAGTCATGATAGTGCAACTTATTTGTGGCACTGCCGTTTAGGTCATATTGGTGTAAAGTGCATGAAGAAACTCCATGCTGATGATCTTTTGGAATCACTTGATTATGAATCACTTGATGCTTGCGAACCATGCCTCATGGGCAAGTTGAATAAGACTCCATTCTCCGGAACAATGGAGCGAGCCATTGACTTATTGGAAATAATACATACCAATGTATGCGGTCCGATGAGTGTTGAGGCTCGCGGCAGGTATCGTTATTTTCTGACCTTCACACATGATTTGAGCAGGTATGGGTATATCTACTTAATGAAACATAAGTCTGAAACATTTGAAAAGTTCAAAGAATTTCAGAGTGAAGTGGAAAATTATTGTAACAAGAAAATAAAGTTTCTACAATCTGATTGGGGAGGCGAATATTTGAGTTACGAGTTTGGTCTTCATTTGAAACAATGTGGAATAGTTTCGCAACTCACGCCACCTGGAACACCACGGCGTAATGGTGTGTCCGAACATCGTAACCGTACTTTATTAGATATGGTGTGATCTGTGATGTCTCTTACTGATTTACTGCTATCATTTTGGGGTTATGCCTTAGAGACGGTTGCATTCACGTTAAATAGGGCACCATCTAAATCCGTTGAGACGACACCATATGAACTGTGGTTTCGCAAGAAACCTAAGCCGTCGTTTCTTAAAGTTTGGGGCTGCGATGGTTATGTGAAAAAGCTTCAACCTGATAAGCTCGAATCCAAATCGGAGAAATGCGTCATAGGATACCCAAAGGAAACTGTTGGGTACACCTTCTATCACAGATCCGAAGGAAAAATCTTTGTTTCTAAGAATGGATCCTTTCTAGGGAAGAAAGTAGAACTTGATGAGGTAATTATACCTTCTCCCTTATTGGAAAGTAGTTCATCACAGAAATCAGTTCCAGTGATTCCCACACCAATTAGTGAGGAAGCTAATGATGATGATCATGAAAATTCAGATCAAGTTACTACCGAACCTCGTAGGTCAACCAGAGTACGGTCCGCACCAGAGTGGTATGGTAATCCTATTATGGAAGTCATGTTACTAGACCATGATGAACCTATGAACTATGAGGAAGCGATGATGAGCCCAGTTTCCGTGAAATGGCTTGAGGCCATGAAATCTGAGATGGGATCCATGTATGAGAACAAAGTGTGGACTTTGGTCGATTTGCCCGATGATCGGCAAGCCATAGAAAATAAATGGATCTTCAAGAAGAAGACTGACGCTGACGGTAATGTTACTGTCTACAAAGCTTGACTTGTTGCAAAAGGTTTTCGACAAGTTCAAGGAGTTGACTACGATGAGACCTTCTCACCCGTAGCGATGCTTAAGTCTATCCGAATCATGTTAGCAATTGTTGCGTTTATGATTATGAAATTTGGCAAATGGATGTCAAAACTGCATTCCTTCACAGATTTCTTAAAGAAGAGTTGTATATGATCCAACCAGAAGGTTTTGTCGATCCAAAGGGTGCTAACAAAGTGTGCAAGCTCCAGCGATCCATTTATGGACTGGTGCAAGCCTATCAGAGTTGGAATATACGCTTTGATAATGTAATCAAAGCATATGGTTTTATACAGACTTTTGGAGAAGGTTGTATTTACAAGAAAGTGAGTGGGAGCTCTATAGCATTTATAATATTATATGTGAATGACATATTGTTGATTGGAAATAATACATAATTTCTAGATAGAATAAAAGGATACTTGAATAAGAATTTTTCAATGAAAGACCTCGGTGAAGCTACTTATATATTGGGCATCAAGATCTATATATAGAGATCAAAATGCTTAATTGGACTTTCACAAAGCACATACCTTGATAAAGTTTTGAAGAAGTTCAAAATGGATCAGTTAAAGAAAGGGTTCTTGCCTGTGTTACAAGGTGTGAAGTTGAGTCAGACTCAATGCCCGACCACTATAGAAGATACAGAGAAAATGAAAGTCATTCCCTATGCCTCAGCCATAGGTTCTATCATGTATGCAATACTGTGTACCAGACCTGATGTGTGCCTTGCTATAAGTTTAGCAGGAAGGTACCAAAGTAATCTAGGAGCGGATCATTGGACAGCGCTCAAGAACATCCTGAAATACCTGAAAAGGACTAAGGATATGTTTCTCGTTTATGGAGGTGATAAAGAGCTTGTCGTAAATGGTTACGTCAATGCAAGCTTTGACACTGATCCGGATGACTCTAAGTCGCAAACTGGATACATATTTATATTGAATGGTGGATCTATCAGTTGTTGCAGTTCCAAGCAGAGCGTCATGGCGGGATCTACGTGTGAAGCGGAGTAGATAACTGCTTCAGAAGCAGCAAATGAAGGAGTCTGGATGAAGGAGTTCATATCCGATCTAGGTGTAATACCTAGTGCATCAGGTCCAGTGAAAATCTTTTGTGACAATACTGGTGCAATTGCCTTGGCAAAGGAATCCAGATTTCACAAGAGAACCAAACACATCAAGAGACGCTTCAATTCCATCCGCAATCAAGTAAAGGAGGGAGACATAGAGATTTGCAAGATACATACAGATCTGAATGTTGAAGACCCGTTGACTAAGTCTCTTCCATGAGCAAAACATGATCAGCACCCAGACTCCATGGGTGTTAGAATGAATACTATGTAATCTAGATTATTGACTCTAGTGCAAGCGGGAGACTGAAGGAAATATACCCTCGAGGCAATAATAAAGTTGTTATTTATAGTTCCTTATATCATGATAAATGTTTATTATTCATGCTAGAATTGTATAAACCGGAAACTTAGTAAATGTGTGAATACATAGACAAAACAAAGTGTCAGTAGTATGCCTCTACTTGACTAGCTCGTCAATCAAAGATGGTTATGCTTCCTGACCATAGACATGTGTTGTCATTTGATAAACGGATCACATCATTAGAGAATAATGTGATGGACAAGACCCATCCGTTAGCTAGCATAATGATCATTAAGTTTTATTGCTATTGCTTTCTTCATGACTTATATATGTTCCTCTGACTATGAAATTATGCAACTCCCGAATAACGGAGGAACACCTTGTGTGCTATCAAATGTCACAACGTAACTGGGTGATTATAAAGATGCTCTACATGTGTCTCCGAAGGTGTTTGTTGGGTTGGCATAGATCAAGATTAGGATTTGTCACTCCGTGTATCGGAGAGGTATCTCTGGGCCTTCTCGGTAATGCTCATCACTATAAGCCTTGCAAGCAATGTGACTTATGAGTTAGTTGCAGTATGAAGCATTACGGAATGAGTAAAGATACTTGACGATAACGAGATTGAACTAGGTATGAAGATACTGACGATCGAATCTCGGGCAAGTAACATACTGATGACAAAGGGAACAACGTATCTTGTTGTGCGGTTTGACAGATAAAGATCTTCGTAGAATGTGTAGGAGCCAATATGAGCATCCAGGCTACGCTATTGGTTATTGATCGGAGATGTGTCTCGATCATGTCTACATAGTTATCAAACCCGTAGTGTCCGCACGCTTAATGTTTGATGATGATTTGTATTATGAGTTATGTTTTTTGGTGGCCTAAGTTTGTTCGGAGTCCCGGATGAGATCACGGACATGACGAGGAGTCTCGAAATGGTCGAGAGGTAAAGATTGATATATTGCAAGGTTACATTCGAACACCGAAATGGTTTCAGGAAGTATCGGATATGTTTCGGAGTACCAGGAGGTTACGAGAACCCCCCGGGGGACTATTGGCTTTCATGAGCCCTAGTGGAGAGAGGAGGCCGGCGCCCACAAGTATAGGGGATTGCAACAGTTTTCGAGGGTAGAGTATTCAACCCAAATTTATTGATTCGACACAAGGGGAGCCAAAGAATATTCTCAAGTATTAGAAGTTGAGTTGTCAATTCAACCACACTTGAAAGACTTAGTATATGCAGCAAAGTATTTAGTAGCAAAGTAGTATGGAAGTAATGGTAACGGTGGCAAAAAGTAACAGTAGCAGTTTTGTAGCGATCGTAACAGTGGTAACGGAGAAGTAACTAAGCAAAGATCAATATGTGAAAAGCTCGTAGGCAATGAATCAATGATGGATAATTACGTTGGATGCAATTCATCATGCAACAGTTATACATAGGGTGACATAGAACTAGCTCCAGTTCATCAATGTAATGTAGGCATGTATTCTGAATATAGTCATACGTGCTTATGGAAAAGAACTTGCATGACATCTTTTGTCCTACCCTCCCGTGGAAGCGGGATCCTAGTGGAAACTAAGGGATATTAAGGCCTTCTTTTTAATAGAGAACCGGAACAAAGCATTAGCACATAGTGAATACATGAACTCCTACAACTATGGTCATCACCGAGAAGTGTCCGGATTATTGTCACTTCGGGAGGGTAGGACAAAAGATGTCATTGTTATTACTAGGTTGAGAATCAACATGAACATCATCATTAACATTATCACTAGGTTTATATTCATTACCAAATTGTGTTTCAGCATCAGAAATTGAAATATCATTGGGATTCTCAGGCGTGTCAACAACAGGTTCACTAGAAGCATGCAAAGTCCTATCATTTTTATTTTTCTTTTTATTAGAAGGACTAGGTGCATCAACATTAGTTCTATAAGAATCTTGCTCAACTCTCTTAGGATGGCCCTCGGGATACAAAGGTTCCTGGGTCATTCTACCACCTCTAGTCATAACTCTAACGACATTATCATTATTTTTATTATTTAACTCATTGAGCAAATCATCTTGTGCCTTCAACACTTGTTCTACTTGAGTGGTAACCATGGAAGCATATTTACTAATAAGCTTAAGATCACCTTTAACTCTAGACATATAATCACTCAAGTGTTCAACCATATAAGCATTATGTTTCAATTGTCTACCAACATAAGCATTGAAGTTTTCTTGTTTAACAATGAAATTATCAAACTCATCCAAGCATTGACTAGCAGACTTATTACGAGGGATATCACCTTCATCAAATCTATAGAGAGAATTTACCTTTACTACCTATGTCGGGTTATCAAGACCATGTATCTCTTCAATAGGTGGTAAATTCTTAACATCTTCAGTTTTAATACCTTTTTCTTTCATAGATTTCTTTGCATCTTGCATATCTTCAAGACTGAGAAATAGAATACCCCTTTTCTTTGGAGTTGGCTTAGGAGTTGGTTCAGGAAGTGTCCAATCATTGTCATTTCTCAATATATTATTCAATAGCAATTCAGCTTGATCAATGGTTCATTCCCTGAAAACACAACCAGCACAACTATCCAGGTGGTCTCCGGAAGCATCAGTTAGTCCATTATAAAAGATATCAAGTATTTCATTTTTCTTGAGAGGATGATCAGGCAAAGCATTAAGTAATCGGAGAAGCCTCCCCCAAGCTTGTGGGAGACTCTCTTCTTCAATTTGCACAAAATTAAATATTTCCCTTAAGGCAACTTGTTTCTTATGAGCGGGGAAATATTTTGTAGAGAAGTAATAAATCATATCCTGGGGAATACGCACACAACCAGGAGCAAGAAAATTAAACCATATCTTAGCATCACCCATTAATGAGAAAGGAAACAATTTAAGGATATAATAATAATGATTTTTTTCCTCATGAGTAAATAAGGTGGCTATATCATTCAATTTAGTAAGATGTGCCACAAAAGTTTTAGATTCATAGCCGTAAAAAGGATCAGATTCAACCAAAGTAATTAACTCAGGATCGACAGTGAATTCATAATTCTTGTCAGTAACACAGATAGGTGAAGTAGCAAAAGCAGGGTCATAATTCATTCTAGCATTCAAAGACTTTTCTTTTAGATTAGCTAACAATTTCTTAAGATCATATCTATCATTACAAGCAAAAAGGTCTCTAGCAGTTTCTTCGTCCATAACATAACCCTCAGCACAACAGGCAATTCATATCTAGGGGGAGAATCTTCATCATCACTTTCATCAATATCACCAGTTTCAACAATTTCATTCTCTCTAACCCTAGCAAGTTGTTCATCAAGAAATTCACCTAATCTAATGGCACATTATTATCAAGCAGAGAAGTAGTTTCATCATAAGCATCATGCATAGCAGAAGTGGCATCATAATAACATGCGACATATCAGAATAAATAGCAGGTGCGGGTTTTGCAAGTTTACTTAAAACATAGGGTGAATCAAGTGAAGAGCTAGATGGCAGTTCCTTACCTCCCCTCGTAGTTGAGGGAAAAATCATGGTTCTTTCATCTTTCAAGTTCCTCATAGGGATCAACAGATATAAATCCCATGTGACTCAAAGAATAGAGATATGCTCCCCAACAACGGCACCAGAAAAAGGTCTTGATAACCCACAAGTATAGGGGATCGCAACAGTTTTCGAGGGTAGAGTATTCAACCCGAATTTATTGATTCGACACAAGGGGAGCCAAAGAATATTCTCAAGTATTAGCAGCTGAGTTGTCAATTCAACCACACCTGAAAGACTTAATATCTGCAGCAAAGTATTTATTAGCAAACTAGTATGGAAGTAACGGTAACAGTGGCAAAAAGTAACAGTAGCAGTTTTTAGCGATTGTAACAGTGGTAACGAGGAAGTAACTAAGCAAAGATCAATATGTGAAAAGCTCGTAGGCAATGGATCAATGATGGATAATTACGTCAGATGAAATTCATCATGCAACAGTTATAACATAGGGTGACATAGAACTAGCTCCAGTTCATCAATGCAATGTAGGCATGTATTCGAATATAGTCATACGTGCTTATGGAAAAGAACATGCATGACATCTTTTGTCCTACCCTCCTGTGGCAGCAGGGTCCTATTGGAAACTAAGGGATATTAAGGACTCCTTTTAATAGAGTACCATATCAAATGAGCATTAGCACTTAGTGAATACACGAACTCCTCAAACTACGGTCATCACCGGGAAGTGTCCCGAATATTGTCACTCCGGTGTTTGCCGGATCATAACACGTAGTACGTGACTATAACTTGCAAGATAGGATCAAGAACTCACATATATTCATGAAAACATAATAGGTTCAGATCTGAAATCATGGCACTCGGCCCCTAGTGACAAGCATTAAGCATGGCAAAGTCATAGATCAACATCAATCTTAGAACATAATGGATACTAGGGATCAAACCCTAACAAAAATAACTCGATTACATGGTAAATCTCATCCAACCCATCACCGTCCAGCAAGCCTACGATGGGATTACTCACGCGCGGCGATGAGCATCATGAAATTGGTGATGGAGGATGGTTGATGATGACGATGGCGACAGATTCCCCTCTTTGAAGCCCCGAACAGACTCCAGATCAGCCCTCCCGAGGAACATTAGGGCTTGGCGGCGGCTCCGTATCGTAAAACACAATGAATTGTTCTCTCTGATTTTTTTTATCCTCGAACGTGAATATATAGAGTTGGAGTTGAGGTTGGTGGAGGTCCAGGGGACCCACGAGGCAGGGGGCGCGCCCTGCACCCTCGTGGAAAGGGTGTGGGTCCCCTGTGACGCCCGGATAACTAAGCTACAGTGACCCCCCGCTAATGATGCCACGTCACCTCGGTTACTGTTGATAAACTCTAGATAATTCAAAACCGAAACAAATTCAAAATTTAATTAAAGGAAAACAATAAAAGTTTTCAAACATTAAAATAAAAATGTTCGATTTGTACTAAATATTACATAGATAATTATGGTGTAGAGGACACAGCTTTATAAAATGCATAAATATTTTAAACTGAATTAAAACAGAAGAGAAAATAAATAAAAGAAAGAAAATACAAAAGAGAAAAAACAAACAAAAAAGAAAAAAACCCCATGGGCTCGCCCAAGAGCCACCGGCCAACTGGGCCACGACCCACCAGGCCGGCCCACCCCCGCACCCCCATAAACCTCCCCCACTCCCCACTCGTCCCACCGACACCCCCCACTCCTCTCCCCCGAAATATCTCCCCCCTCTCTCCCGATTGGATTGGGATCGAGAGGAGGAGGCCGCCCACACCGCCGTACGCTGCCACCTCGTCATCGACCGCGCCTCGCCGCCCGGATTCGCCCCATCGTCAGACCGTCCTCGTCCTCCTCCCCGCCGGCCTGCTTCCCCTCCGCCGCTCGTCACCGTCCTCCTCCTCAACCCCCACTGCCCCATTCCCAACGAACCGCGGTGAGGCTCCAGCCTCTCTTCCTCTCCCCTTCTAGGCCCCATGTCGCGCCGAAGCACGCACGCGCTCACGCGCCGCTGCCTTGCCCATGGCCCCTCGCGCGACCATAGCTGCATCTGGTCGCGGCGACCTCACCTCCGTGTGCACCCCCGCATAGCCTCACCCCCGCCCGCTGTCGCTCCGTCCAGTCCCCCTCGCCGTCCGCAAGCGCCCACGGTCGCCCCCCGCGTGCGCCTGCTGTACTCGTTGTCGTCCCGAGGCCGCGACCTTCTCCCCGCACCACACCTGGGCCGTGTGGCCCGATCACACCCCCTGGTCGTGCTCCGGCACCACCGCGCGTTGCTCGCCCTCCGCCCTGCAACGTCAGCGGCCGGCCACATGAGCAACCATTGCACTCCACCGTCCGCCGCCCGCGTCCTCCACGGTCCGGACCACGGCCCGGCCAGCGCCCGGCCGATCGGCCATTGGCTGCGCCTGCCCCGCCCGCCTCGCCCGCCTCGCATCAGGCGGCGGCGGCCAAGACCGCCCGATCAGGCTGCGCCCGTTAGGCCTAGGGGCCTATGACAAGGGGCCCCACCCTAGAACTTTTTATATAATTTTTTTTTAAAAATAATATAATAAAGAAAATATTAATTAATTAAGTAAGTAAGTAATTAACTTAATTAATCCTGATTAGATTAACCTAATCACTTAGGTCAGTTAATTAATCTGATAGGTTTATTAACACTCAATGACAGCTGGGACCCATGCGCCAGCTTGACCCAGTGAACACCTCTGTTGACTGCTGACGTCATGCTGACATCATGATGACGTCAGCATGCACTATTCTGGATAATGTTGAATTAAATTAATTAAATAAATTCTAAAAATGATTAAAACTTTAGAAAATCATATAAAATAAACCGTAGCTCAGATGGAAAAACTTTGTACATGAAAGTTGCTCACAACGACGAGACGAATCTGGATACGCAGCCCGTTCGTCCGCCACACATCCCTAACATATCGAACACGCAACTTTCCCCCTCCGAATCATCTGTCCGAAAACGCGAAACACCGGGGGTACTTGCCCGAATTTCCCCCTTTCGCCGGTATCACCTACTACCGCGTTAGGGAAAACCTAACCCCGCTCATTGTCATGTCATGCGTCATCATGCTTATGATTGCATTGTATTTACTGTTTCTTCCCCCTCTTCTCTCCGGTAGACTACGAGACCGACGCTTCTGCTGCCCAGTTCGACTACGGTGTTGACGACCCCTCCTTCTTGCCAGAGCAACCAGGCAAGCCCCCCCCCCCTTGATCACCAGATATCACCTATTCCTCTCTATACCGCATGCATTAGAGTAGTGTATGTTGGGGAACGTAGTAATTTCAAAAAAATTCCTATGGACACGCAAGATCATGGTGATGATATAGCAACGAGAGGGGAGAGTGTTCGTCCACGTACCCTCGTAGACCATAAGCGAAGCGCTAGCACAACGCGTTGATGTAGTCGACGCCTTCACGATCCGACCGATCCAAGCAACGAACGACGGGCCTCTCGAAGTTCAGACACGCTCAGTCGATGACCTCCGACCTCCGATCTAGCCGAGCTCCGGAGATGAGTTCACAAAGACGACGGCGTGGTGGCGATGATGATGTTCTATCAAGCGCAGGCTTCGCCTAAACTCCGCGACGATATGACCGAGGTGGAATATGGTGGAGGGGGCACCGACACGGCTAAGGAACGATCCGTAGATCAACTTGTGTGTCTATGGGTGCACTTCCGCCCGTATATAAAGGAGCTGGGGAGGAGGCCGCGGCCAAGGAGGGCGCGCCAGGGGAGTCCTACTCCCACCGGAGTTGGACTCCCTCTTTCCAAGTAGGAGTAGGAGAAAGGGGAAAGAGGAGGAAGAGGAGAAGGAAAGGGGCGCCGCCTCTTCCTTGTCCTATTCGGACTAGGAAGGGAGGGCGCCCCTCCCGCCTCCTTCCCTCTTCTCCCTCGAGGCCCGTGTAGGCCCAATAACCCCCCGGGGGGTTCCGGTAACCTCCCGGTACTCCGGTAAAATGCCGATTTCACCCGGAACCATTCCGATGTCCAAACATAGGCTTCCAATATATCAATATTTATGTCTTGACCATTTCGAGACTCCTCGTCATGTCCGTGATCACATCCGGGACTCCGAACAAACTTCGGTACATCAAAAACTTATAAACTCATAATAAAACTGTCATCGAAACGTTAAGCGTGCGGACCCTACGGGTTCGAGAACTATGTAGACATGACCTAGAACCATTCTCGGTCAATAACCAATAGCGGGACCTAGATGCCCATATTGTCTCCTACATATTCTACGAAGATCTTTATCGGTCAAACCGCATAACAACATACGTTGTTCCCTTTGTCATCGGTATGTTACTTGCCCGAGATTTGATCGTCGGTATCCAATACCTAGTTCAATCTCGTTACCGGCAAGTCTCTTTACTCGTTACGTAATACATCATTCCATAACTAACTCATTAGCTACATTGCTTGCAAGGCTTATAGTGATGTGCATTACCGAGAGGGCCCAGAGATACCTCTCCGACGATTGGAGTGACAAAACCTAATCTCGAAATACGCCAACTCAACATGTACCTTCGAAGACACCTGTAGTACTCCTTTATAACCCAGCTTACGCTGTGGCGCTTGGTAGTACCCAAAGTGTTCCTCCGGTGGCGGAGTTGCATAATTCTCATAGTTACAGGAACATGTATAAGTCATGAAGAAAGCAATAGCGTAATACTAAACGATCAAGTGCTAGGCTAACGGATGGGTCATGTCAATCACATCATTCTTCTAATGATGTGATCCCACTAATCAAATGACAACACATGTCTATGGTTAGGAAACATAACCATCTTTGATTAATGAGCTAGTCAAGTAGAGGCATACTAGTGACTATAGTTTTGTCTATGCATTCACACATGTATCATGTTTCCGGTTAATACAATTCTAGCATGAATAATAAACATTTATCATGATATGAGGAAATAAATAATAACTTTATTATTGCCTCTAGGGCATATTTCCTTGATCTCCCACTTGCACTAGAGTCAATAATCTAGATTACATAGTAATGATTCTAACACCCATGGAGTCTTGGTGCTGATCACGCTTTTGCTCGTGAGAGAGGCTTAGTCAATGTGTCTACAACATTCAGATCCGTATGTATTTTGCAAATCTCTATGTCTCCCACTTGGACTTGGTCCCGAATGGAATTGAAGCGTCTCTTGATGTGCTTGGTCCTCTTGTGAAATCTGGATTCCTTTGCCAAGGCAATTGCACCAAGATTGTCACGAAGATCTTCATTGGTCCCGATGCACTAGGTATAACACCTAGATCGGAAATGAACTCCTTCATCCAGACTCCTTCATTTGCTTTGCTTGTAAGCAGCTATGTACTACGCTCACATGTAGATCCCGCCACGACGCTTTGTTTAGAACTGCACCAACTTACGCTCCACCGCTTAATATAAACACGATCCGGTTTGCGATTTAGAATCGTCCGGATCGAGGTCAAAGCTTGCATCAACGTAACCATTTACGACTAGCTCTTTGTCACCTCCATATACGAGAAACATATCCTTAGTCCTTTTCGTATTTCAGATGTTCTTGACCGCTGTCCATGATCCACTCGGATTACTTTGGTACCTTCCCGCCAAGCTTATTGCTAAGCATACGTCAGTCTGGTACACAAAGATTGCATACATGATAGAGCCTATGGTGAAGCATAGGAACATCTTTCATTTTCTCTATCTTCTTCTGTGGTCGGGCATTGAGTTTGACTCAACTTCACACCTTGTAGTACAGCAAGAATCCTTTCTTTGCTCGATCCATTTTGAACTTTTTCAAAATTTTGTCAAGGTATGTGCTTTGTGAAAGTCCTATTAAGCGCCTTGATCTATCTCTATAGATTTTGATGCCCAATATGTAAGTAGCTTCACCGAGGTCTTTCATTGAAAAACTTTTATTCAAGTATCCCTTTATGCTATCCAGAAATTCTATATCATTTCCAATTAATAATATGTCATCTACATATAAAACTAGAAATGCTCTGAGCTCCCACTCACTTTCTTGTAAATACAAAGCTTCTCCAAAAGTCTCAGATAAAACCATATGCTTTGATCACACTATCAAAACGTTTATTCCAACTCCGAGATGCTTGCACCACCATAAATGGAACGCTGGAGCTTGCACACTTTGTTAGCACCTTTTGGATCAACAAAACCTTCCGCTGCATCATATACAACTCTTCTTCCGTAAATCCATTCAAGAATGCGTTTTGACATCCATTTGCCAAATTTCATAATCATGAAATGCAGCAATAGCTAACATGATTCGGACAGACTTAAGCATCGCTACGGGTGAGAAAGTGTGACGCCCCCGATTCAATCGTACACTAATCATGCACGCAAACGTGTACGATCAAGATCAGGGACTCACGGGAAGATATCACAACACAACTCTAAAAGTAAAAATAAGTCATACAAGCATCATAATACAAGCCAGGGGCCTCGAGGGCTCGAATACAAGTGCTCGATCATAGACGAGTCGTGGAAGCAACAATATCTGAGTACGGACATAAGTTAAACAAGTTGCCATAAGATGGCTAGCACAAACCGGATACAGACGAAGAGGCGCAGCCTCCCACTCGATCCTCCTAAACTACTCCCCGTCGTCGCCAGCAGCCTGCACGTAGTAGTAGGCACCTCCAGTGTAGTAGTCGTCATCGACGGTGGCGTCTGGCTCCTGGGCTCCAACATCTGGTTGCGACAACCAGAAAGAGAGGAATGGGGGAAAAGGGGGAAGAAAGCAACCGTGAGTACTCATCCAAAGTACTCGCAAGCAAGGAGCTACACTACATATGCATGTGTATATGTGTAAAGGGCCATATCGAGGACCGAATGCAGAATGCCGTAATAAGAGGGGATAGCTAATCCTCGTCGAAGACTACGCTCGCAGCCTCCGCCTTGCAAAGATGTAGAAGAGAGTAGATTGAAGTCCTCCAAGTAACATCTCCAAGTAGCATCTCCAAGTAGCATCTCCAATAGCATCGCATAGCATAATCCTACCCGCGATCCTCTCCTCGGCGCCTGTTAGAGAGCGATCACCGGGTTGTATCTGCACTTGGAAGGGTGTGTTTTATTAAGTATCCGGTTCTAGTTGTCATAAGGTCGAGGTACAACTCCGGTCGTCCTTTACCGAGGGACACGGCTATTCAATAGATTAAACTTCCTGCAGGTGCACCACATAACCCAACACGCTTGATCCCATTTGGCGGACACACTTTCTCGGTCATGCCCGCCTCGGAAGATCAACACGCCGCAGCCCCACCTAGGCACAACAGAGGTCAAGACGCGGTCTAAACCTAAGCGCCAGGGTGCAGGCCCATCGCCCAATGCACACACAAGACGTTGCGAGGGCGGCCGGCGCGTAACTAGCCCCTAATACAAGCGCAGCTTACGCCCAATCCGGCGCCGCCCGCTTCTTGACGCCAAGAAGGCTTGGCCGATACCACGACGTCGGGATACCCATAACTACTCCCACGTAGATGGTTAGTGCGTATAGACCAAATGGCCGACTCGGATCAAATACCAAGATCTCGTTAAGCGTGTTATTATGAATCAACCGGACGCCGATCGAGGCAGAGCCCACCTCTCACCTAGGCGGTCTCAACCGCCTGTCGCTCCGCCACAAAGATCCACACAGAGGGCCGTCGGGACAAAGGTCCTTTCAGCCCCAATCCGTGAATCACTCATGGTACTCTTCGAGCGGACCCGACTTTAGTCACCATCTCGATAGTATGCATGTATGAATAGTAAATACCGTGATCACCTCCCGAGTGATCACGCCCAATAGTATAGCAAGGCGGTCGACAAGGATGTAGGGCCAATGATGATAAACTAGCATCCTGCATTAAGCATTTAGGACCGCAGTAAGGTATCAACAGATGTAGCAACAATGTCGCTATGCATCGTAATAGGATTATCGAAAAGCGAGAATATGCTACACTACTCTAATGCAAGCAGATAGAGGAGAATAGGCGATATCTGGTGATCAAGGGGGGCTTGCTGGTTGCTCGGCAAGAGAGAGGGTCGTCAACACCGTAGTCGAACTAGGCAAGCAGCAGGCGTCGGTCTCGTAGTCTACCGAGAGAAGAGGGGAAGAAACAATGAATACAATGCAAACAGATGCATATCGATGCATGACAAGACAAGTAACGATGCTAGGTGTGCCCAATCACGGTAGTAGGTGATACCGACGAAGAAAACATCCGGAAAGTATTCCTGTGTTCGCGTTCGGACCGGTGAACCGGAGGGGAAGTGCGTGTTCGCAGGCTAGGGGTGTGTGGACGAACGAGCTGCTGCGTATCGGATTCGCCTCGTCGCTCGAGCAACTTTCATGTATAAAGTTTTTCCATCGAGCTACGGTTTATTTTATATTAATTTTAAAAGATTTAATTCATTTTTAGGATTTATTTAATTATTTAAATTCAACATTATCCAGAACAGTGCATGCTGACGTCATCATGACGTCAGCAGCCAACAGACGCGTTATCGGGTCAAACCGACGTGTGGGTCCCATCGGTCATCGATGATTAGCCTAATTAGTGTTTAACTAATCTAACCACTGTTTAATTAAACTAATTAGTTAATTAGGTTAATCCAATTATGATTAATTAACTTAATTAATTCCTTAATTAATTAATTTAATTATTATTATTTATTTAATTATCTTTTTTTTAACTCCTTTTATTTTATAAAATGTTCTGGGCACCGGGGCCCGCATGTAAGTGGCCCAGGCCAAGCAGGCGTGGTGAGCAGGCGCTGGCGCCACCGATATGGCGCTTCGCCAGATCGACAGTAGGGCCGACCATAGGCGCGAGGCCAGGCCAACCGGCTGCAGGGGCGCCGCCAGGCGGTGGCGGTGGCCGCAGGTGGCCGTGGGAGGATGCGGTCGTGCGCCCATGGGCGGGCAAGGACGGCGACGAGCGGGCCCGGTGGAGGCGAGCTGCGGTGGCCTTGGTGGGGTGATGCAACAAGCGTGGTCGACGCGGCCGTGGTGAGCGCGGACGGGCGCGGTGGCTGCGCACGGTGGGTACGGGGTGGCCGCGGCACGTGGTCGTGGCTAACGGCGCGCGAGGGCATGGTGTGCACATGAGGACGGGGAAGGAGAGGAAACCGGGGGTGGTCGACCGCGATGCATGAGGAAGAGGGGAGGCCGAGGGCCTCACCGTACGATGTAGGGACATGGCAGCGGAGCTCGGGGAGGACGACGGGGACGACGCGAGCGAAGAGGAGGCAGACCGGTGGGAAGGAGGAAGCAGGCCGGCGGTGGAGCTCCGGGGTGGTGGCCTCCGGCGAGGTCCTCGGCGGTGGCAGTCTGGTCAATCCAGTGGCGGGGTCGGTGTTCGATCCCGATCCAGAAGGGGATCGGGAGAGCGAGTGGCGACGGGGTGTGGGGAGGGGAATCGGGGTAGTGGGTAGTGGGCTAGGGTTTGCCCCAGGTGGGGGGGTTAGTAGGAGGGAGTGGTTGGGCCGGCCGGTTGGGCCAGGTGGGTCGGCCAGGCTAGCAGCTGGGCCAACAGGCCCAGAGGTGGGGGGGGTCTTTCTTCTCTTTTATTTTTCTGTTAATTTTCTTTTTATTTATTTATTTATTTTACTTTTCTGTTTTAGTTTTGTTTCCTATTATTTTTAGTTTTAGTAAAATACACGTAGCATCTAAATTGGTATTTGAACTTAGTCCATCGTCATAAAAAGTATAGTCCTCAAATAAATTAGTTTGACATTTTATTAATTACAAAAAGGTATGTAATTAATTGTTTTACTACTGTTTTATTCATCTAATAGTATTTAAACATTTTATAAAGCTGTGGTTTCTCCTCCATAATTACCTATGCCATATTGGGTTCACTCCTAACATTTTAGTTTTAATATTTGAAAACTTTTATTGTTTGCTTGATTTTGAAATTGAATTTGAATCGGTTTGAACTAACTCGAGTTTATCAACAAGAATCGAGGTGACGTGGCATCATTAGCGTGGAATTATCAGCCTAAATATCCAGGCGTCACAATTCTCCTCCATTACAAGAAATCTCGTCCGAGATTTAAGAGGGTCTAAGGGGAAAAGTTTGGTTACGAAATTCTAACAAATCTTCTCGTCTTTGGTTGCTCTTCTCAAGAGGTCGATCCATTACATTGGTGTCTTCAATCCTCTCGCTTCAACGCAGCATGATGAAATTGTCGCCCTTTCTTCAGATCTCCATCGTTCTTCTGAAAGAATAAGGGGGTATTCGGAGAACGAACCTCTACAAGGTAGACTATCCGTCAATATCATCGGGAAGGTGGCTGGCGTAACTCTCGAATTGAAACTTAAGAAAATATCGAGAGCAAAGTAATGAGGTTTCATGGGAAGTTTTGAGCGAGCAGCAACCGCTTGATGCCCAAACAGTATGAAAGGGGCTCAAAGCAATCGGGAATAAGTATTGTGTCCGTAACAGATTTGATGATCCTCGGAAGATGGCTCGTGAATTACATACGAGGCCACACGCGAGGAACAACCTTGGGAATAGGGGGTGCAGGAGATTCGTGTTTCGATCTGTGGAACTGTGGTTATGGGCCCACCATGTGGTTCAAAAGTAGGAAGGACGCCACATATTGCACGGTCATGGTAGCAAGGCATGGCGAGAGGATAGCATGTCGGTTAAGCGGGCAACAACGTTGGTACCAAGCGAGGGACGAAGAGAACCATTTTCCGCTTTCGTTGAACGAGGCGACCAATAAGCAAAGTTCTCATCCATCGGGGTTACGTGATGTCGCCGAGAATAGTAACAGGTCACACTCGACAGAGTTGTAAACCGAGGTGTCTACCTAAGCGGAGAATATTATCGCTTAGATCATATAGATCACAAGAAACGTTAACCCAACAAATGGAAAGAAAAATATGATTATCGGATTAAATGTAACAATGGAAAGGAAAATGTGTTTAAACACATATTTCAAAGGTATAATCCTTCTAAGGATTTAAAGCGAGCATGATATCCATGACAGGATATAATGTAGTAAACTCTTTAGGTAGGGGAGAGAATTTTCATGACATTACCCATACAACGGTGTTTGGATACTCGAGCAGGAAACATTT
Organism: Aegilops speltoides; assembly: GCA_021437245.1. Taxonomy (NCBI): domain Eukaryota; kingdom Viridiplantae; phylum Streptophyta; class Magnoliopsida; order Poales; family Poaceae; genus Aegilops; species Aegilops speltoides. Next base: position 338,478,212 of record CM038144.1, read on the forward strand.
AGTATTGGGCTTTGAATGTTTTTGTTTGAAAATCGGAGTACCACAGACATGCTTCGAAATAGCATTGACAAGGTCATCAGGTGAAGATCAGACTTTGGAAACAGGAAGGATCCATCAGGAAAACTTGTAGAGTAAGTCTTACAATTTCCTCATGGAAGAATGGATAACCTTGCTAATAAGGAAACTATAACAATGGTCATCCGGCCAGTGTCTTTGGACATGCCATCACCTTACCGGGTCATAAAAGACCGTGTTATAACTCTTGAAAATGTTCCACCATCATATCGACCAAGATTCAGATCTGATTGGGGTCATGATACCTCGACTCATGATGCCGAGAAGGAAGGTGCAACACAAGTTGTCGAGATGACATTGTAAGATTCTCGAATTGAACTATGGAAGCGAAGTTCCAAAACAAGAGTTCATCATTAAATCAAGGAGAGGTGAGGAGGTGGCTGATTGACTCAGCAACAATTCATTGAGAATTTCAAAGGATGGATTTCCAAAATTATGTGAACAAGGAGATAACATTTGTCATATCAATTGATATAATGAGATATGCTCGAGGAAAACATTCCCAAGTAAGCAATAGTTGAAAGGTGCACCCGAAATATGGGCTAGGTAGCACGATCAATGTTTGAATGATGATTCAATAAGCCATAGACGTAAAATGAAACTATAGACCAATAACTTCAAAGCAATAGGGTTGCTAGAAGTTTAGAATTTACACATCACGCACCATTTGTCAGTATTCGGTTAGAAACAACACGGGACCAAGAAAGAATGGTGATGGTAATAAGTATCACTTGTATCAAGAATTCTTAGGGTGGTGAATTTCTCGCAACATTCTTGACATAAAATACGATAGTGCTCCATGGTAGGACATAAGCTGGATAGCAAGGAGCTCCATAGCATGAACAAGTATGTGTTGGAGGGAAGGCAATAATGTTGTCGATGATAACACAAACAATCGAGGGCAAGGATAGTATTCCTCATCATGAACTCGCTTGATATCCCGAAGAGCTCATAAGGTTGATGATGATCACGACACACTTTGTCGAGAGATTTCAAGATGTAATCGATCAACGATGACATCAAGTCAAATGAATGGTGAAGCGAAAGGTTATTAGAACCAAGGGTACGACACAAACTTGGAATCAAGTTTGCTGTTCAAGGAGAATTGATAGGACGAGGAAGATCAACGTAAGATTAGCTCATCGTCGAAAATTTGTGCTTTAGGAAGAAGGACCGTAGCACAGCTTAAATTTAGCACGATAATGATATAGCCGATCGGGCTTGGGATGAAGTGATCGGGTAGAAACTTGTAAGCAAGGAAGATTGCTAAGAATGGTTGAATCGTAGAAAGGACTCGATTCAGTTATCGATGTATTTGAGTGACTAACCACTCAGAACCTAGGAAACATTGGAATCGGTGAGAATGTAGTACTTGATGAAGAACTCATAAGAAGTTATGGTGTTCCGTGATAATCCCGAGATACCAGGGGGTAATACTTGATGACAGATCAAAGTAGAGGTTGGACTGGGCTATTGCTCTACCGAAGACAAGTACTTAAACTTGCATAGGAAATGGTATTTAAAGGAGAACATGGTCGGAACCACGATTGCAAAGGATCAATTCACCGATACCAAAGGATATTATATCAAGGAAATAATTACAAGAAGCTTCCATGATAGGATCTACATCGTGTCCATGGGCATGAACACAAAGTTCAAGGTCGACTCCCACTTCTGCAATGCATAACCTTTCATTCACTTCTCGCGTTCGATGAAGTTGCAGTGTTGAAATTTTATCCGCTAAACACCGTAAGAGTATGGCTCGTGAAAACTTTCGGGTTCACACGGTTTAGAGAAGGCATATGTTCAACCCATAGGGCTTCTTAGAAACATATACCACGAACTTTAGGAGTAATTAACACAAACTCGATAATAGAGCAAGTCCAAAAGCAGATGATACAATTTGCCAAAGGCATTATATACCCATGGAAAGGTTCTCAAGGATATTCAATATGAAGGACACTGTCGGATAGAATCCAACAAAGGAACCGATGGTCCTCAAGGGATCTGATGTGAGCATCGATACTCAACCGAGGAAGAAGAATGCACGGCATCATATTATAGAACATCCAATAGTTCGATGCTTAGATAACAAAGGAAGTATGATTTCCAAAACAAGGGATCAGAAGCAGACGCTCTGATCAAGGATGGATAAGTTGGATAGACCAGAGGCACAATTGACGACAAATAGTTTGGTCGAGAACCAGCTCATGTCCAAAAATGATGTCTGAGCCGGAAAGATAATTTAAAAGGATCAACTGATGATTGCGTGCTTTCACACACATGTTGAATCGATAGGATCAAAATGATCGTGTCAAAGGATACTAATGAATATTGCTACACATATGGAAAGCATCCATATTGCAAGCAGACAAGTATTTGCCGAGCAATAGTTTGAAGAGGATACTCGGAAGATCGGGTAGTATTTCCAACTAATTTGACAAGCATATGAACAACTGGGGATAAGCGGATACTCGATAAGTGCGAGAATTATCCGTAGGGGTATTCAGGTGACAAAGAACAGCAAGGCAATAAGCTCAAAGGATTATCGAAACAATGACGAGTATTTCAGGTATCTTGTAATAACAAGACTAATCGATGAATGTAAGAATAACAAGCGCAAGTAGTTATCCATAAGGGTTGACGGTGGAAGGGGAATTGCAAACGCGATGAAGACAAGTTCTCGGGTTAACCTCGGTGAGTATCTTCAGGGTCTTCATGTGCAGCAGACGATCCTTAGTAATGAGGGGCTCTCCGGGTGAAAGTGATAACGAGATCCTAATGTTAGATTTAGCAAAATTCATTTAACCCGAATAGAAGAGAGATCAGAGTCCCAGAGTATAGGTCGAGGAATAAAAGATACTACTACCACCCAATGGCGGCGGGGCCCATGGGCCACACAGCCATGTTAGCAAAATAGTTTTCATCGACTAGACTCAACTTCGCCAAGGAGTTGGAAAGGGGATTCTACAGCAATGGCTCGATACCAACTTGTGACGCCCGATTCAATCGTACACTAATCATGCACGCAAACGCATTATGCGATCAAGATCGTGGACTCACGGAAGATATCACAACACAACTCTAAAAGTAAAAATAAGTCATACAAGCATCATAATACAAGCCGGGGCCTCGAGGGCTCGAATACAAGTGCTCGATCATAGACGAGTCACGGAAGCAACAATATCTGAGTACGATATAAGTTAAACAAGTTGCCATAAGATGGCTAGCACAAACCGATATCAGACGAAGAGGCGCAGCCTCTCGCTCGATCCTCCTAAACTACTCCCCGTCGCCGCCGCCACCGCACGTAGTAGTAGGCACCTCCAGTAGTAGTAGTCGCCGACGGTGGCGTCTGGCTCCTGGGCTCCAACATCTGGTTGCGACAACCAGAAAGAGAGGAATGGGGGAAAAGGGGGGAGAAAGCAACCGTGAGTACTCATCCAAAGTACTCGCAAGCAAGGAGCTACACTACATATGCATGGGTATATGTGTAAAGGGCCATATCGAGGACCGAATGCAGAATGCCGTAATAAGAGGGGATAGCTAATCCTGTCAAGACTACGCTTCGCAGCCTCCGCCTTGCAAAGATGTAGAAGAGAGTAGATTGAAGTCCTCCAAGTAACATCTCCAAGTAGCATCTCCAAGTAGCATCTCCAATAGCATCGCATAGCATAATCCTACCCGCGATCCTCTCCTCGGCGCCTCGTTAGAGAGCGATCACCGGGTTGTATCTAACACTTGGAAGGGTGTGTTTTATTAAGTATCCGGTTCTAGTTGTCATAAGGTCGAGGTACAACTCCGGTCGCCCTTTACCGAGGGACACGGCTATTCAATAGATTAAACTTCACTGCAGGGTGCACCACATAACCCAACACGCTTGATCCCATTTGGCCGACACACTTTCTGGGTCATGCCCGCCTCGAAAGATCAACACGCCGCAGCCCCACCTAGGCACAACAGAGAGGTCAAGACGCCGCGGTCTAAACCTAAGCGCCAGGGTCCGGGCCCATCGCCCAATGCACACCAAGACGCGTTGCGAGGGCAGCCGGAAGCGTAACTAGCCCCTAATACAAGCGCAGCTTACGCCCAATCCGGTCGCGCCGCTCCGCTTGCCGACGCCAAGAAGGCTTGGCCGATACCACGACGCCGGGATACCCATAACTACTCCCACGTAGATGGTTAGTGCGTATAGACCAAATGGCCGACTCGCATCAAATACCAAGATCTCGTTAAGCGTGTTATTATGAATCAACCGCGACGCCGATCGAGGCCAGCCCACCTCTCACCTAGGCGGTCTCAACCTGCCTGCCGCTCCGCCACAAAGATCCACACAGAGGGCCGTCGGACAAAGGTCCTTTCAGCCCCAAACTGAATCACTCGCGGTACTCTTCGAGCGGACCCGACTTTAGTCACCATCTATAGTATGCATGTATGAATAGTAAATACCGTGATCACCTCCCGAGTGATCACGCCCAATAGTATAGCAAGGCGATCGACAAGGATGTAGGGCCAATGATGATAAACTAGCATCCCGTACTAAGCATTTAGGATTGCAGTAAGGTATCAACAGATGTAGCAACAATGTCGCTATGCATCGTAATAGGATTATCGAAAAGCAAGAATATGCTACACTACTCTAATGCAAGCAAGATAGAGGAGAATAGGCGATATCTGGTGATCAAGGGGGCTTGCTGGTTGCTCGGCAAGAGAGAGGGGTCGTCAACACCGTAGTCGAACCGGGCAAAGCAGCAGCTACGGTCTCGTAGTCTACCGAGAGAGAAGAGGGGAAGAAACAATGAATACAATGCAAACAGATGCATATCGATGCATGACAAGACAAGTAACGATGCTAGGTGTGCCCAATCACGGTAGTAGGTGATACCGACGAAGGAAACATCCGGAAAGTATTCCGGTGTTCGCGTTCGGACGGTGAACCGGAGGGGAAGCGTGTTCGGCAGGCTAGGGGTGTGTGGCGGACGAACGGGCTGCGTAACCGGATTCGTCTCGTCGTTCTGAGCAACTTTCATGTATAAAGTTTTTCCATCTGAGCTACGGTTTATTTTATATTAATTTTAAAAGATTTAATTCATTTTTAGGATTTATTTAATTATTTAAATTCAACATTATCCGAGCAGTGCATGCCGACGTCATCATGACGTCAAGATGACGCCGCCAGCCAACAGACGCGTTGATCGGGTCAAACCGACGTGTGGGTCCCATCGGTCATCGATCGATTAGCCTAATTAGTGTTTAACTAATCTAACCACTGTTTAATTAAACTAATTAGTTAATTAGGTTAATCCAATTATGATTAATTAACTTAATTAATTCCTTAATTAATTATTTAATTATTATTATTTATTTAATTATCTTTTTTTTAACTCCTTTTATTTTATAAAATGTTCTGGGCACCGGGGCCTGCATGTAAGTGGCCCAGGCCAACCAAGGCGTGGTGAGCAGGGCTGGCGCCACCGATATGGCGCCGCCAGATCGACAGAGGGCCGACCATAGGCGCGGCGAGGCCAACCGGGTTGTAGTGGGCGCCGCCGGCGGTGGGCGCGGTGGCCGGCAGGTGGCCGTGGGGAGGATCTTGGTCGTCTTGCCCATGGGCCGGGCAAGGACGGCGACGAGCGGGCCTGGTGGAGGCGAGCTGCGGTGCGCGGGTGGGGTGATGCAACAAGTGGTCGACGCTGCCGCAGGTGGCGGACGGGCGCGGTGGCTGCGCCACAGTGGAGTACGGGTGGCAGCGCACGTGGTCGTGGCTAACGCGGCGAGGGCATGGTGTGCACATGAGGACGGGAAGGAGAGGAAACCGGGTGGTCGATCATGATGCATGAGGAAGAGGGGAGGCCGAGGGCCTCACCGTCTGATGTAGGGACATGGCAATGAGCTCGGGAGGACGACGGGACGACGCGAGCGAAGAGGGAGGCAGTGGGGAGGAGGAAGCAGGCCGGGTGGAGCTCGGGGTGGTGGCCTCCCATGAGGTCCTCGGCGGTGGCAGTGGGTCAATCCAGGCGGCGGGGGTCGGTGTTCGATCCCGATCCAGGAGGGGATCGGGGGGAGAGCGAGTGGCGACGGGGTGTGGGGAGGGGAATCGGGGTAGTGGGTAGTGGGCTAGGGTTTGCCCCAGGTGGGGGGGTTAGTAGGAGGGAGTGGTTGGGCCGGCCGGTTGGGCCAGGTGGGTCGGCCAGGCTAGCAGCTGGGCCAACAGGCCCAGAGGTGGGGGGGGTCTTTCTTCTCTTTTATTTTTCTGTTAATTTTCTTTTTATTTATTTATTTATTTTACTTTTCTGTTTTAGTTTTGTTTCCTATTATTTTTAGTTTTAGTAAAATACACGTAGCATCTAAATTGGTATTTGAACTTAGTCCATCGTCATAAAAAGTATAGTCCTCAAATAAATTAGTTTGACATTTTATTAATTACAAAAAGGTATGTAATTAATTGTTTTACTACTGTTTTATTCATCTAATAGTATTTAAACATTTTATAAAGCTGTGGTTTCTCCTCCATAATTACCTATGCCATATTGGGTTCACTCCGAACATTTTAGTTTTAATATTTGAAAACTTTTATTGTTTGCTTGATTTTGAAATTGAATTTGAATCGGTTTCGAACTAACTCGAGTTTATCAACAGTAACCGAGGTGACGTGGCATCATTAGCGTGGAATTACTGTAGCCTAAATATCCGGGCGTCACAGAAAGTCTCGTCGTAGTCAACCCCTTGAACTTGTCGAAAACCTTTTGCAACAAGTCGAGCTTTATAGACAGTTACATTACCATCAGCGTCAGTCTTCTTCTTAAAGATCCATTTATTCTCAATGGCTTGCCGATCATCGGGCAAGTCAACCAAAGTCCATACTTCGTTTTCATACATGGATCCCACCTCAGATTTCATGGCCTCTAGCCTTTTTGCGGAATCTGGGCTCATCATCGCTTCCTCATAGTTCGTGAGGTTCATCATGGTCAAGTAACATGACTTCCAGAATAGGATTACCGTACCACTCTGGTGCGGATCTTACTTTGGTAGACCTATGAGGTTCAGTAGAAACTTGATCTGAAGTTTCATGATCAATATCATTAGCTTCCTCACTGATTGGTGTAGTTGTCACAGGAACCGGTTCTTGTGATGAAATACTTTCCAATAAGGGAGTAGATACAGTTATCTCATCAAGTTCTACTTTCCTCCCACTCACTTCTTTCGAGAGAAACTCCTTCTCTAGAAAGGATCCGAATTTAGCAACGAAAATTTTGCCCTCAGATCTGTGATAGAAGGTGTACCCAATAGTCTCTTTTGGGTATCCTATGAAGACACATTTCTCCGATTTGGGTTCGAGCTTATCTGGTTGAAGTTTCATCACATAAGCATCGCAACCCCAAACTTTAAGAAACGACAACTTTGGTTTCTTGCCAAACCACAGTTCATAAGGCGTCGTTTCAACGGATTTTGATGGTGCCCTATTTAACGTGAATGCGCCGTCTCTAAAGCATAACCCCAAAACGATAGCGGTAAATCGGTAAGAGACATCATAGATCGCACCATATCAAGTAAAGTACGACACGACGCTCGACACACCATTTTGTTGTGGTGTTCGGTGGCGTGAGTTGCAGACTATCCCGCATTGTTTCAAGTGTAGACCAAACTCAGAACTCAAATATTCTCCTCCACGATCGATCGTAGAAACTTTATTTTCTTGTTACAATGATTTTCCACTTCACTCTGAAATTCCTTGAACTTTTCAAATGTTTCAGACTTGTGCTTCATTAAGTAGATATACCCATATCTGCTCAAATCATCTGTGAAGGTGAGAAAATAACGATATCCGCCACGAGCCTCAACATTCATCGGACCACACACATCTCAGATGTATGATTTCCAACAAATCTGTTGCTTCATCCATAGTTCCGGAGAACGGTGTTTTAGTCATCTTGCCCATAAGGCACGAGTCGCAAGTACCAAGTGATTCATAATCAAGTGATTCCAAAAGCCCATCAGTATGGAGTTTCTTCATGCGCTTTACAATCGATATGACCTAAACGGCAAGGTTACCACAAATAAGTTGCACTATCGTTATCAACTCGCATCTTTTGGTTTCAACATCGTGAATATGTGTATCACTACTATCGAGATTCAATAAGAATGACCATTCTTCAAGGGTGCATGACCATAAAAGATATTACTCATATAAATAGAACAACCATTATTCTCTCGATTTAAATGAATAACCGCCTTGCATCAAACAAGATCCGGATATAATGTTCATGCTCAACACCGCACCAAATAACAATTATTTAGGTCTAATACTAATCCCGATGGTAGATGTAGAGGTAGCATGTCGACCGCGATCACATCGACTTTGGAACCATTTCCCACGCCGCATCGTCACCTCGCCCTTAGCTAATCTTCGCAATCCGTAGTCCTGCTTGAGTTGCAAATATTAGCAAATGTAACCATATCAAATACCCAGTGCTACTGCGAGCATTAGTAAGGTACACATCAATAACATGTATATCACATATACCTTTGTTCACTTTGTCATCCTTCTTATCCGCCAAATACTTGGGGCAGTTCCGCTTCGAAAGGTCGATCCGCTTGCGGTAGAAGCACTCGATTTGTGCTTAGGTCCAAACTTAGGTTTCTTCTCTTGAGCAGCAACTTGCTTGCCGCTCTTTTGAAGTTTCCTTCTTCTTCCCTTTGCCCTTCTTCTTGAAACTAGTGGTTTTGTTAACCATTAACACTTGATGCTCCTTCTTGATGTCTACTTCGCAGCTTTCAAAGATTGCGAAGAGCTCGAATAGTCTTGTTCATCCCTTGCATATTATAGTTCATCACGAAGCTCTTGTAGCTTGGTGGCGTGATTGGAGAATTCATCAATGACACTATCATCGTGAAGATCAACTCCCAGCTTGAATCAAGTGATTATTATACCCGACATTTTGAGTATGTGTTCACCGACGTAACTATTCTCCTCCATCTTGCAGCTATAAAACTTATTGGAGACTTCATATCTCTCAATCCGGGCATTTGCTTGAAATATTAACTTCAACTCTGGAACATCTCATATGCTCCATGAAGTTCAAAACATCGTTGAAGACCGGTTCTAAGCCGTAAAGCATGGCACAATCGAACTATCGAGTAGTCATCAGCTTTGCTCACGACGTTCTTACGCCGCGGTTAGATCGCAAGAGTTCGGCACCCAGCGGTGCTTCCAGACGTAACTTTTCTCAGGCAAAGAATGAGGATAATCCTCGAGATTCGGACCCGATCCGTGTAATTGCTACCATCATCTTTCAACTTTGCTTTCTCAAGGAACGCATTAAAATTCAACGGAACAACAAAGACAAGCCATCTATCTACAAACAAACATAGACAAGCAAAATACTATCAGGTACTAAGTTCATGATAAATTTAAGTTCAATTAATCATATTACTTAAGAACTCCCACTTAGATAGACATCTCTCTAGTCATCTAAGTGATCACGTGATCCAAATCAACTAAACCATGTCCGATCATCACGTGAGATGGAGTAGTTTTAATATGGAAAGGAAAATATGATTATCAGATTCAGCTAAAGTGAGATGGACCGGGCGTAGCCACACTCGATTCAGCTAAAGTGAGAGAGACAGACACCCGCCAGCCGCCTTTAAGCACGAGTGCTCGTAACGGTGAAACCAGTCTCACGTAAGCGTACGCGTAATGTCGATCCGGGCCGCTTCATCTCACAATATCGCTGAGCCAAAGTATGACATGCTGGTAAGCAGTATGACTTGTATCGCCCACAACTCACTTGTGTTCTACTCGTGCATATGACATCTACGCATAAAACCAGGCTCGGATGCCACTGTTTGGAGAACGTAGTAACTTCAAAAAAAATTCCTACGGACATGCAAGATCATGGTGATGCATAGCAACGAGAGGGGAGAGTGTTGTCCACGTACCCTCGTAGACCGTAAGCGGAAGCATTATGACAATGTGGTTGATGTAGTCGTACGTCTTCATGATCCGACCAATCCAAGTACCGAACGTATGGCACCTCCGAGTTCAGCACACGTTCAGCTCGATGACGATCCCTGACTCGATCCAAAGAAAGTGTCGGGGATGAGTTCCACAAGACGACGGCATGGTGATGATGATGATGCTTTCACCGCGCGAGGCTTTGCCTAAACTCCGCGACGATATGACCGAGGTGGAATATGGTGGAGGGGCACGCACACGCTAAGGAACGATCCGTAGATCAACTTGTGTGTTCTAGGGTGCCCCCTTGCCCCTGTATATAAAGGAGCCAAGGGGAGGGGGCGGCCGGCCAAGGAGGGCGCGCCATGGGGGAGTCCTACTCCCACCGGGAGTAGGACACCCTTCTTTCCTAGTTGGAGTAGGAGAAGGGGGAAGGAGGAGGAAGAGGGGAAGGAAGGGGGGGGGGCGCCCCCCTCTCATTGTCCTATTCGGACTAGGGAGGGAAGGGGGCGCAGCCCACCTCTTGCCTCCTCTCCTCTTCTCCCTTAGGGCCCATGAAGGCCCAATAACCCCGGGAGGTTCCGTAACCCCTAAGATCTCGGAAATGCCGATTTCACCCGGAACACTTCCGATATCCAAACATAGGCTTCCAATATATCAATTTTTATGTCTCGACCATTTCGAGACTCCTCGTCATGTCCGTGATCACATCCGGGACTCCAAACAAACTTCGATACATCAAAACTTATAAACTCATAATGAAACTATCATCGTAACGTTAAGCGTGCGGACCCTACGGGTTCGAGAACTATGTAGACATGACCTAGAACTATTCTCGGTCAATAACCAATAGCGGAACCTGGATGCCCATATTGGCTCCTGCATATTCTACGAAGATCTTTATCGGTCAAACCGCATAACAACATACGTTGTTCCCTTTGTCATCGGTATGTTACTTGCCCGAGATTCGATCGTCGGTATCCAATACCTAGTTCAATCTCGTTACCGACAAGTTTCTTTACTCATGATGTAATGCATCATTCCATAACTAACTCATTAGCTACATTGCTTGCAAGGCTTGTAGTGATGTGCATTACCGAGAGGGCCCAGAGATACCTCTCCGACAATCGGAGTGACAAAACCTAATCTCGAAATACGCCAACCCAACATGTACCTTCGGAGACACCTGTAGTACTCCTTTATAATCACCCGATTCGTTGTGGACGTTTGGTAGCACCAAAGTGTTCCTCCGATAAACGGGAGTTGCATAATCTCATAGTTACAGGAACATGTATAAGTCATGAAGAAAGCAATAGCAACATACTAAACGATCAAGTGCTAGGCTAACGGAATGGGTCATGTCAATCACATCATTCTCCTAATGATGTGATCCCGTTAATCGAATGACAACTCATGTCTATGGCTAGGAAACTAAACCATCTTTGATTCACGAGCTAGTCAAGTAGAGGCATACTAGTGACACTATGTTTGTGTATGTATTCACACATGTATTATGTTTCCGGTTAATACAATTCTAGCATGAATAATAAACATTTATCATGAAATAAGGAAATAAATCATAACTTTATTATTGCCTCCAGGGCATATTTCCTTCAGTCGCTTTCGCCTGCCCCCGCCTCGCCTCCGCCTCACATCGGGCGGGCGGCGGCTTCACCAAGACCGCCTGATCAGTCTTACCATTAGGTCTAGGGGCCTATGACAAGGGGCCCCACCCTGGAACTTTTTATATAAAAAAAGAATTTAAAAAATAATATAATAAATAAAATATTAATTAATTAATTAATTAAGCAATTAATTAACTTAATTAATCATGATTAGATTAACCTAATCACCTAGGTTATTTAATTAATCTCTTAGGTTAATTAACACTCAATGACAGCTGGGACCCATGCGTCAGCTTGACCCAGTCAGCACATGACATCAGCATGCACTATTCTGGATAATGTTGAATTAAATTAATTAAATAAATTCTAAAAATGATTTAAAACTTTAGAAAATCATAGAAAATAAACCGTAGCTCAGATGGAGAAACTTTGTACATGAAAGTTGCTCAGAACGACGAGACAAATCCGTATACGCAGCCCGTTCGTCCACCACACATCCCTAACATATCAAACATGCAACTTTCCCCCTCCGGATCACCTATCCAAAAACGCGAAACACCGGGGATACTTGCCTGGATGTTTCCCCCTTTCGCCGGTATCACCTACTACCGCGTTAGGGCACACCTAACCCCGCTCATTGTCATGTCATGCGTCATCATGCTTATGTTTGCATTGTATTTACTGTTTCTTCCCCCTCTTCTCTCCGGTAGACTACGAGACCGACACGCTCTTTGCCTTTGTTTGACTACGGTGTTGACGACCCTCCTTCTTGCTAGAGCAACCAGCAAGCCCCCGATCACCAGATATCGCCTATTCCTCTCTATACTACTTGCATTAGAGTAGTGTAGCATGTTACTGTTCGGTTACTCCTATTCTGTTGCATAGCCTATCATTGTTGCTACTGTCATTGATACCTTACCCACAATCCTAAATGCTTAGTATAGGATGCTAGTTTATCATCATTGGCCCTACATTATTGTCAGTCTGCCTTGCTATACTATTGGGCCGTGATCACTCGGGAGGTGATCACGGGTATATACTATACATATATACATACTATACAGATGATGACTAAAGTCGGGTCGGCTCGTTGAGTACCCGCGAGTGATTCATGGATTGGGGGCTGAAAGGACCTTTGTCCCGACGGCCCTCTGTGTGGATCTTTGTGGCGGAGCGACAGGGCAGGTTGAGACCACCTAGGCGAGAGGTGGGCCTGGCCCTGGTCGGCGTCCGCGGTTACTTCATAATAACATGCTTAACGAGATCTTGGTATTTGATCTGAGTCTGGCCACTGGCCTATACGCACTAACCAACTACGCAGGAATAGTTATGGGCACTCGACGTCGTGGTATCAGCCGAAGCATTCGTGACGTCGGCGACTGAGCGGCGCGCGCCAGATTGGACCGCGTAACGTGACTTTGTAATGGAGGTTCCTAGGTCTGCTTCCGGCCGCCCTCGCAACGTGCAGGTGTGCAATGGGTGATGGGCCCAGACCCCTGCGCGCATAGGATTTAGACCGGCGTGTGTCGGTGTACTAAAGTAGGGGTACTTTAGTATCCCGAACTTGTGCACGGGCAGTCGCAGCGTCCCGCAGCAAGGCCTGCGGGTGCCCGCCAAGATCCTCCGTGGTTCCTTTTGGAGCCATTCAAGAATAAAGTGTTTTTGACTGAGAAGACAAGGCCCCGGCAAGAGGAGCTTGCCGGGAAGGCCAACCAAGGCATTTCAAGGAACTTGTTACAAGGCCGCCGCGTCCGGCAAGAAGACCGGGCGGCGACAAGCTTCCGGACGCGACAAGACAACGATCATGCAAAGGCGCTTGCATGCGTGAAGCCACCACTGCGCCCACGCCCAAACAAGATCGACGACGTGTCACCACAGGATCGTTCCAGGTGCACGTGGCAAGAGGCTGTGCAGCCAAGCGGTGCGAGGTGGCGAACGGAGATGACGAGATGGCCATCGTGGCGAGCGGTGGCGCCCTAAACGGTCGCTTTTCTGCACTGTTTGGGTGACGTAGACGGGCATTTAATGCTCTTGTCCCCTGCCGTCAGAGTTAGGTAGGATGCACTGTAGAGGTAGTTGTACCAACCGCAGCTCCTTTTACACTTTTACCCCTGCATGCGTTGCCACCTGTCGGTGACCCCTTGAGCCTATAAAAGGAGGCCCATGCGCAACGTAGAAGAGGTTCGACTCATTCGAAACCAGAACACTCCCACGCTCTCGAGCAAGAACAGAATATAACCACAAAGCAGGAGTAGGAGTTTTATCTCTCCGGAGAGCTCCGAAGCTGGGTAAAATTGCTCGCGTGCTCCGCCTCGATCTGCTCTTCGTGCGGCCTCCGCTCCCTGCCGGACCGAAAGGGGCTGCGGTCCCATAGGTGTTCGTTTCCCACGACATCTTTGGCGCGCCAGGTAGGGGGCGTCGAGGTTGTGTGAACCCGATCTGGTGTTCACGCATGCCAGATTTTCATCTTCTTCATCATCTTCATCGACATGCCACCGAAGAAGAAGGCTTCGGAGGTGGCAGCCCCGTCCACGTCGATCCCACCGCCACCGGAGCAAACGGGCGGTGGGGTAGACGCCGGCGGAGGAACGGGCACCGACGAGGGAGCTCACGCTGCCGAGGTCCAAGGACAAGGCCGCGCAAACCTTGGCGTCCGTGCATGCACCGCGCCCGTCTCAGGAGGTGCGGGGCCAACAGCGTCATGGTACTCGCGGTACCATACACTCGTTGGACCAAAATCGAGCTGGCGGATCTCGAGATGCTCAAGACCAGCATGCACGCCAACTTTCTGGCACGAGCAAGACACGGTCGCCCGGACGGGATCCTGCTCCTTCTAACATAGTTAGAAGTCTGAGCATATCTCGCTCCTCGCACCGTTCGCCACCGCCACCGAAGACCCCAGAAGAAGCATTGGCTCGAGCCCAACTACTCCTGGATTACCCTCCAACGGCGGACAAGATCGGCAGTTGGAGGGCCACCATTCAGAGCCTCATCGGCTTCGCCAACGGCGACACTCCACGGCAGCCGAATGCGTCGCAGCCGCGGCAAGATTGCCGGACGCGAGCCGATGGCGACAAGACCGGTGGGGGTGCAACCACCGTGCACTCCTCACCCCGAAGGCCAAGATCGCCGACTCACCGGGTCAACCTCGACACTGACTCCACAGCGTCATCAGATCCGCGAGCTCATCGCGATCAGCGCCAAGTTCTTCAAGAACGACAGTAGGAAGACGCTCGCACTCGCATCGAGCATCGAAGAGAAGCACGGCGTCAATCAGACCAGCGTGCTGGGCCCACTATCGACATGCATGCGCCAGGGGAACCAGGCGACTTGCCGTGCGCGGTAGGTTGCTGTAGGATCGGAAGTATGTCTAGAGGGGGGGTGATTAGACTACTTGACAACTTAAAAACTTAGCCTTTTGATTGGAGTAGATTCTTAGCAAGTTCACAAAGATAACCAAGTCAAGTATCACCCTACACATGCAATTCTAGAGTTGTGGCAGCGGAAAGTAAATTGCACGTATAGTAAATGAGAGGTGGAGAAGAGCAAACGCAAATTGGAGACACGGAGATTTTTCTCGTGGTTCCGATAGGTGGTGCTATCATCAATCCACGTTGATGGAGACTTCAACCCACGGAGGGTAACGGCTGCGAGAGTCCACGGAGGGCTCCACCCACGAAGGGTCCACGAAGAAGCAACCTTGTCTATGCCATCATGGCTTACGCCCACGGAGGACTAGCCTTACTCGGGTAGATCTTCACGAAGTAGGCGATCTCCTTGCCCTTACAAACTCCTTGGTTCAACTCCACATCATGACGGAGGCTCCCAAGTGACACCTAACCAATCTAGGAGGCACCACCTCCAAAAGGTAATAGATGGGGTTGGTGGTGATGAACTCCTTGCTCTTGTGCTTCAAATGATAATCTCCCCAACACTCAACTCTCCTCACCGATTTGGCTGTGGTGGAAGAAAGGATTGAGTGGAAAGCAACTTGGGAAGGCTAGAAATCAAGTTTCATATGGTGGGAGTGGAGCAACTTGATCTCAACACAAGGGTAGGTAGTTTTCTTCTCGTAAATGTAAGGTAGGAGTGGTAGTTCTTTCGATGGCTCTCTCCACGAATGAAGAGGAGGTGGAGGGTATTTATAGCCTCCACACAAAATCCAACTGCTACACACATTTGACCAATCTCGGTCGGACCGAAGTTGACAACTCGGTGAGACCGAAAGTTCAAATCTTGTGAACGTTGGGATTTTCGTGGGACCGAAAATACAATCTCGGTTAGTCCGATTCTTCCAAAGTCTAGGGTTTGCCAATCTCGGTGGGACCGACTTTCTCATCTCGGTGACACCGATTTGAGTACGAAGGTTCTGAAGCTTGGCAACACCAATTTCGTATGACCGAGTTTGGAATCGGAAAATCCGAAATTTTAGGGTTTGGGTATATGGTGAGGTGGTTCATCTCGGTGTGGTGAGTTTGGAATCGGTGGGACCGAGATTACTTATGGGTTTATGTTGGAATGAAAGATTGCGATAGTTTGAGAGATAAATCACTAAGCACTTTAGAGCAACCAGATCATCATCATAACCTCATCCCTTTTAATAGTATTGGCTTTCCTATGGACTCAATGTGATCTTGGATCACTAAACCAAAAATGGAGTCTTGAGCTTTTGCCAATGTTTTCCTTAGCATTTTGAGGGTCCACATCATCACCATTGCCATACCCATATCACTGAAATTTCTGAAATATACTCAAGAAATGATTAGTTCAATGATATATATGTTGTTATTAATTACCAAAACCACCCGGGGATTAGTTGCACTTTCAATCTCCCCCTTTTTGGTAATTGATGACAACATATAGATCAAAGCTTCGACAAATGATATAATCAATGAATAACATCGTCGCTTTGAGAAGTATGTGATAAGCAAGAGCTCCCCTAAATTTGTGCATTATTTAAGATTTGCGCTTGAATGCAAATGCACAATCGATTAGGATCATGGGTTACTCTTCCATGTCACATACATCTTGGTGGAGCGCACAAAATGATAAGAATAAATAACATGCACCCAATCACCAAGACATGAGTAAATGATCATACAAGATATGAATGGAATATGATAAACATCAAGCACACATTAAGCACAAGATGATCAAGCACTCATCAAGATCGAGCAAACGTAGTATCAAACACACGAAATGTCTCAAAGAACTCAAAAGTATCTCAAGGAAAACCGCAAACGAAAGAGCAAAAACGAGCACTCTCTCTCGAAGCCCTATGATCTATACAATTTCTCCCCTTTGGCAACAAGTTACCAAAAGTTCGAAGGTATAGAGCTAATCGTCACTATGGACTCTGCCGGCGGCTCTGCTCTGCGTCGATGGAGTGGAGATAGCTGCATCTGCAAAAGCTTCGCCAAGTCTGTGGAGCTGTGGTCTTTGAACCGACGGAGCTGTAGGAGGTGCCTTGATGTAGTAGCCCAGGGTCTATCACAGAATAGCAACTGATCTGGGCTTTGTGGGCACAACAAGAGCTGCTCATAGTCATCCCGGACTAGATCACCTTCCATCTCCTTCATGAGTTCTCGCCTTTTCCCTCTTAGCTTCCTCGATGTCCGCCTCAAGCTTGTTGACGGTGACTGCACTTCATCACTTTGACGTCCGAGCATGGAACTTATCTTCAACTATCCTCTCAAGGCTCTCCCGAGATCGCACTATGCTGGCCAGCGTAGCTCAATTCTCTCGAGTGGCTTCAAGAAGTTGTTCTCAACGCTCTTGGGCTTTGCTTGCTTCCTTCTCAGCTTTAGCTTGTTTGGCAGCTTCAGACTTAGCATGTCCTTCTACGATGTGGGAGCATCCTCACCATCACAACTTCGTTATCCTCGTGTTCAGGCTGCGGTGGCAAGTGGGGTCTATCCAACAGTAGGTGTCCGTGCCAAACTTGGCATTAATGAGCATCCGAATGTGCGGAGCAAACCCACATGACCTCTTACGTCTGCTGCATTGTCCTCTTGATAGTCTCTACTATCGTGTCCATCACCTTAAAAGGTGTCTTCGATCTAGAATGTGCAGCATGTTGATAGAATACCCTCTTATCATGCGGTGGTCTCGACTTAGGCATCAAAGTATGCCTCGAATGGTGTTGGTGGTTGGGAGACCTGCACTGAAGATAATAGATCAACCAAGCTTCCATATCTCAACATCCTTCTCATTTACCTCATTGTACATGTTCTTCATAGACTCGTGATTTTTCTTCGAATGCCATAGACATCAACATCATCTTCCCTTGAAACTGGTGCATTCAGAACGCTCTCCATTCTTCAACAGTTGAATGGAATCTACGTCCTTCATCATCCATACAATTCGCCATCCGGATAGAAGTGTGCGGTGGCATAGAACCGCATGATCATCTCATCATTCCAAGCGATCGACTTCGACCAACAAACTCGCAATCCCACAAGCAAGTGAAGCTTTCATGCACATGTGGGAAATAGTCTCTGTGCTTTCACCGTCGATGTATTCCCGATCTACATATCTCGTGTCAAGAATAATTGGCTTCTTATCCATGAGCACTGCCTCATAAAAGTCTTGTTGCTCTCTCGTGTGGAATCTTGGGTCAATCGCTGTCCTTCTCCGGTGGCATATGGATCAACTTGCCTCCATAGCCCGAGACCTTTATCCTTTCTCTCCTTCATATTTTCAGCTCGAGGATGAGCATCATTATGAATGGCGGTTTCATCGAAGCTTCAAAAAACATGAGCCTCATCATCGATTCTCGCAGTGGCACATTGTCCTTCTTCTTCTCTGAAGCAGGTATGTTCCTCACAGTCTTCTTTGGCTTGGCAGCAGGTTTGGCTTGGGCTGCCTTTGCTGGAGCTGATGGCTTAGCTTTTGGAGGTGCTCCTGCCCTGATGGCATCTCCCATCAACTTCGCTTCGAGGAGGCTGGGTGCTTCCTCATCGAATCATCATCATCAGCTTCTTCATGAACTAGCCTCTTCCTCTTGGAAGTTTTCTTGATCTTGCTGGAGGTTTCTTCTTCCATGCTGAGCTTCTTTGCAGCAGTGGATTTCTTTACCTTGCTTGTGCCTTTCTTTGACTGTTGCCCTTGATAGCCCTTGGCAACCACTTGCCTTTTTGGCTTAGAAGTTATCTCCTCATCTGCAACAAAGTCTGAATCCTCCTCATCAGAATTCCTCTTCCTCCTGGCCCTGGTGGCAGCTGCAGGCAGTCCACTTGGAGTGCTTCTCTCTCCATCATTTGAAAAACTGCTTTCTTCGGACTTGTCACCGCCTCAGAATCTCAATCGCAACTCGGACCTGTTCGATTGTCTACTTCCATCGATATGACCGACAACCTGTGAATAGAATAGGTATAGGCGAAATAGAAGAGTTATCACAAACCGCAGAGGATTTTGCAAAAGAATGAGTTCAAACTTTAGTCTTAGGTTTTCACAGAATACATGTCGGTCGACCGAGTCTATAAATTCGTGAATCCGAAGTGTCTAAACAGACCACATACACCACTTTCGGTTGGACGAAATGGGTTTCGATCTAGCCGAGAGCACTAGGGTTTCACTAAATCCTCACTTCGGTCTTACCGATTTGCACAACTTCGGTTTAACCGAAACGTGCGGGTAATGACCAGAGGCCAAATCGGTCATCCGAGAATGTCGATTCGGTCACACCGAGATGTGTTCATGAAACCTAACCCTAAAATTTTTACTCGAATTTTGTTCTATGATCTAAATGGCTGGATAGGAGATTTCAATCTAGGCAAGAAACTTGACAACACCTATCGTGCATTGAATCAGCAGTTGAGCACGAGAGGATGAAACTCACCCAATGCGGTGGAGCTTCACTCGGCGGCAACGGCGCGATGAGAAAGACCGCTGACGGCGATGGAGACCATGGTGAGGGCGCCAAAGCGACGGCGGAGACGATCCGGAGACCAAGGCGACGGCAGCGAAGGGTTTGAGGGCGGAGCGTTTGAAGAAGTAATCAACGCTGCTGTCCTCGGGTATATATACCCTTCGGTGTCGGTGGGACCGAGTTGGAAAACTTCGGTGGGACCGAGATGGTTAATGCGTGCGATTACACACTTCGTCACGCCGAATTTGTAACTTCGGTTTCACCGAGGTGAAAACCTAGATCAATCCAAGTGATTTCGGTCTGTCCGATTTGAGTATATCGGTTTGACCGAAAGTACTTAGAAGGTTTTGGAAGTTAGGCTTTTGACGGATCGGTGGCTCGAAAGTGCTCCTCACTCGGTCTCGTCCAAAAAAAGTCTTGTTCAAAGTTTGTGATATAAGCATGAATAGAGTTTGAGACAAGAAAGCATAGATAGCTAGGGGAGGAACTTAGGCATTCTTGTCCATCCATTTGGTCAAAAAGAATGAAAACCAAAAGACCAAAGCAACAAATGGATGTCCTCGAATGGATAAAATCATGCATCCAACATGCTCACACAATAAGATAGCAAATGAAATATGTGTCAAACATGCACAAACAAAACACTTAGCAACTAGCACACAATTTGGCGATGACTAGGTCATCTATATATGAGTATATTGACTTAGGAGTCAAATGAGAACATTTGATCATAGGTCATACTCATCGCTTAAGCACAAGTGGGGTTACCACTTTTCCATAAAGCATTGATGTGTTCACATCATTAGAAGATGCTTTGGCTCATTTCTTTAGAGCAAAGCTCCCCTTGATGTGAGAACCCTTTTAAAGGGTCAAACTAACCTTGGGTTGTCGTTGAAGACTTCATGTAGATGTTGAAGATGTGGATGCTCAATGTTGATGAAGATCATCAAGAGTTGGGAGCAATCCTTTGATTCGGCACTTTCAATACCTACATGGGTTAGTCCCACAAGGAACAAACAAGGATATCCATGGACATAGATTGAAGTATACAATAGATAATGTCCATGAAAGCAAAGATTACCTTGTCCCTTGACTTACCAACATGAGGGTTTGTGACTCCATGAACTAGTGCAAGATGTGGAAGTTGATTGCACAAGTCCTTGCCATAAATGAATGTGAGTGAAGAATATTGACGGAGTCACCCTCAAGAACTCTCTAGTTCTTCTTCTTCGGGATCCACATCATCTTGATGGGAATCCTTGGTGTAGTAGTTGAGCTTGTCGAAGTAGAACTTGAAGTTGCCTTGGGAACCCACTTGACCATGGCCTTGGGTGCTTCAATGAATGCATCAATCTCCTCTTGAAGCTTGTCCTTGCCTTTTAGCTTGTGGTCTTGTGGTGGAAGGTCATCTTGAGCTTGTTCCTCATTTGAAGAAGTAGGATCATACTTCTTCTCTTGAGAGACAAACTTTGGAGTGGGATATTGACCTTCTTCCCATTCAACACCTTCGGCGTTGAACTTTCGCTCAAAACCAATTCCTTGATTCTTCCTGTCTTCCTTGTTTGCGAACAATTTCCTCAAAGCTCTTGCTTCCGGCAAGACTCTTGTAGACACCTTTCTCTATAATCCCTTTCAATAGACTATTTTCTTGCTCAAGTGAAACTTGGCTTGAAACATTGTTAGTGGAATCAAGAGAATCACTAGAAGTAACAACATTTGATTTAGCATGATTATTGTTACTACTAGATGAAGAATTTTTCTTATGCTTGTCATGCTTAGTTTTAATAGGTGGCAAGAAATTAGACAAGAGAAGTCGTTTGGCAAGATATGAAGAACTCTTCTTTCGAAGATCGTCATTGATAGCTTTTAGAAACTCATGTTCTTGCTCTAGACTGAGCTTCTCGAAGCGTAGCTTCTCATGAGATCTTAGGAGCTCTCTATGATCTTCTTGAGTTGTTTCATGAGCTAACTTAAGAGTGTTTAGTTCTTTAGTTAGTCGCTCAATCTCCTTCATAGCATTGTCATTCGACTCTTCTCGACTATAAAGACTACTAGCATGTTCATCATTACTAAGCTCACTAGATTTATCATGTAAAAGCTCATCTTCACCAAGCAAGTCAACACAAATAATGCCCCATGCGGCAGGGTTATGTCCAAGAATATGCATTTTCATTTTATGCTTCCAACTAGCAAAGTTTGAACCATCAAAGTAAGGACCTCTCGGAAATTACCTCACTAGACGCCATACTCTCCTAGGTTGTGAAACCAAGCTTATGGAGTCCAATGCAATGGAAACCAATCCAATGGAGACCAAAGCTCTGATACCACTTGTAGGATCGGAAGTATGTCTAGAGGGGGGGTGATTAGACTACTTGACAACTTAAAAACTTAGCCTTTTGATTGGAGTAGATTCTTAGCAAGTTCACAAAGATAACCAAGTCAAGTATCACCCTACACATGCAATTCTAGAGTTGTGGCAGCGGAAAGTAAATTGCACGTATAGTAAATGAGAGGTGGAGAAGAGCAAACGCAAATTGGAGACACGGAGATTTTTCTCGTGGTTCCGATAGGTGGTGCTATCGTCAATCCACGTTGATGGAGACTTCAACCCACGGAGGGTAACGGCTGCGAGAGTCCACGGAGGGCTCCACCCACGAAGGGTCCACGAAGAAGCAACCTTGTCTATGCCATCATGGCTTACGCCCACGGAGGACTAGCCTTACTCGGGGTAGATCTTCACGAAGTAGGCGATCTCCTTGCCCTTACAAACTCCTTGGTTCAACTCCACATCATGACGGAGGCTCCCAAGTGACACCTAACCAATCTAGGAGGCACCACCTCCAAAAGGTAATAGATGGGGTTGGTGGTGATGAACTCCTTGCTCTTGTGCTTCAAATGATAATCTCCCCAACACTCAACTCTCCTCACCGATTTGGCTGTGGTGGAAGAAAGGATTGAGTGGAAAGCAACTTGGGAAGGCTAGAAATCAAGTTTCATATGGTGGGAGTGGAGCAACTTGATCTCAACACAAGGGTAGGTAGTTTTCTTCTCGAAATGTAAGGTAGGAGTGGTAGTTCTTTCGATGGCTCTCTCCACGAATGAAGAGGAGGTGGAGGGTATTTATAGCCTCCACACAAAATCCAACCGTTACACACATTTGACCAATCTCGGTCAGACCGAAGTTGACAACTCGGTGAGACCGAAAGTTCAAATCTTGTGAACGTTGGGATTTTCGATGGGACCGAAAATACAATCTCGGTTAGTCCGATTCTTCCAAAGTCTAGGGTTTGCCAATCTCGGTGGGACCGACTTTCTCATCTCGGTGACACCGATTTGAGTACAGAAGGTTACAGAAGCTTGGCAACACCAATTTCGGTATGACCGAGTTTGGAATCGGAAAATCCGAAATTCTTAGGGTTTGGGTATATGGTAGGTGGTTCATCTCGGTGTGGTGAGTTTGGAATCGGTGGGACCGAGATTACTTATGGGTTTATGTTGGAATGAAAGATTGCTGATAGTTTGAGAGATAAATCACTAAGCACTTTAGAGCAACCAGATCATCATCATAACCTCATCCCTTTTAATAGTATTGGCTTTCCTATGGACTCAATGTGATCTTGGATCACTAAACCAAAAATGGAGTCTTGAGCTTTTGCCAATGTTTTCCTTAGCATTTTGAGGGGTCCACATCATCAGTCATTGCCATACCCATATCACTGAACTTTTTGAAATATACTCAAGAAATGATTAGTTCAATGATATATATGTTGTTATTAATTACCAAAACCACCCGGGGATTAGTTGCACTTTCAGTTGCCCTGCGTTTACTCGTGAGCTGCGGCAAGTCCAGTGGCCCAGTACGAAGAACTTCAAGCCAGACGTACCCGAGAAGTACGACGGCAGGTTGCATCCGTCGGAGTTCCTCAACATCTATACCATTGCGGTGCAAGCTGCGGGGGGGCGCGACGACAAGATCCTCGCCAACTACTTCCCGCTGGTTCTCAAGCCCAACGTCAGGTCCTGGCTCATGCACTTGCCGGACAACTCCATCTCCTCATGGGCAGATCTGTGCCATCAGTTTGTCGGCGCCTTCACAGGCGGCCACAAGCCCCATGGCCAGGAGAGCGATCTTCATCTGCTCACCCAGAAGGAAGGAAAGCCCCTGCGCAAGTACATTCAGAGATTCAGCCAAGTGCAGCGCAACATCCCAGATGTCCACCCTGCCGCGGTCATCAGCGCGTTCCATCGAACGCGTGCGTAACAGAGGATGCGGAGGAGATGGCGATGTGCAAGATTAGAGACGTCAGTGAGCTATATGCCCTGGCCGACAAGTGCGCACGTGCTAAAGAAGGGAGGAAACTCCCCGGAGAGAATGCAGGAGCAGGAGGATCTGACAGTGAGGATGTCGCCCCGGCAAAGAAAAACCGGCCGCGGAACAACAGAAGAAGGAAAGGCAAAGACGTGGTAGCCGTCGAGCAGTCCGGCAACGGAGGTGGCGCCAAGGAAGCAGAACCTGTGGCGGCCGCCGACAAGCAGGGCGGCTCCGACAAGCAATACTGCAAGATCCACCGTACCAAGGGCCATGATCTCCAAAGTTGCAAGAAAGTTGAACAGCTTGTCGAGTAGCAGAAAGCTAAGTACGAGCGACGCGACAAGGAGAAGGCCCAGGAAGGTACTGGCGGGTTCGGCAAGAAGTGTCCCGGCAGGGGAGGACGCCGCGGCAAGGAGATAGGCCTCCCCGCGGCCGCGACAAGGATGAAGATGAAGACGAAGATGAGGATATGGATGATGACGAGGCCGACGAGCAGGAGTTTCAGAAAGCAACAGAGGTTCTGTGCGTTGACGGCGGTGCTTCTCAGATACTTCGCACCGCCAGCTCAAAACAAAGGTGCGGGAAGTTAATGCAGCAGAACCACCGCTTGAGTCGCGCAAGCCTCTGAAGTGGTCCAAAGACGCCTATCATCTTTGACATTGAGGACCACCCCGATCGCATAATCTGCGGTCGGTGCTTGCCGATGTTGGTTTCACCAACTATCCGCAACCTCAAGGTCACAAAGATGCTGGTTGACAGCGGGGCCGGCTTGAATCTGATCTCCTCCGCGGTACTCAAGAAGCTCCAGATCCCCGACAGCGAGCTCGAAGAGACCGGCACATTCCAAGGAATCAATCCGGGAAGGAGCAAGCCGAAGGGGAAGATCACGTTGCCGGTCACATTCAGCAGCGAGCTGAATTTCAGAACAGAGAAAGTCACTTTTGACATTGCTGATTTCCCATTGCCCTACAATGGGATACTCGGCCGTCTAGTGCTCGCCAAGTTCATGGCAGCCTCTCACTATGCCTACAACGTGCTCAAGATGCCAGGACCGATAAGTGTCATCTCTGTCCCTGGCGACAAGAAAGATGCCCTTATCTACACCGACAAGATCTACCGGGAAGCAGCAGCCGCAGCCGATCGCAAGACACTTGCCGCTGAAGCTCCCGGGGGGAAGAAGAAAACCAAGTCCGGCAAGAGCTCTGATGCCCACTCCAGCAAGCGCAACTCTTCGGAGTGCTGCGCTACCGTCGAGGACGCACCATCGAGCTCCACCGGCAAGTGTAAGAAAACAAAGACAACTTCACTAGATACCAAGAAAGTGGCCGCCAAGGAGGACGGCACTGGTGGTACCTTCACCATCAGTGCCACGCTTGACCCTAAATAGGAAAGAGCGCTCGTTGCTTTCCTGCGAGCGAATGTCGACGTGTTTGCATGGCAACCGTCGACATCCCCGTGTTCCTGTGAAAGTAATTGAGCACCACCTTGCCGCTCGTCCTCACGCCGCCCGTCAAGCGTAAAGTCGAAAAGCAAGCAAAGGAACGCCAAGAATTCATCGCAGAAGAGATCAAGAAGTTGGAAGCAAAGGGCCTTGTCGAGGAGTGCTCCATCCTCGTGGCTGGCCAATCTCGTAGTCGCGCAAAGGCTTAACGGAAATGGAGGCTTTGTATTGACTTCACTAATGTTAATAAAGCTTGTCCCAAAGATCCATTTCCCTTGCCGCGCATCGACCAGATTGTTGACTCCACGGCTGGATGTGATCTGCTTTCATTTCTTGACGCATATTCAGGATACCATCAGATCTTCATGGCAGAAGAAGATGAGGAGAAGACCGCATTCATCACCCCGTGTGGCACGTACTGTTTCGTACGGATGCCCTTCGGTTTGAAGAATGCAGGTTCAACATTTGCAAGAGTAGTCAGTCATGCTTTTGAGCCACAGTTGCACAGAAACGTAGAAGCTTACATGGATGACATAGTGGTCAAGAGCAAAGACAGAGCAACTCTGATCCAAGATTTGGACAAGACCTTTGCAAATCTGCGTAAGATCAACCTCAAGCTCAACCCCGAGAAGTGTGTGTTTGGGGTCCCTTCCGGCAAGCTTCTCGGGTTCTTCGTATCTCAGCGGGGGATTGAAGCCAATCCCGACAAGATCAAGGCCATTGAGCAGATTGAAGCACCGAAGCGCGTCAAGGATGTGCGAAGGCTTGCCGGCTGCGTGGCTGCTCTCAGCAGGTTTATCTCTAAGTCTGCTGAGCGCGCCCTGCCATTTTTCAAAATATTGAAAAAGGCAGGTCCAATGAAATGGACTCCGGAAGCAGAGGCTACGCTGCAGGACTTGAAGAGATACCTGTCCTCCACTCCAATACTTGTCGCACCTAAGCCGCAAGAGAAGTTGCTGCTATATCTAGCGGCAATCAATCAAGTGGTTAGTGCTGCGTTAGTAGCGGAAAGGGAGGCGGATGATGAGCCAGCGACCACGGCAAGCGCGTCCAGCGACAAGCAGGGGGCTTCCCCGACAAGCTCTGGTCCCGACAAGGATGGATCTGCAGCCACAAGAAGAGAAGAAGAAGATGGTGCAATACCCGTTTACTTTGTCATTTCCCTTCTGCAGGGGGCTAGGTCAAGGTACTCTGGTGTGCAGAAATTGCTTTTCGGCCTTCTCATGGCCTCGAGGAAGCTGCGCCATTACTTTCAAGCACATGAGATCACAGTTGTCACTCACTTTCCGTTGAAGAGGATATTGCGAATCCGTAAGCAACAGCGGGATTGTCGAGTGGGCACTGGGACTGTCAAGCTTTGGCCTCAAGTTTGAGAGTACTTCAACTATCGAGAGCCGAGCATTGGCAGAATTCATAGCAGAATGGACACCAACACCTGATGAAGAAATTCCGGAAACGAGCATCCCCGTCAAGGAAGCAAGCAAAGAATGGATCATGTACTTTGATGGTGCCTTCTCGCTGCAAGGCGCCGGTGCGGGCGTGTTACTTGTCGCACCCACTGGAGAGCACCTCAAGTATGTGGTCCAGATGCACTTTCCCAAGGATCAAGCGACAAACAATACCGCAGAGTATGAAGGTTTGCTTGCCGGACTCAGGATCGCGGCAGACCTTGGGATCAAAAATCTTATTATTAGGGGTGACTCGCAGCTTGTCGTCCGCCAAGTAAACAAAGATTATCAGAGTCCGTTGATGGAAGCTTACATTGATGAAGTGAGAAAGTTGGAAGAGCATTTTGACGGCCTGCAGATGGAGCATGTTCCGAGAGCCCAAAACGACGTTGCCGATGGC
Source organism: Aegilops speltoides (assembly GCA_021437245.1). Classification (NCBI taxonomy): domain Eukaryota; kingdom Viridiplantae; phylum Streptophyta; class Magnoliopsida; order Poales; family Poaceae; genus Aegilops; species Aegilops speltoides. The sequence continues at coordinate 338,505,341 of CM038144.1, forward strand.
CTGTCAAAATGCGCTAGATTAAAGTTACCTGTGGAACCAGGGATCTTTGTGCTCAAGCTGACTCAACCATCTGTAACACCATCAACTAGGACAGAGCAAGAAGAGGAAGTTGATTTCCGGTGACTACTTTCCGGCAGAGCTCCCCGAAGCCGCCGCCAAGAAGGTCCCCAAGATCAACACCAAGAGCGCTGAGGGGCAGTCTGCTCCGACAAGCCCTAAGGTTTGTTCCGGTGAAGCAGACGCTCCCGACAAGTTTTGCTCCGGCAAGCTTGTCGGGAACATCAAGCTCGGCCGAGCCGCAGTTCTTCTGCCGAGAAGCGGATGTTCCCGCAGCAGCATGTGTGCCTTTAGTCCTTGTTGTCGAGCCGCAAGCTCCAGCATGGGCACAACAGATTGTCCATTTCCTTCAGACAGGAGAACTTCCCGAAGAGCAAGAAGAAGCGGAGAGAGTAGCCCGGCAATCAAGTATGTACCAGTTTGTTGATGGCATACTGTACAGAAGAAGATTCAACGGAGTGAAATTGAAGTGCATTCCCCGGGAAGATGGACAGGATTTGTTGGCGGAGATACATGGAGGCATATGTTGTCACCACATTGGCGCAAGAGCACTTGCCGGCAAAGCATTCCGGCAAGGTTTCTTTTGGCCAATAGCCCTCCAGGATGCAACTGCACAAGTGACCAAATGTGAAGCGTGCTAGTTCCATTCCAAGCAGATACACCAGCCAGCTCAAGCTCTCCAAATGATCCCTTTATCCCGCCATTTTCGGTCCGGGGCTCGACATCCTCGCCCCTTTCCCGAGCTGGGGCTTTGAGTACTTGTACGCTGTAATCGACAAGTTCACAAAGTGGCCGGAAGTGGAAGCGGAGGAAGGTGACGCACAACAAGAATCAAGTTCTTCAGTCGATTGTTTGCCATTTCGAGTCCCTAACAGATCATCACCGACAACGGCACGCAATTCACGAGCCGCACCTTCATGCAAGACGCCCAAGATCTTGGCGCTAAGGTCTGCCGCCTCTCGCTGCTCACCCGAGAAGCAACGGTCAAGCGGAGAGGGCAACGCTAAAGTGCTGCGCTGGCTCAAGACCGAACTTTCGACAGTGCTGCAAAAGTCGCGAAAGAACTGGATTGAGGAGCTGCCGGTGGTTCTTTGGTCGATCAGGACGCCGCCAAATCGAGCCACTGGCCAGACACCTTTCGCTCTAATCTATGGAGCAGAGGCGGTTCTCCCCATGGAACTCGTATACGGATCGCCTCGAGTGCTTGCTTATGATGAGCTTGAGCAAGAGCAGCTGCGGCAAGATGACGCGCTGCTCCTTGAGGAAGATCGTCTTGAGGTCGCCAGACGAGCTGCTCGATACCAAAGAAGCTTTGCGCCGCTACCATAGCCGCAGTTAATGCCGAAGTCTCGAGGAAGGCGACCTTGTTCTTCGGCGCGTTCAATCCACCAAGAATTCCAACAAGTTGATGCCGAAGTGGGAAGGCCCTTATCGGGTGAAGCTTGTCACTAGGCCTGGCGCTGTCTGCCTTGAGACCCAAGATGGCTCTCCAGTGAGCAACTCCTGGAACATTGAGCATCTTCGCAAGTTTTACCCATAAGCGCGATTGTCGAACCTGCTTCGCAACCACCTTTTGTACAAGCCTTGCTGCTGTTGCATGTAACCCTTTGTACAAAGCCGGGCGCAGATCCCGTGCATAAATAAAGCTCATATGCTCCCCACATCTTGTCAAATTTCATGCTTTTTCATTTTTTTTTGCATGTATTATCTGACACTTTGTGCAGCACTTGCCCCCGGTAAGCAATAACGAGCTATAAGGCTCCATATCTTTATTTTCTCTTCTTTCTTTTTCTCAAGAAAAGGGAAGGTTCCCCCGCCCACAAGTTCACCGGGGGGGAAGGAGAAGATAATGGTGTGGACCAGGCGTCGTTCAAGAAAGTATCGCCTTGCCGGGACGCAAACAACAGAAAAGCTAAGTTGCCAAAGTTTGAGCATAACCAGTTTTAATTTTTTTTTTAAGTTATCTTCCTTGAAACGGCCGTGCTTTGTATGGAAAACCTGTGCGCGGAGGAACCAACTCGTAGCTAGCTGCACCCTTACTTTGTTTCGAGTCCGCTCAACAACTTAAGTGTGTCATGACTAGTTATGACAAGGTTTCTTGCGGAAGTAGCACCGCTTAGCAGGCTCTTGATGTTCCGCACTCAGCGCTCGCAAGGGTGCTCAGACCGCAAGTTCCCTAAAAGCGTAGGGTAAAAACATACAAAGGAAGGAATCAAGTAAAGGGGATAACATAGCAAATACTGCCCAAGATAAAGTTATATTACAAAGATAACTTGCTGCGCTCTAATAGATTGTTCCCGTAACGTATCTAGCAGCGGCAAGGAAAGGGAGAAACGGGCGGTCTAGTCTACGCGGCCGCCATCAACCCTCCTAACTTCATTCACCTTGTCCACAATGGGTGCGACAAGGGCCTTGAGCTCTTCAAGATCAGCACCCGCCGGCAGCTTCTTGAGGACGTTGGTGAGGTTGAGGTGGGTTGCGGAAAACCACCTTCACCAACACCTTCTCCAAAACTCTGGCACAGATCGTGCGCGACTCGTTGGCCAGCTGCTTTGAGATCCTTTCCCGGACTTGCTGGAGGGCCGTCGCCACGCCCTTGAAGAACAGAGTGAGCTTGGCGCTGGGCTGGAGGTTCTCATCGGAGGAGTACCTGAAGCCCTCCATTTCCAGTTGCGCCAGCTCCTCGTCAATGACCGTGGCAATGTTCACGAGGCCCTCTGTACAGAGCTCCACAGTATCCCTGAAGGTGTTCTGGGTTTCGGCGGCCCTCGTCAGCAGTGCCTCGTTGGCTTTGATTTCCTTCTTCAAGTCCTCCTTCCGCTTCTTGGCGCCGTCCAGCGTCTCGGGCCAACAGAGCTACCAGCTCGAGATCGGCATTGAGTCCTTGGCGGCGCCAGCTCTTTGACCTCTCGAGGAGACGACCTGCAGCTCGCCGTGGGCGAGGCGTCCTTCTCGCCTTCATGGCTGGCGCTGCAAGCTCTTCATTCTTCGTCTTGAGATCGGCCTCTAGCTGCGTCACCTTCACCTCCAGCTCCTTCTTGGCGGCCTCGGCAGCTGCAGCAGCATCCTTCGCTTCCTTGAGGGCCTCGCCAAGTGTCTCCTCGCGCGCGGCAAGCTCCTCCTCATAGCTATCCAGATTGACCTTCCGCTGCGTCAACTCGCCTTCCCGCACGGATAGCTCCTCGGCGGCAAGCCGCTGTTGCTCTTAGGCTTCTGCTTTCTCGAGGAGGAAGGCCTTCCGCGCCTCGGCAAGCTGCGTCCTCTCCTCTGCAATGGACCGGAGGGCCTCTTGGTTGCAGCTCTGGAGCTCCTCCGCATGCTTCTCAATGTCCACTTCCGCCTGCGCGACAAGCGCTTCCCGGGACTCCAGTTTGGCTTGTCGGCCGCGGTAGAGTGATAGCAGCCTCCGCAGCAGCTGTTCCTCCTCAGGCTCGCCGCTGCTGCTGCTTGGCGCGTCGACCATTGTCAACCCAGCGGAGGCAAGCACTTCTCCACCAAAACTTCTCCTTCGACCGGCGCCACGAGATCGGCCCGTGGGAGCTTGATGAAGATACCGCCGCCGCCTTCAAATAGGCGCTGGCCGGGCTCTTTGAGCCCGGGCGCGTCGGCCAGCAGAGGGATCGGCGGTCGGCGAAGCGCCTTGCGCTCCTGCGGCCCCAAGGTCGCTGGTCGATCGCCGGATCCTTCGCCTCTGCGCGGCCACTGCCTTGGCGGCCTCTTCGCCGGCAGATCATCACGCCTCCTCTTCCTCGGTGGCGGCGGTGTCATCGGTGTTGCCGCGCGCGTCCTCCTCACCGGTGGCCTCGGTCTCCATCAGCTCCGCGGAAGGAGGATCTGAAGACAGAAGAAAAAGTCAAGCAAATATCCAAAAAGAATATCAGAATAAGAAGAACCCAAGGGAAGTTTTCCAACAAGAAGGATTACCTGTGCTGGGCTCTGTAGTCATGGGCTCCACCACCGGGGGATCGCTGGTCACGTCCCTTGCTGGAGAACTACCCCTTGCCGGGGACCTCTCCCTTGCTGGAGAGCGCTCCCTTGCCGAGGAATCCTCCCTTGGCAGCGTAGTTGAAGCAGATAGCACCTCTGGAGCGGCTTCCGGTTGCTCCTGGTGAGCCTGTTCTGCTCCTACACAAGCAAACCAACAGACAAGATATCAGCAAAAAAAACACCTATGCGCACCCAACAGCGAGAAATAAGACTATGTACTTACGCCGGGGGCTGCTTCGAGGAGTGGTTGCCAGGTCCGACAAGGTGGTCTCGGACGCGCCCTCTATCGTCACGACGGGATCGTCCTCGACGACAACCACGGGGACCTTGGCTCTCTTTGCCGCTCTCTGGGCCAGAGTCCTAAAAAGGAACAAGGTTCAGAAGAAAGCAGATCAGATACAAGACAGGAAACAGCAAGAATTGAAGAAATACAAACACAACAGAGAAACTTACTCCTCTTCTTCCTCCTCGTCGGAGCTGAGCGCGAGAGGTCAAGTCCGTACTTTTCAGCCGACGAGGCGGAGGAGTAGGCTCCTTGGCCGCTTATGGAGCCGAGGCAGATCGAAGCGGCGGCCGAGAGGACCTCGCTCCGATTGCCGCAGAAGCGTGAGACGCCCCGCTGCAACGGTGCTTGTCGCGTGGAGCGTGTCCATGGCGCGGCGGCTGCTGACCCCTGCCGTCCCGCTATGTTCCGGTCCTGGAGGCGCCTTGTTGTTGGAGCTGGGGCTGCATTGGGAGCTCCGCTATGTAAGTTGCTTGAAGACGGCTGGCGCTTGCTTGCGCTTCGGCGGGCTCGCTCGATTCGGCCGGGCCCTCCTCGCCGACGATCTCCCGACAAGCTCGCCTCGACGGCAAGGCTTGCCGCCTCGGCTGCCTCTGCCTCCACAAGAAAACCCAACTTCGCCAAGGCGGCGGGCGCCGCCTCTTCCGCCCCCAGTGGCGATGTCTTGCATCTCGCCTTCGGTGGTGTCATGGTGAGGCTCCTCGCTTTCGTCGGCGCGACCGCTACCTCCACCAAGCTATCGAAGAATTGCTGCACGACATCGCCGGGCGGGCTCCTGCCAAGTTGAATGATTCCATGCGAGTCGCCTCCGGCATCATTGATGCGGATGCGATCGAGCGAAGAATTATTGCACAACGGGACGACGCCCTGCGGCAGCCTGAACCACTCGGGATGATTGGGGTCGTGCTTGAACAACTCCTTGAGCATCGCATCCAACTCCAAGACAGTGAAATTGAAGTTGAGGCCCGGCGCAGCCTCGTGATGTCCGCCGGGCCCCGAACAGCCAGTGAGCCTCCCCTCTCCCGCAGAGGGGCAATGCGGCGCGAAGAAAGTCCGCACTAACAAGACTCTCTGAAGAAGCCCGCAAGCCCGAGTCGCAAGATCCGGTGGTGGCGATCTTCACCTAGCATCGTCGCCGCCAGAGCGCCCAATCATTGCCGCGTCTTCTGGGGTTTGGCGCAGGCGTTGAATGGCTGCGGTTCTCCTCAATGATCCAAAGACCACTCGCTCTCCACTCATCCCATTTGTCATGGAGCTCCCCTCCAGATACATCTCCTTCTTGCGTGTTCTCGAGATCCAGCGATCCCGCCAGACTAAGGGCTCTCCTCTCTCGCCCGGGGCATGAAGTAGTGGCGGAAGAGGGCTACGTTTGGATGGATTCCGACAAAGTTCTCGCAGAGATGTGCGAAAACCGCCATGGTCAGGACAGCATTGGGGGTGAAGTCAAGGAGATGGAACCCGTAGGTGTTCATAATGTCGCAGAAGAACTCAGAGAAGGGCGGGCAGAGCCCGCAATAGAAGAACAGCGCGAAGAAGGGGTATCCGTTTGGAGCCCGTTTTGAAGCAGAAGCGGCGGCGGAAAGTACCTGCGTGCGCAGATGCGCTCGCGTCTCTGTCGGCCAGAAGAGATAGAACCATTCTCTCAGCTCCTTCGCAGAGAGCTCCGGAGGGAAGGTTGCCCGCTCCTTCCGCAGCGCCTCAAGCCGCAGCGCCTCGGCCGACTTTGCACCCTTCCCGGTCTCCGGAGCCATGGCGGAGGTGGTGGGAGAGATCGAGGGCGTTGGTGGCGACGGCGGCGGCGGGGGGCGGAGCGCTGCTCTCTTTCGGCTTTGGAAGCGGAGGGGAGCGGCGGAGATTTCTGAGATTGGAACCGCAAGTGGCGAAGGTGGGGGAACTGCCTCTGTTTCCCTTATAAAGAGGAGGAGGCGAACGCTACGCTTTTTCCGAATAAAGAATCACCCACCATCTCTCCCACGATGCTGCATTTGACGCGCCTGCTACGGAGGGCGCGGTGGATACGGAGTCGACACGGTGTGGACCCAGCCGCCGCTGCAGTGCCGTGCCCTGCTTTTGGGCTCCGACCCAATAGCACTTTTCGGCACCGTGTGTGGCCCAGCCGAGGGCTCTGTCGGTGTACTAAAGTAGGGGTACCTTAGTATCCCGAACTTGTGCACGGCAACGATCCTGGCGTCATGGCAAGGCTTGCCGGGTGCCCGCCAAGATCCTCAGTGGTTCCTTTTGGAGCCATTCAAGAACAAAGTGTTTTTGACTGAGAAGACAAGGCCCCGGCAAGAGGAGCTTGCCGGGAAGGCCAACCAAGGCATTTCAAGGAACTTGCCGTGGCGCGCCGCGCGTCCCGGCAAGACCCGGCGAGCGACAAGCTTCCGGGCGCGACAAGACAACGACCGCGGCAAGGCGCTTGCCGCGGCGAAGTCACCATTCTGCGCCCACGCCCAACGCATCCGGACGACGTGTCACCACAGATCGCTCCAATGCGTGGCAAGAGGTCAGGCAGCCAAGCGGTGCGAGGTGGCGAACGGAGATGACGAGATGGCCATCGTGGCAGCGGTGGCGCCTTAACGGCCGCCAGACTGCTTGGGCGACGCAAACGGGCATTTAATGCTCTTGTCCTCTGCCGTCAGAGTTAGGTAGGATGCACTGTAGAGGTAGCTGTACCAAACGCAGCTCCTTTTACACTTTTACCCCTGCATGCGTTGCCACCTGTCGGTGACCCCTTGAGCCTATAAAAGGAGGCCCATGCGCAACGTAGAAAAGGTTCGACTCATTCGAAACCAGAACACTCCCACGCTCTCGAGCAAGAACAGAATATAACCACAAAGCAGCAGTAGGAGTTTTATCTCTCCGGAGAGCTCCGAAGCTGGGTAAAATCGCTCGCGTGCTCCGCCTCGATCCGCTCTTCGTGCGGCCTCCGCTCCCTGCCGGACCGAAAGGGGCTCCGGTCCCATAGGTGTTCGTTTCCCACGACAGCGTGCTGACCTCTCTGTTGTGCCTAGGTGGGGCTGCGACGTGTTGATCTTCCGAGGCCGAGCATGACCCAGGAAAGTGTGTTCGGCCAAATGGGATCGAGCGTGTTGGTAAATGTGGACAAGTTCCACAGACAACCCGGTGATCGCTTTTCCACAGGGCGACGAGGGGAGGATCGCCAGGTAGGATTATGCTATGCGATGCTACTTGGAGGACTTCAATCTATTCTCTTCTACATGCTGCAAGACGGAGGCTGCCAGAAGCGTAGTCTTCGATAGGACTAGCTATCCCCCTCTTATTTTGGAATTCTGCAGTTCAGTCCACCGATATTGCCTCTTTACACATATACCCATGCATATGTAGTGTAGATCCTTGCTTGCGAGTACTTTGGATGAGTACTCACGGTTGCTTTTCTTCCTCTTTTCCCCCTTCCTTCTACCGGTTGTCGCAACCAGATGTTGGAGCCAGAGCCGACGCCACCATCGACGATGACTCCTACTACACGGAGGTGCCTACTACTACTGTGCAGTCACCGATGATGACCAGAGTAGTTTAGGAGGATCCTGCAGAGGCCTCCACCTTTTCGATCCAGTATCCGGTTTGTGCTAGCCATCTTATGGCAACTTGTTTAACTTATGTCCGTACTCAGATATTGTTGCTTCCACGACTCGCCTATGATCGAGCACTTGTATTCGAGCCCTCCGTGCCCCTAGCTTGTATTATGATGCTTGTATGACTTATTTTATTTTTAGAGTTGTGTTGTGATATCTTCCCGTGAGTCCCTGATCTTGATCGTACACGTTTGCGTGTATGATTAGTGTACGATTGAATCGGGGGCGTCACATCCCCCACTGTTGATTCTTTCGCCAATATTTTTTATTAATTCCAAAACATGACTCCGTGAAGTTTCAGGTCATTCCGAGAACTTTTATTTCTGCACAAAAATAACACCATGGCAGTTCTGATGAAAATAGCGTCAGTGCGGGTTAGTTCCATTCGAATCATGCAAGTTAGAGTCCAAAACCGAATTGGACTAGGGGTGGGGGCGCAGCCCCCCTTTCCTTCTTCTCCTCCACCTCTTTCCCCTTCCTCCCTTCTCTGGAAAGGAAGGGGGGATCCTACTAGGACTGGGAGTCCTAGTAGGACTCCCCCCTTGGCGCACCCCCTCTAGGACGGTCGCCCCCTCCTCTCCTCCTTTACATACGGGGGCAGGGGGGCACCCCAAAGGCACAACATTGTCTTAGCCATGTGCGGTGCCCCCTTCCACCGTTTACTCCTCTGATAGTATCATTGTATTGCTTAGGCGAAGCCCTGCGTGGATCACATCATCAACACCGTCATCAGGCCGTCGTGCTGATGAAACTCTCCCTCGACCCTCTACTGGATCAAGAGTTCGAGGGATGTCATCGAGCTGAACGTGTGCTGAACTCAGAGGTGGCGTACGTTAGGTGCTAGATCGGTTGGATTGTGAAGACGTTCGACTACATCAACCGCGTTAACATGACGCTTCTGCTTTCGGTCTACGATGGTACGTGGACACACTCTCCCCCTCTCGTTGCTATGCATCTCCTAGATAGATCTTGCGTGATCGTAGGAATTTTTTTGAAATTGCATGCTACGTTCCCCAACATTAAGTTCATGAAGAAACAGAGTAATGCAATAAGAATGATGGCATGAGCACCGGCGAGTGCGGCTACGCGCAGGCAGGCGAGGCCGGGTGAGCACAAAGCGGCGGTGGAGCTTGGTTGCAATGGGCGTGGCGACACCTAGAGGACGAGGTCGACGCCGCAAACAGAGAGGAAACCAAAGGAAGTTCACATGATAGCTCGTGGGGGACTCGGTGAAGCCGGTGGGGCTTGGGGTGGAGCGGATCGACGACAATGGTGGACGGCATCCGAGGTAGAAGAGCGAGTCGATGGCGGCAGCTCGGCATAGTCCTACTTGATCCGATGGGCGTGGTGGATGAAGACGAGCGCGGGAAGCTGCTGGACATCCGTGCGCACCTCAGGTACGACTCTGGCCACGAGGACGGTGGTGGCGCGGCAACGGTTGTGTTTGGGCGTGGACAAAATCGAAGGGAAGAGAGGTGAGCGAGGGGAATGGGGGATTAGGGTTGTCCCGATGGTTGTCGGCGCGACTATATAGGGCAGGGGGAGTCGGGGATGCTCGACGTGTGGCGCCGACCATGGAGATGGCGCTGCGGCTGGGCTGGAGGTGGAAGGAGAGGAGCAGCTGGGCTGGGCCGGATGCACCGTGGCCATTATGGCCCAGTAGCATAGTAGGTCTTTTAGAATTTCGCTTTTCCATTTTCTATTTTGTACTTCTTTCGCAGTGTTGCATTTTTATCATTAGCAAATGATTTTTGTTGAACTTAAAATTTATTACATAAATACTAGGAAGTGATTGGAGCTAGCACAACAGGTGTCAATTTATTTTGAATTGTTCAAATATTTATTTAAATTGAAATGACACAATTTAATGTTGTTAGCACTATTTTAAATGGGTTAAGGGCATTTAAATATTTCAAATGATGTCGGCTTCATCATGACAAATGATCAGGCGAATTTATGGAATAATGTGATCATTTTAGTTTTACTGTTTGAATAAATATTAATTTTAACTTCAAGTTAAATTTGAAATGGCTTTGAATTTTCATCAAGTGGCAGCTTGGCTTAGAAAAAAGCGATGACACAGCATTATTAACATGAGATTACTGTAGCATGATTATTGAGGCGGTACATTGAGCGGCGTCGATGATGACACAGAGGCGAGAGAGGTAGAGAGGGGCACGAGCTTGAGTGAACGAGCGAGTTGGTAGAGAGAGTGAGTTGAGTGAGCTGGCGGCTAGCCCTATTTCCCTATAGGGAAGCATGTTCCGACCGCGCTAGTTAGACAGCCGTTAGGCGCCGTGCTGGCGCACGCGTGCTTTGGCACGTCAAATTTTGTTCAAAAAACGGTTCAGTGTGTGCATATTGCAATGTTTCATTAAGTAGTAGTTTTCTGCTAATCACGCCGCTATTGTGGGATACTGTATATTTTACTTTTTTGGGCATTGTTTGTGTATATCATTATGAATCAAACATGAAAAATAAATATATCTCATATATGAAATTACTAATCCACACTTGGCCCAATACCGAGCGGACCGTACTAACCGTTGGATCAACTATATACTACCCATTATTTTGTGTAGTACGATGTTTTTTTTTAAAAGGGGGGCCTCCCCGGCCTTTGCATCAGCATGATGCATACGGCCATCTTATTAACCAAACAAAAAGGTCCAACAGGGTCTCAAAGTCTCCACAATTAAAGAAATAGACAAAAAAAGGCTCACACAGAACCAAAAGGCTAGGAACACTAACTAGCCAAAAGAGATAAACCACACGTGGCTGGCTCAAAAATAGACAGGGAAACTAATTGCCTATCCTATTACATGACCGCCATCCAAACCGGTTGAAGATATCACGAGCTACCGCCTCCCAAATGATAGATCCAAGAACCAAACGCTCCACGGCCTCCGCCGGAGTGAGTAGCGACCAGGAACGGATCAGCGCCGTAGCTCTGAAGATAACCTGCAAAAAATGAATGTTTGTTGTCCTGTTAAAAACCAAGTCATTCCTGCAATTCCAAAGCGCCCACACCAAGGCGCAGACTCCCACACGAATATGTCTCGCTAACCCGGGCTCTACCCTGTTAAGCCAAGCAATATGGACTGTCCTCCATAAAACTCTAGCTAGTGGGCAATCAAGACAAAGATGTTTAATTGTTTCATCCCGATCACAGAAACTACACCTAGTAGGCCCTGTCCAATTACGCTTTGTCAAGTTGTCCTTGGTTAAAATAACTTGTTTGTGTAAAAACCACATAAACACTTTGATTTTCAAAGGAACTTTGACATCCCACACATTTTTGGAACTAGGAATCGAGCTCGAATTGATGACATCAACATACATTGATTTAACAGTAAATTCACCTGACCTAGTGAGATTCCAGCGTAATCTATCGGGTTGTTGGGAAAGTTGAACATTCATCAGTCTCCTAACTAGATGTAGCCAATCTTCCCAACGATTGCCCACTAACGGCCTTCTGAACTGAATATTAAGGGGGATTGAATGAAACACCGTTGCAACAAAAGCCTCACGTCGTTGAACAATACGATACAACGATGGGTATTGGATGGCAAGGGGTGCCCCTCCGAGCCAAGTATCCTCCCAGAACCTCGTACTGGCACCGTCACCAACAATAAAGTTTGTCCTCTGAAACAATGAAAGCTTTACTTTCATAAGCCCTTTCCAAAAGGGTGAATCATTCGGTCTTCTTGTGACTGAGACAACGCTTTTGGTTTGAAGATACTTATTACGGCGGATTTGTGCCCAAGTGGCGCCGGTTCCGCTTAGATAACTTCCACAACCACTTCATCGAGAAGACATCTTTTTGACTTCAAGATTTTCAATCCCAAGACCCCCTTGGTCTTTCGGTCTACAGATGATATCCCACTTGGCTAAACGATATTTTTCTTTTTAGCTCATCACCCTGCCAAAAGAAACGGGATCGATAGAAGTCCAGTCTTTTCCTAACACCAACTGGGACTTCGAAAAAAGACAAAAGAAACATAGGCATACTCGTGAGAACCGAATTAATAAGAATTAAACGGCCTCCGTATGACATGAGCTTACCCTTCTAGCAACTCAGTTTCTTTTCGAATCGATCCTCAATACACTTCCATTCTCTATTCGTCAGCTTACGATGGTGGATTGGAATTCCTAAGTATGTGAAAGGCAAAGCCCCCAAATCACACCCAAACAATTGCTTGTAGGCCTCTTGTTCATCATTGGCTCTACCAAAACAGAATAATTCTCTTTTATGGAAGTTAATCTTTAGCCCAGTCAATTGTTCAAATAAGCATAACACCAGCTTCATATTTCTCGCTTTTACCAAGTCATGCTCCATAAAGATGATAGTATCATCGGCGTACTGGAGGATTGATATCCCTCCATCAACGAGATGAGGCACTAGGCCTCCCACTTGATCAGCCTCCTTGGCTCTTCCTATCAAAATTGCCAACATATCCACAACAATATTGAACAAAATGGGAGACATCGGATTCCCTTGTCTTAGGCCCTTGTGTGTCTGGAAGTAATGGCATATGTCGTCATTAACTTTAATTCCAACACACCCCTTTTGCGTATAGGATTCAACCTGGCGTCTCCAGACCTCATCGAAACCTTTCATACGCAAGGCCTGTTGTAGGAATGGCCACTTTACTTTATCGTACGATTTCTCGAAATCCACCTTAAAGATAACTCCATCCAGTTTTTTCGAGTGGATTTCATGGAGCGTTTCATGCAGGACCACCACCCTTCCGTGGATGTTTCTATCCGCATGAAAGCAGTTTGGGAATGCCGCACTACGTAATCGCAATCTGTGTGAGCCTATTCGTCCCAACCTTGGTAAAGATTTTGAAACTAACATTCAGCAGGCATATCGGCCTGAACTGCTCGATCCTCAGAGCATCTGTCTTCTTAGGAAGCAGTATTATTGTTCCAAAATTTAAGTGAAATAGCTGAAGCCATCCAGAGAAGAGATCATGGAACATAGGAAGTAAATCCCCCTTAATAATATGCCAGCATCTTTTGTAGAACTCCGCCGGAAATCCTTCGGCCCGGGAGCCTTATTATTTTTCATCTGCATGATGGCATCAAAAACCTCCTTCTCCGAGAAAGGGGCAACTAGTATATCATTATCATTAGCAGTTAGTTGAGGCACATCCTCAGTCCTGGACTCATCGAGGGACACACAACTATCCTCCGGAGGTCCAAATAACTGCTTATAATACTCGGTGATGTAAAGTTTCAGATTGTCCTGTCCAACAATCGTTCCTTCCTCTTGCTCAAGCTGGAAAATTCTCTTCTTTCTGTGTTTCCCATTAGCAATCAGATGAAAGAATTGAGTGTTCGCATCCCCCTGGATCACTTTGCGAACTTTAGCTCGCAACACCCACTTCAACTCTTCTTCGCGGAGAAGTTCCTTCAACCTCATCTCCGCATCCAGCTTAAATTGGAACTCAACATGTTGCAAGATCGTGGATTCGGCTTTAATATCGAGGGACTGTATAAGAGAAAGAAGCCTGTCCTTCTCAATCTTATAAGTCCCACTAAGGTGTTTAGCCCAGCCCCGTAGAAAGCTTCTCAAATGCCTAATCTTATTTTGCCATCGCTCGACAGACGTCTTGCCTCCTCTATCTTCAGCCCATTCCCTGGCTATTAGATCTAGGAAACCTTCTCGTTCAAACCAAGCCAGTTCGAAGGAGAAAGTACGTGATTTGGCTCGCCTGAGTCCACGAATAAAGGTGTGTGATCCGAAACACCGCGCGAGAGAGCCTGAACCGTCACAAGAGGAAACTTCTGTTCCCACTCGACGCTTGCTAGTACCCGATCCAACTTCTCATATGTCAGATTAGGCAAAGAGTTGGCCCAGGTAAATTTTCGACCGGAAAGCTCTATCTCTCTCGGATCCAAGCTCTCAATGATGGTGTTAAACATAAAAGACCATCTTGCGTCAAAATTGCCGTTATTCTTTCCCTCACTCCGTCGAATGATGTTGAAATCACCCCCAACCAGAATTGGGAGCTACTCGGACCCGCAAATTCGAACCAGGTCCGCCAAAACTCCGGTTTAAGCTCAGGTTGTGCGGCACCATAAACCGCCACCAGAGCCCAGTTAAACCCATTAGTGTACCCCAAAAAAATATCTTTACTGAAAGCTCGGCAGATGGAGTGGATGAAATCAGGTGACAAACAAACCACCATCGCCGTCGTGCATGGTGAAGTCGACGGAGGCAAATTAAAGCCTCCAGGCGGGTCCGTAAATAGCGATGCATGCCGTCTGCCCGGCGTCGCGGCGCCCGCGGTGACGACAAGCCAGGAGACGGCGAAGTCTGCTGGTCCGCATCACGCTCACGCATCCACGCATCGACGTCTAGTCACGCTCGAGTGTCGCTGGTTTGTTTAAGGTGTATAAGCACTTCGCGATCAGCAACTCAGCATCGGTTGCGTCGGCGTCCGTATCAGATGGCAGCGACCACCGGGCGTTAATTTGTTCGTTTGTGTGCAACGAACATCGGCAACGTCTCCAATTTGTTTTCTTCATGATTTGAGAATGCAGTGGTGTTTGCGAATCTGAACAAAGAGCAGTGTCAGTATTTTTTTTATTTTCTTTTTATCAAACGGAGTGTCAGTTGATCTGCTATTGGACGATGGCAAAATTTGACCGAGCCTTCAAAAGATCCAAGTACTAATAACTACTGAGGAATGATGCACTAGCGAAGGCGATTAAGAAATGATATCTCGAGTTTCAAAAAAAAAAATGATATCTCACTGGCTTTCTGTAGATATTTGCGAGATCTGCTAGATACACATCTCAGTTATATTCCAGGCGCAACAACACAACTTCACAAACTTGACTTATTTATTCTAATATTGTAGTATAGAGCAACACATCACACTCTTGTGTACTACACGTACAAGTTCACAAGAAACTCACGTAGTTCCAAAACAAAAGTAGTACAAGTCAACAGTCACACCAACGCCATAGCTCACATCATCACACTACTAGTAGTACCACACAAACACGCATCACACACAATATGATACTAATATGCTCACGAGTCAGAGCCACGGGAGACTTCCTGCATCGTCCATGATATCATCGAGATAGTCCGGCTGGAACATCATCTGAATCTCCGGCGGCAGGGACAGGGGCGGCGCCGGTGGCGTCTGCAGGCCGCCGTACAGCTGCGTGAGGTGGACGGGGATTTGCTGCACGGCCGTCGGAACGCCGGCGATCTGCCCGAGCATGCGGAGCTGGGAGTTTTGCTGCTGGAGAAGGCTGTAGAGGCAACGAGCGTCTGCGAAGAGCACACGGTTCTGCTGCTCGACCAGGCTGCATTGCTGCTGCACGAGGCCGGCGGCGACACGCATGGCCTCGTTGTCGATCGAGAGCTGGGCCACGCGCGAGACCAGATTGCCCTCGCGCTGCTGCCTCTTAACGCGAGATCTCTGCGCCGAGAGGCGGTTGGAGGTCTTGCGTTTGCGCTGCCGCTCCTCCTCGGTGACCGCGCCGCCACAGCGTGGTGGGGCCGACGACGCCGCAGCCGGCGGAATCATCTCCATTTGTTGTAGAGTATCACGCAGAAACACGCCAGAGTACGCAATTCCCGCTCCTGGAAGTACCAGTGTACCAGGAGCGGTGGAGAACGTAGTAGTACTTACTTGCAAGCCGGAGGAAGAAGAAGGTACGGAAACAAGAACGTAGAAGGAAAGGAAACACACTACTACCACTACTGTACTTTGGATGAGGAGAGGGGGGTGGATCAGGAGATCACGTAGAGGAAGTGGAGGAGGACGATGGAGAGCGAGTGCAGGCAGCAGATGTGGAGGAGGCTAGGAGGCAGCGGCGGCGGCGTCGACATGGACGGCGCGGGCAGCACTTCCGCCGGAGCTCGAGGGGTGCGGATGGCTTGGTTGATGTTTCTTCTGGGAACGATGGTGTATATATGGAGGCGAGGGAGCCCCTTTGCCGTGCCGGTGTGCGTACGTACGCCGCCGGCCAAATTCGCTAGTGCTGTGTGCGTACCAACCAACTCGTAAAAATGTATGGAGACGTCGCTTTTGTTGTTGCGACGTTGGGCTTGCCTCATTGGCGAAGCTGTCAGTGCTGCAGCATGCATGCATTGAATTTTCCAATGGTGCCAACGAAGTACGTGCGAAACTTCCATGACCGGACAAATATGAAGGTTCTGTTTACAGTATCTCCCCCCTGTGATCATTTTTTTAAATGATCCTTTTATTTTATTTTGCGGGGGGTCGTTAAAATACTTAGTTCATTCGAGGTGTCCTTTGTCTGACCAAAAGGGCACCTGTGTATTTTACTTCTTTACTGATGAAACAATGGTGCATCAGGGAGTAGTACAGCATGTCGACACGGCGCACAATTTCAGTTTTTTTTTTTCTTTTGCACCGAGATGTCTCCGTCGGCGACTTGGCCAATGGAGGCATGGTATGCTAACGAAAATTCACACACGCATCTAGGAAGCAGCGCAAAGCCAATATCAAATCAAATTAAAGCTATCGGTTCGGGTTGATGTTAGAGCAGGATAGCAGGTTACCGCAACACTCTTCTCAAGAAATACACGATTCGTCAGATCAACCGATGCATATACAGAACATAGGTAGGGAGGTCTGAACATAGCTAGCTCTCCTACGTGTTCCCGGCCGGGGGGAAACTGCATTCCATGGCCATATTCAGACGTCCTGGTCGCTGGCGTCACGAGATAACATTAACAACAACGCCCCCAGCTGTAGTTTTTACCCCAGCCAAGGGCGATCGATCGATCGAAGCAATAGTACTAGTACATGTCGCTTTCGTTGGTAGCTAGGATGGTAATTATTTGGGTTTGCTTCTCTGCGAAGAGAAGGTGAACCCAAGGAATAAACTATAGTGCAGCCAGAGAACATATATGCATCTGCAGTCCAAGATCTTGCTGGGCTTTGTCGCTTTTGTTGTACTACTCGACTAAATCATCAATTAGGAGGCGCCAGGTGCTTTTGCTTATGTAAACATGTCGATGCCCCGTCGTGCCCTTTGGAGCCTGGTAGCCTTTCTGCTTGTGTGCTAGTGGCAGGGAGAGCTATCTAGCTAAGTGAACCTTTTGGTGCTCACTACGTATGAACATGCTAGTATTGTTTTTTGGTTCTTCTTTCAGGAGAAAGTATAGTGGGTTTTGCTCATGATCCACCCAACTCCCTCTCTAGTTGCGAGCAGTGTCAAAGTTGTTTTGGAAGCTCATCTTTTTCAGTTTCCATCCACTTTAGTTGGTTCCAAGAAAGGATAGTTGAGTGTGCATATCGTTTATTAAGGAAGAAGAGGGAAGACTCCCTAAGTTCATATGTACAAAATTTAATTACATGCTGGAATTTTTCGACACAACCGCCAAACTTGTGACCAACCACGTCTCGACGTCCCACAATCCTACCTCCACCTCTAATCCTGCCATATTCCTCTGGAACGGCCCGGCCTTTGCCCATAGCCTTACTCCGTCTTTTATCCGCTGAATCAAGTGGGAGAGCGACGGTGTCGCGCCATTGAACACGACGTCATTCCGGTGCTTCCAAAGGAGCCACATAGTCACGAGGCATTTAGCCCTTGTTGACTTCCGATCCGTAGCGGTCGAATCATGCCTGATGTTGGCACCGTGGCCTCTCCCCGAACCCTAGCTAGTCCTAGCTCTCCCTCGCCTCGTCCTCCCTGCGCACGAACGACAGCAGCTGGAGGAGGAAGATGATCGGAAGTTCAGAAAATTCAGAGAACACGGTGGACACTGTGGTTTTTTCGGCACACGTACGCCTTTTCCTTTCCTCGAGCACGAACTCGACCGTGTCAACAAGATACAGGGAGGATCCAGGGCTTTATACCCGCAAGCACCGGCCTGCCAGGCCACGCCCCGCACCAACTCGCATGCCCACTCCCCACGCCCCGCGACGCTCGCCGCGCCACAAGATCGCGCTCAACGCGATCGCCACGGCCACCCGGCGCCCGACGCGTCCACACCTCCCTAAACTCGCTAACAAGACCGCGTGGCCTCACAGACACACACGTGAGCCCACGCACACACACACACTCGCTCATCGTGCACGACGCACCGGAAGCCTCGCTGCTGGCTGAACCCGACGCGCGCATCACAGCGCGCCGCGCCGCGCCGCGTCCCTGGACTCGCCTCGGCTTATTCCCAACACTCCCCCCGTAAGCCGAGGCTCAGAGGAGACCATTGTCCTCGACGTCGGCATCCGCCAGCAGTGCCTGCTCCGCCGCCGGCGCCCTCCGCAGCTCCGGATAGTCGCGCTTGAAGTGACCGCGCTCGCCACACTTGTAGCAGCGGCCCTTCTTGTTGCCGCCGTCCGCTGCCGCCACGCCGCCGCGCGTGCGCTGCCCTCCCGAGCCTTGCCTCGACGCCGCTCGCGCCCGCCCAAGGCCGCGAGGTACATGAGCTGGCCGTCTGGCGCTCGCCCGCTGCTTCGTCATCAAGCGCGCCGCGCTTCGTCAGCAACGCCGACGCCCGCCGAGCACCTCGTCGTAGGTGAGCTCCTCGAGCTTGCGTAATCGCCGATTCGGCGATAACGGGAAGAGACGGTCCGAGACCGTGTCCAGGAGCTTCTTCACCAGCTCCGTGTCCGCCAGCGTCTCCCCCATCCCTGCGAATCGAGCCGCCATGCCCACGAGCCTCCCGTCAGATGTCGTCGCCTCGCCGTCTTCCATCTTGATCCGATCAAGCTCGCCGCGCAGCGTCGCCCTCCAGCGCTACAAGATTTCCGCCGGGCGCCGACGAATCAGACGACAGGAGTCCCATACCTCCCTGGCAGTGGGTTTCGTCGCCACCGAGAGCAACACGTCCTCCGGCAGCCCCTGCAAGAGCAGAGCCCGCGCCGTCTTGCACTTCTTGCTGTTCACCGGCGAGTCGCCCGGCGCCACTGCCTCCCACAGCGCGTGGGCATCAAGGATGGCCTGCGCCTTGATCGCCCACACGGTGTAGCCGTCCGGCGAGAGCATCGGCATCCCCATGGACACCGACCCGCCTGTTCCGCCGCCGTGTGGAACCAGCGCCATCACCGCCGGCGAGCTCCGTAACCTGTCGCTCTGATACCAAATGTTGGCACCGTGGCCTCTCCCCGAACCCTAGCTAGTCCTAGCTCTCCCTCGCCTCGTCCTCCCTGCGCACGAACGTCAGGAGCTGGGGGAGGAAGATGATCGGAAGTTCAGAAAATTCAGAGAACACGGTGGACACTGTGGTTTTTCCGGCGCACATACGCCTTTTCCTTTCCTCGAGCACGAACTCGACCGTGTCAACAAGATACAGGGAGGATCCAGGGCTTTATACCCGCGAGCACCGGCCTGCCAGGCCACGCCCCGCACCAACTCGCATGCCCACTCCCCCACGTCCCACACGCTGCCGCGCAAGATCGCGCTCAACGCGATCGCCACGGCCACCCCGGCGCCGCGCGTCCACACCTCCCTAAACTCGCTAACAAAGACCGCGTGGCCTCACAGACACACACGTGAGCCCACGCACACACACACACCTACGCTCGGTCGCAAGACGACGCACTCGAGCCCTGCAGCTGGTTGAACCCGACGCCCACCATCATACAAGCGCGCGCGCTTGCCGCGTCCCTGGACTCGCCTCGGCTTATTCCCAACACCTGGTGTACCACGCACTCAGCTAATCATCATTGAGCGGCTCGAATGTCGGCCTACCAGTGATCCTCCGCAACCAATGTCATATTTGCCTCGCGAACACGCAGTCGGGTAGCAGGTGCTGGATGGTCTCCTCCTATTGATTGCACACTGGGCATGTATCCTGATGGGCAAGTCCCGGACGAGCCAAACGGTCCGAGGTCCAGCACTGATTCTTGAAAACAAGCTAGACAAAGAAGCGACACTAAAGGGGTGCCCGTGAGTTCCACGTGAATCCCGCCATCGGAGACACCTCGGGGCCCATGAATCTAGTCGCATATGCCGAACGAGCCGAGACCTGACCGTTCTTCTCCCAGCTCCACTTGACCACATCTTCCATGTTCTTCGTGACCTGACCTGCATCGCCGCAACCCGCGGCCAAAGCTAAAGGAATTGAAGCAAAGCCTCGACTTTGAGGTCGGACCAATATCGCCTGCCCAACTATTTTTGTCGAGTGCCTTGAGACAAGCTTCGATCTCCTGATCCTAGGCAGAATCCTTTCATACACCATCGGGGCCAAGTCACATATTCAAGAGCCGTTTAACCACCTGTCCTCCCAAAACAACGTGGACTTGCCATTGCCCACCGTTGTGCTTGCAACCACCTGAACCAAGGCAAGAGCCTCTGCTGGTACCCCGATCTGGAACTCGGCCCATGGCATGTCTTTGTCATATCTCTGTAACCATGGCCATCGGGCTGGCAACGCTTTGTTAAGCCACTGCATGTTGGGGATCCCAAGCCTGCCGGCCCACTTTGGTCTACACACCGCCTCCCAGGCTACAGAACAACTTCCCCCTCTCGCCTCCTTTTTCCCATACTAGATAAATCCATGGAAAATCTTGGCCAATGCCGAGAGAGTCTTCGCTGGCAAATCCAAAGCCAACATGGAGTGCACTAGGATTGCGCACAATATTGATTGAATGAGAAGTAACCGACCACTCTTCGGAAGCATTGTTGCCTTCCAAAGTGGTAAAGCGTCACTCACCTGGTCCACCAGACTTTGTAGTTGTGCTGCCGTTTGCTTCCTGAGTGTCAACGGTAACCCGAGATATTTGCACGGAAACGGGGCTATGGGGCACCACAAAGTAGATGTAACCATCAGCATCTCGTCCTGTGAGCAACGGATTGGCAACACCACGCTCTTGTTCATGTTTACCACCAAACCTGATGCCTGACCGAAGAGCTGCAGGATTGCATCACAAGTGCGTGTCTCTAGGTCATTTGGTTTCAAGAATACCACCACATCATCAGCAAACATAGAGATCTACTGTCATAGCCCCGATCTAGGAAGCGGTGCTAGTAGTCCTTTCTTTGTAGCGTACTGGAAGAGGGCTCGGAGGGGTTCCATGCATAGGATGAGCATTGGGGGCAGCGGGTCCCCTTGCCCGAACCCTTGACATGCCAAAATTGGTCTTCCTGGCAGACCTTTTACCATGATTCTCGTGGAGGAGGTGGCCAATAATCTACCTTTCCAAGCGATCCACTTGGATCCAAAACCAAATCTCCGCAACACCTCAAGTACGAAAGGCCATTGGATGGTGTCAAAAGCTTTGATGATGTCGAGTTTAAGCAGTACCGTCGGGCTCCTCATAGCCTGTGGTCACCTTGTCGTGCACTGCACCAACATAAAGTTGTCGTAGAGCTAGCGGCCATGCACGAGCGCACTTTGATGGTGTCCCACCAATCTCAGGAGATCCACTACAACTCTCGTGGCCAGGATCTTGTCAAAAAATTATCGGCCCACTTATCAGGCTAATCGGACTATAATATTTGATATCCACCGCCCAGACCATCTTAGGGAGGAGTGAAACCAGCGCCTTGTTAATCACCACCAAGCCCCTCATGTCCCCTCTATGAAACTGCTCGGGTGACCGCATGAGTTCAAGTCTGACAATTTGCCAACAAGTCACATAGAATCTACCGGTGAATCTGTCGGGGCCCGTGCCTTGTCAAACGACATTAATTTAATGGTCTTCTCCACCTCTTCCATGGTGAATGGCTCCTTTAGGTGTGTAAGATCCTGGGGCGAAAGATCAAGCATGTCTAGATTAACCGAGGCCACCCTGGGCACCGCCGACCCAAACAAATTTGCATAGTAGTCATCCACCACCTCTGCGATGTTCTCCTGCCCCGTGTGCACTACACCATCATTTTGTAATGATGTGATCACATTCTTCCACTACCTATGCCTGGCATGTCTCTGGAAGAAGCCCGTGTTTGCATCCCCTTCCCAAGGCTGCAAAAGTCTTGACCTCTGTCTCGCAATGGACCTCTCCAGTGAGCACAATCCCAATAGCTTGTTCTTTAACATTTTACGCAGCCCATGTTCCTGGTCCGACAGCTGCCTGGAATCCGTTGCCATGTCCAGTCGCCCGATCACCTATAGCGCTAAGGAAAGCTGAAGTCGGATGTTCCCGATCCAACGATCGCCCCACCTTTGTAAAGCCTTTGCCACATGTAACTTGTTATCCAAAACCACAAACAGGTTCCCCTCTGATGCCACCAACTACCAGGCCTCCTATACTGTATCAAGGAAGCCCTCTGCTTTGGGCCAGAAACTCACAAAATTGAAACATCGGCCCAGCTGAAAATCCGCATCTAGATCCACAAGAAGGAGGCAATGGTCTGATATTGCCGAGCCCAATGCCAACAGAAGGTTGCGTGGATGAATATCTTCCCACAAGTTAGAGACGAAAGTGTGGTCGATTTTCTCCAGTGTGGGGCTCCTCCTCTCATTCGATCATGTGTAGCATCGACCATTCAAGTACAACTCCTTGAGTTCAAGCCTGTAGAGCAGTTCTCTAAATCTTGCCATCATCCTGCGGTTAATCTAGCATCTTTTTGATAAAAGGGGCCACACAGCCCTGTCGGCGTTCTGGGATTGGGGGTACCCAGACCTGCCTGCCCGCGGGCCATAGCGTGGCCCACTCGACGTCCTGGCATGACTCGGTGGCAAGGCCTTCCAGTCAAGACCCTCGCGAGGGCCCCCTTGGCATCGCGAGGCGGACGACACCAAGACTTCCCGAGGGAGCGGCCTCCCCAGGAGCGGAGTTTTCTATGCAGGTACCCAGCCTCACGAGGCTGCGATTATGCAAGCCATGACGACCAAGGCTAGGCGGGCGAAAGCGGGCGCAGAGGAGGCAGTTTCCTCTTTGGTGCTAAGGAGGCAAGGACAGACGTGGGTTCCCGAGGAATCTACTAAAGGTTTCCATTACGGTGCT
The DNA here is from genome assembly GCA_021437245.1 of Aegilops speltoides. Classification (NCBI taxonomy): domain Eukaryota; kingdom Viridiplantae; phylum Streptophyta; class Magnoliopsida; order Poales; family Poaceae; genus Aegilops; species Aegilops speltoides. The sequence continues at coordinate 338,528,161 of CM038144.1, forward strand.
ACAAGACCAAGACCACAAGCTCGACAGGGCGGATGTCATCACCGAGCCCACCTCGGCGTCACGAACAGAAGCTTTGCAGGAGAAGACCACCTTTTGTCAGGATAGGGTGTACCTCTTGTCCCCTTTCAAATTGGCCGTTATGGAAACCCTTCCGGCATAAGATTTAGGGGAGAGGATTGAGGCCACTATAAATATAGGCTAGCCACCACCATATAAGGGGATCCCCCGATCCACTCATTCTGATCCCGAGCCCACGCCAGGCAGCTCATCCTCTGTACTAGTTCATCCTCAAACCTCCTCGTGAGGCCAATCCACCACAAAGCAGGAGTAGGGTTTTACATCGCAAGGTGGCCCGAACCTAGGTAAACTGCCTGTTTCATCTTCTTCCCCGCTCGCGCGCGTTAGACGTAGCTAGGCTGTAGGGTGGCGAGCAAAGGCTGGAGTGGTTGAGATCTTTGCACATGCCCTAGAGTTCGAACCTTCTTGGGTCTGCGGAGCCCCGAATCCGACATTTGGTGCGTCAGGTAGGGGCGTGTCAGAGTTCTTCTCATGCGTCCGCTTTGTCCCCGTGTCGTCGCTCTCATGGCCGACGCACGTCGAGCTCGTGCCGAGCGTCGGCACCGGTGGGCCGCGGTGTCCCTCGCCGTTCGGCCTCTCCCGTGGCAAATGCCGCCACAGACCTTGCTGCTCATGAGCAGCAGGATTCATCGCTGCCACCTCTCGTGCGGCGCGACGGCCACACCGCAACTTCGTCCATCACCCCCGCCGTAGTGTCGTTCTCTCACATCAGCCGCGGGCCGGCGAACGCGCAGGCTACGCTGCTCCTGGCACGCGATCTCCTGCACTACCGCCCTGCCAATGACCACTATGACAACTGGGTTGGTCGCATCGTCGAGCTCGTCAATGCCGCTGGCGAGGTCCCTGCGCCGTCTCGCTCGCTCCGCCCCCCGCCATCTCAGGCAGGCGATGTAGCCCATGACGCGCCTCCTGCCCCTCTTCTGCGTGGCACCGACAACGAGCCCAGGCGTGATGCGCTCCCGCGTGACCCATCGTGTGGGGTGCCTGTGCGGGATGAGGCAAGCTGTCAGGTGATGCAACAGCCGCAAGGTCTCCCGGCACCGCCGCGTCAGCATCAAGATCATGCGCCGCCGAACGCCACGACATGCGGGCGTAAAGATCGAGCTCCTCCTCTATGAGTTGCGCTCGTGAGCGCAGCAGGCTACCGCGCCTTCACCTCGGAGTTGTGCCACGTCGTCTGGCCTAGCAAGTTCAAGCCAGATCTGCCTCCGCGCTACGACGGCACCCCTGACCCCGCGGAGTTCTCCAGCTTTACGCACTGAGCATCAAAGTGGCAAGTGGTGATGTGAAAGTCATGGCGAACTAGTTCCCCATGGCTCTCAAGGACGGTGCCCTTTTTGGCTCCTGAACCTCTCGGAGGGGTCGATCTCTTGGGGCGAGCTTCGCGAGCGCTTCATCGCCAACTTCCAGGGCACCCACGACCGCGCTCCTGCAGTGGGCGACCTGCGGCGCGTGAAGCAGCAGCTGGGTGTTGGTGTACTAAAGTAGGGGTACCTTAGTACCCCGAACTTGTGCACGGGCAGTCGCAACACCCCGCGGCAAGGCTTGCCGGGCGTCCACAAAGATCCTCCACTATTCCTATTTACTGCCATTCAAGAACAAAGTGCCAACTGAGAAAACAAGGCCCCGGCAAGAGGAGCTTGCCGGGAAGGACAGGACCCCGGCAAGAGGAGCTTGCCGGGAAGGACAAAGACCCCAAAGAGGAGCTTGCCGGAAGGCCAACCAAGACACTTCAAAAACTTGCCACGACGCTCGCGCGTCCGGCAAGGCCAGCGAGCGGCAAGCTTGCTGGTGCGGCAAGATAAGGGCATGACAAAGGCGCTTGCAGCAAAGGCTGCCACTGCACCCGAGCTCCAGCGCATCCAACGACGTGTCATCCCAGACTACCCCAGAGCACGCGGCGGGCGCCAGGCAGCCATGCGGTGCGAGGTGTGCGAAAAGCGACAAGGAGGCCATCATGGCAATCGATGGCGCCCTAACGATCGCTTCCTTGCCTTTGTTAGCGACCGGACGGGCATTAAATGCCCTTGTCCCCGCCGTCGAGTTAGGTAGGGGGCATCATGGTAGCAGTTGTACCAACCCGCGTTTTTACCTTTCTACCCTTCTTTCTACGCTGCCACCTGTCGGTGACCCCCTTTAGACTATAAAAGGGAGGCCCATGCGCACGTAGAAGGGGTTCGGGGAGTTTTGGGTTCCGCAGTTCGGTTCATTCGACACCACAACCCACATACGTTCTTGAGCAAGAGTAGAATACAAACACAAAGCAGCAGTAGAAGTTTTATCTCTCCGGAGAGCTCCGAAGCTGGGTAAAAATCCCTTGCGTGCTCTCGCCTCGATCTGCTCTGCGTGCGCCCTCCGCTCCCTTGCCGGACAAGAAGGGGCCCCCTGCCCCAAAGGTGCTCGTGCTCCCGCATTCTCCACGACATCTCTGGCGCGCCAGGTAGGGGGGCGTCGAGGTCGTGCATATCTGATCCGGCGTCTGCGCGCGCTACATCAACATCTTCATCGACATGCCACCGTGTAGGATCGAAAGTATGTCTAGAGGGGGGGTGATTAGACTACTTGACAATATAAAAATTATGCCTTTTGACAAAGATAAGTTTTTGGCAGATTCACAATTATGATCAAGTCAAGCATCACCCTACACATGCAATTCTAGAGTATAGGCAGCGGAAAGTAAATTGCACATGTAGTAAAGAGAGGTGGAGAAGAGCAAACGCAATTTTGGAGACGCGGTGATTTTTCTCGTGGTTCCGATAGGTGGTGCTATCGCATTTCCACGTTGATGGAGACTTCAACCCATGGAGGGTAACGGCGAGAGTCCACGGAGGGCTCCACCCACGAAGGGTCCACGAAGAAGCAACCTTGTCTATGCCATCATGGCCTCACGCCCACGGAGGGCTAGCCTTACTGGGGTAGATCTTCACGAAGTAGGCGATCTCCTTGCCCTTACAAACTTCTTGGTTCAACTCCACATCTCGACGAGGCTCCCAAGCGACACCTAACCAATCTAGGAGGCACCACCTCCAAAAGGTAATAGATGGTGTTGATGATGATGAACTCCTTGCTCTTGTGCTTCAAATGATAATCTCCCCAACACTCAACTCTCCTCACCGATTTGGCTGTGGTGGAAGAAAGGATTGAGTGGAAAGCAACTTGGGAAGGCTAGAGATCAAGCTTTATATGGTGGGAGTGGAGCAACTTGATCTCAACACAAGGGTAGGTAGTTCTCTTCTCGTAAATGTAAGGTAGGAGTGGTAGTTCTTTCGATGGCTCTCTCCACGAATGAAGAGGGGGTGGAGGGTATTTATAGCCTCCACACAAAATCCAACTGCTACACACATTTGACCAATCTCGGTGGGACCGAAGTTGACAACTCGGTGAGACCGAAAGTTCAAATCATGTGAACGTTGAGATTTTCGTGGGACCGAAAATACAAACTCGGTTAGTCCGATTCGTAAAGACAGGAGCTTGCCAATCTCGGTGGGACCGACTTCATCATCTCGGTGACACCGATTTGATGACGAAGGTTCTGAAGCTTGGCAACTCAAGTTTCGTGAGACCGAGTTCGAATCGAAAATCCGAGATTTCTAGGGTTTGGCTATATGGCTGAGGTGGTTCATCTCGGTGTGGTGAGTTTGGAATATCGGTGGGACCGAGATTACTTATGAGTGTATATGGCGGTGAGAGTTGCTTGATAGTTTAGGAGATGTATCACTAAGCACTTGAGCAACCAGATCATCATCATAAACTCATCCCTTTTAATAGTATTGGCTTTCCTATGGACTCAATGTGATCTTGGATCACTAAACCAAAAATGGAGTCTTGAGCTTTTGCCAATGCTTGCCTTAGCATTTTGAGGGGTCCACTTCTTCATCCTTGCCATACCCATATCACTGAACTTTCTGAAATGATTCTCAAATAACTATTAGTCCAATGATATATATGTTGTTATTAATTACCAAAACCACCCGGGGATTAGTTGCACTTTCAATCTCCCCCTTTTTGGTAATTGATGACAACATATAGATCAAAGCTTCGACAAAGGATATAATCAATGAATAATATCGTCGCTTTGAGAAGTATGTGATAAGTAAGAGCTCCCCCTAAATTTGTGCATTATTTAAGATTTGCGTTTGAATGCAAATGCACAATCGATTAGGATCATTGGTCACTCTTCCATGTCACATACATCTTGGTGGAGCGCACAAAATGATAAGAATGAATAGCATGCACCCAATCACCAAGACATGAGTAAATGGTCATACAAGATAGGAATAGCATATGATAGGCATTAAGCACACATTAAAGCATAGTACGACCAAGCACTCATTAAGGTAGAATGAAACGAGTATCAAACACACGAATGTCTCGAAACCAAAAGTATCTCAAAGAAACCGCAAATGAACGAAAGAGCAAAAGCGCAAAGACAACAAAGACTCTCTCTCTCTCGAAGTCCTATGATCTATACAATTTCTCCCCTTTGGCAACAAGTTACCAAAAGTTCAAAAAGATAGAGCTAAGCGTCCACTGGGGACTCTGTGGCGGCTCCGTCTGGGTTGATGTTGAGTTGATATGACAAAGATCGGCGAAGTCTTCACCTGATGTCAGGCTGGAGGAGTGGTCACTTTGGAGCTGGAGCCGAGCAACCGATGGAACTGTGGAGGTGCCGGCTGTAGTCCCGTGTCTGCCATCGAATAGCAATGATCGGGTCCTGGGAACCGGAGCAGCTGTTGATAAGCATCCGGACTAAGTCATCCTGCATCTCACGATAAGCTCTTCCTTCTCCTCTTTGCTTCCTCAATGTCCGCCTCAAGCTTGTTGATTACATTTGCACTTCATCGACTTCACATCCAGAGCGTGGATCTTGTCTTCAACAATCCTCTCTAGGCTCTCCGAGACTGCATAATGCTGGCCAGCGTTGTTCAATCCTTTGGGTAGCTTCAAGGAGCTGCTCTCCGACACTCTTTGGTTTAGCTATCGCTGTTGCTTCCTTGTCGCCTTTGGCTTTCTTGGCAGCTTCAATCTTTGCTTGACCTTCAACTGATGTTGGATCCTCCTCATCCATCACAACAACATTGTCCTCATGCTCAGGCTGCAGTGGTAAGTGTTCTCTATCCAACAAGAATGTGCCCGTGCCAAACTTGGCATTGATAAGCATCTGAATCTGCGGGGCAAATCCACATGACCTTTTCTGGTCAGCTGCAGTCCTCTTAATGGTCTCAACCATCAAGTCCATCACCTTGATAGAGTATCCTCTGATCATGCGATGATCTCCAGACTTGGGCATCAAGGTATGCCTCAGAATAGTATTTGTGGTAGGTAGACCTGCCTGGAGATAGTACACTGAGACGAGCTTCCAGATTCCCAAATCCTTAGCTGGAACCTCTTTGTACATATTCTTCATGGATTCATGATTTTTCTTTGGAATACCATATACATCAATATCATCCTCTCTTTGCCTTTGGAGCATTCAAGTTCTGCCCATTCTTCAACAGATGAAGAAAATCTTTGGCCTTCACCATCCATGTAATCTTTCCATCAGATAGAAATGAGTCGTGGCATAGAATTGCATAATCATCTCATCGCTCCAATTTGTCAACTTCGACCTACAAAGTCTGCAACACCACATGCAAAGAAACTTTCATGCACATGAGGAAAGAGGTCTCGTGCTTTCATTGTCAATGTATTTCCAATAACATATCTTCGTCTGCGACTATGGGCTTCTTATCCATCAAGACGGTCTCATAGAAGTCCTGCTGCTCTCGTGTGAAATCTGGGATCAACAGCAGTTCTTCTCCTCACGGCATATGGGTCGATTGTCTCCATAGCCCGAGACCTCTATCTTTCCTTGCCTTCATATCCTCACTTTGAGGATGAGCATCATTATGTAGTGGCAGTTTCGACGAAGTTTCAAAGAAAACTGGTCCTTCATCATCCGACACACCGTGGTGGCACATCATCCTTGTTCTTTTCAGATGCGGAATGTTCCTCGACTGTCTTCTTTGGCTTAGCAAGAGCTTTCTTTGGAGCTGCCTTGATCTGGAGCAGATTGCTTGGGCTTTGAAGTGGCTCCACTGATGGCATCACCCATGAGCTTAGGCTTCGAGGAGGCTGAGGTGCTTCCTCATCCTCATCTTCCTCTCGCTGCATCATCATGCACTAATCTCTTCCTCTTGGAAGTTTTCTTTACTTTGCTTGCGCTTTCCTCTCCCAAATTTAGCTTCTTAGCAACAGTTGACTCTTTCACTTTTCTCGGTGCCCTTCTTAGTTTGTCGACCTTGTGGCTCTTTGGCAACAACTTTCCTCTTAGGCTTTGATGTGACCTCTTCCTCAATGACAAAATCTGAGTCCTCATCATCCGAGTTCCTCTTCTTTCTAGCCCTCGTGGCTGCAGGAGGCAAACCACTTGGTGTACTCCTCTCACCATCATCGATGAGCTGCCGGATCGGGACTAGTGCCCGCCTCTGGAATATCTCGCAATGGGTGACTCGACCTGTTCTCGATCACACCGGCATCCGACATGGTGACAACCCGTGAATAGATAAGGTGTAGGCGAGTAGAAGAGTTATCACAAACTGCAGAAGTTTTTGCATACAAAATGAGTTCAAATTTTAGTATTAGGTTTTCACAGAAGACATTTCGGTCGACCGAAGTTTAAAATTCGTGAATCCGAAGTGTTTAAACAGAAGCTTTCACACCACTTTCGGTTGGACCGAAGTGGGTTTCGGTCCTGCCGAAAACACTAGGGTTTCACTAAATCCTCATTTTGGTCACACCGATTTGCACAACTCGGTTGGACCGAAGGGTGCGATCTGATGGCCATAGGCCAAATCGGTCATACCGAAAATGTAAAATCGGTCTCACCGAAATGTGTTCGCGGAAACCTAACCCTAAAACTTTTACTCGAATCTAGTTCAAACGAACTAATCTGGTGTACAGAAGATTTCAATCGTGGCAAGATACTAGACAAACCAAACGTGCATTGAATCGGAGATGGAGCACGAGTGGATCAAACTCACCCTAACTTGGTGGAGTTTCTCTCGGGCAACGGCGCGGAGAAGATGTCCGCTTACGGCGACGGAGACCGAGGCGAGGGCGATAGGCGACGACGGCGACGATCCGGAGACCAAGGCGACGGCAAGGGGTGGGGCGAAGCGTTTGAAGAAGAAATCAACGCGCCCCTCGAGTATATATACCCCTTTGTCACCGGTGGGACCGAGTTGTAAAACTCGGTGGCACCGAGATGGATAATCTGCAGGCGTTATGCACTTCGTCACGCCGAAAATCACAACTCGGTTTCACCGAGGTGAAAACCTAGATCAATCTAAATGTTTTCGGTTTGACCGAATTTGAGTGAGTTGGTCTGACCAAATCACTTAGAAGGTTTTGGAAGTTAGCCCTTGACGGATCGGTGGCTCGAGTGCTCCTCACTCGAGGGTCCAAAATGACTTGTTCAAAGTTTGTGATGTAAGCATGAATAGAATTTGAGACAAGAAAGCATAGATAGCTAGGGAGGTACTTAGGCATTCTTGTCCATCCATTTGGTCGAAAAATCAAAACGACCAAAACAACAAATGGATGTCCTTGAATGGATAAAATCATGCATCCAACATGCTCACACAATAAGATAGCAAATGAAATATGTGTCAAACATGCACAATCAAAACTCTAGCTACTATCACACAATTTGTCGATGACTAGGTCATCTTTATATGAGTATATTGACTTAGGAGTCAAATGAGAACATTTGATCATAGGTCATACTCATCGCTTAAGCACAAGTGGGGTTACCACTTTTACATAAAGCATTGATGTGTTCACATCATTTGAAGATGCTTTAGCTCAATTTTTAGAGCAAAGCTCCCCTAGATGTGAGAACCCTTTTAAAGGGTCAAACTAACCTTGGGTTGTCGAGAAGACTTCATGTAGATGTTGAAGATGTGGATGCTCAATGTTGATGAAGATCATCAAGAGTTGGGAGCAATCCTTTGGATTCGGCACTTTCAATACCTACATGGGTTAGTCCCACAAGGAACAAACAAGGATATCCATGGACATAGATTGAAGTTCACAATAGATGATGTCCATGAAAGCAATGATTACCTTGTCCCTTGACTTACCAACAAGAGGGTTTGTGACTCCATGAACTAGTGTACAATGTGGAAGTTGATTGCACAAGTTTTTGCCAAAATGAATGTGAGTGAAGTATGTTGGCGGAGTCACCCTTAAGAACTCTCTAGTTCTTTTTCTTCGGGACCCACATCATCTTGATGGGAATCCTTGGGGTTGTAGTTGAGCTTGACGAAGTAGAACTTGACGTTTCCTTGGGAACCCACTTGACCATGGCTTGAGGTGCTTCAACAAATGCATCAATCTCCTCTTGAAGCTTGTCCTTGCCTTTTAGCTTGTGGTCTTGTGGTGGAAGGTCATCTTGTGCTTGTTCCACATTGGAAGAAGTAGGATCATACTTCTCCTTTTGAAGAACAAACTGTGGAGTAGGATATTGACCTTCTTCCCATTCAACACCCTCGGCGTTGAACTTTCGCTCAAAACCAATTCCTTGATTCTTCCGTGCCTTCCTTGCTTGCGAACAATTTCTCAAAGTTCTTGCTTCCGCAAGGCTCTTGTAGACACCTTTCTATAATCCCTTTCAATAAACTATTTTCTTGCTCAAGTGTAACTTGGCTTGAAACATTGTTAGTGGAATCAAGAGAACTACTAGAAGCAACAATATTGGATTTAGCATGGTTATTGTTACTACTAGATGAAGAATTTTTCTTATGCTTGTCATGCTTAGTCTTAATGGGTGGCAAGAAATTAGACAAGATAAGTCGTTTGGCAAGATATGAAGAACTCTTCTTTCGAAGATCGTCATTGATTGCTTTTAGAAACTCATGTTCTTGCTCTAGAGTGAGCTTCTCTAAGCGTAGCTTCTCATGAGATCTTAGGAGCTCTCTATGATCTTCTTGAGTTGTTTCATGAGCTAACTTAAGAGTGTTTAGTTCTTTAGTTAGACGCTCAATCTCCTTCATAGCATTGTCATTCGACTCTTCTCGACTATAAAGACTACTAGCATGTTCATCATTACTAGGTTCATTGGATTTATCATGTAAGAACTCATCTTCACCAAGAAAGTCATCCTCATCACTATCAAAGTCAATGAATTCAGGGTGTGATACCTTGGGGCCTTTATCCATGAAGCATCTTCCAATTCCCTCATTTGGTGAATCAAATAAGTCGTAGGAGTTGGAGTTGGAGGATACGAGAGCAAGACCGACAACACCTTCATCTTGACTGTAGTCGGAGTTGGAGTGATAGCTTCTTTCGGATTGATTGTCGGAGTCGGAGCCGGAGACCCATTCACCTACATGAGCTTGATGTTTTCTTCTTGTGTAGCTCCTTGATGACTTGTCTTTCCTCTCCTAATCCTTGCTTCTCCAAGAGGGTCTTCGCTCATAACGATCATCTCTACTCCTTCTCTCTTCCGAGGTGACTCATCTCTTGAGCTTCTTCTTCTTGGAGATTCTTCTCTTCTCTTGTGGGGTGCCGAACACTCATTTGAGTAGTGTCCGGTCTTCCACAATTGTAGCAGCTTCGATCACGACTAGAAGATCTCTTTTCATCATATGATCTAGACTTTGAGCTTCTCTCTTTGCTTCTACTCTTGTAGAATTTGTTGAAGTTCTTCACCATTAGGCTTATCTCTTCATTGGAAACTAGCTTGTCACTTGAGGTTGTGGGAGCATCACTTGTAGCTTTGTAAGCACCACTTGACTTGTTGTGAAGCTCTTCCTTATCCTTAAGTGTCATCTCATGAGCAACAATTCTTCCAATGACTTCGTTGGCTTGAGATTCTTGTAGTTTGGCATCATTTGGATCAAAGTGCACACGGTGTCATACTTTCCATCCAAAGCTCTGAGAATCTTCTTGATGATGAATCGGTCGGTCATTTCTTCGCTTCCTAAGCCGGCAATCTCATTTGTGATGAGAGCAAGCCTAGAGTACATTTCAGCGACTCCTTCACCTTCCTTCATCTTGAACTTGTCAAGTTGACCTTGAAGAACATCTAGCTTTGATTCCTTCACGGACTCGGTACCTTCGTGCATTTCAACCAAAGTATCCCAAATCTCTTTTGCATTCTCAAGACGGCTGATTTTGTTGAACTCCTCGGGACACAAGGCATTGAAGAGAATGTCACAAGCTTGAGCATTGTTTTGCAACATCCGCAATTCTTCCGTTGTAGCTTCACGATCCGAACTTTTCCTTCCTCAAGAATTCACCTTGCATACCAACACAAATAATGCCCCATGTGGCTGGGTTATGGCCAAGAATATGCATTTTCATTTTATGCTTCCAACTAGCAAAGTTTGTACCATCAAAGTAAGGACCTCTCTGAAAATTACCCTCACTAGACGCCATACTCTCCTAGGTTGTGAAACCAAGCTTATGGAGTCCAATGCAATGGAAACCAATACAATGGAGACCAAAGCTCGATACCACTTGTAGGATCGAAAGTATGTCTAGAGGGGGTGATTAGACTACTTGACAATATAAAATTATGCCTTTTGACAAAGACAAGTTTTGGCAGATTCACAATTATGATCAAGTCAAGCATCACCCTACACATGCAATTCTAGAGTATAGGCAGCGGAAAGTAAATTGCACATGTAGTAAAGAGAGGTGGAGAAGAGCAAACGCAATTTTGGAGACGCGGTGATTTTTCTTGTGGTTCCGATAGGTGGTGCTATCGTATTTCCACGTTGATGGAGACTTCAACCCACGGAGGGTAACGGCTGCGAGAGTCCACGGAGGGCTCCACCCACGAAGGGTCCACGAAGAAGCAACCTTGTCTATGCCATCATGGCTCACGCCCACGGAGGGCTAGCCTTACTCGGGGTAGATCTTCACGAAGTAGGCGATCTCCTTGCCCTTACAAACTTCTTGGTTCAACTCCACATCTCGACGGAGGCTCCCAAGCGACACCTAACCAATCTAGGAGGCACCACCTCCAAAAGGTAATAGATGGTGTTGATGATGATGAACTCCTTGCTCTTGTGCTTCAAATGATAATCTCCCCAACACTCAACTCTCCTCACTGATTTGGCTGTGGTGGAAGAAAGGATTGAGTGGAAAGCAACTTGGGAAGGCTAGAGATCAAGCTTTATATGGTGGGAGTGGAGCAACTTGATCTCAACACAAGGGTAGGTAGTTCTCTTCTCGTAAATGTAAGGTAGGAGTGGTAGTTCTTTCGATGGCTCTCTCCACGAATGAAGAGGGGTGGAGGGTATTTATAGCCTCCACACAAAATCCAACCGTTACACACATTTGACCAATCTCGGTGGGACCGAAGTTGACAACTCGGTGAGACCGAAAGTTCAAATCATGTGAACGTTGGGATTTTCGGTGGGACCGAAAATACAAACTCGGTTAGTCCGATTCGTGTAAAGATAGGAGCTTGCCAATCTTGGTGGGACCGACTTCATCATCTCGGTGACACCGATTTGATGACAGAAGGTTACAGAAGCTTGGCAACTCATGTTTCGGTGAGACCGAGTTCAGAATCGGAAAATCCGAGATTTCTAGGGTTTGGCTATATGGCTGAGGTGGTTCATCTCGGTGTGGCTGAGTTTGGAATATCGGTGGGACCGAGATTACTTATGAGTGTATATGGCGGTGAGAGTTGTTGATAGTTTAGGAGATGTATCACTAAGCATTTGAGCAACCAGATCATCATCATAACCTCATCCCTTTTAATAGTATTGGCTTTCCTATGGACTCAATGTGATCTTGGATCACTAAACCAAAATGGAGTCTTGAGCTTTTGCCAATGCTTGCCTTAGCATTTTGAGGGTCCACTTCTTGATCCTTGCCATACCCATATCATGAACTTTCTCAAATGATTCTCAAATAACTATTAGTTCAATGATATATATGTTGTTATTAATTACCAAAACCACCCGGGATTAGTTGCACTTTCACAATCAAGAAGAAGACTTGGAGGTGGTCGCCCGTCTCGCGATCGTCTGCCGCCACCGGAGCAAGCAGGCGGTGGGGTGGATGCTGGCGGAGGAGCGGGCGCCATGGGGGACGACATCGTCACCCGGTCCAAGGACAAGGCCCCGCAAGGTTCAAGCGTCTGCACATCCACCGCACCTCCCGTGAGGTGTAGGATCGACCACGCCACGGTGCTCCTAGCACCGTACTCGCGTTGGAACAAGGCCAAGCTGGTGGGTCGCGGGGCGCTCAAGGCCACCATGCACGCCAACACGCCGCACGAAAGCAAAGGCGGTCACCGGGCGAGATGTTGCTCCTTCTAACACTTGTTAGGAGTTTGAGCATGTCTCGCACCTCGCGCCACCACCGCCACCCAAGACTCAGAGGAAGCGCCGCCCGAGCCCACCTGCTGGATTACCCTCCAAATTGAGACAAGATCGACGATCGGAGGGCCGCCATTTATAGCCTCATTGGCTTCGCTTAACGGCGACAAGCCCCGCAACCGAAGCGTCCGAAGCCCGGCAAGGCAGACGCCCAGGCGCAAGCCGACGTCGACAAGACCGCTGGGGGTGCCACCACTGTGCACTCCCCGCCCCGAAGGCCAAGATCGCCGACTCGCCGGGCTAACCTCGACACCGACTCCACCGCGTCGTCGGACCCGCGAGCTCGCCGCGATCAACGCCAAGTTCTCCAAGAACGACGACACGAAGAAGCTCGTACTCGCGATCGAAGTCGAAGAAAGCGGCGTCGATCGACTGCTTGTGGCCCATGTCGATATGCATGCGCCCGGGAACCAGCGACTTGCAGACGTCTGTGGCAGTTGCCCTGCATTCACCCGTGAGCTGCGGCAGTCCAAAGGGCCAAAGACCAAGAACTTCAAGCCGACGCGTGCCGAGAAGTGCGATGGCGGCAGGATACATCCGTCGAGTTCTCGGCGTCTACACCATCGCGTGCAGCTGCGGGGGCGCGATGAGAAGATCTCGCCAACTACTTCCGCCGGTGCTCAAGCCCAACGCCGATCTTGGCTCATGCACTTGCCGGACAACTCCATCTCTTCATGGGCGGACTGTGCCATCGGTTTGTCGGCGCCTTCACAGCGCCCACAAACCCCATGGCCAGAGAGCGATCTTCATCTGCTCGTCCGTAAGGAGGAGAACCCTACGCAAGTACATACAGAGATTCAGCCAGTGCGGCGCAACATCCCTGACGCCCACCTGCCGTGATTATTAGCGCGCTCCATCAGAACGTGCGTAACCGCAGGATGAGGGAGGAGATGGCGATGTGCAAGATCAGAGATGTCAGCGAGCTATATGCTCTGGCCGACAAGTGTGCACGGGCTGAGGAGGGGAGGAAAATCCCCGGAGAGAACGCAGGAGCAGAAGGATCTGGCAGTGAGGATGCCCCTCCGGCAAGGAAGAACCGGAGGCGGAACAACAGAAAGAGAAAGGCTAAGGATGTGCTAGTTGTTGAGCAGTCCGGCAGTGGAGGCGGTTCCGAGAAGGCTAGAGTTGGTGACTCCGGCGAGGCTGTGGTAGCCGCCGACAAGCAGGACGGCTCCGGCAAGCAGTACTGCAAGATCCACCGCACCAAGGGCCATGACCTCCAAGCCTGCAAGAAAGTTGAGCAGATGGCGGAGCTGCAGAAAGCTGAATACGAGCGCCGCGACAAGGAGAAGGCCCGGGAAGGTGGCGGAGGATCCGGCAACAAGCGTCCCACCCGGGGAGGGCGCCGCGGCAAGGCCAAACAGCGGCAAGGAGATAGGCCTTCCCGTGGCTGCGACAAGGACGAAGACGAAGATGAAGATGATGAGATGGAGGAAGATGAGACCGACGAGCAAGAGTTTCAGAAGGCAATGGAGGTTTTGTGCGTTGACGGTGGTGCTTCTCTGCACACCTCGCACCGCCAACTCAAACAGTGGGTGCGGGAAGTGAACGCAGCAGAACCGTCCGTCGAGTCGCACAAACCCCTGAAGTGGTCCAGCACGCCCATCATCTTCGATGTTGAGGATCACCCTGATCGCAACACTGCGGTCGGGTGCTTGCCGATGTTGGTTTCGCCAACAATCCGCAACCTCAAGGTCACAAAGATGCTGGTTGACGGCGGGGCCGGCCTGAATCTGATCTCTTCAGCGGTGCTCAAGAAGCTCCAGATCCCCGACAGCGAGCTCGAAGAGACTGGTACCTTTCAAGGGATCAACCCGGGAAGGAGTAAGCCAAAGGGGAAGATCACACTGCCGGTAACTTTTGGCAGCGAGCTGAACTTCAGGACAGAGAGGGTCACGTTCGACGTTGCTGATTTCCCATTGCCCTACAATGGGATACTTGGCCGTCCAGCGCTTGCCAAGTTCATGGCAGCCTCTCACTACGCCTACAATGTGCTCAAGATGCCTGGTCCGATAAGTGTCATTTCTGTCCAGGGCGACAAGAAGGATGCACTTATCTGCACCGACAAGATCTACCGGGAAGCAGCAGTAGCAGCAGAGCGCAAACCACTTGCCACTCAAGCTCCTGAAGGGAAGAAGAAGAAGATCAAGTCCGGCAAGAGTAGCTCTAATGCCCACTCCGGAAAGCGCACCTCTTCGGAGTGCTGCGCTACCATCGAGGACGCACCATCGAGCTCCACCGGCAAGTGCAAGAAGGCAAAGACAGCGACACCAGAGACCAAGAAAGTGGCCGCCAAGGAGGACGGCACTGGTGGTACCTTCACCATCAGTGCCACGCTTGATCCTAAATAGGAAAGCGCTCGTTGCTTTCTCAAGGGCGAATGTCGATGTGTTCGCATGGCAACCATCCGACATCCCGGTGTTCACAGAAAGTAATTGAGCACCACCTTGCCGCCTCGTCCTCACGCGGCCCCCGTCAAACAGAGAGTCGAAACAAGCGGTGGAGCGCCAAGAGTTCATTGCGAGAGAGATCAAGAAGTTGGAAGCGGCGAGGCTGGTCCGAGGAGTACTCCATCCAACGTGGTTAGCCAATCCAAAGAGTCGTGCGCCAAAGCAAACGGGAAGTGGAGGCTTTGTATTGACTTCACTGATGTTAATAAAGCTTGCCCCAAGGATCCATTTCCCTTGCCGCGCATTGACCAGATTGTCGACTCCACGGCAGGATGTGATCTGCTTTCATTCCTTGATGCATATTCAGGATATCATCAGATCTTCATGGCTGAAGAGGATGAAGAGAAAACCGCATTCATTACTCCATGTGGCATGTACTGCTTTGTACGGATGCCTTTTGGACTAAAGAATGCCGGTTCGACATTTGCAAGAGTAGTCAGTCATGCTTTTGAGCCACAGCTACACAGAAATGTAGAAGCTTACATGGATGACATAGTGGTCAAGAGCAAGGACAAGGAGACTCTGGTCCAAGATTTGGACGAGACTTTTGCAAATCTGCGCAAGATCAATCTTAAGCTGAACCCCGAGAAGTGCGTGTTTGGAGTACCTTCCGGCAAGCTTCTCGGGTTCTTTGTGTCATAGAGGGGGATTGAAGCTAATCCCGACAAGATCAAGGCCATCGAGAGAATCGAAGCACCGAAGCGAGTCAAGGACGTACGAAGACTTGCCGGCTGCGTTGCTGCCCTCAGCAGGTTCATTTCCAAGTCTGCTGAACGCGCCCTGCCGTTTTTCAAAATCTTGAATAAGGCGGGTCCAATGAAATGGACTCCGGAAGCGAAGGCTGCGCTGCAAGACTTGAAGAAATATTTGTCCTTCACTCCAACACTTGTCGCACCTAAGCCACAAGAGAAGTTGCTGCTATATCTGGCGGCAACCAATCAAGTGGTTAGTGCTGCGTTAGTAGCGGAGAGGGAGGCAGATGATGAGCCAGCAGCCGCGGCAAGCGAGTCCAACGACAAGCAGGGGGCTTCCCCGACAAGCTCTGGCCCGACAAGCCCTGATCCGACAAGTTCTGGTTCCGGCAAGGATGGGTCTGCGCAGCCACAAGAAGAGAAACAGAAGAAGATGGTGCAGCGCCAGGTTTACTTTTGTCGGTTCCCTTCGCAGGGGCTAGATCAAGGTACTACGGTGTGCGAAGTTGCTTTTCGGCCTTCTCATGGCCTCGAGGAAGCTGCGCATTACTTTCAAGCACATGAGATCACAGTGGTCACTCGCTTTCCGTTGAAGAGGATATTGCAAAATCTGGAAGCAACAGGCAGGATTGTCGAGTGGGCACTGGAATTGTCAAGCTTTGGCCTCAAGTTTGAAAGTACTTCAACCATTCAGAGCCGAGCATTGGCGGAATTCATAGCAGAATGGACGCCAACACCCGATGAAGAAACTCCGGAGAGGAGCATCCCCGTCGAGGAAGCGAGCAAGGAATGGGTCATGTACTTTGATGGTGCCTTCTCGCTGCAAGGCGCCGGTGCGGGCGTACTACTTGTCGCACCCACCGGAGAGCACCTCAAGTACGTGATCCAGATGCACTTTCCCAAGGAGCAAGCAACAAACAATCCAGATCCAGATGCACTCACAGCTTGTCGTCCGCCAAGTTAACAAAGATTATCAGAGCCCGTTGATGGAAGCCTACATTGATGAAGTGAGGAAGCTAGAAGAGCATTTTGACGGCCTGCAAATGGAACACGTTCCAAGAGCTCAGAATGACATTGCAGATGGACTGTCAAAGTGTGCCGCACTCAAGTTACCTGTGGAACCAGGGATTTTTGTGCTCAAGCTGACTCAACCATCTGTAACACCATCAACTGGACAGGGCAAGAAGAGAAAGTTGGTTACTGGCGACTACTTTTCGGCAGAGCTCCCCGAAGCCGCCGCCAAGAAGGTCCCCAGGATCAACACAAAGAGTGCTTTGGAGGCGGTCTGCCCGACAAGCCCTAGGGTTTGTTTCGTTGAAGCGAGCGCTCCCGACAAGTCAGTGTCCCGACACGCTTGCGGGAGCATCACGCCCGGCGGGATCCTGATTCTTGCCGTGGAAGCGGATGTTCCCGCAGCAGCGTTTGCGCCTTTAGTCCTTGTCGTCAAGCCACAGGCTCCGGCATGGGCACAGCAGATCGTCCATTTCCTTCAAACAGGAGAACATCCCTAGGAGCAAGAAGCAGCGGAGAAAGTAGCCCGGCAATCAAGTATGTACCAGTTTGTCGACGACATACTGTACAGAAGGAGATTCAACGGAGTGAAATTGAAGTGCATTTCCCGGGAAGAAGGACAGGAGCTGTTGGCGGAGATACACGGAGGCATATGTGGTCACCACATTGGCGCAAGAGCACTTGCCGCAAAGCCTTCCTAAGCAAGGTTTCTTCTGCCGACAGCCCTCCAGATGCAACCGCACAAGTAACCAAGTGTGAAGCGTGCCAGTTCCACTCCAAGCAGATACATCAACCAACCCAAGCTATCCAAACAATCCCTTTATCCTGGCCATTCCTGGTCTGGGGGCTCGACAGTCTCGGCCCCTTTCCCCTCGTATACGGATCGCCTCGAGTACTCGCTTATGATAAGCTAGAGCAAGAGCAGCTGCGGCAAGATGACGCCGCTCCTCGAGGAAGGTCGCCTTCGAGCTCTTGATGCGAGCTGCTCGCTACGCAAGCAAGCTTTGCGCCGCTACCATAGCCGCAAAGTTAACGCCAGAAGCTTCAAGGAGGAGAGGATAAAGGTGTGGACCAGGCGTCGCTCGAAAGAATACAGCCCTGCCGGAACGCAGACGACCGAAAAGCTAAGTTGCCAAAGTTTGAGCATGATCAAGTTTTAAAATTTTAAGTTATATTCCTTGAATGTCCGTGCCTTGTATGGAAAACACATGCGGCGGAGGAATCGACTAAATGGCTAAGTTAAGCCCTTGATTTGTTTCGAGTCCGCTCAACAATACAAGTGGGCTACAACTAGCCCCGACAAGGTTTCTTGCGGAGGCAACACCGCCAAAGAAGTCCGATGTTCCGACTTTCAGCAAGTGTGCTTGCGCCGCAGAGTTCCTCAAAGCGTAGGGTAAAAACATACAAGGGATGTAATAGGGTAAAGGATATAACATAGCAAGCGTTGCCCAGGACAAAGTTATATTACGAAAGTAACTTGTTACGGCACTGACTAAGTTGTTCTCATAACTGAAATAACAGCGACAAAGAAGAAGAAGAGTGCGCCGGCACCTGGACCCCGGCAAGCCAGTGTTGCCGGGGGCTGTGAACACCAAAGTTCATCCGCGGCAAGCCAGAGTCGCCGGGGGCTGCGATATCAGATAAGTTTTTCGTCCCTCATCATGCATCCACTTATGGACTGGGGAACGCGAAGCCGCGTCCTTGAACAATCGTACCTTGTATGGAAAACCTGTGCGCGGAGGAATCGACTCGTAGCTAAGTTGCGCCCTTGATTTGTTTCGAGTCCGCTCAACAATACAAGTGCGCTGCAACTAGCCCCGACAAGATTTCTTGCGGAGGCAACACCGCCACGGATCTGGCGATGTTCCACTTTTCGGCAAGTGTGATTCTTGCGCCGGCAGGTTCCCTCAAAGCGTAGGGTAAAAACATACAAGGCATAGAATCAAGTAAAGGATATAACGTAGCAAGCTTCCCCTTTTCATTAAAAAAACATCCCATTCGAGTACAGTCCATAGAGGATGAAAAACATGAAAGAGAGGATTACAAGTTTTAAATGCAGCTAAGGCCCGAAGGCTTACAAATTAAAAAGATAAGATGCCCGTAATCCTTTTCCTGTCCCTCTTTTCAGGAGGTAGGTCAAGGAGGCAAGAAGGGCAAAAGGGGCGCCTAGGCGAACTACGGGTGCCAGAAGACACCAAGAGAACATCCCGGGGACCGTCCGAAGGCTGGATGGTGATGGCAGCGCTGGATGCAGGGCTCGAAGACGGGGCGGCAGGACGTCAGCACGCTGTCGAGGGCACCACGCCCTCGTACTCCGACTTGACGGCCTTGCCGCCATCCCTCTTCCCCTTCCGCAGCCTCCCTACGCCAGCCGCCCAAGGAGATGACCCCGGGGAGTTCAAGGAGCCGGCGACGCGGATGATGGGGTCACCGGTGACGCGCGGAGCGACGCCCGACACCTAGTCGGACCCGCCACTCCGCCGCCCGCTACCCTCGTCGTCGCTGTCGCTCTCCTCCTCGTCACTCTCACTCGAAGGGGAGTCTTCGCTATCGGAGGAGCTGTCCACGCAGCACCTTGCCCGAATACCGGAGTCCCCGAAGACCTTGACGGAGAGGAGGTCGCCCTCCATTAACTTAAAATGGAGGGTAAACCCCGCCGTCAAGCTGTGGATGCGGGCGAACGTCTTCCACCCTCGATCAAGATACATCACATTAGGGGCTGGGGATACAACATGGACTCGCGTGCCGCTGATCCCACAGCCCCTCATGTGCAATCTCAATGTCTCGGGCGGTTCCGGCTCCATCGCGCTCGCAAACGGAGCTGGAAGCCGGAGGCGACGACGAGGCGCCCGGCGCAGCCTGACGAAGAACTCGCAAGGGTCGTCCCCTGTATGGACCGCCGCGAGGGGAGGAACCGCCGGCGGAGACGGAGATGCTGCGCCACCCCGTCCGCCTCTTCCCCGAGTGCCTCGACCTCGTCCTCGACCTCGTCCACGACCTCGCCCCCTCCCTCTCCTTGTGGCTGGCTCTGCCACCGCGGGCGCGGGATAGGGAGGGATGCGGTGCCTGGCGGCGACCCTCGCTGCCACCGATGAAGGGCCAGGGTTCCCTTCCTCCATGGCGGATGAGAGGTAGGAGAACAGAAGTTGAAGAGAGAAGAAGATGAGAGAGTGCGGGCTCCTGCGCTCCCCTCCCGCTCTTCTTAAAGGAGCGAGGTGGGGGCTCGGCCGCCCCGCTCAGCGAATCAGAGCACGGGGGCAGCAGGGAGTCAGGGCCAACCCGCTGCCTCCGCCCATGACGGCCCAGTTCCCCACTTCCACCGTCCGCGACCCCGAGTGCATGGGAGCCGCGTGGCGGGGAGGCAGAACCAAGGCGACAGATGAGGTGACCTCGCCCCGCCCCGTGATCACGGGGGTGGACGCCTCGAAAATCACGCACGCCACCCACGTCTCCCACGACGCCGCGATTGACGCGTGCCGTTACAAGGGTGCGCGGTGGACACGGAGTGAATTTTGTGTGGACCCAGGCCGCGTGTGCCCGTGCCCTGTTTTGGGCCTGGCCCAATAGCGCTCGGCACCGTGTATGGCCCAGGCCCGGGGGCTCCTGTCGGTGTACTAAAGTAGGGGTACCTTAGTACCCCGAACTTGTGCACGGGCAGTCGCAACACCCCGCGGCAAGGCTTGCCGGGCGTCCACCAAGATCCTCCACTATTCCTATTTACTGCCATTCAAGAACAAAGTGTCAACTGAGAAAACAAGGCCCCGGCAAGAGAAGCTTGCCGGGA
The DNA here is from genome assembly GCA_021437245.1 of Aegilops speltoides. Taxonomy (NCBI): domain Eukaryota; kingdom Viridiplantae; phylum Streptophyta; class Magnoliopsida; order Poales; family Poaceae; genus Aegilops; species Aegilops speltoides. The sequence continues at coordinate 338,548,556 of CM038144.1, forward strand.
AGGACAGGACCCCGGCAAGAGGAGCTTGCCGGGAAGGACAAAGACCCCGGCAAGAGGAGCTTGCCGGGAAGGCCAACCAAGACACTTCAGAAAACTTGCCACGATGCTCCGCGCGTCCCGGCAAGGCCCGGCGAGCGGCAAGCTTGCTGGTGCGGCAAGATAAGGGCCGCGACAAGGCGCTTGCCGCGGCAAGGCTGCCACTCTGCACCCGAGCTCCAGCGCATCCAACGACGTGTCATCCCAGGACTACCCCAGGAGCACGTGGCGACGCGCTGTGCAGCCATGCGGTGCGAGGTGGCAAGCGAAGCTGACAAGGAGGCCATCGTGGCGATCGATGGCGCCCCTAACGGTCGCTTCCTTGCACTGTTGGGGCGACCGGACGGGCATTAAATGCCCTTGTCCCTGCTGTCAGAGTTAGGTAGGGGGGCACTATTAGTAGCAGTTGTACCAACCCGCGTTTTTACCTTTCTACCCCTCTTTCTACGCTGCCACCTGTCGGTGACCCCCTTTAGACTATAAAAGGGAGGCCCATGCGCACGTAGAAGGGGTTCGGGGAGTTTTGGGTTCCGCAGTTCGGTTCATTCGACACCACAACCCACATACGTTCTTGAACAAGAGCAGAATACAAACACAAAGCAGCAGTAGGAGTTTTATCTCTCCGGAGAGCTCCGAAGCTGGGTAAAAATCCCCCGCGTGCTCTAGCCTCGATCTGCTCTGCGTGCGCCCTCCGCTCCCTTGCCGGATAAGAAGGGGCCCCCTGGCCCATAGGTGCTCGTGCTCCCGCATTCTCCACGACACTCGGCGAGACTCTGCACAAGTATATACAGTGCTTCATGAATGTTCGCCTCAAGATCTCAAAGGCGTCGGACGAGGCCATCATCTCGGCATTCACTGATGGCATCTGGGATGTCAAGATAAAGGAAGGGCTTGCCATCCATGAGGACTTGTGCTCGGCTCTGGAGATGTTCAACCTGGCAAACAAGTGCACAAGGGCTGAGGAAGGCCGCCTCTCCCTCTTAGAGCTTCCGGAGGCTGACCCAGAAGACAAGAAGGCCAACGGCAAGGCCAAGGAGGTGAAGCGCAAGGGCCCCGACGTCCTGGCAGCTGAGCCTGAGATGAAGCATTATCGGGACCATGATGAACCCCCCAAGAGCAACCGCCCGTTCTGCATCTTCCACAACGTGCACAACCACAACACCAACGACTGTCAGGAGCTTAGGGCCCTCCGCGATGGGCACCTCGACCGTCGCCCTGAGCATGCTGATCGTGGAGGAGGCTGTGGAGGAGGCCACGGTGGAGGCCGCTGGGACAACCGCGACCCTCTTCGGGATTGGCGTGATCAGCCTCGTGAGGACCGCTGGTGGGACCAGCCTCGCGACAGCCCCTGGCGAGACCAGCCTCGTGAGGACCGCCCCATGGCAATGTCGGCCTCCCTCCGATGCCACCAAGGAGAAACGACGACAACTGGAAGGACGATGGGGCTGGGGCTTCCAGGAACCTCGTGTGATCGCCTGCATCTCGGGCAGTGCTCAGGCCCCTGCATCACACCGCATCTTCAAGCAGTTCTCTCGTGAGGTGAACGTGGCCCTCCCGAAGCTCGGGGTTGCCCATCCCCTCGGGTGGTCGCAGTACGCCATCACCTTCGACTCCAAGGACCACCTCAGGTGCTCGGCCGCCTCGGGCGCGCTCCCTATGCTCTGCATGCCCACCATCAGCAACGTCTTCGTCACCAAGACCCTCTCGACGGTGGCGCCGGGCTCAACGTTCTCTCTATCGAGATGTTTGAGACACTTCAGGTGCCCTATGACCAGCTCTCGCCCACCAAGCCATTCTCTGGAGTGACCGGCGGTTCCACCGTCCCCTTGGGCCAAGTGCGCCTCCCTGTTACCTTCGGCAAATGGGACAACTACCACACCAAGCTCATCGACTTCGACGTCGCCCACATTGGCCTCCCGTACAACGCCATCCTCGGGTACCCGACCCTCGCCAAGTTCATGGCGACGACTCACCACGGCTACAATGTCCTCAAGATGCCATGGTGCAGTGGCATTATCATGGTCACCTGCAATGAGAAGGACGCAGTCTGCACTCTTGAGTGCGCCTACCAGGCTGCGGCGGCCGAAAACTCTGATGACAAGGGCGGCATCCTGCCTCAGGAGACCACCCCCAAGAAGAAGAAGCAGCTCCGCCCCAAGAGCCGTCAGGAGGCTGGGACGCCCGTCGGCGGCGCCCCAAGCTCCACGCCCACTGCCGGGGCGCCACTTCCTCCCGCATAGAAAGGCGAGCCCGACGCTTCCCTCAGGACGGGCCCGGGGGCTTCCATCTGGAGAGCCTCTGACCTGGCCGGTACATCGAGGGAGGTGCCCGGGCACTGATACGTCTCCGTCGTATCTATAATTTTTGATTGTTCCATGCCAATATTCTACAACTTTCATATTCTTTTGGCAAGTTTTTATACTATTTTTTGGGACTAACATATTGATCCAAAGGCAGTGCTAGTTCCTCATGCATTTGCATGTTTTATGTTCATGAAACCCCATATCAAACGGAGTCCAAACGGGATAAAAACGGACAGAGAATTATTTTGGAATATTTGTGATTTTTGGGAGGAAGAATCAACGCGAGACGATGCCCGAGGTGGCCACGAGATAGGGGCCCACGCCCACTTAAAGTGGGCGCCCCCCACCCTCGGGGGGCCACCCGTAAGGCGATTGATGCCCTTCTTTGGCCGCAAGAAAGCTATTTTTTGGAAAACAATCCGGGCGAAGGTTTCAATCCAATCGGAGTTACGGATCTCCAGATATAAATGAAATGGTGCCAGGGCAGAATTCTAGAACGCAAAAAGCAGAGATAGATCCAATCTCGAGGGCTCTCGCCCTCCCAAGCCACGGAGCCAAGGACCAGAGGTAAACCCTTCTCCCATCTAGGAGAAGGTTAAGGAAGAAGAAGAAGAAGGGGCTCTCCCCTTGCTTCCGTGGCGCCGAACACCGCGGGGCCATCATCATCACCGCGATCTTCACCAACACCTCCGCCATCTTCACCAACATCTCCATCACCTTCCCCCCTCTATCTATAGCAGTCCACTCTCCCGCAACCCGCTGTACCCTCTACTTGAACATGGTGCTTTATGCTTCATATTATTATCCAATGATGTGTTGCCATCCTATGATGTCTGAGTAGATTTTCCTTGTCCTATGGGTGGTTGATGAATTGCTATGATTGATTTAATTTGCTTGTGGTTATGTTGTTGTCCTATTGTGCCCTCCGTGTCGCGCAAGCGTGAGGGATCCCACTGTAGGGTGTTGCAATATGTTCATGATTCTTTTATGGTGGGTTGCTTGAGTGACAGAAGCATAAACCCGAGTAAGGGGATTGTTGCCTATGAGATAAATGGGACTTGATGCTTTAATGCTATGGTTGGGTTTTACCTTAATGAATCTTTAGTAGTTGCGGACGCTTGCTAGAGTTCCAATCATAAGTGCATATGATCCAAGAAGAGAAAGTATGTTAGCTTATGCCTCTCCCACATAAAACTTGCTATCGGTCTAGTAATGTAATCAATTGCTTAGGGACACTTTCACAACTCCTACCACCACTTTTCCACACTCGCTTTATTTACTTTATTGCATCTTTATCTAAACAGCCCCTAGTTTTTATTTACGCGTTCTTTATTATCTTGCAAACCTATCCAACAACACCTACAAAGTACTTCTAGTTTCATACTTGTTCTAGGTAAAGCGAACGTCAAAGTGTGCGTAGAGTCGTATCAGTGGCCGGTAGGACTTGAGAGAGTATTTGTTCTACCTTTAGCTCCTTGTTGGGTTCGACACTCTTACTTATCGAAAGAGGCTACAACTATCCCGTATACTTGCGGGTCATCAGGCACCACTTGGAGGCATGCCTTGGCGCGCGCCCCCACATGCAAGGAGCAAAGCGCGAGGCGCCAGGCGCAAGGGAATCCATCACCAAGGCAATCGAGGAATTTTAGGAGGTGCGAGCCGTGCGTGGTGAGCGTCGCCCAGCACCACCCAGTGCACGTGCCGCCCCTGAGGCGGGTGGTGAGCTGCGCCTCTACATCAACATCCCGGGCCTCAACAGGGTCGCTTCTCATGAGCTCTTCTGGACATCACGCGTCAGCCGGAGTGGGGGCTACCACTGCAGCTACGTCTGCATGCCGTTTGGCTTGCTGAACATAGGTGCCACATACCCGCGTCTTGCGCAACGTGCTATGGCATCTCACGAGGCCAGACGCATGGCGGTCACGTCTCAGGATGCCCCGGATCCTCGTGAGCCCCCCAGGCCTCACGAGCTTCCCAGGCCTCCAGAGCCTCCAGGCTCATGAGGAGCAATCTCCACGGCATGTGTCTTCAGCCACCTCGACGTTCCTACGACACCGGTGCTAGGTGACTTTTTGGTTGTTCAGTTGAGGTCACCCCTCGGCCTGCACTGTCCTCGGGCGGTCATGGCCTTCCCTTGCATTCGTGCAACCTTATTTATGTACACTGAACTCGCTATGCCTCCGCAAGCTGCTGAGGTCGTTAGCTCTATGCATGTTGGTATGATATGAATCTTGCGGGCACCGTGTGTTGCTAACTCACTCCCTGACCGTTCCCTGAGAGGGGGCTACCAACGGTCATGGCGCATGTGCTCGGGTCCGTCCCTGCAGCGCCGACAAACCTAAGACACTGAGCTCTGACCCTGGGCCGGCCCCATGTGCGTCACCTCACCAGGTTCTAGAAATATAAGTTCCATAAATTTGGCCAAACAAAATGGAAGATATGATTTTCCAAAGTTTATGCTATTTTTATGTCTAAAATAAACATAAAATAGAAATTAGGAAATCAGCCAAGACATGTGGCGTGCTCTGAATGGCTGGTAGCGATTCACTTAAGTGATGTGTTCAGAACCATTCAATCTGAGATCAAGGGTTGGCGCTGCATACCGTTTCGTGATCATGAGTGATCTAATTGCAGCCGTGTAAATAGACCATGCGTCTCAGATGAAAGAGGGAAGCGAGGTTTAAGATGACTGAGGTTAGGCCCCATTATCCGGTGAGAGAGAGAGAAGAGAGGAGGGAGAAGTGGTATCTTTGATCGTCGGCCATTGGATGCGAATCAGACAGTCTCTGATAGAACGTAAAATTCACTTATGGTCGAGGTTAGTTCAGTTTCTCAAGATTATAAATAATATGGGTTTAACCCCCCTTTTCTTTAAGAAATAAATGCAAAAATGATCCTATAACATTTGAAAATGCTAAATCACTTCAAAAATTTCTGAGAAAAAAATACCAAGGATCTTATATTGGGCTTAGGAAAATGATTTTAACCAAAACTTGGTTCTAGAAAGTTATGAAATCCTCAAAAACATTTTTAGGTCATTAATAATTCCTAAAAGTTTATTTCTTTAGGATACATTAATTGCCAAAAACATCATAAGCAACAAAGGGGTTCTAGGCAACATACTTATGAGGTTTTCATCCTTGTCGTTTTAAAACTTCTGGTCCCTCATGAAAATCAAGAACTTTCATGTTTTATTTTTCATTCCAAATTCATTTTTTGGGGTATTACATAAACTGGGCAACTACTCAATCTCCACCAAGCCACTCATCTTCCCTTAAAGACTACCACCACCAACAAACACCTCCTTTTTGATGTATCTCTAAAAATGTGGTTTGCATTCACAAGGCTTTGCCAAAAATATCAGCCCCTAAACTAGGTTCCCACAAAGCCAACACTTTCTTGCTAAGATGTTTTCTGAGCACCTAGTCAACTCTTTAAAATTTCCTTTGATCACTAGTTTCATCTCGCTATTTCACATGACTTTCGTGTTACATATTTTCTGTTTCAACAATTGTAGACGAGTAGATTTACATCTCCTACTGGACCACACAAATGTGTTTATGTGTGCATGTTATGAACCGATGAATTTTTGGCGGGAGAGGATGCAAAAGAACAAAGGAGTTGTGCAATATGGTTTTTACCATGTATTCACTCAGCCAGGCTCTCGCAAAACACGAAAAGTGTATAGACTATCAAACGTCCCTAATTATTTTTTCTTTTGAAACCTCATTCCTGTAGGTTTTTCGTGAAAATCCTCCAAACTAAGTGGTTCCAAAATAGATGATCTTATTAACCTATTCCCTTCAACATGTAACTATGCCTAAAAATGTCTTGTCATTTTTGTCTTAAGATGCAACCATCATAGGAAAACAATTAAATAATTTGCATTTGATTATGCTCCTTGTACTCAATATTGTTTATGAGACAGAGTACAAATGCAGATACTTACATACAGTATTAACACTCACTGTCATAAATGCACACACACCCTATCTTTATGAGCTCCTTCAAGAGATTGACAAAATCGTCACATGTGTCTCGTAGTCGACAGGATGTTGTCTCCCACTAAACAAACATAGTTAGAAATAAATTTAGTAAAATGCGAGCACCCATTCTAAAGTTAGGACTAACCGAATGAGCTGAGCTAATGAATTATCTTTACCTACTAATAAAGTATGGATTGCTTCTGTTGGTTCACCGTCATCATTTTACCTATTAATAAAATCACCAATATTTCTATCTGCATGCAAAACAAATCATACTAAAAATGCTTCATTCTGCTCGTAAGCACGTCTCCGCATTGGGCCATGTTGCTTTCTTTTACCACAATTACCGGCTGGCCTTTTCTTATGCGCCACATATGGGCCTTCTTTTATAGACTAAAAGGCACATGAAAAAAAGATAATCCCACCTTGCTCCTTTATGCAGACTGCGACCAGTTTATATAGGTGCAACTCCTCCAGCTAAGTCACCTTCAGCTTCAAACACAATGGCGATCACAATTGTGGCGGTCCCGCCCAGTCCAACATCGAAGCAGGAGTAGAAGAAGGCAAAAACTGGAGAGAACAAGTCCAATGGCAAGAGAGGCAATGGGCAAGACAAAAACCATGAAGGGATATCGGCGGCCTCACGCGTGGAGGATCGCCGGACGCAGTGAATATCCTATGCTGGAACTGACATGGTGTGGGCAAAGCTGTGACAGTTCGAGAGCTTCGCGACCTCGTGAGGCAATTTGCCTCGGCCGTACTATGTATCGTAGAGACACAAATCTCCAAAGTACGTGTTGAGAGCTTGGCTAGCACTTTAGGATATGATAATAGCTTTGCTGTTGGTAGTACCCGCCGAAGTGGAGGCCTTGGTATGTTCTGGAACAATGAAATAAATTTGAATGTTTTTGGTTACTCGGAGTATCATATAGATGCAAACTTCTCATCCCAAGAGAGAGACTAGCGCTTAACCTCCATATATGGAGAGGCCAATGTAGCTGAGAGGCACAGAACTTGGGATCTGTTGTGATCTTTAGTCACAGCGAGCACTCTACCCTGGGTGTGTATGGGGGGCTATAACGAGGTTCTGCATCAAAATGAGCATGTCGGAGCTGCATAGAGAAGAGGCACTTAGATTGCAGGGTTTCGAGATGCGGTGGACACGGCAGAATTGGTGGATATTGGCTATGTTGGTAAGCAGTGGACTTTTGAGAGGAGGAACCAAGCTGGAGGATCTAGCAGAGTCAGGCTGGACCGCGCACTAGCTTCAAACACATGGGTGCAATTATTCCCCCAAGCAGTGTCATATCATGAGACCGAGGCCTCCTGAGATCACTGCCCAACCAGGCTTCAGCTTGAGCAGCCGTCAGCTGAAGCAAGATGCAAAAAAATCTTCAGGTATGAGTTGCACTGGGAACGCCATGATGAATTTCGAGATTCACTTTTGAGCCAACGGGTTGGGCTGCATGGCGCGCTGACTATCGAGGACTTGAGCATGAAACTAGCAGCTCTATACACGAAACTAGTACAATGGAGCGACGACATGATTGACAATGTCGGTAGCGAAATAAAGATACTGAAACGTGAACTAGAAGTTTTGCATAATGATCCCCACCGCAATGGTCCTTCGCATGCAGAGGCAAAAATTACAGATCGCCTCGTTGAGATCTATGATGACCCACAAGTATAGGGGATCTATCATAGTCCTTTCGATAAGTAAGAGTGTCAAACCCAACGAGGAGCAGAAGGAAATGATAAGCAGTTTTCAGCAAGGTATTCTCTGCAAGTACTGAAATAAGTGATAACAGATAGTTTTGTGATAAGATAAATGGTAACGAGCAACAAGTAACAAAAGTAAATAAAGTGCAGCAAGGTGGCCCAATCCTTTTTGTAGCAAAGGACAAGCCAGAACAAACTCTTATAATAGGAAAAGCGCTCTCGAGGACACATGGGAATATCGTCAAGCTAGTTTTCATCAGGCTCATATGATTCACGTTCGGTACTTTGATAATTTGATATGTGGGTGGACCGGTGCTTGGGTGCTGCCCTTACTTGGACAAGCATCCCACTTATGATTAACCTCTGTTGCAAGCATCCGCAACTACAACAAAAGTATTAAGGTAAACCTAACCATAGCATGAAACATGTGGATCCAAATCAGCCCCTTACGAAGCAACGCATAAACTAGGGTTTAAGCTTTTGTCACTCTAGCAACCCATCATCTACTTGTTACTTCCCAATGCCTTCCTCTAGGCCCAAATAATGGTGAAGTGTTATGTAGTCGGCGTTCACATAACACCACTAGAGGTTAGACAACATACATCTTATCAAAATATCGAACGAATACCAAATTCACATGACTACTAATAGCAAGACTTCTCCCTTGTCCTCAGGAACAAACGTAACTACTCACAAAGCATATTCATGTTCATAATCAAAGGGGTAATAATGTGCATAAAGGATCTGAACATATGATCTTCCACCAAATAAACCAACTAGCATCAACTACAGGGAGTAATCAACACTACTAGCAACCTACTAGCACCAATCCCGGACTTGGAGACAAGAATTGGATACAAGATATGAACTAGGGTTTGGAGATGAGATGGTGCTGGTGAAGATGTTGATGGAGATTGCCCTCTCCCGATGAGAGGAGCGTTGGTGATGATGATGACGATGATTTCCCCCTCCCGGAGGGAAGTGTCCCCGGCAGAACAGCTCTGCCGGAGCCCTAGATTGGTTCCGCCAAGGTTCCGCCTCGTGGCGGCGGAGTCTCGTCCCGAAAGGTTGCTTCTGATTTTTTTTTTCTCATCGAAAGACTTCATATAGGAGAAGATGGGTGTCGGAGAGCCACCAGGGGGCCCATGAGGTAGGGGGGCGCGCCCCCCACCCTCGTGATCAGGGTGTGGGCCCCCTGTCCTTCATCTTTGGCAACGATTTTTCTTTATTTATTTTAAGATATTCTGTGGAGTTTCAGGACTTTTGGAGTTGCGCAGAATAGTCCTCCAATATTTGCTCCTTTTCCAGCCCAGAATTCCAGTTGCCGGCATTCTCCCTCTTCATGTAAACCTTGTAAAATAAGAGAGAATAGCCATAAGTATTGTGACATAACATGAAATAACAGCCCATAATGCAATAAATATCGATATAAAAGCATGATGCAAAATGGACGTATCAACTCCCCAAGCTTAGACCTCGCTTGTCCTCAAGCGAAAAGCCGATAACAATAAATATGTCCTCATGTTTAGAAGTAGAGGTGTCGATAAAAATAAAATACGGACATGAAGGCATCATGTTTATTTTCATAACAACAACATATATAGATTTGTCATATGATTAGTTATGTTCAAGTGATGATCTTTTCACAAAGCCAAATTATGAATCAGAAACTTTATTGGGCACCAACAATTATAATCTCAGTCACTGAAGCAATTGCAATTTATCATAACATCGGAAAGAGTCTATGTTAGAGCTCAAAAGCAAGTCCACATACTCAACAATCACTTAGTCCTTCATAATTGCTAACACTCACGCGATACTTGTGGTTACAGAGTTTTAATCGGACACAGAGAAAGATAGGGGCTTATAGTTTTTGCCCCACAACCTTTTACCTCAAGGGTAATGTCAACAATAATAATTCATGCTCCCCCACATCCAATTATATATATATATATATATATATCATGTTCTTTCCAACATGCTGAGCTTGCCAAAGGATAAAATGAAAAAGGAAAGGTGAAGATCACCGTGACTCTTGCATAAAGTAGAGGATAATAATAAAAGATAGGCCCTTCGCAGAGGGAAGCAGAGGTTGCCATGCGCTTTTATGGTTGGATGCACAATGCAAAAGAACGTCACTTTGTATTGCCCCTTGTATGTGAACCTTTATTATGCAGTCCGTCGCTTTTATTGCGTCCACAACAAGTTCGTACAAAGCTTATTTCTCTGCACTAATAAGTCATGCATATTTAAAGAGCAATTTTTATTGCTTGCACCGATGACAACTTACTTGAAGGATCTTACTCAATCCATAGGTAGATATGGTGGACTCTAATGGCTAAACTGGTTTAAGGGTATTTGGAAGCACAAGTAGTATCTCTACTTGGTGCTGAGAATTGGCTAGCATGAGGGGGAAAGGCAAACTCAACACGGTAGAGGAACCATGACAACATACTTTATCTCAGATGTAGGAAAACATAACTCATTATGTTGTCTTCCTTGTCCAACCTCAACTCTTTAGCATGTCATATTTTAGTGAGTGCTCCCAATCATAAAAGATGTCAATGATAATATATCTATATGTGAAACCTCTCTTCCCTTATTACTTCCTATTAATTGCAACGATGACCAAAGCTATATTTTCCAACTCCCAACAACTTAAAATCATCATACTCTTTCTATGTGAAGTCATTACTTTCACTAAGATCAATATGAACTCTTGATTCCTTTTTTTTTCTTCTAATCACCCAAGATCATGGCAAGGTAATCAAGCCCTTGACTCAACACTAATCTTTATTATATATAGCTCACGGACTTGATTGCATAGAGGGATCATAAAGCAAAACTCAAAACTAGATCGTGCCATGACTTTATTCTACTAAATCAAGATACTACTAATAGGATCGAACTAAGAAAAACGGTAAAGATAGGAGTTGTGATGGTGATACGATACCGGGGCACCTCCCCCAAGCTTGGCAGTTGCCAAGGGGAGTGCCCATACCCATGTGATTATATCTCCTTCTTTGTTGTTGGCGGTGGAGGTGTTGTTGATGATGGAAGCTTGTCGTCCACCTTCCATGGCATAGGCTCACCCTCATAGAAGGATGATCGAGTCTCCGGAATCCTCAAATCTGCAATGGAAACAGTTCGAAACGAAAACAGAGGATATTTGCGTGATACGGTCGTCAAAACCTTTGGGAGAATATATAATGAATTTTTACCGACCAAAATACGTATCATGCAACAAAACGGAGTCCGGAGGGCACACGAGGTGCTCACAAGGTAGGGGGGCGCGCCCAGGTGGGTAGGGCGCGCCCTCCACCCTCGTGGAGGCCTCGTGTCCTCCCCGGACTGCTACTTATTTTTCTATTTTTCTAAATATTCCAAAACGGAGAAATATTGCTTTAAAAACTGTTTTGGGGTCGGTTTACTTACCGCACCACATACCTATTCCTTTTCGGAGTCTGGAACGTTCTGGAAAGTGTCCCTTATGTATTCCTCCGGGATTACGGTTTCAATAATATTGGTTTCAACATTTATGGGATTACCTGAGATATAATGTTTGATTCTTTGACCGTTTACCACCTTCGGATTTGTGCCTGCGAAGTTGTTGATTTTTATGGCACCGGAGCGATAGACCTCCTTGATAACGTAAGGACCTTCCCATTTAGAGAGAAGTTTTCCTGCAAAAAATCTTAAACGAGAGTTGTATAGCAATACATAGTCACCTACATTAAACTCACGCTTTTGTATCCTTTTATCATGCCAACTTTTAACTTTTTCTTTAAACAGCTTGGCATTTTCATAAGCTTGGGTTCTCCGTTCATCAAGTGAGCTAATATCAAACAACCTCTTCTCACCGGCAAGTTTGAAGCCATAATTGAGCTCTTTGATAGCCCAATATGCCTTATGTTCTAGTTCAAGAGGTAAATGACATGCTTTTCCATAAACCATTTTATACGGAGACATACCCATAGGATTTTTGTACGCAGTTCTATAGGCCCATAATGCATCATTCAGTTTTTTGGACCAATTCTTTCTAGACCTATTGACAGTCTTTTGCAAAATTAATTTGAGCTCTCTATTGCTCAATTCTACCTGACCACTAGACTGCGGGTGATAAGGCGATGCAGTTGTATGATTAACATCGTATTTAGCAAGCATCTTACGGAAAACACCATGAATAAAGTGTGAACCACCATCAGTCATTAAGTATCTAGGGACTCCAAACCTCGGAAAAATAACTTCCTTAAGCATTTTAATAGAAGTGTTATGATCAGCACTACTAGTTGGAATAGCTTCTACCCACTTAGTAACGTAATCAACAACAACTAGAATATGAGTGTAACCATTAGAGGCAGGAAAAGGTCCCATATAATCAAAGCCCCAAACATCAAATGGCTCAATAACAAGTGAATAATTCATAGGCATTTCTTGATGTCTACTGATATTACCAATTCTTTGACATTCATCGCAAGATAAGACAAACTTACGGGCATCCTTGAAGAGAGTAGGCCAACAAAAACCAGATTGCAATACCTTATGTGCAGCTCTATCTCCAGCATGGTGTCCTCCATAAGCTTCGGAGTGACACTTGCGTAGGATCTGTTCTTGTTCATGCTCAGGTACACAATGTCTAATAACACCATCTACTCCTTCTTTATAAAGATGTGGATCATCCCAAAAGTAATGTCTCAAATCATGAAAGAACTTTTTCTTTTGTTGGTAAGTGAAGCTAGGTGGTATAAATTTAGCAACAATATAATTAGCATAATCAGCATACCACGGAGTGCTACGAGAAGTACTTATGACATTTAATTGCTCATCAGGAAAGCTATCATCAATAGGTAGTGGGTCATCAAGAACATTCTCTAGCCTAGACAAGTTGTCTGCAATGGGGTTCTCGGCTCCTTTTCTATCAACAATATGTAAATCAAATTCTTGGAGCAAGAGAACCCATCTAATGAGTCTAGGTTTTGCATCTTTCTTTTCCATACGATATTTAATAGCAGCATGATCGGTGTGAATAGTTACTTTAGAATCAACAATGTAGGGTCTGAATTTATCACATGCAAACACAACTGCTAAGAGTTCCTTTTCAGTAGTAGCATAATTTCTTTGAGCATTGTCTAGAGTCTTACTAGCATAATGGATAACATTTAATTTCTTATCAACTCTTTGCCCTAGAACAACACCTACAGCATAATCACTAGCATCACACATAATTTCAAAGGGTAAATTCCAATCAAGTGGCTGAACAATAGGTGCAGAGACTAATGCTTTCTTAAGTATTTCAAATGCTTCTACACAATCATCATCAAAGACAAATGGTACATCTTTTTGTAATAAATTAGTCAGAGGACGAGAGATTTTTGAGAAGTCCTTAATGAACCTCCTATAAAATCCAGCGTGACCAAGGAAACTTCTTATACCTTTGATATCCTTGGGACATGGCATCTTTTCAATAGCATCAACCTTGGCTTTATCAACTTCAATACCTCTTTCAGAAACTTTGTGCCCCAAGACAATACCTTCATTAACCATAAAGTGGCACTTTTCCCAATTCAAGACAAGATTAGTTTCTTCACATCTCTGCAAAACTCGAGCAAGATTGCTCAAGCAATCATCAAAAGAGGAACCATAGACGGAAAAGTCGTCCATGAAAACCTCACAAATTTTCTCACAAAAGTCAGAGAATATAGCCATCATGCATCTTTGAAAGGTAGCAGGTGCATTACATAAACCAAAAGGCATACGTCTATAAGCAAAAGTACCAAAAGGGCATGTAAAAGTAGTCTTTGATTGATCTTTAGCCGACATAGGTATTTGAGAGAAACCAGAATAACCATCTAGAAAGCAATAATGTGTATGTTTGCATAATCTTTCTAGCATTTGATCAATAAAAGGTAAGGGGTAATGATCTTTCTTAGTAGCTTTATTTAATTTGTGGAAATGAATTACCATCCTATAACCTGTGATAATCTTTGCGGAATCAATTCATCTTTATCATTAGGGACAACAATAATACCTCCCTTCTTAGGGACACAATGGACAGGACTTACCCACTGACTATCAGGAACAGGATAAATTATACCTGCCTCTAGAAGCTTGAGTATTTCTTTTCTTACCACTTCTTTCATTTTAGGATTCAAACGTCGTTGAGGATCACGAACTGGTTTGGCATCCGCTTCCAAATTTATTTTATGTTGACATAGAGTGGGACTAATGCCCTTAAGATCATCAAGAGTATATCCAATAGCGGCACGGTGCTTCTTTAGAGTTTTCAATAATCTTTCTTCTTCATGCTCTGAAAGGTTAGCGCTAATAATAACAGGATATATTTTCTTCTCATCAAGATAAGCATATTTAAGATTATCAGGCAACGGTTTAAGCTTAAACACGGGATCACCCTTGGGTGGAGGAGGATCCCCTAGGATTTCAACAGGCAAATTGTGTTGCAGAATAGGTTCCTGTTTAAAGAATACTTCATCTATTTCCCTTCTTTCATTCATGAACATCTCATTTTCATGGTCTAGCAAATAGTGTTGTAAAGGATCACTAGGAGGTACGGCAATAGAAGCAAGACCAATAATTTCATCCTTACTAGGCAATTCTTCCTCACGATGTTGTTTACTAAATTTAGAGAAATTAAACTCATGAACCATATCATCCAAGCCAATAGTAACAACATTCCTTTCGCAGTCTATCTTAGCATTAACAGTATTCAAGAAGGGTCTACCAAATATAATGGGACAAAAGCTATCTTGTGGAGAACCAAGAACAAGAAAATCAGCGGGATATTTGGTTTTCCCACACAATACTTCAACATCTCTAACAATTCCCATTGCAGATATAGTATCTCTATTGGCAGGTTTAATTGTATCATCAATATCTTCTAACTCAGCAGGTGCGATATCATGCATAATTTCTTTATATAAGTCAATGGGTATAACACTAGCACTAGAACCCATATCACATAAGCCATGATAACAATGATCTCCTATTTTAACAGAAATAACAGGCACGCCTACCACGGGTCTATGTTTATCTCTATCACAGGGTTTAGCAATTCTAGCAGTTTCACCAGAGAATTCAATGACATGCCCATCAATATTATTGGACAAGAGATCTTTAACAATAGCAATATTAGGTTCTACTTTGACTTGCTCAGGAGGTGTATAAGTTCTAGTATTGCTTTTATGAACAACAGTTGAAGCATTAGCATGATCCTTTACTCTAGCAGGGAAAGGTGGTTTCTCAACGTAAGAGGTGGGAGCAATAGGATCATTATAAGTGATGGTCTTTTCTTCAACTTTAATAGGTGCAGCTACTTTTACTTCTATGGGAGGATGATATTTAAACCACTTCTCCTTGGGGAGATCAACATAAGTAGCAAAAGATTCACAGAAAGAAGCTACTATCTCAGAGTCAAGTCCATATTTAGTGCTAAACTTACGGAAAATATCGGTATCCATAAAAGATTTAACACAATCAAACTTAGGTGTCATACCTGACTCCTTACCATCGTCGAGGTCCCAATCTTCAGAGTTGCGTTTAATTCTATCCAATAAATTCCATCTGAATTCAATAGTCTTCATCATAAAAGAGCCAGCATAAGAAGTATCGAGCATGGTTTGATTATTATCAGAAAGCCGAGCATAAAAATTCTGAAGAATTGTCAATTTTGAGAGCTCATGATTGGGGCATGAATATAACATGGATTTAAGCCTCCCCCAAGCTTGCGCCATGCTTTCTCCTTTGCGAGGCCAAAAATTATATATATAATTGCGATCATGATGAACAAGATGCATAGGGTAATACTTTTGATGAAATTCCAATTTCACTCTTTTATAGTTCCATGATCTCGTATCATCACATAGCCTATACCATGTCGATGCGTCTCCCTCCAAAGATAAAGGGAAAACCTTCTTCTTAACAACATCATCGGGTATACCTGCAAGCTTAAATAATCCACAAATATCATCCAAATAGCGTAGATGCTCGTCGGGATGCTTTGTCCCATCTCCTGTAAAAGTATTAGCCAGCAGTTTTCCATAATACCCGAAGGAAATTCAAAAGGAGTTTCATTTTCAATAGGTTCAGTAGGTTGAGGAGCAACTCTTTGCTCTACTGGACGGGGTGAAGATACCCCGAACAAGCCCCTCAGAGATTCACTTTCCATAGTAACAAGTGACAGAAAATTTCAGCACATTATATAAATTTTTCCTTACCAAATTCCACTTACCAAAGGCGCTACACTCCCCGGTAACGGCGCCAGAAAAGAGTCTTGATGACCCACAAGTATAGGGGATCTATCGTAGTCCTTTCGATAAGTAAGAGTGTCGAACCCAACGAGGAGCAGAAGGAAATGATAAGCGGTTTTCAGCAAGGTATTCTCTGCAAGTACTGAAATAAGTGATAACAGATAGTTTTGTGATAAGATAAATGGTAACGAGCAACAAGTAACAAAAGTAAATAAAGTGCAGCAAGGTGGCCCAGTCCTTTTTGTAGCAAAGGACAAGCCGGAACAAACTCTTATAATAGGAAAAGCGCTCTCAAGGACACATGGGAATATCATCAAGCTAGTTTTCATCACGCTCATATGATTCACGTTCGGTACTTTGATAATTTGATATGTGGGTGGACCGGTGCTTGGGTGCTGCCCTTACTTGGACAAGCATCCCACTTATGATTAACCTCTATTGCAAGCATCCGCAACTACAACAAAAGCATTAAGGTAAACCTAACCATAGCATGAAACATGTGGATCCAAATCAGCCCCTTACGAAGCAACGCATAAACTAGGGTTTAAGCTTCTGTCACTCTAGCAACCCATCATCTACTTGTTACTTCCCAATGCCTTCCTCTAGGCCCAAATAATGGTGAAGTGTTATGTAGTCGGCGTTCACATAACACCACTAGAGGTTAGACAACATACATCTTATCAAAATATCGAACGAATACCAAATTCACATGACTACTAATAGCAAGACTTCTCCCTTGTCCTCAGGAACAAACGTAACTACTCACAAAGCATATTCATGTTTATAATCAGAGGGGTAATAATGTGCATAAAGGATCTGAACATATGATCTTCCACCAAATAAACCAACTAGCATCAACTACAAGGAGTAATCAACACTACTAGCAAACCTACTAGCACCAATCCCGGACTTGGAGACAAGAATTGGATACAAGAGATGAACTAGGGTTTGGAGATGAGATGGTGCTGGTGAAGATGTTGATGGAGATTGCCCTCTCCCGATGAGAGGAGCGTTGGTGATGATGATGACGATGATTTCCCCCTCCCGGAGGGAAGTGTCCCGGCGAACAGCTCTGCGAGCCCTAGATTGGTTCCGCCAAGGTTCCGCCTCGTGGCGGCGAGTCTCGTCCCGAAAGGTTGCTTCTGATTTTTTTTTTCTCATCGAAAGACTTCATATAGGAGAAGATGGGCGTCGGAGAGCCACCAGGGGGCCCACGAGGTAGGGGGCGCGCCCAGGGGGGAGGGGCGCGCCCCCACCCTCGTGAGCAGGGTATGCCCCCCCTGGCCTTCATCTTTGGCGACGATTTTTCTTTATTTATTTTAAGATATTCCGTGGAGTTTCAGGACTTTTGGAGTTGCGCAGAATAGTCCTCCAATATTTGCTCCTTTTCCAGCCCAGAATTCCAGCTGCCGGCATTCTCCCTCTTCATGTAAACCTTGTAAAATAAGAGAGAATAGCCATAAGTATTGTGACATAACGTGAAATAACAGCCCATAATGCAATAAATATCGATATAAAAGCATGATGCAAAATGGACGTATCACTCTACCACATGGAGGAAATCCTAATGCGCCAACAATCATGTGTTGACTGGCTTAAGGATGGTGACAAGAATACGAAATACTTCCAGAGAAGGGCTAACATGAGGCGGAGGAAGAACATAATCAAGTGTTTGGCTCGGGAGGATGGCTCTATGACGCAAGACCAACAGGAGATGGCAATGATGGTGAACTCTTTTTAGAAAGAGTTATTTATGTATGAGGGAACTGAAGAGACGCATGAGGTATTGCAAAGTGTCCTAGTAAAGGTCACTGGTACCATGAATGAATTACTCACTGCTCCTTACACCCCGAAGAAGTCAAGACCGCCCTTTCCAAATGTTCCCAACAAAAGCGTCGGGACCTGACGGTTTTCCGACTCATTTTTTCCAAAGGCATTGGTACACATGTGGAAATGAAGTCACAAACACGATTCTGCGTATCTTGCGAGGTGATGAAGGGCCAGAGGTAATAAATGAGACGATCCTTGTTCTTATTCCCAAGGACAAGGATCCCACTCTATTAACACAGTTTAGGTTGATTAGTTTATGCAACGTTCTTTACAAAATTGCTTCAAAAGTGCTTTCTAACCGTTTGAAGCACAACTTGCCTGATATAATTTCTGAGGAACAGTCAGCCTTTGTACCTGGACGCCTTACCACAACTAACATAATCACTGATTATGAATGCCTTCATTTTATGAAGAGGAATAAGGCCAAGAGAAACATGTTTTGTGTAGTAAAGTTGGATATGATGAAAGCATATGATAGGGTGGAATGGACCTATCTGGAAGCAATTATGACCAAGCTTGGCTTTTCTCATGCTTGGATATCTTTGATTATGCGGATGGTCTCTTCAGTTAAATTCTCAGTGATGTTTAATGGAGGCATACTGAAGGAGTTCAAGCCTACAAGAGGTATTCGGCAGGGAGACCCAATATCTCCATACTTGTTCTTGATAGCAGCGGAGGGCCTTTCGTGCCTTTTGAAAAACCAAGAATCATCACACCTCAATGGAATCAAGGTGGCTCCATCGGCTCCGCCGGTGAACCACTTGCTTTTTGCGGATGATAGCCTTCTGTTTGTCAAGGCCGATGTTGATGGAGCTAATGAGCTGTCTTTACTGTTGAATCGGTACTGTAATGCATCTGGACAGAGGGTTAACCTTGCAAAATCCTCAGTGTTTTTCAGCAAAGGATGCTCGGAATCTTTGAGGAATCAAGTTAAAGTGGCTCTAAATGTGCCGAATGAGAGCCTCTCAGATAGATATTTGGGCATGCCCTCAGATGTGGGAAGTAACAAAAAAGGTGCTTTTAAATTCCTTAAAGACAGAGTGTGGGGCAAAGTTAAGGGATGGATGGCAAAGGTATTATCAGCAGGTGGAAGGGAAGTGCTCATCAAATCCATTACACAAGCTATCCCCGTTTATTCTATGTCTTGTTTTAAGCTTCCTCGTGACCTTTGTGAGCACATCAATTCTCTGATCCGTAAATTTTGGTGGTGCAGCAAGGAAGGGGCAAGGAAACCAGCATGGGTTTCGTGGAGTGTAATGACAAGGCCAAAGTTCTGCGGAGGCCTTGGATTTTGAGATATCGAGCTGTTAAATCTTGCTCTTCTCGCCAGGGAGGCTTGGAGAATTGTCACAGATCCTAACTCTCCGAGTGCAAGGGTGCTCAAGGCAAAGTACTTCCCCACCTGTGAGTTCCTTCAGGCTGAACTTGGGAATGCTCCATCACAAATATGGAGATCTTTGTTGGATGGCAGAGATACACTCAAGCAGGGAATGATTAGGCGGGTTGGCGACAGTGAGACCACATCCATCTGGGACCATAATTGGATCCCCAGGGAGTATAGCATGCGCCCAATCACCAGCTTGGTTGTCTCCCCTCCGGAGAGAGTTTCAGAACTTATCACTGCCAGTGCGGAATGGGATGCTGCAAAGATCAACTCAGTTTTCTTACCATCAGATGCAGCGGCCATTATGGCGACTCCCTTGTGTACCCGGCAGGTCGATGACTTCTAGGCTTGGGTCCATGAGAAAAACGGTTGCTTCACAATACGGTCTGCTTACCGTATGTTGGTTACTACAAAGCTCCGAAGAGAAGCATGGTTGGAAGGGCGCGATGACACCTCTGAGTCAGAGAGAGAGGAAAGGTCATGGACAAGCATGTGGAGAATCGATGTTCCATCCAAAGTGAAGATCTTCCTATGGAGACTAGCACACCAGTCGCTCCCTACTACGGACCTTCTGAATCATAGAAACATGTCAATTGTTTCTTCTTGTGGGATCTGTGGCGCACCGGATTCGTGGCAACACTCACTTCTCCATTGCAATATGGCGAGATGTATTTGGGCGCTTGAAGAACCAGAGCTGTTACAGGCTTTGGAGTAGGTCAGGGAACCGGATGCCAGAAGATGGATCTTCTCACTAATGGAGTCTCTGCGTCCCCAGGAATTCACAAGGGCGCTAGTCACCCTATGGGCCATCTGGCATGCACGTCGGAAAGCGTTACACGAGCATGTCTTTCAGCCACCACTCTCAACACATCACTTTATAGTGAATTATATCAGGGAATTGGAGGCGTGCAGACCAAATATTGGAACAACTCCGCCAAGAAGGGGACCAGCGCAAGGAGGCTCTCCCACACCAGAGGGATACATCAAGATTAAGGTAGATGGAGCAATGGCAAGAGGATCAGTGGATGGATCCTACAGTGCAATTTGCAGAGATTCGACAGGGATGTTCATGGGTGCGTCGGCAATAAAGAATGTTGGCATCTCGGATCCGGTGACCTTGGAAGCGTTGGCATGCTAGGAAGCACTAGCGCTGGCCCAAGATCTCGGTCTTCAACAGGTGATTATAGCCTCTGATTGCAAAGATGTTGTTGACAACATCAACAAGGAGATGGGAGGTCTTTATGCAGGAATAGTAAAAGAGATTACCGTAACTTCTCGACAGTTGCAAGCTTGTTCCTTCATTTTTGAAGGACGTAGTACGAACAATGAGGCTCATAGTGAAGGAAATATGCCCTAGAGACAATAATAAAGTTATTATTTATTTCCTTATTTCATGATATATGTTTATTATTCATGCTAGAATTGTATTAACCGGAAACATAATACATGTGTGAATACATAGACAAACATAGTGTCACTAGTATGCCTCTACTTGACTAGCTCGTTTATCAGAGATGGTTATGTTTCCTAGCCATGGACAAAAGAGTTGTCATTTGATTAACGGGATCACATCATTAGGAGAATGATGTGATTGACTTGACCCATTCCATTAGCTTAGCACTTGATCGTTTAGTATGTTGCTATTGCTTTCTTCATGACTTATACAATGTTCCTACAACTATGAGATTATGCAACTCCGTTTATCAAGGAACACTTTGTGTGCTACCAAACGTCACAACGTAACTGGGTGATTATAAAGGTGCTCTACAGGTGTCTCCGAACGTACATGTTGGGTTGGCGTATTTCGAGATTAGGTTTTGTCACTCCGATTGTCGGAGAGGTATCTCTGGGCCCTCTCGGTAATGCACATCACTTAAGCCTTGCAAGCATTACAACTAATGAGTTAATTGCGAGATGATGTATTACGGAACGAGTAAAGAGACTTGCTGGTAACGAAATTGAACTAGGTATTGGATACCGACGATCGAATCTCGGGCAAGTAACATACCGATGACAAAGGGAACAACGTATGTTGTTATGCGGTTTGACCGATAAAGATCTTCGTAGAATATGTAGGAGCCAATATGGGCATCCAGGTCCCGCTATTGGTTATTGACCGAGAATAGTTCTAGGTCATGTCTACATAGTTCTCGAACCCGTAGGGTCCGCACGCTTAAGGTTTCGATGATGCTTATATTATGAGTTTATGAGTTTTGATGTACCGAAGGAGTTCGAGTCCCGGATGAGATCGGGGACATGACGAGGAGTCTCGAAATGGCCGAGACGTAAAGATCGATATATTGGACGACTATATTTGGAGTTCAAAAGGTTCCGAGTGATTCGGTATTTTTGAGTACTGGAGAGTTACGGAATTCGCCGGGAGAAGTATTGGGCCTTATTGGGCCTGCGGGAAAGAGAGGGGCTGCCTAGGGCAGGCGCGCGCCCATGGCCTAGTCCGAATTGACTAGGGGAGGGCCGCACCCCCTCCTTCCTTCCCTTCTCTTTTCCCCTTCCTTGTCTCCTACTCCTAATACATGGAAGGACTCCTAGTTGGACTAGGAAAGGGGGAATCCTACTCCCGGTGGGAGTAGGACTCCCCATGGCGCGCCATAGTAGAGGGCCGGCCTCCTCCTCCCTCCCTCCTTTATATACGGGGGCAGGGGGCACCCCATGGACACATAAGTTGATCTACGGATCGTTCCTTAGCCGTGTGCGGTGCCCCCTTCCACCATATTCCACCGCGGTCATATCGTCGCAGAGTTAAGGCGAAGCCCTGCACCGGTAGAACATCATCATCGTCACCATGCCGTCATGCTGACGGAACTCATCTCCGGAGCTCAGCTGGATCGGAGGCCGGAGATCGTCATCGAGCTGAACGTGTGCAGAACTCGGAGGTGCCGTATGTTCGGTGTTTGGATCGGTCGAATCGTGAAGACGTACGACTACATCAACCGCGTTGTCATAACGCTTCCGCTTACGGTCTACGAGGGTACGTGGACGAACACTCTCCCCTCTCGTTGCTATATCATCACCATGATCTTGCGTGTGCGTAGGAAATTTTTTGAAATTACTACGTTCCCCAACAGTGGCATCCGAGCCTAGGTTTTATGCGTTGATGTTATATGCACGAGTAGAACACAAGTGAGTTGTGGACGATATAAGTCATACCGCCTACCAAAGATGTCATACTTTGGTTCAGCGGTATTGTGAGATGAAGCGCCCGGACCGACATTACGCCAGACGCTTACGCGAGACTGGTTTCACTGCTACGAGCACTCGTGCTTAAAGGTGGTGGCGGTGTCTGTCTCTCTCACTTTAGTTGAACCGAGTGTGGCTCGCCCGGTCCTTGCGAAGGTTAAACGGAGTCTATTTGACAAACTATCGTTGTGGTTTTGATGCGTAGGTGAGAACGGTTCTTGCTAAGCCCGTAGCAGCCACGTAAAACTTGCAACAACAATGTAGAGGACGTCTAACTTGTTTTTGCAGGGCATGTTGTGATGTGATATGGTCAAGACGTGATGCTATATTTTATTGTATGAGATGATCATGTTTTGTAACCGGTTATCGGCAATCGGCGGAGCCATATGGTTGTCGCTTTATTGTATGAAATGCAAATGCCTGTAATTGCTTTACTTTACCACTAAGCGGTAGCGATAGT
Source organism: Aegilops speltoides (assembly GCA_021437245.1). Taxonomy (NCBI): domain Eukaryota; kingdom Viridiplantae; phylum Streptophyta; class Magnoliopsida; order Poales; family Poaceae; genus Aegilops; species Aegilops speltoides. The sequence goes on from CM038144.1 coordinate 338,571,736, forward strand.
CGTAGAAGCAATAGATGGCGTACGACAACGATGCTACGATGGAGATCAAGGCGTCGCGCGGTGACGATGGTGATCACGACGGTGCTTGGAGATGGAGATCACAAGCACAAGATGATGATGGCCATATCATATCACTTATATTGATTGCATGTGATGTTTATCCTTTATGCATCTTATCTTGCTTTGATTGACGGTAGCATTTTAAGATGATCTCTCACTAAAATTATCAAGAAGTGTTCTCCCGAGTATGCACCGCTGCCAAAGTTCGTCGTGCCTGGACACCACGTGATGATCGGGTGTGATAAGCTCTCGTCCATCTACAACGGCGCAAGCCGTTTTGCACACGCAGAATACTCGAGTTAAACTTGACGAGCCTAGCATATGCGGATATGGCCTCGAACACGGAGACCGAAAGGTCGGCGTGAATCATATAGTAGATATGATCAACATAATGATGTTCACCATTGAAAACTACTCCATCTCACGTGATGATCGGTTATGGTTTAGTTGATTTGGATCACGTGATCACTTAAATGACTAGAGATGTCTGCCTAAGTGGGAGTTCTTAAGTAATATGATTTATTGAACTTAAATTTATCATGAACTTAGTCCCGTAGTATTTTGCAAATTATGTTGTAGATCAATAGCTTGCATTGTTGCTTTCATATGTTTATTTTGATATGTTCCTAGAGAAATTGTGTTGAAAATGTTAGTAGCAATGATGCGGATTGGATCCGTGATCCGAGGTTTATCCTCATTCTTGCACGTAAGAATTATGTCCTTAATGCACCGCTAGGTGACGGACCTATTGCAGGAGCGGATGCGACGTTATGAGCGTTTAGCTAAGCTCAATATGATGACTACTTGATAGTTTAGTGCACCATGCTTAACGGCTTAGAATCGGGACTTCAAAGACGTTTTTGAACGTCATGGACCATATAAGATGTTCCAGAGTTGAAGTTAATATTTCAAGCAAATACCGAGTTGAGAGATATGAAGTCTCCAACAAGTTCTATAGCTAAAAGATGGAGGAGAATCGCTCAACTAGTGAGCATGTGCTCGATTGTGCAGGTACTTCAATCGCTTGAATCAAGTGGGAGTTAATCTTCCGGATAAGATAGTGATTGACGAATTCTCTAGTCACCATCACTAAGTTACTAGAACTTCGTGATGAACTATAGTATGCAAGGGATGACGAAAATGATTCCTGAGCTCTTCGTGATGTTGAAATCAACGAAGGTAGAAATCAAGAAAAGACCATCAAGTGTTGATGATTGACAAGACCACTGGTTTCAAGAGAAGGGCAAAGGGAAAGAAAGGGAACTTCAAGTGGAAAGACAAGCAAGTTGTCACTCCTGCGAAGAAGCCCAAAGCTGAACCATAGCCTGAAACTGAGTGTTTACACTACAAAAGAAATGGTCACTGGAAGCAGAAATGCCTAGAATATTTGGTGGATAAGAAGGATGGCAAAGTGAACAAGGGTATATTTGATATACATATTATTGATGTGTGCCTTACTAGTGTTTATAGTAGCCCCGAGTATTTGATACTTGTTCGGTTGCTAAGATTAGTAACTCAAACGGAGTTGCGAGATAAGCAGAGACTAGTTAAAGGGTGAAGTGACGATGTGTGTTGGAAATAGTTCCAAGATTGATGTGATCATCATCGCACACTCCCTATACTTTCGGGATTAGTGTTAAACCTAAATAAGTGTTATTTGGTGTTTGCGTTGAGCATGAATATGATTTGATCATGTTTATTGCAATACGGTTATTCATATAAGTTAGAGAATAATTGTTGTTCTGTTTACATGAATAAAACCTTCTATGGTCATACACCCAATGAAAATGGTTTGTTGGATCTCGATCGTGTGATACACATATTCATAATATTGAAGCCAAAAGATGCAAAGTTAATAATGATAGTGCAACTTATTTGTGGCAATCGCCGTTTAGGTCATATCGGTGTAAAGCGCATGAAGAAACTCCATAAAGATGGATTTTCGAATCACTTGGTTATGAATCATTTGATGCTTGTGAACCGTGCCTTTTGGGCAAGATGACTAAAACTCCGTTCTTGAACAATGGAACGAGCTACTAACTTATTGAAAATAATACATCTTGATGTATGCGCACCAATGAGTATGAAGGCTCGTGGCAAGTATCGTTATTTTCGACCTTCACAAGATGATTTGAGCAGATATGGGTATATCTACTTGATGAAACATAAGTCTGAAATGGTTGAAAGGTTCAAAGAATTTTAGAGTGAAGTGGAAAATCATCGTAACAAGAAAATAAAGTTTCTGCGATCTGATCGCGGAGAGGAATATTTGAGTTACGAGTTTGGTCTTCAATTAAAACAATGTGGAATAGTTTCACAGATCACGCCACCTGGAACGCCACAACGTTATGGTGTGTCCGAACGTCGTAACCGCACTTTATTAGATATGGTGCGATCTATGATGTCTCTTACTAATTTACCAATATTGTTTTGGGGTTATGCATTAAAGACAGCTGCATTCACGTTTAATAGGGCACCATCTAAATCCGTTGAAATGACACCGTATGAACTATGGTTTAGCAGTAAACCTGAGCTGTCGTTTCTTAAAGTTTGGAGTTGTGATGCTTATATGGAAAAAGGTTTTTCAACTTGATAAGCTCGAACCCAAATCGGAGAAGTGCGTCTTCATAGAATACCCAAAGGAAATTGTTGGGTACACCTTCTATCACAGATCCGAAGGCAAATTTGTTGCTGATAATAGATCCTTTCTAGAGAAGGAGTTTCTCTCGAAAGAAGTGAGTGGGAGGAAAGTAGAACTTGATGAGGTAACTGTACCTACTCCCTTATTGGAAAGTAGTTCATCACAGTAATCAGTTCTGTGACAAATACACCAATTAGTGAGGAAGCTAATGATATTGATCATGAAACTTGAGATCAAGTTACTACTGAAACCTCGTGGGTCTTCCAGAGTAAGATCCGCACTGAGTGGTAATCATGTTCGGAAGTCATGTTACTAGACCATGATGAACCTACGAACTATGAGGAAGCGATGATGAGCCCAGATTCGCGAAATGGCTCGAGGCCATAAAATCGAGATATAATCCATGTATGAGAACAAAGTATGGACTTTGATTAACTTGCTCGATGATCGCAAGCCATATTAAATAAATGGATCTTCAAGAGGAAGACGGACATCGATAGTAGTGTTACTATCCACTAAGCTCGACTTGTTGCAAAAGGTTTTCAACAAAGTTCAAAGGTGTTGAATACGATGAGATTTTCTCACTCGTATCGATGCTTAAGTCTGTCTCAATCATGTTAGCAATTGCCACATTTTATGAAATCGGCAAATGGATGTCAAAACTGCATTCCTTAATGGATTTATTAAAGAAGAGTTGTATATGATGTAACCGAAGGTTTTGTCAATCCTAAAGTTGCTAACAAAATGTGCAAGCTCCAATGATCCATCTATGGACTGGTGCAAGCATCTCGGAGTTGGAATATACGCTTTGATAAGTTGATCAAAGCATATAGTTTTATATGGACTTACGATGAAGCCTGTATTTACAATAAAGTGAGTGGGAGCACTACAGCTTTTTCGATTAGTATATGTGAGTGACATATTGTTGATCGAAATGATGTAGAATTTTTCTCGCAAAGCATAAAGGAGTGTTTTAAAGGAGTTCTTTAAAAGAAAAGACCTCGAGAAAAGCTACTTACATATTGAGCATCAAGATCTATTGAGATAGATCAAGACGCTTGATAAGATTTTCAATGAGTACATACCTTGGCAAGATTTTGAAATAGTTCAAAACGGAACACCAAAGAAAGAGTTCTTGCTGTGTTGCAAAGGTATGAAATTGAGTAAGACTCAAATCCCGACCACAATGAGAAAATAGAAAGAGAATGAAAAGTCATTCCCTATGCCTCACCATAGGTTCTATAAAGTATGCTATGCTATGTACTAGACCTATTGTATACCTTGCTCTGAATTTGGCAAGGAGTACAATAGTGATCTAGGAGTAGATCATTTGGACATTGGTAAAGAATATCCTTAGTAAGGACTAAGGAGATGTTTCTCGATTATGGAGGTGATAAAGAGTTTGTTGTAAAAGTTACATCAAGGCAAACTTTTACACCGATCCGATGACTCTAAGTCTCAACCTGGATACATATTGAAAGTGGGAGCAATTAACTAGAGTAGCTCCGTGCGAGAGCATTGTGGACATAAAATATTTGCAAAATACATACGGATCTGAATGTGACAGACCCGTTGACTAAGCTTCTCTCACGAGCAAAACATGATCACACCTTAGTACTCTTTGGGTGTTAATCACATAGTGATGTGAACTAGATTATTAACTCTAGTAAACCCTTTGGATGTTGGTCACATGATGATGTGAACTATGGGTGTTAATCATATACAGATATGAATATTGGTGTTAAATCACATGGCGATGTGAACTAGATTATTGCTCTAGTGCAAGTGGGAGACTGAAGGAAATATGCCCTAGAGGCAATAATAAAGTTATTATTTATTTCCTTATTTCATGATATATTTTTATTATTCATGCTAGAATTGTATTAACCGGAAACATAATACATGTGTGAATACATAGACAAACATAGTGTCACTAGTATGCCTCTACTTGACTAGCTCGTTTATCAGAGATGGTTATGTTTCCTAGCCATGGACAAAAGAGTTGTCATTTGATTAACGGGATCACATCATTAGGAGAATGATGTGATTGACTTGACCCATTCCATTAGCTTAGCACTTGATCGTTTAGTATGTTGCTATTGCTTTCTTCATGACTTATACAATGTTCCTACAACTATGAGATTATGCAACTCCCGTTTACCGGAGGAACACTTTGTGTGCTACCAAACGTCACAACGTAACTGGGTGATTATAAAGGTGCTCTACAGGTGTCTCCGAACGTACATGTTGGGTTGGCGTATTTCGAGATTATGTTTTGTCACTCCGATTGTCGGAGAGGTATCTCTGGGCCCTCTCGGTAATGCACATCACTTAAGCCTTTCAAGCATTACAACTAATGAGTTAATTGCGAGATGATGTATTACGGAACGAGTAAAGAGACTTGCCGGTAACGAGATTGAACTAGGTATTGGATACCGACGATCGAATCTCGGGCAAGTAACATACCGATGACAAAGGAAACAACGTATGTTGTTATGCGGTTTGACCGATAAAGATCTTTGTAGAATATGTAGGAGCCAATATGGGCATCCAGGTCCCGCTATTGGTTATTGACCGAGAATAGTTCTAGGTCATGTCTACATAGTTCTCGAACCCGTAGGGTCCGCACGCTTAAGGTTTCGATGATGGTTATATTATGAGTTTATGAGTTTTGATGTACCGAAGGAGTTCGAGTCCCGGATGAGATCGGGGACATGACGAGGAGTCTCGAAAAGGTCGAGACGTAAAGATCGATATATTGGACGACTATATTCGGAGTTCGGAAAGGTTCCGAGTGATTCGGTATTTTTCGAGTACTGGGAGAGTTACGGAATTCGCCGGGAGAAGTATTGGGCCTTATTGGGCCTGCAGGGAAAGAGAGAGGGCTGCCTAGGGCAGGCCGCGCTTCCCATGGCCTAGTCCGAATTGGACTAGGGAGGGCCGCACCCTCCTTCCTTCCCTTCTCTTTTCCCTTCCTTGTCTCCTACTCCTAATACATGGAAGGACTCCTAGTTGGACTAGGAAAGGGGTATCTTACTCCCTGGGAGTAGGACTCCCATGGCGCGCCATAGTAGAGGCCGGCCTCCTCCTCCCTCCCTCCTTTATATACGGGGCGGGGGCACCCCATGGACACATAAGTTGATCTACGGATCGTTCCTTAGCCGTGTGCGGTGCCCCTTCCACCATATTCCACCGCGGTCATATCGTCATGAGTTTAGGCGAAGCCTGCGCGCCGTAGAACATCATCATCGTCACCACGCCATCATCTTGACGGAACTCATCTCCGAGCTCACCGGATCGGAGGCCGGAGATCGCCATCGAGCTCAACGTGTGCGTAACTCGGAGATGCCGTACGTTCGGTGCTTGGATCGGTCGGATCGTGAAGACGTACGACTACATCAACCGCGTTGTCATAACGCTTCCGCTTATGGTCTACGAGGGTACGTGGACGAACACTCTCCCCTCTCGTTGCTATATCATCACCATGATCTTGCGTGTGCGTAGGAATTTTTTTGAAATTACTACGTTCCCCAACACATAGCCTTGCTAAACATGCTTTAGGACTTCAGGTTGGACGCCATTTGTGGCTTCTAGATCCTCCAGACCTAAAGTATCCCAATGTATTTGGATTTTGATTAATAAAGCAAATATGCTTAGACTCAAAAAAAGGAGACCAGTTTATATAGGATCACATGTTTTCTGAATTAGCAACGACATGCCTAAATAACTACAACGGTTGTGATTGCAGGCGTGCACTTTGCATGGCAAATAATCAGGAATTGTGGGCTGCCTCAAGGGAGGCGTATTAAAAGAAGGATTCCATCTTTGAAAAGGAAAATATAGGGCTAGATGTCAGATTATGGACTTGCAAGGATTAATTATCAAGGATGGATGCACGTGCACGCTACATGAGGAGGATGGATTTCACGATTGCGATCCTTAAGGAGGAGGGAAGTGCTGCCTTAGGATTTGAACAAAGTAGTAACACAGCCCGCTCAAGGAAAAAAAGGGAACCAATGATTGTGAGCTTGAAGGAGGAGGGGCATTGCTGCTGTAGGGGGTTCGAACAAAATAAAGCAGCCCCACCCAAAGTAAAAAGAGAGAACAAAGCCATGGCAGATTCAAAAAATAATAATTGTAAGGCCAAAATGGGTGAAAAAGATTCCAATTTTTTCAGCTTTGCAATTTCTGCATAAATATTTTTTAATGCCCTAAGCTACCACCGGATGCCTTTATCACCTCGACTCATCGGAGTTCCTTTGGCCGAACCCACACACCATCGAAACCGCATCGAGAATTATAATCCATTCAGATGAAGCAAGGCTTGATCTTGCTTCCTGAATGATAAATTTCCGCGTTCAACCTATACCAACCGTCGCAAGACTATGTCGTGGTCAGTAAGAGATTTTCCAATTACTAGAATATAATGTAGATGTTGTCAACTTCCTAGACTTTGTTCTTGGTCGGATTGTTGTCTTTAGACGCATGCACCATGATCCATGCCAGCCACATATGTGAACTGGATGTTGCATACTACGGTATCACCTCGGCGCGGTCATTGGAATGTCCCTCCTATGTAAACTTTTTTTATCACTTTATTAACCTCATCCGTATGAGTTTAGATCAGTGAGCCTCAAGTTAGTCCGGTCTACGAAGCTCTATCACCGTCACCATAAACCGATTGTCGATTGTTAACATTACTTCTTTGACCTCCTCCCCATGGACAACTAATACACCATCATTAGTGTGTTGCATCTAAAACAATGGAGGCGAGAATGAAACTCGGAAAGCTGCAAACCAAACTGCATATATTTTTTAACGGTTTTGCAAAACCTGTATGGTTGAAAGCATAATTCTTCACCGTGTTGGAATAATTTATGTGGATCATAGATTAAATGATAATTTGTATTTTAGCCCATGCTAGGGAAGACCGTAAAATTTTATCCCATTAATGCACGGTCATTTTTGCTAGTAACAAATCATACATATAATTTCAGTTCTTATAATATTAGTCAAAATATTTATGTTTCATAAAATCAAATCTCACTGAAACATAATGCGACTGTGGGAACGTCTGGTTATTCGTTTGACGATTATGCCCCCCTCGGTCGCTACTGGCTGGCTCGACCAAACTGATTCAATCGATCGAATGCAGCGTGAGACAACACTGAGAAAAGCGAGAGTGGCCGGAGCCCAAGCTGCGTTAGGGTGTCCGGGGAGGTGGCCCGTGGGAGGGCGGCCGCTCTCGGGAGCGGGCGAAGCAAGCGTGGTGCAGGGAGCTCTCGGCAGCGGGCGAAGGAAGCGGCTCGTCGGCCGGTTCGCTCCGGCACGCCGCGGGCGAAGGAATCGGCTGGAGGAGGGGCAGCGAGCGGTGGTCAGCCGCGGCAGTCAACTGGCGTGCGGCTGGAGGAGGGATTGGGCCGCAGCGGCGCATTAGGCGGCGGTGCCGTGCAGCCGTGCAGGCCAGGGCAGGCTGCAGCAGTGCGTCAACGGAAGGCAATTACAGAACACTTGCCACTTAGTCACTTGCTTTCTGCCACTGGTCAGTGTTTTATCAATGAATCTCCTGATTAATTGTTACACTCACCGGTTACTTGATTGCTTCACATTTGTGAAATCAATGCACTGCTGAGTATAGTAGGTGGATCTCTCACCAGCCCCCTTCCGGCACGTATTATGACCATATTGCGCTTTCTGTTTTCGCGGTGGTAGTTCAGACTTTGCGAATTTCTTAGCCAGATTGGTAGATTTGTGCTTGTTGATGTGTTCAAGGTCATGCAGAAGCTGTAGTAATATCGGTTGTGGCAAGCATAGGAAATGTCTCGAAGTTCTAATTTGTAAAAAATTGCAAAAGTTTCACAGGTTTTACAGCTAGGTTTGTAGGCTTAAGCCTCATCTGAGTTTTCCCCTGTGATGCTTTCGTAGATGAGATTTGTGGCATAACGAGCTTTAGTAGAACGTATTTGATTGTGTGCTTTTGGCATTGTATCTGCTCAGTTTGAATGCTGTGAATTCTAGGGCTGTAGTGATGGTAAGCTAAATGTTTGCCATAAAAAAATATCGTTGTATTTAGTGCAAGGATCAGTTTTGAACCGAATGCGAGTAGCAGTCATGGATGCTTTGCATGATTCGATCAGTTTGTGAAGCTGGGAGGTGCAAATAAAGGGTAAAAATATGTATGGGATTGTTTCTCTTATAGATCTCCTGCTTATAGGTTCTAGGTTTTAGTGGTTGGTTAGCAGAAGATGTTGAATGGTAAGTACCTCTGCCATCTGCCTTAGATAAATTTATAGAGATGCTTGCATTTCAAACGAGATCTATGCAAGGTGAGGTGGTTGTGTTTATGTAATGTTTGGTGATTGCGCACTCTAGATATGTAGTTTACTTGCTTAACATCTCACTTGGTGCAGGTAAAAGAAAACTCTTACTTGGTTTGTGTACTTTGTGAATTTCAAGTATTAGATAGGTGTTTGTAAGGACGATTATGTAAAATCCAAAGTTCCATCTGCTGATGTGCAATTGTAACATGGAACTTTGACTTATCGGAAACAAATAGACGTCCGGACAAAGGTTGAAAGGAATTCAAATAGTTACATTACACATTTAACTATATAGTATATGGTATAGAACTTCCATTAGTACTATAAGGCTATATCAGACAAAGGCTGAAAGGGATATATTCCAAATAGTTACATTACACATTTAACTATATAGTATATGGTATAGAACTTCCATTAGTACTATACCGCTATATCAGTTGCATGTCGTGAACTTTTGGTAGAGTTTTCTATTTGTTGGCAAATGAAGTTACCTTTTAGCAAATCAAGTGATGTGTCGTGTGTTGGTTGATGGTGGAGGCCAGGTTCTTGATAGCATTATCGATAACCTAGCTGTTGTTTGCACTAGAATTTCAACTTCCACTTGTATGTATGGTTGTTCTGTCTTTATAATGCCACACATCATTGCAGATGTGTCTATGGTTGTCAAAAGGTATTATTCAGACGAACCTTTTATGCAGTAACAGACCAGTTGTACTGCAATTCTGTTAAACTATGGTTCATTCATATAATTGCACTTGAATAGTTATTTCAGATTCATCCTAAAAACTATTTGTTTTCTCCACATCTCATGGTTACCAGCTTGCTGCTAGTTCTCCAAATTATTTTTCCTCTATGTGTGTGCTTGTACTATGGAATATGTATTATCCTCCATTACTTGGGAGTATAATATTCCGCACCGTTTATGTCCATTCAATATTTGACTTCTCTACTTGTGTTTTTGCATTGTCTCTTGGCTAAGCTCTTGTCTGGTTTCCAGAACTCAATATCTCTTTATCAACTAGCAGTATTCTTGTATTCAAGCTTATGTTTTTAACTGCAGGTGGTGTTGTAGACATGGATTTTCGAAAGCATCAACCTTCTGCTAATGCAACCTCTGTTAGTATGGTCCACCTGGATTTTCCTAGCCAAATGCTTGAGGATATTGATTCTGTGAATCAAGTGATGTCAGCAGATTTTCCACTGGAGGCTCCTATTGATATTGATATGAGGGAACTTTACTTTCTAATTATGCATTTTTTATCACATGGTCCATTTAAGCGGGCCGCTGGAGAGCTGTGCAATGAACTTCTGGAGCATCAGTTGTTACCTAGAAGATATCATGCTCGGTATTCGCGTGGTGGTTTTCATAGCGGCGAAGAAAATGATGATGGTGTATCACTCCCTTTGGATTACCTAAAGCTAGTTGAGAGGTACAAATACGTTACTCTATTTGTTTTGTCTTCTGGAGCTCGTACTTCCTCCACCCTCCCTGATTTGATAATGATGTTCTTCAGTCAGTGTTTGTGTGACTAATCTAAAACTGATGAAACCAATGATTATGAAATCTGTTATTATGTTATGAAGGAACATCACATAATAATTAGCAAAAGGGGTAAGCAGACATATTTAAAATGGTCTTATGGCCTTATCAACAATAAACTTCTGTCTGCTTTTTTCTTAACAATCAAATGCAAATAAGTTTTTTTGCTAACTAGTTTTATGCTGCTTTTAGATACCCCCATATTGGTAAAGACCACTTGGTGAAGCTGTTAAAGCAACTGATGATGACTTCCTGCCGCCCAGACAGTTTGGTTAGAGATGTGTCTCCAAATGCTGCTGATTTTCCAACGCTTCTTGGCTCCAACTCCTTTTCCCTTCTTGCATGTATGTATTCTGAAATCTAGTCTTTAAAGTATTCCTTTCCCCATTTCTTGAGCTATTTAAAACATCTTTTGTTGCAATTTAGTGTTTCAGTTTTGAAGTTTGGATAGTTAGTTTTATGTTCAGTGTAATTCAGTGTTATTACTTTAACGTGCTGATGCAAACTTGGATCCTTCAGCTGATAGGTGCAGGCAAGATAAGGAAACCCTCAGGCTGCCGAGGTATCTCCGGTGGCCACACATACATGCTGATCAAGTTCATGGTTTAAGTTTGAGAGAGATTGGTGGTTTCACTAAGAATCATCGAGCTCCTTCTGTACGTGCATCATGCTATGCCATTGCAAAGCCATCTACCCTTGTTGAAAAGATGCAAATTATAAAGAAATTGAGGGGCCATCAGAATGCCGCGTATTGTGGTTCGTTGAACTTCTCCGTTTTCTGAATTTAGTTATGTTCAAGGAAAGTATGCGAATATTGGCAAAATCGCTTCTTGGACACTCCACTTGGGTAATGCTTGCTCAAATGCAACCGTGATTTGGCTCAGGGACACTACAGAATTTTGATCACTTTGCGGTCTTGCGGAACACACTCTGGCCATTACAGTAATACATTGTTGAATTTTAGGAGACACTGGTAGCTCAAATAGTCAATTTCAGAAAACTTATTTGTGAGACTTGGGTGTGTGTGTGTGGACTAGTCCTTGTATGTGTGCTCTCTGGCGGTTTGCTTTATTTATAAAGCGGGGCGAAAGCCTTTTTCGGTAAATAGTCAATTTTAGCCTCAGAATCGAACTAAGCCTACCGTCAGTGACCCCTCACATGCCACACAAACACACTCTATATGGATTCTCCAGTTGTCTCACAAACACGCTTTACATGGATCCTCAAGTTGTGTCCATGTGGTAGAGGGAGTTGTGTCCATGTGCTAGAGGGCACTGACAGTGACAGGTGGATCAAGTTTGGTTCCGAGGGCAAAAATGATCTTTTAGCCCTCTTCACTTGCAAAATTCTAAATAGTGTAGTGTGTTTCATCTGGACACCAGTGTTGTTGTGTCCCCGAGCTAAATCATGACTACTTGGTGGGTTTAGCAACTGACATCCAAGTAAAATATCCAGGACCCAAATTTTGCTTTATGTTTGGAGTTCTGTTGATTCTTGTGCTAATTGAATGTTAAGACCTATTTAATGTTTCAGGAGGTTCCTACAGTGGATCTATATGTGTTAGGGTTCACCATGAAATTATTTGGTGATATTAACTGGAAAGTTTACCAAATGCATGCCACTTGTTCTGTTTCTAAAGATTTTACTGTTTTCATAATGAGCTGTTTGGTTGTTCTTGTCCAAATCATCATAGTTATCCATCTGTACATTTCCCCTTTTACCTGCTGTAATGTTTTTACTGTTCCTGTTTCTGCAGCTACTTTTGACCGCACAGGACGTTATGTTATTACTGGTTCTGATGACCGCCTTGTCAAAATTTGGGCGATGGAAACAGCATTTTGTCTGGCTAGTTGCCGAGGCCATGAAGTAAGCTTTGCTTATTGCAATGCAACACATAAATATTCACAACCTTCCATTAAATTACCTTTCATTTTCTAATTTAAGGGTGATATTACTGACCTCGCTGTGAGTTCCAATAATGCTGTGGTAGCATCTTCCTCCAATGATTTCACTATTAGAGTGGTAAGATTGCTAGTTTCTGTACCACCTAAAACATCATGACAGTTCTCTTTCTACCTTCTGTACGTCTAATGCATTTGGTTACTGAGCAGTGGCGCATACCTGACGGCATGCCAATGTCAGTGTTGAAGGGCCATACTGGGGTTGTAACAACTATTGCATTTAGTCCAAGGCCAGGTGCTGCTTTCCAGCTATTGTCGTGAGTGTTTCCTTTTCTTATTCCTGTTTTCCTGATAGTATAGTCTTTATAGTTATTTAATTCATGATTATATGTACTAACTGAACGGAAGCAGCTGTACAAAATGATAAAAAGGAACTGGTACAAGTCTGTAGTAGAAGTCATGTCCAATCTGCTTTAGTTTCAGTGAAGGAAATGCTTAATTGCACACAGTTTAAAGCTACCTCATTTATCCTTTCAAGTTCTGTCTTCTGTCTTCCCCTATTTCATCTCGCGAAGTTCCACGCTTGCAGTTTGGTCAAGCAAACAAGACAAGGATTAATTATGAATTAGATGTGTCCAAGTTAGAGAAACCCGAACCAATCTTGGAAAAAATCGTGAATGTTTTTGTCCATTTTTTTTTTCTCTCGAACAGTTTTTGTTCATTTTCATTCTACTTACATTTTTTATACTCTGAGAGCATCTAGTCACCAAACTTATGTAAGTTATATCACTGCTACAACAGTTCCGCCATATCCTGAAGTAATAGGAATGGTGCACTTGTGGTGTATCATGTATTATCTGTGCATCCTTCCGTTTTAATATGGTAGGTCCTTGCATTGTGCTCAGATTTTCATATTTCATTTAATTGCTTATGCATACCGTCAAATGTATGTTTTTTTTTCGTTTTTTGAATGTTCTTCGGATAGAACCTCATCATTTGTTTGATGTATGTATTTTTACAATTGTTATAGCATTTTTCGCATCCTATTATAACTTTGTAAGTTATTTGCTCTCCCTAACTGTCACATCATATTGATGAGCAGATCATCTGATGATGGGACATGCAGGATTTGGGATGCTAGGCATTCTCAACAATCTCCACAAATATATATACCAAAACCTTCAGATGTTGCCGCTGGTTAGTTCATTAAAGCATATCTATTGCGTGTGTGTGGGTAATGCTTACATTTATTTATTGTAACCACATGCTGTTGATTCCAGGGAAGAGTGGTGATGCATCTTCCAGTGCTGTTCAAGTTCAACCAACAAATCACCAAATCTTATGTTGTTCATTCAATGCTAATGGAACCTTGTTTGTTACTGGCAGTTCAGACACTTATGCGAGGGTGCGTTTTCTTGTTGTTGTTATCTACTGCCACTTGTGAGCTTCTGATTTTACTACGAAAAGGTGAAGTGCCTTTTCTCATCAGAAGTGTTGGTTTCAGGTGTAGAGTGCTTGCAAGAGTTGTTCTGAGGAACATGACCAACCGAATCATGAGATGGATATATTATCAGGTCATGAAAATGATGTAAACTACGTGCAGTTTAGTGGATGTGTTGTATCAAGATTCTTTTCATCTGACAGCAGTCACACCAGTAAGGAAGAAAATAACCTTAAGCTAAGAAATTCATGGTCAGTATATTTTGTACTTATGGAATGGTCATTCACATGTTCTTATGTAATCCTTCAGTTTATTCACCTCCTGTCTTACCTATTCTTACTAGTTTCTGTACTTCATTCATCTTTAACCTCATGTTGAACTGGTGTTTATTGTTGGCTTCAGTTCTACATCATCTGAGTTTGTCTCCTTTTTCCAGGTTCACACATAATATTGTTACCTGCTCCCGTGATGGCAGCGCAATTATATGGGTTCCACGGTCTCGGAGATCACATGTAAGTTAATGGGACCTAAAACTCCAATTTTGCTCCTGACAAACATTGTTTCACTAATTATGTTTACGGCGATTTGCATTACTGCTGATTTCAGCTGCTGCTACAGTCATCTGTATTGTCTCCTTAATACCACTCATATTTATTTTCTGATATATTTTGTCATTTCCCATTGTATTACGTGTGCTGTCACTAGAGGTGTGTAGTAAGAGCTGGCTGAAAAGCAACTTGCCACATCAGCCAGTTTAATCGTGTTCCCTGCGTGGTAGTTAATGCATGTTCACTAACTGGTCAGTCGTATTAGCGTGTGTGCTGGTCAGTGGCGGAGACAAGGGGGGGCGAGCAGGGGCCTGCCCCCCCCTATCGATCGAGTAATCGCGTAACAGCCGGTACTAATTAGCAGTGACATCACGTGTTGGCCCCTCCTAATCCCTCAAGCATAATCTCTACAACTATAGAAAGGCCCATACTAAAGCCCAATCAAGCCCTTCTCATCTTTACCGTAAAAGAAAAGCCCTCCCTGATCTTCCGTGAGTTAGCTTCTCTGAAACAAATCTCCCATGATTAGCGCTGCCGTCCTGCTGCCCTTGCTTGCGGTTCCTCTCGACCAGATTCACATTACAAACGCTGGTGCCTCCTCCGCTCCTCGTTCATATAATCTGGGTACTCGTCAATCCTCCGAAGGCTGGTGTCGATTGCCCTTGGTGGATTAGTCACACATGTATCATGTCTAATGAAATTGTCGCGGATCAAATTCTCAAGGTATATTCTCAGCAAATAAAAAACTTCTCAATGTATATACACTTGGGTAAATCACTGAATCTGCTTTGTCTGATGTGGTAATGCACGTAATCATATGACAAATACAGATATGATTAATCTTTTGCCTTTATATTAGCTATAATTTCTATTGGAAAAATGAAGTGAAAAAATATTTGTTTCCTTTCTAAGGACTTGCTTCAATTCTTAACGCCTACACACATAGTGTAGGTGTATTAGAGCTAGATATACATTGGTAATTGTCGAACATGCCTCTATCACTATGTTTATATATGCTAGACGACATATAAACATGTAGCATTGTTGCGAGGTTTTGTCTCTTTGGCCCCCCCTATGCTCAAATCCTGGCTCCGCCCCTGATTCTAGTGAAGGAGAACAGGAGATTTGGGGTGGTCATGCTTCTGGTGCTTCATACTCAAGTGCAGAGATTGATGGATCTAATCTTAACAGTACTACTAATCTCCGCAGATCTAGAAGAAAGAAGAAAAGATCTGATGTAAGAGGCGACATTAAGATCATTCCATTTCCTTTACGTCGGTTTCTAACCTTTCAGCTTATTTTCCTTTTATTACGTCTTCTACAGGCTGATCTTGTTACTTCATCTGATCGGCGAGTTAAGAAAAGAAATTTGGATGGGCATGGTGTGGCTACACCGTCAAGGCCACATAGAGGTAGGAAGTCTAAGACTGGCCGTGCTACCAAAAGGAAAATATCTCCTAAATCTAGGGGATCGCGACCCCAAAGACGTGCTACTCACAGCACACACAGTTTTTTCTCGAAGATTGAAACTTCAACGGAAGAGGAAGATGGATCAGCGAGCAGTCTTTCAGACAGCGAACTCTGCACAGAAAGCACTGAAGCTGAGCAGTCAGCGCGGGATGGCCTGCCAAGACTTGGTAGAGAGACCAACCAATATGATTCCGAAGATGTTACCCGACCTTCTCAGTTCACTGAAACTAAGGGAAAAAATTCTGCAAATAGTACAAAACTGATTCTGAGGATACCACGTCGTGATCTAAAAGTTCAGTTTCCTTCAGAAAGTGCAAATCCAGAACTCCCACCTCATTATGCAGTGCTGTCACTTCCAGCAGCCAGATACAAAGACGCTGAGCCGGAACTAGCTTTTGAGCCTGGAAACTCCTATGCTTGCAAGTCTGAACCAGAGGACCACCTCTGGTCTCTAGTCTACATGATGCGGGTAATGTTCACAGTAATGACGCAATCAAAGGGGGTGTGCTTAAGCTGCGACCTTCGAAACATTGCAAGTTCGGGGACTCTTCTTCAGGAGACATGTGGGTCTCTTCAAATAATGCACTTTCACATGATGTTTATGGGTCTGGTAGTCAGAAGACACCTAATCAATATGATACTGGCGTCCAACAAACGGTTGAGCAGAATGTACAAAAAAGACAACTTGCAATTTATCTGGATAGCATCCATGAAAACCACAATACTGATGATTATAGTGAAAGTAATCTGCCTGGTAAAGAATGCATAACTGACAACAAGAATACTCATCTAGAGGAAGAAAATAACAGGGAACACGATCAGCAGTTCCACAGCACTCGGTCTATATCCTTTAAACTGAAGTTGTCCAGACCAAGAGTCTTTGCAGATGGAGCAAGTTCATCAGACATATCGAAGACTAGTGCAGTAGGGAGTGACATCAACCATGTTAAAGTTTCCATGCAGCATGATGAGGCTTCTGCCACCAGTCGACATAGGAGCAGTGACTTCCCTAGTGTGTCCAGACGTTTCCAGGACTTTGAATCTGCAAAGACATACGGCACAGTGTGCAAAAGGTCAGAGCCAAGTAAGCACAGGAAAAGATTGGGTTCGGATGCCTTTGGAAATGGACATAGTACTTCTGTTTCCAATGATGATGGTGGGCGTCAACCTCCAGACTGCAGTCCTGTTGCACCTACTGGTAGTTTACGAAGAAATGAAAGGAGGTCATGTGCATACACTCATTATGGTAGGGGAAGGGATGCAATCTCTCATGTGCAAAATTCTTCCCTCGAAGCAGCAACTAGTGGGAGACGAATTGTTGCAAATGTGCGTGAAGTAATGTGGGGATCAACATCAAAGACTGCTGGTATAAAGTCTGCTATGAACAAAAGAGAGGGTTGCAACTTTCCTGATACACATCTAGTGGAGAAAAAGCACAAAGTATCGAGGTATCCATGGTTGATATTGCTAGAGCATGAAGATATCTACCGTTATATTCCTCAACTTGGCGATGAGGTTATGTACTTGCGACAGGTATTTATTTATTTTCGCTGCATTG
The DNA here is from genome assembly GCA_021437245.1 of Aegilops speltoides. Lineage (NCBI taxonomy): Eukaryota > Viridiplantae > Streptophyta > Magnoliopsida > Poales > Poaceae > Aegilops > Aegilops speltoides. Next base: position 338,589,215 of record CM038144.1, read on the forward strand.
TGTGTATAAAGTACGAAATGATTTTGGTGCAAGCAGCTTTCAGCTGCAAACATATAATAATAAATCTTCTGTTCCCACTTCCCCTGCCCAGTTATAAGGTATACTAGTTGATGGTGGGAAAATCGTGCGTAGCAAATTAAATACGAGCATATATACCATTGTGACTCGTAAAATAGTATTTATGAAGCGCCTCTTATCATACTTTCTGTGCGCTTGTTATTTTTAGGGTCATGAAGAATATGTTTATGAAGTGCGATCATCGGATAATTGCCCATCGAATCGGATCAAAGGCCTTAAAGCTGCTGAGCTTTGCAAAATTAAGGGTCTTGATTACAAGCCAGATAGAGGGTCTGGTGAAAGCTGCTGTGAATTAACCATTAAATTCATTGATCACACTTCAAGCGGATTTGGCAAAGAGTTTGTAATCACATTGCGTGAGCTAGTTATGTTCCCTGATTTTCTTGTGGAAAGAACACGGTTTGAAGCTACTACCACATATAACTGGAGCGTCGCTGATAGGTGCAAAGTTTGGTGGATGGATGAGGGAGAGGATGGAGGAAGTTGGTGGGAGGGACGAGTATTGAAAATTAGACCTAAGTCACCTGATTTTCCTGAGAGCCCTTGGGAGAGATATGTCATACAGTATGAAAATGATGGTTCTGAACATCCGCATAGCCCCTGGGAGGTGCATGATGCTAATAACCCATTGGTTCCATGGAAGCGTCCACATATCGATCCCAGTACCAGGAACAAGTTGTTATTAGCAGTGACCGGTTTACAGGAAAAGTCTCTCAGAAATCAGGTGAAGTTTTATTTTCAAAATTTACACTATTTGGCTACACTTGGCTTGTTGTTTTGACCGTTTACGATATTTTTGTACGGCTCTTCAGGATCGCTACGGTGTTCTGAAGTTAGATACTGTTGCAGGAAAATCAGATTTCATAAACAGGTAATTCTTGTATAAAAGTATGCAGTGCAGATGCTTCTATATGTTCTTTTTTCATTTATAACAAAAGTGCTGCTGTGAAATAATCCTCATGAGGCATATAATCTGTAGATAATGCAGTATACCATGTATTTGTAAAAAAGTTTACCTTATTTCTGTTGGAGGTTAACATGCCTGTGTTTGTTTTAAGATTTAACGAACTAAAGATATATGGAACATAAAATACCTTATTTCTGTTGGAGGTTAACACGCCTATGTTTGTTTGAAGGTTTAACGAACTAAAGAGATATGGAACATAAAATATAGTTTCTTTATTCATGATTTGTAGGTGACATACTTTTTAGAAAATAATAGCAACCTCTTTACAAAACTTCCTTTTCTGTTGGCAAATCTCGTAGCCAGCATCTAACATAAATTCGCTAATTGATACAAGGCCTATTTTCCAAATCTCGTCAAATAAATGCGTGTTTGACAAGGTTTTTGGGTATATATGGCTGTACCCCTACAAGGCCGGTTTTCCATTTCAGTTATGAGGCCATATTTGTTAAAATGCAGATTTGATGATTTTCATTAACAAGGTCAAAAAATATATTCAACCAATGCATACTCTGGAAGCGTATCGTTTTTATTTATTTATTTATTTATGATGAAGGAGCGCCTGTCTTAAAAGATTTTTCTCTGTACAGCTTGCGTTCTAGGTTCCCTGTCCAATTCTCCATTGACGTGATCAGAGCAAGACTACAGAGCGATTACTACAGAACTCTGGAGGCTGTCAAACATGATGCCACTGTGATGCTTGCCAATGCCAAGTCTTATTTTTCAAAGAGCGGCGAAATGACCAAAAAGATCAGCAAGCTATCCGAGTGGATCCAAGATAAGATTCTATCACTATAGTGGGAGGTGCTCTGTGCGCGGCTGGCATTCTTCCCTTTTAGCAGAATTTTTGCCACTCATCCCGTGAGATGATTCTCCGTTTGCGTTGCAGAAGCATGTTTTTGTTAGAGGAATGAGCCAAAATAATTGGCGGGTTGGGAGGGATTTCTTGTGTAGCCCAACATTTTGAAACTATATCTGATCTGATCCCTGGTTTACTGATGCAAATTGAAATCCTGACCATTTGAACCTTGTTTGCCATCAAGAAAGATGGGATCCTATTGGACGAACAAAAAAGAAGAACTTGAGAGCCTTGTTAGAGACTTGGTAAAGGAAATGCCCTACCAGATCACTGGATTTGTATAGTAGACCGAGTAAATCATCGACAACGAGAAGGCAAACTCCCTGGACTCGAGTCCTACTCTTGACTTCTCTATAATAAACTAAACATCAGACTGAAAACAACATGGGAAAAGGAAGAAGCCAGCCACGACAAAACAAGAGTCGATTCCAGGCTAAGTCGTCGTCTACGTTGCCCTGAACGTGGGGTGCAACAGCCGGCCGAGCTCCTCGTCCTCCGCGTCCAGCGGCCCGCCGGTCTCATTCCTGACGCGCTGCACGGCGGTGCCATTGAGCGACTCGTGGCCGAACCCATACAGCTTCAGTATCTGGTCGTCGGCGAAGTTGAAGGCGCGCTCCATCCCGAGGCGGCAGCGGTCCGCCGGATAGCTGTCGGCGTACCGCCGGCAGGGCTTGCACCCGACGAAGTGCGTCACAAGCGGCCAGGCGCCCTCCCGCCGCAGCTCCTCGTACCTGTCCACGATGAGCTCCCAGAAGCCGTTGAGCTCGTACGAGTTCTCGAAGAAGACCTTGTCCCCCCACCTCTCCCGCTGCGTGACGAGCAGGTAAATGAGCGCCGACTGGTCGTCGGCCTCGAACGGCGGGCGGCCGGAGAGCTCCCTGGCGAAGAGCTCGCCGTAGCTGTCGCGCACGGGGCCGCGGGGCCCCATGGGGGCCATGGCGTGGAGGAGGTCGAGCGACCACTGGCAGTTGCGGATGAGGATGCTGCCGGTGTTGACGCCCACCCAGCTCTTCTCCTCGTACACCTTGGCCTCCCAGCCGTGGAGCACGAGGTTGTGCGCCGCGTAGCGCTCCCACGGCAGCTCGAAGCGCATGTCCGTGAACACCGCGTCCGAGTCCACCCACCACAGGAGCTCCACCTCCGGGTGCGCCATCATCAGCGACCGCAGCAGCGGCAGCTTCGCCCAGAACCCGGTCATCTCCGCGTCCAGGAACGCCGTGTTGTAGTACACCTCCAGGCCGTGGACGCGGCAGTAGTCCGCCTTGTTCTTGAACGCGCGCAGCAGCAGGTGGTCGCCGTCCGGGTCGGGGCACCGGGCCGGCGCGGAGCCGGTCACGACCAGCACCCGCGGCCGGCCCGCGGGCGGCACCCGCGCGGGGAACTCCGGGTGCGCGGCGAGCCACGCGGACCGGCGCGCGTCGTAGTCCAGGATGGTGCGGCCCAGCGAGTAGGGCGGGTCCGTGAGCTGCCGGGGCGGCGGGAGGCCGATGTCCTCGTCGCTCACGTTGGCGGCTGCGGGCGGCAGCGCTGGCGGAGCCGCGGCGGCAATGTGGATGGGGTTGCTGAACACGACGCGGAGGCTGGGGAGGGTGAGGACGGAGTCGGTCGGGCCGAGGATGAGGAACAGCGCGCCGGTGAGCAAGAGAAGGAAGGCGAGGGGGATGGTGGTGCTTCCCGCTGCCGGGCAGCCGTAGTGCGGCCGCCAGCGCAGGCCAGTGCCGTTGGCCGGCTTGCCGTCGTGCTGCTCCGCCATCATTGCTATGCTATCGGTAGCCAGAGAAGCTGTCCGGCGCCGCGCGTTGCAAGCACCTTCCATCGGCGATGGTTTAACCATCATCTGGCGAACGTCAACGGGGGAGGGGAGTCGAGCTCGAGTGGTGCATGGCACGCTCTTGTTCCCACTTCCCACTACGAACCAGGTAAGAATGGGGATCACGATGAGGGAGGGAGGGAGGGGGTACCGTAGGTTATAGTAAAATAACTTATAATGCTGAGCAGGTGATTTCTAGAAGTGAAGAAGTTCAAATCTCAACGCATACTAGGGCTGGGGGCTCTTAATTGCCCATGTGCATTTGTTCAAAGTTCGTGTTCCCAGACTACCTATGCTGCAGCGCTACAGACGGTGCCGAAGAGATAGAGAAACGGTGCGTATGTACCAGAGTATAAATAATATGAAGAGTAGTACACACTCGTCTGTAGCTGATGTTCCTCAAAACATAACAGTTGACTTACCCGATGTGACACCATCCTTTCAAATTGTACCCCGGAGGACGGAGCTGCATCCGAGGTACTCCGCTCCACAGCTCCACTTCGGAAGCTGGTGGAGTTATAGTTGAAATTTGCGAAGTGTCAGTTTATTGGCTCGCAGCTCTTCGGAGCTGGTGGGATTATGAACGGCCCCTAACTAAACACAAAAACTAAAAGGAACACCTATAGTATGTCAGATGCCTGAATTTTATTTAACTTTCAGTCATTTTTCTTCTATGCCCTTAGATTAACATCCAATGGACAAAGTTGCACGCTCCAGAGGAGCCAATCAAAAGCCTGGGCCCGTTTCTTGCCTGCATTGACGCACCACGCATCCATGCAGATGCATGCAAAGTTTTCCGTTCCCGGAGAAGTGAATGCATGCAAGTTTTGCATTTCCAGTGATGCTATAAGATGTATACGAGCATAAGCTCATCTTATTTTGGAATTCGTGATTGTGACTTTTTTTAAAAAAAACTTCCAATCTATTCATTTTCAATCATGTGAGTATAAAAAACAACAGAGGTAATAAAAATTACAACCATGTCTGTGGACCACCTAGCAACAACTACAAGCACTAGAGCGAGCCGAAGGCGTGCCGTCATCATCGCCCCTCCCTCACCGGAGCCGGGCAAACCTTATTGTAGTAGACAGTCGGGAAGTCGTCGTGCTAAGGCCCCATAGGATTAGCGCACCAGAGTAGCAACCATCGCCGATGAAGAAAGTCGTAAATCAGAAGGGTCAAACCTGTAAACACTCAAACGAAGACGAACGAAAACCGGATCCAAACAGATCCACCGAAGACCAGCACCGACCGAATCCCACGAGATCCGACGGAAATAGACCTCCACATGCCCTCCGACGATGCTTGAGGCACCATCGGGGCGGGGATAGGACGTGGGAGACACTATTCCTACTAAGGGACATCGCCGCCGCCACACAGCCCCAACCAAGACGCCGAATCTAACAAGAACGGGAACGGGGTCCTTCCCACCGGTGGGAGGCCGAGATCCTCGCACCTTCATGGCTAAGAGGCCACCGGAGATGGGGCGGACCGGCGGCGGCGCTGACGGGAGAAGAGCTTTTCTTATAGAGGAGGAAAGAGATAGATTGGTAGTTATATGATGATCTGTTTTCATGATTGTGACTTGATCAGAAATAGTTCGCAAACATAGCTGGTAATTACTCATATCGACTTGTGCCATGTACAAACCTCCATCTTATTTAGTTTCGCACAAACATAAAAAATAGTATTTGTTCTCAACAATAAAATAATATATTTTATAATTACAAAAATACCTGAATAAGTGTTAGGATGTGTGTCCTTTTCAAAGAACATTCGAAGACTCTAAGATATTTAGCTCACACCACAACTTGCTAAATTTCTTCTCATCCAAGGGCTTTGTGAAGATATCGGCTAGCTGTTCTTCAGTCTTCACATGTTCAATAGCAATGTCGCCCTTCAACACATGATCACGAAGAAAATGATGACGAATCTGAATGTGCTTTGTCTTCGAGTGCTGAACTGGGTTATGAGCAATCTTGATGGCACTCTCATTGTCACAGTAGAGAGACACATTCTTCATGTTGATGTCGTAGTCCTTGAGAGTTTGCTTCATCCACAGCAATTGAGCACAACAAGAACTAGCAGCAATATACTCAGCTTCAGCAGTAGACAATAATATACAGTTCTGTTTCTTCAAGGACCAACAGACCAAAGATCGTTCGAGGAAATGACAAGTACCAGATGTTGACTTGCGGTCCACACGATCACCAGCATAGTCAGAGTCTGAATATCCAATGAGATCAAAGGTAGAGCCCTTTGGGTACCATAGTCCTAGTGTTGGTGTGTGAGCTAGATATCGAAGAATATGCTTCACAGCCTTATGGTGTGATTCCTTCGGTGTAGCTTGAAATCGGGTACACATGCAAACACTAAGCATTATATCTGGCCTAGATGCACATAAGTACAATAAAGAACCAATCATGGAGCGGTATACCTTGTGATCGAAGTCAATACCATTTTCATCAGTGCATAGATGGCCATTTGTGGGCATAGGAATTTTGACTCCTTTGCAATCTTGCATGCCAAATTTCCTCAGAACATCCTTGAGGTATTTCTCCTAAGATATGAATATGCCATTGTGCTATTGACGAATTTGAAGACCTAAGAAGAATTTCAACTCTCCCATCATAGACATTTGATATTCTTCACTCATCATATAGGCAAATTCATCACGGGTGTGAAGCCATTCTTCACGAAGAATTCCTTCAAAGTATCATACCACGCCCGAGGGGCCTGCTTGAGGCCATAGAGGGCCTTGTTGAGTCTCAAGACTTTGTCGATTCTTTGGATCTTCAAAACCAGGGGTTGAGCAACATATACTTCTTCCTCAAGCTTACCATTGAGGAATGCACTTTTCACATCCATTTGATATAAAGTGATATTATGATGGTTAGCATAAGCAAGTAATATCACGAATAGCCTCAAGTCTAGCAACAGTGCAAAAGTTTCATCGAAATCAATTCCTTCAACTGTGTGTAGCCTTGAGCTACAAGTCGTGCCTTATTCCTCACCACAAGGCCATTTTCATCTTGCTTGTTGCGGTAGATCCACTTTGTGCCAATGATATTATGCTTGCGAGGATCGGGACGTTTGACCAGTTTCGAGACATTGTTGAGCTCGAACTGATGTAATTCTTCTTGCATGGCCTGAATCCACTCAGGCTCCAGAAATGCTTCATCTACCTTAGAGGGCTCTGTGATAGAAACAAAAGCATAATGCCCACAAAAGTTAGATAAATGTGAAGCTTTTGAGCGTGTGAGAGGACCTGGTGCTTCAATGTCATCGATGATCTTTTCAACTTGCACTTCTTTTGCAACGCGAGGATGAGCTGGTTGTCGTCGAGGAATTTGATCAACATTTTCTTCATCACCATTTTCTTCAGCATTTTCCTCAGGTACATCAGCTCGACGATCTTCGCGTTCTGGAATGAATTCTTCAGTAGATTCTTCGGTAGGAATGACATCCTCAGTAGCCTTGAACTTGATAGAATCTTCAGTGCTGGTTCATCTATCACGTAGGTAGGTGCTCTCTTTGTGAGCCATTAGTTTCATCGAATCAAGACATCTATAGTTTCAACAATCTTGTGAAGAGCGATGTTGAAGACTCAGTAGGTGTGCGAGTCCTTTTAAGAACCAAGCATAAAACCTTCATGTGTTTTCGTGCAAATTTAGCATTGTGATGAGGATCTCTAATCCAACATTTAGCAATCAAGACTTTGAAATAACTCACATTGGGTTTCTTGTCAGTGAGGAGCTCATAGGCAGTCTTCTTGAAGAATTTGTGAAGATGTACTCTGTTGATGATGTGGCACGCGGTATCAATTGCATCAATCCAAAAACGATGAGGCGTTTTGTATTCATCAAGCATAGTGCGCGCCATCTCAACAAGAGTTCTGTTCTTGCGCTCCATGACGCCATTTTGCTGAGGAGTATAAGGAGCAGATAATTCATGAGTAATACTAAGTTCATCAAGATAGTCATTAAGACCGGAATTCTTGAACTCAGTTCCATTGTCACTCCTGATGTGCTTGATCTTCACACCAAAGTTGGTTGAAGCCCTCGAGGAATTTGATCTTCACTCCTGATGATGTTCATATGAGGACTTTGATCCTTTTGAGGAATTTGATCCATGTGAGGAATTTGGTCCGTATGAGGACTTGGATCCATATGAAGAATTTGGTCCATATGAAGAGTTTGATCTGGGGTTCCTATTCTTCACTGGTGGTGTCATGAGGACATTCACCTGAAGACTTTCAACATAACTTTTTGGAACCCAGATTTTCTTCATAGGGGAACCGTTCCTGCAGTTAGTGCCAACATATCTAGCAAATACTTCACCATTCTGATTTTTGAACAGTTTATAGTTGGAGTCAAATGACTCATCAGAAGAATGAGGAGATTCGCATGAAAAGCCAGATAGGTTAGATGGATCAACTGGAGGCCCTTTTGCAGCAACCCATCAGGTTTTGGGGTACTGCTCATGCTTCCAATATGTTCCATCAGCATTGAGTTTCCTCTCAAAGGCAATACCCTGTTTCCTAGGGTTTCTGTTGAGGATCTGCTTTTTAAGCACATCACAAAGAGTCTGATGCCCTTTGAGGCTTTTGTACATGCCTGTCATGTACAATTCCTTCAGCCCTATATCATTAGTGATACTAGCAATGTCCTCAGATGAGGAATTAGTGATAGCAGAGACAGGTGAAGAATTTGTAACATTTGAACATTCAGGTGAAGAATTTGTAACATTTGAACATTCAGGTGAAGAATTAGCAGATTCACGTTCAATGCACTTTAAGCATGGAGGATCAAATTCTTCCTGAGTGGCGCTGATTTGTTGAGCAAGTAATGAATCGCGCTCCTTCTGAAGATCTTCATACCTCACTCTTAGCTTCTCAAGATCTTGCTTTCTTTGAAGAAGTTCAAGAGAAAGCTTCTCGTGATCAGATAAGAGAGCGTTATGATGACCTTGAAGGTCGTCAAACTTGGAATGGAGTCCCTGAAGACTTTCAGCCAAGGCTTTTGACTGATCCATTTCTTCACCCAACATATCATCTGAAAGGATCGATATGGTTGACTAGAGGGGGGTGAATAGGCGACTAACTATTTTTAAGCTTTTCTTTACCAAATTAAACTTTGCAACAAAATAGGTTGTCTAGATGTGCAACTAAGTGAGCAACCTATATGATGCAATAGCAACTAGCACACAAGCAAGCAAAGGATGTAAAACAAGTAGGCTTGCAAAAGTAAAGGCACGAAATAACCAAGAGTGGAGCCGATGGAGACGAGGATGTGTTACCGGAATTCCTTCCTTTTAAAGGGAAGTACGTCTCCGTTAGAGCGGTGTGGAGGAACAATGCTCCCCAAGAAGCCACTAGGGCCACCGTATTCTCCTCACGCCCTCACACAATGCGAGAAGCCGTGATTCCACTATTGGTGCCCTTGAAGGCGACGACCGAACCTTTACAAGCAAGGTTGGGGCAATCTCCACAACAATCGGAGGCTCCCAACAATAACAACACCACGAAGCTTCACCACAATGGAGTATGGCTTCGAGGTGACCTCAACCGTCTAGGGTGCTCAACACCCAAGAGTAACAAGATCCGCAAGGGATAAGTGGGGGGAATCAAATTTCTCTTGGTGGAAGTGTAGATCTGGGCCTTCTCAACCAATCCCGAGCAAATCAACAAGTTTGATTGGCTAGGGAGAGAGATCGGGCGAAAATGGAGCTTTGAGCAACAATGGAGCTTTGGGGGAAAGAGGTAAGTCAACTTGGAGGAAGAAGACACCTTTATATAGTGGGGGAACAATTCCAACCGTTACCCCACTGAGCAGCCCCGCACAGAGCGGTACTACCGCTAGGGCAGGGCGGTACTACCGCTGAGAGCGGTACTACCGCTCCCTACCCAGCGGTACTACCATGCTGGCGAGGAGGTCAGGCCACTGGCCCCAGAGCGGTACTACCGCGGGAGTAGGAGCGGTACTACCGCTCGGAGCGATACTACCGCTTCTACTACCGCTTCTAGTGCCGCAAAACCCGACATGAGAAAACACAGTCTCGAATCGAGGCGGCAGTAGCGCGGTACAGCTGCGGTACTACGTCCAAGCCCGCGAGCGGTACTACCGCTCTGCGGAGTGGTACTACCGCTGAGAGCGGTACTACTGCTTCGTGGAGCGGTACTACCGCTGGAGGGCCTCGGCGGTACTACCGCTGGAGACCGCGGTACTACCGCTGGCACAGGGCGAAGTAGGTACGAAAGAGAAGTTGTAGCTCCAAAGATGCGAAAGGAAGATGACGGGTGTGATAGGGATGTGTACGTGATGATTCCACCCTAGTCTTACCAAAGCGGATCCCCTCTTAATAGTACGGTGACTCCTACGAGACTAGTCCACCAACAACAAAACGAAGGAGCTACACCGTCTTGAATAAAATACCGAGGGGAGGAAATCGTCTTGTGCCAATGGATGATTCTCTAAAAGAGCTTAACGCACACGATTAGTCCGCAAAAGCATTGTCGTCAATCACCAAAACCACTAGGGGATAAATATGCCCTTACAATCTCCCCCTTTTTGGTGGATTGATGACAATACGGGATTTGCACAAGCAAGATATAGAGTAAGCATACAAACCCCACCGTCCTAAAATGTTGATGGGCTCCCCCTAGATGTGTGCTATCTAGATAAGTGCTTTGGACTGCACAGCACACATACTAGGATCAATGCTCCCCCTACATTTTAGAGACCAACAAACTAAGCAATGTATATGAGAGCAGCATAGATGATATAGCAAGCAACTCATAAGCTAGATAGTGACATAGATAATGATACTGGAAAGATAAGGTATAAGGTAGCATATGTCTCACACCATATGACTCAAACTTAGGTCTCACTCGAACTTAGGTCTCACAGAAAAACGAACCAAAGCAAATGCGAGGAAAACACACAAGAGAGACGAAAGACACAACTCGCAAAACCCTAAACTCTCTCCCCCTTTGGCATCGAGACACCAAAAAGGAGAGGGAGTGTTGCTACGGCTCTAGGTGAGAGCAAATGAGGGACACACGCATCAGAGCCCAGCGGAAGCATCGGCACCACTGTCGTCAGTCTGGAAGTGCTCGGCATCAGAATCGGTCCACGGGCAGTGCTGCTGAATCCACTCCTCCTCCTCAGTAAGCTGGTCCTCAGATCCACTGTTGACTGTAGCACCCAACTGACACATGAGCTCCTTGTGACGACCTCGAGCCTTCTTCTCAGCCACATGAGTCATGTACTGACCGTGAGCCTCCATGCAGAACAACTTCTTCATCTTAGACTTGAGCTTCTTAGCCCAAGAGGGCTCTGCCTCAGAAGGCATATAGTCATCACCCTCATCATCATCAGCTGCAGGCTCCTCCTCTATCTCCATGGCAGCAGCAGACGAAGGAACTCCAGTCCTAGGGGCCTGAGTGCCCCAGTTATCCTTCTTTCTCAGACGCTTGACGTCGTGAGAGATCAACTCTCCAGACTCCAGAGGCACCTTGGGATAGACATGATCCCAGGCCTTCTCAATGAGCAGCATGATGAACGGACCATAAATCGGGTACTTGCGCTCGGAGATAGCAGACAGCAGCTCAGACCACATAACGTGAGAGATATCCAAGGACTCTCCGGTGGGCTGTGCCTTCTCACGCTGGCAGAAAAGAAGCATGTCCAGGAGATAAGAGTGAACCTGGTCCAGATTCCCAATGCGAGGGAAAAGTGTCTCTCTGAAGATGCGGTGAAGGATATCCAGATATGCAGGCAGCTCATAGGTTTCCTTCTTTGTCTCAGGGTTGATCCTCAGAGTGCAGTAGGGCCAGAGGGCTTGCTTGTGAGTGGCATTGGGGCGGCCGTGAGGGCGAAAGCCGATAGGAGACTCAAGGCCTAGATCTTGCACCCCAATCAACTGCATGAACGCTTTCCACTTGACTGAAAGCAACTTGCCATTTGTCATCCAGTCGAGTCCTGTCCTCATCGATCCCAAGGTGAACCGTGGCATAGAATTGGGCCACCATATCAGCATCAAAGTCCTTGTTGAATTTCATGATCCCAAGAATGTTCAGTTGAGTGCACATCTCAAGAGCTTCACCAAAGTAGTCAGGGTCTTGCTCCATATGTTCGGTGTCGATGGAGTGCACGTTGACATAGAAATTCTTCTTGGCTTTGAGAACATCGAAGAAGATGGAAAAGCTGGAACTGTTCTGAATGGACGATTGACCAAAGTGGGATCTTGGTCACTTCATACGGGTTCTTGGCGGCGCTTGCCCGTAACTCCTTGGCGGCATTTACGCACGGTTTTCCCTGGCTTTGGCTTGACCCCAGCCTTCTTCTGGAGTTGAGGTGGAGGTGGAGGTGGAGCACTTGAAGACCCTCCGGCAGGCTCGGTGGTGCGATAGCACTTGGACGTGGCACGTCCGGGGTTGACACGACGAGCCTGCTGCTCAGGGACCTCATCACCTGTAACCACACACAAGAACACGCAAACAACCAGAAAGAACGAGCATAAGCCACAAAACATGAGCAAAAAGATCACTGAAAGGTAGAAGTAGAGTGGAAGTTGGTAGAGAGCGGTAGTACCGCGACCAGCTAGCGGTAGTACCGCCACGAGCGGTAGTACCACTCCACAGGGAGCGGTAGTACCGCTCCAAGCAGTAGTACCGCCCTGGAGAGGGCGGTAGTACCGCTCGAGACGAGGAAACAACAGTTTCCTACTACCGTGGCCAGATCCGGTACTACCGTCCTACCAAATTCAAAAATACTCCATCCAAACAACAATCCAAACTGCCTAGAAGCATTCTCCATCCTACTCAAGCCTAGATTTGGCCAAAATCTAAAGATGCAATCACATCGCCCTAAGATGCTAGATTGGAAATCTAGACAAAAGGAACGAGAGAACGGGGGCAATACCGGCATCCATGGCAAGAGGACAAGGTGGGGATCGTCTCCACCGAAGGGAATGGAGAGGGACGGCCCGAGAGGAGATCCGCGGAGCCCTCCAGCATGTGCCGGTTCTTTGGAGAGAGAGAGGAACAAGCGAGGCGTGCGAATGGGTATGGGGAGAAGAAACTCCCCGCCTCGATATAACCCCCCGCCGCGCCTCTCGGTAGTAGTGCAGCTACTGGAGGGCGGTAGTACCGCTTGGAGCGGTAGTACCGCTCGCCAGCGGCGGTAGTACCGCCAGCAACCAGAAAAATGCTTCTAAAAAAACACACAGAGAAGAACGGGAAGGCATAGACAAGAAAAAGACCAACAAGACAACACACACACGAACAACGAGCCGGAACCCACTCCTTCAAAGCAACCAAACAAAAGAAGAGCGAGCTATGGCCTCTCTCAAGAGAGGGCGGTGGCCGGAGCCACCTATGTTTGAGTCAATTGGTATGGCACCGCGAAGAATTATCCTTGGGCCCATGAGCAAAACTCGTCTTTGAAGCACAAGTACCATAAAAAATGGCTAATGTGAAAGAGTTGATCGTTTTATGCAAAATGGGGGGAGGGAGAGTTCATTGAGAGAACAACACTCCCCCTATGTCCATGCCTACACCTAAACTAGACAACAAGTTGAGTGTGGTGGGGGGTGCACGGGTTCAAGTCACATTGCTCAAATCAATGATATTTAGCTCATGCCTTAACTCGCGAAATCTTGCTTCATCCAAGGGCTTCGTGAAAATATCTGCAAGGTTATCATGAGTGTTGACATACTTGAGCTCGATCTCCCTCGCCTAATGTGATCCCGGATGAAGTGATACGAATCTCAATGTGCTTCGTCTTGAAGTGTTGCACCGGGTTGAGAGAAATCTTGATGGCACTTTCATTATCACACCAAAGAGGCACTTTGTCACAAATGACACCATACTCCTTTAAAGTTTGCCTCATCCATAGGAGTTGAGCACAACAACTACCGGCCGCCACATACTCCGCTTCGGTGGACGAGAGAGACACACAACTTGCTTCTTGGAAGACCAACTTACCAAAGAGCAACCAAGAAATTGGCACCCTCCGGAGGTGGACTTCCTATCCACTTTGTCTCCCGCCCAATCGGAATCCGTGAAACCTTCAAGCTTGAAGTTTGCTCCTCTTGGGTACCATAAGCCAAAGTTTGGGGTATGAGCCAAATATCGAAAGATCCGCTTGACCGCCACAAAGTGACTTTCCTTTGGTGCGGCTTGAAAACGTGCACACATCCCCACACTCAACATGATATCCGGTCTAGATGCACAAAGGTAAAGCAAGGAGCCAATCATGGAGCGATATACCTTTTGATCCACCGCTTTACCATTGGGATCGATGTCAAGTTGGCACTTGGTAGGCATTGGTGTAGTAGCCGGCTTGACATCACTTAGCTTGAATCTTTTAAGCATGTCTTGAGTGTATTTGGCTTGGTTGATGAAGGTTCCTTCTCTTCTTTGTTTGATGTCAAAACCAAGGAAGAACTTCAACTCTCCCATCGAAGACATCTTGAACTTGGAGGTCATGAGAGCGGCAAATTCCTCATTGAAAGCTTTGTTAGGAGAACCAAAGATAATATCATCAACATATAGTTGGCATACAAACAACTCCCCGTTGACCTTCTTAGTAAAAAGAGTGGGATCGATTTGTCCTACTTCAAATCCACGATCTTGTAGCAACTCGATAAGGTGGTCATACCAGGCACGTGGGGCTTGTTTAAGGCCATAGAGTGCCTCATCGAGTTGATACACATGATCCGGGAAGTAGGGGTCCTCGAACCCAGGGGTTTGCTTGACATAAACCAACACATTAATAGGACCATTAAGAAAAGCACTTTTCACATCCATTTGTTGCAACTTAAAGTTGTGATGGGAAGCATAGGCAATCAACAAACGTATGGATTCAAGACGAGCAACGGGAGCAAAGGTTTCATCGTAGTCGATACCCTCGACTTGGGAGTAGCCTTATGCTACCAATCTTGCCTTGTTGCGAACGATGTTCCCATGAGCATCTTGCTTGTTCTTGAAGATCCACTTGGTTCCAATGACATTGTGGTTCCCCGATGGCCTTGGCACCAATCTCCATACTTTGTTGTACTCGAAGTTGTTGAGTTCTTCATGCATGGCATTGAGCCAATCCGAGTCTTTGAGCGCCTCATAGACCTTTTGGGGTTCAACACAAGAGACAAACGCGTGATGTTCACAATAGTTTGCTAATTGTCTACGAGTGCTTACCCCCTTTCTTAGGCTTCCAACCACATTTTCCATGAGATGGCCTTGGGTGGTGATCTTGGAAGCAATCTTCACGGCACGACGCTCTAATTCCTCCTCGGATGTGGAGGGAGGAGGGTTGACTTGATCATCTTGAGCGCCGTCTTGAGCTTGTTATTGATCTTGAGCTTGCTCTTGAGCTTGAGTTTGCTCTTGATCTTGAACTTGCTCGAGGGGGAGAACTTGACCTTGGGCATCATTTATAGGTTCACCACCATCTTGAGGTTGATCTTGCCCTTGGTCTTGTTCACAAGGTTGAGGGCCTTCACTTTGTTATTCGGAAGTGTGTGGGTCTTGATGAGGTGATGGCTCGACTTGAGTAGAGCATTGTCCTTCTCCTTCGGCCACAAGGGGTTCCTCAATGGGTAGGATTTGACCAATACCCATTCTTCTTATGGCTCGGGGAGGAATTTCATCACCTACATCACAAGTACCACTTTGCTCCACTTGGGAGCCGTTATTTTAAATCAAACTCCACATTACACGTCTCCTCAATGAGTCCGTGGACTTGTTGAGGACACGATAAGCATGAGAGTTTGTAGCATAACCAACAAATATGCCCTCATGAGCTCTAGCCTCAAATTTAGACAAACGAACACCTTTCTTGAGAATGAAACACTTACAACCAACACCGGAAGTACTTGAGGTTGGGCTTGTTGCGGTGAGTATCTCATAAGGAGTCTTGTTCAAGCCTTTGCGAAGATAGAGCCGATTGGATGCATGACATGCGGTGTTGATGGCTTCGGCCCAAAAGTTGTACGGAGACTTGAACTCTGCCATCATGGTCCTTGCCGCATCCATCAACGTCCGGTTCTTCCTATCCGCAACACCATTTTGTTGAGGAGTATATGGTGCAGAATATTGATGCTTGATCCCCTCATCACTAAGAAACTCATCCAAGGTGTAGTTCTTGAACTCGGTGCCGTTGTCACTTCTTATTGTCAAGATCTTTGCATCATGTTGACGTTGAGCTTCATTTGCAAAGTCGATGACGGTTTGTTGAGTCTCACTCTTCCTCTTGAAGAAGTATACCCAAGTGTATCTTGAATAATCATCCACAATCACCAAGCAATACTTTCTCCTCCAAGACTATCAAAGATGGAGGCCCAAGAGATCCATGTGAAGGAGCTCCAAGGGTCTCTTCGAGTATATGATGGTTGAAGGAGGGTGAGCCTTTCATGAAGCTTTCCTTCGATACAAGCACTTGCAAGCACGATCTTTGGCAAAACTAACATTTGTTAGTCCACGAACATGGTCCCCTTGAGAAGACTTTGCAAAGATCTCATATTGACGATGGGCTAAGCGGCGATGCCAAAGCCATCCCACGTCAACTTTAGCCATTAGGCATGTCGCGGTCTTAGTGGGTCGCTCCGAAAAGTTAATCACATAGAGACCGTTCTCGACATGCCCAACAAAGGCTACTTTAAGAGTCTTGCTCCACAAGAGGGCCACGGTATCAATATCAAAGAATGTAGCAAAGCCCATGAGTGCAAGTTGACGAATGGAAAGTAAATTGAATCAAGGGACTCAACAAGCATGACTTTCTCGATCGTTAGATCATGAGAAATGACAACCTTGCCGAGACCCAATACCTTAGAATGTGATGCATCACCCCACTCGACATTGGTGGACATAGATGGAATCTCTTGCATGTCCACCACCAAGTCCTTGCTCCCGATCATATGATTTTTTGCTCCACTATCGAGCAACCATGATCCCCCACCGGAAGCAAACACCTACATGAGATCAATGCTTGGTTTTAGGTACCCATTTAGTAATGGGTCCTTTGATGTTAGTAACAAGGGTCTTGGGAACCCAAATAGACCATTCAATGTACTCATAAGAAGAACCAACAAATTTAGCATAAACATGTCCATCACTAGCACGGCACAACACATATGACGGGTTAAAGTCGCCGGCTTTGTTTGAGGAAATGCTTTTGCCCTTTTGGACATCAACTCCCTTCACTTCCTTCTTCTTCTTAGGAGCACCCTCTCCCTCTTTCACAAATGTTTGTTTGAGAGGAGGAGGACGATTGGTCTTGTTGTTCTTCTTCTTCTTGCTCTTGGACTTGGGTGCAAACCCAATTCCTTCTTTGGCCACAACTTCCTTTTGATTGCTCAAAAGGTCGTTGAGGTTCTTCTCACCTTGAATACAAGACACGAGGCCTTTCTCAAGTTGATCCTTCAACTTGGCATTTTCCTCCACAAGATGCACATGCTCACAACATGGGTTAGTAGCACATGCATTATCAATTAATACCATATGAGGAAAGGTGGCCTTTTCCTTGATTAGCTTAACTTGGAGTTGAGCATGAGACTCTTTGAGGTTAGCATGAGTACCCTTCAAGACTTTGTGGGCCTTGTCAAGTATCTCAAACTCCTCTTTGAGTCTAGCATGATCAACCCCAAGTTTAGCCTTCTCGGATGTTAGCACACAAGACACGACAAGAGCATGATAAAGATCTTTCTTTAACTTAGCATGGTCATCATTGTGTGACTCCTCAAGAGTCAAACGATGCACACGCTCTTCCTCAAGAGCATTAGAGAGATCCGATATCTCATCGGCATAGTCACGACTATGACCTTCCATCTTGGAGATGGTTTCATCGTGAGCCTCGATCATGTCATTGGCCTCACCAAGTTGTTCCAAGAGAGCAACAAAGTGCTTCTTGGACTTTCCCTTGAGCTTAGTCATAAAAGACTCAAATTCATTCACTTCCTCATTAGACTCAACATGTTCATCAATGCAATCCTCCAAGGAGGGATTAGTAATGATGGTGGTTGTGATGTTGGGGGTTACCTTGTTTGAAGCTTTAGCCATGAGGCATCTGGCGGTGATGTTTTCGTTGGGTGATTCGAAGAGAGACACCCGGGGAGTAGTAGCAATGGCAACGGACACCATGGCCATTGCTTCTTCATTTTCATCATCATCGTCATCCTCTTGGTATTCTTCTTTAACCACCAACCCACGAGTGGGAGTCTTCTTGGCGAAGTTGTTCTTATTGGGGAAGGACTTAGCTTTGTCTTTTCGGATGAAACTTGCCACCGTTGTCTTCCCGCTTCTCGTAAGGACAATCCGCAACGAAATGGCTCACATTGCCACAGTTGAAGCAAGTTCTAACTCGTTGCTTGCCCTTGACGCCACTTGAGTTGTTCTTGTTGAAGTTGGGTCTTGAACTCTTCTTGCTCCAAAATTGTCTTGAAGCAAGGGCCATGTGCTCATGGTAGTCAAACTTGGTGTCTTCGGGGTTGCTTTCCTCATCTTCCACTTCTTCCTCTTCTTCCATAGTAACCTTGGCCTTCAAAGCAAGGTTAGGCTTCTTTGCTCTTTGAGAACGGAGCACCGCATTGTCGGCGGTCTTGTCCAAGATGCTCATTGCAACGAACTCATCCAACACTTCACTTGAGGTCATGGAGTGGAAGTCCGGCCGTTGACGAATGACGGAGGACATGGCCTTGTTGTAGGGCATCATGGCCTTGAGGAACTTCCGCTTGATCCAATTGTCATCCGTGTCCTTGCTTCCATGATCTCGAAGTGCGACCGCGAGTTTGGTCACTCTTGAAAGAGCTCACGAGGTTCTTCATCTTCTTTCATTGCAAACTCATCGGCTTCATCTTGCACCACTTCATAGTTGGAGCGTTGAATGCTAGCACTTCCACGATAGAGACCCTCGACACATTTCCATGCTTCTTTAGCCATGACATGGGGTCGAAGATGAGGGAGATCTTCGGGAAGGATTGCATCTTGGATGATGAAGAGAGCACTCTCATTGAATTAATTGTATACGGCTTCTCGAGGGGTGAAGTTGCTTGGGTCATGAGGATAAAAACCTTCTTCAATGATTCTCCAAAGGTTACTGTTCACATGTTTTAAATGACGCTTAAAGCGATAGACCCATGAAAGTGCGTTATATCGACTAGAGGGGGGGTGAATAGGCGATTTTTATGAATTCTTCACTGAGGAATTTGCTGGTGAGGAAATTCCTTAGCGAAGAACTACTTGCAGTGGAATAAGTACTCAGAAGTAAACATAACAGGATACAAACATAGTCATCATGAAGAAATGAAAACTAGCACAGAGTACAGAAAGCGTAAACACAGGATAACAAGATGAAGACGAACAGACTGAAGAAATTGAACTAAGGAATTTGTGAAAGTCTTCAGTCAAAGTCTTCAAGCACAGATATGAACAATGTACAACACAGTAATGAGGAAATGAAAGAGTTGAGGAAATAGAACCAGTTGGTTGGTGAAGACAATGATTTGGTAAACCAGTTCCAACTGCTGTCTCAGTTGTACGTCTGGTTGGAGCGGTGAGTATTTAAACTCGAGGACACACATCCGGACACCCGATCTCGAGCCGCAACTTAGGACACCCAGTCCTCACCGTATTCTCCTTGAACTAAGACCACGCAGCCTCGTCCAATCACTCGTGGTAAGTCTTGGTGACTTCCAAACCTTCACAGACTTGGTCACTCGGCGATCCACAATTCCTCTTGGATGCTCTAGACCTTGGCGCCTAACCGTCTGGAAGAAGCACAGTCTTCAAAGGTAACAAGCATCGGATCCACGCAGATCAATTTCTTGATGATGCTCAATCACTTTGGGTTTGTGGGGGTTTGGTTTTGGGATTTCCTCACTTGATGATTTTCGCTCAAAGTCCTCGGAGGATGGGTTGCTCTCAAATGACAAGTGTCAAGTTCTCTCGGGCAGCCAACCAACTAGTGGTTGTAGGGGCGGCTATTTATAGCCTAGGGAGGAGCCCGACATGATAAGACATAAATGCCCTTCAATGATATGACCGTTAGGTGGATAAGATATTTTGGACAGCGGTAGCGAAGACAAAGAACGGTCGGAAATTTGACTTTCAAATTCCTCGGGGCTATCATGTTCCTCCTTTGTGTAGGCAATTCGCCGGTGAATTCCTAACTCCTCGCTTAGAGAAAGTCCTCGGTGACTGGAAGAACTGCGTCTCATCATCAAGAAATTGATGAATCGTATGAAATTTCCAATGACTTCACTCGAAGGGATTGGTAGGTGTAGGATTTTGAGTTGAGCATCACATGGAAATTTTTCCTTAGTATTTCCTCGACCCCTTTAACGATGACGGTGTTTCCTATGACTCAAGAAAGAGAAAATGAAACTACGAAAACAAAAGTCTTCACGCTTCATGTTCCTCGAATGAATATCAAGTCTTCAAGGTCACACCAATTTCTTCACTTTCAAAGTCTTCAGAAAGTCTTCAGAATATCAAAGTCTTCAATCGAAGAACTTCATTTTTAGGGGTCGACTTTCTCTGTAAATATCAAACTCCTCATAGACTTATAGACCTGTGTACACTCACAAACGCATCAGTCACGTAACCTATAAGTCTTCAATACACCAAAATCACTAAGGGGCACTAGATGCACTTACAATCTTTTGGTGATTGATGACAACATAGGTTAAGTTTTCAATGAGGATAAACATATGAAGTGTAAATACTGATATTGAGGAATTTGATTGCAAGATATGGAAGAACTCCCCCTGAATGTGTGCATAGTGAGGAATTTGCTTTTGAGGCAATGCACATTTGAAGAATTGAATCATGGAGATTTCCCCCTATATCTTGTAATTCATACGCGCATTTGATATATAATATGAAGAATTTGAAATGCATGATGAAATATGGTGCCTGATGAGATTCAGCATGCGTGCAATAATATTAACGAGGGATAAGCATGCAGAATAACACATCAAAAGTATCAGAGAACAGTGCATAGTCATAGCACAATGCACTGTTCAAAAGTATCAGGGCACCATCGGATTTAAGATTACAACTCGATCCAATAAAAGTTTCAGAAGAACGAGTTGTAACTTAACAAAAAACGCCCATAATATAAACCGGCTTGAAGACTAACTCAGATTTCTCCCCTTTGTCATCAAATGACCAAAAGGGTCGGCGAGGACTAACGCCTCAAGATTTTCAAGTCGATGGAGGAGTGCCGCGTTGTCGAGGTTGTTTGTTGAAGTAGGGCCTGCCGCAGATGTCGTCCAAATCTTCATGTTCATCGGTTTCGCGATGAAGAATAAGAACCGCCACCGATCGGAACTTTGAATCTCTTTAATTTCTTGGAGGTGGTGCAGACCCGACCAAATGCTTCCTAGAGACCCATAGTCTTGATTTCTTCCATGGAATATACATGAGTGAGAACAGCCAGTGCGGTTGAGGGTTTCATGAAGGTGATACTGATTTTTCTTCACCGCATTATGGGTTGAGGTCATGTTGTGAAGAATTGCAGCAAATTGACGTTTCACCCATTTGTGATTGCGATCAACCTTCCGATGAAGACGAGGAGTAACTCACGGTCACCATCACCACAGGTCTTTGTTGCTTGAGGCTTTTGCTTGGCGGATGTATTTGCGGTAGTGTCATGTGTTGCGAGAATCGTCATTGGTGGAGTAAGATGTAGCTAGACGGAATTGACCGTCCAATGGACGAGTGCCTTCATCGATCACAAAGAGCTGCCTTGCCCTTATCATCGGATGATGAAACCGGTCGCTTGAGGACTTCAATGGGTGGCAAGTAGCTACCATGGTTGAGTGTCACCTGTAATTCAAAGTGAAGATCTTGCCCTTATGAATCTCATAATCCAAGGCGCATAGGGCTTCAAATCAAAAGGTGACATTGCAACATTAGCGAGTCCTCATGAAGAAATCATGGAAGTTGGCGGAACGCCATGAATGATGTTAAAAAGCATGTTCTTCATGATGCCAACGACATCTTCATCATTTGAGTCGTGGCCTTTGATAGGACTCATTGTCTTCGTCGAGATTCGATAGACGATCCGAGGCACATACTGACAATTCCTTGACGAGGAATTTGGTTCGAGGGCCTGCCACGCTTCAAAGGCTTCATGAGCATTTGCATGTAATGATCTGTCGATTCGTGGTCATTGTAGATGCATCGTGCCTTTGTCATGGGGAGGATCAAGAGGAAGGACACGAAGCAATTCGATTCTTTGGTGCCTTATAGTGAGTGTTTTCATCATCAATCCAGCACCCATGAATTGACATCTTGACATCTCGGTGATATGCAAAGTGGCATAGAATCGAAGAATGAGTTCTTCATTCCATCCACGAGATATCGGTCAGAAATTGATGAGTCCCGCATCTGAATAACTCGGAGGACTGGCTCGAAGCACGGCGAGATTCCATATCCACATGAGGAATGTGCTCATGATCGAAGATTTTGTCCTTGTCAAAAAGCACCGAGGAATAGAAGTTGGCTTGAGTAGCAGTCGAAGCGTCTTTTCCTTATGCGGCGAGTCATATGGATTATGTCGATGAAGAACACATGCTCGAAAAAGAAGTCTTCACCTTGAATTTTTGCTTGCTAGAGAAAGGATTCTTCGGTTTGGGCAGAGGAGTATCGGTGATTTGCAAAGACAACCTCGGGAATCGCGAGCTCAGTGCTTGGTGAGAATTTCTGGTTCCTCTTCTTATGCGATTTGGGGATCGTGAAGAGTTCTTGACACTAGCGGTGGAATCTCTTCATGAGCAGAGCGATGTGGGATGAGTTTCTTGAGCCCATTTGAGCAGTTGTAGCCGGGGTGAGGAATTTGTTGAATAGGAGTGAAGAGAGGAGTATTGGGATCTTGACTTTCCCAAAAGTCATCGTTCATCACCGTGTAGTGCATCCAATATCCACATCTTCGTCTTCTTTTTCAATTTCCTCAACACCAGCCTCTTCAGCTGTGAACTGAGGCATTGGTGAGGAAACGACTGGCGTTGAAGGGAATGTTTCCACTTCAATTTCTTCATCAAACTGCTCTGAGGTAGCAACAGAATGATTTTCTTCATTAGATCCGCTTGGGATCTTGTAGTCTTCTCCATAAGGAACAATTTCCTTAGACGACATGGAGGAAATAGGAACGGCATCAATGGGATTTTCAAGCGAGCTGGTCATTGGCTTCATTTTCTTCGCGGCCGAAGAATTTGACGCAGCTGATGCCTTCCTTTTCTTCACAAAGAGCTCGCTCTGCAGCCTTGGTCTTCTTCACTTCATCTGCGAAGGAAGAATTGGAGTTGGTGTTGGCGCGGAGGAGCCGAGGATTGTGGTTCATTTTCTTGAGCGCAATTGGTGCGATTGCCTGATCTCTTGATTTCTTGAGCGCACCACTAGTGGATAGCACAGGAATTTCTTCGGTGCTGGAATGGAGTCATCAGCCACGGAACTTGTATTCTCATCGGCAGGCTGAAAGTTATCAGCGGTCTTGGCAAATTCATCGATGGGCTGAGCGAGTCTTGACTGAGGATTTTCTTGTTGCGATGGGGCTGCAATAGTTGTCATTTTCTTCGTCAAATTGATTTAATCTCACTTTGGCTCCTTGCCAATCAGCCCGGTATGCATCAAATCTTTCTTTGAGGGCTTGGATCTCAGATTGAGCATTGAGAAGTTCTTCAGGTGATAGTCTGACAACGTTCTTCTTCAGAAGCTTCTCCTTTCGGCCCTGTGCTCTCTTTATCTCACGAGCCTTTTCAAACTTCCATTTCTCTTGAGCGATGAAATGGGTTAGCATATGACTTTGACCAGAGTCGAGGTAGATCGAGCATTGGAGTGTTTGGATCCTTATGCCATAAGTCAATGTAGTCGAGGATCTTCTTGGATCCGTAAGTAGAGGCATTGTGTTCCTTTGGCTCTAGCGGCCTTTACTTGTCTGTCTCGATGATTTACGCAAGTTCTTCATCGAAGCCTCGTCATCGAGAGGCACTTGAAAGCAACTGTTTCTTTCTTGGACTTGGCGAGGACCGCGTCCCATTGTTGCTTTTGTCTTCAACAGAGTGGGGCTGATGAGGACATTGGTGCAGGTGAAGAACTCATTTGAGACACGAAGCAATTGAGAAACCCCGAGTCCTTTGACATGTAGCCGATGCACAGGAGTTGAGGACTTGGAGGAGCTGCTTGAGGACTTTGGTGGAGCAGCAGAGTCTCGAGGAATTTGCCGTGAGGGCGCGGGCCGAGGAACTTGGTCGTGAGGGCGCTGATGGTGAAGCACTTGGCTTGCGGCAGGCTTCTTGGCATTGATTTCCTCGGCTTGACCGAGGTCTCAGCGGCAAGCAGCAACAATGAAATCCTCATTGAATTTCCTCACTGCCTCCTTGGCTTGTCTTGCCAATTTGGCTTGGCGCCTAGCCCATTCTTCAGGAAAGTCTTCACCACGTTTGATGCTAGTGGGATCAGCGACTTGGCCAGGTGCCAATGGAGCTCGTGGGCATGGAGGATTTAAGGCGAATTTCTTCATGTACTTTGGAGTAACATATCGATATTCCCTCCATTCTCGTGCCCATCTTCGTTCAATCCTCTGAATGCGCACTTTGCGCTGATTCTTGTTTTCTTTGCCAAATCTGGCTTCATCAGGTGTGCAATAATCCTTGTATATTTCATCAGGGATCTCGAAAGCAGTCATGACCTCCGGTTTCTTTCCTCCTTTCTGCGGTCTCTTTCCTTGACCATTTTCTTGGATGAGGAATTTGAACAATTGAACACTCAAAGAAGTATGCAGTTTTTCTTCGAGGAACGCTGCAAATGAGTTAAGTTGATGAGAACCTAGTGATTCAGCGAATGACATGAGTACTGTGAGCAGAGTGTAGGTGCGAGGAATTTGGAGAGGTCATATCGTTCTCGTAAGATTTTTCAAAAAGACAAGTTTTGAGGAATTTGACCAGTTGAGCCTTGAGGAATTTCACTAAGCGTTCTTGTCTTAGGTTCGAGTTATGCAGATCGAAAATCCGCACAATTGAGGAATCTTGAAGAAATGAGTGCTTAGAGAGATGGATCAAGAGCATACAGTGTGTGAGGTGTTCATATGTGAAGATTTGAAGAATAAAACACCTTTGAAGATTTTCAGAAAAGTTTGAGAATCAAAGCGAGTAATAAAAGTGACTTTTAATTACCCGAACTGAAGAACACGACGAACAGAGATGAACAGCGGTGAAGTTCGTCAAGTTAGATCTCCCACGCCCTAACTTGGCAGAGGGAGACAGCTACTGGCGGGCGGAGTGAAGATTTCCGCAGGCGCGAAAGTCTGACGGCGACGAGGTTGAGGCAGTGAAGCTCTTCCTCACCGGCGGCGATGGAGTAGCGGCGGCGCTAGGGTTTGAGGAGAGCTCGAGCGGGAGACAGCGACCGAGCGGAGTAAATGAAGTAAGGAAGGGGAGAGGGGTATTTATAACCACGGTAAAAACTGTTCGCCCGAAGATTTTGGGACGAACATGCCCCTGCCCTTTCTTCTTCATGCGACATGTGTCACCCACGTACAGTGCAGATGAGATCGTGTAAGATCGTGGGTGAATATAATAAGGCATCTTGGGATGCGGAACGGTTTGAGCGGTAAAACCAAAAATCTGGATAAGATTTGTTTTTAAAATTTCGTTCGCAATTTCTTGGTGACAAGGACACAAAGGAAGACTTTGAGCGAGTTTCAATCGAACGCACATGAAGAATTTGTGAATAGATTGGGTTGAGTGTAGCATAGAGGGGGAAGGGTCCGATCACATTCACTTAGCAGAAATCGCAACTTGAAGAAATAGCAATAAGTGAATGTTGTAGAGGACATAAACTCACACACATATATATATATATAGCCAATGAGGAAAAACGACGGAAACAGTGAAGATTTTGCAAAGTTGAAGAATTTGAAAGATCAAGAATTTCAAAATGAGGAAAACTCAAATTGAAGATTTTCAACTTTTGTGGTGGCGTGACCCACAGTATAAGAATGATGATTTCGACACACATCGCCTACAATTGTCGTAGGGTTACGAGAATCAAATTCTTCATTAATTTCTTCACACTTAGAGTGTTATTCTTCATTGATTGAAGAAAACGTTTCTTCATGTGTTGCACATCTAAGTCATCAATTCTGCATAAGGGTTAGGATGTGTGTCCTTTTCAAAGAACATTAGAAGATTCTAAGATATTTAGCTCACACCGCAACTTTCTAAATCTCTTCTCATCCAAGGGCTTAGTGAAGATATCAGCTAGCTGTTCTTCAGTCTTCACATGCTCAATGGAGATGTCACCCTTCAACACATGATCATGAAGAAAATGATGACGAATCTGGATGTGCTTAGTCTTGAGTCTTGAATCGGGTTGTGAGCAATATTGATGGCACTCTCATTGTCGCAGAGAGAGAGGCACATTCTTCACATTGACGCCATAATCCTTGAGGGTTTGCTTCATCCAAAGCAGCTTGAGCACAGATGAGCCAGCAAAGAATGTATTCAGCTTCAAAGAGATGATGAAGGTGATCGCAGCTCGCTTTCTTCGAGGACCAATGCACCAAAGATCGTCCGAGGAAATGACAAGTGCGGATGTTGACTTGCGGTCCACACGATCACCAAAGATAGTCGAGTCGTAATATCCAATGAGGTCAAAAGCAGAGCCCTTGGGGTACCATAATCCTAGTGTTGATGTGTGAGCTAGATATCGAAGAATATGCTTCACACCTTATGGTGTGATTCCTTCTGCAGCTTGAAATCGGGCACATGCAAACACTAAGCATTATATCTCGCCTAGATGCACATAAGTACAATAAAGAACCAATCATGGAGCGGTATACCTTGTGATCAAGTCAATACCATTTTCATCGATTGCATAGATGACCATTTGTGGGCATAGGAATTTTGACGCCTTTGCAATCTTGCATGCCGAATTTCCTAAGTACATCTTTGAGGTAATTCTCTGAGATATGAATATGCCATTGTCTTTCTTGATGAAATTTGAAGACCTAAGAAGAATTTCAACTCTCCCATCATAGACATTTGATATTCTTCACTCATCATATAGGCAAATTCATCACTATATCGTTGGTTAGTACAGCCAAAGATAATATCATCAACATATATTTGGCACACAAACAGTTCACCATCATATGATTTAGTAAAAAGAGTAGGGTCGAGTGAACCGGGTGTGAAGCCATTCTTCACGAAGAATTCCTTCAATGTATCATACCATGCCCGAGGGGCTTGCTGAGGCCATAGAGAGCCTTATTGAGTCTGGAGACTTTGTCAGGATTCTTTGGATCTTCAAAACCTGGGGGTTGAGCAACATATACTTCTTCCTCAAGCTTACCATTGAGGAATGCACTTTTCACATCCATTTGATATAAGATGATATCATGATGGTTAGCGTAAGCAAGTAATATCTGAATAGCCTCAAGTCTAGCAACAGTGCAAAAGTTTCATCGAAATCAATTCCTTCAACTGTGTGTAGCCTTGAGCTACTAGTCGTGCCTTATTCCTCACCACAAGGCCATTTTCATCTTGCTTGTTGCGGTAGATCCACTTTGTGCCAATGATATTATGCTTGCGAGGATCAGGCGATTGACCAATTCCTGACATTGTTCAGCTCGAATCGATGTAATTCTTCTTGCATAGCCTGAATCCACTCCGGCTCGTAAATGCTTCATCTACCTTAGTGGGCTCTGTGATAGAGACAAAAGCATAGTGCCCACAAAAGTTAGATAAATGTGATGCTTTTGAGCGTGTGAGAGGACTGGTGCGCTAATGTCATCGATGATCTTCTCCACTTGCACTTCTTTTGCAACGCGTGGATGAGTTGGTTGTCGCCGAGGATTTTGATCAGCATTTTCTTGACACCATTTTCCTCATCTTGTTCTTGAGTGCATCACTCGGCGTTCTTCGTGAGCAGGAATGAATTCTTCAGAGATTCTTGATGAGGAATGACATCCTCGGTTGCCTTGAGCTTGATAGCATCTTCAGTGCTGGTTCATCTAACACGAAGGTAGGTGCTCTCTTTGCGAGCCATTAGTTTCATCGAACCGCACATCTACATGTCGACAATCTTGTGAAGAACAATGTTGAAGACTCAGTAGGTGTGCGAGTCCTTCCGTAACCAAGCATAAAACCTTCATGTGCTTTCGGTGCAAATTTAGAGTTGTGGTGAGGATCTCTAATCCAACATTTAGCACGAAGACTTTGAAATAACTCACATTGGGTTTCTTGTCGTTGAGGAGTTCATAGGCGTCTTCTTGAAGAATTTGTGAAGATATACTCTGTTGATGATGTGGCGAGCGGATCAATTGCATCAATCCAAAAATCTTTGGCGTTTTGTATTCATCAATCATAGTGCGAGCCATCTCAACAAGAGTTACATTCTTGCGCTCCACGACGCCATTCTGCGATGAGTATAGGGAGCGATAACTCATGAGTAATACCAAGTTCATCAAGATAAGCATCAAGACCGAATTCTTGAACTCGGTTCCATTGTCACTTCGATATGTTTGATCTTCACACCAAAGTTGGTTGAAGCCCTCGAGAAAGTTGTTTGAAGACTTCACGCACTTCATGTTTGTAAGTAACAATGTGTACCCATGTATATCGAGAATAATCATCAACAATGACAAAACCATATAAAGATGCATCATTAGTGATTGCTGAATAATGATTAGGTCGAAGAGGTCCATGTGAAGCAATTGAATGGACGTGTAGTGGTCATGATAGTCTTATTTGGATGCTTGGCCTTGGTCATTTTCGGCTTCACATGCTCCGCATAAGTGATCCTTGAGGAATTTGACATTCTCAATGCCAATGACATGCTTCTTCTTCGCAAGTGTGTTCAGATTCCTTATGCCCGCATGACCAAGTCGTCGATGCCATAGCCAGCCTATACGAAGCTTTTGCAAGTAGACACACGGCTGGTTGTGGTCCCAGAGAAATCAACAATATCAGATCTCTTCTCCTAAAGCCTTGAAGACTTTGGAATTGTCGACTTCCATAATCACAACACAGCGATATTTGCCAAAGACAACAACCATATCAAGATCACAAAGCATTGAGATGACATGAGATTGTATCCTAAGGACTCAACAAGCATGACTTTGTCCATGTGCTTATCCTTAGAGATAGCAACCTTACCAAGACCCAATACGACTTTTGCCTTTGTCGGCAAAGATGATATGCTTGAGGTGGCGGTGATAAGGAGCATCCATCAATAGATTCTTGTCACCAATCATGTGATTTGTACATCCACTATCGAGGACCCATTCGGTGGTTTTGGGTTGATCATCCTGCAGATGAATTAGTGTAGCTTACAATCTCATATGCTTCATCGATGAAGAATATGATATCAAGTTCATTAGATGAATTTCATCAAGCGATAAACAGATATAGCGAGATGAGGGCGTGTGAAATGAATGTTCATTTCATCATGATTCGCTGCGTCCTTTCGAGCATTTTGTCGTCGTCCCGGCAAATTCTTGAGACGTTAAGGCACGTCCGAGACCTGACCTGCAGAAGAGATTAGTTCTTTTCTTCACCACCCACATCCGAGGGGTGTCAAAGAGTTCATCATTCTGCGAGCACCATATGAGAAAGGTGGCAAAGATGCCAAACCATTTCGTTTCACATAAGAGGGGTTAGGGTAAGCATATGAATAAGCAGAGTAATTCTTCGAGGACTTATGAACATAATGGTTTGAAGAATAATGCACATATTCATAGCCCTTAGCTCTACCCTGCGAGACAGAGTTGTTAGCATAATGATAATCATATGAGGACTTTGATCCATGTGAAGAACTTGGTCCATATGAGGACTTGGATCCATATAAAGAATTTGGTCCATATGAAGAATTTGATCTGGGGTTCCTGTTCTTCACAGGTGGTGCCATGAGGACATTCACCTGAAGACTTTCAACACAACTTTTGGGAACCCAGATTTTCTTCATAGGGGAACCGTTCCTGCAGTTAGTGCCAACATATCTAGCAAATACTTCACCATTTTGATTTTTGAACAGTTTATAGTTGAGTCAAATGACTCATCGGAAGAATGAGGAGATTCACATGTAAAGCCGGACAAGTTAGATGGATCAATGGAGGTCCTTTGCAAAGAACCCATGAGGTTTTAGGATCTTGCTCGGGCTTCCAATATGTTCCATCGGCATTGAGTTTCCTCTCAAAGGCAATACCCTCTTTCCTAGGGTTTCTGTTGAGGATCTGCTTTTGAGCACATCACAAAGCGTCGATGCCCTTTGAGGCTTTTGTACATGCTGTCATGTACAATTCCTTCAACCTGCATTGTCAATGATACTAGCAATGTCCTCGGTGAGGAATTAGTGATAGCGAGCGGATGAAGAATTTGTAACATTTGAAGCATTTGAACATTCAGGTGAAGAATTAGCAGATTCACGTTCAATGCACTTTAAGCATGGGGGAACAAATTCTTCCTGAGAAGCGCTGATTTGTTGAGCTAGTAATGAATCGCGCTCCTTCTGAAGATCTTCATAACACACTCTTAGCTTTTCAAGATCTTCCTTTTTTTGAAGAGATTCAAGAGAAAGCCTCTCATGATCAGCCAAGAGGGTATTATGTTGATCTTGAAGGGCATCAAACTTGGAGTGAATTCTCTGAAGACATTCACCCAATGCTTTTGACTGATCCATTTCTTTGCGCAACATATTATCACTTTTTTCTAGCATATCTTGAGTTTGTTATAAAGCCGTTTGTTGTTTAGTGGCAATGCAAATAAGTTTGGTATAGCACGATTCAATGTCATCATCAGATTCATCATTATTAGATTCATCATCACAAGACTCGTATGAGGGGCATTCGGTTACCTCAGCACCGTTTGCCATGAGGCAGGATGCAGAAGATGATGATTCTGGCTCGAAAGTCATCGTTTTGAGAGATTCCTTGAAATCCTCAAACCAGGGATCATGACGAGTTCGATGACCTTCATAGACATCAGAGATTCGGTCCCAGATGAGCTTCGAATTGCCAAGATGCATAATTCGCCCGAATTGATCTCTGGATAGGCAGGAGCAGATGTTATCCCTCGCTATGATGTCAAGTCGAGTGTACTTGCGAATATCATCAGCATTCGCCATCTTGCATAGATTAGTAAGACCAATCTCAGTGACGGTCCACAGCTCGCTGTTCCTTGCCATGAGGCGCTTTCTCATCATGGCCTTCCACTTGGGATAGTCATGACCGTCAAAGATAGGGCAAGTCACTTTCTTCATACCTGCGGTCGACATAACTAAAACTCGAGCGCGCTTAAACCAAAATCACACGTAACAAGGGAGTACCTCGCTCGATACCAATTGAAAGTGCGTTATATCGACTAGAGGGGGTGAATAGGCGATTTTATGAATTCTTCATCGAGGAATTTGTGGTGAGAAATTCCTTAGCAAAGAACTACTTGCGCGAATAAGTACTCGAAGTAAACATAACAGGATACAAACATAGTCATCATGAAGAAATGAAAACTAGCACAGAGTACAGAAAGCGTAAACACAGGATAACAAGATGAAGACGAACAGACTGAAGAAATTGAACTGGGGAATTTGTGAAAGTCTTCAGTCAAAGTCTTCAAGCACAGATATGAACAATGTACAACACAGTAATGGGGAAATGAAAGAGTTGAGGAAATAGAACCATTTGGTTGGTGAAGACAATGATTTGGTAAACCAGTTCCAACTGCTGTCTCAGTTGTACATCTGGTTGGAGCGGCTGAGTATTTAAACTCGAGGACACACAGTCCCGGACACCCGATCTCGAGCCGCAACTCAGGACACCCGATCCTCACCGTATTCTCCTTGAACTAAGACCACGTAGGCCTCGTCCAATCACTCGTGGTAAGTCTTGGTGACTTCCTAACCTTCACAGACTTGGTCACTCGGCGATCCACAATTCCTCTTGGATGCTCTAGACCTTGGCGCCTAACCGTCTGGAAGAAGCACAGTCTTCAAAGGTAACAAGCGTCGGATCCACGCAGATCAATTTCTTGATGATGCTCAATCACTTTGGGTTTGTGGGGTTTGGTTTTGGGATTTCCTCACTTGATGATTTTCGCTCAAAGTCCTCGGAGGATGGGTTGCTCTCAAATGACAAGTGTCAAGTTCTCTCGGAGCAGCCAACCAACTAGTGGTTGTAGGGGCGGCTATTTATAGCCTAGGAGCAGCCCGACATGATAAGACATAAGTGCCCTTCAATGATATGACCGTTAGGTGGATAAGATATTTTGGACAGCCGTAAGAAGACAAAGAACGATCGGAAATTTGACTTTCAAATTCCTCGGGGCTATCATGTTCCTCCTTGTGTAGGCAATTCAGCCTTGGTGAATTCCTAACTCCTCGATTAGACAAAGTCCTCAATGACGGAAAGACTGCGTCTCTATCATCAAGAAATTGACTGAATCGTATGAGATTTTCAATGGCTTCACTCAAAGGGATTGGTAGGTGTAGGATTTTGAGTTGAGCATCACATGGAAATTTTTCCTTAGTATTTCCTCGACCCCTTTAACGATGACGGTGTTTCCTATGACTCAAGAAAGAGAAAATGAAACTACGAAAACAAAAGTCTTCACGCTTCATGTTCCTCGAATGAATATCAAGTCTTCAAGGTCACACCAATTTCTTCACTTTCAAAGTCTTGAGAAAGTCTTGAGAATATCAAAGTTTTCAGTCGAAGAACTTCATTTTTAGGGGTCGACTTTCTCTGTAAATATCAAACTCCTCATAGACTTATAGACCTGTGTACACTCACAAACGCATCAGTCACTTAACCTATAAGTCTTCAATACACCAAAATCACTAAGGGGCACTAGATGCACTTACAACCCAAGAATCAAAATCTTCATGTTTCTCATATTTAGGAGGAGGACCGGCATGATTCAAATGAGTGGAGGGGATTGGCCCTCCATAAACCGGGGGTTCCACATGGGCAAAGATGTCGGTACCATTTCTACCACTAATAGAAGGACTCTTATCAATGTTAGCTTCCCCCTTGTCGGAGGGAGCATCCGTCACCTTGTTGGTGGGTTCACCCACTTTCATCGGCGAGGTAGATTGTTTAAGTCCTTCTAGGAATTCCTTAAACATGTCCTTGACCTCGGTCATCATGGAGGTTTTCAATGTTTCCAAAGCAACATTGAATTCCTCACGTGAGAACGAGTTACCCCCATCTCCCGTAGATGAGATCAGATTCGCACCGGAGTGCTCTCCCACCTCATCTACGACATCAACCATACTCTTTGGACGGTAAAGTCCTTATAAAGAGAAGAGGCTCTGATACCAATTGAAAGGATCGATATGGTTGACTAGAGGGGGGGTGAATAGGCAACTAACAATTTTTAAGCTTTTCTTTACCAAATTAAACTTTGCAACAAAATAGGTTGTCTAGATGTGCAACTAAGTGAGCAACCTATATGATGCAATAGCAACTAGCACACAAGCAAGCAAAGGATGTAAAACAAGTAGGCTTGCAAAAGTAAAGGCACGAAATAACCAAGAGTGGAGCCGGTGGAGACGAGGATGTGTTACCGGAGTTCCTTCCTTTTAAAGGGAAGTACGTCTCTGTTAGAATGGTGTGGAGGCACAATGCTCCCCAAGAAGCCACTAGGGCCACCGTATTCTCCTCACGCCCTCACACAATGCGAGAAGCCATGATTCCACTATTGGTGCCCTTGAAGGCGGCGACCGAACCTTTACAAGCAAGGTTGGCAATCTCCACAACAATCGGAGGCTCCCAACAACAACAACACCACAAAGCTTCACCACAATGGAGTATGGCTTCGAGGTGACCTCAACCGTCTAGGGTGCTCAACACCCAAGAGTAACAAGATCCGCAAGGGATAAGTGGGGGGAATCAAATTTCTCTTGGTGGAAGTGTAGATCTGGGCCTTCTCAACCAATCCCGAGCAAATCAACAAGTTTGATTGGCTAGGGAGAGAGATCGGGTGAAAATGGAGCTTTGAGCAACAATGGAGCTTTGGGGGAAAGAGGTAAGTCAACTTGGAGGAAGAAGACACCTTTATATAGTGGGGAACAATTCCAACCGTTACCCCACTGAGCAGCCCGCACAGAGCGGTACTACCGCTAGGGCGGGGCGGTACTACTGCCGAGGCGGTACTACGCTCCCTACCCAGTGACTACTACCGTCTTGGCGAGGAGGTCAAGCCATCGCCCCAGGCGGTACTACAGGGAGTAGGAGCGGTACTACCGCTCGGAGCGGTGCTACGCTTCTACTACCGCTTCTAGTGCCGTAAACCCGACACGAAAAACACAGGTCTCGAATCGAGGCGGCAGAGGCAGTGATGCAGCTGCGGTACTACGGCGAAGCCAGAAGCGATACTACCGCTCTGCGAGCGGTACTACCATCGAGAGCGGTACTACCGCTTTGTGGAGCGGTACTACACGCACAGGTGAAGCAGTACGAAGAGAAGTTGCAGCTCAAAGATGCGAAAGGAAGGCGACGGGTGTGATAGGGATGTGTAGGTGATGATTCCACCCTAGTCTTACCAAAGCGGATCCCCTCTTAATAGTACGGTGACTCCTACGAAACTAGTCCACCAACAACGAAACGAAGGAGCTACACCGTCTTGAATA
This sequence comes from Aegilops speltoides, assembly GCA_021437245.1. Taxonomy (NCBI): domain Eukaryota; kingdom Viridiplantae; phylum Streptophyta; class Magnoliopsida; order Poales; family Poaceae; genus Aegilops; species Aegilops speltoides. Next base: position 338,623,551 of record CM038144.1, read on the forward strand.
AAACACCGAGGGGGGGAAATCGTCTCGTGCCAATGGATGATTCTCTGAAAGAGCTTAACGCACACGATTAGTCCGCAAAAGCATTGTCATCAATCACCAAAACCACTAGGGGATAAATATGCCCTGACATCATCGCTCTTATTTAGCATGTAGTGAACTTTTTCCAAGGCTCTTTGTTGTTTATGGGCAAGGGAAGCAAGTTTGACATAGCTAGGTCCAAATTCATCGCCAGATTCATCATCACTAGATTCGGATAGGTCGGATTCGGTTACCTCAGCACCGTTTGCCATAAGGCAGGGGGTAGACGATGATGATTCTGGTTCGAATGACATCGCATCGAGAGATTCCTTGTAATCCTCAAACCAAGGATCATGACGAGTCTGATGACCTTCATAGACTTGAGAGACGTTCCCAGATTAGCCCGGCGTGATTGAGATGCATAGCGTTCTGAACTGATTTGGGACGACTAGAGCAGATGACATCCTTCATTTGTGAGGTTAAGCGGTGTGTACTTGTGAATGTCATCACCTCGGCCATCTTGCATAGATCGGTAAGACCGATCTACGTGACGATCCTCGATTATTGTCCATAGCCATGAGCCGCTTCTTCATCATGGCCTTCCACCGAGGATACTCATGACCGTCAAAGATGGGGCAGGAAACGTTCCTCAATCCTGCAGTCGACATAACTAGAACTCCAGGTGGTTAAACCAAAATCACACAGAACAAGGGAGTACCTTGCTCTTTTACCAATTGAAAGTTCGTTATATCGACTAGAGGGGGGTGAATAGGCGATTTTTAAGAATTCTTCACTGAGGAATTTGTCGGTGAGGAAATTCCTTAGCGAAGAACTACTTGGAGCGGAATAAGTACTCAGAAGTAAGCATAACAGAATACACACATAGTCATCATGATGAGATGAAGACAAACACAGAGTACAGAAAGCGTAAACACAGGATAACACAAGATGAAGACAAACAGACTGAAGAAATTGAACTAAGGAAATTGAGAAAGTCTTCAGTCAAAGTCTTCAAACACAGATATGAACAATCACTCAACACAGTAATGAGGAAATTAAAGAGTTGAGGAAATAGAACCAGTAAGGTTGGTGAAGACAATGATTTGGTAGACCAGTTCCAACTGCTGTCTCGGTTATGCGTCTGGTTGGAGCGGTGAGTATTTAAACTCGAGAACACACAGTCCGGACACCCGATCGGCGAAAGCACGCAGCTCGGGACACCAAGTCCTCACCGTATTCTCCTTGAACTAAGGTCACACAGACCTCGTCCAATCACTCGTGGTAAGTCTTCAGGCGACTTCCAAACCTTCACAGACTTCGGTCACTCGGCGATCCACAATTCCTCTTGGATGCTCTAGACCATGACGCAGCACAGTCTTCAAAGGTAACAAGCATCAGATCCACGCAGGATCAATCTCTTCAGTGATGCTCAATCACTTTGGGTTTGTGGGTGTTTGGGTTTGGATTTTCCTCACTTGATGATTTTCGCTCAAAGTCCTCGGAGGATGGGTTGCTCTCAAATGACAAGTGTCAGTTTCTTTCGGAGCAGCCAACCAGCTAGTGGTTGTAGGGGCGGCTATTTATAGCCTAGGGAACAGCCCGACATGATAAGACATAAATGCCCTTCAATGATATGACCGTTAGGTGGATAAGATATTTTGGGACAGCTAGCGCGCAGCACAGCAACGGTCGGAAATTTGACTTTCAAATTCCTCAGGGCTATCATGTTCCTCACTGTGTAGGCAATCCGCACTGGCGAATCCTAACTCCTCAGTCAGAACAAATTCCTTAGCGACCAGAAGAACTTTGTCTCTGTCACTGAAGAAATTGACTGAACTGTATGAGATTTCCAATGGCTTCACTCGAAGGGATTGGTAGGTGTAGGATTTTGAGTTGAGCATCACATGGAAATTTTTCCTTAGTATTTCCTCGACCCCCTTTAACAGTACGGTGTTTCTTATGACTCGAGAAAGGGAAAAACTAAACTATGAAAACGAAAGTCTTCAAGCTTCATATTCCTCGCATGAATATCAAGTCTTCACGGACACACCAATTTCTTCACTTTCAAAGTCTTAATGAAAGTCTTTAGGAATACCAAAATCTTCAGTCGAAGATATTTATTTTTAGGGGTTGACTTTCTCTGTAAATATCAAACTCCTCATAGACTTATAGACCTGTGTTCACTCATAAACACATTAGTCCCTTAACCTATAAGTCTTCAATACACCAAAATCACTAAGGGGCACTAGATGCACTTACAAGAGACGCATCGGTAGATCCTTTATGCCGACTGCGGGCGGAAAATAGGCATTTCCTATTTGACGCTGCAGGCGCCGGTTATAGTTGTTTCAGCAAACCGGCGCCTACAATGACGCTAGTTGGGCTCGGCCCAACTACCATTCCCCCCACCCGCCTCCCTTGTTTTGACACTCAAAAAAGGAGAGCTGCGAAGCCAAGAATCAAACGAACGATCTCTCAGTTGATCGCTAACTCTAGTAACCACTACTCTACCGACATCACTCGTGCAAAAGTCCTTTCCATCTCTTTATACATACAGGAAATGCCCTCTATGTTCTCTGAGTTTTTCCCCTTTCTTTTTTTGTTTCCTGTTTTTTCTTAAATGCGTGAAATGTTTACAAATAGACGATATATTTTTCTAATTTGTGAACTTCTTCTTTAGATCGATGGACTTTTTTCAATTTCAATGAACTTTTTCAAGTTCAATGAACTTTTTTCAAACTCGATTAACTTTTTTAAAAAATGAATTAAGTTTTAACATTTTGATGAACTTATTTTAAAAATCGATGAACTTTTTCTAAAATCCGATGAACTTTTTCCAATTTGATGAACGTTTCTTTCAAATACAATGAACTCTTTTTCGATTCGATGAACCCTTTTTTTCCAAATCCACTGAACTATTTTCAATTCGATGAACTTTTTTTAATCCGATGAACTTTTTTCAAATCCGATAAAAAAATTCAAAATTGATGAACTTTTTTTGGATTTATGAACTTTTTTGTTCAAGATCAATGAACTTTTTTTCACAAACATATTCAAAATTCTAAAAAAAACAGAGGCCGGTCTTTTTCCTGAACCGGCAGCACAACACAGCTTGAAAAAAAACAGCGATGCAAGTGTGTTTTTCTTCAGCGAGCTAGTGAACTGAAGGGAGCGATCTTCTTAATGGGCCGCTGCCCATGGCTGGTCGTTGTAGGCGCCACTTCTTCAACGGGCGCCTACAACGCAAAGACGTTGTCTCCAGGATTCGAACTCGGAGCGCCTCATTGTTATTCAAGATGGGCTAACCACCAGAACTACCGAAGACTTGTGACTTGTTGTAACGTTCACTCTATAAGAACAAGTGTGACCACGCTATTTACTAATAACTCAGATTTGTTTTAATGTCAAATTGAAAAAGTTAATCGACTTCGCGACAAAAGTTCATTCTAGAAGAGAAGGCTCGCAAACTTTAAAAAACTTAATCACTTTTTAAGAGAAGTTCACAAACTTACAGAAAGTTCATCGATTCTGAAAAAGTTTATGCAAAAGTGAAAAAAGTGCATCAATTTCGAAAAAGAAATCATCAATATTGAAAAAAGTTCATCGATTTTGAAAAAAAAATCATCGAGTTTGAAAATTAGTTCACCGATTTTGAAGAAGTTCACAAATTTGAAGAAAAAAAGCATCAATTTGAAAAAAGTTCAACGGATTTGGAAAAATGTTCATCATATTTGAAAAAGGTTCATCATATTTGAAAAAGGTCCATTGAATTTTAAAAGCATTCATCGGATTTGAAAAAATGTTCATCGGATTTGAAAAAAAGTTCATCGGAAGGTTCATTGAATTTGAAAAAAGTTCATCAATAGGAAGAGAATGTTCACAAGTTTGAAAAGAAGTTCATCCAATTTGATAAAAGTTCATCTATTTGGGAAAAATGTCGACGGATTTGAAAAGTTCATCGAACAAGGAGAAGGAGATATTTTTTCCTGTTCGAACAAAGAATAGAAAACAGAAGAAAAAAACCATTTAGAATAAGAAAAGGACAAAAAAAGAAAAAAAAAATAATAGAAAAAAGGGAAAAAGTATGAAGAATATGTGGAAGAAGCACTACGTGAGCAGCTAGCACGGGATGGTGGAATGGTTTGTGCATCGCGTTACGTACCGTGAGCTAAAGCGGCTGTAGGCGCCCGTTAGCAGAATACACATTAACGGGCGCTTGTAGGTGGGCTGACCCAGTTCTCTGTAGGTTTGTTTGCTGTTTCTATAATTTACTATTTTTGCTGCTTTTTTTGTTTATTATTTTTGGTTTTGTTAGGCTTTTTTCATCTGGTTTCTGCTTTGTTTTTTATTTCCGGTTATTTCTTATTTTTCTACTTATTTTTCTGTTATAATACCTGGTTTGCAATTTTTTAATACACGCTGAACAATTCATTAATATACTATGAACATTTGTTTGTTCTGATTTTTCAATACACGCCAAACAATTCGGTAATATACAAGAACCTTTTTAAATTTCACGGTGAATAAGTACTTCATGGTCTTTGCTTTTTAAGGAAATGTGCACCATATACTAACAAAAAAATGTGTGTTTACCAAAAAAAATCAGTGTGTATTTAAAATATGTTTACTGTATATTATAAAAAGTTCAATGTGTACTAGAAAAATCTTCATGATATATTAGAAAGTGTTCATCATGTAATACAAAAAGTTTATCATATAATAAGAAATATTCAATGTATATTAAAAAATGTTCAATGTGTATTTAAAAATGCTCAACATATATTTGAAATAATGTTCACCATATATTATACAAATATTTATAGTACAAAAGGTATAAAAACCTTAAAGGTATAAAAATAAAAAAACAGGAAAGAAAATAAATAAATAAATGAGGCTGATAAAAAAGCGGGAGCTACAGTACACAGTAACCGAATTCTATAGTGAACGCCCCTGCGGGTGTCGAACAGGAGGGCGCTCGCTAGGAACGGTGCATATCACCATCGTGATAGGTTGAAGATATCAGGGTCCTCCTAATCATCCAGCTGTAGGTTGGTTTGCGATGTTCGTACGTACTAGTTCAAAGAAAAGATGTTCGTTCAGGCATAGCTCCAAAAAAAAAAATGTTTGTACGTAGGTCAACTGTTCACGATCGAGCTGGAGCTATCAGCCTATGATCACTTTATTCGGGAGATAATATATTACGGATAAAATAAGTACCATTGGCACACAATTTCGGACAAATTAATTAGCATGCACGCCACATGGAACAAGCTAGCCACACTGCCCCTATGTGCTGAACAAATGGCGACATGGCAGACCATGAGTGTTGTTTCTTCTCGGAACCCCGCCGGCCGATTGATGCAGACGCAGTGCCGTCCGGCGGGACGTACATCACAAACCAACTTCTAAATTTACTCAAACAAAATGAAAGGATCATCTGTGAGGATAGATGCATAAGTAGATTGTCCATATTATATTTTCCCTAAAGTTTGATCGACGCTCCAGCTACTTTAACAATCCTAAATTCAGTTTGCTTACAAATTTCGTATTATGTCGCATTCGGTGCAAGTGGTTCATTTGGTCACACATAAGGCAAAAGAAAGCTTAAAGTAGGACTTGCACATCAAAACCATGAGACACCATCAAAATGGAGAAACAAAATGACGAAAACAAACTCGCAAAATGTGGTTGATCTAGGGAAATCCAATAATAATGAGAAGACTAAAAGTTCAAAACAATCAATGATTGCTTCCCACCAAGACTAAGTCCAAGCGATGACCCGGATAACAAATCACCTTCTTTCAGTACAAAGGCTGGAAGGACAACACATGTTTGTTGTCGTTGGCTAATCCGAGCTGTGAAGGACTGAAGGTCATGTTGGGACATCCTCTTCGTGTGGATTGTTATGAGATAAACCATCTGCTGTTGCCGGGTGCTCAAAACCCGCCTTATACATCCAGACGGACCGTCCGGTCACTGACCGGTCACGAAATTTCAATCCAAATGAATGCCTCAAACGCCCGATCTGACCAGTATGCCACGTCGGACCCTGCTCATCCGACCCCACATATATTCCTCCCCATCCGCTCGTCGGACCAAACCCTAGCCACTTCACTTCACTCCCTTCCCCTCCCCTCCCCTCCCTCCGCCACCCAAGCTCACCTCTGGCGATTCCGCCCGTCTCCGGCATTGGCGGACAGCGGATCTGACTCCAACGAGTTTGGATCCGTTGACGGGGGTGTCATCCCGTGCGGCTTGGAGGAGGCAATCGCGGTCCGCATTGCACTCCATTGATCCCAAGAGGACAGCGCCCGACTGACGGCAGGATCTGTCCGGTGCGACTCCATGGCGTCGGCTCAACGGGCGCTCGGGTCCTCTGGGGCTGGATCATCGCGGTCCCGGCAGCCGAAAAATCTCTCCTTCCCCATCACCAGTCGGGCGGACTATGTCCAACCAGGATCGGTGTGCCCGTTGTGGGATGAAGTGGATAAGGGCCGCCAAGGCCCGTCTCGTTGCGGACATGACGGCGACAAAGGCCGCTGATGTGGCTGCGCGGGCGGCCTCATAAGAGGAAGCCATCCGCGCTCGTATTATGAAGAAGCGGCGGCGGAGGAACACGTGCGCCCTCGCCCGAGAACAGAATCTGGCGGTCCGGGCCATGGTCGGACTGCCACCGGAGGAGAAGGAGGATGGTGACGGTGTGGACAGCTTTGGCGATGAGCAAATCCGGCTTGATCCCTACTACTTCTTCGACCGGTACTTCCACGACAAGGACAACAAGGGTGTCGCGAAGGGCAAGGGCAGTCATGGATGATCTCCACCATAGCCAAACATGCTAAATTTTGATAGTCCGATGGCATGTCAGTAGTGATGTAGTAGCCGAACGTTGTGTGTAATGCATCGACGTAGTTGCATGAATTTGTATGGATCTGAGATATGATAATTGAGGCGTCCGGTTATGGCTGAGTCGTGTCCGCAGCCGTTCGAGGAGTTGGATTTGCAAACTGGGGCTGAATGCTCTTAGATAGCCCAAATGTGCACCCTTCTTGTCTACAGCTAGCAATCGCATCCATAATTCCATGTACAAACATCCATGGTAAAATCGCTACAGTGAAACCAGTTAAGATTGAAACGACAGCATTTGCCGTCAACGCGGAAAATATGGGTTATTACCATTGCTCAAGCGGTGCATCTTGTGCCATTAGGAAATGGATTAACTTGTTTTGGTTGGGTGCGCGATTCGGGCACATGCACCTACCATTTTTACATGTGCACGTCTACTTGCAATCAGCAGGAGTGCAGGAGCATATTCTTCTATGGCAGGCATTCACAAAGACTCCAACACCAGCCGTCGCCGGCCGCCGTCGCACAAAACAACGGAACCTCCAAACCCGACGCGTCATGGCCTCTCTGATTTAACCAGGAGTGGTGCGGCGTCATAGTCATACACATACATAGAGTAGTCGAGGGCGTAGGGTGCAGCCGCTAGCGCATGCATGCCTCTTCCGTCCTCGGCGATGGCGGAGGAGCACGCCGGCGGCCAGCATGAGCAGCAAGTGGCGGCCGAGAGGCGAGCACGGCAGAAGCTGCTGTTCGCCGTCCCGATCATCCCGATCGTCATGTTCATCGTCGCGCCGTGCGCGCTCTTCTTGTTCACGGCCGACCTGGCGCTCCCACGCATCCGCATCGAGTACGCCCGCCGCGACGGCGACCGTGACGCTCCGGCCAGTGCGCTGGCGACGGCGGTGGCGGCTGTTCCCAGCGAGGAGCAACAGCAGCTCCCGCCGCTGCGCCAGCTGACCGACCGGCCCTACTCGCTCGGCCCGAACGTGTCCGACTACGACGCCCGCAGAGCGGCTTGGCTCGCGGCGCACCCTCGGTTCCCGGCCTTGGTCGCGCCGGGGCGGCCTCGGGTGCTGGTGGTCACCGGCTCGTCGCCGCGCCGGTGCAAGGACCCGGAGGGCGACCACGTGCTCCTCCGCGCGTTCAAGAACAAGGCGGACTACTGCCGCGTCCACGGCTTCGACGTCTTCTACAGCAACGCGGTGCTGGACGCCGAGATGAACGGGTTCTGGACGAAGCTGCCGCTGCTGCGCGCGCTGATGGTGGCGCACCCGGAGGTGGAGCTCCTGTGGTGGGTGGACTCGGACGTGGTGTTCACGGACATGCTGTTCGAGCCGCCGTGGGGCAAGTACGCGCGGCACAACCTGCTGCTCCACGGCTGGGACGACGCGGTGTACGGCGCCAAGAACTGGCTGGGCACCAACGCCGGCAGCTTCGTCATCCGCAACTGCCAGTGGTCGCTGGACCTCCTGGACGCGTGGGCGCGCATGGGGCCGCGCGGCCCGGTGCGCGACAGGTACGGGAAGGTCTTCGCGGCGGCGCTGTCCAACCGGGCGGCATACGAGGCCGACGACCAGTCGGCGCTGGTGTACCTGCTGGTGACGGAGCGCGGCAGGTGGGGGGCCAAGGTTTTCCTGGAGAGCTCGTACCTCCTGCACGGGTTCTGGGAGGGGATCGTGGACCGGTACGAGGAGATGCGGAGCAAGGGGCGGCCGGGGCTCGGCGACGACCGGTGGCCGCTCGTGACGCACTTCGTCGGGTGCAAGCCGTGCGGGGAGCAGAGCGCGAGCTACGAGGCCGCGCGGTGCCGTCGGGGCATGGAGCGCGCGCTCAACTTCGCCGACGACCAGATACTCGGCCTCTACGGGTTCCAGCACGAGTCGCTCAACACCACGGCCGTGCGGCGCGTCAGGAACGACACCGGGCGGCCGCTGGACGCCGACGACGAGCAGATCGGCCGCCTCCTGCACCCGGAGTACAGGGCCGCCAACCCCTAGTGTCTAGCGATCAACTCCATCCTTCCATTGGTTTGGAAATGAACGTGCAGAGATCGGAACACGCAACACGTCCTACTTTACAGACAAGATTTTCTCTATGACTATGTAAGATGTAGCTGTAGCCACCATTGTGAAATGTAAGTCATGTTAGTAGCAAGCATTCAAATGGATGCTGCTGTGTTCACACGTACGCATGCTTCATTCTTCATTCATCTCCAGCGAGATCAACAGAAAGCTTACAGCTTATTTTAGACGGCAATGCAAAAAAAGGAAAAGCTACATTGGTAAGCAGAGTGGCAGGATGAATACTGGAACTACTGGTACTATGAAGTACAGTACAAGAAAATACTGTATATGGTCGCCTCCATGCATCTGAACATGAGCAAAAAAATGGCACCTTATCCCAGACACCGAACCTGACAAATCAAATTTTGTTTCAAGTCAAATCACTAGCAGCACCTCCTTGCAATTGTAACACAATATTTGCAGGGGAATGACTGTATCATGTAGAACTGGAATAAAGACTGTTCGATCACCATTCGCAACAGCAATATAAAATGAAAATATAGGCCACAATTGATCATAGTTTCATTATATTGCCTCTCTAATCAACCACATTTCTGTTACATTACCTTCTCTAACTACCAAGATAGACTAAAACATTCGTACTAGGAAACTAGCTCTGAGTTTTGCATTTGACAGTTATTCCGCACCTTTTGCCACTCGAGATGTCCGTTGTATCTGTCAGTGTAGTAAAGAAAATAATAGCCCCTCTTACTGTCAGTTGGGCACTCTCACAGTCTGCTGGTGCTAACAATACATGATAAACATGGTTTGTGTTCAGGCACTTTCATCAACTTTATCCAATGATAATGACAAGAAGCTCAGTATGAAATCGTCCAGGTCGCCTTCCAGGACTGAATCGGGATCAGACACTTCATAGTTTGTCCGGAGATCTTTGACCATACGGTATGGCTACAAAAAAGGAAAGCATATCAGTTTGATCTGAAGAACAGTGATAAAAATATGCTGCAAGCTTACGATTTTAAATTCAGGAACATCTATCTACACTCTATGCTAACTAACTCATTTCACTATTTTAATAGCCAAATGCTATATTTTTCGCTTTTTTTTCTAAAACTTTACTATAAAGCTTCATGGCAGAAAATTGAAGTAAAACACATACTGAACAATGTAGTTGCATGGCAAAGTTTGTACGGTACAGCTTCTTTCTTGATTCTCAATCAACAGCATGTGAGGACGCAAACGATGTAAAAGGGCTGATAAATGCAGCGGAGTAGATAATGCAAGCTAAAGTTCTAAGTTTATCCTTGCCAAAGAAGTTAACCTAATCTTATTAATCTCGAAAGATGGAAGCCTCACCTGTAGCACATACGATCTTATTTGGTTTCCCCAGCTTATTTCAGAGAGTGATTGCGTGTGCTCTGCATTCATCTGCGCTTGACGGGTCATCTCAAGCTGGTCCAACCTAGATTGAAGCACCGCCATTGCTGATGCCCTATTCATATGTTGTGACCTGCATTTTTCTTAAACAAGTTAGTACACATATGTTCTACTCAAGCAAAGGATTCAGGAAGTCCCTATTGATTACCAGTTAAGAGATGATCCCTCCGTCCCGAATTACTTGTAGCAGAAATGAATAAAAATGGATGTATCTAGAACTAAAATACGTCTAGATATATCCATTTCTACAACAAGTAATTTCCGACAGAGGGAGCATATGATACAGTGCTGGTTATATTCAACAGATTTGTATAAAAAAATTGAGCTATGATTAAATATTTGAATTCTAAACGCATCAAAACTACCTTTCATTTTGACAAGTTGCCGTTGTACCAGTTGGGATGTGCACAATTCTAACAGCACTTTCTGTAGTGTTGGCATGCTGGCCGCCAGGTCCACCAGAACGGAAGCGTTCTATCCGAAGATCCGATTCGTTTATCTGGTATCGGCTAGAGGCCTCACCAAGAATAGGTATTACAGCGACAGCAGCAAAGGAAGTGTGCCGCCGCTTTCCACTGTCAAATGGAGAAATCCGCACTAATCTGTGAACTCCTATTTCAGATTTGGCATATCCAAATGCATACTCGCCATCAACTTTGATAGTGGCCCTCTGGAATAGCAGGTATACAGTATAAGATCAACAGTTTGCTAGGCCTAAAATGAAAAGTAAAAATAAATAAGAGCTTAATGCGCACATGGCTTGATTTCACGTTCGTTTTCATCTCTAGAAATGGATAAAACTGGCACTAATTATGCATTAAGTGGTGAACTGACCGGATTGAGTGATGGGAAGCGATGAAAAAATAAAACAAGCAAACCTTGATTCCTGCTAGTTCACCGGGTATTTCTTCTATAACAGTGACTCTGTATCCCCGTCGCTGAGCCCATGATCTGTACATGTTCATAACCATGGCAGCCCAATCCATGCTCTCAACGCCTCCGGCTCCTGCTTGGACCTGGTTATGGGATCATGCAAGGAATGCCACAAATAACATCACTATGAAGCTTAAAAGAAACATTACTGTTCCAATTTTTTGGGCTAATGTACAGACTACAGAGTTATAGAGTGAGCACTGCACTAAGAAATAAGAATTGCTTAACATAATGTGAAGAACATACCTCAATGAAGCAAGGGTAAACGTCATTATCTCCAGAAAGCAATGCATTGAGTTCTTTCTCCTTTGCATCTCTTCTCATATCGGCCAATGCTCTCATGGATTCCTGCACAGGACAGTTAACCGGGCTATAAAATAAGCAGCTAGTTTGCACCATGAAGGGTTCCAGCAAAGATCCATGTAAGTGTGTTTGGAGCTCAATACAGTGTAATTATGTAAAAGAAGCAATGTATTCACCGTCTCGAGTTCATTGTCACCCTCTTCACGTGCAAGCCTCAACATATCGATGTGCTCCATCAATTGTTGCTCGAATTGGTTCACTGACTTAATCTTTCCCATGAGCTCGCCTTGTTCACGACTAACATTCCCAGCAAAAACTGGATCCTCCCAGAGGTCTGGCTTCTCCAATACCACAGCCAACTGCTTCGATCTCTCCAGTAACCATTTCCACTGCGAAAATTAAAACCCAATTCAAGAAGCTCACAGAGGTAAGTCCACACAAACACATTCCAACACCTATCCACAGCCACTCTACCAGCAACTATGCAAAAAATGTGAAAGTCCCCACAAACATATCCCAACACCTGATCCTGCGTCACTCTACCTGGAACTATGCAAAAATGTGCTTGAACAGAGATCGTTGCACATACGCACACACTTACGCGTGCACCTGAGAACGAACAGTAGGTGTTTGTCGATATGCCCGAGAGAAACAAGCAAATCAGATGCACATCCCAACACTACAAATGAATAACACTCGACGCCCGGATCGATTTCGAGTACGGAAGACGGAGAGCAGCAAGTATCGTACAAGAGTGGACCTTGAGACGCTTCTTAATAAGCCTGATGGACTGCGCGACGGCGGCGGCGTGGCTGCGCCAGTCGCTCTCGGCCTCAGCGAGGATCGTCCAGCCCTTGTCGGCAATAGAGTCCACAGTCAGGCCGTCAACCGTCCTCGGCGCCTCCACCACCGGCGCCGGCGAAGAGAACCACCGAGTCGGCTCGAGGAGGGGGCGTGATCCGACGGTGGCAGGAAGGCCGTGAGTGGGTCCCAGAAGGGAGGACATGGCAGCTCCATGTGTGGGGAGGTGGTGGGTAGGGTTCGGTGTCCTGGAGCGGAGGTGGGAGAGGAGGGCCGCGGCCGTTGATCTGGTTATGAGGCGGGAAGCCATTCCCGTCTACTCCGACGCTGGCTGCGGGGGAAGGGCTCGACAGGAGCTCGTATGTCTTGTGTTGGATGAACCGGAATACGGAACACGTTTTCGCTTGCAGAAGGCGCCTCTCGATAGAAAATGTGTTTTCGCCAAAGGAAAAAAATAGCGCCCTATTTCGCTGTTATAACGTCGCTAACGTCCCATATGGGCAGATCTCCTAAAAAACCCAAACCGTAAAACTGGTTTTACGTGTTGCAAATTCGTCACGCGGAACAGATACACAAAACGGTACTGGATAATTCAAAAAACCTATTTCACGCGATTTTTTTTAGTGAGATCATGCAGCAGTTCATCACGAACACAATTCACAAACGAAAACGAGTTCATCAAACAGAGTTCATACTACCATATGAAAGGATTACATGCTAACGGCGACCTAACCCTAACCCTAGTTTGTCAAAATTTCTCGCCGCCGTGCTCACTCATCGTAGTTGAAGTAGTGCTTGGCGGCATACTTGCGCAGCGCCCACGCGAGCTCGTGCCCCTTCTTGGCGGCTTCGAGGAGGCCTTGAGCACCTTCTTTCGTCGTTCGCCACCGCGCACTAGCAACGTATTCGGCGGTGGCGCCGCACCACCTCTTGACGTGGGGCAAGATGTGCTTGTCGAGCACATCAAAGCCGGCCCACGTGTCTCGCCTGACGCTCCGGTAGAGCCGGGTGTGGTATCGTCCTGCGTCGATCTCCACGTGTGTCGTGCCTCGTGCTCATCGTCGCTGGAGCTAGAGACCATCACCATGGCGCGGGTGGAGCTTCCAGCCTCTGTGTCGTGGCAGGCGCGATTGCTCAGCGGTGCACGGACGTGGCTGCCACGACTTCCACCCGGGCCACGGCGGGATCCGCCGACCATCGATCTACCGGAGACGGAGAAAAATGAGAGAGGGGCGAGAAACTGCTCGTCGAAATTGGCCAAGCCTAGCAGCGTTGGACACGAAATGTGGCGGAGGAGCAGCGCCGGGGCGCTAACCCTAATGCCCGTGCCCGCTCGTGGTGAGGGGCACATATCTGGATCCCTCAATTTTTTTTGGACCAAGCCGATATGCGGTGCCTGTTCGGGATGTATGAAAGGCAAAAACTGCATATTGGCCGGAATTTTCTAAGCATGAGGGCTTTTAGTGGATTTGTTAGAGATGCTCCAAGTGCACTATAGCACCGCTAAATCTCGCTAAACACAATGTCATAGTGTTATAGCATACGCGGTGCACCCGACAGCAACACACCATAGGCTGCAGCCCATCGACCCACCCAGCTCACTCTAACTCTCTCTAAAACGCCCATCAAGACCTAACCTAACCCGCCCAATCCTCAGTTCCTTGACCCAATCCCCAGTTCGATGGGTCATGAGTAAGGACGGCGGAGGCAGAGGCGTCTCTTGACCGGTAGTGGCTACGGCGTCTCGTGAGTGAAGGCGGAAACGACGGTTTGTGAGCAGCCGTTGTTTCTCGATGGCGGTTCCTTCCAATCTAGCGGCGGTGTGCAAGCCTCCAACTCAAGCAAGCCAGTGACCATGTCAGCCAGCTGTCGGCACCGACAAGTCAGCCACCAAGTAGCTAACCTCTCTTCATCCAGTCTCCAAGTAGCGACGTAGGCGACAGGCTATTCCTTGCTGCTGTCAGCCACCAAGTTATTGAGGACCGTAGCATGCAATTTCAAAAAAAATCGTACGATCACGCGAGATCTATCTAGGAGATGCATAACAACGAGAGGGGGAGAGTGTGTCCACGTACCCTCGTAGACCGAAAGCGGAAGCATTAGTTAACGTGGTTGATGTAGTCGAACGTCTTCATGATCCAACCGATCCAAGTACCGAGCGTACGGCACCTCCGTGTTCAGCACACGTTCAGCTCGATGATGTCCCTCGAACTCTTGATCCAGTAGAGGGTCAGAGTTTCGTCAGCACGATGGTGTGGTGATGATGTTGATGATGTGATCCGCGCAGGGCTTCGCCTAAGCACTACGACGCTATGACCGGAGGAGTAAACTGTGGAGGGGGGCACCACACACGGCACAGAGAACAATTGATGTGCTTTGGGGTGCCCCCTACCCCCGTATATAAAGGAGGAGAAGAGAAGGCGGCCGGCCATGGGGCATGCCAAGTGTGGGGAGTTCTACTAGGACTCCTAGTCCTAGTAGGATTCCCCTTTCCTTTCCTGAGAAGGGGAGAAGGGGAAATAGGTGGAGGAGAAGAAGGAAAGGGGGGTCGCGCCCCCACCCCTAGTCCAATTTGGTTTGGGCTTGGGGGGCGCGCGCCTCCACCTAGCCGCCGGCCTCCTCTCTCCGCGAGGGCCCATGAAGGCCCAATAGTCCCCCGGGGGGTTCTAGTAACCTCCCGGTACTCCGAAACTTATCTGATACTTCCTGAAACTATTCTAGTGTCCGAATGTAACCTTCCAATATATCAATCTTTACCTCTCGATCATTTCGAGACTCCTCGTAATGTCCTTGATCCTGTTCGGGACTCCGAACAAACTTTGGTCATCAAAAACACATAACTCGTAATACAAATCGTCATCGAATGTTAAGCGTGCGGACCCTATGGGTTCGAGAACTATGTAGACATGATCGAGACACATCTCCGATCAATAACCAATAGCGGAACCTGGATGCTCATATTGGCCCCTACATATTCTATGAAGGTCTTTATCGGCCAAACCGCACAACAACATACGTTGTTCCCTTTGTCATTGGTATGTGATACGTCTCCAACGTATCTATAATTTATGAAGCATTCATGCTATTTTATTATCTATTTTGAATGATTACGGGCTTTATTATACACTTATATATTACTTTTGGGACTAACCTACTAACCGGAGGCCCAGCCCATATTGCTGTTTTATTGCCTGTTTCAGTATTTCGAAGAAAAGGAATATCAAACGAGTCCAAACGGAATGAAACCTTCGGGAGCGTGATTTTTGGAAAGGATATGATCCGAGAGACTTGGAGTTCAAGCCAGGGGAGGTTCGAGGAAGCCAGGAGATAGGAGGGCGCGCCCACCCCCCTGGGTGCGCCCCTGTCTCCTGGGCCCCTCAAGGCTCCCCCGGCCGACTTCTTTCGTCTATGTAAGTCCACGTACCCTATAAACATCAAAGAGGAAGATAGATCGGGAGTTCCGCCACCGCAAGCCTCTGTAGCCACCAAAAACCTCTCGGGAGCCCGTTCTGGCACCCTGCCAGAGGGGGGGATCCCTCACCGGTGGCCATCTTCATCATCCCGGCACTATCCATGACGAGGAGGGAGTATTTCACCCTTGGGGCTGAGGGTATGTACCAATAGCTATGAGTTTGATCTCTCTCTCTCTCGTGTTCTCTCTATGGCACGATCTTGATGTATCGCGAGCTTTGCTATTATAGTTGGATCTTATGATGTTTCTCCCCCTCTACTCTCTTGTAATGGATTGAGTTTTCCCTTTGAAGTTATCTTGTCGGATTGAGTCTTTAAGGATTTGAGAACACTTGATGTATGTCTTGCCGTGTTTATCTGTGGTGACAATGGGATATTCACGTGATCCACTTGATGTATGTTTTGGTGATCAACTTGCGGGTTCCGCCCATGAACCTATGCATAGGGGTTGGCACACTTTTTCGTCTTGACTCTCCGTTAGAAACTTTGGGGCACTCTTTGAAGTACTTTTGTGTTGGTTGAATAGATGAATATGAGATTGTGTGATGCATATCGTATAATCATGCCCACGGATACTTGAGGTGACAATGGAGTATCTAGGTGACATTAGGGTTTTGGTTGATTTGTGTCTTAAGGTGTTATTCTAGTATGAAGTCTATGATAGATTCAACGGAAAGAATAGCTTCATGTCATTTTACTACGGACTCTTGAATAGATAGAACAGAAAGGATAACTTTGAGGTGGTTTTGTACCCTATCATAATCTCTTCGTTTGTTCTCCGCTATTAGTGACTTTGGAGTGACTCTTTGTTGCATGTTGAGGGATTGTTATATGATCTATCTATGTTATTATTGTTGAGAGAACTTGCACTAGTGAAAGTATGAACCTTAGGCCTTGTTTCCTACCATTGCAATACCGTTTACGCTCACTTTTATCATTAGTTACCTTGCTGTTTTTATATTTTCAGATTACAAATACCTATATCTACCATCCATATTGCACCATCTCTTCGCCGAACTAGTGCACCTATACAATTTACCATTGTATTGGGTGTGTTGGGGACACAAGAGACTCTTTGTTATTTGGTTGCAGGGCTGTTTGAGAGAGACCATCTTCATCCTACGCCTCCCACGGATTGATAAACCTTAGGTCATCCACTTGAGGGAAATTTGCTACTGTCCTACAAACCTCTGCACTTGGAGGCCCAACAACGTCTACAAGAAGAAGGTTATGTAGTAGACATCAAACTCTTTTCTGGCGCCGTTGCCGGGGAGGCTAGGTAAGCGGCACTCACACCCCGTCAACTAAGCTCTTTTCTGGCGCCGTTGCCGGGGAGGCTAGGTAAGCGGCACTCACACCCCGTCAACTAAGCTCTTTTCTGGCGCCATTGCCGGGGAGGTGAGTGCTTGAAGGTATATCTTTAGATCTTGCAATTGAATCTTTTTGTTTCTTGTTTTATCACTAGTTTAGTTTATAAAAGAAAAACTACAAAAAAATGGATTTGAGTTTGCCTATTATGCTTCATCTTTTTAATATCTTTCGTGAGAATGATGGAAAGGAAAATTGTGCTCAGGTGCTAGAAGAAGAAGTCTATAAAAATGTTTGATACTAAATATTTGTATGATGAGCATGATTGCAATGTTGTTAGTATGAATTCCTTGAATATCCATGATGCTAATGATATGCAAAGCCACAAGCTTGGGGATGCTATGCTTGATGAAGATGATATTTTTGATCCCCCAAGTTTTGATGAGCAAATTTATTATGATGAAAGCATGCCTCCTATTTATGATGATTATATTGATGAAAGTGGGTTTGGAAGAGTGTCAACTTTAGGAAGTAATGATCCCACTAATTTGGAGGATGTTGAATCTTATAATATTTATGAAAGTGGATTTGGAAGAGTGTCAACTTTATTTAGTGATGATTCCACTATTTCGGAAGAGATTCCAATTGATTATGAGAACAAAGTTGCTATCTATGATGATTATTGTGATGACTTGTATGCTATTGAATAATGATAACCATGAAACTTGTCATCATGATTTTAGTTTTCAATTGGATTATGCTTCACGTGATAATTATTTTGTTGAGTTTGCTCCCACTACTATTCATGAGAAGAAATTTGCTTATGTGGAGAGTAGTAAATTTTCTATGCTTATAGATCATGAAAAGAATGCTTTATGTGCTGGTTATATTGTTGAATTCATTCATGATGCTACTAAAAATTATTATGAGGGAGGAACATATGCTTGTAGGAGTTGCAATAATGTCAGGTTCCCTCTCTATGTGCTTAAAATCTTGAAGCTATGCTTGTTTTACCTTCCTATGCTAGTTGATTATTGTTTCCATAAGTTGTTTGCTCACAAAATCCCTATGCATAGGAAGTGGGTTAGGCTTAAATGTGCTAGCCATATGCTTCATGATGCTCGCGTTATGTTTCAATTTTTATCTTTTGTGTGAGCATCATTGTCATCATCATGCCTAGCAAAAAGGCATTAAAGAAAAGCGCTTGTTGGGAGACAACCCAATATTTATCCTTAATGTTTTTGTGTGTCCACATGATTATGCTACTGTAGTAATCATGTTTTATAGCTTTTGTTTTAATAAAGTGCCAAGTAAGACCTTTAGGATAGCTTATGGTGATAGTTGTGTTGATCCTGCTGAGAATCAGAAACTTTTACACCCAGTAAACTAGTTTTGATAATTCACAGAAACGTGCTTTTGAGATGATTCTTTTTGCTCTGGATTTTTACACCAATTGGTATAATTTTTGGAGTTCCAGAAGTATACGTTTGATACAGATTACTACAGATTGTTCTGTTTTTGACAGATTCTGTTTTCTATGTGTTGTTTGCTTATTTTGATGAATCTATGAGTAGTATCGGAGGGTATGAACCATAGATAAGTTGGAGTACAGTAGATATTACACAAATATGAATTTATAATGAGTTCATTACAGTACCTAAGTGATGGTTTTATTTTCTTATACTAACGGAGCTTACGAGTTTTCTGTTGAGTTTTGTGTTGTGGAGTTTTCAAGTTTTGGGTAAAGATTCGATGGACTATGGAATAAGGAGTGGCAAGAGCCTAAGCTTGGGGATGCCCAAAGCACCCCAAGGTAATATTCAAGGACAACCAAGAGCCTAAGCTTGGGGATGCCCTGGATCGCATCCCCTCTTTCGTCTTTGTTCATCGGTAACTTTACTTGGAGCTATATTTTTATTCACCACATGATATGTGTTTTGCTTGGAGCGTCATTTTATTTTGTTAGTGTTTACTTTCTGTTATTTAGAATAATGTTTTGCATCTTAGGTTTCAATAAAAATGTCAAGGATAGACTTTACCATGCTTATTTTGCTAGTATACATGTTGCTGTTTGAAAACAGAAAGTTTACCGCAGTTGCAAAAATTTCCTAGAAAAGTCAGAGCACGATATAATGTTGGAACTTTTTGCATAATGAGATCTGATAAATATTCTACAGTGTAGTATTTTTCTCATAATTTTTGGAGTTAGGGAAGTATTGATACTCTTGACTTATTTACAGACTATACTGTTTTGGCAGATTGCTGTTATGTTTGCATTGTTTGCATATGTTTGCTTGTTTAATGATTCTATTTGAGGATAGGAGTATTAAATATGCAGAGACATTTACTATGTAATGTTGAATAATAATTTTAGTGATTTGTTAAGTAAAAAATGCTAAGGTTTTGCATTGGTTTATACTAACCTATCTCACGAGTTCTTGTTGAGTTTGGTGTGAATGAAGCTTTTGATAAAAAGAGAAACCATGATGTGAGAGGAATTAAGGAGACACAAAAGTTCAAGCTTGGGGATGCCCAAGGTACCCCAAGATAATATTTCAAGAAGTCTGAAGCATCTAAGCTTGGGGATGCCCCGGTAGGCATCCCACCTTTCTTCTTCAACAACTATCGGTTAGTATCGGTTGAGCCTAAGTTTTTGCTTATTCACATGAGTTGTGCTATCCTTGCAATGTCATTTTATTTTGTTTTGTTTGCTGTTTGAATACAATACCAAGATATGAAATTCTTAAATGAGAGAGAGTCTTCACATAGTTACATAATTATTTTGCTACTCATTGATCTTCACTTATATCTTGTTGGAGTAGTTTATCATTTATTCGTGTGCTTCACTTATATCCTATGAGTAAATTGTTGAATGAGTTGATTGTCATAAATCTGAAATTATATATGTCTCATTTTCTTATCCCATGGGGAGTAATGACTTCACATCTAAAAAGTAGAGGTTGTAAATTTATTGAAGGTTAGCAAGCATTATATTGGTCATTTGAACAATTCATGAAAGAATATTGAAGGAAGAGGAATTTCATATATAAATATACTATCCTAGACATCTTTTATAATTGTGAGCACTCATTAAGTAGACTTGATGTTGGACAAGGAAGACAACGTAATGGGTTATGTTTTCTCACATCTCAGTTAAAGTATATTGTCATGGATCATTCAAACATGTTGAGCTTGCCTTTCCCCCTCATGCTAGCCAAATTCCTTGCACCAAGTAGAGATACTACTTGTGCTTCCAAATATCCTTAAACCCAGTTTTGCCATGAGAGTCCGCCATACCTACCTATGGATTGAGTAAGATCCTTCAAGTAAGTTGTCATCGGTGCAAGCAATAAAAATTGCTCTCTAAATATGTATGATCTATTAGTGGGAAGAAAATAAGCTTTATACGATCTTGTTATGGAAGCAATAAAAGCGACGGACTACATAATAAAGGTCCATATACAAGTAGCAATATAAAGTGACGTTTTTTTGCATTAAGATTTTGTGCATCCAACCATAAAAGCGCATGACAACCTCTGCTTCCCTCTGCGAAGGGCATATCTTTTACTTTATGTCTTTTACTTTATGCAAGAGTCAAGGTGATCTTCACCTTTCCCTTTTTCATTTTATCCTTTGGCAAGCACCTCGTATTCGGAAGATCCTGATATATATATCCAATTGGATGTAAGTTAGCATGAACTATTATTGTTGACATCGCCCAAAGGTGAATACGTTGGGAGGCAACACTATAAGCCCCTATCTTTCTCAGTGTCCGATTAAAACTCCATAACCATTAGTATTGCGTGAGTGTTAGCAATCATGGAAGACTATATGATAGTTTTGTATGTGGAGTTTACTAAATCAAAGCTCTGACATAGACCCTTCCTGAAAATAAGATGAATTGTAATTGTTTGATGACTGAGAATGAAGTTTGCTAGTTTTCAAGAAAGTTTATGGTCTATGCTTCAACATGTGAATTGCTTGTTACTTGATCGTGAGAAGTTTTATGAGATGAACTACTGTTATTACATATAATCATGCTAGAAAAGGTGATTGAAATTATCATTGATCAAACCTGTGCACCTGCTAGCATTCACACTTCACAAATTCTTTCTTTTATCATTTACCTACTCGAGGACAAGTAGGAATTAAGCTTGGGGATGCTGATACGTCTCCAACGTATCTATAATTTATGAAGCATTCATGCTATTTTATTATTTGTTTTAAATGATTACGGGCTTTATTATACACTTTTATATTACTTTTGGGACTAACCTACTAACCAGAGGCCCAGCCCATATTGCTGTTTTATTGCGTGTTTCAGTATTTCGAAGAAAAGAAATATCAAACGGAACGAAACCTTCGGGAGCGTGATTTTTGGAAAGGATATGATCCGGGAGACTTGGAGTTCAAGCCAGGGGAGGTTTGAGGAAGCCAGGAGATAGGAGGGTGCGTCCACCCTTGGGTGCGCCCCCTGTCTCCTGGGCCCCTCGAGGCTCCCCCGACCAACTTCTTTCGCCTATATAAGTCCACGTACCCTAAAAACATCGATTAGGAAGATAGATCAGGAGTTCCGCCGCCGCAAGCCTCTGTACCAAAAACCTCTCGGGAGCCGTTCGGCACCTGCGGGGGGGATCCTCACCGGTGGCCATCTTCATCATCCCGGCGCTATCCATGATGAGGAGGGAGTAGTTCACCCTCGGGGCTGAGGGTATGTACCAGTAGCTATGTGTTTGATCTCTCTCTCTCTCTCTCTCTCTCTCTCTCTCTCTCGAGTTCTCTCTATGGCATGATCTTGATGTATCGCGAGCTTTGCTATTATAGTTGGATCTTATGATGTTTCTTCCCCTCTACTCTCTTGTAATGGATTGAGTTTTCCCTTTGAAGTTATCTTGTCGGATTGAGTCTTTAAGGATTTGAGAACACTTGATGTATGTCTTGCCATGTTTATCTGTGGTGACAATGGTATATTCACGTGATCCACCTGATGTACGTTTTGGTGATCAACTTGCGGGTTCCGCCCATGAACCTATGCATAGGGGTTGGCACACGTTTTCATCTTGACTCTCCGTTAGAAACTTTGGGGCACTCTTTGAAGTAATTTGTGTTGGTTGAATAGATGAATCTGATATTGTGTGATGCATATCGTATAATCATGCCCACGGATACTTGAGGTGACAATGGAGTATCTAGGTAACATTAGGGTTTTTGTTGATTTGTGTCTTAAGGTGTTATTCTAGTATGAACTCTATGATAGATTGAACGGAAAGAATAGCTTCATGTTATTTTACTACAGACTCTTGAATAGATAGAACAGAAAGGATAACTTTGAGGTGGTTTCGTACCCTACCATAATCTCTTTGTTTGTTCTCCGCTATTAGTGGCTTTGGAGTGACTCTTTGTTGCATGTTGAGGGATTGTTATATGATCTATCTATGTTATTATTGTTGAGAGAACTTGCACTAGTGAAAGTATGAACCTTAGGCCTTGTTTCCTACCATTGCAGTACCGTTTACACTCACTTTTATCATTAGTTACCTTGCTGTTTTTATATTTTCAGATTACAAATACCTATATCACTACTAGGAAAAGGGCTATAGATAGGATTGATACTAATGGGGCACCGTGGAAGCAGTGCACCACTACTATATACTAATGGCGCACCAGTTGGTGATGCGCCATTAGTGTGGAAGACACTAATGGTGCACCAGAGACATGATGCGCCACTAGTATTAAATTATTATTTTTCATTTTTCCATACATACTAATGGCGCATCAGGTCGAAGTGCGCCATTACTAGTTCTAACTAGTAATGGCGCACTGTGCGAACCGTCTTGCCATTACTATTTTTTATTTTTCTTTTGCAAAACCACTAATGGCGCACTATGACCCAGTGCGCCATTAGTACACACACACACACACACACACACACACACACACACACACACACACACACACACACACACACACACACACACACACACACACACACACACACATATATATATATATATATATATATATATATATATACTTTTCTGCAAAACTACTAATGGCGCACCACGTGCAGGTGCGCCATTAGTAACCAGGGTTACTAATGGTGCATTTGCTGTTGGTGCGCCATTAGTAACGTGGGACCCCAACAAGATATTTTGGACAGCCCCACACCTACCCACTCACTTTCCCCACTTCATTCCCTCCACCTCCTTCTCCAAGCTTTCGGCTGCCTCCTCCTCCTCCTCACCTCATTTCCACCATAGATTCATCAAAATTAAGTGGTGAAATTGCCTTTTTTTGGTAGGTAAGTAAGGGAAAAGCTATCTTCATGATGTAGATCTACTTTTTTTCTCCCTAGCTCGCTCCAACAACGTGCACATGCACTTTTTGTGGCCTAGCTAGATCTATGTACGTTTGTGGTGTTGCATGTGTTTGTGCTGTTGCATATATGTTTGTGTTTGCAGGTACCGGTATTTGAAATGCGATAGTTGCCAATATTTTGCCGTAATGTTGATTCATTTCCGTTTCGGCGAGAATTTTGGCACTATGCATTCTTTTTGGTCCTATTTTTAGGGAAGGTCATGCCAAATTTTTTCTTGGTTCTAAAATATCGTTTTGCTCTACCCCGCAGGCGATCATGGTCCGCATGATGACCGAAGGCATCGTGAATAGGTTTTTGAGCTCCGCGAAGGCCGAGATGCTTCAAAAGAGCGAGGCGGAGATAAGATGTCCGTGTCGAAGATGCAAGTGAAGAGCCTTATTGCGGATCCGGATTCGGGCAGGTCGGGACCACCGCTCTTGCGTGGTTTCATGGATGGCTATCGGTGGCAAGGTGATGAAGATGACTATGAAGTCGTCCATGGGGGCGGGCAAGAAATAAGGAAGAGCAACAAGGCAAGTACCACCGCGGCAAGGGCGGGCGAGAAGACGAAGAATCTCCGTGACATGATCACGGCGGTGATCTTGTACACGATCATCATCATGCGAAGATGTCGTACATGATGATGAGGAAGATCAAGGCGAAGGGCATGATCATGAAGATGAAGATGCGAGCAGGAGCGGCGATGGAGGCTGGGTGCGGGACCCTCATATTCAAGAGCTACTTCTCAAGCGACGGATAACGCAAGAGCTGCCGCTCGAGAAAGCCAAGCTGGATCAACGGAGATAGACGCGATTACTCCATTGTATGAAGGATGCAGCCCGAGGATACCGCCAAAGTAACGCTCATGGCTCGGAGATGAAGCTAAAACACAAAATGACCGGCGCATGCTTCGGCGAGAACATGTCATTACGCACGAACGTCTTCCCAAGGGGAACAAGTGCCCGACCAGTTCGAGGCGAAGAAAATCGTGTGTCCTCTGGATTTACCGCACGTGAAATACCATGTGTGCATGAACAATTGCATCATTTATCGGACGAGCACTCGAGTCTACCATATGTCCGGTGTCTTGGCGTCACTCGATACAAGAAGAGGAAGAAAGCTCCTCGAAAATCGGTGTGGTATTTTCCGATCACTCCTCGTCTGCAGCGGTATTTCGCGGACCCTAAGGTAGCAAAGCTCCTGCGTTGGCACGCGGATAGGGAGGAGAAGAAGCGGAAGATGACGGAAATGATCCGGAGATAAATAAAAAGACAAGATCTTTGAGTCACCCTAAGGATGCGAGCGGTGCAAGCGTTGAACTTCAATACCCAGAATTTGGGAAGGATCCAAGGAACATCGTCTTTGGCGCGAGCACCGATGGAGTCAATCCGTTTGGCAGCCGAGAAGTACACATAGCACTGGCTTGTGTTTGTGTGGATGTACAACCTTCCCCTGGTTGTGCATGAAGAGGAAGTACATTCACATGAGTATGCTAATTGAAGGGCGAAACAACCAGGAACGACATCAATCAGATCTGGGGCTCTTTGAAGGAGGAGCTAGACACGCTGTGGAAAACGCCACCAATCTGGGGGCGCCGCAGAGAAAGAATATTTCCCTATGAGAGCCGCCTTCGCTCACGACGGTGCACGACTATCTCGATTCACGGATATCTCGCGGGCGGGTAGTCCACGGATTTTCCGGATGCGTAAGGTGCATGGATGACACAATGTATCGTCAGCTAGATAGAGATCCCGGGTCTTCGAAAATCGTGTTCATGGGACATCGAAGGTGGCTTCGCGACAATGACCCGTGGAGGAAACGCAAGGATATGTTCGATGGTGAAACCGAACCCCAAAAATGCCCATGTACGAGGAGCGGCGAGGAAATAGACGAGCTGTTGAAAAATGGGAAAGACTGCCCACTGCCGGGAAAGAAGCAAAAGGCGCGAGAGCCGAAAAAAAGCGAAGGCGCCAGAGCCACTCATGAAGGTATGGAAAATGAGGTCTGCTTACGGGACTTGCCGTCTTGGAAGATCCACCGTG
Source organism: Aegilops speltoides (assembly GCA_021437245.1). Lineage (NCBI taxonomy): Eukaryota > Viridiplantae > Streptophyta > Magnoliopsida > Poales > Poaceae > Aegilops > Aegilops speltoides. Next base: position 338,649,089 of record CM038144.1, read on the forward strand.
TGCCTCACAGCCTTGATGTCATGCATATCACGAAGAGCGTGTGCGAGTCTCTGCTGGTACCCTGCTCAACATGCGGAGAGGACCAAAGATGGGCGAAAGCAAGGCGGACTTGAAATCAATGGGCATCGGGCAGAGCTTCACGCTAATGATGATGATGATGATGATGATGAGGCGAAGCGGGACACGAAAAGTCGTCGCAAAGGCAAAAAGGCCAAGAAGACCGAAAATGACTACCCTCCCGCGTGCTTCACTCTAAGTTAGGAGGAAATCGAGTAGTTTTCACCGCCTCCTAGGAGTAAAACTTCCTTCTGATTCTGCGGGAAGATAAGCGGATACCTAGACCCAGTGAGCGAAGTTCAGCGGGATGAAGTCTCACGGTATCACGTCTTGATGACGCAGATACTTCGGTTGCAATCCGTGGGATCATGGATGCGCACGTCCGTGAAACGCTATTTGGCCTATGCAACTTTTTCGACGCCATCTCGAAGTCGATTGGCATGAGGCAACTCGAAGGCTACAGGAAGAGATTGTGGTGATACTATGCGAGCTTGAGATGTACTTCCGCCGCATTCTTGACGTTATGGTGCATCTGCTAGTCCATATCGTGGAGGATATCATCGAACTCGGGCGGCGTTCTGCACACATGATGCCGTTCGAAAGGATGAATGGTGTCGTCAAAGGATACGTTCACAACATGTCACGTCCAGAGGGAAGTATAGCCAGGGGCTTTCTCACCGAAGAGTGCATCTCCTACTGCACAAATTATCTAGGCATCGAGAACCCGTTGGTATGCCGTCAGCGAGCACCTCGGCGGGCTCATTGGATGGGGTCACCGTGAGGGTCGCCACAAATGCATGTCGACTTCGAGGGTCGACTCGCCGACTTTGAAAGAGCAAACCTAGTCGTGCTACAACACATAGACATGGTCGATCCTTGGGTGGTAGAGCACAAAACCTTTATTGAGAAGACGTACAATGACCGAGGCCAACAGAGGACGGACGGAGATATAATCAAAGAGCACAACTCATGTTTCACGCGTTGGTTCAAGCAAAAGCTTCTGTCAAACCCTTTACATGAGGATTCTTCCGCGGAAGAACAACTCATATTCGCCTTGTCACAGGGCGCCGAGCACAACCTGATGACCTATGAGGCGTACGATATCAACGGCTACACATTCTACACCGAGAACAAGGACATGAATAGCGATGGTTATCAGAACTCCGGGGTAACGATGGAATCCTACACCGGCAACGACAAGGACAGATACTATAGAAGGATCGAGGAGATCTGGGAGCTGAGCTACGCTGGAGAGAAGGTCCCGATGTTCCGTGTCAGATGGGCCAAGAGCGTCCTAAAAGAAGACCGGTATTTCACCACCATGGTTATACCTGAAGCCAAATCCAAGACCGCGGGCGCAAACATCACCGCGAAAAATGAGCCATGGGTACTGGCTTCCCAAGTGGACCAATGCTTCTTCATTACCGACCCGTCAAAGCCCAGTCGTGTTGTCGTGAGGAGCGGCAAAAGGAAGATCATCGGAATGGATGGAGTAGCCAATGAGCAAGACTTCGATAAGTACGGCGACCCGAGGATCGAACATGACGACGACAATGAAGTAGCAGCACACACCACAAGAAGAAGCAGGACCACCCTACCTAAAGGACGTCCGTTCCACAGAAGAACTCCATTTGCGAAAAAGAAGGGCAAGAAGATTGTGAACAGATAGCTAGCTAAGATCGATTGTATTTAAATCGTAGTCTTCCTTTCTCGATTGTATTTCATGGGCACTTTTTGATATCATGAATATTTTTAAATTTCATGGACACTTTTTGAATTCATGAGGACACTTGATCTTGACCCCCCTCCATCTCGATCTCGATTCCCCCTCCATCTCGATCTCGATCCCACCCGCACCCTCCCCCGCTAGCTCCACTGCCGCCGACGACCCACCACAACCCTCCCTCGCTCCACCGCCACCGACGAGCACCCAGCCCCCCGCACCCTCCCCGCTCCACCGCCGCCAACGAGCACCCCCGCACCCTCCCCCGCTCCACCGCCGCCGCCGATGATATTTTCAAGTAACAAATTTGAACATATTTTTTTAAAAATTATTATTGTTTTTATAAAAAAATATTACTGTTATGATTTAAACAAGTTTGAACATATTTAAACACAAATAAATATCAAACAGGATTTAAAATGCATAAAAAAATATTGAGGAGCCTGGGAATCGAACCCAGGACCTCCTGGTGTGTGTGTTTAACGTCTTGACCGTCGGGCTAGTGGGCGGGTTCAGTTGTAGATATGGTTAGGTGGTATATAACCTGACAAGTCGGGCTAGATTAAATTACTTATGGCGCACCCCTCGGTGGTGCGCCATTGCTATGGATGTACTTATGGCACACCCCTGGGTGGTGCGCCATTGCTAAGCCTCCCCCACACTAAAATCCCCAATCTCTCACATTTCTCTCTAATCCCTCCCCTGCCTCATCTCACCCGCCGACCACCACTTCCCCCGTGCTCGCCGTCCCCGGTCATGCACCCGACCACCCTCCGCCGCCGACCACCTCCCTCACCGTCCCCTCCGCCCGCCAAGGCTCCTCTCTCCCCCTCCCCGCGGCCCGCTGCGTCAACCTTCCTCCCGGCCTTGACAGCTAGGGTTCCTAGCTGCCGCCACCGCTGCCTGCCGCCGTGGCGCGCCCAATGGCGAACCCTCCGCTGCCCGCCTCAGTGCAGGACCCCAGCCAGCGCCTCCCCATCAAGCAGCCGCTCCCACTAGCAGGCCGCAGCCCCTGCAGCGGCGTGGCCTTGCCCCGACACGCCCACCCCGCCTGCCCCTGCCGTCCTCCACCACGGTCACCTCCGCAGCAGCCCGGCGAGCCAAGGACGGTGCCGTGACCTCGCCACCACCTCCCGCCGTCTCTTCTGTGCGTGGCGGTGGCTGCTCTCTCTTCGACCATGCGGCTGGGTGAGCCTCTCTTCCTTGCCTCTATGCTTCTTGTCCATGTCACTGTTCCCTGTTCCTCTCTTGTTACACGGATCAATGGATGTTAGATAGATGTATGTATGTTGATGTTAGTTAGGTATATGATGCTTGATGGATGTATGGATGAGTTGTGCTAGTTGCTTGCTAGATGGATGGATAGTAGTTTGGTTTTGTTTTTGCTGGTGTTTGGTTCTAAAGATGAGTAGCAATTATAGTAGGAAGATGATGCATAGTAGTTTTATGTTGTTGTAGTAGTTGTAGTTGTAGATCTGATGGCGAGTATCATGTGCTACTATTGTAGAATCTGATGGTTGTAGGAACATTAGATATAGTAACAAGTGTCATGTTATTGTATTAGATACATTAGTAGTATCATGTGCTGCTGAAGATGAGTAATTGTAGGAAGATGATGCCCTAATGGAAGTGACATGAATATTTGGCCTACCTTTTTTTCTTGTAGAATTTTTTTTATTGACGGTATAAACGAATCAGAGACTCGCTAGGTAGGATCTCCTAATTAATTAGAAATGATGCATCTTGCAATTAGGGGGAATATTGCAACCTGCTGCTAAACTAGATCATGAATATGTCATTGCTTTTCAGTGAGCTCCTAAGTGTACAAGGCAGCAAGGAGCAAGCGCATCATATATAATAATGTTGTGTTTGTTCTGGCTGACTTTGGGAACAGATTCAAAGACAAATAAAAAATTCAGAAAAGAATTTTCCTCTCACTACATCTCTGTCCATCTGGTTTGTCGATGTTTGTTCATTAATCTTAAGCCCATCATGTTTGTTGGTTGTTTGCTGTCATGTTGTTATTACTTCCATTAGGGCATCTGTTGGTTCATTAATCTTAAGCCCGTTATTCCATGGAATAGCTGAACTATAATACTATTATTCATTTATGATAGTTTGTGAGATACAGATTTAGATAAATTTAAGTTTGTAATGGCTAACAACCAGACATGTGAATCTGTTCTTGATACTCGTTTTCCCTTTTATTAGAATCATCATATACAAATTAGAACCTTTCTAACATCTGCATATTTCAGGTTTCCGAGGAGGTAAAGGAAGTGTAGTTCAAGCAGGTGACAGGAGGAGAACACCTCCAAGGTGAGAAATATGTTCCTATTTATCTTTTTTTGCTCAAGTTCTTCAGTACATCATATAATATAGAGAAGTGCAGATCAAGTGGTGCAATCATATACATCTGCCACTTAAGTCATCCTTCCTTTAAGCGGTGATGCCTTTCGATGTCACACAATAATGTTTGTTGCAAGAACATTCTGCTCTCAGTGTTCGTTTGTTTACAAAGATCCTCCTTATATATACTGATGATGAGTCTTGTTGAAACCTTACATATGTTGGTTCCTACTTATTTGCTCCAATGGCACAAACTTGAGCTGCTAGCATAAAAAGTGTTGCAGGCAACAGAAAGTGAGGAGCTACTGTCAAAAACTTGAGCTACTGTCAAAAAAATCAGTTAGGTACAGTTAGCATCATGTAAGAAAATGGCCATAATGTGCCTTGATAATGATGTATTTTGTCATAAAAATATAGTGGACTGCCATGATAATGACATGGTCCTGTGTTTGCAAGTTGTCATAATCTTCAGTTTACTTGACTTTTGAGCCTGCTAGTAGTTTACTTCCATGAGTTGTTTTATTGAGATGGCACATTTGCAATGTAGTTTTATATATCTTTAAACACTGTTCATTAACACAAAGTCGGTTTTTTGTTGTTATGCTCAGATTCACTTCTGCTCTTCTTTGTACTTGTGATGATGTTGTACTTGTGATGATGCTACTTGTGATCTTCTGAAATGACCCATTGGCGACTTCATTACGCGGGGATAATGATTTTGCAGGTACCCCGAGAGGCCCTTGAGTTTTCCAGAATGTCGATTAACTTCCGTTCTGGCAAATTTGGGTACTCCATATGTCCTATTTTCAGCAAAGGTCGTGCTGAAATTTTCCGTGAATTTTAGCATGACTTTGCTAAAAATAGGACATGTGGGGTACTTGCGACTAATGCATGGGCCGGGGTATCTTAGTACTTAGTTAAGTAGGATCAACTGCCCCGCCATTCTTGCTGCATTAAACCATAGGTGGCAATAGAGCCAAGTGATTAGGCCCAACTTAGAATGCTCCTTAGCATCGATAAACCCTAGATGATAAACCCAACATAGGTGGCCCAACCTAGGGTGCCTCGGCATCGATAAACCCTAAATGATGAAAACTTAACTTAGCATTTAGGGTGCCTCGACGTCGACAAACCCTAAATGATGAAACCTTGGCTTCTATAGGGTGCCTCGGTGTCGATGAGAACCTAAATGATGTATGATTAGGCTTTTAGGGTGCCTCGGCGTCGACAAACCCTAAATGATAAAAGCTTAGCTTTTAGGATGCCTCGGTGTCGACAAACCCTAAATGATGAGACCATGATCTTGTTCCTTGACAATAACCAACTTTTTGACCAAACTTTTTTCCTATTTAGAGCAAAACATGGCCCACAACGATGAGGCCGGTGGTTGAGCGGCAAGCAATTACAGGAGCTGTCCCGGAGATGGAGGAACAACCTCACCGCTATGAGGACGCCGGAAGACACCGATCCTGACTACACAACGCCTAGTGGCGTTGGGGATGACACCACTGATGGTGCCGCCGAGGATGCCACCACTGATGATGGCGGCGCACAAACAGATGGCAGCCAACCGAAGAAGCAAAGGAAGGATCGGCGCCCGAATGCGCTCCGCACCCTCAAGGAGGAATTCACTCAAGTGGACTCCGACGGGAATCCAACGGAGCCCAAACATATAGTCAAGGGGTACGCGCTTCAGCTCGGGTGCATTCTCCGGAGCACCGTCTCGATCAACACCGATAACCTTAGGAATAAGGACCACGAGAATTTGCGCAACCTCCTCTTCATGAAGCTGCACAAACGATACAAGTTCCCCGCAGAATTTGAAAACACACGCCTCTCAGGGAATAAAGTGAACAGTGCCGCCCTCACGAAGATGAGCACGGCCCTGTCTACTTGGAGAAGTGCGGTGAAGAGAATGATTGATAAAGGTGGTAGTTATGAGAAGATCAAGGCAAAATATCCTTTGATGAGCGAAGATGAGTACAAGGAGTTCAAGATCAAGTGCGAGAGCAGCGCAACCTCCGAATCAAGTCAGTGGGGGAAAGAAATGCGGAGTTGAACTTAGGGAACACAAACTCGGTCCCGCGGGTTCAGAGTGGCGGAGCCTATATGGGACAAGGAGGACGCGGGCGTGCGAGAGCAAGGCCTACCGCCACGCTTCGAGAAATACGGTGACAAGCGGACCAGGAACTATGTCGGGGCCGGTACAAGGAGGACCCGATAACAAAGGAGCTTACCACGGATCACGAAGACCAGGCGCTTGAGCTTGTTCTCGTAAGGAATACACCCCAGCGTAATTAGCTCCATATGGTTGCACTCTAATTAATCTCCAATATTTCTAAATGGTTCACGTTCCTTTCGCAGGACACTAAAAGCAGTAGCGCGGGGTCGTCTTAGAGCTCCCCTTTCGACACCCCTTTAAATAGGGCGTTGAACATAATGAAAAGCAAGGATAAGCTCACTAAGCCGACGTCAGCTGGTCGTGTGGCCGGCAAAGGCTTGTCCACAAAATGGGGGTCATACTATACCGCTGGTGTGCGGAAGGAGAAAAAGGCCAGCTCGGAAAGCCAGACGCGCGAGGTTGAAGCACTCAAGGCACAAGTGGCGCGGATTCCAGAGCTTGTCCAAGAGCAAGTGGAACAACAACTGGGAACGAAGCTCAACGCCATGGTGCCTACGTTGATTCATGGGCTGACGACGTGGATTGTGGGTGGCCAACAAGGGCCTCCCCCGGTTCCCAGCTTCACGGCCAGCAACTCGCACAGCGTGCAGGAGGCACCATTGGTGTCTCTGGCGGCGGCGCCATTGGTGTCTCCGGCGGAGGCGGTATTCGTGTCTCCGGCGCCGGCACGGGCATTGGAGCTTAATGCACCCGGGTGTACGCCGGCCGGCACCTTGCCAGCAAGCGCCCCCTCCGTCAGTTGCACGCCCGCCGTTGGTGGTGCCTCAACATTAGCCGAGCTCGACGACATCACGGTAACTAAGCCTCTCGGCCGATGACTTCATCTCCTTGCCTTTGACTGGGCATCCTTGACGCCCTGTACATGTTTTCGCAGGGCACCGCCGATGTTCCTTGCACTCTTCTGCACTTCATGGGCGCCGAGTTGGTCGATGTCGCCAAGGGCAGAATCGTTCAATCGGGCAACCCCATGTTCCACGGTAATCCGATGCCACCCACAGTGTATAGGGTTGAAGTGGTTCGGGTGCTGCCCGAGCTGCGGCGATTTATTACCTCGGTTCGACCAGCTGGGGCGACGAAGAAGATGAGATGACCCTCGGCGCTGCGTAATCGGCCCTGCTTTGGCGAAGAGCGATTCGTTTGGGGCGGGTACACCACCCTGAACAAGACCGCCCGATCGTGCGGCGCCAAGCCATGGCAAGAACGCCGCAACGCTACGGACCTGCCGACATCCCTATGGCACAGATCCGGACAGCCCTATGGCACGAGATCCGGACGACGACAACAACGACGGCGGTACATTTACCAAAGTCGATAAGTACTTTGCGAACATGGAGTGCGCCGACGAGTTCTGCGAGCCTTTTCTCAAGAACCCAACCAAGGCGACCGCAATCTAGCTGATACGGCGGAGAAATCCAATTACAACAGCGCCGTCGGGCGTTCGATTCTCGAGAGATGCCTCCGGCTCCGCCTTCACCGAGCCTCGAGATAGCTGAGGTGCGAAATACTATCAGCCCCAACACGCTCAAGAAGGCGGCTGTGAGCGAACTCGGTCCCATTACGGAGATCAAGAAGAAGGGACGGAAACGAAAGACTAACAAGGGCGCCGGTGCGAGCCAGCCGACACCGAGTTTGATCCGTGCTCAGGACGGGCCACCTTCACCTAAGGATATCTTGAGGAGGGTGCATGTGGCGGGTAGGGCGATGCTACCGCCAAATATGCTGAATGCTGCAACCGGTGCTATCTGGTCTCCGCATTTACATTGTTCTTTCTTTGGAGAAGCGGCATCTCGAGAGAAGGATGTGGCATACCTGGTTTTCATGGCCAAGGTGCCAGAGGGCAAGGGCTTTGTGGATGGCGACATCGGGGGTACGATCGTCCTGCGGTTTGATGACATCTTTGCTATGTTTAACCTTCATCCGCTGCACTACACCTTCGTTCGGCTGTTTTATTTGAGTATGGAGATGCGGATCATTAGAGACAAGACCCGGACATCGTGATAGTCGACCCCTTCTACATGCGTGCCAAGCACTTGAGCAGCGCTGGGACCGCCAAGTTGCGAGTTCACACCTCGAAGGCGTCATTCGCAAACCCGGATAAGGATAACTTCCTTGTGGCTTACTTTCCGAGTAAGTCATCCCTTAACCGCCCGTAACATATGATTTCTTAGATTTGATCGTTCTTTATTTTTCTAACATTTAGTGTTACGTGCGGTGACACATTGCACACTCATCCTCTTAAGCCCGAAATATTCCATGGCCAATGATTTGACCCGAACCGTAACTCCAAGATAGACTACACAAATGTAAAGAAAGTTCTTGATGATGTTCTCCTCGGCTCGCCAAATCTGGAGGCACCTTCACGGGGCAGATTAAATAAAGTACGGCAAGCACATGTTCTCACACAATCTGAAGTTCTCTGCTGCGTCAAGCAGCCGCTGGCGATCGAAGGATGCCTACTCGCCCTCCATCACATGCGAGCGATCGTAAGGGACCATCATCAACTTCTGCTACCAGATAATCTCAAAGGTTGGGCCGCGAACTTGTCGGCAATCCAGGACGCGGACCTTAGACAAGAATTCTTTCGCATCCAGTCGGAGTTTGCGGACATCATCCATCAAGATGTCCTTCATACCTCGGGCAGTTCTTCCTCATATATCAACCGTTCAACAATGAGATAGATGGAATGCTAGAAATGCAGGGTGACAACGACCGCGATTTCATGACCATCACGACAGACAGTGGCTTCATCCACGCTCTTGTCCGATGAGTCGAGTCGAAAGTAGTGATGTGTAGTTCTGAAACATTGATTGGCTCATGTTGTAATTAAACTTTAATGAATTCGTATGTCTCTTTGGTTTGGACAGTCATTCAACTTAGATGTAATCGATGCTATTTATTAGTAGGACCATGAATCGTGCTATTAATGTCTTGTTTTTCTCTTCCGATCCTTTTGTTGCATACTTACATATTGCTTATGTATTGTCTGTTGTTTGGCTTGTACATAGAGATGCCGGCGTATGTAGGTGTACAAGGGTAAGGTTCTGGGTCTCGACGACCGGGAGGAGTGTCGGAGACAGGTTCACCATTTCAGCGATATGAGTTACAAAGGGTACACCACTAGGGCGGAGGCGAATCTAGATCGCCCGCTATCTAGCGGAGAGAGGAGGGCGTTGCAGGAACCGGATGAAGACCGGTTTGATCGCGATGATGCTCATCGTGATGACCACAACTCTCTTCTATGTGATGGTAGTTTAGATGATCGATATCGACTTGTAATGTGAAGACAAACTCGATACTCAGGTCTTGAGACTTGTAATGTTTTATCTTTGTTCGGTCTTTTGAATTCGAGAGACTAATATGATGAATTGTATTCAAGACTAATCTTCTATTGTATTCGATGAATCTAATGTTGCTGTGTGCTGCTTGTCTATATTCTCGTCCAATAATATATTTTGTAACTTGTGCAAAAATCGGAAAAGTAAAAAAACAAATATTCATACTAATGGCGATCACCACCGGTGTGCCATTAGTATGTAAAGGATACTAATGGCGCATCAACACAGCATGCGCCATTAGTATGACAAAGCACATGCTTAGGTATGGCCCCCCGGGAGGCACACTAATGGCGCATGGTGTTACATACTAATGGCGCACTGCTTGGTGCACCATTAGTATACCAGATACTAATGGCGCACCAGTGGTGCGCCATTAGTAAAAAATACTAGTGGCGTGCTACTAATGGCGCACTGGTAATGCGCCATTAGTAGGCAAAACCAGTGCATCATTAGTAGGCCTTTTCCTAGTAGTGTATCTACCATCCATATTGCACTTGTATCACCATCTCTTCGCCGAACTAGTGCACCTATACAATTTACCATTGTATTGGGTGTGTTGGGGACACAAGAGACTCTTTGTTATTTGGTTGCAGGGTCGTTTGAGAGATACCATCTTCATCCTACGCCTCCCACGGATTGATAAACCTTAGATCATCCACTTGAGGGAAATTTGCTACTATCCTACAAACCTCTGCACTTGGAGGGCAAACAATGTCTACAAGAAGAAGGTTGTGTAGTAGACATCAGTATGTTACTTGCCCGAGATTCAATCGTCGGTATCTTCATACCTAGTTCAATCTCGTTACTGGTAGGTCTCTTTACTCATTCTGTAATGCTTCATCCTGCAACTAACTCATTAGTCACATTGCTTGCAAGGCTTATAGTGATGAGCATTACCTAGAGGGCCCACACATACCTCTCCGATACACGGAGTGACAAATCCTAATCTTGATCTATGCCAACTCAACAAACACCTTAGGAGACACCTATAGAGCATCTTTATAATAACCTAGTTACGTTGTGACGTTTGATAGCACACAAGGTGTTCCTCCGGTATTCAGGAGTTGCATAATCTCATAGTCAGAGGAACATGTATAAGTCATGAAGAAAGCAATAGCAATAAAACTTAACGATCATAATGCTAAGCTAACGGATTGGTCTTGTCCATCACATCATTCTCTAATGATGTGATCCCGTTCATCAAATGACAACACATGTCTATGGTCAGGAAACATAATCATCTTTGATTAATGAGCTAGTCAAGTAGAGGCATACTAGGGACACTTTGTTTTGTCTATGTATTCACACATGTACTATGTTTCTGGTTAATACAATTCTAGCATGAATAATAAACATTTATCATGATATAAGGAAATATAAATAACAACTTTATTATTACCTCTAGGGCATATTTCCTTCAATCTCCCACTTGCACTGGAGTCAATAATCTAGATTACATAGTAATGATTCTAACACCCATGGGGTCTTGGTACTAATCATGTTTTGCTCGTGGAAGAGGCTTAGTCAACGGGTCTGCAACATTCAGATCCGTATGTATCTTGCAAATCTCTATGTCTCCCTGCTTGACTTGATCGCGGGTGGAATTGAAGCGTCTCTTGATGTGTTTGGATCTCTTGTGAAATCTGGATTCTTTCGCCAAGGCGATTGCTCCTGTATTGTCACAAAATATTTTCATTGGACCCAATGCACTAGGTATTACACCTAGATCGGATATGAACTCCTTCATCCAGACTCCTTCATTTGCTGCTTCTAAAGCAGCTATGTACCCTGCTTCACACGTAGTTCATGCCAGGATGCTCTGCTTGGAAATGCACCAACTGACAGCTCCACCATTCAATATAAATATGTATCTAGTTCGTGACTTAGAGTCATCCAGATCAGTGTCAAAGCTTGCATTGACGTAACCATTTACGACAAGCTCTTTGTCACCTCCATAAACCAGAAACATATCCTTAGTCGTTTTTAGGTATTTCAGGATGTTCTTGACCGTTGTCCAGTGATCCACTCCTGGATTACTTTGGTACTCCCTGCTAAACTTATAGCAAGGCACACATCAGGTCTGGTACACAACATTGCATACATGATAGAACCTATGGCTGAGGCATAGGGAATGGCTTTCATTTTCTCTCTATCTTCTGAAGTGGTCGGCATTGAGTCTGACTCAACTTCACACCTTGTAACACAGGCAAGAACCCTTTCTTTGACTGGTCCATTTTGAACTTCTTCAAAACTTTATCAAGGTATGTGCTTTGTGAAAGTCCAATTAAGTGTCTTGATCTATCTCTATAAATCTTGATGCCCAATATATAAGGAGCTTCACCGAGGTTTTTCATTGAAAAATTCTTATTCAAGTATCCTTTTATGCTATCCAGAAATTCTGTATTATTTCTAATCAACAATATGTCATCCACATATAATATTAGAAATGCTACAGAGCTCCCACTCACTTTCATGTAAATACAGGCTTCTCCAAAAGTCTGTATAAAACCATATGCTTTGATCACATTATCAAAGCATATATTCCAACTCCGAGAGGCTTGCACCAGTCCATAAATGAATCGCTGGAGCTTGCACACTTTGTTAGCACCTTTCGGATCGTCAAAACTTTCTGGTTGCATCATTTACAACTCTTCTTTAAGAAATCCATTAAGGAATGCAATTTTGACATCCATTTGCCAAATTTCATAATCATAAAATGTGGCAATTTCTAACATGATTCGAACAGACTTAAGCATCGCTATGGGTGAGAAGGTCTCAACATAGTCAACTCCTTGAACTTGTCGAAAACCTTTCGCAACAAGTCGAGCTTTGTAGAGAGTAACATTACCGTCAGCGTCAGTCTTCTTCTTGAAGATCCATTTATTTTCTATGGCTTGCCGATCATCGGGCAAGTCCACCAAAGTCCACACTTTGTTCTCATACATGGATCCCATCTCAGATTTCATGGCTGATGTCTACTACACAACCTTCTTCTTGTAGACGTTGTTGGGCCTGCAAGTACACAGGTTTGTAGGACAGTAGCAAATTTCCCTCAAGTGGATGACCTAAGGTTTATCAATCCGTAGGAGGCGTAGGATGAAGATGGTCTCTCTCAAACAACCCTGCAACCAAATAACAAAGAGTCTCTTGTGTCCCCAACACACCCAATACAATGGTAAATTGTATAGGTGCACTAGTTCGGCGAAGAGATGGTGATACAAGTGCAATATGGATGATAGATAAAGGTTTTTGTAATCTGAAATTATAAAAACAACAAGGTAACTAGTGATAAAAGTGAGCACAAACGGTATTGCAATGGTAGGAAACAAGGCCTAGGGTTCATACTTTCACTAGTGCAAGTTCTCTCAACAATAATAACATAGATAGATCATATAACAATCCCACAACATGCAACAAAGAGTCACTCCAAAGCCACTAATAGCGGAGAACAAACGAAGATATTATGGTAGGGTACGAAACCACCTCAAAGTTATTCTTTCAGATCAATCTATTCAAGAGTTCGTACTAGAATAACACCTTAAGACACAAATCAACCAAAACCCTAATGTCACCTAGATACTCCATTGTCACCTCAAGTATTCGTGGGCATGATTATACGATATGCGTCACACAATCTCAAATTCATCCAACCAACACAAAGTTTCTACCGGAGAGTCAAGAAAACGTGTGCCACCCCCTATGCATAGGTTCATGGGCGGAACCCGCAAGTTGGTCACCAAAACATACATCAAGTGGCACGTGATATCCCATTGTCACCATAGATAAACACGGCAAGACATACATCAAGTGTTCTCAAATCAAAGACTCAATCCGATAAGATAACTTCAAGAGGGAAACTCAATTCATCACAAGAGAGTAGAGGGGGAGAAACATCATAAGATCCAACTATAATAACAAAGCTCGCGATACATCAAGATCGTGCCATAGAGAGAACACGAGAGAGAGAGAGAGAGATCAAACACATAGATACTGGTACATACCCTCAGCCCCGAGGGTGAACTACTCCCTCCTCATCATGGAGAGCGCCGGGATGATGAAGATGGCCACCAATGATGGGTTCCCCCTCCGGCAGGGTGCCGGAACAGACTCCCGAGAAGTTTTTGGTGGCTACAGAGGCTTGCGGCGGCGGAACTTCCGATCTATCTTGATATTCGATGGTTTTAGGGTACGTAGGGTTATATAGGCGAAAGAAGTCGGTCGGGGTGTGCTCAAGGGGTCCACGAGACAGGGGCGCGCCCTGTAGGGGGGGGGGGCGCCCCCTATCTCCTGGGCTCCTCGAGTATCTTCTGACTTGACCTCCAAGTCTCCAGGATGATAATCTTCCAAAAAATCACGTTGCCGAAGGTTTCATTCCGTTTGGACTCCGTTTGATATTCCTTTTCTTCAAAATACTGAAATAGGCAATAAAACAACAATATGGGCTGGGCCTCCGATTAATAGGTTAGTCCCAAAAGTAATATAAAAGTGTATAATAAATCCCGTAATCATTCAAAACAGATAATAAAATAGCATGAATGCTTCATAAATTATAGATACATTGGAGACGTATCAGCATCCCCAAGCTTAATTCCTACTCGTCCTCGAGTAGGTAAATGATAAAAGAAAGAATTTATGAAGTGTGAATGCTAGCAGGTGCACAAGTTTGATCAATGATAATTTCAATCACCTTTTGTAGCATGATTATAAGTCATAATAGTAGTTCCTCTCATAAAACTTCTCACGATAAAGTAACAAGCAATTCACATGTCAAAGCATAGACCATAAACTTTCTTGAAAACTAGCAAACTTCATTCTCAGTCATCAAACAATTGCAATTCATCTTATTTTCAGGAATAGCAAACTCCACATACTCAACTATCATATAGTCTTCTATAATTGCTAACACTCACGCAATACTAATGGTTATGAAGTTGCAATCAGACACTGAGAAAGATAGGGGCTTATAGTGTTGCCTCCCAACGTATTCACCTTTGGGTGATGTCAACAATATTAGTCATGCTAACTTACATCCAATTGGATATATATATCATGATCACCTCAACACAAAGTGCTTGCCAAAGGATAAAATGAAAAAGGGAAAGGTGAAGATCACCTTGACTCTTGCATAAAGTAAAAGACATAAAGTAAAAGATAGGCCCTTCGCAGAGGGAAGCAGAGGTTGTCATGCGCTTTTAGGGTTGGATGCACAAAATCTCAATGTGAATGAACGTCACTTTATATTGCCACTTGTATATGGACCTTTATTATGCAGTCCGTCGCTTTTATTGCTTCCATAACAAGAGATCATATAAAGCTATTTTCTTCACACCAAAAGATCATACATATTTAGAGAGAAATTTTTATTGCTTGCACCAATGACAACTTACTTGAAGGATCTTACTCAATCCATAGGTAGGTATGGTGGACTCTCATGGCAAAACTGGGTTTAATGATATTTGGAAGCACAAGTAGTATCTCTACTTGGTGCAAGGAATTTGGCTAGCATGAGGGGGAAAGGCAAGCTCAACATGTTTGAATGATCCATGACAATATACTTTTACTGAGATGTCAGAAAACATAACCCATTACGTTGTCTTCCTTGTCCAACATCAACTCTTTAGCATGTCATACTTAATGAGTGCTCCCAATTATAAAAGATGTCTAGGATAGTGTATTTATTTATATGTGACTCTCTTCCTTCAATATTCTTTCATGAATTGTTCAAATGACCAATACAATGCTTGCTAACCTTCAATAAATTTACAACCTCTACTTCTTAGATGTGAAGTCATTACTCCCCAAGGGATAAGCAAATGAAACAAAATAATTTCAGATTCATGACATTCAAGTCATTCAACAATTTACTCATAAGATATAAGTGAAGCACACGAGTAAATGACAAACTACTCCAACAAGATATAAGTGAAGATCAATGAGTAGCTAAATAATTATGTAACTATATGAAGACTCTCTCTCGTTTAAGAATTTCAGATCTTGATACTCTAATCAAACAGCAAGCAAAACAAAATAAAATGACATTGCAAGGATAGCACAACTCATGTGAAGAAGCAAAAAGTTAGGCTCAACCGAACTAATCGATAGTTGTTGAAGAGGAAAGGTGGGATGCCTACCGGGGCATCCCCAAGCTTAGATGCTTCAAACTTCTTGAAATATTATCTTGGGGTACCTTGGGCATCCCCAAGCTTGAGCTTTTATGTCTCCTTAATTCCTCTCATATCATGGTTTCTCTTCTTTCTATCAAAAGCTTCATTCACAACAAACTCAACAAGAACTCGTGAGATAGGTTAGTATAAACCAATGCAAAACCTTATCATTTTCTACTGTAACAAATCACTAAAATTATTATTCAACATTGCATACTAAATGCCTCTGCATATTTAATACCCCTATCCTCAAATAGAATCATTAAACAAGCAAACATATGCAAACAATGCAAACATAACAGCAATCTGCCAAAACAGTACAGTCTGTAAAGAATGCAAGATTCATCATACTTCCCTAACTCCAAAAATTATGTAATAAAATTCACACTGTAGTAAATTTATCAGATCTCATTATGCAAAAAGTTCCAACATTATACCATTCTCTGAATTTTCTAGGGAATTTTTGCAACAGCGGTAAACTTTCTGTTTTCAAACAGCAACATGTATACTAGCAAAATAAGCATGGCAAAGGCTATCCTTGACTTTTTTATTGAAACTAAAGATGCAAAACATTATTCTAAGTAAAAACAAGCAAATACTAACAAAATAAAATGATGGTCCAGCAAAACACATATCATGTGGTGAATAAAAATATAGCTCCAAGTAAAGTTACCGATGAACGAAGGACGAAAGAGGGGATGCCTTCCAGGGCATCCCCAAGCTTAGGCTCTTGGTTGTCCTTGAATATTACCTTGGGGTGCCTGGGGCGTCCCCAAGCTTAGGCTCTTTCCACTCTTTATTCCATAGCCCATCGAATCCTTACCAAAAACTTGAAAACTCCACAACACAAAACTCAACAGAAAACTCGTAAGCCCCGTTAGTATAAGAAAATAAAACCACCACTTAGGTACTGTAATTAACTCATTCTAAATTCATATTGGTGTAATATCTACTGTATTCTAACTTCTCTATGGTTCATACCACTTAATACTAGCCATAGATGCATCAAAATAAGCAAACAACACAATGAAAACAGAATCTGTCAAAAACAGAACAGTCTGTAGTAATCTGTATCAAACGTATACTTCTGGAACTAAAACAATTCTACCAAATTAGGAAGACCTGAGAAATTTGTGTACCAATACAGAGAAAAAAGAATCAGATCAATAGCACGTTTCGGTGAATTAACCAAACTAATTTACTGGGTGCAAAAGTTTCTGATTTTCAGCAGGATCAACACAACTATCACCGTAAGCTATCCTAAAGGTCTTACTTGGCACTTTATTGAAACAAAACCTATAAAACATGACTTCTACAGTAGAATAATCATGTGGACACACAAAAACAGTAAGGGTAAATATTGGGTTGTCACCCAACAAGCGCTTTTCTTTAATGCCTTTCTAGCTAGGCATGATGATGTCAATGATGCTCACATAAAAGATAAGAATTGAAACATAACGGGAGCATCATGAAGCATATGACTAGCACATTTAAGTCTAACCCACTTCCTATGCATAGGGATTTTGTGAGCAAACAACTTATGGTAACAATAATCAACTAGCTTAGGAAGGCAAAACAAGCATAACTTCAAAACTTTAAGCACATAGAGAGGAAACTTGATATTATTGTAATTCCTACAAGCATATATCTCCCTCATAATAATTTTCAGTAGCATCATGAATGAATTCAACAATATAACCAGCACCTGAAGCATTCTTTTCATGATCTATAAGCATCGAAAATTTACTACTCTCCACATAAGCAAAATTCTTCTCATTCAGAATAGTGGGAGTATCATAAGAGACTTGAACACTAAAAATTGTTTCCACATTAAAAGAGTAATGTTCAGATAAAAGGTAATCATAATCAAGACAAGTTTCATAAATATAATCATCACTACTTTTTATAGCATAAGTGTCATCACAATAATCATCATAAGTAGCAACTTCGTTCTCATCATAATCGATTGAAACCTCTCCCAAGATAGTGGAATCACAAAATAAAGTTGACACTCTTCCAAATCCACTTTCGTGTTCATCACAATAAGATTCAACATCCTACAAAATAGTGGGATCACTAATTCCTAAAGTTGACACTCTTCCAAACCCACTTTCATCAATATAATCATCATAGGTAGGAGGCATGCTGTCATCATAACAACTTTGCATATCAAAACTTGGGATGCTAAAAATATCATATTCATTAAACGTAGCATCCCCAAGCTTGGTACAAACATTAATTTCAGCAAATAAATTCTCAAATATTTGATCCTCATCAAACATAGCTTCCCCAAGCTTGGGCTCTTTCATATCATAAGCATAATCACTCTCATCATTAATAGTATGAATAGCACCAATAGTATAGCAATTGTCATCATCACAATGAGTAGTAGGAGCAACATCATTTGGGAGGGATACCTTTCTACCTTTGTTGCTACTTCTTTTATTTTTCTTCTTCACATTATGTGTGAGTTCAACCTTCCTCTTTGAGCTCCTTATTGACGAGGTTGGTTGAATAGAAAGCTCCTCCTCGTTACTTGATTCATCATAAGAAATAATAGGAGGATATTTGGAAGTCTCTTCCCTTTCATTAGTATTCTCATCATATTCTATTTGCTTTCTTTTCTTTATGTAATTGGCAATATAAGGATTTTCAATGCAATTCTCCGCACAATACAAATAAATCTTCTCTAGATCAATATCAAGGAATTTCTTTTGGGCAAATTCTGGAAGGTCCTTAAGTAAACGTTTCAATTCTTCATAACCCAAAAGCAAACTAAGTTCATTGTAATGAGCAAGGGAGATCAAATCATCACAATTTTTGGACACGATTCGATCATGAAACAATTTGCATAGGAGATGTAAATGACCACGTTCATTGCAAAGTTCACAAGTACGACAAAGGAAATTCAAATTTTCAGCACTCACATTTAGCCTTTCTTGCAACCATTTAGTTTCTAAATGCTTATGCCTCTTGCAATATATATCTTCTCTATTTGGTGTGTTCATGCAAACATGCACTCCACAAAAGTTGACATGCTTATAAGAGATATTTTCATCATGACTAGAGCAATCATCATTAGTACTAAGGATATTCAAGGAGTTCATACTAACAACATTGCAATCATGCTCATCATTCAAAGATTCAGTACCAAGCATTTTAATGCACTCTTCTTCTAGCACTTGAGCACAATTTTCCTTTCCATCAAACTCACGAAAGATATTAAAAAGACGAAGCGTATTAGACAAACTTAACTCCATTTTTTTGTAGTTTTCTTTTATAAACTAAACTAGTGATAAAACAAGAAACAAAAAGATTTGATTGCAAGATCTAAAGATATACCTTCAAGCACTCACCTCCCCGGCAACGGCGCCAGAAAAGAGTTTGATGTCTACTACACAACCTTCTTCTTGTAGACGTTGTTGGGCCTGCAAGTGCACAGGTTTGTAGGATAGTAGCAAATTTCCCTCAAGTGGATGACCTAAGATTTATCAATCCGTAGGAGGCGTAGGATGAAGATGGTCTCTCTCAAACAACCCTGCAACCAAATAACAAAGAGTCTCTTGTGTCCCCAACACACCCAATACAATGGTAAATTGTATAGGTGCACTAGTTCGGCGAAGAGATGGTGATACAAGTGCAATATGGATGGTAGATAAAGGTTTTTGTAATCTGAAATTATAAAAACAGCAAGGTAACTAGTGATAAAAGTGAGCACAAACGGTATTGCAATGGTAGGAAACAAGGCCTAGGGTTCATACTTTCACTAGTGCAAGTTCTCTCAACAATAATAACATAGATAGATCATATAACAATCCCTCAACATGCAACAAAGAGTCACTCCAAAGCCACTAATAGCGGAGAACAAATGAAGAGATTATGGTAGGGTATGAAACCACCTCAAAGTTATTCTTTCGGATCAATCTATTCAAGAGTTCATACTAGAATAACACCTTAAGACACAAATCAACCAAAACCCTAATGTCACCTAGATAGTCCATTGTCACCTGAAGTATCCGTGGGCATGATTATATGATATGCGTTACACAATCTCAAATTCATCCAACCAACACAAAGTACTTCAAAGAGTGCCCCAAAGTTTCTACCAGAGAGTCAAGAAAACATGTGCCAACCCCTATGCATAGGTTCATGGGCGGAACCCGCAAGTTGGTCACCAAAACATACATCAAGTGGCACGTGATATCCCATTGTCACCACAGATAAACACGGCAATACATACATCGAGTGTTCTCAAATCAAAGACTTAATCCGATAAGATAACTTCAAGAGGGAAACTCAATTCATCACAAGAGAGTAGAGGGGGAGAAACATCATAAGATCCAACTATAATAACAAAGCTCGCGGTACATCAAGATCGTGCCATAGAGAGAACACGAGAGAGAGAGACCAAACACATAGCTCTTGGTACATACCCTCAGCCCGGGGTGAACTACTCCCTCCTCGTCATGGAGAGCGCCGGGATGATGAAGATGGCCACGGTGATGGGTTCCCCCCTCAGGTGTCTTGGAATGGACTCAGAAGTTTTGGTGGCTACAAAGGCTTGCGGTGGCGGAACTCCCGATCTATCTTGATATTCGATGGTTTTAGGGTACGTAGGGTTATATAGGCGAAAGAAGTCGGTCGGGGGGTGCTCGAGGGGTCCACAAGACAGGGGGCACGCCCTGTGGGGGGGGGGCGCCCCCTATCTCCTGGGCTCCTCGAGTATCTTCTGACTTGACCTCCAAGTCTCCAGGATGATAATCTTCCAAAAAATCACGTTGCCGAAGGTTTCATTCCGTTTGGACTCCGTTTGATATTCCTTTTCTTCGAAATACTAAAACATGCAATAAAACAACTATATGGGCTGGGCCTCCAGTTAATAGGTTAGTCCCAAAAGTAATATAAAAGTGTATAATAAAGCCCGTAATAATTCAAAACAGATAATAAAATAGCATGAATGCTTCATAAATTATAGATACGTTGGAGACGTATCAATGGCCTCAAGCCATTTCGCGGAATCTAGGCTCATCATCGCTTCCTCATAGTTCGTAGGTTCATCATGGTCTAGTAACATGACTTCCAAAATAGGATTACCATACCACTCTGGTGCTGACTGTACTCTGGTTGACCTATGAGGTTCGGTAGTAACTTGATCTGAAGTTTCATGATCATCATCATTAGCTTCCTCACTAATTGGTGTAGGAATCACCGGAACTGATTTCTGTGATGAACTACTTTACCTCATCAAGTTTTACTTTGCTCCCACTCACTTCTTTCGAGACAAACTCCTTCTATAGAAAGGATCCATTCTTAGTAACGAATATCTTGCCTTCGGATCTGTGATAGAAGGTGTACCCAACAATTTCCTTTGGGTATCCTATGAAGACGCATTTCTCCGATTTGGGTTCGAGCTTACCAGGTTGAAGCTTTTTCACATAAGCATCACAGCCCCAACCTTTAAGAAACGGCAGCTTAGGTTTCTTGCCAAACCACAGTTCATATGGTGTCGTCTCAATGGATTTAGATGGTGCCCTATTTAACGTGAATGCAGTCGTCTCTAAAGCATAACCCCAAAACAATAGCGGTAAATCAGTAAGAGACATCATAGATCGCACCATATCTAATAAAGTACTGTTACGACATTCAAACACACCATTACGTTGTGGTGTTCCAGGTGGCGTGAGTTGCGAAACTATTCCACATTGTTTCAAATGAAGACCAAACTCGTAACTCAAATATTCGCCTCCGCGATCAGATCGTAGAAACTTTATTTTCTTGTTACGATGATTTTCCACTTCATTCTGAAATTCTTTGAACTTTTCAAATGTTTCAGACTTATGTTTCATTAAGTAGGTATACCCATATCTGCTCAAATCATCTATGAAGGTCAGAAAATAATGATACCCGCTGCGAGCCTCAACACTCATTGGACCGCATACATCGGTATGTATTATTTCCAATAAGTCAGTGGCTCGCTTCATTGTTTCGGAGGACAAAGTCTTATTCATCTTGCCCATGAGGCATGGTTCGCAAGCACCAAGTGATTCCAAAAGCCCATCAGCATGGAGTTTCTTCATGCGCTTTACACCAATATGACCTAAACGGTAGTGCCACAAATAAGTTGCACTATCATTATTAACTTTGCATATTTTGGCTTCAATATTATGAATATGTGTATCACCACGATCGAGATTCAACAAGAATAGACCACTTAACAAGGGTGCATAACCATAAAAGATATTACTCATATAAATAGAACAACCATTATTCTCTTATTTAAATGAATAACCATCTCGCATCAAAAAAGATCCAGATATAATGTTTATGCTCAATGGTGGCACCAAATAACAATTATTCAGGTCTAAAACGAATCCCGAAGGTAGATGTAGAGGTAGCGTGCGGACGGCGATCACATCGACCTTGGAACCATTTCCGACGCGCATCGTCACCTCGTCCTTAGCCAATCTTCATTTAATCTGTAGCCCCTGTTTCGAGTTGCAAATATGAGCAACAGAACCAGTATCAAATACCCAGGTGCTACTACGAGCATTAGTAAGGTACACATCAATAACATGTATATCAAATATACCTTTCACTTTGTCATCCTTCTTATCCGCCAAATACTTGGGGCAGTTCCGCTTCCAGTGACCAGTCCCTTTGCAGTAGAAGCACTCAGTTTCAGGCTTAGGTCCATACTTGGGCTTCTACCCGAGAGTAGCAACTTGCTTGATATTCTTCTTGAAGTTCCCTTCTTTCGTTTGCACTTTCTCTTGAAACTAGTGGTCTTGTTAACCATCAAAACTTGATGCTCCTTCTTGTTCTACCTCCGCAACCTTTAGCATTGCGAAGAGCTCGGGAATTGTCTTTTCCATGCCTTGCATATTATAGTTCATCACGAAGCCTTTATAGCTTGGTGGCAGTGATTGAAGAACTCTGTCAATGACACTATCATCAGGAAGATTAACTCCCAGCTGAGTCAAGTGGTTATGGTACCTAGACATTCTGAGTATGTGTTCATTGACAGAAATATTCTCCTCCATCTTGCAACTGTAGAACTTTTGGGAGACTTCATATCTCTCAACTCGGGCATTTGCTTGAAATATTAACTTCAACTCTTGGAACATCTCATATGCTCCATGACGTTCAAGACGTCTTTGAAGTCCCGATTCTAAGCCGTAAAGCATGGCACACTGAACTATCGAGTAGTCATCAGATCGAGCTTGCTAGACGTTCATAACATCAGCATCTACTCCTGCAGCAGGCCTTGCACCTAGCGGTGCTTCAAGGGCGTAATTATTCTGTGCAGCAATGAGGATAATCCTCAAGTTACGGACCCAGTACGTGTAGTTGCTACCATCATCTTTCAACTTAGCTTTCTCTAGGAATGCATTAAAATTCAAGGGAACGGTGGCACGGGCCATTGATCTACAACGACATAGATATGCAAAAAACTATATGGACTAAGTTCATGATAAATTATCATATTACTAAAGAACTCCCACTTAGATCAACATCCCTCTAGTCATCTAAATGATCACGTGATCATATCAACTAAACCATGTCCGATCATCACGTGAGATGGAGTAGTTTTCAAAGGTGAACATCTCTATGTTGATCATATCTACTATATGATTCACGTTCGACCTTTCGGTCTTAGTGTTCCGAGGCCATATCTGCATATGATAGGCTCGTCAAGTTTAACCCGAGTATTCTACATGTGCAAAACTGGCTTGCACCCGTTGTATGTGAACGTAGAGCTTATCAACCTGATCATCACGTGGTGTCTCGGCACAACAAACTGTAGCGACGGTGCATACTCAGGGAGAACACTTATACCTTGAAATTTAGTGAGGGATTATATTATAATGCTACCGTTGTACTAAGCAAACTAAGATGCATAAAAGATAAACATCACATGCAATCAAAATATGTGACATGATATGGCCATCACCATCTTGTGCCTTTGATCTCCATCTCCAAAGCACCGTCATGATCTCCATTGTCACCGGCTTGAAAACTTGATCTCCATCGTAGCATCGTTGTTGTCTCGCCAACTATTGTTACTATGACCATCGCTACCGCTTAGTGATAAAGTAAAGCAATTACATGGCAATTGCATTTCATACAATAAAGCGACAAGCATATGGCTCCTTCCAGTTGCCGATAACTTTGTTACAAAACTTGATCATCTCATACAACAATTTATATCACATCATGTCTTGACCATATCACATCACAACATGCCCCACAAAAACAAGTTAGACGTCCACTACTTTTTTGTTGCAAGTTTTACGTGGCTGCTACGGGCTTCTAGCAAGAACCGTTCTTACCTATGCATTAAAACCGCAACGATTTTTCGTCAAGTGTGTTGTTTTAATCTTCAACAAGGACCAGCCATAGTCAAACTCGACTCAACTAAAGTTGGAGAAACAAACACCTGCCAGCCACTTGTGTGCAAAGCACGTCGATAGAACCAGTCTCATGAACGCGGTCATGTAATGTCGGTCCGAGCCGCTTCATCCAACAATACCGCTGAATCAAAGTAAGACGTTGGTGGTAAGCAGTATGACTATTATCACTCACAACTCTTTGTGTTCTACTCGTGCAAATCATCGACGCATAAACATGGCTCGGATGCCACTGTTGGGGAACATAGCTTGTAATTTCAAAAAAATTCCTACAATCGCGCAAGATCTATCTAGGAGATGCATCGCAACGAGAGGGGGAGAGTGTGTCCACGTACCCTCGTAGACCGAAAGCGGAAGCGTTAGTTAACACGGTTGATATAGTCGAACGTCTTCACGATCCAACTGATCCAAGTACCGAACGCACGACACCTCTGTGTTCAGCACACGTTCAGCTCGATCACGTCCCTCGAACTCTTGATCCAGTAGAGGGTCAAAGGAGAGTTCCGTCAGCACGACGACGTGGTGATAGTGTTGATGATTTGATTCGCATAGCGCCTCGCCTAAGCACTACGACGCTATGACCGGAGGAGTAAACTGTGGAGGGAGGCACCGCACACGGCAAAGAGAACAATTGATGTGCTTTGGGGTGCCCCCCGCCCCCGTATATAAAGGAGGAGGGGAGGAGGCGGCCGGCCATGGGGTGCGCCAAGTGTGGGGAGTTCTACTAGGACTCCTAGTCCTAGTAGCATTCCCCTTCCCTTTCCGGAGAAGGGGGGGAAGGGGAAAGAGGTGGAGGAGAAGAAGGAAAGGGGGGGCCGCGCCCCCCACCCCTAGTCCAGTTCGGTTTGGGATTGGGGGGCGCGCGCCTACACCTGGCCGCCGGCCTCCTCTCTCCACTAGGGCCCATGAAGGCCCAATAGTCCCCTGGGAGGTTCCAGTAACCTCCCGGTACTCCGAAACTTATCTGATACTTCCCGAAACTATTCTGGTGTCTGAATGTAACCTTCCAATATATCAATCTTTACTTCTCGACCATTTTGAGACTCCTCGTCACGTTTGTGATCTCATCCAGGACTCCGAACAAACTTCGGTCATCAAAAACACATAACTCATAATACAAATTGTCATCAAATGTTAAGCGTGCGGACCCTACGGGTTCAAGAACTATGTAGACATGATCGAGACACATCTTCGATCAATAACCAATAGCGGAACCTAGATGCTCATATTGGCTCCTACATATTATACGAAGATCTTTACCGGTCCAACCGCACAACAACATACGTTGTTCCCTTTGTCATATGTATGTTACTTGCCCGAGATTCGATCGTTGGTATCTTCCTACCTAGTTCAATCTCATTACCGGCAAGTCTCTTTACTTGTTCCGTAATGCTTCGTCCCGCAACTAACTCATTAGTCACATTGCTTGCATGGCTTATTGTGATGAGCACTACCGAGAGGGCCCATAGATACCTCTACGATACACGGAGTGACAAATCCTAATCTCGATCTATGCCAACTCAACAAACACCTTCGGAGACACCTGTAGAGCATCTTTATAATCACCCAGTTACGCTGTGACGTTTAATAGCACACAGGGTGTTCCTCCGGTATTCGGGAGTTGCATAATCTCATAGTCAGAGGAACATGTATAAGTCATGAAGACTTAACGATCATAATGTTAAGCTAACAGATGGGTCTTGTCCATCACATCAGTCTCTAATGATGTGATCCCTTTCATCAAATGACAACACATGTCTATGGTCAGGAAATATAACCATCTTTGATTAACGAGCTAGTCAAGTAGAGGCATACTAGGGAAACTTTGTTTTGTCTATGTATTCACACATGTACTAAGTTTCCGGTTAATACAATTCTAGCATGAATAATAAACATTTATCATGATATAAGGAAATATAAATAACAACTTTATTATTGCCTCTAGGGCATATTTCCTTCACAAGTAGCTCAAGTCTCCTCATCCCCTCTCCAAGTAGTCGCTTCGTGTCGCCGTTCGCACTGCAGCTGACACCCATTACCCCGAGCTCCTCCTCCTTGTCGTACCCGTCAGCCATGATGGCCTTGTCCTCACGCTCATTCTGGATGCGGTTTCTTTTGGTCTAGAACTTTAGATTGATGTAAAGAAATAAAGATTGGAACTTTTTGCAAAACGTTGTCTCAAATATTGTACGTTGTAACTTGTATAGCATCTAGAGAAGGGTGGCGCTAAATTTGGTAGCATAGTATTCTTTTTTTGTTGTCTTTGGGCCCACCCTACTTTTCGTTGTTTTGAGAGGGAAGTTGCATCATCTGTGTGTCGATTAGTAGACATAAAACGATGAATAGTGCATACAAATAAAAATTATTCATACATAAAAACACACTAGGTAATTACTCGTGCATTGCAATGATGGCATACATATTCTAGTGATTCTTCCATCTGATGCTCAACAGTCCTTTCGTTCGTGCACCTCTTTTTGTCGATTTCCCCCAGGATGTGTTTTGGGAAGCATTTGGAGCACTAAGGAAAAAAGTCTAGGAAAAATCACGTCAATCTATGTGATTAATAACCACCATAAAAGACTAAAGCTATTTGGAGAAAACTGGAGGTTGCGTAGCGCTTCTAGACTGCAAGGCAGTGTTTCGTATGAGTGCACGCGCTCGTACCAGTGCATGTACCAGCCAACGCCACCTTCCACCTCCGTGGAATTGAATCAGGGAACACACGTATACGCACACCAGAAATTCATCCAGAACGCAAAACCCTAGCCTCCGGATGTGGCAAGGAGGAGTTCGCCATCTTCGCTACCACGTGCAAGGGGACAACGACATCAACCATCTCCATCATCCGTCATCACCCGCATTGCATGTCCATCTCCAGCTAGCCTGGTTCTTCATATGCAGCCTCATATGCAGCAGATGCAACCTGTTTGGTTGCCTGCATCGCATGAAGGGGCACTTACCCCCTGCTGTTTGGTTGTCGTTTTTGTGCTTAGGGTGTGAGCAGATGCAAACTTCAGCTGTTTGGTTGCAAACAACTTTCTGTTTTACTCACCCCATTCAAATGTGGTGGCCTTACGACCACATGATCAGCACAACAACAAGCACAACTGACAGCAGATCAAAGAGGCAAGCACTGACAAAACAAAACAAGCAACCAAATGAGATCAAACAAAGCAAGTAACGAAAATGACAACAAACTACTTAGATTAACAGTAGGGGCATCCTCCTTCCCTGCTCCACGCCAGGGTGCTGCTCCTGGTCAAAATATTAACAAGTTCATAGCACAAGTACCATAAGTTCTAGCCACAGACCATAACAAGTTCAACACTAACACCTAAGTTAACTGGTTCATTGCATGCTCAATTCACCAACGCAGCTGTGTCTACTGCAACGAAACCTGCACATGACCGAGGAGTCGTGGTTGTAGATTTGGACCTTCAGGCCGAGTCCTGAGATGCGCACAATGACGAGGTTGCCGGGGACGATCCGGTGGGGGCGACAGAAGTAGTTCCAGCCCCGGCAAAGCACCTTGTGCCCCTCGAAGTTCGAAACCTGCACCCAGAACACGCACCGCTTGTTCGCCGACAGCCTAACCACGCACGAGAGCCGCTTGATGACCAGCCACTCGTTCATCACCTCCACGAACTTCCGAGGGATGACGAGCATGGCAAGGTCTTCGACGTCCTTGATATTCTGGTAGAAGTGCAACGGCTCCCGAGCCCCCTCCTCATGGCCGGTCCTCGGAGATCGTCCCCTAGAATGACGCAGGCTCATGAAGGCGACCCTGCCAGGCAGGTCCACCCTCTTGAGCCACCTGTTCATGGGGATGAGATCCTCAGCGCCCTCAGCTCCGACCACCACGTGAGCTCCTTCACCCGCCATGTCTTAGTCACTCTTCAATATCTTGTCAGGTAAGATGACAAGTATTAGAGGTGCTTACAAAATGAACAACCACTGATCGGTGGCATTAGCTCTTCCGCAAATGCCACTGGTCAGTTGCACTAGCACTATAGAAAATGGAACTGATCAGAGACATTTGCCCAAGAGCAAATGTCACTCATCAGTGCACAAACTCTTGGCCAAATGTCACTTATCAATGACACTTGCTCTTGGGCAAATTCCACTCATTAGTGCCATTTGCTCTTGGGCAAGTGCCACTAATCAATGGCACTTGCTCAAGTGCCACTGATCAGTGGCATCTGGTCTTCTATAACTGCCACTCATCAGTGCACTATCCTAAAATGGTCCTACTACAAGCCACCCATTCACATTTGGCAGCATCCTAAAATGGTCCTACTACATGCACGTATAAAAATCTAGAGCATGCAACACAAACCCTAGCTTGAACATGTATGTAGCAACATGAACATCAGCATGAACATGATCCTAGCTTGAACATGAACATGCCATTTGCATGAACACAGATCCTAGCAAGACCCTAGCATGAACCTAGACCCTAGCATGAACACAGACCCTAGCATGAACACAGACCCTAGCATGAACACAGATCCTAACACTAGCAGAAGAACATTATCCTAGAATACACACTGTAGCAAACAAGAACAGATCGGTCGGATTTGATTCAATTGAGCGAATCGGATCTACTCGAATCCTATCTAATCCTATCGAATCCACTAACTACTAGCACATGCCTAAGAAAGAAACCCCTAATCTACAATTACGAGCAAGCATTGGGGATTCTTTGACTCACCCGAGCTTGTGCAGTAGCGGCGAACCGAGGCCGAGAGAGGTGGCAGAGCAGA
This sequence comes from Aegilops speltoides, assembly GCA_021437245.1. Lineage (NCBI taxonomy): Eukaryota > Viridiplantae > Streptophyta > Magnoliopsida > Poales > Poaceae > Aegilops > Aegilops speltoides. The sequence goes on from CM038144.1 coordinate 338,678,073, forward strand.
GGAGGAGCCGGCCCTGGCGACGGCCGGCGGCATCGGCTCCGTGCTCATGGCCACGCCGGAGGTCGAGGAGGACGGCGCGCCGACAGGAGAAAACCCTTGGAAGGGGGTCAAGAACCCCCCTCCCCCCCGCCCAATGGGGTCCCAAGAAGCGGCGGCTGACGGCGCAGGCGCCGAGCCCACGACCACGAGGTCCGGAAACGGCGGCGGAGCAGGAACGACCGACACCGCATTGGCCGACCCTTGTGGTGGCCGGCAGCAGATGGGGGACGGCGCTCACAGCGCCGACGCCAGGTCCCTTCCCGAGTTCTGGAGGCCGGCCACCCAGCGCTCCTGGATGCTGGCGATGCGCTGGTCGACGAGGTCAGAGGACGGCACGATGGTGGGCGAGGCGGAGTCATCGGAGGAGAGGAGAGGGCGGAAAAGTGAGGAAGAGAGAAGCGGTGGGAACAGTGCGGGCGGGGCGGTGACAGGAAAGTGGGGGGAGTTATGAGACGTCCCCTCCGTCTCCCGCGCTGCCCGAGGCATGCAGCATCCTCGCACGCGTGGCCGTGCCGAGCCAGGCTCGCGAGAAACTGCCGATTTGGCAGTTTCCGCCGGGCCAGGCTCATGCCTGCTTTAAGTTTCGTGCGGGCCACGAATCGCATGCAGCCTAGCCAACCAAACAGGCCACGCACATCCCACGCAGGCCTGGTTGGGCTGCGTGCGGACAACCAAACACGCCCATGATGTTTCAGGTAATCAACGCGCGCGGTCCAACTTAAAGTAAGATTTTTTTTCTTTTGCATAAGACCCTATATGTTTGTCATAATCAACCCGCAGGCTAGGTTTAAGTCAGATTTTCACTTTTGCAAGAACCCTGGTTAACAAGCAGTGCCTACCGAATGTTTTAAAAAATATATTTTTTTCTTTTAAACTCTACCTCCAAATTTAACATGTTTACGAAATTTGATTAGAAAAATATGTGTTATATATAATTTTTTATTAGAAAAAATTTAGAATCTAAATATGCTGTTAAGCATTTCAAAATATTGCTTAGGACTAATCTTAATCAATACGCATGATCCCTTTTTTTGTCGATCCGGACTGGAATGAACGCCTCAACAAAAATCAAGATGGAAGATAGAAAAAAACAATTTATAACCATACATGCATGCTTCGTCAAAACCTCACAGAAAAAGAAAGCATATTTCCCATCGTATGTCGATAGAGACACCTTATGATTAGCAACAATCAAACGTGTTATGATTGTGTGATCACTAAAGGTCATCGTTGAAAGAGTAAGACCGAGGATAAATTAATAAAGATAAGATACCATGTGTTAAAATAGGGAACGTACAACTATTTAGGTATTAGTCATGGTTATTGAGTTAGTGACTGTGGTATTTACAAGTTTGATTCTTCCGATGACGACTTTCCTTAACGAATAAATTAATACAGATGTGGTATCATCTGTTGAAATAAAGAACGTTGTTTTATTTAGACATTAAGTCATGGTTATTAAGTTAGGAAGTGTGGTATTTAGTCCGTCCGATCTATGGCTTTCTTCTTCGACGATGGTTGTTGCTTTGGTTCTTGGGTCTTAGCACAACTTTTCTTTAACTTTCTACTACAATTTTTGTCTGCCTCCAAGGAAGAGACGACTTTCTATTACAGGCTTTCTTCTTCGATGATGGTTGTTGCTTTCGTGTATTGGTTCTAGGGTCTTAGCACAACTTTTCTTTAACTTTCTACTATAAATTTTGTCTGCCTCCAGCAAGGAAGAGACGACTTTCTATTACAAGTTTTGCCCGGCTCCAACAATCGTCCCTTACTTGAAGTCCGACTATCTACTACAAGTTTTATTTGCCCAGCTCGAGCAAAGGAGGAGCAAAGGAGAGACGATGACGGCCATATGCCTTTGGCTCGCTCCTGGATCCGTGGATTTGATTGTAATTTTTATTGTTATAATATTTGTTATTATGTTTGATGTTCTTTGTACTATCATGATTGAAAAAAAATAGATTGAAAGTTTCTCATCCAAAAAAGGGGCATGGTATATTTTTCCGCTTTTCCTAGTCAATAATACAATCACAATGTCAGAAAGCGTACTAAAACACTGAAATTACATTGGAGCACACGGCGACCACGCCCATCGAAATCTGCCCCATTTATTTGCGTCGGGATTCACATTGCTATATTAGAGTAGTATGTATTTGAGATTTTGAACTATGTATCTCCCATATAAAAGAGGCATGTATTCGATGTCCTTCCGGCCTGACTTTGTCAGTGAGGCACAGACCATACACACGCGAGGACCTCAACGACCAGCTCCCAACAACCTAATTAATGCACCCACGTTCACACGAAGTCATCTTCCCAGTGACGCCCGTTCTCCCCCATCATAACTGACACTGCTCATGTTCTTCTTGTTCTCTCTCTACTTTTGTGTTTCTTCTTTGGCTCACCGTCTTCTTCTTTGGCAACATGGGCATGTGGTATAAGAACCAGGAGGAACAAGGAAGGCTATGTGGCTGACGGGGAACAACATTGTGGCCGACGGGGAACAACGATGAGGAGGAACGAGGCAGCGAGCTTGCCGCGTCCTGCGCAGACACGACCAACGACATGATATGCCCCTGGCTGCTAAAACCAAGTCCTGCTTTCTCGTGGCCGGCGAGAAACGTCTAGGAAGAAAGCCAGGAGGACGACTACGCCGTTGATGACGAGCAAACTGATGCAGCCATCGTCCAAGCTTGATGTGCCCTGCGCGGCTGCACGCCAGCGGCCAGCGACACTGGGTCTGCCCTGGCCACCGGCAGCATGGCCTGGGTCTGCCCTGGGTCTGCCTTCCTGCACCCAGCAGCGCTGCATCAAAGCACGGTAAGTGCTGTCCGATTCACCCAGCTGCCGTGTACGTCGTCCGCATCCGGGTCGTCTCCGTCGCCGTCAACCTTAGTATGGATGTGCTCCTCCTCAGCCACCGTGTTCTGTACATCGTGCTCCGGGTCGAGGACGTGAGCTTCATCCTCATGGCCGGCGCCCTTGATCCGAGCCTGTGTCTGGTCGAAATCCTTCGAACGGCCCCGCTTGATGGCCACAAACGTACTTCACTCCTTCTCTGCATCTGACAAAAGACAGCTGGGTGGCTGAAATAAACGCGATTCATTGTCATACGCAGTATACTTTTTGTATTGGATGAAAGCAAACTTAAACTTCATTAACTGCATCCATCCCCAGACAATAATGAACGTGTAGATTATAAGGAGTGGAGCCTCCGTGTGCTCTTGGTCCGCTTCCACTAAAACACCGCATTTGATAAACGAAATTGATGTGCACACTCGCATGTTGTGCCCGATGCGCAGCCGATACAAACTCTGCACCGTGAGATAGCATCAAATTTACAAACGGCCTGATGGGAACCGTCGGCTGACTATTGTGTGAAAAGTGTCGGCTGCCTAGCAATGCTCTTTGATAAAAGAAGAACGGAAATGTTAACGCCCACACGTGTGGGCGTTTGCACATCGTCCACACGCCTCCATCACCACTCATTTTGCCACATATGAATAGATGACATCAGCAGATTTTTTTGGGGGTTTCGGCTTAGAAATGTTGTATCTCCTAAATAAAAAAGCGAACTAAAAATTCGTTTTCACCATTAAATCCGTCTCGACGAGATCTTCAAAACTAGACCCCATGTTGATATGTTTCGACGAATTTTTTTTTGCCAGAAGTTGCCACGATGTTTACACTGCAGTTGCCATAGGGCTTAAACTAAAGTTGCCATGTGGCAATTTTAGTTTGTAGATCATGGCAATTTTAGTATTTTGATGATGGCAACTCCAGTACTTTGACCATGAAAATTATTTTTTGTATGAATCATGGCAATTTTACGTGCATGTATCATGGCAATTTTAGTTTATGGTTCATGGCAAGTCTAGTTTCTTAATTCCCCGTTTTATAAATGTCAAAAATTACTTTTAAATGTAGAAGAAAATAATTGAAACATATCATGGCAACTTCAGTGTAAACATCATGGCAATTCATATGCAATAGACATGGCAACTTTTAATCAAAAAAATTTCATCAAAACATATCAACATGGGATCTAGTTTCGAAGATCTCATCACGAGGAATTTAATGGTGAAAACAGATTTTCAATCGGATTTTTCGTTTAAGAGATAAAACATTTTAAAAACTGAAAATCCAAAAAGATTTCTGCATGCATGCATGCGATGACGTGAAAATCTGTTTACATTAGAGACGTGTGGTGCGTCTCACTTCGTGCCACACGTGTGACAGTTAGCGCGACCCAAAAAAAACACTTCATCTTTCCCATTGGCCAAATCAATTTTTATCTTCATGAAACCCTAACAACACCAACGACGCACCGCAAAAAAAAAAAACAACACCAACGACGCAGCGAATAGCGTCCAACCTTTCTGTATGAAAGGAGATATGGCAGTTATTATTTGAACCGGCTACACCGAGATCGTAAGAAGGAAACACAGGACAAGTGCGCTCGCAAGTCGCAACAACACGTCACCTAAACAAGTCCATTCCGGGTGAACACGTCACCTAAACAAGTCCATTCCGGGTGGTATCATATGAATGAACTCCCTAAACTATGTCGGAGAGCACGTTGGCGGCGGCGGCCAGCGCGGCGCCGGTGATGGCGCACTGCACAACCCGCTCGTGCGAAGCGTTGTCCGAGGTCAGCGCGACCGCCGCGCCGGTGACGGCGCCCGCCACCGCGCTGTTCTTCCAGTCGTGGGTCCCGCGCACCTCCGCGAGGCCGTAGGTAAGGCCGGAGTGCATCCCGGCCGCGAGCCCTGCATCGAGTCTGCAACGTTAACAAAGCTCGGCAACCTCAAAGAACCAGCAACAACATCAACAAAATTACAAGGGGAGCACTGTTTACCCCACTGGAACGACTCCTTGCTGACGCTTTTCACCTGAGAAGAGCAACAAAAAACATGGTCAAGGAACAAGGAATGACGGTGTACTTCGTGGCAACAACCAAGAAGTGGGCGTTGCTTGCTTACCATGGCCTCAGCTGACTTGCTGTTGCTCGTCCCTCCTTTCCAAACGAAAAGGAAAAAAAATAAGGAATAATACGTGAATCAGTCTGAAGTCGGTATAAATCAAATCGCCAATTAGTTCCGATGGTGAAAAGCGGAGTTACCACTGAGGTCCGGGAAAGTCCGTTTCCTGCTGCCGGTGGCGTCCGACACCGCTCCGGTGCCCCCAGACTCGCCTTCAGCAGCAAATCAACCCAGGGCCAAAAACAGAGTGAGCCCTCCACAGTCCACACAGTTCGGCAGCCGGAGCAGTAGTTCTTTCTTAAGTAAGCAAAAGAACTTGTTCTAATGGCACTAGCACGAATGGTTTGTTACCTTCGATGGCCATGAAGTAGGAGTCCCGCGTGACGGCCTGTATCGCGCCGATCTGTCATGGCAGGAGTATTATCTTCACAAATTACGCATCATACGATGGAGTAAATGTACTAGTACTTGTACATAGCAGAATGGGTACCCCGGCGGCCTTGACGAAGCTGTCGGCGACGCGGTTGAGGAGCGGGTGGCCGAGGTCGAGCATCCAGTTCTTCTCCAGGCCGCGCACCTCCTCCACGAACTTGCGCGCCTCGTGGCTGCTCATCTTTGCTCCTTTTTCCTCTGCTCTGCTAGCCAAGCTAAGCTACGGAGAAATGCACAAGCACTGCAAGCTATGCGTGTAGTACAATGGTGGCAAACGAGGGAGAGGAGGGAGTGAACTTTGATTCTTTGAAGCCCGACGAGGTAGGGAGCAGACGAGCAGTGCAGCACCAGTCGCCTCGGCACAGATCGACAGCGAGACGACCAGAACCCGAGAACCGGACACGACACGTATGCCAGCGCCACGGACGCGTGGCCTCTCGCGGTTACTCATGGCGCTCTTTTGGAACATGCACTAGTGCGCTCGTGATTCACGGTATCTGTTCGAGGGAAAGTATCATGCTACCGGACCTTCGGCCAACTCCACCGCGCGCGACCCTATCATATCCGGCTGCGTCCGTTTGAATCAAAACGGACAAAGCAGGAGGCCCAGCGCGCGACGGTCCGGATTGTGTCCGGGCCGACCCATTTCAAGCGCAAACTTGCGTCGGGTTTGGGTCGCGGCGGACAGCGAACGGACGCTTCGAATGTCCGCGTCGGGGCCGCGTGGCAGGCGGCCACCTACCTCCCACCCGCCAATATAAATGCGCACGGGCGGGTGGCCCCACCTGTCATTCGCACACCGACGAGTCGGCGTCCTTCTTAAATGGGACCCGTGGACCGGTCGTCGTCCTCACTTCCCCACGCCGGCCCCTCTCTGCCCCCTCGAAAGCCGACACGCCCAAACCCTAGCCACTCCCTGCCCTCGAGCTCGCCGGCAGGCCGCAGCCATGGGGCTGTGGAACTGCAAGGGGAAGCACGACCGCGAGGCCGGTTCCTCCTCCGGCCGCCGTCGCGGATCCGTGAAAAAGGAGGAGCTCGCGTCACCGCCGCGCTCCTCCCGTCGAGCCCCCGCGCCGGCCCCCTTCACCATTGCCGCTAGGCTCCTCCCGAGCGGCTGCGAGCCGTATGCAGAGCGCACCTGCCACCCCGTCCTCGGCTCAACCGAGCCCCGCGTTCGATCCCGACCTGGAGGTCCCTGGCTTCGAGGATTTCCTGGCATCCGCGGAGGAGTGCTACGACCTGTACGCGGAGAAGCTGAGCACCCTGATGGTCTACTACGGTGCGGAGCACGAGGATGAGATCCTGACCGGCAACATCCGGAACAGGCTCCTGTACCTGAAGAAGGACAACAGGAGGTACTTCGAGATGAAGGACCGCATCATCGACTCTGTCGAGGGCCTGCATAAGGAGGTGCGGGGCTGGTTCACGAGCCGCACGAAGGCGGAGGTGGCGAGGAGGGCCTCGGCATGGTACCGCGTGACCTATCACCCGGACCATCGCCGGCCGGGAAAGAAGCAGTTCTGGAGCTTCCCGTGGATCGTCTACAACGAGCTGCTGAAGATCAAGGAGTCCAATAAGCGGCGCAGGCAGCAGGTGGACGACGCGGCGGCCTGACTCGTCTGGCCAAGTGATTAATTAAGTGGGAGTTGGCAAGAAGATGTGTATGTGTGTAGTGTAAAAATCTCTGGGCATGACTGCGGTGCAGAGTGCAGACGGTTGTGAGCTGAGCTGAGCGGCAGGAGTGAATTGCAAAAAACCACCACATTGAAGCCTAGGGTTGCAGAAAAGCCTCTTCTACGATTTTGTTGCAGAAAACACTGATTTTGCGCCTAATCATTTGCAGAAAACACCTAACCGTCTGTTGGGGCATTTTAAGCACTATTATGACAGGTGGGGCCCGATTTTGAGGACGTGGCGTAACGCCCACGAGCTCACGCCGTCTGACGGTGCTACAGTGGCAACGGACGCGCCGTCTCGGTCGAAATAGCACGGGTCCCTTATCCACTTCATTCTCCCCCTTTCACCACTCTACTCTCCTCTGTCTCTCTTTCTCCCCGTGCTCCATGGCGACGGCGAGCCCTGACGATGTCGGGGGAGTGGATGCCGCCGGTGGGGGAGTGGATGGAGGCTGCAGCGGAGGGTTGCTTCCTGACGGTGAATCGATCGAAGTGGAGGAGCTGTGCGGCAGCTCAAACCCTAGTCGGGACCCAAAGAGGAGAGCGCCGTCGCCGTCGCTTGAGTACCGTGTCGCCGGCGCTCTTGCCCGTGCTGTGCAAGCTACTCCGACGGGTAGCCATCAATGGGCTTCTACATTTGGTGGCGTTGAGTAAGTTCTCCCCCTCTTTTACTGTGGATTCTAGGGTTAGGGTTCAATTTCTCATAGTTCAATAGTTAGGCTTCGATTTGAATGAACTCTAGGTTATTATTGTTTGTAGTCTAACCTCTGATATGTATCCTATCAGTTAGATGAATTTGCTTCAGTGTATGAAGTTAACTGAATTTTCTCAGTGTACAAAAGGTTTTCAGTTTACTGAATATTGTTTAGTGTCCATAGTTAACTGAATATGCACTGTATATAGTGTATAGTGTACTAAGTTAACTGAATTTTCTCATTTGTAATATTTAACTGAATATGCACTGAATAGATAACTGAACTTTTTTAGTGTTCAAAAGATTTCAGTTAACTGAATATGCACTGAATAGTTAACTGAATATTGAAACTGTATGTATGAACTTAACTGAATTTTTTAGTGTGATATTTAACTAAATATGCACTAAATAGTTAACTGAATATGCACTGAATAGTTAACTGAATATTAAAACTGTATGAATGAACTTAACTGAATTTTTTTAGTGTTCAAAAGATTTCAGTTAACTGAATATGTATCAGTTTCACCTAGTAATTTGTAATATTTATTTGTGCATTGTATATACTTCAGTTTGTTATTGATTTTAATTATTAGAAATGTATGCATAGAAATTAATGTGTAGCTTCTTTGCTTTGTAGTTTGTGTGATGATGTGTGGGAAGTTAGGCTCCACTTTCATGACAGGGACAATTTGGAGAGGACCATGTGTGTTTCAGACATAACATTTCTGAATCTAATAGCACTAATAGAGACAATGAAAGGCTATGGAGAGGATGACTACATGTACTTTGTTAGGGATGCCGGCTTGGGAGTAGCTGGTTTGGAAGAGATCTGTGATGATGACAAGGTTGATGAGATGCTAGACCACATTGCCAACAGAGATCGCACCATAGTTAATCGACAAAGAGTTAGGGGTAGTGAGCCCAGGACACGGAGATTTAAACATAGGTCATGTTTGTGAGCAGCAGGTCCCTATAGGCAGTGTTGGAGAGAGGACTGTGTATGAGGTCAGTGAGGAAGGTGTGGTGTACAAGTCACCATCCAAAAAAACAAGGAGAGTTGCACAAGTTGATGAGCAGGAGGCACAAGATATGGATCAAGGAAATGCAGGAGATGATGATTTGAAGCAAGAGGAGTTGGAAAGAACTATGGAGCTTAAGAGGAGGAATAAAATACAGAGGTATAAGAAGCATAAGAAGAGTGTTGAGAGGGTGGAGGCGGTTAAAAGAAAACTTCCTGTTTTACTAACTAAAGATGACTCTGACTTGGAGCAAGATGAGGATTTCATGGCTAGGATGGCTGAGATTAGGAGGCAGAGACAGGACCCATTTTTACACTTTGAAGGTGACACTGATGTTGAAGAACCTTATGAGCTAGAAGAAGAGGTAGTGAATGAGGAACATGGAGAGGATGAGGAGCATGGAGAGGATGAGGAAATTGAAGAGGAGGTGGTACCACAAGGGGAAAAGAGGAAGAAGTTGAAAATAAGAAAGGGGCCAACTACTAGATCACATGCAAGTTTGGAGCAAAAATTTGAGGATGTTTGGGTGCCATCATCTGATGAGGATCCAAATCCTGGTGATTTGAATGAGGAGGATAATGATGGGGCAGTACCCCTAGCTTTTGTGCTTGGCAATAAGAGTAGGGCCAAAAAACCCAAACCAAGAATCTGGTATGCTGAGGATAGAGAGAGCCCAGAGATGCAGTTTGTGAAGAAGCTTTGTTTTGAAAGTGTTTACCAGTTTAGAAGGGCACTTCTCACATTCCACATAGCTCAAAACAGAAACTATCAGTTTCATAGGAACTGCAATGACAGAATCATAGCTATTTGCAGACATGAAGATTGCCCTTTTTTCATTGCAGCTTCTGTGTTGGCAAATGAGAGAACATTTTGCATTAGAAAGGCAATCTTTTTGCACACATGTCCAGCTGTAGCAGAGAGCACCAAGGTGACTACCAAGTGGGTCACACATCAGGTGTTAGAAGCAATAAGAACAGACTTGAACACATCAATAACTACAATAATGCAAAATCTGAAGAGTAAGTATGGAGTTGAGATCAGCACTCATATGGCCTACAGGGCTAAGAACAAAGCAGTTGAGATGGTGCAAGGAGATCAGAGGGTCAGATATACGAGATCGTGGATTATTTGCAGGCTGTCTTGGACACAAATCCAGGTAGTAGGTGCATTGTCACTACTAAGTTCTTGAAGGAGCATCCAAGCAAAAATCCAAGGTTCCATGGCCTGTTCATCTGTTTGAATGCTTGCAAGGAAGGATTTCTGAATGGATGTAGACCATTCATAGGTGATTATTTTACTTTGCAAGGTAGGATTTCTGAATGTTTAGTTTGCCTTGTTTCTGACTTGTGTTGTGTGCCATTGCAGGTGTGGATGGATGCTTCATCAAGCTATCTACTGGCCAACAAATCCTGGCTGTCACAGGAAGGGATGGGAATAATAACATATATCACATTGCTTTTGCAGTTGTGGACAAAGAAGACACAAGAAAGTTGGACTTGGTTTCTATCTGAACTGAAGATAGCAATTGGTGGAGAATCAGGGAGATTTGGTTATTACACCATAATCTTTGATAGGCAGAAGGTAATTCCCATGTTTAGTTGTATTTTATAATATACATTGCTTAGTTCATAATTGCATAGTTCACAATTGCATAGTACATAATTGCTTAAGTAGTTGTTGGTCATATACATTGCTTAGTTGCTTAAGTAGTTGTTGGTCATATACATTGCTTAGTTGCTTAAGTAGTTGTTGGTCATATACATTGCTTAAGTACATAATTGCTTAGTTGTGATTATGGTGATTTCTCCAAACAGGGCCTTCTTAAAGCTGCAAACAATGTATTCCCCAACTGCCCACATAGATTATGCCTTAGACACATCTATCAAAACTTTCAGACTGCTGGTTTTAGGGGGTCAGAATTAAAGAAGTACATGGATAAAGCTAGTTACTCTTATACTGAACATGACCATCTTGCTGCAATGGATGCTCTTAAAAATGAGTGCAAGGCTGCTTGGGCTTGGCTTAACAAAGTTTCTAGAGCTGCTTGGGCTAGATTTGCAATGGACTTCAATTGCAAAACTGACCTAGTTGTCAACAATATTAGTGAGGTCTTTAACAAGATGATATTAGATGTGAGGGGCAAACCAATAAAGAGCATGATAGATGGAATCAGGACAAAGTTGATGGTTAGGTTCAATGGCAATTGGACTAAGACAGAGGTAGCCAAGTGGGATATATGCCCAACATATCCTGAGTTGCTTGAGGAAGCAAAGAAAAATTCTAGGAACTGTCAAGCATTGATGGCTGGGCCAAATATCTACCAAGTGACAAGCAATGAGAGAACATATTCAGTTAACCTGCAACATAGGACATGTGGGTGCAGGAAATGGGATATGACTGCAGTCCCATGCAATCATGCAGTATCAGCTATCACCAAAGCCAAACTGAGGCCTGAAGACTTTGTACATGACTTTTTCAAAAAGCCAATGTATCTGGCAACATACAACCCCATCATATACCTTGTACCAGGACAAGATCTGTGGCCCAAGACCAATACCAGAGACATAGAACCTCCAGTGTTCAAGGATAAGCCAAGGAAGAAGCAAACCAAGAGGAGAAGGAGCCAGTTTGAGCCACCAGCACCCAAAGATACATCTAGGATGGCTTCAATTACATGCAAAGAATCGCCACTTGTAGGTCACAGATACACATCATGCAAACAGACTCTAAAACCAAGCTTAGCAATGAGAAAGAACAAGCATCAGGTTTGTACAAGCATCACACATACACATCATTTTGTTTTCTAACACTTGAATGTATTAACTTGCTACAATTCTTATATGCAGTCTAGCAATACAGAGGAGGGTAGCACACAAGGAAGCAGGGCAGCTTCTTCAACAACTCCAGCACCAAGGGGATCAACAAGTGGAGCACCAAGGGCAGCTTCTTCAGCAACTCCAGCACCAAGGGCAGCTTCTTCAACTCCTCCAGCACCAAGGGCAGCTTCTTCAACAGCTCAAGCACCAAGGGCGGCTTCTTCAACTGCAGGTGCAGCAACAAGGGTAGCCAGCTCAACTGCTGCCAGGAGAGCTTCTTGGAACCCACCAAGACAGAGAAAGCAACCCAGCAGGCTGAAAGACTATTTCTATGCTTCTGGGAATTGATGTTCAACCTTGATGATGATATGATCTAGCTAAACTAGTAATTGCTAAGATCTATTTTGGCAACAACTTATGGTACTGTAATATGGCTGAACTAGTACTTGCTATGATTCATGATGATGTTAGATGGTACTATAATCTATGAATCTATGAATCTATATGATGCACTGTACTTAAGCCTCTCTACTTGTGTCAAGTTGGCTTGTTATTATGACCATTACAATGTTTAATAGTTTAGGCTAAACTAGTCTAGTAATTGTTATATGATATGAGGCTTGGGGTCACCCTAGGGCCATTTTGTCGATAAGTCGATGATATGAGGCCAGGGGGCACCCTAGGGTCATTTTGTCGATAAGTCGATGATATGAGGCTTGGGGTCACCCTAGGATCATTTTGTCGATTCATCGATGAAATGAGGCTAGGGGGCACCCTAGGCTCATTTTTGTCGATAAATCGATGAAATGAGGCTTGGGGTCACCCTAGGGTCATTCTGTCGATAAGTCGATGAAATGAGGCTAGGGGGCACCCTAGGGTCATTTTTGTCGATAAGTCGATGATATGAGGCTAGGGGTCACCCTAGGGTCATTTTGTCAATAAGTCGATGATATGAGGCTTGGGGTCACCCTAGGGTCATTTTGTCGATAAGTCGATGATATGAGGCTAGGGGTCACCCTAGGGTCATTTTTGTCGATAAGTTGATGATATGAGGCTAGGGGTCACCCTAGGGTCATTTTGTCAATAAGTTGATGATATGAAGCTAGGGGTCACCCTAGGGTCATTTTGTCGATAAGTCGATGATACGAGGCTAGGGGTCACCCTAGGGTCATTTTGTCGATAAGTCGATGATATGAGGCTTGGGGTCAACCTAGGGTCATTTTTGTTGATAAGTCAATGATATGAGGCTAGGGGTCACCCTAGGGTCATTTTGTCGATAAGTCGATGATATGAGGCTTGGGGTCACCCTAGGGTCATTTTGTCGATAAATCGATGATATGAGGCTAGGGGTCACCCTAGGGTCATTTTGTCGATTCATCGATGAAATGAGGTTGGATAAAAGTGCACTCACATTCAATAGCCCCAAATATCTTATATCAAATTCCTAAGCACATACACCAGATAACATCAAAGTGCACTCACATTCATAAAGGTTCCTCAAGGTTGGATCCAACACCTGATCTCACAAAATACATACATAAAGGTTCAGAAATAGATACTAAAGTACTTAATAGATGATTATCATCTAGATTACAACACTGCTGGATCCAACACCATAGATCACAAATTCATCACTGAAGTACTTCGGTCACAAATTCATACTAAAGTACTCGATAGAAGATTATCATCTAGAAATTGATAGATGATTATCATACTAGAAGGCACCCTACTCATCTAAGATGGCCTTCACACCCTGAAGCTTCAACTTTATCTTTTCCTCAGACTTTTGAAGCTCAGAAATGTGATGCTGCAGTTTAAGCCTCTCTTCTGTCAACCTCTCCTTCTCCTTCAAATGATTGAACTTCAAGTTCCTAATCACATTGGCTTGAGCACCTACCAGGTTCTTCAGAGTTTCATAGTTTTGCAGCATCTTCTTCTTCTCCTCCTCTGTCTTTGACAGCTGTGCCTTCAAGTTCCCACTACAGTCTCAAGCTCAACAATCTTCACATCAACATATTCCTTCTACTCCTTCTGATTCTTTAACTCCACACCCCTCTGCTGCTGGGCATCCAAGAGGGAATTCACATCAGCATACAAACTGTCATAGTTCTCCTGTAGTTTCTTCTTCTCCTCCTCTTTCTTTGACAGCTCTTCCTTCAAGTTGCCAACTACAGTTTCTAGCTCAGCAATCTTAACTTCAAGATATTGCTTCTGCTCCTTTTGATTGATTAACTCCACACCCCTCTGTTGTTGGGCATCCAAAAGAGCATTCACATCAGCATACAAACTGTCATAATTCTCCTGTAGTTTCTTCTTCTCTTCTATCAGGTTGTGGATTGCAAATGAACTCTCTAGATTGTCATTGGTCCTAGCTGACTTAATCTCCTCATACATATCCCATAGTTTGGCCAATGCCTTCTCCATTGAGTCTGGCCATTCAAAATCAATCCATTGAACTACTCCACAGTTTAGGCCTTCCTGTATTATAAACAATAAAAGAAATAATTAATTATGGTTCAGGTATCATCAAACCAACAGGTTCAGGTATCTCATATGTGCACTGTTAAACAGACAAATAAACAAGTCACTAAGCACTGACAGGTTCCTTACCATAAAGCACACAAATAAACAATGCCCACACAAGTAAACAAGTCATTAAGCACTGACCATAATAAACAAATACTACCATACACTAATGAGAACACACTCCAACACAGTGGCTAAAGCAAATTAAACAAAGACAAAGCACTTAACCAAGCTTAATAACTTGAGACACAAAGGAGTTAGCACTGACCAATATAAACAATGTGTACATTCCACTAATGACAAGGTATGTCAGAACAAGCTAAACAAAGACCAAGCTAAAAAATATTAACAGCTTGATAAACAAAGCATTAAGCAAACAGCTTCCTTTACACAGGATGTGAATCATACCTTCTTAGCACATCCAAGAAACCTCCTGCCCGTGTGCATCCCTTCAAATGCAACAAAGCGCTCGGCCGGCTCACCGTGTTCACACAAAACATTCACATCTACGTCAGTGCCATTGAAATTCGGATCGTGCATCGTAGCAGGAAGCTGCGGGAGCAAGCAAAGAGAAGGCTAGGTTTAGATCGAGCTTAGTGACAAAATCCCCATTTCACTAACCCTAACCCTAGCTCTAGCTATCTAACGAACTGACCTTGATGATGCCATCGTAGGAGGAGGAGATGTTCAGCACTGAATCCTCACTGGTCTCGTCGCTCCACGACACCATGGCACCGGGGAGCAGCAGAACGGCGGTCGGCGGTGTGACGGCGCCGGGGGAGAAGAACAGAGTGAGGACAGAGTGAGGAGAGGGCGAGGCAGAGGAGAGAGTGTGAGGAGAGAGCTGTATCGATCTAGTTTTTACCCACACGGCGGAGCAGTAGCGGCAGTCACGCCGTTAGACGGCGTCAGCTGCCGGCCGTGACCCCACGTAGACGAAACAGGGCCCCACCTGTCATAATAGTGCTTAAAATGCCCCAACAGACGGTTAGGTGTTTTCTGCAAATGATTAGGCGCGAAATCAGTGTTTTCTGCAACAAAATCATAGAAGAGTCTTTTCTGCAACCCTAGGCTTCAATGTGGTGGTTTTCTGCAATTCACTCGAGCGACAGAGTTGTGCCTGCCCCGCTTGTATGGACGGACAACTTTGCTTGATGTGTGTGACTGGAAATGAACCGTGCCTGGTCGTGTTGGTTGAACTCACAAGGCGCTAGGTAGCATCGTAAATCATGCTCCATCACGCAGGTTGACCTCATGATTGAGGGAGTACCATCTCATGTCTGGACCAGGGAGACGGCGGTGGAGCTGCTGGGCACGGCGTGCCTCGTTGACAGCCTCGCGCCGGAGACTGCAAGCAGGGAGGATTTGTCCTTGTTCAAGGTCCGCGCCTGGTGTGTTGACCCGAACGCGGTGCCGTCAGACAAGCTTATCTGGGTACCGGAGCCTAAGGTTGACGAGGGGCCAGCGACGCGGATGCCGACATCAAGGCAGCTCTTGGAGTACAAGGCGCTCATCCATATCGGGCGGAGTAGGGAGCACGAGGGGCCGTGCACTTGGCTACGGCCTCCAAGTTCTGATGGGAGCGGACAGAGCGGCTTGCCGGACAACTCAGGCGATTCCTCTGGCCGTGGAGAATGGAGATCCTTGCCCTGGACGCGGGGAGTGCGTGATCACCGCGGTCCGTTCAATGGTCACCTTGCAGGCTCGTACAGACAGGCGCTGCTGGGGCGCATCGGGCCCTCCAACTGGCGTATTCCCACTATGGTGGACGGCGGCGCTTCCGTCGCGCGGCCACGTGCTGCTACTCTGGCGGCCGCGGTGCCGTTGCCGGACGCTGCGGTGGTGACTACGGTGGCCGGGAGTTCGCAGGGCAGGCCTGGGACGGAGGAGGTGGTGCCAGCGCCTGGCAGACACGCGGGCCCCGCCACGCGATCACATGCGCAGGACAGGACGCAGCCTGCTGCCGACCAGGTGCCTTTTGACCAAGCTTTGGGCCCGCAGCCGCCTTTAATTCAAACCAGGGAGGAGGAGACGAACGACACGTGTAAGGAAGGGCACGCAGCTTTGGAACCAGCCGGGGCGGGGCCTATCAAGATCATCAGGGATGTTCCAATTGGACCTGGGGATCCCGAGGGCATGTTGGTGTCGCCTTCCGCAGGGCAGGGCGAAGACATACAGGCCCTAGGGAGTTGTGGCTTGCCAGTTGTGCGGGGCCAGGAGGAGGTGATTGGTGCAGATGCTGCGCCGGCGCCCATCAGGGAGGCGGGGCCATTGGTGCAGGCTTTGCCAGACTCTTTGGCGCTTTTGTGCTGCTGATGTGGGCCCAGCCTCGGATCCCCTGCACGCCACGCCCGAGGTGGATCGTGCGCCACAGGACAAGGTGTGGGTGCGCTCGGATGCCAATGCATCGAAGGTGGTTCCCGCGCCACAGGACAAGGACGGGGGGCAAATGAGCCCCGATGCACTACAGGAGTTGGGTCTCGTGGGCCCTACCGCGGAGGTGACTACGTCCCATGCATGCATGCACGAAGAAGCGCCTGGTATCGCTGGGACGCTGCTCGATAAGGCAAATCCTAGTGTGTTGGCCACTACCTTATCCAACAAGGAGATTATTGCCATCGGCAACATCAAGACTTTCTGCGCAGGTTTACTCAAGAAACTCGCTCCACCGCTGCTCAAAGAGTTTGAAGGACTCAGTGGTGTCCGCGTTGGCCAAGACCCTTTCACACTGCGACGTGCTACCAGGTCCGGGCGTGCTATTGGGCAGAAGATGAAGTCTAAGGCGTCGGCTGCAGAAACGGTTCTCCTTAAGGCTTTGGGCTTTGCTTGTGACGATCTGGCGGTCTCTGACGATGCGCTAGAGCAGCTACGCACGGTCTTCGATTCGCCGCTCCAGGAGCCACAGCTCAGGGCTATCGCCGCCATCTTTGGGAAGGCGATACCCCTAGACCTTGGAGCTGACACGGAGTTGGCTGCACCGATCATGGTGTAGTTGTTGAGGGGCTTGTCTGCATGGAGACACTCGTTACCATGTCGTACGCAGGTATGGAGTTAGTCTGTTGGAATGTGCGTGGCCTTAATGGGCCAGCTAGGAGGAAATCTTTACGTGAATTTGTAGGTTCGCTGCATGTGGCGATTTGTTGTATCCTGGAGACCAAACTAGAGAGGGTGGACCAGTTCACCATCATGCAATGTATGGGGCCAAGTTTCGATGGCTACACCTATCTTCCGGCGTCTGATACTAGGGGTGGAATCTTCATTGCGTGGGATTCCACCAGGGTCCTACTGTCAAACCACGTCAATGACACCCATTCCATTTCCAGTTACGTGTCCCCTGTCGGGAGCCCACCTTGGTGGCTGACTGTGGTTTATGGCCCTCAGGAGGATGAGCAGAAAATCGAGTTTCTGCATGACTTGGCGGAGCGTAGATCGTTGTGCCCCGGTCCATGGTTACTTATTGGAGATTTCAACCTAATACTCCACGCGCATGATAAAAACAACTCCTTGATCGATAGGCGAATGATGAGACGTTTCAAAAGCTTCGTTGATGATAATGCTCTCAAGGAGCTTTTCCTTCACGGGCGCAATTACACGTGGAGGAATGAGCGTGAGAATCCCACGATGACGAAGATCGACCGTGCTTTTGTCTCCATTGATTGGGAGCTTGACCACCCCGGCTGCCTTCTACAGGCTTTATCCACGGCGATTTCAGACCACTGCCCACTCCACTTGGCATTGGATGATCACATGGGACCGCGGAGGCGTTTTTGCTTCGAGAAGTTTTGGGTGAAGATGGACGGATTCTTGGAAGTGGTGCAAGAGGCTTGGACTTGTGATGAGACAATCACGGACCCATTCAGGAGGCTCGACATCCTCCTTAGGAACACGGCAAAAACTCTCGCGATTTGGGGCCAAAAAAGAGTAGGCAATATCAAGATGCAATTGGCTGTGGCCAACATTGTCATCCTGAGATTTGATCGTGCCCAGGAATTTCGGGTGCTCACGGAGGAGGAGAGGTGGCTAAGGCGTTCGCTCAAGCAGCTTGTCCTCGGCCTTGCCTCGCTGGAGCGAACGATTGCTCGCCAAAGATCGCGTGTCACTTGGCTTCGAGAAGGGGATGCTAACACTAAGCTGTTCCATCTGGTGGCGAATGGCAGAAGGATGAAAAACTATATTCCGTCGCTTTTGGTTGATGGGCGCATGGTCACGGACCAAGCCGGGAAGGAGGCTGCGTTTTACGACACTTACAAGGAGTTGCTTGGGAAGGATGTCGCTCGTGAGTACACTCTCGATCTGGACGAGCTTGACATTCAAAGATTTGACCTCTCGGACCAGGATCTCCATTTCACTGATGAGGAGATATGGGATGTGATTAGGAGCATGCCGGCGGATCGAGCCCCGGGGCCGGATGGATTCATCGGCCTCTTCTTCCAGAAGGCCTGGGCGATAATAAAAGTGGATGTCATCGTGGCCTTGCAAAAGCTATTCATCGGAAACGGATGTGGGTTTGGCAGGCTAAATCAAACGTTGATCACCTTAATTCCTAAAACCCCGGAGGCATCAACCACGCTTGATTACCGCCCTATAAGCCTGGAGCATAGCCTCCCGAAGATTGCTTCAAAGCTTTTGGCAAATAGGCTCAGGCCTCGGATGGGAGAGCTAGTTCACATAAACCAATCGGCGTTCATCAAGGGAAGAAGCATCCATGGCAATTTCCTGCTAGTTAGGCAAATGGCACGGCGATTACATCAGCAGAAAGCCAAAGGAGTGATGCTCAAGCTTGATATCTCTAAAGCTTTTGAATCCCTTTCGTGGCCCTTTCTTTTTGAGGTGCTTAGGGCAAAAGGGTTCTCAAACAGATGGATCTCCTGGATTAGTATCTTGCTTACGACTGCAAGCTTGAGAGTTTTGGTGAACGGATGTGCCGGTCAAAGTTCATGCATGCCAAAGGGCTTCGACGGGGGGACCCGGCCTCCCCCTGCTTTTCATCATGGCAATGGATGTTCTCACCTCTCTAGTCATCAAAGCGCACGAGCATGGGATTCTCAAGCCCATTGCCAGCTCTACCCCGATGCAGAGGCTCTCCCTGTACGCGGATGACGTGGTTCTCTACATTAGGCCAACTTGGCCGGAGCTGCAACTTGTGAAGGAGCTTTTGGGCATTTTTGGAGCGGCTTCGGGTCTGAATGTTAACTACGCAAAGTCAGCTGCAATACTCATAAGATCCGATGAGGAGGATGTGGAGCTGGTCAGGAGTGCTCTACCTTGGAAGATCGACTCCTTCCCGTGCAGATACTTGGGACTACAATTAAGCATCAAGCAACTCAAACGCAACGAATGGCAACCGATTGTTGATGCGGCGCTCCACATCATGCCTGGCTGGCAGCGTGGGCTGGTCACCAGGCCTGGAAGGCTTATCCTGGTGAATCAGGTCATGAGAGCGAGGCCTACGCACCACCTCATGGTTGCTGAGGCACCAAAGTGGGCGCTAGAACAAGTGGATAAGGGCTGCCGTGCGTTTTTCTGGGCTGGAACGGAGGCCGTTAATGGCGGCAAATGTGTGGTTTCATGGAGGAGAGTTTGCCGCCCCAAGCAGCTTGGAGGCCTAGGCATCATTGACCTTCACAAGCATGGCATTGCCCTGAGGCTTAGATGGGAATGGCTCAAGAGGACGGATCCGTCAAGGCCCTGGCAGGGTCTAAACCTCACCGCAGATAAGCAAGTGACGCTCGCCTTCCGAAGTCTCGTTCAGTGGCATATTGGGAATGGAGAGCACGCCCTATTTTGGAGAGATAGATGGCTGCATGGAGGCACAGTCGCGGAGATTGCACCCTTGGTGGCGGCCAGAGTCAGGACGCAGGTGGCTAACAAACGCCTCGTCAGCGAGGGGCTTTGCTCGCACGCTTGGACAGATGATATCACCGGGTCCCTTGACACTGACGCTCTAGCTCAGTTCATCCGGCTGTGGGAACTTCTTGTGGAGGTGCACTTGGATTCGGAGGTGGACGATGCTCCTATTTGGGCATGGAGTGAGTCCGGAGTTTACTCCGCAGCATCGGCTTATAGGATGCTTTGTATGGGAGGCATTCAGTTCCGCTCGTTCACTGCAATCTGGAAATGTTGGGCGCCGCTGTCCTGTCGGATCTTCATGTGGCTCGCGGTGCAATATCGACTTTGGACTTCCGACAGGAGAGCCCGGCATGGGCTTCAGGACCAAACCTCCCCGTGCTGCCTTTGTGACCAGGACGAAGACAATGTGGATCACATCCTGCTGCAGTGCGTGTATGCGAGACATGTGTGGTTCCTCTGTTTCACCAGACTTGGAGTTGATCTTCTTTGCCCCACGGCACAATCCCACCTGGAGGAATGGTGGAGTGAGGCAAGGAAGCGGATTGACAAGACTAGCAGAAAAGGCTTTGACACGGTGGTTATGTTAATATGCTGGTCCTTGTGAAAGCAGAGGAACGCGAGAGTCTTTGGAAGGAGCGACAAGCTAGATGTGTTAGGCGTGACGGACGCCATTTTCCGAGAGCTGGCCATTTGGGTGCAGGCCGGAGCAACTGGAGTGGAGCATGTAGTTGAGTAGCACATAGAGTGTTGAGTTGGAGTGGAGGCGATGTCCGGGTCGGCTTGTGGCCTCGTGACTAGCTAAAAAACCCTCTTGTACATTTTTTATTCTCTCCTATAAAGCTATAGGTACGCCTTTGGCATACCCTCGAAAAAAAAATATCTCAATAAAGCTTCTGCTTTATGTGCAATTCTCTTCTGGTGGGTGCCTATACTATCTGGTCGCCATAATATTGTGACGTTTAAAAAAAAATAGAACCAGTAACCTGTTCGTACATAAACATAGATACTCCCTCTGTAAACTAATGGGCATCCTTTTTGGATTCGTCATGGAGATCAAACATACACAGCCTTTTCAGTACAATTGCAAGTGCATTACAAATAAAACGTTGAACGGATCACTCCAACTCTCAAATGAAGCAACAGCAGACTGTCTCTCGTCCAGAAACCACGTTCATAACACTACAATCCACCTCCCAAAATAAATAACAGACGCACTAAACTTGGGGGTTTTATTCCTCCGTTGATGCCGCGCCTTATGGGTTGATCCCAAGCTGAACACGCCAATCTTCAAGCTGTTTTTTTACTTGTTCTGAACCCGTAGAACCGTAAGATATGAACTTGTTGACGGCGTTTTCCACACCCAAATAGGCGTAGACATCGGCCTCAAAGACAGGGTGAACCGCTTTCAAGTCGTCCATTTCAAGCTCTGTCAGCTGACAGTTCTTCAACACGCATAGAGCCACACACCTTCCAACTATCTCGTGAGAAGTTCTGAATGGAACGCCCTGCAGAATAGAAATATAGAAACCACTCAACCAGAGTAACCATCCTAGTCAAGTAATAACACAGCAGAAATAAAACAAAATAAGTGTTAATGTAATTATCCTAGTCGGTTTACTCATACAGTTATTATTTTTTATGCTGTGGATTAATTTAATTCCTGTTGTAAAACTATGGCTAATTCAGACCAAGTAGAGTAGTGTTTACCTTCTTCACAAGATAATCTGCCAGTGTTGTTGCATCCAGATAACCAGCAGGCAGCGAACTTTGTATTCTTTTTGAGTTAAAAGAGATATTTTGAGCAAACTCACTGCATACTTCAAGCATTCCTAGTATGGCCTTCACACTGTCAAACAAGGGTTCCTTGTCTTCCTGCTCGAAAATGATCTTTTCAGAACATGCGCAGGAAACCAATCCTGGGTAATAAAACTACCAAGAATGAGACGCACCTGTAGGTCACGGTTGTAGGCCTGTGGAAGGCCTTTGCAGAGGACCAGGACAGTCATGAGATCACCAACAACCCTAGCAGATTTTCCACGAACAAGCTCCATTGGATCTGGATTTTTCTTCTGTGGCATAATGCTGCTTCCAGTTGACACCGAGTCACTTGGTGTCAAGAACCCAAACTCCTCTGATGCCCACAAGACCCACTCTTCGCCAATGCGGGAAAGATGAATAGCAGCAATAGAGTTGGCAGCAAGAAACTCCAAAACAAAGTCACGATCTGACACTGCATCAATACTGTAGGAAAAGATTAATCAAATATCAAAACAAATGTTAAAAAGTGTGATTAACCCAAAAGGAGGAAATTCACAAAGAAAGCATATAGTTAGTTCAATTATTAGCATCGCTTAGTCTATAAGAGTTAAGCATATAATTTCAATTGCACAGGAATATTCCAGCACTAAAACTTGAAATGGTAGTCGTTGTCTGAATAGCTAATATCGTGTAAATCAAGTATGAACAAGCAAATTAAAAAAATAGGTTATTTGTACCTCTGTATTATACTCCCTCCGTCCCGAATTACTTGTCACAAGAATGAATGTATTTAGATGTAATTTAGTTCTAGATACATTCATTTCTATGTGTTTTTGCGACAAGTAATTCCGGACGGAGGGAGTATTTCATTTCTTTACTAGATAGCCACAAAATGATAATGCAGTCAGGCTCAACATCTTTAAGGCTCATTCAGTTTTGAGAATTTTCAAATCAGAGGTAAGGAAAAGTAAAGGAATAGGATGCCCTGCCCACTCTGATCCTTAGGGATTTTCCATGAGGTCTCACCTAATGCTAAGAATCCTAAGGAATGAGGTCAATTTCAGGAATTTTCCATGAGGTCTCGCCTAATGCTAAGAATCCTAAGGAATGGGGTTAATATGGACACAATCCTAAGGAATCTAGTATCTATTCCTATAATAGAGACTCAATTTTACAAGATTTACAATATTTAAGGGTGCTAAGGTATGCAATTTAATAAACTAACTTTATCTTGGTTACAATTCAATAAGATATAGCAGAGAAAGCATACTATCTACTTTACATGTTCACAGATCCACACTACTAATGAAATCAAGGATGTTGGTTACCTGTTCTTCATCGGAGCTGTAAACTTCAAATCTTTAGCAGTTTTGAACCTATCAATGGGGAGTCCAGTTCCAGCCAAAGCACAAGCACCAAGAGGGCAGAAATTCACTCTTTCTCTGCAGTCGATCAGCCGGCCAGCATCACGCTCCAACTGTGCACAGCGCAAGTGAAAATAAAATCAGATTCATTTCCAGTTATATGGTTCACTCTAGGGCGGAACCTAGTTCAGTCCAAGGTGGGCCATGACCCACCTAAACTGAAATTTCACCAAAAAATATGACTTTCCTGCTTATACACACTAATTGCTCAAAGGCTAAGTTGGCTAATGCTTATTACGATTTCGGGCACATGCTGGATTAGCCCCCTCTGTTTCAATTGAAGGCTCCAAGCTATGCTACAGTTCGATCTAAAAGAAATGAGGTGGTATTTATCAGGTGATTAGTAAAGTATCTGAAACACTATTACACCCTTGCACAAGAAACATAGTTAGTGATTGGTTATAAGCTGTAAGATTGTGACCTCAATATTTGATTGCATGTCATGCTGATTTGACTTGCCAGCTAATGGTGCAGCAATTCAATAACAGAAGGAGACTACGGAAAGTATGAAGCAGTGAAACACCCAGATATGGTGCTATTTCTATGCATTCCCGGATTATATAACTTTTCGTACAAAGAGAAACAGGACTTTGAATCATATGAAATACCTCATCCGATAGTCCATCTATTTCCATTGGGTACTGGGATATGTCTATGTAACATCCAAATGGGCTAAGTTCAATGTTAACTACAGCAACAACGAAAAAACTTCCCTTCTGCAGTGTATTCTCATTTTTTTAGTGGGAAAAAATAGAGCTAATATGGCAAACAGTCTAAAACAATTTTTACATCAGAAATGGTTCGTTTACAGGACAGTTAGAAAATTAGTCATCAACGCACTAAAAAGCAATGGTGCACTAATAAGAGGATGGGGGTACCTGTTCAACATAGGATAAGAGAAGATGTGGAAGCAAGACAGGTTGTGCCCTTTGAAGATGGGTATAACCGGGGACAATTAAGTCAACATATTTTGAAGCTAACAAAACCAGAGACACCTGAAACAATAAGAATTATGCTTGTGTTATAAAAATAATATCTTAGATAAACACCATGGAAGAGTTATCAGAAATGGGGAATTCAAGTGTTATATCAGCAAAGCGGGATAACCTACAATGTTTCCAATTACTAAAATATGTGAACATATGATATAAATTAGATCAAATACAAGAACCCATTGATATTCTTAGTTATACATAATTCATTTCTGCACAACAACAAACTGCCTTCTATTGCTTGCAAAGCTTAAACAGCATGGACAAGGTACATATACCAAATGCATGAACCAAGTAGATCTCTGTTTCTCACCCCTTGAGAGAGTGGAGAAGTTCTCTTTGGAAGTTGTTGCCCATAGTTGAGCATTACTAGAAAAATCAGTATGAATAACTTTACAGTTCAGTTAGCGTCCCTACTTGTCAAGGTGGTGTACCTGGCGCAAATAATAAAAATAGCAATTGATCTAACATAGACCATGACACTGAATATTGAATACGTAATGTCTCGTGATGTCTACAAAGAGCATAAATCGGATGAATGCGAAGCAGAAAACAAGTTGTATACAAGGAGTTCAGACAAGTTATAAGCAGCACACCATGAGCATCACAAAGAGAACTCAAGAACAAACCTGAAACTGTTTGATGCGAATCAAAATCTTGTCAATAGCATCGCGGCACCACAACCTAAGATCCGTCACAATTTGGTCATTGCGGCTCCTAGCAGTGTGTAACTTCTTGGCCGGCTCACCAACTTTCTCAATCAGAGCTGCCTCAATGTTCATGTGCACGTCCTCCCTATCCTTTCTCCACTCAAACTTGCCATCTTGAATCTGCTTCTCAATTTGATCAAGGCCCTCCAAGATAATATCCCTATCACCGGTGGTTATCAAACCCTGCATTGCAAATGATTCAGAACATCCACGCTAAGGTGACCATTATTTCAGTTAACATCTACAACAAGTTAGAGGGAGGTGCTTCCATTAAATATATATGTACGTGCTAAGCAAAACCAAACCCCTAATGACTGCAATATTAAACCCTCAATCCTTCAATGTGACGCTTCAAATCAAGCAAGAAATTTCTAACAGCTGCGGATCACACCAAATGCAGCACACCGAAGGTAGCAATTTCGTCAAGCACACTGCGAGCGTAACATCAAGCAGTCGCTGCAGCGTCGTCGAAAGCAGGGAACTAACTAGACCAACACCTAGGCGGCCACGATACCAACCAGAACAGGTGATTTGATGGAGCGAGCGCACAAGGTACCTGGGCGGCGAGCATGGACGCGTGGGCCTTGCTGCCCATGATATCGTACTTGTACAGCTGCCAGTCGTAGGAGATCGACTCCGTGAAGCGCTCCACGGCGTCGGTGACGCCCTCCTCGAAGCGTCCGCCCCACAGCTTGGTCTCCTTCTTCTCCTCGGCATCCGAGGACGCCATCGAGGAGGCCGCCGCCGCGACGCCCGGGAAAGAGGAGCGACGGCGGGGGGCGACGGCGCGGACGGCGGGGAAGGCGAGGCGGGCGCGGCGGAGCGAGGTGGGCGCCGGAGAGAGGAGGGAATGGGAGGTGGCGGCCATGAGCGTGGCACTGGCGCCGATGTTCGCTGCACGCGCGGCTGTGGCGCGGCGGCGCGGCGAGGGAGTAGGTGGGGAGGGTTTAGAGCGTCCACGCTGTGTACTTTTCCTGCCTCTAGTAGCCTTTTAAGAGCATCCACAGTGTAGTGTTTGAAATGAAGGAAAGTCAAATAAATTTGGAGGGATAAGATTTCTATAGAGACTTTTCCTTTAATGCCGTTTGAAGCAAAGGAAATGCTATCTTATATTCTTTTGAAATTATTTGTAGAATGATTATCAATTTTACTAAAGCACATCCCAATATGCTCTAAGTATTGCACATCTAATCTAAGTCATATATCACTGATTTCACGCTAAGATTCGTGCAAGCATAATTGATTATTTCATGTAGATTTTGTAGGAAACCTCATGTTTTCTTCTCTGTCTCTGCGATTCATGTGTTTTTCCTCCGTGACATCCAAATCGCGGTTTTGAAGTTTCTTTTAAAGAAATCCTATAAAATTTCAGAATACATGGCATTTTAATATGTGTGTTTTCTTATTGCTACTTGTCGATTTTCTGTGTTTCAAACGGGGCCTTAGCTTAGAGGCTGCCTCAAATAAATACAACATTAATTTATATTAACAGCTACTCAAGAAAATATTAATTCATATCAATGTGTAAACACATGCGAGTGGGAGGGCGTTTTGGCTCCTGGGTGAATAGTAACACGAAAAATATAGTAAATGTTTTTAAAAAATTCTAATTTTGTTATGGATGTTCATGTTAGGTCGCAAGCATGCTTGACAATTTTCACGCGAAAAGGAGGAGCGGTGTTTCGTCAGTGAAAAAAAAAACAAATTTAGGGTGCCATTTGGGGGTTACGTCTAGTGTTCAATTTGTTTTTGTTTTTTTGCACAGGCCAAATTGCTTAACCTTTTTGCCTCATAATTTTTAAGTGGCATTTGGATGTGACTAAGAACACATAAAAATTTTGTTTTGATTTTTTTTAACATTTCAAGAATTATTTTTGGGCCTGGGAGCACGTGCTCCCAGGAGCCAAATTGGATTTCCACACGCGTGTGATAAACTTTAGAAGAAACAGATATCAAGTTAGAGACAATGTTGTATCTAGGAGTTACACGCTAACATTGCAAGAAGATTGGTCATGTTAGAGACAATGTTTCACCGGTTGCTTCTATACATTGGCGATACTCTTAAGCAAATCAGTTGGGTTTCGTAATTTTCTCCTTTTTAAGGGTTTGGGGTATCAACGCTAGGAAACCGACCCCATTTTAGGGTCTTTACCATTTGTCAAAGACCTCCTACCACATATACGAGATTACCAACACATTCATGAAGAGTAGGGTCTTGCAATATACGTAGAACTGTACTTTGTGCATGTACCTATTATGTCTTGCACCGCTACTGACTCTTCCCATCCCCTCCCGTCGCCGTTCTTCTCTCTAACCTCTCGTCGCCTCCCAAGACCGCCGCGCGCTAAGCCATGCGGCTGCCAGGACGGGAGCGATGGGGAGGTTGCTGTGGTCGTGCAAGCAGACTGCTCCAAGGTTGCCCTTTGTGGTGGTGTAGCGGACTAGGGGTTGCGGCCCGTATTACAAAGGCGACACGGCTTAGCACCATGCAGTGCGGCAAGGCCCCGCAATGGCAGGGTCTTGGTGGCGCATCGCAGACTTCATTCGCGGCGATGCATACGACATAGAGGTTGCTCCATGGTGGCTTTGTGCACATCAGTTTGGGTCACCGGGCGGATCTGCCAGTAGCTTGATGGTGTCCCAAGCGGTAGGTCTGGGTGCCGACGGCGGGCGCGCAGGTGCCTCAGTGGAGGTGCATGGAGCTTCTACATGAAGCCTCCAACTCGGATCTGGACCCGTGTGATTATGTGGTTTACAAGGGACATCTGGCCACGACGGAGTCGGAGACCGTCTGATATGGTCCAACCTCGGTGTCTTGCCGGTCTCAGGTGTCGCCATGCATTGCTTTGGTGGTCAATGGGCACGGGGTGTTGCACGGCAAAGGCGCAATACATCGGATATGGTGGATCTGGCACGAGCCTCATGTATTGGCCCGATCTCGTGGAGAGGCGCGCGTACCTTTTCTTCCATCCTGTCATTGGCATCTTCACGGCGCATCTAAGGGAGATGGCTGCTAGGTGTTGTTGTGGCGCGTTCGACAACCATTGTCAAGGTGACATTGCAACAGTGTTCGAAAGTGACGTGATGGCGTCACCCCATCCGGGGTCTTCTCATTTGGTCGGCTAGCTCTGTATGAGAACAAGGTGGTAGAGTGGTGGATGGCGATTATGGCGCCAAACATTGTGGGTGCACTCTCTCTGAGTGAAAAACGATGATCCAGCTGGATCAGGCAGCATCGACGTCCATGTGTCGTTACCTCGTTGAAGGTGTTGGTTTGAACTTTGAAGACTGCTTGGGAGGTAATAGCCCTTGTTCTAATATCCGGTTGGACCAACGAACATCAGTGTACCAATGGTAATTTCTTCTTGAAGGCGTTTTCTTGGAGCATTGCGTCCCTTATTTGTAACTATATAACTTCTAGGGTTTGTGGTGAGCTTTGGAGATGATGCGGATGGCCTCGAGTTTTTTCTTTTATTTTTCTTAGCATTGTCTCAATAATTAATAATATACGCCTACGTGCGCCATTGATGCAGAGGCCGGGACATTATCCCTCTTCTAAAAACGAAAACCCTATTATGTATTCATTTTCCTCGCGTGTTTCATTGAAAATCTTGACATGTATTTTGTTTTGTAATTGTATATGTGAGCTCCAACTTAAGCCCAACATTATTTTTTCTTCATCAAAATTTTAGTTCCTTTCTTTAAATCGTGTTTCACTATTTTCACACTAACAAGCAATGTTTTATAATACATATAAATTTGGGTTTTTAACACAGTACAGTCGCAGATGCTCGCATACACGCATATATGCTTATCTATGAATGTACGCATGGACACTCTACCTATATGAGCATCTCCAAAATATTAAGTCGCCACAACATCTTGAGATCGAGAGAGCCATCATAAGCAAAATCGCCGGAAAGGCTAAAATAAATTGCAGAAAAATACGAGTAACGATGCCAAGTTTAAGACTTGAATTCTGATGGGTTGGTTGCACCAGAAGAAATATAGCCATCTGAATTACGCTTAGTTCACATATAAATTCGGGTTTCACTTTTTACACTATAGGCCAGCATTTTCACAGCCCGTATAAATACGAGGTGTGTCTAGGTCTCGATCGCCTCACAGTTAACTGTTTCTCATTTGATTATACTAAACTTGTGATATAAATCTCACAAATATTCAGCGATGCTGTAGAAAACGTTCATTTTTTTTAGGAAAGTAAAAAAAACGTTCATCTAGTTAATAAAAAGTTAAAAATGTAGTGCTTGTTTTCATAGCTTGGAGAAACATACAATTCACGGTTCCCAACGTCGAGATATGGTCTTTAGTGTTGACTGAGATTTAACTAATTCGTAGTCCGCTGCGAATTAGCAAATCCGTAAAATACGCCCCATGCATTTCAATTTTCAAGCAATCCACATGCCGGTAAGAGCAGGTGAAATCCCTCGAATCGAAGGAAAAAAGAGCAGGTGAAAAAACTTACCGTGTCAGCGAGCATGGCAGCGTGGGCGCGGCTGCAAGCGATGTCGTGCGCCCACAGCTCATTGGCCTCCGCCACCACAAGAGGCTCGGAGAACCGCGCGCCTGTCCCGGCCTTGGCGGCATTGCCGTTAAGCCATAGCCTTGGTGCCTCCCTGGCCGTGGCCTTCACCGCCGCCGTCTCCCTATCCGCCACCATCCGTTTCACCGGTGTTTGAGGCGACGGCTCGTTGATGAACTCGAGCGACGACTTCATCGACGACTCCGCGGAGTCGTCGGTCGAGCTCTCAACCATCTCGATGAGCGCAGCTTCGTGCGCGGACAGCCGCTCGCCCGTCGCCACCTCGACGATCTGCAGCCCGTCGACCTGCTGCTTCGGCTGGTGCCTCTGCGGCGGCGGGAACGGTGCCCACGCCGAGTCCGTCGATGGCTGCTTGCCCGGGCCCGTCGGCGCAGTTCTCCGGTCGGACGTCGCCGGCGAATTAACGTTGCCGGTCTCGGTAAACGCAGGCGAAGGAGGTTGTGTCGACGTCACGCCTGATGCCACGGCGGGCGTATTCTCCGGCGCAGGCGGGGAGCGCGGCGGATGCGTCACCATCGATGGCGCCGGCGTGAGGGGTTGGCGGCGGGCGCTGGCCTTCCGCTCCTTCTTCTTGCTGCGGAAGCACGAGCGGATGGATGGGAGCCGCGCCTTCCTGTGCTTCTTCTTCTTGTTCTCCGCGGCGCTGCCCATGGAATAGACGAAGAATGACGGCTCCTGGCCTTGCTGCTCGGTGCCGATGTCCGCCGATACCCTGGACGGCGCCGTCCGGTTTCGGCTGTGACTGTGGCTGCGGCTGCGGCTGCGGCTGCGGCTGCGTCCACGGCCCCGGCCGGGGCACCGGAATAGGGACCTCAGCGGGTTGAAGCAGCACGGCGTGGAGGGCTTGCCCCCGCCGCCGCCGCCAGCGCACTTGCAGCACCCGGTGCGGCGGCGGGCCGACGACCGGCCTCGAGGCGTCGTCGACATGTCTGGTAACTAGGAGTAGGATGTTATTAGGAACCGGCCGGAGATCGCACCTCTCTCCTCTCGGAGTTGTGCTTGTTCGTTGCGTTGTATAGGTTGGAGCCGGACTTTGTTACCTGCGCACGGGCATGCATGGAGGCATGGATTACGTGCAGTGCACTACGTACATGCCTAGCTGTGCAGCCATGATCGAGTCTGTTACATGATGCGTGGTGAGCTCGTTTGAGGGCGTGTCGCTTAATCGGCTGCACGATTTGTGATTAGTTCCGCTGATTACTCTTGGGAAGTCACACTCAGACAATTTAGACCAGAGAAAACCTTGTTTGTTTTCTGTAAGCTTAGCTAGCTAGCTGTAAAACGTGCCTTACAATTTGGGCCGACGCTATAGTATTCACCCGGATTTTCTTGAAGTTATAAGAGATCCTATTAATAAGAACGATTTACTCAACTATATGCCTAGAAATTTGCTATTTTACTTGCTAAATCTTCAAAGAAATTTGCTTGTGTGATTGAAGAGTTGGGATCCAAATATGATAATACTTGAATCTTTCATTATGCTTAGCTAGGGGCGTAAAACGATAGCGCTTGTTGGGAGGCAATCCAATCTTTTTCTTTGGTTTTCATGCTGTTTTGCAATAAATATATAAAGATGCCTCTGATTAGATGTGTTTTTATGTTTAATTAGTGTTTGTGCCAAACGAAGTCTTTGGGATCAAGTTGGGTGATAGTTGATTTGATCTTGTTGAAAAACATAAACTTTTGTGCTCAGTAAAATAATTTTCATAAATGACAGAAACGTGCCTTTGCTCTGAATTTTTTACACAAGATTGATATACAAATTTCCCACGTTTTACTAATTTTTCAGCATTTTTAGAGTTACATATGTATACAAAGTTCCCTAATTACTACAGACTGTTTCTTTTTTTGACAAGTTCTGTTTTCTTTGTGTTGTGTGCTTGTTTTGATGATTCTATGGTTTCCTTTGAAGAGTTTTTGCCATAGAAAAATTGAAATACAGTATATATAATGCAAAAATAAAATATGAATGGGTTTGCAACAGTACTTAGATTAGTGATTTGCTTTGTTATACTAACGGATCTCACAAAGATTTTGTTGAGTTTTCAAGTTTTGGATGAGATCTCGATGAATGAAGGAATAAGGAGTAAGAAGATCCTAAGCTTGGCGATTCCCCATGGCATCCCAAGCTATTATCTAAAAGGGAATCAAGCAACTAAGCTTGGGATGGAGTGGCATCCCCTCTTTCTTCTAACGACCATCGATATTTTACTTGAAGCTATATTTTTATTCGTCACATATCATGAGTTTTGATTGGAGTGTCTGGTATGATATAAGTCTTTGCTTGTTTTGTTTTTTATTTTGAGTCATCTATCCTTACTGGTAACACCCTTTTCAGAGGGCCAAAATTATGTTATGACTTGTTAGAATTGCTTTCTATGCTTCACTTAAATCTTTTTGAGCTTTGGAATTGCTCTAGTACTTCACTTATATCTTTTTGAGCACCGTGTGCTTTAGTATTTTTGAAGAAATGTTCTCATGCTTCACTTAGATTCATTTGAGAGTTAGTAAATGTTTTTTAGAAATTCTCTCTTGCTTCACTTAAATTATTTTGAGAGAAGAAAATTTTATGCTCATGTTCTTCACTTAGATTTGTTTGAGCTACCAAAAGCAACATAGGAAATTAGTCCCAAACTGATGGACGCGGCTAATATACACCCGAGCTCATATGCTCCCGCATGAACAGTAAAATCGAAA
This sequence comes from Aegilops speltoides, assembly GCA_021437245.1. Lineage (NCBI taxonomy): Eukaryota > Viridiplantae > Streptophyta > Magnoliopsida > Poales > Poaceae > Aegilops > Aegilops speltoides. Next base: position 338,710,252 of record CM038144.1, read on the forward strand.
AAAATTCAAAAAAAATTCAAAAAATTCCAAATTTTTTTTGAGAGAAACATTGACAAAAGTTCTAAGTGCCTGCAAAAATTCGTCGTGAAATCACATTCCTAGAAGGCGTGGCAAAAAAAACAAAAAAAGTACTCTGAAAAAGCTACTTTCAAACGCATTTTGAAGCACTGAATTTGTTTTTTTTGCCACGCCTTACAGGAATGTGATTTCATGATGAATTTTTGCAGGCACTTAGAACTTTTGTCAATGTTTCTCTCAAAAAAAATTTGGAATTTTTTGAATTTTTTTTGAATTTTTTTCGATTTTACTGTTCATGCGGGTGCATATGAGCTCGGGTGCAGAATGGACTTTTCGCAAACTGATAGATATTCAAGAGGGATATAATAAAAACTTTCATGAAGATCATTGGACAAAATAAACTTGATTCCTTATAATAGTTTTGCGATATGTTGATATAATATGTGAGTCATGTTGATGAGTAATTATGCTTTAGTAAGAATATTGGTGTTAAGGTTTGTGATTCTCTATGCAAGTACGAAAGTCAGTAGTTATGCAATGAAATTACATCCTACTTGTGGTGCATTATTCAGTGTTAGTTATGCTTAATGCTCACTTATGAGATTTTTCGTTTCTTGGTTGGATGCTTCTCAATCTTTTGCTAGCCTTCATTTGCACTAAGTATGATCACTACTTGTTCATCCAAAATTCTTAAATCAGTTTTGCCACATGAGTCCACTATACCTAGCTATATGTGGTATTCTTTTGCCGTTCTAAGCAAATTTGTATGTGCCATCTCTAATTTTCAAAATAAATTTCTCTTTTGTGTGCTCGTACCGCTCATGAAACGGTAGGGGGTGACTGATATTTTCCATGCTAGATGAGTTATTCTCAAGATGAGTGTTTATTCACTTGTCATTGCACGAGAGTATGGCGATGCCTAGTACCAAAATGAAAAATGAATTTACTTTATGTTGTCAAATAATAAATTCCTTGGAAAGTGTTGGTATGGATGGCACCCGTGGATTCGGTTAGCCGTGTAATGTGAAAGTATGGTGGAAAAAAGAATAAACTATATTTTTTGTTTGGGAACCGCCTATGATATATCTAGTATGGAAAGTATTGGGCACTACTCAATCGTTTTCGTTGATAGGAAAGGCATGCCACCCAAAATGTTTTATTTATACTTTTTTTGCTTTGAGCTCTAGCACCTCTACAAATCCCTACTTCCCTCTGCGAAGGGCCTTTATTTTACTTTATGCAATTTTTTTTATTTGAGTCTCCATCTTCTCTTATAAAGCACCAACTAATGGGCACTATGATCGTACTTGAGCATTGGGTGTAGCTAATATGCGAGTGTGTTTCATGGATGGATCAATGATTGAGCATAAATGGGCTAGGGATAACTTGCTTTAGTGTTGATATTTTGAAAGACATGGTTGCTTGTTGATATGCTTGAGTATTGAAATCTTCATGTCAAAACTAGACTATTGCTTTGAATCATATAAAATTTCAAATGCCCATGCTACAAAGAAAAGAATATGTGATGAACATGTTAGGCAGCATTTCACATCAAAAAAAATCTGTTTTTATCATTTACCTACTCGAGGACAAGCAGGAACTAAGCTCGGGGACGTTGATACGTCTCCAACGTATCTATAATTTTTATCGTTTCATGCTGTTATATTATCATTCTTGGATGTTTTACAATCATTTTATAGCAACTTTATATCATTTTTGGGACTAACCTATTGATATAGTGCCCAGTGTTAGTTGCTGTTTTTTGCTTGTTTTTTACTTCGCAGGAAATCAATATCAACCGGAGTCCAAACGTAGCAAAACTTTTTGGTGATTTTTTCTGGACCAGAAGACACACGATGGGCCAAGAAAGTACCTGAGGAGTGCTCCGAGGGGAGCACAACCCACCAGGGGGCGCCTAGGGACCCAAGCGCGCCCAGGTGGGTTGTGCCCACCTCGGTGGCCTCCCGCACCGTCTCTTTGCTCTATAAATACCCCAATATTCCAGAAACCCTAGGGGAGTTGACGAAAATAAATTCCAACCGCCGCAAGTTCTAGAAACCACAGATCCAATCTGGACACCATCACAGAGGGGTTCATCATCCTCATTGGTGCCTCTCCGATGATGCGTGAGTAGTTCAATATAGACCTGTGGGTCCGTAGTTAGTAGCTAGATGGATTCCTCTCTCTTTTGATTCTCAATACAATGGTCTCTTGGAGATCTACTTGATGTAACTCTTTTTGCGGTGTATTTGTTCGGATCCGATGAACTTTAAGTTTATGATCAGATCTATGTTTTTATCCATTAAAGTTATTTGAGTCTTTTGATCTCTTATATGCATGATTACTTATAGCCTCATATTTCTTCTTTGAATATTTGGTTTAGTTAGGCCGACTAGATCAATTTTTCTTGCCATGAGAAGAAGGGCTTTGTGATGGGTTCGATCTTACGGTGCTTGATCCCAGTGACAGAAGGGGAACTGACACGTATGTATCGTTGCCATTAAGGATAACAAGATGGGGTGCATTTCTACATAAATAGATCTTATCTACATCATGTCATCGTTCTTATTGCATTACTTCATTTTCCATGAACTTAATACACTAGATGCATGCTGGATAGCGGTTGATGTGTGAAGTAATAGTAGTAGATGCAGGCAGGAGTCGGTCTACTAATCTTGGACGTGATGCCTATATAATGATCATTGCCTGGATATCGTCATGATTATTTCAAGTTCTATCAATTGCCCAACAGTAATTTATTTACCCATGTATGTTATTTTTCTCGCGAGAAGCCACTAGTGAAATCTACGGCCCCGGGTCTCTTCTTTATTATATTTGCCTTCGAGATCTATTTTTATTTGCTTTTATTTTCAGATCTATTAATCCAAAAACACAAAAATACCTTGCTGTAATTTTATTTTATTTATTTTATCTCGCGTTCCCGCGAGATCTATTTATCCAATCTACTACAGTTTTATCTATCCTTTACCCGTGAGGGATTGACAACCTCTCTTACGTCGGGTTGCAAATATTTGTTCTTTGTGTGCAGGAACTGTTCACGTGGTGTTGCGTGGTTCTCCTACTGGTTCAATAATCTTGGTCTCATCACTGAGGGAAATACCTACCGTAGTTGTGCTGCATCATCCCTTCCTCTTTGGAGAAATAACGACGTAGTTCAAGCCGCATCAGCTCTCTGTTGGTTTCCCAATTTGAGAATTTATAGAGCTGGAATTAGGTCAAACGGAGGAACGAGTGGACCACAAGTTACATGGGCGCGCTTACCCCCTGGGCTCGTCCATGTGACTTGTGGCCTACTCTTTCACCTTCTGGCCTCCCCCCGAAGCTTCCAGGGTATCTTATGTCCAGAAAAAATGCGTCAAAAGTTTCGTGGCTTTTGGACTTTGTTTGGTACTGATTTTCTAGAAAAGCAAAAACAGGCAAAAAAAACTACAACTGGCACTTGGCACTAATTTAATTGGTTAGTCCCAAAAAATGATATTATATTGCATATAAAATATTTAAGACTGATACTATAATAACATGGAACAACCAAAAATTATAGATACGTTGGAGACTATCTATGTATACCTAAAATGTACCAATATATATGAACAATATAGACACATGTTGAAGAAAAACAAAGAAAAGCGGTGAAAACCATATAAATGAAAGAAAAAACACCTAAGAAATGAAGGAAACAAAAATCAGGAAGAAAACCATGAAAACCCACAAGGAAACAACAAAAAAAGGAAAACAAAAAACACCAAAAAAACTAATAAAAACTAAGAAAGGAAAAATAATAAAAAAAACATAATAGAAAGTACAAAATATAAACAAAGGAATAAACTAAAGAAAAACCAAAGAAAAATGAGGAAAGGGGAGAGAAAAGAAAAGATAACCTGCAGATAGATAACGGTGAAAAACCCTGAAAAAACTCATGAATAAACAATAAAAATCCGGAAGAAAAACAAAAAGAAACCCCCCAAAGTCTACACCTGGCGGTCGAAACACGAACGAACGAAACCCGAAAGCAAAGGGTGAACAGAATGAAAACCTAACAAAACGGACTGGTCAAATAACGACGAAGGTAAGAACCTTCAGATGAGCCGTGCATACTTCTCTCTATAAGAGAGATGTCGGAAACACTAATTGAGGAGTACTCCTTCCTAATCACTTCCACCTTCTAAGGTTGCGATAGGTGGAGTCGCAACCTGAGAGTTTTCCCTTTTTTCGTAGATCTTTTTATTAAAAGTATTTTATCTCTTAAACCATGTGTCCAAATCTCGAACCGTTTTCATCATTGAATTCCTCTCGTCAAGATCTTTAAAACTAGTCACATGTTGATAGGTTTGAACAAAAAGAATTCACGAAAAAAACAGACGAAAAAGCCACGGAGCACATTTTTTTCCATTTTCGAACGCCGCTTCCGAGAGGCATGGCCATGCCTCTCGCGGAAGGAAAGAAATGAAAACACGTTTTTCCCGTTTTCGAGACGCACGGCCTCTTGTGGAAGCAAAAAACCGATGGAAAACTGAAAAGTTGTGCCTCTCGTGTTTTTTTATTTTTTTATCGAAAAGGTAATAAAGACCGGTGAAAAATCGAAAAGGCAAAAAAAATTATCTAGAAAGCAGAAAACGCGTGCAAAACAAAAAAACAAAGAGAGAGCCTAGAGCGTGACACATGGCGACGCTTTAGAGCGTGACACACTCTCAGCCCACCACAAGTGACCCTTAGGTAACCTTATGTAGCTGTGCTTCTCAATTACTCCCTCCATTCCTAAATATTTATTTTTTATAGATTTCAAATGAACTTGTAGGAATATAGGCATTGTATCACATGCGATCACATAGGATGTTTACTTCCATACTTGCCTCCTCTTGATATCTTTCCTTGTACATAGAGATAGAGTCTTGGAGGTCAAGTATTCTTGTGTATATATGTAATTGCCCTATGGATCAATACAATGTGTTGCATATTCCCAATTATTCAATCCTACATGGTATCAGTTTTCTCTTTCCCGTGACCTCTTTCCGCTGCTCACGCCTGAACCACACCCCCACCTGACGCCCTAGCTGCTGCTGTCCTCATCAGCCACCGTAGCCATGGATCCCTTCGGTGACTTCTTCTCCAACCCCGGCTCCAATCCCTTCGCCTCCAACCCCTCCTCCAGCCACTCCACCCCATCTGGCTCCACCCCCAGCTCCAACCCCTTCGCTGACTCCACTCAACCAGCTGCCCCTAGCGCCACCGCCGTGCAACTCATCAACATCCGCAGCCATGTTCCCGTCACCCTTAGCTTCGATGAGTCCAACTTCTCGATCTGGCAAACTTTTTTCCACCTCACCTTCCGCAAGCTCGGTCTCGTCGATCATGTTGATGGGTCGACTAATGCTCTAATGATGTTCGCTGATGTTGAGTGGACCCAGATCGATCAGTGCATCGTCTCGTGGCTCTACACCACTGTCTCTCCTGACATCCTGCACATCATCATCAGGCCCTCCGACACCGCCGCCAACGCATGGACGGTCATCTCCGAGCTCTTCCTCGACAACCGTCTACAACGCGCCATCTTCGCCAAGCAGGAGTTTCACAACATCGTTCAGGGTGACCTCTCCGTCACCGCCTTCTGCAGCCGTCTCAAGTGTCTCTCCAACACTCTTTGGGACGTCGGCTCGCCGGTCTCTGACCAAGACATGATGCTGGCTCTTATCAACGGGCTGAACGACGACTTCGGCCATTGCATTGCGGCGCTCACCGTCAACCCCAACGGCCTCACCTTCGCACGGGCCCGTGGTGTTCTTCTTCAGGAGGAGCGCCGCCTCTCCCGTGGCGGTCACCACGCCCGGCTGACGACTCTCATCGCCGGTCAGTCCCGCCCGGCCACTGCTGCTCCGACTCCACCACGTCCAGTCGCCCACGGTGCCCTTGCTGCGCCCTCTCCCAATGACAGCCGCAACCGCGGCAAGAAGAAGAAGCAGGCCGCTCCTCCTGCCGGCCCTAGCAGCACGACGACTCCTCTTCCGGACGGACGCAACACCCCAGCATGGCCTCTCGGTGGCTACCCCCTGTCGGGGATGTTCGCAGCCTGGCCCCCGAACTGGCGTGCGCCCGGTGCCGGCCTGCTCGGGCCTCGACCCGGTGCCTCTTCGCCGCATGCGTATGCGGCCCAGCTAGGGCAGGTGGCCCCGCACTGCTACCCCTCTGGTCCCGTTTACCCTGGCTATGCGCCGGTCCCGCCTCTTCATCAACCTTCGGCTTGGGACCAAACGCAACTACACGCCGCCCTCAACAATCTCTCCATCAATGGTGGCGGCAGCGGGGCTGACTGGTTCCTTGACACCGGTGCTACCTCGCATATGGCGAACCATCCCGGTATCCTTTCTCACTCTCAACCATATTCTACTTCCACCCGTGTCATCATCGGTAATGGGGATTCTCTCCCGATCACCCACACCGGTGACGTTTCTTTTCCCACATCTTCTTTTCCTATTCATCTTCGTAATGTTGTCATTACTCCTAATATCATTAAAAATTTGATTTCCGTTCGTCGCCTTACTCGTGAAAATCCCATTACTGTTGAGTTTGACATGTTTGGTTTTTCTGTCAAGGACCTTCACACACGATGAGTGATTCTGCGATGTGACAGCCCCGATGAACTTTATCCACTTGCATCCGGGCCTCAAGTTCTCCTTGCTGAGACCTCCGATCTTTGGCATCAACGGCTTGGACATCCGGGACACGCTGCTCTCTCCAAAACATTATCGTCTTTTGAGTTTTCCTGTAATAAAGCTATGTCTACAACATGTCATGCTTGTAGGTTGGGCAAGCACGTTAGGTTACCTTTCAAACGGTCAGATTCTCAAGCTAGTTTCCCTTTTGCTCTTATGCATTGCGATGTATGGACATCTCCAATAAAAAGTGTCTCCGGTTTTCTCTATTATCTTGTCATTCTTGATGATTTTTCTCACTATACTTGGACCTTTCCATTATGTCGCAAATCTGAAGTTTTTTCGCTTCTCTCTCATTTTCATGCGTTTGTTGCTACGCAATTTCAGCGCAATATTCTGAGTTTTCAAACGGATAATGGCAAGGAATTTGATAATAATGCGTCTCGTGATTTCTTTGCTTCTCACGGCATTCACTTTCGGCTTTCTTGTCCATATACCTCTCAACAAAATGGCCGCGCCGAACGCATTCTTCGGACTTGAATGATAGTGTCCGTACTATGTTATTTCATGCTCATCTTCCTCCTCGATTTTGGGCTGAAGCTCTTAACACTGCCACGTACCTACTCAATCTTCGTCCTTGTCATCCTCGCCACCATCAAACACCGCATGAGCTTCTCTTTGGTTTTCCTCCTGAGTATCAACACCTTCGTGTTTCCGGTTGTCTGTGTTATCCTAACACCTCTGCCACCGCTCAACATAAGCTTGCACCTCGATCTGTTGCTTGTGTTTTCTTAGGCTACCCTCCTGACCATCGCGGCTATCGATGTTATGATCCCGCCTCCCGTCGCATACTAACATCACGCCATGTCATCTTCGACGAGCGTGTTTTTCCTTTCAGGGAATAGGAGGAATCATCTACATCGCCGGCCGACCAGGCGCTCCTTCCGATTGAGAGCATGGCGCTCCCGTCCATGGCCGCCGGCCCCCCTGGACCTCGGCCAGCCCCGGCCGCTCCAGGCCGGGTCTCACTGGCCGGCCGCCATGATATGGTCGCCCCGTCACAACCTCGGGCGCCGTCGCCGCCTCGGGCGCCGTCTTCGGCGACTCCTCCGGCGCCCTCTACTTCACCTCCTCGGGCGTCGTCTTCGTCGACTCCTCGGGCGCCCTCTACTTAACCTCCTCGGGCGCCCCACCCAACGTCGTCACCGTCCGCTGCCATGTCCGTGGCTCCCTCGCCAGCATCACCACGTTTGGCTGCCATGGCCGCTGGTTCGGTAGCCCCTGCAGCCAATTCAGCTGCCACGACAGCTGTTTCGCCTGGTGTTTCGGCTGCCACAACCGGCGTTTCTTCGCCTACTTCAGCTGCCACGGCGGCGCCGGTTGTTGATGAGACCGCCTCTGACAACGACCTCAGCGCCTCGACATCCTCATCGGCACCCGCACCATGTGTTACTCATGGTGCTCCGTGGTTGCGACCCTCTGCCGTGTCTGTGCACACCATGGCCACTCGTGCTCGACAGGGCATCTTTCAGCCCTCGCGACGCTATCACGACTATGAGCAGGCCCATGTGGCCTCTGTTGCATTGTCACCGCTGTCTGTGTCGGCTCGTGCAGCTCTTCGAGATCCTTCATGGGGTGCCGCGATGAAGGAGGAATTCGATGCTCTACAGGCCAACCGCACTTGGACCCTTGTACCTCGCCCTCGTGGTACCAACATCGTCACCTGCAAAGTGGGTTTTCCGTCACAAGCTCAAACCCGATGGTTCTCTTGATCGCTACAAGGCCCGTTGGGTTGTCCGTGGATTCACTCGGCGCGTCGGTGTTAACTTTGGAGAGACATTCAGCCCTGTGGTGAAGCCTGCTACCATCCGCACTGTACTCCATCTTGCCGCCTCTCGTCATTGGCCGGTCCATCAGTTAGATGTCTCCAATGCTTTTCTTCATGGTGAGCTACAGAACGAGTTTATTGTGCTCAGCCTACAGGTTTTGTCGACACAGATCACCGGAGCATGTGTGCTTATTGTCTAAGTCTCTCTATGGACTTAAACAGGCTCCACGTGCCTGGTATACCCGCATTGGAGATTTTCTTCGCCGGCTTGGTTTCTCCGCGACACTCTCCGACACTTCCCTATTTGTCCTTCGTCGCGGTTCGGACATGGCTTACTTGCTCCTATATGTTGATGACATTGTGCTCACGGCTTCCTCACCGATGTTCCTTCAGTCGATCATCACCGCTCTCAGTGCCGAGTTCAAGATGAAGGATCTTGGACCGCTCCATTTTTTTCTCGGTGTAGCCGTCAACGCCAACTTCGGGTTTCTTTCTCTCGCAAGAACGGTATGCCGAGGAGCTTCTTGATCGAGCTTCCATGTCTAATTGCAAGCCTTCTTCGACGCCTGTTGACACGAAATCCAAGGTCTCAGCCACCTCCGGTGCTCCCGTGTCTGATGCCACCTTCTACCGCAGCATTGCTGGTGCCCTTCAGTATCTTACATTGACTCGCTCGGACATTGCCTATGCGGTTCAGCAGGTTTTCTTACACATGCATGCTCCACGAGATACTCATTGGGGGATGGTTAAGCGACTACTTCGCTACATCCGTGGCACCACTTCTCATGGGCTTCAGCTTACTAGCAGTTCCACCATCGACATTGCTGCTTACTCTGACGTTGACTGGGCTGGTTGTCCTGATACACGCCGCTCCACCTCCGGGTTTTGCGTCTATCTTGGTGATTCCCTTGTGTCATGGTCGTCCAAGCGACAACCCACTGTTTCTCGTTCCAGTGCCGAGGCCGAATATCGAGCTGTCGCCAATGTTGTTGCTGAATGTTGTTGGCTACGTCAACTCCTTGGAGAACTCCATTGCGTCATTGAGAAGGCCATGGTGGTATTTTGTGATAACACCTCTGCTGTTTATCTCTCAGCTAACCCTGTTCATCATCGCCGCACCAAGCACATCGAGTTGGATATTCATTTTGTCCGTGAGAAGGTGGCCTTGGGACAGTTTCGTGTTGTTCATGTCCCGACTGATCATCAACTGGCCGACATCATGACCAAGGGTCTTCCGACTACTTCATTCGAAGCCTTTCGCAAGAGTCTTGGAATTCACTCTGACGACGCTTCGACTGCGGGAGGGTGTAGGAATATATCACATGCGATCACATAGGATGTTTACTTCCATACTTGCCTCCTCTTGATATCTTTCCTTGTACTTAGAGATAGAGTCTTGGAGGTCAAGTATTCTTGTGTATATATGTAATTGCCCTATGAATCAATACAATGTGCTGCATATTTCCAATTATTCAATCCTACGGAACTATCACATACAGATGTATATAGACATATTTTAGAATGTAGATTTACTTATTTTGCTTCGTATAGTCACTAGTTGAAATACAAATATTTACAAACGGAGGGAGTAATTGCTTTTGAGCGACCGTTCCGACCGAGTCGTGGAACATACAGACGCATCCACGCGTCTCCGGAGCCCAGCCCAGCCCATCTCATCCAAAAACCAGGCACCGAGTGTCGACACTGGCGGCCTGCCGCAACTGAGGGCGTGTCGGCAGCGCGCGATGTGCCGCCGATTATTTACCTTTAAACAAGTCCAGCCTCTGGTCTCTAGACACAAAGAATCCAGATCCCTGATCCTTATCCAGAAAAAGGCGAGGCCCGCATGTCAGCCTTCCACGCTGCAAAACCCGGCGCCACGCGACCTGGCGAAAACCACGGGCAGCAGCTCCGGTTCCACCAAAGAGCCGCGGAATGGAGCCCCCAAACCGCGAGCCATCCTCACGGCCACCGTGCAACATATAACCCTTCGTGCAGTCCAACAAAACAACATCAAGAAAGTGTACCCATCGACGCACAAAGCATACACGAGGGTGAAGAAGAGATGGACCCAGCCGAGGGCCGAAGGATACTGGTGGCCGTGGACGAGGGCGACGAGAGCGTCCACGCGCTGCGATGGTGCCTCACCAACTTCGCCACGCGCGGCGACGGCGAGCTTGCCCCCCCGGACACCATCCTCCTGCTCTACGTCCGGCCCACGCCGCCCACCTACTCCGTGCTCGACGCCTCCGGTACGTAATTTCTCTCTTCACGAAGCGACCCTAGTACGCTCATCTCGGCGTCGGGGACTAACCAGCCTGCACCGTAAGCCCCGCTAGGCTATCTCTTTGCCAACGAGGCGACCGCCGCAATCGACGGGTACAGCCGGGCGGTGGCGGACGCGGTGGTGGACAAGGCGCAGAAGCTCTGCGCGCTCCACGGCAAAGAGAACGGCGAGGTGAAGGTGAAGGTGGATGTGAAGGTGGCGGTCGGGGACGCCAGGAGCGTCATCTGCGACATGGTGGACGAGCTCGGAGCCGACGTGCTGGTGATGGGGAGCCATGGCTATGGCTTTCTCAAGAGGTAATTCTTTCTGACTTCTGTACTGTGCCACACGCTGCACTCCAGCCTGCAGTGAGACCAGCGGGATTGCTGAACTGATAATTACTTTTAGCTATTCTAATGTGCACTCCACTTCAGGCTTCTGTCAAACTAGTGCTCGTCTGACCGAGAATTCTCGTTGGTTTTGCAGGGCTCTCCTCGGGAGTGTCAGCGATTACTGCGTCAGGAACGCCAACTGCCCCGTTCTCATCGTCAAGTCCAAATAACAGGGCGAACTGTTCTTGGGAGATTAGCAATGATGCCCGTACTTGCATTTGCTGTTTGGCATTAAATTTCTTTCTACTACTCCCTTCGTCCCATAATGTCCCATAATGTAAGACGTTTTTATGCCTTTTCTTTTCTTCACTTTTGGTCAGTTCGCGTGTAACCTGCTAGAGGAGCTAAGGGGAAGTGTCAAGCAATGTCTCTCAAGATCCCCGCGACTTGTATATATGCCGCTGTTACTGCTCGGTTATCGGTTGAATTTATCGTATTAGACATGTTATTTAGCAGCTTGTCATACTTCCATCGATCGGAATCGCCTCAATGCACTTCTATTCTGAACTTGCATGTGGAACACACGAAACAGAAGACAAACTGTGCCAAGACAAACAGCCTATTCACCAGTCACCCCTCACGATATTCTTTTCTTTTAAAGGGAGGCAAACGTTTCGCCTCATTGATTAATTAAGTTAAAGAGAATTGCCTTGTTATGACAAAAATCGGGCAAAAACTAAAGTAGACATACCACAACGAACTACTTATACGGCATGAAATTCCACGTCCGCAAGGGTGACCCATCAAACGCACTACTTAACACGGCATGAAACTCCACGTCCGCACAAGCGGCCCACGAAACGCTCTCAACACACATAACCCCTAAACACGACAGTGGAGCGAGCAAGAAGACAACATTCATAAAAAGGTAACATGGCAGTGGAGCCTGAGTTGTAGCTGCCCACGGTGGCTGGTGGAGGGCTCGACAACCCTTTTACGGAAGGCGGCCGTGCTGGCCTCCCCGACGGAGAAGGCGTCGGGGCTGATGGCTTCAACGGTATTTTCTTTCCTAGCTACTAGGACATAATTAAGGAAGAGATCGTAGATATTTTTCATCAATTTCATAGTTTCTCGGGAGCAAACTTTGCAGGGATCAACTCGGCCATTGTCGCGCTGCTGCCAAAAAAGGATGGTACCGAAGCAATGGGGGATTTGAGGCAAACCAGTCTGATCAATTCAATTACAAAACTGATCGCTAAGGTTCTTCATGTGACTGTCAGAGAAAGTTGGCTCGCTTATCTCGCCGGCGCAGAGTGCGTTTATGAAGACAAAGTGCCTAAATGATAATTTCCTGTACATCCAAAACCTCGTCTATTCCCTCCACCACAAGAGAAAAGCAGCACTTCTAATCAAGTTAGATGTTGCAAGGGCCTTCGATTTTGTATCTTGGGAGTTGATCCTTGAGATTCTTCACGAGATGGGGTTCAGTGCACGCTGGCGAGACTGGATTGCTTTGCTTCTGTCATCCACATCATCGTTTTTCTTGGTTAATGGGGCACCAAGAGTTTCAGTTAGATATCGCCACGGGCTCAGGCAGGGTGACCCCCTGTCAGCTGTCACCGCTGCTATTCATCCTCGCAATTGACGCTCTGCAGCGTCTGATCGCCAAAGTTATCGAGGATGGGACACTGGCTCCGCTGCCAGGGCGAGAGGTGAAGCCGCATGTTAGTTTTTACGCTGACGACGCAGTGATTTTTGCAAACCTTGGCCAAAAAGATTAACACTACATTCTTTGAGGCAATACCACAAGCACCTGGTGCAGTCGAGAGCGGTGTGCGAGTGGGTCGCCTGCTCGGGAAGGTGTCGACAAGGCCACAGGGACCGCGTCGGTGCTGCGCACGGGCAGCTGGGAGCCGGGGAGGTCCGGTAAGGGAGCAGGGAGGAAGGGGACGAAGCTCGGCGATGTCGGCATCCGTGAGGCTGTCGGCGACGTTGGTTGGGAAGGTGCACGATGTGTCAGTAGCAATGGGGTATCATACGGCTGTTGGAGATAGATGGGGAGGCTCCGGCCGACGGCCGTCCTCCGAAGACCCTATCGGTCGACCAACATGGATCTTGCGATATGGTCTCCGCATCCATGGAGGCCACCAAGTAGAGGAGGACGACATCGACGGGCCACTCCCTTGACCTCTCGGCGCGTGGCGCCCTCAGGTGCAGGGGCAGCGACCGGAGCAGCCATTGGCCGATGTGCTGCGAAGTTCTCCGTCGTGAGCGCACAAGGGGCCTGGGCCCCCGAGCAGATGGCCTCTGGCTTCTCATCACACAAGACGTTACCGCTAATTACGCGGCGTGGGATCCCTTGTTGCTACTCTTGCGGACGTGGGAATGACGGAGTTTTTGTCTGCCCAAAAAAACGCTAAACACAGTTTTTGATGTGGGTTAGTGTAATATCGATGGTTAGATGAAATTATGTGATCTGATCAGGAGGTTGTAATTCTTCTGTGTTGTTATGTGTAGGCTAGACTGGGTGTACTTAGCGACGAATATGTTTGCTTGTTTAATAGTAGTATAGATGAATGGACTGAGACTTGCCTTCTTTGGGTGTGTAGCCACGCTGGCTAGTCGTTGAGGAATGGGTAGGAGCGACCATGTTGGGGAGCCACATTCGTTCGCTCGATCGAGCCATCCCGAGTGAACTATTCGCTGAGTGTGCGAACCTTAAAATCTATCTATTTCCCAACTGTTGATGCGCTACATTCAGAGTTGGGTAATCACCCATCCCAGGTGTGAAGGGTGATTCATGTCTGCCTCCCGGTGCTCAAGCAGGGACGCATACGGCGCATCGGGAATGGGGAATCGATCAAGGTTTGTAGTAACTAGTTACCTAGGAATAATATCCATCGGACCCATTTCCCAGTCTCGGCAAATCCACTAGAATTTGTTTCAGAGCTAATTGATAAACATTCTCATACATGGAACTATGATGCAGTCAATCTGCACTTGTTTAATGACGCTGAGATTGATGCGTTGGGGGTGAGAGTGCTAGACAATTTGTGTGCGGACCTTGCACCATCCTGTAATGAGTCAGACGAGGAGGAGACTAGCATAGAAGTTGTGGTCCATCAACCACCACAGCCCGGTTATGAGGACCGGATGATGGACAATGATAAACCTAAACGTAAGTGGAAGCGGAAAGTGTATCCAGCATCCGCGGTACGTAGAAGTGCTAGGATTCGTACGGCAAAAAAATTTCATGATGAATTATGAAAGGAATCTTTTGGAATAGCAGAGGTCTCAAGGACTTGGCTAAAAGAAGGTTTCTCACGAGGCGTCTCGGAGCACCGATTAGATTTCATTGCTCTTTCCAAACTGGAAGAGATAATTTTGCTCTCGCTTCTTTCCTCTCTTGCGGGTGGTGTCGATTTCGATTGGCATTGCCTACCTCCGCGTGGACGATCGGGAGGTATCTTGCTGGGAGTGAGATGCGATTCCCTTGAGGTCCGGAGTGTTGTGATGGGCGACTTTGCGGTTAAGTTCCGGGTTAGGTCAAAAGTTGATGGGTTCGACTGGGCTTTGGTGGCGGTGTATGGGGCCGCACAGCCGGAGCTTAAACCGGAGTTTCTGGCGGATCTTGTTCGAATTTGTGGGTCTGAACAGCTTTCAATGTTGGTAGGGGGTGATTTCAATATCATTCGGAGGAGAGAGGAGAAGAATAATGATAACTTTGACGGGAGATGGTCGTTTATGTTCAATACCATTATTGAGAGCTTGGATCTGAGGGAGATAGAGCTTTCTGGTAGAAAGTTTACCTGGGCTAATGCTTTGCCAAACCCGACATATGAAAAGCTTGATCGAGTTCTCGCCAGCGTGGAGTGGGAACAGAAGTTCCCTCTTGTTACGGTACAAGCTTTATCGCGGGGCATATCCGATCACACACCACTGTTCGTGGACTCCGGGGAGTCCAACTATGTGGGAAACAAGAACACCTTCTCATTCGAGATGGCTGGGTTCGAACGTGAGGGGTTCTTAGACCTCGTTGCCAGGGAATGGGCTAAGGGTGTCGGAGGTAGGACGGCGGTCGAACGTTGGCAGAATAAAATTAGGCATTTAAGAAGTTTCTTACGGGGTTGGGCTAAGCACCTAAGTGGGGTTTATAAGATCGAAAAGGATAGACTCCTTTCTCTTATACAGGCCCTAGATACAAAAGCTGAATCTCTGATTCTGCTTTGCTGCCGAGTTCGGAGTTAAAAATGAGGTGAGAAGAGGTTGAAAGAACTTCTCCGCGAGGAAGAGTTGAAGTGGGCATTGCGCGCTAAGGTCCGCAAAGTGGTCCAAGGGGCGCCAATACTCAATTCTTTCACCGATTGTGATGTGACGGCGTCCGATCTTTCGATGAGAGAAGTTCCCTCTTGTTCTGATACAAGCTTTATCGCGGGGCATATCCGATCACACACCATCGCTCGTGGACTCCGGAGTCCAACTATGTGGGAAACAAGAACACCTTCTCATTCGAGATGGCTGGGTTCGAACGTGAGGGGTTCTTAGACCTCGTTGCCAGGGAATGGGCTAAGGGTGTCGGAGGTAGGACGGCGGTCGAACGTTGGCAGAATAAAATTAGGCATTTAAGAAGTTTCTTACGGGGTTGGGCTAAGCACCTAAGTGGGGTTTATAAGATCGAAAAGGATAGACTCCTTTCTCTTATACAGGCCCTAGATACAAAAGCTGAATCTACGATTCTGCTGCCTGCCGAGTTCCAGGTTAAAAATGAGGCTGAGAAGAGGTTGAAAGAACTTCTCCGCGAGGAAGAGTTGAAGTGGGCATTGCGCGCTAAGGTCCGCAAAGTGGTCCAAGGGGACGCCAATACTCAATTCTTTCACCTGATTGTGATGTGACGGCGGCCCGATCTTTCGATGAGAGTGGGGATAATTATCGATTTGGTGGATTTTGACCTTGACGATCCGGCTATACCGTACCCGACGATACGCCTCGACAATCGCTAAACCAATCTCCGATGGTTATTGACCTTGCCGTAGGCACGATCAACCTGAACAACGAGGTTCGAGTTCCTGCAAGCAACCGAAGAACCGGCAAGAACAAAGGTGAATTGCAACTGAAATTGCAGATAATAAACTGAGCACACGAACTAGATGAAAAGTTGGGGTTCCACTGTGGATCTAACAAGGCGGTAGTCCTACACGTCTCGTAGATGCGAATTATAGCGATGGCTAGACAATACAATAAAACCCAGGTCTAAAATCTAATCTAGAATAGCTATTTATTAGAGCCAGACGTCGGTTCGTTGTGTCACACGAACGGCTTGAGGCGTACGTCCACGCGTGGGCCGTCACAGGCGGCCAAATATTTCTAATACCTAATCAAGTACTTTGGTCTTGGCCTTTGTACAACTCCTTTGGTAGTGGCCCTTTACACGTGATTGCATGCATGGATGGTTCGATGTGGGTGCATGCATGCAGGTGACATGGTTGATGGATTCGGTGGACATGCATGCATTGCTCCGTCTAATGTGAATGGGCAGTTGACTTCATCTTTAATCTCTCCATTATTCCTGAGTACAAGCAAATCGGAACATGAGTGTAGCATCGTATTTTTGTCAGTCAAATCATCTGTACGAAGGAGCGATAGTACCTGGTCATTTATTTGGCCTTGCAGCGCTCTAGTTATAGGCCGGATGGAATAAGCGGCGTAGGAGTGGCGGCAGTGTAATCATGGCGGGGATGTCCTCATCATCCCCCCCTTCTTGAATCCAAGTCGTCCTCGACGGTATTTCTTCGCCCTCACCCAAGTAAGGCTTTAAATCTGCAACATTAAATGTGGGACTAACCCAAAATTCTGCAGGCAAATCAAGCTTATATGCATTCTCGTTAATTTTTTCAAGCACTTTAAAAGGTCCATCCGCACGAGGCATTAATTTTGACTTTCGTAAATCAGGAAAACGGTCTTTTCGCAAATGCAACCATACTAAATCACCTGGTTCAAACACAACACTTTTCCTTCCCTGACTACCAGCAAGTTTATACTTGGCATTCATGCGTTCAATATTTTTCTTAGTCATCTCATGTATTTTTAATACTAATTCAGCACGTTCTTTAGCATCAAGGTTTACCTTCTCCGAAGATGGAATAGGTAATAAATCAATTGGTGCACGAGGTATAAATCCATAAACAATCTCAAAAGGGCATAATTTTGTGGTGGAATGAGCGAACGATTATAAGCAAACTCTACATGTGGTAGACATTCTTCCCATATTTTTAAGTTCGTCTTCAAAACAGCCCTAAGCATAGTAGACAATGTACGATTAACCACTTCAGTTTGACCATCTGTTTGAGGATGACATGTAGTACTAAATAAAAGCTTAGTCCCCAATTTTGTCCACAACACCCTCCAAAAGTGGCTAAGAAATTTTGTGTCACGATCAGAAACAATTGTATTTGGCACACCATGTAAACGAACTACTTCTCTAAAGAACAAATCAGCAATGTGAGTAGCATCGTCACTTTTATGACAAGGTATAAAATGTGCCATCTTAGAGAATCTATCGACAACAACAAATATACTATCCCTCCCCCGTCGTGTTCTAGGCAGTCCTAATACAAAGTCCATAGATATATCTTCCCAAGGAGTGCTAGGAACAGGAAGAGGCATATATAAACCATGTGGGTTCAAGCGTGACTTAGCTTTTTGGCATGTCGTGCAGCGTGCAACATATCTCTCCACATCCCTTCTCATTTTGGCGGAAGAAATGACTAGCAAGGATGTCTTCATCTTCTTGACGCCAAAATGTCCCATAAGTCCTCCTCCATGCGCCTCCTGTAACAACAAAAGACGAATAGAGCTATCTGGGATGCATAGCTTGTTAGCGCGAAAAACAAATCCGTTATTAATGACGAACTTGTTCCAAGTTCTACCCTCTCTGCAGTTGAGCAATATATCTTTAAAGTCGACATCATTAGCGTATTGCTCTTTTATAGTTTCAAGTCCAAAAATTTTGAAGTCAAGTTGTGATAACATAGTATGGCGTCTAGACAAGGCATCGGCAATAACATTCTCCTTCCCTTTCTTGTGTTTAATAACATAAGGAAAGGATTCAATAAATTCAACCCATTTTGCATGTCTACGATTCAGTTTGCTTTGACTTCTAATATGCTTGAGTGATTCATGATCAGAATGTATGACAAACTCCTTAGGCCATAAATAATGTTGCCATGTCTCCAAAGTCCGAACTAGTGCATAAAGTTCTTTATCATATGTTGAATAATTCAGACTAGGCCCACTGAGCTTTTCACTAAAGTATGCTACTGGTTTTCCTTCTTGCAATAAAACACCACCTAAACCAATGCCGCTAGCATCACATTCTAATTCAAACATCTTATTAAAATCAGGTAATTGCAGCAAAGGGGCATGTGTAAGCTTATCTTTAAGAATAGTGAAGGCTTCCTCTTGTGCGTCGCTCCAAACAAATGGCACATTTTTCTTTGTGAGCTCGTTGAGCGGCGCTGCGATGGTACTAAAATCTTTCACGAACCGCCGGTAGAACCCAGCAAGTCCAAGAAAACTTCAGACTGTGTGACCGAGTTAGGGTCGGCCAACTCGATCGCTTCAATCTTGGCTTTATCAACTTCAATTCCTGTATTGTCACAACATAGCCAAGAAAGCGACTCGATCCGTGCAAAAGTGCACTTCTCGATATTACCAAATAAACATGCATCACGCAGAGCGTAAAAACAGCACGCAAATGGTCTAAGTGTTCCTCTAGTGACTTGCTATAAATCAAAATATCATCAAAATATACTACCACAAATCGTCCAATGAAAGCTCGCAAAACTTCATTCATTAGTCTCATGAAAGTACTAGGTGCATTAGTCTATCCAAAAGGCATAACTAACCACTCATATAAACCAAATTTAGTTTTGAAAGCAGTTTTCCATTCATCACCTAGTTTCATACGAATTTGATGGTATCCACTACGCAAGTCCACTTTAGAAAACACGACTGAGCCACTGAGTTCATCAAGCATGTCATCTAATCTAGGAATAGGATGACGATATCGAATTGTAATATTATTAATGGCTCTACAATCAACACACATACGCGAAGTACCGTCTTTTTTAGGAACTAGTAAAATTGGTACAGCACATGGACTAAGGGATTCACGAATGTAACCTTTTTCGAGTAGTTCTTGAACTTGTCGCTGAATCTCCTTAGTCTTCTCAGGATTAGTCCGGTACGGTGCACGGTTGGGTAGTGAGGCGCCGGGTATCAAGTCAATTTGGTGTTCAATCCCTCTCATAGGTGGCAGCCCCGGTGGTACTTCCTTTGGAAAAACATCATGATACTCCTGCAAAAGGTTAGCGACAACAGGAGGCAAAGAAGAAGGCATATCCTCAAATGAAAACAAAACTTCTTTGCAGATAAGAGCATAACATTCATCAATTTGAGCATCTAACTCAAAAATTTTAGCACGTGTAGCTAAGAAAGAAGCACCTTTCAATTTAATTTCTTTAGATGTGCTAGGATCAGATTTGTGCATCTTATTAAATTGTTCTAACTCATCAACAACTTTCTGATTTTCAGATTTAGTACGCTGAATATTTGTGTTTCTACTAGCCCTAGCAAGATCATCTTTTAAAATTTGCTCAGGAGACATAGGGTGT
The DNA here is from genome assembly GCA_021437245.1 of Aegilops speltoides. Classification (NCBI taxonomy): domain Eukaryota; kingdom Viridiplantae; phylum Streptophyta; class Magnoliopsida; order Poales; family Poaceae; genus Aegilops; species Aegilops speltoides. The sequence continues at coordinate 338,730,036 of CM038144.1, forward strand.
AGAATGATTTTCTTTCCTTTATGTGTGAGAGTGTACTGATTAGTTCTACCATCATGTAAACATTGTTTATCATATTGCCATGGCCTTCCTAGTAACATAGAACAAGCTTGCATAGGCACAATATCGCAATCAATAGTGTCATGGTATGAACCTAAAGAAAAGGAACTCTCACCATGCGTGTTACCTTTACCTTTCCACCATCATTAAACCATTGAATGTAATGCGGTTGCGGATGTTGTCGCGAAGGTAGGGAGAGCTTCTCCACCATGTCAATGCTTGCTAAATTGTTACAACTCCCTCCATCAATGATTATGCGAGCGAACGCTCCTTGACGACTCCTTTGATGTGGAAGAGGTTGTGGCGTTGATCCTTCTTTGCTTTGACAATCTGAGCACTAAGTACGATGTGATATAAGACTCATGTACTTATCGGCGTCGTCGGCGGTCACATGTTCTTCCTCTTGCTCGGTCTTGTGACATCGTCTTCATGTGCAGACAAGCAAGGCATATGTGTCTTCATCAAAATCACTAGCGGAGTCGTACTCGCCGTCTTCACGAATGATCAACACACGCTTATTAGGACACTCCTTCATGACATGGCCAAATCCCTTGCAAGTGTGGCATTGGATATCCTTTGTTCTTTTGGAGGAAGCGGACGATGATGACGAACTTTTTGTTGGAATTTGTGTAGTACTTTTCAGATGGCGCGAAGTGTGTGATCTGAAGTTGAGGAAGAAGGCCCCAGTCGAGAGGTTGCAGGTGCTGTTGTAGAGGTGCGAGTGGACGGGGCAGCAGGGGTGCGTGACGCCCATGTGGAAGTACGACCTGCCGAAAAATTAGGACGCATTCTCGAACGACCCTGCACTTCATGTTCAGCATGTATAGCAAGATGGAATAAGCGGGTCATTGAATGATAATCCTTATAAGCAAGTATGTCATAAATTTCTCTATTCAATCCACCCAAGAACCTAGCCATAGAGGCTTCCTCGGTCTCAACTAAACCACAACGTAACATGCCCATTTGCAATTCTTGATAATAGTCTTCAGCGGATTTAGATCCTTGGTTCAAGCGTTGTAGTTTATTTATCAAGTCACGTTCATAATATCCAGAACAAAACGGTGACGCATTACTAATTTCAAAGCTTCCCAAGTGGCAGGAATATTATTAGGATGTTTACGACAATGTTCTCTCCACCAAATGAAGCAAAATCACTAAACTCACTAGTTGCAGCCCTAACTCTTTTATCATCGGAAAATCATGGCAAGCAAATTTTTGATCAACTAATAATTCCCGGTCAAGATAAACATCCGGATCATATTTCCCATCAAAAGGAGGCATGACAAATTTAATTCTACCCAAAGAATCATCATGGCCACGCACGAGGACGCCGGGTCGTCCCATACCTTGTTGATTATTGCGTGATCGGCGATGATCACGATCATTGTTATCATTAATCGCATCGGGATCCTCGGAATCACCATCATAGTTGTCATCTTGGATGTCGCCGCTATCGAGGTGGCGTTGCGAGGACGGGCTGCTCGGCGGCATCGGTGTATGAAAGAGGATGCCTCGGGTCTCCAGGGGTACCCGACGAGCTCGTTGTAGACCTGTGTTGGTGGCTGGAAGATGCGGAGCGGAAGAGGAGGCGGCACCTAGGCGGGCATCCCAGGCATCAAGGCGTTTCATAATAGATGCAAGTGTTTGGGTGAGCGTCTCATTGCTATCCTCGATCGACTTGAGGCGCTTATCAAGTGCGCCCTCGAGCGATGTGAACCGCTCGGTGTATGCATGCACATCCTCCTCAAGGCGTGCCATCGTGGCTTTCATGTTGTCTTCATCACCTGCCATGGTTAGGGCGGAACAAGAACAAAATCACAAGTATATGGCTCCTACAGTAACTACAAAGGAGGCGGTGGAAAATATCTCTCAACTCTCAAGCAATTACCAAGCTCTTACCAGTTCTTACCGTCTTTGCGTGGTTGTCGGCCGTTGGCGATGTCAAAAGTGATCAAAAGATTGATACAGCGATTACCAAGTGACCGAACAAGATACAATATAGGAAGTGGAGCTCGGTGATGGTTTCCTCAACTCACAATATGTGGCACAATTAAGCAAAAAGTAATGCAAGCTGAATAATTGCTCAAACTCCTAACTAGTCTTTGGCGATCGACTAGTAAGAGATAAAACAATCTAAGCCCGGAATCTTGAATCAAGTGAGTGGAAATCGATGAAAATATGATAGCTCTAAGTAGCTAGATATAAGTGAGGTATAAACGCCGTGTATAATAAAGCTCGAAAGCGATGATAAATGATGCGGCGATGAACACGGTAGCAGCAAAATAATGTCGAGAAAAGAAAATATCAGCCCAAAACAGATGCTAGCCGCCTGATTTTTTTTTTGCAACCTTTTCTTTTAACTTTTTTTTCTTTTTTTTGCTTCACTCTTTTTTTTTTTTTTTTTTGCACTTTTTTTGGCGGTTGCTAGCGAAGTCACGGACACAATGCAAGGCTCTTGGACAAAGGTGCTACGAGAGCTAGCTATACGTACACTGGTGTTGAGATTAGCTAAAACTAGTAGTACTAATGCACGAAAACAGATGAGGCTGCTGGTGGAGAGTGTTGGTTGTGACGCGTGTGGAGGCGAGACAAGGAGATTTGAATGCTGGCGTGGTGCGTGTGGTGAAGCGGCGCTGGCGGCTCTAGCAAAGCAAGCGCGTGGATGGATGGGCGGACGTCACGGTGTCGACACGGATGATTGTGTGTCTGGCCGTGGCGGCTCTTTGTCTGACGGTGATTTTGTGCGATCATATCAACGATGATAAAAATATAGCAAAGAAAAACACACAGGCGTCCGGAGGTAATACGAATCGGAAACAATCGATCGTATTTTTTTTATGATCGTGAGCGAGCGGAAGGGATTATGTGGGTGGACAAAACAGATTGATCTAGTAGATAATTTTACACCCTAACCAATCTAAACCAGCACTAATTCTAGGATGAATGTAACCAAAAATTCAACGATGCAAATACTAGATGCAAAAATTGCTAAAGGCTAAAAAGGTAGGTGTAATGGATGAACTAATCTAATTTTTTTTGGCTTTTTTGTGTGTTTATGGGACAGAAATAACTAATCTAATAAAACTGTAAATCTCTCACCGATGAACTTGAAAACTAATACCACTTGATGTGACGGCGGCCCGATCTTTCGATGAGAGTGGGGATAATTATCGATTTGGTGGATTTTGACCTTGACGATCCGGCTATACCGTACCCGACGATACGCCTCGACAATCGCTAAACCAATCTCCGATGGTTATTGACCTTGCCGTAGGCACGATCAACCTGAACAACGAGGTTCGAGTTCCTGCAAGCAACCGAAGAACCGGCAAGAACAAAGGTGAATTGCAACTGAAATTGCAGATAATAAACTGAGCACACGAACTAGATGAAAAGTTGGGGTTCCACTATGGATCTGACAAGGCGGTAGTCCTACACGTCTCGTAGATGCGAATTGTAGCGATGGCTAGACAATACAATAAAACCCAAGTCTAAAATCTAATCTAGAATAGCTATTTATTAGAGCTAGACGTCGGTTCGTTGTGTCCCATCCAGACACGAACGGCTTGAGGCGTACGTCCACGCGTGGGCCGTCACAGGCGGCCAAATATTTCTAATACCTAATCAAGTACTTTGGTCTTGGCCTTTGTACAACTCCTTTGGTAGTGGCCCTTTACACGTGATTGCATGCATGGATGGTTCGATGTGGGTGCATGCATGCAGGTGACATGGTTGATGGATTCGGTGGACATGCATGCATTGCTCCGTCTAATGTGAATGGGCAGTTGACTTCATCTTTAATCTCTCCATTATTCCTGAGTACAAGCAAATCGGAACATGAGTGTAGCATCGTATTTTTGTCAGTCAAATCATCTGTACGAAGGAGCGATAGTACCTGGTCATTTGTTTGACGCACACGCGCTCTAGTTATAGGCCCGGATGGAATAACTGACGTAGGAGTGGCGGCAGGTGTAACTGCGGCAGGGATGTCCTCATCAGATTGCTAATGGCAAGCACCGTAAGAAACGTATCTTCCAACTTGAGCAAGATGAGGGTACTATTGTTGGGTAAGATAATCTCAAAACTTACATTACCGAGTATTATAGGCAGTTATTCGGACCACCGGAGGTTAATTGTGTGACCATGGATGAGTCTAGGACTGAGGATGTTCCTCAATTGTCGGCTGCCGATAATGATATCTTGCTCGCCCCGTTTACGGAGAAGGAGGTGTTTGATGCTATTGCACATATGAAAAACAATAAGGCTCCCGGTCCGGATGGGTTTCCGGCTGAGTTTTACAAAAAGTGCTGGCACATTATTAAGGGGGATCTGTTACCTATGGTTCACGATCTTTTCTCTGGACAGCTTCAATTATTTCACTTGAATTTTGGAATTATCACATTGCTCCCTAAGAAAACGGAGGCTGTGCGAATTGAGCAGTTCAGGCCCATTTGCCTACTCAATGTTAGTTTCAAAATCTTTACCAAGGTCGGGACTAACAGGCTCTCACAGATTGCGCTATCTGTGGTGCAACAATCCCAAGCTGCTTTCATGCCGGACAGAAACATCCTCGAAGGGGTGGTTGTCCTTCATGAAACGCTCCATGAAATTCACTCTAAAAAATTAGATGGGGTAATTTTTAAGGTGGATTTTGAAAAGGCGTATGATAAGGTCAAGTGGCCATTCCTACAGCAGGCATTGCGTATGAAAGGTTTTGATGAGGCCTGGCGCAATCAGGTCGAATCTTTTACGCAAAAAGGGAGTGTGGGAATTAAAGTAAATGACGATATAGGTCATTATTTCCAGACTCATAAGGGCCTCAGGCAAGGAGATCCAATGTTCCCTATCTTGTTTAACATCGTGGTGGATATGTTAGCAATTTTGATAGGAAGGGCTAAGGACAATGGTCAAGTGGGTGGCTTAGTACCTCATCTGGTTGATGGAGGTGTATCCATCCTTCAATACGCTGATGATACAATCATCTTCATGGAGCATGATTTGGCCAAGGCGAGAAATATGAAGCTATTGTTATGCCTCTTTGAACAATTATCTGGATTAAAGATTAACTTTCATAAGAGCGAGTTGTTCTGCTTTGGTAGAGCCAAAGACGAACAGGACTCTTATAGGCAATTGTTTGGGTGCGAGTTGGGAAGTTTGCCCTTCTCCTACCTTGGTATTCTGATACACCATCGTAGGCTAACAAACAGAGAGTGGAAGTGTATCGAGGATTGATTTGAGAAGAAACTGAGTTGCTGGAAGGGTAAGGTCATGTCATACGGAGGCCGGTTAATCTTGATAAACTCGGTGCTCACGAGTATGCCTATGTTCCTCTTATCGTTCTTTGAGGTTCCAGTGGGCGTCAGGAAAAGACTGGACTTCTATCGATCACGTTTCTTTTGGCAGGGTGATGATCTTAAAAGAAAATACCGGCTTGCTAAGTGGGATATTATCTGTCGACCCAAAGACCAAGGCGGGCTTGGCATTGAGAATCTTGAAGTTAAGAACATATGCCTTCTTAGTAAGTGGTTGTGGAAGATCGCTTCCGGCATTGAAGCTATGTGGGCGCAAATCATACGCAGCAAGTACCTCTAGACTAAAACGTTGTCCCAGGTATCAGTTAGGCCGACTGACTCGCCTTTCTGGAAAGGGCTCATGAAAGTCAAACAATTACTGTTCAATAGGACAAAAGTTGTCATTGGAAATGGTGCCACTACACGTTTCTGGGAGGACTCTTGGTTGGGCGACTCACCCTTGGCCATTCAATATCTGTCTTTATATCGTATTGCTCAACGACGTGAGGTGTTCGTGGCAACGGTATTTCAATCTATCCCCCTTAATATTCAGTTTAGATGGTCGTTAGCGGGCAATCGTTGGGAGGTTTGGCTCCAGTTAGTTAGGAGACTAATGGAGGTTCAACTTTCTAACCAACCTGATAAATTACGCTGGAAGTTGACTAAGTCGGGAGTATTTACAGTGAGGTCAATGTATATTGATGTTATTAATTGTAGCTCCATTCCAACTTCCAAGAATGTCTGGGATGTCAAAGTTCCTTTGAAAATAAAAGTGTTTATGTGGTTTGTTCATAAACAAGTTATTCTAACAAAGGACAACTTAATAAAGCGTAATTGGACAGGACCTACTAGGTGTAGTTTCTGTGATCGGGATGAGACAATTAAACATCTCTTTTTGGATTGCTCGCTGGCCAAGGTTCTTTGGCAGACGGTCCACATTGCTTTTAATATCACTCCACCGACTGCTGTTAACGCTTTATTTGGGAATTGGCTTAATGGGATTGACTCTACATTAGCAAGACATATTCGGGTTGGAGTCTGTGCTTTGATGTGGACCATCTGGCTTTGCAGAAATGATTTGGTTTTTAACAGAACATCACGAATTCATTTTTTGCAGGTTATCTTCCAAGCTACGGCGTTGATCCGTTCATGGTCATTACTCACTCCGATGGAGGCCAGGGAGCATTTGGTTACTGGGTCTATCCGTTGGGAGATGGTTGCTCGGGATATCTTCAACTGGTTTGGATGGCGGTCACGTAATAGGATAGGCAATTAGTTTTCCTATCTTTTATAGCCAGCCGGTTGTGGCATTTTTTTATGGCTAGTTCGTGTTTCTAGCCTTCTGCGCTTTGTGTGGGCTGCTTTTTGTTGATTTGAGTTTGAGACTATGGAACTTTGTATGCACATTTTGTTGCTTGGTTAATAAGATGGCTGTATGCATCACTCTTGATTTAGAGGCCGGGGAATCCCCCCTTTTCGAAAAAAAAGTCAATCTGCACTTGTGTCCCATGGACGCGCAAGCTATTCTAAATATTCCGCTGAGCACGGCCTTGAGTGATGACTGCTGGCTTGGCATTATGAAAGGTTCGGGAACTTTTCAGTTCGATCCACCTACCACATGCTTGCTAACACAAAAAAAAGAAGGGGTGATAGGTTGGATGGTAGACCGAGCAACTCAGACATGGGGAAGTCGCAGCAACAAGACCGAGCAACTCAGACATGGGGAAGTCGCAGCAACAATAGACAAAGCTATGCTCAACCAAGGTGCCGACCAAATTAAGTGAGATCATTCGCTTGGAGGTTGGCAAAAAATAGTATACCTACCAACGAAACTCTAAAGAGGAGGCATATTTCTGAAGATGATTTATGTGCGATTTGTAATGCTTCAGTCGACTCTTGGCGTCATGTGCTAGTTAAGTGCCAGATGTCTAAGTGTGTGTGGCACTGATGGAAGAGGAGCTTGTTGAACATGTTATTGCATGCACTTCTTCGGATGCGGAATTGTGGTTGGCACATCCACAGGACACTATGAGTGAGCAAGATTTTGCTGAAGTCCTTGTTACACTATGGGAAATTTGGTGGGTGCAATGAAAAGTGAAGCACGAACAAATCTAATAGAGTTCGTTGTCCACCTGGACTTTTCTTAAAAGTTTCCTGGAAGGTTTAGCGCTTGCTCTAGATAGCAAAAGGGTTACTGTGGCTAGTCCAAACCCAAGAGTACAAAGATAGATAAAATCACTAGTTGGAGGACCAAAGATAAATGTGAATGTTGCCGTATCTCGCCATGGCGAAAGAGTTTTTTTCCTGTGATGCAATCTGCCATGGTGCTAATGGAAGATATATGGGTGCTTCACTCACTTGTTTTCAGGGGTTGGTAGACCCGGAGATTTTAGAAGCTCACGCATGCTGTGAAGCTCTCTCCCTTTGCAGGCAATCTTTACATTCAAAGGGTCAGGATAGCTCTTTCGAGTTCCTTGTCTTCGTCAAGCTGTCAGGTTCTTCCTCACCTATCTCAAGCACCGCCGCCGTGATCCTAACCTAGCCGCCATCTCCCCAGGCCGCCGCCACCGCTCTTCTTCCCGGCCCATGGCGACTACCTCGACACCGGCCACCCCGACTCGACATCGACCATGGCGTCCCTCGCACGGTGATACGTCTCCAACGTATCTATAATTTATGAAGTATTCATGCCATGTTTATAATATTTTTACATGATTTTGGTATGATTTGATTAGAACTAACCCGGACTGATACTGTTTTCAGCAGAACTATCATGGTGTTTTTTGTGCAAAAATAAAAGTTCTCGGAATGCGCTAAAAATCAACGAAGAATAGTTTTGGAAAATATAAAAGTTACTCGAACAAAAAGCTACCAGAGGGGAGTCCCGAGGCCACCACGAGGGTGGAGGGCGCCCCCTGCCTCGTGGACTCCCTGTGGGGGCCCCTGACGTGAAACCAATGCAAACCCCTCCTATAAATCCAGAAAACCCTAAAATGTAAGAGAGATTGGTAGCCACGAGAAATCAATCTAGGCCCTCTCCGGCACCCTGCCGGAGGGGGCCATCATCACCGGAGGCCATGTAGGAGGATCTCGGAGGGGCCATCATCGCCATGAAGGCCAAGGACCATGGGGCGAACATCTCCCCAACCAGGGGGAGGCCATGGAGGAAGAGGCACAAGGGGGAGAACCTATCCTCCTCTCTCTCGGTGGCGCCGGAGTGCCATCGGGAGGGGAATCATCGTCGCGGTGATCGTCTTCATCAACATCACCATCGTCATCATCACCCTCATCTCTTTTACGCGGTCCACTCTCTTGCACCCCGTTGTAATCCCTACTTGAACATGGTGCTTTATGCCACATATTATGATCCAATGATGTGTTGCCATCCTATGATGTTTTGAGTAGATTTCCTTTGTCTTTGGGTTGATTGATGATCTAGATTGGTATGGGTTGTATGTTTTATTTTGGTGCTGTCCTATTATGTGTTCCGTGCCACGCACACGTGAGGGATTCCCGCTGTAGGGTGTTGCAATACGTTCATGATTCACTTATAGTGGGTTGCTTGAGTGACAGCAGCATAAACCTAAGTAAGGGGGTTATTGCGTATGGGATAAAGGGGACTTGATATGTTAATGCTATGGTTGGGTTTTACCTTAATGATCTTTAGTAGTTGTGGATGCTTGCTAGAGTTCCAATCATAAGTGCATATGATCCAAGTAGAGAAAGTATGTTAGCTTATGCCTCTCCCTCATATGAAATTGCAATGACGACTACCGATCTTGTTAATAATTGCCTAAGACAATTCCGCACACCGACCCATCATTATTCCACACTCGCTAATTATAATACTTAAGTAATATATTCTAACTTTATGATAACAACACCTACTTTTATATTGTAGCTCTCCGATACCATGCAAAGTTATCATCTTCATACCCATAACATAATTTTATTTCTCTTTTCTAGTTGGAAGCAAACGTTCGGTATACGTAGAGTTGTATAAGTGGCACATAGGACTTGAGAGAATATTGATCTTACCTTTAGCTCCTTGTGGGTCCGACACTCCATACTTATCACTTCCATCTTTGGAAATTGCTATGATGATTCCCTGCACTTGGGGGTTATCAAGCTCTTTTCTGGCGCCGTTGTCGGGAAGCAATAGCGTGGGGTTGATATTCTCGTGTGTGCTTGTTTGCTTTCTTCACTAAGTATTTTTTGTTTTCCCTTTTTTGTTTTGCTTAGTCATGGGTGAAACATACACAAAAATTAAAAAATGAAAATACAAAAAAAAAAGGTTACTTGCCTCTTGTGCCTAGAAAGTTTTTCAAAAAGAGAAGTGATTGGAAAGTTATGCATTGGAAAAGTGAGGGTTGACCTTGAACACTTGTGTTGATGCCCATGGAAACAATGTAGAATTTTTCATGGGAAGTTAATTAGAAATAATTATCCCCTTGTATATATTCATTGTATTATAAAAATAATGTGCCAAGCTTTGGTTTTATGATGATTAGATTGCCTGTTTGCCATGTGCAGTGCAAAAACAGAAACTTTGGCTGTAGCACGTGAATTTCCATTTTTTACTGGAAAGTCAAAGGGGTCTGAAACTTTTTGCACAGTACTTCTATACAATTTGTTTAAATTGTCATATTTTTTTAGAATTTTTGGAGTTACATAAGTATACGGAATTTCCAGATTAGTACAGACTGTCCTGTTTTTGATAGATTCTGTTTTTTATGTGTTGTACACTTATTTTGATGAATCTATGGGTAGTATCGGGGGGTATGAACCATGGTGAAGTTGGAATACAGTAGATATAGTGCTAATATGAAATTGGAATGAGTTTGCAACAGTACCTAAAGGTAGTGATTTGCTTTATTATACTAACGGATCTCACAAAGTTTTTGTTAAGTTTTGTGTGGATGAAGTGTTCGAAGAACGAGAAGTTACCGATGTGAGAAGAATAAAGAGAGGCAAGAGTTCAAGCTTGGGGATCCCCAAGGCACCCCAAGTAAATATTTCAAGGATACTAAAGCATCTAAGCTTGGGGATGCCCCGGTTGGTATCCCATCTTTCTTCTTCGACAATTATCGGTATACCTCGGTTTTTGTTTTGTTCACATGATTTGTGTCCTTTGTGTTTTTCTTTTTCTTTAAGAACCATGCTAATATGAGATAGCCCTTCATTGATTTATAGAATGCTTCATGTCTTCACTTATATCTTTTAAGTATGACTTTATAGAATGCTCTTTGTGCTTCACTTAAATCTTTTGAGTATGGTTTTATAGAATGCTTCGTGTCCTTCACTTATATATTTTGAGCCTGGATATAGGTTAATCCATATTAATTGTAGAATGCTCCGTGAACTTCACTTATATCTTTTGGAGTATGAATAATACTATCAGTGAAAGTGGGTTTGGAAGAGTGTCAACTTTAGAAAGTAATGATCCCATTATTTTGGAGGGTGTTGAATCTTAGTATGATATTTATGAAAGTGGATTTGGAGAGGCCTTTGTAGGATCGAAGAAGGTGAGAGTGTCTAGAGGGCGGGTGATTAGACTACTCGACAAGATAAAAATTATGCCTTTTGACAAAGACAAGTTTTTGGCAGATTTTGCATATCACACAAGTCAAGTAGCATACTACACATGCAATTCTAGAGTATGGGCAGCGGAAAGTAAATTGCACAAGTAGTAAAGAGAAGTGGAGAAGATCAAACGCAATTTGGAGACACGGAGATTTTTCTCGTGGTTCCGATAGGTGGTGCTATCGTCAATCCACGTTGATGGAGACTTCAACCCACGGAGGGTAACGATGCGAGAGTCCACGGAGGCTCCACCCACGAAGGGTCCACGAAGAAGCAACCTTGTCTATGCCATCATGGCCTACGCCCACGGAGGGCTAGCCTTACTCGGGGTAGATCTTCATGAAGTAGGCGATCTCCTTGCCCTTACAAACTTCATGGTTCAACTCCACATCTCGACGGAGGCTCCCAAGCGACACCTAACCAATCTAGGAGGCACCACCCTCCAAAAGGTAATAGATGGTGTTGATGATGATGAACTCCTTGCTCTTGTGCTTCAAATGATAATCTCCCCAACACTCAACTCTCCTCACTGATTTGGCTGTGGTGGAAGAAAGGATTGAGTGGAAAGCAACTTGGGAAGGCTAGAGATCAAGCTTCATATGGTGGGAGTGGAGCAACTTGATCTCAACACAAGGGTAGGTAGTTCTCTTCTCAGAAATGTAAGGTAGGAGTGGTAGTACTTTCTGATGGCTCTCCCCACGAATGAAGAGGGGGTGGAGGGGTATTTATAGCCTCCACACAAAATCCAACCGTTACACACATTTGACCAATCTCGGTGGGACCGAAGTTGACAACTCGGTGAGACCGAAAGTTCAAATCATGTGAACGTTGGGATTTTCGGTGGGACCGAAAATACAAACTCCGTGAGTCCGATTCGTGTAAAGACTAGAGCTTGCCAATCTTGGTGGGACCGACTTCATCATCTCGGTGACACCGATTTGATGACAGAAGGTTACAGAAGCTTGGCAACTCAAGTTTCGGTGAGACCGAGTTCAGAATCGGAAAATCCGAGATTTCTAGGGTTTGGCTATATGGCTGAGGTGGTTCATCTCGGTGTGACTGAGTTTGGAATATCGGTGGGACCGAGATTACTTATGAGTGTGTATGGCAGTGAGAGTTGCTGATAGTTTAGGAGATGTATCACTAAGCACTTTGAGCAACCAGATCATCATCATAACCTCATCCCCTTTTAATAGTATTGGCTTTCCTATGGACTCAATGTGATCTTGGATCACTAAACCAAAAATGGAGTCTTGAGCTTTTGCCAATGCTTGCCTTAGCATTTTAGGGGTCCACCTCTTCAGTCCTTTTGCCATGCCAATGTGATTGAATTTCCTGAAACATACTTGATAAAAGCATTAGTCCAACCACAAAGTATGTTGTCATTAATTACCAAAACCACCCAGGGAGAAAATGTGCTTTCAATCTCCCCCTTTTTGGTAATTGATGGCAACACACAAAACAAGACATCAAAGCTTGCTGAAAGAAAGACAGAATTATCATGAAAGCTTTGACAAACATGTAGTGCACAGGCTCCCCCTACAAGTGTGCAAGATTTTCATAAATTATGGTTTTGGACTACCACAAGCACACAAGAGAGAAAAGCAAGATGTGCTACATGCAGCTTGGCTATATGCATCAGAGCAGATGAAAAGAAGTGAGTGATAATGCATATGTGCATGGTGATTTCTTGCAAACAAGTATTCACAAGCAAGTCACCATCATGCACATTCTGCAAAGTGCATATACTTACCTTGAGGTTCCTTGGCATTGTACCTGAAGAAATAGACTTGGGAAAACAGGGTTAGATAACACAAGAGTATTTCTTCAACCAACTGCAAGAACATCAAGAGTACCAAGCCAGGGATGACATGTATAAAGAGTGTCTCATAATGAGCACAGGCTTGAATCAGCAAACATGTCTCCTGAAACTAAAAGATTTTCAATGAACTCTGAGAGATTTTGCTTTCCATAAGATATCAATTGTGAAGATTCCTCTCCCTCTGAGTTTTTTCAGATCAAGGGGTTTGATGGAAAGAGCAAAATCAAAAGAGTGATACCAAATAAGAATGATGCCAATTGTAATATCCAATGTGGAACACGGCAAAGCTTTGATGTGACTTTGATGTGATTCTCTCCCCCTTAAGGTAAGATTGCTCTTCTTCTCCCCCTAAATCTTCTCTTCTCCCCCTAAGTCTTCTCCCCCTTTGACATCAAGTGCCGAAAAGGACAGCAAACTAGGAAGGTCAGGGAAGGTGGAAAGGAAGAAGTGGGATCCTTAAGAATCACAGTAGGACAATAAGAAACGTGCATAGAGAATCATTGAGTGGAGCTGCAGAAGATGATATCCTGAAAGAAATAAATCGGTGACACCGAAATAAGACAGATCGGTGGGTCCGAAAGTCATGGACTTAGGGCAGATCCTTTTCGGTCAGACCGAAATATTTAAGTCGGTGACGCCGAATTTAATTCCAAGGAAATTCAGAAATAATTCAGCTCACTTTGCAAGGAATATTTCAAAGGATTTGCAATGAATTTGTAAATGATTTTTGAGGAATTGACCTGAGCCAAAAGGATATTCACAAAAACAGAAGAGTAGAAATAAAAAGGAGTCCTAGATGAAGTTTTTTTTTGATAATAAAATGAAAACTCAATGAGAGAACATAAGAGAAAATAGAAAAACTCCAAAACATATGTACTTCATCTAGATAGGGGTCGGCGACTAGGTCACCTATGTTTGAGTATTTTGACTTAGGAGTCAAATGAGAACATTTGATCATAGGTCATACTCATCGTTTGAGCTCAAAATGGGGTTGCCATTTTTCGATTAGGCATTTGATGTGATCACATCTTGTGAAGCTGCTTGTACTCATGACTTTGAGCAAAGCTCCTTGAAGATGTGAAGAACATACCTTGGGCTTGTTGTTGCTTTGTTCATGTAGGTGAACTTGATGTAGGTGCTCATTGAATGTGAAGTTGGAGCGCCATTTTCACTTGTATAGTTCATCTTCCTACATGGGTTAGGCAAGCAAGGAAATACTCAAGGATATCCAAGATGACAAGAGTGAAATACTAGATGTATGAGGTGTCAAAAAGGATATGTGGAATTTCGTTCCTTGAACTCAACATCCCAAAGGGCTAGATACTTGGTCAATGACAAGATTACTCAAGATTTGAGTGTGTGGTAATCTTGTGGAATGTAGATCATCCAAGTACCTGCAAGGAGTTAGATGCAATACAAGGAGGCAAATGTGTCCAAGACATATGATCATCATCATAAGAGAAATATCAAGGGTTAGTCAATTAGGCTCATGCCCTGCATGCATCAATGGAGTTTTCACTCCAAGTTTGAAGCATCAATGATGTTCAACTCACTCCTTAAGCGACAAAACACTTTCTCATCAAGAGGTTTTGTAAAGATATCGACAAGTTGTTTGTCGATCGAACATGCTTAAGATTGATGTCACCCTTGGCAATGTGATCACGAATAAAATGGTGCCGAACTTCAATATGTTTCGTTCGAGAGTATTGCACGAGATTGTGTCCAATCTTAATCGCACTCTCATTGTCACAAAGCAAAGGAACATGTCTCACATGTATCCCATAATCCTTAAGCGTTTGTGTCATCCATAGCAACTGAGCACAACATGAACCAGCAGCAATATATTCTGCTTCGGCAGTGGATAATGATACCGAATTTTGTTTCTTGGAGGACCAAGATACAAGGGATCGACCAAGAAATTGACACATACCCGAAGTTGACTTTCTATCAATCCTGTCACCGGCATAGTCCGAGTCGGAATAGCCAACAAGGTCGAAAGAGGCCCTCTTAGGATACCAAATGCCAAAGTTTGGTGTGTGTATCAAATATCTCACAATCCTTTTAACATCTTTAAGATGACATTCTTTAGGGGCTGCTTGATATCGAGCACACATGCATACACTCAACATTATGTCAGGACGAGAAGCACAGAGATATAGTAGAGAACTAATCATAGATCGGTAAACCTTTTGATCAACGGGTTCTCCATCTTTTGTCAAGTCATTATGTCCACTTGTAGGCATGGGGTTCTCATACCTTCTTTCTTGCATGTTGAACTTCTTGAAGAGGTCCTTGGTGTACTTTGTTTGTGAGACAAAGGTACCCTCCTTAGATTGCTTGATTTGCAACCCAAGGAAGAATTTGAGTTCACTCATCATGGACATCTCATACTTCTCCGACATGAGCTTTCCAAACTTCTCGCTAAAATGAGGGTTAGTTGAACCAAATATAATATCATCAACATATATTTGGCACACAAATAGTTCACCATCAAACCTTTTCGTGAATAGCGTTGAGTCTATTTTTCCAATCTCAAATCCTTTTTCAAGAAGAAAGCTAGTCAAGCATTTGTACCAAGCTCTAGGAGCTTGTTTAAGACCATCTGAGCTTTGTGCAACTTGTAAACATGATTAGGCTTTTAGGATTCACAAATCCGGGAGGTTGTTTCACAAATACTTCCTCCTCAATTTCACCATTTAGGAAAGCGCTTTTAATATCCATTTGATAGAGAGTAATATCATGGTGGTTGGCATAAGCAAGAAGAATGCGAATAGACTCAAGTCTAGCAACGGGGGCATAGGTCTCACCATAGTCCATACCTTCGACTTGTGTGTAACCTTGAGCTACGAGACGAGCCTTGTTGCGGATGACTTGTCCATCTTCATCTTGCTTGTTCCGAAACACCCATTTGGTTCCAATGACGTTTTGATCATCCTTGGGCTTCTCTACCAAAGTCCATACATTGTTCCTCTCGAAGTTGTGTAGCTCTTCGTGCATAGCGTTCACCCAATCCGGGTCTTCAAGTGCTTCTTCTACCTTCATAGGTTCAAGACTAGAGATAAATGAGTAATGCTCACAAAAGTTAGCTAAGCGAGTTTTAGAGCGAGTAATTCTCCCGGAGTCGATGTCGTTCATCATTTGTTCCACGGGATGATTTTTCTTGACTCTTGCTCGGACTCGGGATAGCTTTTGTTGTGGTCGTGGCTGAGCTTCCTCATTATCCTCATCTTCCTCTTCTTCTTCTTCATTGTTGTTGGTGTTGTCTTTAGGTGGTGGAGAAGGAGGTTGTGGTGGATCTTCTTGTCGCACTTCCTCATCTTGGTGAGTTCCACTTGTGGAGGCCTCCATGTTGCCTTGAGGTTCATCTTGCCGTGAGGTAGGGGGCTCCACATATGTAGATGAGGTACTCTCCTTCACTTCCATGGGATGGTTCTTCCCAATAGATAAATCTTGGATGGCTTCCGATGGGTCCTTGTCTCCTACATCAATAGGCATTTGCTCTACTTGCGAGCCATTAGATTCACCAAACTTCACATCTACCGTCTCTTCAACCTTTCGGGTGAAATTATTGTAGACACGGTAGGTGTGAGAGTTTGATCCATAACCAAGAAAAAAACCTTCATGAGTTTTAGGAGCAAATTTAGACCGACGATGCTTATCAAGGATATAGCATTTCGAACCAAAGACACGAAAGTATCCCACTTGGGGTTTGTTACCGGTGAGGAGCTCGTATGATGTCTTGCCGAGGAGCTTGTGAAGATAAAGCCTGTTGATAGCATGACAAGCTGTCTCGACGGCTTCACCCCAAAAGTGCTTCGGTGTCTTGTATTCATCAAGCATCGTTCTCGCCATCTCTATGAGCGTTCGGTTCTTCCTCTCAACAACTCCATTGTGTTGAGGAGTGTACGTAGCCGAGAACTCATGTAGAATCCCTTCCTCATCGAGAAAAGAGTCTACATGGGCGTTCTTGAACTCCATTCCATTGTCACTCCGAACTTTCTTGATCTTCACCTCAAATTGATTTTGGGCCTTTCTGGCAAAGGTTTTGAAGATTCTCTGAACCTGTGATTTGTCATCAAGAAAAAATACCCACGTAAATCTGGAATAATCATCAACTATAACTAGACCAAAGGAGTTACCACCAAGGCTTTTGTAAGCATTGGGACCGAAGAGATCCATATGAAGAAGCTCAAGCGGTCTCCTTGTGGTCATGATGTTCTTCACGGATGACTTCCACCTACTTGTTTTCCTGCTGACAAGCACTACAAAGTCTATCTTTGTCAAAGAGAACATCTTTAACACCAAGAATATGATCACCTTTGATTAGCTTGTCTAGATTACGCATACCAACATGTCCAAGCCTTCTATGCCATAACCAACCTTTAGCAGATTTAGCAATGAAGCAAGTTCTAGGTTGGGCTTTCTTAGTGAAATCAACAATATATAGATCACCTCTACGGATACCGGTAAATACCATGTTATGATTGTCACGACGAAAGACTTGGCAATCTACTTGATGAATAGCACATTGAATCCAAAGTCACTAATCTAGACACGGAAAGTAAATTGTATCCAAGTGATTCAACAAGCATGACATTTTGAATAGAGCTATCATGAGATATGGCCACCTTACCAAGGCCAAGTACCTTACCCTTGGAGTTGTCTCCAAAAGTCACATACTTGCGTAGACCATCATTCTTTGCAAGCTCTCGAAACATGTCTTCGTCTCCAGTCATGTGATCGGTGCATCCACTATCAAGAATCCACTCTTTTCCACCGGATATGTAGTCTCTCATGTTTGCCATAAGATTGAGACTCTTCATGATCTTGTCTAGCTCGGTGTCTGAATCCGTGTAATCATCAACATGCTCATACTCATCATCATATTGACCCATAGATAGTTCATCATCAACACTTAGGTCAATTTGACAGCAACTTGCATTAGTTTTGTCAATGTGACAGTAATCATCGGAATGCAATACAAGAGCATTTCTAATTAGAACATTGATAAGTCCGGGATCACCCTTCTTTTTCATAAGATCACGAAGCTCAAAGAAGCATTTATCAAAGTTGGGATCATTGGGGCGCATCATATCAAATTCAATAGTCTTGTATAGAATTTCATCAAGACCTCTCAAAGAGTAGTCCGGATAAAGTTCTTCCAAGAACTTCCACATAGCATAGGCACACTCAAAGTTTGTCACGAGCTTAAGCAAGTTGTCGGGTAACCCTCTAATGATAAGATTTACAGTTCTAAGGTTACGAAGCAAATCAAGCTCTTCATCCATGGTAGGGTGCAAGGGGTCAAATGGAGGCACATATGGGGTTTCAACATATTTGCAAGTTATACATCTTAAAGATAATAAGCATTTCAATCCTCCACGAGTTATAGGACACTCCATTAAGAATAGGCACTCTATGGCTAACACTCCCAAACGTAGACACGTCCATCTTCCTCCAATGGTGTGTAAACCAAAGCAATGGAGACCAATGCTCTGATACCAATTGTAGGATCGAAGAAGGTGAGAGTGTCTAGAGGGGGGTGATTAGACTACTCGACAAGATAAAAATTATGCCTTTTGACAAAGACAAGTTTTTGGCAGATTTTGCATATCACACAAGTCAAGTAGCATACTACACATGCAATTCTAGAGTATGGGCAGCGGAAAGTAAATTGCACAAGTAGTAAAGAGAAGTGGAGAAGATCAAACGCAATTTGGAGACACGGAGATTTTTCTCGTGGTTCCGATAGGTGGTGCTATCGTCAATCCACGTTGATGGAGACTTCAACCCACGGAGGGTAACGGCTGCGAGAGTCCACGGAGGGCTCCACCCACGAAGGGTCCACGAAGAAGCAACCTTGTCTATGCCATCATGGCCTCGCCCACGGAGGCTAGCCTTACTCGGGGTAGATCTTCACGAAGTAGGCGATCTCCTTGCCCTTACAAACTTCTTGGTTCAACTCCACATCTCGACGGAGGCTTCCAAGCGACACCTAACCAATCTAGGAGGCACCACCCTCCAAAAGGTAATAGATGGTGTTGATGATGATGAACTCCTTGCTCTTGTGCTTCAAATGATAATCTCCCCAACACTCAACTCTCCTCACTGATTTGGCTGTGGTGGAAGAAAGGATTGAGTGGAAAGCAACTTGGGAAGGCTAGAGATCAAGCTTCATATGGTGGGAGTGGAGCAACTTGATCTCAACACAAGGGTAGGTAGTTCTCTTCTCGAAAATGTAAGGTAGGAGTGGTAGTACTTTCGATGGCTCTCTCCACGAATGAAGAGGGGTGGAGGGTATTTATAGCCTCCACACAAAATCCAACCGTTACACACATTTGACCAATCTCGGTGGGACCGAAGTTGACAACTCGGTGAGACCGAAAGTTCAAACCATGTGAACGTTGGGATTTTCGGTGGGACCGAAAATACAAACTCGGTGAGTCCGATTCGTGTAAAGACTAGAGCTTGCCAATCTCGGTGGGACCGACTTCATCATCTCGGTGACACCGATTTGATGACAGAAGGTTACAGAAGCTTGGCAACTCAAGTTTCGTGAGACCGAGTTCGAATCGGAAAATCCGAGATTTCTAGGGTTTGGCTATATGGTGAGGTGGTTCATCTCGGTGTGGTGAGTTTGGAATATCGGTGGGACCGAGATTACTTATGAGTGTGTATGGCAGTGAGAGTTGCTGATAGTTTAGGAGATGTATCACTAAGCACTTTGAGCAACCAGATCATCATCATAACCTCATCCCCTTTTAATAGTATTGGCTTTCCTATGGACTCAATGTGATCTTGGATCACTAAACCAAAAATGGAGTCTTGAGCTTTTGCCAATGCTTGCCTTAGCATTTTAGGGGTCCACCTCTTCAGTCCTTTTGCCATGCCAATGTGATTGAATTTCCTGAAACATAATTGATAAAAGCATTAGTCCAACCACAAAGTATGTTGTCATTAATTACCAAAACCACCCAGGGAGCAAATGTGCTTTCAGCCTTGACTTTAGTTGTAATGATTCCACTATTTCGGAAGAGGTTCAAATTGATTATGAGAATGAAGTTCCTATCTATGATGATTATTGTGATGACATGTATGCTATAAAGGAATATGTTAACCATGAAACTTGTCATCATGCTTTTAATTTTCAATTGGAATATGCCTCACATGATAGTTACTTTGTTGAGTTTACTCCCACTATTCCTAATAAGAAGAATTTTGCTCATGTGGAGAGTAGTAAAATTTCTATGCTTGTAGATCATGAAAAAAATGCTTTATGTGATGGTTATATTGTTGAATTCATTCATGATGCTACTTAAAATTATTATGAGGGAGGAATATATGCTTGTAGGAGTTGCAATAATATCAAGTTTCC
Source organism: Aegilops speltoides (assembly GCA_021437245.1). Lineage (NCBI taxonomy): Eukaryota > Viridiplantae > Streptophyta > Magnoliopsida > Poales > Poaceae > Aegilops > Aegilops speltoides. The sequence continues at coordinate 338,750,164 of CM038144.1, forward strand.
TCTCTATGTGCTTAAAGTTTTGAAGTTATACTTGTTTTTCCTTCCTATGCTAGTTGATACTTGTTCCCATAAGTTGTTTGCTCACAAAATCCCTAGGCATAGGAAGTCGGTTAGACTTGAATGTGCTAGTCATATGCTTCATGATGCTCTCATTATGTTTTCATTCTTATCTTTCATATGAGCATCATTTAAATCATCATGCCTAGCTAAAAGGCATTAAAGAAAAGCGCTTGTTGGGAGACAGCCCAATATTTATCCTTATTATTTTTGTGTGTTCACATGATTAATCTACTGCAGTAATCATGTTTTATAGCTTTTGTTTCAATAAAGTGCCAAGTTAAACCTTTAGGATAGCTTACGGTGATAGTTGTGTTGATCCTGCTGAAAATCAGAAACTTTTGCGCCAAGTAAATTAGTTTTGGTAATTCACAGAAACGTGATTTTGATCTGATTCTTTTTTATATTGATTTGTATACAAATTTCTCAGGTTTTCCTAATTTGTCTGGACTTTTGGAGTAGCAGAAGTATGGTTTCTATTCAGATCATTACAAAATGTTCTGTTTCTGGCAGATTCTGTTTTCAATACATAGTTTGCTTGTTTTCTAGTTTCTATGGCTTATATTTCTCAATATAAATTGTAAAAATGATACAGTACAGTAGGCATTGTGTGAGAACAATTATGAATCTTGTCTTTGACAGTACAAAGTGAATGATTTACTCTTATTCATACTAACCCATCTCACGAAGTTCCGTTGAGTTTTGTGTGATTGAAGTTTTCAAGTTTTGGGTGAGATATCGATATGGGAGAATAAGGAGTGGAAAGACCCTAAGCTTCGGGATTCCCAAGGCACCTCAAGGTAATATTCAAGGAAGACTCAAGCTCCTAAGCTTGGGGATGCCCCGGAAGGCATCCCCTCTTTCGTCTTCAAAACCATCGGTATACCTTACTCGGAGCTATATGTTTATTCGTCACATGATATGTGTTTTGCTTGAAGCGTATTTTCATTTTACTTGCTATTTGAATAAACCTTTGGATCTAAAATCTTTAATAATAAATCATTGGACCTTAGATCTTGAATGAGAGAGAGTCCTCCCATGGCTAGTTAATTATTTGACTACTTAGTGTTCTTCACTTATATCTTTTTGGAGTAGTTTGTCATTTACTCTCGTGCTTCACTTATATCCTATGAGTAAATGGTTGAATGAATTGAATATCGTAAATTTGAATTTATGTATGTGTTTCATGCGCTTATACCATGGGGAGTAATGACTTCACACATAATAAGTTTAGGTGGTAAATTTATTGAAAGTTAGCAAACGCAGTATTGGTCACTTGAACAATTCATGAAAGAATATTGAAGAAAGAGAGATTTCACATATAAATATACTATCTTGGACATATTTTGTAATTGTGAGCACTCATTAAAATATGACATGATAAAAAGTTGATGTTGGACAAGGAAGACAACTTAATGGGTTATGTTTTTCCTATATCCGAATAGACGTTATATTGTCTTGGATCATCCAACATGTTGAGCTTGCCTTTCCTTCTCATGCTAGCCAAATTCTTTGCACCAAGTAGAGTTACTACTTGTGCTTCCAAACACCCCTTAAACCCAGTTTTGCCATGAGAGTCCACCATACGTACCTATGGATTGTGTAAGATCCTTCAAGTAAGTTGTCATCGGTGCAAGCAATAAAAATTGCTCCTTAAATCTGTATGATCTATTAGTGCGAAGAAAATAAGCTTTATACAAACTTGTGATAGGGAAGAAATAAAAGCGACGGACTGCATAAAAAAGGTCGTTATCACAAGCGGCAATATAAAGTGACTTTCTTTTGCATTAAGATTTTGTGCATCCAACCATAAAAGCGCATGACAACCTCTGCTTCCCTCTGCGAAGGGCCTATCTTTTACTTTTATCTTCTACCCTGATACAAGAGTCATGGTGATCATCACCTTTCCTTTGTACACTTTTTCCTTTGGCAAGCACTTTGTGTTGGAGCGATCCGGATATATATATATATATATCCACTTGGATGTAGGGTTTCATAAAGTATTATTGTTGACATTATCCTTGAGGTAAAAGGTTGGGAGGCGAAACTATAAGCCCCCTATCTTTCTGTGTGTCCGATTAAAACTTTGAACCTATAAATATCACGTGAGTGTTAGCAATTGTGAAAGATTAAATGATAGTTGAGTATGTGGAGTTTGGTGAATCAAAGCTCTTACATAGACCCTTCCTAAAAATAAGATGAATTGCAATTGTTTGATCACTGAGAACATAGTTTGTTAGTTTTCAAGAAAGTTTATGATCTATGCTTTAACATGTGAATAGCTTGTTACTTGATCATGAGAAGTTTTATGAGTTGAGCTACTGTTATGATATATAATTATGCTAGAAAAAGTGATTGAAACTATCATTGATTCAACTTATGCACTTGCTAGCATTCACTCTTCATAAATTATTTCTTTTATCATTTACCTACTCGAGGACGAGCAGAAATTAAGCATGGGGATGCTGATACATCTCCAACGTATCTATAATTTATGAAGTATTCATGCCATGTTTATAATGTTTTTATATGATTTTGGTATGATTTGATTAGAACTAACCTGGACTGATGTTGTTTTCAGCAGAACTACCGTGGTGTTGTTTTTGTGCAGAAATAAAAGTTCTCGGAATGTGCTGAAAATCAACAGAGAATAGTTTTGGAAAATGTAAAAAAATACTGGAACAAAAAGCTACCAGAGGGGAGTCCCGATGCCACCACGAGGATGGAGGGCGTGCCCCCTACCTCGTGGACTCCCTGTGGGGCCCCCTGACGTGAAACCAACGCCAGCCCCTCCTATAAATCCAGAAAACCCCAGAACAGAAGAGAGATTGGAAGTTCCGCCGCCGCAAGCCGCTGTAGCCATGAGAAATCAATCTAGGCCCTCTCCGGCACCCTGCCGAAGGGGGCCATCATCACCGGAGGCCATGGAGGAGGATATTGGAGGGGCTATCATCGCCATGAAGGCCAAGGACCTGAGGGAGAACATCTCCCCAGACAGGGGGAGGCCATGGAGGAATAAGCACAAGGGCGAGAACCTCTCCTCCTCTCTCTCGGTGGCGCCAGAGTGCCATCGGGAGGGGAATCATCGCCGCAGTGATTGTCACATCCCTAGTTCTGGTATGCTCAAGCCTAGCTAGTCATGTGTGCATCATGTTTAAATTTCATTTAAATTTGAAATGAGGATTTGAGAAACCCTCAGAATCATTTTTAGAAATGACCCAAATAAAAATTGCTCCAAAAAGGTCCAAGAAAATGCTCATGTTGCCCTCTGAAAATATTGGACAGAGATAAAAATCAAACCAATATTTTTAGGAGCTCATAAGTATTTATTCTGGGCATTTGGATTAATCCAGTAATTATTTGCCTTGGATATATAAATGTTATATATATAATATATGTCCAAAAAAATTATGTCATTTATTAAGGAGCTCTAGAATAATATAACTAGCTCCTGCAAAAATTGGCATAAGTAAATAAAATGATTTAGTGTTTAAAACTAAATCAAACAAATCACAGAAAACAAAAAATAGAAATAAAAGGGAAGAAACCCACCTGCACTTACCGCCTTTAGGCGGCTTGCTTCTGCTCGCCCAGATGGCGCGCCCATCGCCCAACCGCCAACCGTCGTCCTCTGGCGGCAGACGGAAAAAGAGAGCAGCCTTGGCATGGTGACCAGCGTCCGCCGGGCCACGTCCCCGCCACCTCGTGCTTCCTCTCGTGCCTGGGCGTCCCGAGCGTCGCCACGCGCCGCCCGACCGCTCTCACTCTCCCAGCCCTCTCCTCTCTTCTCCCTCGCTCTCGCGAGCCTCACCGAAGCGCTTGGAGAGCGCCGCTGCCGCCGCCGTGGCCACCGCCACCCTCGCCCTCCATTGCGTCCGAAGCTCCGCCACGACCCGCTCTACCCCTCGTCAAGCCACGCACCTCGGGACGGCCTCCATCGTCGCCACCGTCGTCGTCTTCATCGCCGCCGCCGTAGATCCCCATCGACCGTCTGTTGTCGTCGGCCGTCCCCCGAGCCCGCTGACGCCCACTGCAACCGCTGTGAGCTGCTGCACCTCCTCCCTCTCCTTTCGCCCCCCACCGCAGCCGCATCCCTTTCGCGCCAACACCGGCCGCCGCCCGCGCTCGCTCGGCGAGCTCCGGCCATCCTGCGCCCTCCGTCGCCCCATTGGATCTTGGACGAGCCCGGCTACGCCCGGTGCTCTCAACCGCCGCCCGTGCATCGCAGCCAGCTGCGCCCGCCCTCGGCGAACTCGGCCGCCGCCCAAGCCGCTCCGGTGAGCTCCGGCGCCCACGGTCTCCGCATGTCCCATCGGATGCGCGCGAGCTCGGCATCGTGAGGTGGTCTCCGCCGCCGAATGGTCGCCGGGCAGCGATCCCGAGCCCTCCGCGCGTTCGGCCTCGCCGGCGGCTAAACGCCGGTGGGGTTGACCGGGTCTAACCCCCCCTGTTGACCAGTTTTGACCCGCGTGGGTCAATGACAGGTGGGGCCCGGCTCTGCTAATCTCTAGCTTAGGATTAGTTTAAAACTAATTGAATCTGTTAACTAACTATAACACTGACGTGTGGGTCCCGCACATCAGGTTTGACCTGGTCAGCCACGTTGACTCGCTGACGTCACGCTGACGTCAGGCTGACGCAAGTATTTAATTTCTGGAATTATTTTTAAACAGGAAATCCCAGAAAATATTCAAAACTTCAAAAATTCATATCAATTCAACCGTAGCTTAGATTGAAATAATTTATATATGAAAAATTATCAGAAAAATGCAACCTATCCATCTGTACTAGTTTCATGCATGACAAACCAACTTATACATGCTGAATATGAGGAAACACATTATGGCATATTAAGAAACTTAAATTAGAATTGCATTTGAGCTTAGGGTTCAAATGGACTTCAAACCAAATGAATACTAGTTGCATTAGCTCAAACAGCATCACATCTTCATCCCATGTTCATGCATCATATTGTTTCATATGTTTGTGTATTGATTGCCGACACTGTTCCTTCTCGATAGGTCTTGCTCGGAGTCCGTTCGAGTACTGTCTATGAAGTAGTGCCTCCTCTGTTGATCTACCGGCAAGCAAACCCCTTGTTCATTCCGATAAAATCCTACTCTCTCGCTCCTGCTCTCGGTTATTGCATTAGGACAACAACGATTCATCTGCTACTTTGTCTTGCGGTAGTTGAACCCATTCCTCTGCATGACTGTCATTGCCACGATAAATAGTTAAAACCCACTAGCATGTGTAGGAGTTGATTGAGCCATGTTGTGTTCCTACCATGCTATGCCTGCTATTGCTTAGAGTTGTGTCAGTCCGATTCATTGGGAATGAATTGGAGTGTTATGAGTTGTTACGTGTCTTTGAGAGTTAAGTGTGTGAACACGATTTGGTAAAGGTAGCGGTGAGAGGCCATGTAGGAGTACATGGTGGGTTGTCTCACCGAACCGTCCTTAAGCCTTGAGTTCTATGTATGTTGTCCAATGACTCGATACTACCACACATTGGGCTCCGGGCGCCCAAGCCCTCTCGACTTATTAACCAACTTGATCTCTGTCCGGGAGTTGCAACTAGTTTACGGTGTTTGTAGGTAGTGTTAGTAGTCTACCAAGTGGCACCCGGCAGTGGGCTTGGGACAGACTAGGCACAAGTGGCACGGTGTACCAAGCGTAGTTCCATCCGGCGAGGTGGGCTTGGGAACCTGTTCACATCGTTTGGGGCCGTGGCGACACCCGCCGGATCTCCTTGCGGATAGAACCGAATAGGCGATAAACCCGGACTAGAGTCTTGTGTGGTTAGTCGGTCGTGGCCGACTCCTCGCCAAAGCTTCACTTGAAGGTTGCCGAGATACACGACGTGTACATGGTGGTAAGTGGCGAGGCGTGTGTGAAGAAGTACACCCTGCAGGTTAACATGATCTATTGAATAGCCGGGTCCATGGATATGGACTTCTTGGATGCTTACATGGTACATAGACAACTTGAAGTGGATACTATAAAATGCTCAAGACAAGTGTGAGTGCTATGGATGGCCTTCTCGTGAGGGAGGCGGGATGAATCCATAGTAGTGTATTGTGTGGTGATTAGTGGACTCGTGCGCCCATATCACCTCAAAGAAGTTCAGTAGTCGTAGAACAGGATAGCCACAGAGTCAAAGCTGGCTTGCTGCAACTAAACCCCACATTACCCTCTTGATACAAATGCATGTATGATAGGATCGATGTAAGTCTTCTTGAGTACCTTTGTACTCATGGTGCTTTATTTATGTTTTTGCAGCGGAGACTTGGTCTTACTAGTGTTCTCGTGGACTTGACGAGTAGCTTGTACCTCACCTCGATCTTGATCGGATATTGTAGATAGCCGTGCTCTTGACCTTTTCCATTTGTAGGTGTCTGTACCTGCACATGTAATGCTTCCGCTTGTTGCTTGTATGCTCTGTATGATGGGTCTTGTGACCCTGTTTGCAATAAAGCTATGATGGCTCTTGAGCCTTTATCTATATGAGTTGTTGAGTTATCTTTGTGATGCCATGTTGTACAGCACATACTTGCATGTTATGCGTCGTGTAATGTGTATTGCTATGTGTGGGATCGACTATCTAGTTGTTTATCTTTAGTAGCCTCTCTTACGGAAATGTCTCCAAGTGTTTCCACCGAGCCTGGTAGCTTTCTCTTGCTCCGGAACACTTAGGCTGGCGGCATGTGTCCTTCTTCGTTCTGTGTCATCCCTTGGAAATGTCACGCGATGAATACCGGAGTCTGTTAGCCCTTCTGCCCGGTTCACGAGTCTGTTAGCCCAGTGCTACAGACTGATTCACTCGGCGATGACCGACACGTTTGATCTTTGGGTCATGGATGCTGTCCTGTAAGTTTGTGCCACTTTGGGTTTACGACTAGCCATGTCAGCCGGGCTCCTTATCATATGGATGCTAGCAACACTATCATATCGTGTGCCAAAAGGCATAAACGGTCCCGGCAAAGGTAAGGCGACACCCGTGGGGATACCGTGCGTGAGGCCGCAAAGTGATATGAAGTGTTACCTGCTAGATCGATGTGGCATTGAGTCGGGGTCCTGACAGCTTTGGTATCAGAGCCTGACTGCCTGTAGGATTAGCAAGCCAAACTGGTCGAAGTTGAGTCCAGAAATTCTTTAGTTATGTAAGGGAATTGATTGTGGGAAGGAACGTAAGGCTCTTTTTACTCCTTATACCTCATGGCCTTCTGATCTGAGTCGTCATATCCTCCTGCGGGGTTAAGGAACTAGGCTTTCTCTTCCGTCTATCAGGATCATGTGTTACTACTCCGTAGTACCATAGGACTGGTTGATCAGAGTCATACCCCAATTTTCGAGTACTTTCGGTGTAGCCTGTTTAGTACTATCTCATAACCTTGAGTGATGATGTTGAGTATGTTACTATCCCATTTTAGCAGGATGTCTCATTCTGAGCATTTTACTGCCGTTATGCTGCCGGAATTGCCCTAGGAGTTCGAGAGTTACTAATTTCCTTGTCCTACATTCTACAGTCTATAGTAGATGCTGATCCATCCTTGGTTTCGTTCTCAGGATGTCATCAGCTAAACGAAGTTCTATTGCTCATAGCCAGAACCACGGAGATGGTAGGGATGAGGATCCTCCCGACCAGCCTTCGCTGACAGAGTTCATGTTAGAAATGGAGCAAAACAGGCGTGAGTCTAATCGCTTGTTGGCACGTATCGAGGAGAACACCGCACATCGGTTCAAAGGGTCTGCAACCATTCATGACTTCATTCGCTTGCACCCACCTACCTTTCATCATTCCATCGAGCCACTCGATGCGGATGGTAGCTCCGTAGCATCACACACAAGCTCCGTTCTGCGACGTGGTGAAGATGACAAGGTCACCTATGCTGCATATCACCGGAAGGTCCCGCTAGTCTTTGGTGGCAAAACTATGAGGCTATGCTTCCACCTGGCGATTCCTACCTGGAGGGATTTCACTGAGGCTTTTTGCGAGCATCACATTCCTCAGGCCCTCATCGACCGCAAGAGAGAAGAGTTCTGTAGTTTCACCCAGGGTAAGATGGCTGTTGATGCTTATAGTAGAGAGTTTGAGAACCTCGCCCGCTATGCTTCAGAAGAGGTATCCACGGACGCCAAGAAGCAGGCTAGGTTTCGGAAGGGTCTCAACCCCAAGTTGCGTCGTGATCTCCACCTGCATCATTGTGGTACATTCCAAGCTCTTGTGAACAAAGCCATTAATGCAGAGACAGCTCAGCTCACTTACGAGGAGTCCCGTAAGCACACCCGTGATTTGGGATCTTCCTCCGGTTCTAGTTCTCAGAAGCGCCGGATTTGGGTTCCGAACTCCGCTCTTCCTCCCGGATATTCACCGAGACCATCTCATGTGGTGCCTCATCCAGCTCAGTCGTATGTTCCATCCAGGCCTGCTGGTAGACCGCTTGCCAATGCGGGTCCACGTTCTACCTCCAAGATTTGTTACAAGTGCGGAGAGCCAGGCCACATCGCCCGTATTTGCACTCAGACCAGAGTTGCTCCACACCAGGCCGAGAAGTCTGTTGGCCATGGTAAGCCATCACGCAAGATGATTAGTGCCAGGTCAGCTCACCCTGAACTTGGACTTGTGCATCACGTCTCAGCTAAAGACGCTCATGATGATCCGGATGTCGTTCTTGGTACACTCCTTGTCAATCTGTCACCCAAAGATCGGTTCTATTCGATCTTGGGCGTCTCATTCCTTCATTTAAAAGCTATGCCGCTTGCACGACATGTCATTTTGTGATATGCCCTCCCCACTACTTATTCAAACCCCTAGATCCAAATGGCAAACTTCTAGTGTAAGCCATGGTAACGAAATCCTTGTTGACAGACTTGTATTCCTTGCATCACTTATAGCTCTCAAGTCTTCGGATATTAACATCATTTTGGGTATGGACTGGATGACAGCTCATCATGCCAAGATTGATTGTTACACCAGTCCGTTCAACTTACACACCCATCGGCAAGATAGTCACTTTCTCCACGAGTTGCAAAGCGCCAACTCTATTCTCTTAATGCCAGCCCTCTTCCGGACCTTGAAGATATCCCGTAGTCCGTGACTTTCCGGATGTCTTTCGGAGGAACTGCCGGTATTCCACCGACAGAGATGTAGAGTTCGTCATAGATCTTATCCGAGGAACTGCTCCAATCTCTAGGAGACCTTACAAGATGGCACCCTTAGAACTAGCCGAGCTTAAGAAACAACTTGATGAGTCCTTGCAAAGGGTTTCATCCGTCCTAGTTCTTCTCCTTGGGCTTGCCCGTTCTCTTCGTCAAGAAGAAGGATGGTACGGACGGATGGTTGTAGATTATCGTCCGTTAATTTGGTCACGATAAAGAACAAGTATCCGCTCCCGGATCAATGATCTGTATGATCAGCTCGCTGGATCCTCGATCTTCTCGCAAGATGGATTTGAGGTTAGGCTACCACCAAATCAAAATCGAAGCGGGACATCCCCAAGACAGCTTTTGTTACTCGTTATGGCGATCGAGTACACCGTTATGTCCTTCGGTCTAACCAACGCCCACCACATTCTCCGCTTGATGAACTCGATCTTCATGGAGTACCTAGATAAGTTCGTCGTGGTTTACCTCGATGATATTCTTATTTACTCGAAGAACGAGGAAGAGCATGCTGAACATCTTAGACTTGTGTTAGAAAAACTCAGAGAGCATCGCCTTTATGCCAAGTTCTCCAAGTGTGAATTTTGGTTGCGGTGACCTATCTGGGCCACGTAATCTCTGGTAAGGGCATTGCTGTCAACCCCGAGAGAGTTAAGGCCGTTCTCGATTGGACTCCACCTGAAACCGTTAAACAAGTTAGGAGTTTCCTTGGTCTAGCCAGCTATTGTCGCCGCTTTGTTGAAAACTTCTCCAAAGTAGCCAAACCCTCACGGAACTTCTCAAGAAAGATAAAAAGTTTGAGTGGTCCCCACAAGTGAGTACAGTTTTGAGGCGAAAAGACGCCCGACTTCTGCTCCCATACTTGTGCCACGGTTTCACCAAAGACTTTGTTATCTCTTTGCGGCGCCTCACGACAGGGACTAGGCTGCATTCTTATGCAGGATCGTCATGTGATTGCCTATGCATCTCGACAATTGCATCCACATGAGGAGAATTATCCTACACATGATCTAGAGCTTGCAGCCGTAGTCTATGCACTCAAGACCTGGCGACATTACCTTCTTGGTAAATGTTGCGAGATCTACACCGATCACCAGAGTCTCAAGTATATCTTCACCCAACCAGATTTGAACCTTAGGCAAAGACGTTGGTTGGAGTTGATCTCAGATTACGACTTAGGGATTACCTACACCCCAGGCAAAGCCAATGTCATGGCTGATGCGCTAAGTCGTAAATCCTATTGCAACAATCTTATGTTGCATCAAGGCCAACCACTTCTCCATGAGGAATTTTGTAAGCTTAACCTTCACATAGCTCCTCATGGATTCCTTTCTACCTTGGTGGCGAAACCTGATCTTGAGGATCGGATCATCGCAGCTCAAAAACAGGATACGGGAATTTCCCGGATCAAGAGAAATATTAAGAAGGGAGTTGGTGGATGTTTCTCTATGGATGATCGTGGTGTTGTTTTCTTCAAGAATCGCTTGGTGGTTCCCAAGAATCAACATCTGCGACAATTGATTCTTAAGGAGGCGCATGAATCTCCTCTCACAATTCATCCCGGTAGTACTAAGATGTATCAGGACCTACGCCAGAGGTTCTGGTGGACTAGGATGAAGAGAGAAATTGCTCAGTTTATCGCTAACTGTGACGTTTGTCGTCGCGTTAAGCGAGAGCATCAAAGACCACCGGCACCCTTGACCTCTAGCCATTCCCCGAGTGGAAATGGGATAAGGTTGGTATGGACTTCATCACCGGCTTTCCGGGACCAAGAAAGGAATAATGCTATCTTCGTAGTCATCGATCGTCTCTCCAAAGTGGCTCACTTCCTACCTGCTCGAGAGAGTATCATCGCTAGTCAGCTCGTGACTTATATATCTCTCGATAGTATCACTTCATGGTGTTCCACTAGAGATCAATTCGCACCGTGGTAGTCTTTTCACTTCTCACTTACGGGAGAGTTTCCAAACCGCCATGGGAACCCATCTTTCCTTGATGCCGCTTTCCACCCTCAATCAAGTGGTCGGTGGAGCAGGTCAACCAAATTCTCGAAGACATGCTCGAGCTTGCGTTATCTCATTCGGTATGGATTGGGAGAAGTGTCTTCCTTTCGCGAGTTTGCTTATAACAATAGCTATCAATCCGGTCTTAAGAAAGCTCCTTTTGAGGTTCTCTATGGGCGAAGATGTCGAACACCCTTGAACTGGTGAAACCGGTGAAAGACAATTCTTTGGACGGACATGATCCAGAGGCGGAAGAGCAAGTTCGCATCATTCGTGAGAATTTGAAAACAGCCCGATCTCGTCAAAATAGCCGATATGATCGTCATCATAAGGATATGAATTATGAAGTTGGCGACAAAGCTTACCTTGGGTTACTCCTTTGAAGGGTACCCATCGTTTGATATCAAGGGCAAGTTGGCTCCTCGTTACATTGGTCCTTTTCGCATTCTCGCTAAACGAGGAGAGGTTGCCTACCAGTTGGAACTACCCCCACATCTTTCTCGAGTTCATGATGTCTTCCACGTCTCTCAACTCAGGCATTGCTTCTCGGATCCTATCCGTGGAGTGGACCACGAAACGCTTGATCTCCAAGATAACCTCACATATCGAGAGTATCCAGTTCGCATTCTTGATCAAGCAGAGCGTGTCACTCGACGCCATAACATAAAGTTTCTCAAAGTTCAGTGGTCTCATCATTCCAAGAGAGAAGCTACTTGGGAGCGAGAAGATCGTCTTCGACTGGAGTACCCCACCTTCTTTCCGTCGACCCCTGAATCTCGGGACGAGATTCTTTCAAGTGGGGGCGAGTTGTCACATCCCTAGTTCTCGTATGCTCAAGCCTAGCTAGTCATGTGTGCATCATGTTTAAATTTCATTTAAATTTGAAATGAGGATTTGAAAAACCCTCAGAATCATTTTTAGAAATGACCCAAATAAAAATTGCTCCAAAAAGGTCCAAGAAAATGCTCATGTTGCCCTCTGAAAATATTGGATGAGATAAAAATCAAACCAATATTTTAGGAGCTCATAAGTATTTATTCGGGCATTTGGATTAATCCATAATTATTTGCCTTGGATATATAAATGTTATATATATAATATATGTCCAAAAAATTATGTCATTTATTAAGGAGCTCTAGAATAATATAACTAGCTCCTGCAAAAATTGGCATAAGTAAATAAAATGATTTAGTGTTTAAAACTAAATCAAACAAATCCTGAAAACAAAAATAGAAATAAAAGGAAGAAACCCACCGCACTTACCGCCTTTATGCGGCTTCGGCTTGGCTCGCCCAGTGGCGCGCCCATCGCCCAACCGCCAACCGTCGTCCTCTGGCGGCGACGACGAAAGCGAGGCACAGCAGGCCAGCCACGCCTGCGTCGTCGGGGCCACGTTCCCCGCCACCTCCTGCTTCCCTCTCGTCGCCCTGGACGTCCCGAACGTCGCCACGCGCCGCCCCGACCCCCCTCTCACTCTCCCCAGCCCTCTCTCTCTTCTCCCTCGCTCTCTCGAGCCTCACCGAAGCGCCGGAGAGCGCCGCTGCTGCCGCCCGTGGCCACCGCCACCGCCTCCCCAGCTGCGTCCGAAGCTCCGCCACGACCGCTCTACCCCTCGTCAAGCCACGCACCTCCGGACGGCCTCCATCGCCGCCACTGTCGTCATCTTCATCGCCGCCGCCGTAGATCCCCATCGATCGTCGCCGTCGTCGTGCGTCCCGAGCCCGCTGACGCCACTGAACCGCTGTGAGCTGCTGCGCCTCCTCCTCTCCTTTCGCCCCAGACACCGCAGCATCCCTTCGCGCCCGAACACGGCCGCCGCGCTTCTGCTCCGCGAAGCTCCGGCCATCTGCGCCCTCCGTCGCCCGCTGATGCGGACGAGCCTGCTACGCCCGTGCTCTCGGCCGCCGCCCGTGCATCGCAGCGCTGCGCCCGCCCTCGGCGAACTCCGCCGCCGCCCGAAGCCGCTCCGGTGAGCTCCGCGCCCCACGGTCTCCCCGCATGTCCCATCGGATGCGCGCGAGCTGGGCGTCGCGTAGTGGTCTCCGCCGCCCGAATGGTCGCGGAACGGCGATCCCGAGCCCTCCGCCGCGTTCGCCTCGCCCGGCTAAGCGCCGGGGGTTGACGGGTCTAACTCCCTGTTGACCAGTTTTGACCGCGTGGGTCAATGATGAGTGGGGCCCGCTCGCTAATCTCTAGCTTAGGATTAGTTTAAAACTAATTGAATCTGTTAACTAACTATAACACTGACGTGTGGGTCCCGCACATCAGGTTTGACCTGGTCAGCCACGTTGACTCGCTGACGTCATGCTGACGTCAGGCTGACGCAAGTATTTAATTTCTGGAATTATTTTTAAACAGGAAATCCCAGAAAATATTCAAAACTTCAAAAATTCATATCAATTCAACCGTAGCTTAGATTGAAATAATTTATATATGAAAAATTATCAGAAAAATGCAACCTATCCATCTGTACTAGTTTCATGCATGACAAACCAACTTATACATGCTGAATATGAGGAAACACATTATGGCATATTAAGAAACTTAAATTAGAATTGCATTTGAGCTTAGGGTTCAAATGGACTTCAAACCAAATGAATACTAGTTGCATTAGCTCAAACAGCATCACATCTTCATGCCGTGTTCATGAATCATATTGTTGCATATGTTTGTGTATTGATTGCCGACACTGTTCCTTCTCGATAGGTCTTGCTCCGGAGTCCGTTCCAGAGTACCTGTCTATGAAGTAGTGCCTCCTCTGTTGATCTACCAGGCAAGCAAACCCCCTTGTTCATTCCGATAAAATCCTACTCTCTCGCTCCTGCTCTCAGTTATTGCATTAGGACAACAACGATTCATCTGCTACTTTGTGTTTGCGGTAGTGAACCCATTCCTCTGCATGACTGTCATTGCCACAGTAAATAGTTAAAACCCACTAGCATGTGTAGGAGTTGATTGAGCCATGTTGTGTTCCTACCATGCTATGCCTGCTATTGCTTAGAGTTGTGTCAGGTCTGATTCATTGGGAATGAATTGGAGTGTTATGAGTTGTTCTGGTGCTGAGAGTTAAGTGTGTGAACACGATTTGGTAAAGGTAGCGGTGAGAGGCCATGTAGGAGTACATGGTGGGTTGTCTCACCGAACCGTCCTAAATCGAAGTTCTATGTATGTTGTCCAATGACTCGATACTACCACACATTGGGCTCCGGGCACTCCAAGCCCTCTCGACTTATTAACCAACTTGATCTCTGTCCAGGAGTTGCAACTAGTTTCTGGTGTTTGTAGGTAGTGTTAGTAGTCTACCAAGTGGCACCCGGCCAGGTGGGCTTGGGACAGACTAGGCACAAGTGGCACGGTGTACCAAGCGTAGTTCCATCCGGCGAGGTGGGCTTGGGAACCCTGTTCACATCGTTTGGGGCCGTGAGCGACACCCCGGCCGGATCTCCTTGCGGATAGAACCCGAATAGGCGATAAACACGGACTAGAGTCTTGTGTGGTTAGTCGGTCGTGGCCGACTCCTCGCCAAAGCTTGACTTGAAGGTTGCCGAGATACACGACGTGTACATGGTGGTAAGTGGCGAGGCGTGTGTGAAGAAGTACACCCTGCAGGGGTTAACATGATCTATTGAATAGCGGGTCCATGGATATGGACTTCTTGGATGCTTACATGGTACATAGACAACTTGAAGTGGATACTATAAAATGCTCAAGACAAGTGTGAGTGCTATGGATGGCCTTCTCGTGGGAGGCGGGGATGAATCCATAGTAGTGTATTGTGTGGTGATTAGTGGACTCGTGTGCCCATATCACCTCAAAGAAGTTCTCGTAGTCGTGAAACAGGATAGCCACAGAGTCAAAGCTGGCTTGCTGCAACTAAACCCCACATTACCCTCTTGATACAAATGCATGTATGATAGGATCGATGTAAGTCTTCTTGAGTACCTTTGTACTCATGGTGCTTTATTTATGTTTTTGCAGCGGAGACTTCGGTCTTACTAGTGTTCTCGTGGACTTCGACGAGTAGCTTGTACCTCAGCTACGATCTTGATCGGATATTGTAGATAGCCAGACTCTTCAGCCTTTTCCATTTGTAGGTGTCTGTACCTAGACATGTAATGCTTCCGCTTGTTGCTTGTATGCTCTGTATGATGGGTCTTGTGACCCTGTTTGCAATAAAGCTATGATGGCTCTTGAGCCTTTATCTATATGAGTTGTTGAGTTATCTTTGTGATGCCATGTTGTACAAAGACATACTTGCATGTTATGCGTCTGAGTAATGTGTATTGCTATGTGTGGGATCGACTATCTAGTTGTTTATCTTTAGTAGCCTCTCTTACGGAAATGTCTCCAAGTGTTTCCACTTGAGCCACGGTAGCTTGCTACTGCTCCGGAACACTTAGGCTGGCGGCATGTGTCCTTCTTCGTTCTGTATCCATCCCTCGAAATGTCACGCGATGAATACCGAGTCTGTTAGCCCGCTTCAGCCCGGTTCACGGAGTCTGTTAGCCAGTGCTACAGACTGGATTCACTCGCGTGATGACCGACACGTTCGATCTTTGGGTCATGGATGCTGTCCTGTAAGTTTGTGCCACTTTGGGTTTACGACTAGCCATGTCAGCCGGCTCCTTATCATATGGATGCTAGCGACACTATCATATCGTGTGCCAAAAGGCGCAAACGGTCCCGGGCAAAGGTAAGGCGACACCCGTGGGGATACCGTGCGTGAGGCCGCAAAGTGATATGAAGTGTTACCTGCTAGATCGATGTGGCATTGAGTCGGGGTCCTGGCAGTGATCGTCTTCATCAACATCACCATCATCATCATCACCCTCATCTCTTTTACGCGGTCCACTCTCCCGCACCCCGCTGTAATCCCTACTTGAACATGGTGATTTATGCCACATATTATGATCCAATGATGTGTTGCCATCCTATGATGTTTTGAGTAGATTTCCTTTGTCTTTGGGTTGATTGATGATCTAAATTGATATGAGTTGCATGTTTAATTTTGGTGTTGTCCTATTGTGCCTTCCGTTGTCGTGCACACGTGGGATTCCTGCTGTAGGGTGTTGCAATACGTTCATGATTCGCTTATAGTGGGTTGCTTGAGTGACAGAAGCATAAACTCGAGTAAGGGGGTTGTTGCGTATGGGATAAAGGGGACTTGATATGTTAATGCTATGGTTGGGTTTTACCTTAACGATCTTTAGTAGTTGCGGATGCTTTCTAGAGTTCCAATCATAAGTGCATATGATCCAAGTAGAGAAAGTATGTTAGCTTATGCTTCTCCCTCATATGAAATTGCAATGACAATTACCCATCTTGTTAACAATTGCCTAGGACAATTCCGCACACCGACCCATCATTATTCCACACTCGCTAATTATAATACTTAAGTAATATATTCTAACTTTATGATAACAACACCTTTTTTATATATTTTAGCTCTCCGATATCATGTAAAGTTATCCTCTTCATACCCGCAACATAGTTTTATTTCTCTTTTCTAGTTGGAAGCAAACGTTCGGTGTACCTAGAGTTGTTCAGTGGCAGATAGAACTTGAGAGAATATTGATCTTACCTTTAGCTCCTTGTAGGTTTGACACTCCATACTTCACTTCCACCTTTGGAAATTGCTACGATGATTCCTTGCACTTGGGGATTATCACACAGCTACCTCGATCATGGCTACACCATCCTATACTCTCGGCTACCTCGACATCAGCACAAAGGGCTATCACCTTGCTTGAGCAACCTCACTGCAGCCACGACTTCTGCGATGCATCGACTGTTATGACAATGGGGGGATGTCCGTCGGCTTACCTTCTGATTCTTCTCCCATCTCACCATCTACGTCGCTACCGTTGTGATGCGGGGGATGTTGAGTATCGTGATTAGATTGGAAACATAGTATAGACTAGGAAGTATTGTAGCTTGCCTTGTACTCCAAGAAGATCATGTACTCCTATATATATGCCCAGGAGGCTCAAGCAATAATCAATGATTCCATAAATCCCTCTCTATCCCTTCTAACACCTCTCTATTCTTTCTAACGGGGAGGTTTGAGGGTCGGTGTTGGAGATGCCCTAAGAGCATCTCTAACAGACTCCTTATATCACGGACTTCTAAAGTGAGTTTATAGTTCGCGGAATGCCTTGGACGCGGGCCAAAAACAGCCGCAGCAGAACAGAAACCGAAAATTAAACTGTAAAATTTGAAATCAGAACTTCACGGCAGAAATCGAATGACTTCTGTAGAACTAGTAGCGTTCATAGTTCTTGATCATCATACATATTTCATACATAATCTATTTGTACAAAATAGATCGAAGGAGAGGCGGCCACAGTAAACCCTACTGCCAAAATTTGGCTCACCAGAGCCATCCGGGTGCGGCGGCAACGCTGCAGCGGTGGAGGAGCTCAGTGGTCGGAGGAGGAGGAGATGAGGTCAGCGTACATGTCATCCTGCACCTTGGCTTTGCGGCGCCATGCGTCCAAGTTGTTGTCGAAGTCCTACGCCTTGGTGAGCCCCTACTCGAGGAGGACTGCGTCGCGGTCGGCTATTTGTCGACGGCGCTGCTCGATGGCCCGCTCGAAGATGTCCGCCTCGGCCGGTGGGAGAAAATCCTCCGGCCCAATGACGCAACCGCCCGGCCGCACCGGATCCGTCTCGAGCTCCCACTTCACCACACGAAGCGGCGAGAGCTCCTCCGGCTCCCTTTTCACCGGCATGAGGAGCGACGTACGGGAGCTCGCCCCCCCCCCAACGGAGCTGCCCGTGGCGGAGGAGCTGCCACGACGAGAGCTCCTCTGTCTCAGGGCGGAGGAGCGACGGCGGCGCCTCTAGGCCGCGATTCGTGTACTTCCGGGCGACTCGCTTCCTCGCGTCGTTGGTTTTGACGCAGCGCTGCCGTTCAGGGTCGTCGCTGCCGCCGGAGCGGCGGCCCGAGCTCCACATCCGCGCCACATGGTGGACTGCGGCGGCGGATTCGAGTCACCAGCGGCGAGGAATCGAGAGGGAAGAGGGGAGACGGGGGATTGCCGCGGCGCGGATAGGGTTCCGACCCGTATTCCAGCTGCAAACCTGTAGATTTATGGGTCGGGCGACTATACGGGCTCTGGTCTGGCCCAAAAAGGGGGACAAACCCATATAGTTGCCCGATTTTTACAGTTTGTGTGTTTTTAAGGCGTCTGTTAGAGATGCTCTAACTCTGCATACCGCATGGATTGTCAGGTTTAGTTCATTTGGTCAAACCGACGTCCCACTCCCACGTAGAGTAGAGTAGAGACGTACAATGCTTATAATCAAACAAAAGTGCCATGGCACATGAATCACGCCATATATTGCAAACGGAATACTTATACTAGCAAGCAATCACGACCTAAACACTAACTACCTGTTTTGTTGCAAGGTTACAACTAAGGAAACCCAGTGTCTAATGCAAGCAGATCTTTCTTTAGATTTTTTCCCCTTCTCATCCTATGAATGCAATGCAAAAACCATATATAGTAGAGTACATCTAGAATATGTGTGCATGACCCTTCAACTGATGCGTGCAAAGCAACAGAATCGCTTGAGCAAGAAGCGAAGTGTCCTTTTCAAACAGGGGAGAGTTGGGTTCCGGACCAACCAGGGCGCCGGTTGGTCGAACTGGATTATTAGATTACAAAGTGCCGGCTGGTCCAAGGAGGAGACAAGCTACTTGGACTGACTAGATTTATGAGCATGCCTCCTGCAGGCTGCAGCTGCAGATCGAAGCTTCGTGCTGACCTGGTTGGTGCACATCCCTCTCCGATCAGACCGAAGCCACCATGGATTCCTATCGACCACCGTCGCTACGGCAGCAGGTTGGCCAGGGCTCAAGTCGCAAGCCATACTGTCGCTCCTTGGCCTCACTTGAGCTGTTGAGCATGCAGCTAGACCCCGGAAGAAACTGACTCATGCTGCTGCCTAATTTGATGTGACCTTTCTTCTTGGACAGGGGATTTTTTTTTTTAGAAAAGGAGGATGAACCCTGGCCTCTGCATCTGGCCGATGCATACGGCCACTTTATTAATTATTCTCACAAGACCTTACAACGTAATACAACAGTAAGACTAAAGCCGCCGTCTAAGCACCTCTATCCGGTGATGAAGGGCGCAGATAGCTGGCCTAATACCAAACAGACATCGCATCAAACCTAACATCTAAGACACGAGAACCCATCCGGGCCGCTGCGGGCATGGGTCTCGCGGTCCGGCGTGCACTCGAGATGCCGCCGCCGCCAACTATCACCGCTCCATCTTGAGCTGTCTTGATGCATCAACCATGCTTGGTCTAGCTATCGTCGACGCCACCACGGCGCCAAACGGCACCTCCTCCTGCAAGCAAACAAGCGAAAGCACGTCGCGGTCGCCATCGATACACCTCGGCGCCATGTGCCAGTATCACCGGCCGACACACGCTTGAAGTTCTTGGAAGATCTGTCGTGCGTAGCACCCGCCGACCGTGCATGACAAAGCGTAGCACCCGTCGGTCGCATGACTTGACATCACCATCGAGCTCCGTGCAAGGCGGCCGCTCCACCTCCCCGCCTCGACATCCGGTACGCCGCAAACGATGCTCCCAAGAGAAACGACACCACACCGCCGCCATCGTCCGATCTAGAACACGGATCCTAGGATTTCCCGGGCGGCACGAGTGGGTCGACAATAGTTACACGACGATGCCTTGATAACGGCGAAACGCCGCCATCGCTTTGCCGTCGGCTCGGCTTTCACCGTGACCATGTCTCCCCTACTGCGGCCGGGACAAGATGATGGATCTTGAGATCCGATCACCAAGCCTCGGCCGCCATCTCGGAAGAAGATGACCACCACGTCCAAAGCAATCTCACCACGCCGGGCACGTCGCCGCCGGCACCCCATGGTGCCTAGAGGCCGACAAGCCTCGGCGAATCAATGCCTCGCCGGCCGCCATGCCCCGGACCGGCGCCACCAGATCCAGATCGGATCGGGTCGAGGCCCCATGCCGCAACCGCCATGAGGCAAGACCATGATCGGAACCTAGCCCTCCAGCCGCCGCCAAGTCATCGTCGAGTTCCGCCGCGCCACGCCGCCAAGCCGCCGCCGGAACTCGCGCCGCCGCGGAGAAGCCACAGCCGCGCGTGTTGGAGAGGCCTCAAGCGCACAGTACCTTGCCGCCCGGCGAGGCCGCCGCCACCAAGACGCCCTCCGCCCGCGCCGCTAAATCCCGCCAACCAGCGTCGTCCGCGCCCAGCGCCGTCCAGCCCAGCGCCGTCAACCGCGAGAAGAGGGGCAAGATCCCCGCCGCCACCAACGCCAGCCGGTCTTTGCCCGGTGGCGCTTGTGCGGTGGCGGCGGGGGAGAGAGATCGACGAGAGGGGGGACGAGGGGCGGCGGCTAGGGTTTCCCTCGAGGACGCTCGCGGGAGCGACTCGGGGGTCGGGAGCGACTCGGGTGTACTCCCTTCTTGGACAGGGGATGGAGATGGGTAGTGCACTAGTGCTACTATAACAGTGTCCCCAAACGGAGCCAGAAACAATCATCTATTATTTGTGCTAAAAAAATCTCCTAGGAGTACTGTACTATTCATTCGGTCTCAAAATAAGTGACGCTGATTTAGTACATGGAGGAAGTACTAAGCAGTGTCTTGGTAAGAGCATCTACAACCGGACTTTGCAAATCTAGCTCCTCAAACACCCGCACTAACCGGTCAAGCCTCAAATTTACCTTCTCACGACCGGACACCTCAATTATCATATCTTAAATACATAGAAACTCATGCAACTACGACGATGCATTACACACATCGTCCGTCTACTCCATCAATACTAACATGTCATCGGACTACCAAAATTTGGCATGTTTGGCTATGGTAGAGATCATCCACGGTTGCCCTTGCCGTCCTTCTCGCGGAAGTACTGATCCAAGACGCTGTAGGGATCGAGCCGGATCTTCTCGTCGTAGCTTTCCTCCTTCTACTCCTTCAGTGGTAGTCCGACCATGGCACGGACCGCCCAATTCTGCTCTCGGGCGAGGGTGCACGTGTTCCTCCGCTGTCGTTTCTTTATAATGCGGGCGCGGATGACCTCCTCCTCTGCGGCCACCCGCGCCACCACATAAGTTGCCTCCGCCGCTGCCAATTCCGCTGCGATACAGGCCTCAGCGGCCCTTATCCTCTCCTTCCCACGGCGGGCCGCCCGATCCCGGTGGGACTCATAGTCTGCCCGACCGGTGATGGGGAAGGAGAGATTTTATGGCTGCCGGGATTGCCATGATCCAGCCCCAGAGTATATTTTTTTTTGTTTGAAAAGGAGGTAGCACACCATTAGCACGAAATAGATTGGTTGTCACTTGTACTAGCAACTGCACCATTGATATTACTGCTCCATCACAAAAAGTAAGCAAAAGAAGTATTACGAAATCGTTGCAGTATTGATTAATAACTAGGCAGCATGACCATCGAGGAATAGACAAGCAAGTTCCTCTCAAGCAAAGTATACGGCCCGGTGGCTTGGGTGTGGACAAGACACAGACACGGGCTATGTACACCGCTTCCATGCGTTTCCATGGGATTGCGAATAGTATTACTCAAAGACTGTTGTTGGGACTCCAGCGTCAAGAGTAAGGATTACTGTACATAAAGTAAGGTTGGCATAGACTGTGCTTTGCAGCAATGATGCTTGGAAGTAGAAGCATGGCAATTATGAATGTCACTAGCTACTGTAGATGCTACTAGTAAGTACCGGAGCCACCATCACGGTGGGGCCAGCACTCTGCCAAACTCTGTCCGTAGAAGTCCATATTCTCCCTGTCCAATATTTCCCAGCATTGATTGGTTGACCTCAACATCTTTTTGTCTTTGTTTTTCTTATATATATTCATGGTATTACTAGAGATGGATTTTATTTTGTTTTTTGCGAGGGATACTAGAGATCACCCATGTCTCCGGACACAATGCTTTTGGTCTGAAAATCTGCGACGTGCAGGATGATCACCGGTACTACAATGAGCAAACATGATCTCGTCAACTTCGTAGGTGCATTTAACCAAATCGCATACACACAGGAGACAGCCCATCAAGCTCAGCACAGCTATATAGTGCGTAGTAGGAGTATTAGTTTGCTGCTCGTTTGTTTTAAATTATAAATGATGCAATGCAAAACCCAACAGGGGAGAGGCCCCGCTTCATCAGACGCGCTTGGGATTATTCTAGGGCTACTAGCCGGCCAACTAATGCTCTGCAACCCCCGCAAAAAAAAAAAAAAAAACTAATGCTGTGCAACAACAGTAGTGCTATAACGGAGACTTGGATTCTGTTCCAAGCTAGCTACCGATCTCATGAGGAATGGACGAGCACGCAGCGCAGCAGCCGGCCGGCCGGAGTGCGAAATGGTCGCACGTCGCATTCGGTCGGAGCTGAGACAAAAAGTACGCATACATACATCTATCCAGCCCGACCCAACTCGATCATCACCACGCACCACACCACACCGGTAGTCGCCAACCAAATCACCCATTGTCGACTCCAACTTATTCAGGAGTAATGTATGTAACTCGTAATCCGCTAGTCAATTTCTTTCTCCTACCATAAACCCTTTCCCTGATACTTACGCTTGGAAGCCTCGCGTACACACCCTGCAGCCAATCCCGTTCCCCAGAATCTTCATTTTTCTTACATCATTGTCCAAAATCTTCACGATCGTTAGGAACGTTCCAAAGAATTTATTGTTATAAGCTGTGTACTCCTGCGACGATTTTTTTGTCCCAAAGTTAAATGCGTTCACAACAGAATGGTACGTCGCACGGCACGGAGAAAAAACAAGTCGAAGCGGGCGTGACGGTGCAGCGCGTCAAGTACGAGTCAACGCGCCAACGAACTCACTTTCACGGGGAGCAGCTGGGTTCAAACCCAACCCGCCATTTCTTGGCTTCTTCTTCTCTTCTTGCCCGGCCAACCTAAACCCCCTCCACACTTTTATTATAACCCATCGTCCGTGGTGCTTCCATTCTCGCCTATGACCGACCTCAAAGTTTACCAGGAAGCATTCGCTCCCATCCCACCCACCGTTTTAATACCCTCCGTCCCAACCATCCTCCCCCTCTCGCCGCGCCATTAGCAGCAAGCCCATTGCCGATCGAGCAGGCAGATATCGTGTGTGCATAGCGGGCAGCGGCATGGGGAACCTGATATCGGCGGGCGCGGCGGCGGGCGCGAGCGGAGGGAAGGTGGTGATGGCGGACGGGAGCGTGCGGGCGCTCAGCGAGCCCGTGTCCGTGGCGGAGCTCATGATGGACCACCCGCGCCACTTCGTCGTCGACGCGCGCCTGCTGCAGCAGCGGAAGGGCGGCGCCGGCGGGGCCAGCAAGGTCGCGCCCCTGCCGGCCGACCACGTGCTGGGCGCGGGCGGCGTGTACGTCCTGCTGCCGGCCACCCGCGGCAAGGTGTCCGCCGAGGAGGCGCGGCGCGTGCTCACGGCGTCCCGGTCGCTGGCACGGTCCAGGTCAATGCCGGGCGGGCTGAGGAGGAAACTGTCGTCCAGGAAGAGCCGGGAAGCCGACGACGCCGATAAGTCGGCCAAGAACGAGGCGGCTGTGGCAGAAATGGAGAGGAGGGAGGAGACGGCGGCGACGGCGGACGGGTTCGAGGAGCACCGGCCGGAGTTCTTGAGCCGGGAGCTGTCGTGCAGGGGGTGGAAGCCGAGCCTAAACACCATCGAAGAGCGTGTCATTCCCAAGAAGGTGTCCCATTGGCTCTTCTGAATTTCTTTCCGATGGATGACGAGACAAGGTGAGCCGAGTAGGCTTCTTTGACTTGTCATCAGGATCTAGTCTCTTCTTCCTTTTGCTTCCTTTTCTTTTTCTTCGTTCAAATGCTTCTTCTGTCAACTGCATGTGTAACGAAAAGGCATGTACTGTAACGAAAAGGCATGTGATGAGATGGTGCAAGTGAAATTAAGCCCCCTTGTAATTATAGGATTGATTAGTTGGATGGTTGAGCGCTATGGATCGATATTGATCGAATTGCAATGAACTCGTAATCTCGGATCATGGTTCCTGAATTGTGATGCTCCGGGCTTATTTTTAATTCGCTGATGACAACAAATAGCTACGGATTGAAACAGAAAAAGATTAGCTACGCATGCACTAAATTAGATAAATGCCATTCCTGGTGCCTTGCGAACGATCCAGTGAGTAACAAAAGTATTTCTACCCACATGTAAGTGACATAGGCAGCGAGGGGTAAACATATCCAGAGAACGTTTCGGAGAAGGTCAAACCCCTTTAACATCACGGAGGGCATTTCCATCAGCGCACCAGACGGAAGAGGGGCAGAGTTGAAGGGGCAGAGTTGAACACATGATTGTTTAAGGGTAAAGATAAGAGTTGGCGCAAATTAGGGAAAGAATGGAATTGTCCCTAAATTTTTTCAGCATGCAAATTTCATCATAAGTGTTGTTAGTGCGTTGTCTAAACAGAATGATGAGTTGCTACCAAATCAACATGCTGAAATGGCATGCGATGTTGAATTGAGTGAGCTTGATAAAAGGAAAGGGGCAAATTAAATAGGGTCTCTATAGAGGTCGGGAGACACAAGATGGAGTTCTCACTTCAAGTCAATTAATAGCTTGAGGAAGGTGTTTGGTGCTATGATGGCATTTCTACGAAGTATAGCAAATGAGCATTCAGTCTAACTGATATTCTCATGGAGATGAACTGGGCGCCTTAAACATGATCATCTCTTTTGATTTTGTCTTCATTTTACACCTCATGGAGAAGATTATGGAGATCACACATGTCTGGGTCAAATGCTCCAAAGGAAGTCTTTGGACAGTTTAAAGTTTAAACGCATTACATTGTGTTTGAAACACAAAGTTGCTACTTGGTGAACTAAGATAAGGTGGTTGGGAACCGCTTCTAGAGAAGATTGAAACTTTTTTCCTAAAATATGATATTGATATCTCTAATTTTAATTCTGAGTATGTCTTTTTTCCTATATTCAGATTGGAATGTCAATTGTCACAAGCATTTTACTCCAATATATGTTGCAAATTGTAGGTACGTTGATATGGCTAAGTCTCAAAACAAGCACGGCAACAACGCAATACTGCACCACTATAAAGTAGATGTATTCCGCGTTGCTATAGATTAGCAATTGATTGAGCTAAATGAATGGTTCGACGTTGAACGTACTAAGCTTGTGAGATTTCTTTTATCCCCAGATTCTTGTCATGATACATTTGGTGTGTCGTCGCCTCTCCCTCCCCCCGCGTCTCCTTCCTAAGCGAGGCGACCGGGGGCTCCCCTCTTCCCTCCCTACAGCGCTCCCCCCTCGCCCTTCCCCATTCCCTCGCCGCCAGCGGGCGCCACCGGGCCTTGCCCGCATGGTGCTGGCGGCGGGCTGATTTTCCAGCGCGCGATACCTTTCGCCGGCGGTGGTGGTGGCGGTGCTTCTCGGCCGACGACGGTGTGGCCCGGCGGCGGTGATCCCGCGGGCCACGGATGCTCTCGACGCGGTGGCGTGGCCATTGGTCGTGGGGCGGCGCGGTGGCGCTTGTAGCTGGCGGTGCCTGCTCAGCCCAGATCTGGGCCCGTTTGGGCCCCGTCTGGGTTGGGACGGGCTCCTGGATCGGCATGCGACGGCATTGCTCCCTGGTGGTGGTGGCAAGGCGTCGGCGATCTGTGTGCGGTGCAGGCTTCGTCGGCCAGTGTGCTGCAGCGTGGTGACAAGGACTGTCTAGGCCCATTTGGGCCCGGCCGGGCCGTCAGGGCCTGGCAGGTCCTGGCCGCCGCGTCCGATCGGCTCTGCAAAGGCGGTGGAGGATGTCCCCTCCCGCCGGTCGAGTTGTGGTTGCTGTCGTGGCCGTTGTCTCCTTTCCCTCCCTCAAGGTCTCGTGTTGGCGGCCCCAGTAAGACGTCGATGTTGGTTCGGTGACCGTGGTGGCACAGGCTAGTGGGCGGCAGATTGGGTGGTGCATTACCGAGTGTCCGGGGTGGTAGTGGTTGTTTTGGGTCGGGAGAAATCCCTGGCGGCTCGTCTGGCACCGACGCGGTGGCGCCTGCGGGGATCACCAGACCTTCCTAAAGGGCATCGGGTATACTGTCGTGGTACTAAGTCTGACAGTAAGATTAGGGGGGTACGTATGAGGAGGCAAGGCCCTAGCTACGGCAAGGTTGTACACACGAGTTTACGAGTTCAGGCCCCTCTCGGAGGAGGTAAAAGCGCTACGTCTCGGAGCTGTGAGGCGATCGACTGGAATATGGGTGTGTGTGTGTGTGTGTGTGTTACAAGGGGTGCGAACCCTTGTCCCAGAGGAGGGGGTGGCTTATATAGAGTGCGCCAGGACCCTGTTAGGGAACGTAGTAATTTCAAAAAAAAAATCCTACGCACACACAAGATCATGGTGATGATACAGCAACGAGGGGAGAGTGTTGTCTACGTACCCTTGTAGACCGAAGCGGAAGCGTTGACGCAGCGTAGAGGAAGTAGTCGTACGTCCTCCCGGTTTAACCGATCCAAGCACCGTTACTCGGCACCTCCGAGTTCTTGACACGCGTCAGCTCGATGGCGCTCCTCGATCTCCGATCCAGCAGAGGCGCCGAGGGGAGTTCCGTCGGCCTGACGACGCGTGGTGACGATCTTGATGTTCTCTGTTGCGGGGCTTCGCCTAAGCACCGCTACAATATGATCGAGGTGTAATATCGTGGAGGGGGGCACCGCACACGGCTAAGGAACGATCAATGATCAACTTGTGTGTTCTAGGGTGCCACCTACCCCCGTATATAAAGGAGGGAGGGAGGAGGTGGCCGACCCCAAGGGGGGGCGCGCCATGGGGAGGAGGAAACCTACTCCAAGTAGGTTTCCCTCTCTTTTCCTTATCTTATTTGGAGGGGAAGGAAAGAGTACTAGTATTAGGAAGTAGTACTAGTAGTAGTAATAGGAAGAGGGGAAGGAGAAAGGAAAGGGGGCCCCCCTCCCCAATCGGATTGGGCTTGGGGGCGCCCCCCTTGTTCCTTCTCCTTCCTCCTACATGGGCCCAATAAGGCCCATATACCTCCGGGGGTTCCAGAACCTCCGGAGCTCCAAACTTCTCCGGAACCTTTCCGGTGTCCAAATATATCCGTCCAATATATCAATCTTTATGTCTCGACCATTTCGAGACTCCTCGTCATGTCCGTGATCATATCCGGACTCAACAAACTTCGGTACATCAAAATACATAAACTCATAATATAATTGTCATCGAAACCTTAAGCGTGCGGACCCTACGGTTCGAGAACGATGTAGACATGACTGAGACACATCTCTGGTCAATAACCAATAGCGGGACCTGGATGCCCATATTGGTTCCTACATATTCTACGAAGATCTTTATCGGTCAAACCGCATAACAACATACGTTGTTCCCTTTGTCATCGGTATGTTACTTGTCCGAGATTCGATCGTCGGTATCCAATACCTAGTTCAATCTCGTTACCGACAAGTCTCTTTACTCGTTCTGTAATACTTCATCTTATAACTAACTCATTAGTTACATGCTTGCAAGGCTTAGGTGATGAGCATTACCGAGAGGGCCCAGAGATACCTCTCCGACAATCGGAGTGACAAAACCTAATCTCGAATTATGCTAACTCAACATGTACCTTCGGAGACACCTGTAGTACTCCTTTATAATCACCCGATTCGTTGTGACGTTTGGTAGTACCAAAGTGTTCCTCCGTAAACGGAGTTACACAATTCTCATAGTTACAGAACATGTATAAGTCATGAAGGAAGCAATAGCGAGAATACTAAGCGATCAAGTGCTAAGCTAACGGATGGGTCATGTCAATCACCTCATTCTCCTAATGATGTGATCCCATTAATCAAATGACAACACATGTCAATGGTTAGGAAACATAACCATCTTTGATTAATGAGCTAGTCAAGTAGAGGCATACTAGTGACTATATGTTTGTCTATGTATTCACACATGTATCAAGTTTCCGGTTAATACAATTCTAGCATGAATAATAAACATTTATCATGATATGAGGAAATAAATAATAACTTTATTATTGCCTCTAGGGCATATTTCCTTGATCTCCCACTTGCACTAGAGTCAATAATCTAGATTACACAAGAATGATTCTAACACCCATGGAGTCTTGGTGCTGATCATGTTTTGCTCGTGAGAGAGGCTTAGTCAATGGATCTGCAACATTCAGATCCGTATGTATCTTGCAAATCTCTATGTCTCCCACTTGGACTTGGTTCGAATGGAATTGAAGCATCTCTTGATGTGCTTGGTCCTCTTGTGAAATCTGGATTCCTTTGCCAAGGCAATTGCACCAAGATTGTCACAGAAGATCTTCATTGGTCCCGATGCACTAGGTATGACACCTAGATCGAAATGAACTCCTTCATCCGACTCCTTCATTTGCTGCTTGAAGCAGCTATGTACTCCGCTTCACATGTAGATCCCGCCACGACGCTTTGTTTAGAACTGCACCAACTTACAGCTCCACCGCTTAATAAAAACACGATCCGGTCTGCGATTTAGAATCGTCCGGATCAATGTCAAAGCTTGCATCGGCGTAACCATTTACGACTAGCTCTTTGTCACCTCCATATCGAGAAACATATCCTTAGTCCTTTTCGTATATTTGGGATGTTCTTGACCGCTGTCCATGATCCACTCTGGATTACTTTGGTACCTACCGCCAAGCTTATTGCTAAGCCTCGTCGGTGCCGGTACACAACATTGCATACATGATAGAGCCTATGGCTGAAGCATAGGAACATCTTTCATTTTCTCTCTATCTTCTGCTGTGGTCGGGCATTGAGTTTGACTCAACTTCACACCTTGCAAAGACAGGCAAGAATCCTTTCTTTGCTCGATCCATTTTGAAATTTTTCAAAATTTTGTCAAGGTATGTGCTTTGTGAAAGTCCTATTAAGCGTCTTGATCTATCTCTATAGATCTTGATGCCTAATATGTAAGCAGCTTCACCGAGGTCTTTCATTGAAAAACTTTTATTCAAGTATCCCTTTATGCTATCCAGAAATTCTATATCATTTCCAATTAACAATATGTCATCAACATATAAAACTAGAAATGCTACTGAGCTCCCACTCACTTTCTTGTAAATACAGAGCTTCTCCAAAAGTCTCAGATAAAACCATATGCTTTGATCACACTATCAAAACGTTTATTCCAACTCCGAGATGCTTGCACCAGTCCATAAATGGAACGTTGGAGCTTGCACACTTTGTCAGCACCTTTTGGATCAACAAAACCTTTAGGCTGCAGCATATACAACTCTTCTTCTAGAAATCCATTCAAGAATGCAGTCTTGACATCCATTTGCCAAATTTCATAATCATGAAATGCAGCAATAGCCAACATGATTCGGACAAACTTAAGCATCGCTACGGGTGAGAAAGTCTCATCATAGTCAACCCCTTGAACTTGTCGAAAACCTTTTGCAACAAGTCGAGCTTTGTAGACGATAACATTACCATCGCGTCGGTCTTCTTCTTAAAGATCCATTTATTCTCAATGGCTTGCCGATCATCGGGCAAGTCAACCAAAGTCCATACTTTGTTTTCATACATGGATCCTATCTCAGATTTCATGGCCTCTAGCCATTTTGCGGAATCTGGGCTCATCATCGCTTCCTCATAGTTCGTAGGTCATCATGGTCTAGTAACATGACTTCCAGAATAGGATTTCCGTACCACTCTGGTGCGGATCTTACTCTGGTAGACCTACGAGGTTTAGTAGAAACTTGATCTGAAGTTTCATGATCAATATCATTAGCTTCCTCACTAATTGGTGTAGTTGTCACAGGAACCGGTTCTTGTGATGAACTACTTTCCAACAAGGGAGTAGATGCAGTTATCTCATCAAGTTCCACTTTCCTCCCACTCACTTATTTCGAGAGAAACTCCTTCTCTAGAAAGGATCCGAATTTAGCAACGAAAATCTTGCCTTCAGATCTGTGATAGAAGGTGTACCCAATAGTCTCCTTTGGGTATCCTATGAAGACACATTTCTCCGATTTGGGTTCGAGCTTATCTGGTTGAAGTTTCTTCACATAAGCATCGCAGCCCCAAACTTTGAGAAACGACAACTTTGGTTTCTTGCCAAACCACAGTTCATAAGGCGTCGCCTCAACGGATTTTGATGGTGCCCTATTTAACGTGAATGCGGCCGTCTCTAAAGCATAACCCCAAAACGATAGCGGTAAATCGGTAAGAGACATCATAGATCGCACCATATCAAGTAAAGTACGATTCGACGTTCGGACACACCATTTCGTTGTGGTGTTCGGTGGCGTGAGTTGCTTGAAACTATTCCACATTGTTTCAAATGTAATCCAAACTCGTAACTCAAATATTCTCCTCCACGATCAGATCGTAGAAACTTTATTTTCTTGTTACGATGATTTTCTACTTCACTCTGAAATTCTTTGAAGTTTTCAAATGTTTCAGACTTGTGCTTCATCAAGTAGATATACCCATATCTGCTCAAATCATCAGTGAAGGTGAGAAAATAACGATATCCGCCACGAGCCTCAACATTCATCGGGCCACATACATCCGTATGTATGATTTCCAACAAATCTGTTGCTCTCTCCATAGATCCGGAGAACGGTGTTTTGGTCATCTTGCCCATGAGGCACGGTTCGCAAGTACCAAGTGATTCATAATCAAGTGATTCCAGAAGTCCATCAGTATGGAGTTTCTTCATGCGTTTTACACCGATATGACCTAAACGGCAGTGCCCCAAATATGTTGCACTATCATTATCAACTCTACATCTTTTGGCTTCAACATTATGAATATGTGTATCACTACTATCGAGATTCAATAAAAATAGACCACTCTTCAAGGGTGCATGACCATAAAAGATATTACTCATATAAATAGAATAACCATTATTCTTTGATTTAAATGAATAACCGTCTCGCATCAAACAAGATCCAGATATAATGTTCATGCTCAACGCAGGCACCAAATAACAATTATTCAGGTCTAAAACTAATCCCGATGGTAGATGTACAGGTAGCGTGCCGACCACGATCACATCGACTTTGGAACCATTTCCCACGCGCATCGTCACCTCGTCCTTAGCTAATCTTCGCTAATCCGTAGTCCTGTTTCGAGTTGCAAATGTTAGCAATGTAACCAAGATCAAATACCAGTGCTCTGCGAGCATTAGTAAGGTACAAATCAATAACATGTATATCACATATACCTTTGTTCACTTTGCCATCCTTCTTATCCGCCAAATACTTGGGGCAGTTTCGCTTCCGATGTCGATCGCTTGCGGAGAAGCACTCGATTTCGTGCTTAGGTCCAGACTTGGGTTTCTTCTCTTGAGCAGCAACTTGTTTGCCGTTCTTTTGAAGTTCCTTCTTCTTCCCTTTGCCCTTTTCTTGAAACTAGTGGTCTTGTTAACCATCAACACTTGATGCTCCTTTTGATTTCTACCTCCGCGCTTTCAAGATCGCTAAGAGCTCGGGAATAGTCTTGTTCATCCCTTGCATATTATAGTTCATCACAAAGCTCTTGTAGCTTGGTGGCGTGATTGGAGAATTCATCAATGACGCTATCATCCGGAAGATTAACTCCCGCTTGAATCAAGTGATTATTATACCCGACATTTTGAGTATATGCTCACCGACAGAACTGTTCTCCTCCATCTTGCAGTGTAGAACTTATTGGAGACTTCATATCTCTCAATCCGGGCATTTGTTTGAAATATTAACTTCAACTCTGGAACATCTCATATGCTCCATGACGCTCAAAACGTCGTTGAAGACCCGTTCTAAGCCGTAAAGCATGGCACATCGAACTATAGAGTAGTCATCGACTTTGCTCGCCAGACGTTCTTAACGTCATCGGTTACATCGGCGGCAGTTCGGCACCCAGCGGTGCTTCCAGGGCGTAACTCTTCATGCAGCAATGAGGATAATCCTCGAGTTACGGACCTAGTCCGTAATTTCTACCATCATCTTTCAACTTTGCTTTCTCAAGGAACGCATTAAAATTCAACGGAACAACAAAGACGAGCCATCTATCTACAAACAAACATAGACAAGCAAAATACTATCGGTACTAAGTTCATGATAAATTTAAGTTCGATTAATCATACTACTAAAGAACTCCCACTTAGACAGACATCTCTCTAGTCATCTAAGTGATTACGTGATCCAAATCAACTAAACCATGTCCGATCATCACGTGAGATGGAGTAGTTTCAATGGTGAACATCTCTATGTTGATCATATCTACTATATGATTCACGCCGACCTTTCGGTCTCCGTGTTCGAGGCCATATCTCATATGCTAGGCTCGTCAAGTATAACTGAGTATTCTGCGTGTGCAACTGTTTTGCACCCGTTGTATTTGAACGTAGAGCCTATCACACCCGATCATCACGTGGTGTCTCAAAGACGAAGAACTTTGCCAACGGTGCATACTCAGGGAGAACACTTCTTGATAATTAGTGAGAGATCATCTTAAAATGCTACCGTCAATCAAAGCAAGATAAGATGCATAAAGGATAAACATCACATGCAATCAATATAAGTGATATGATATGGCCATCATCATCTTGTGCTTGTGATCTCCATCTTCAAAGCACCGTCGTGATCACCATCGTCACCGGTGCGACACCTTGATCTCCATCGTAGCATCGTTGTCGTTACGCCATCTGTTGCTT
The DNA here is from genome assembly GCA_021437245.1 of Aegilops speltoides. NCBI lineage: Eukaryota > Viridiplantae > Streptophyta > Magnoliopsida > Poales > Poaceae > Aegilops > Aegilops speltoides. The sequence continues at coordinate 338,783,103 of CM038144.1, forward strand.
CTACGACTATCGCTACCACTTAGTGATAAAGTAAAGCAATTACAGTATGCTTGCATTTCATACAATAAAGCGACAACCATATGGCTCTCGCCATTGCCGATAACTTCGGTTACAAAACATGATCATCTCATACAATAAAATATAGCATCACGCCTTGGCCATATCACATCACAACATGCCTGCAAAAACAAGTTAGACGTCCTCTACTTTGTTGTTGCAAATTTTACGTGGCTGCTACGGGCTTAAGCAAGAACCAATCTCACCTCGCATCAAAACCACAACGATAGTTTGTCAAGTTGATGCTGTTTTAACCTTCGCAAGGACCGGGCGTAGCCACACTCGGTTCAACTAAAGTTGGAGAAGCGGACACCGCTAGTCACCGTGTGCAAAGCACGGCGGTAAAACCAGTCTCGCGTAAGCGTCTGCGTAATGTCGGTCCGGGCCGCTTCATCCAACAATACCGCTGAACCAAAGTATGACATGCTGGTAAGCAGTATGACTTATATCGCCCACAACTCACTTGTGTTCTACTCGTGCAAATAACATCAAACCATAAAACCTGGCTCTGATGCCACTGTTGGGGAACGTAGTAATTTCAAAAATTTCCTACGCACACACAAGATCATGGTGATGATACAGCAACAAGGGGAGAGTGTTGTCTACGTACCCTTGTAGACCGAAGCGGAAGCATTGACACAGCGTAGAGGAAGTAGTCGTACGTCCTCCCGGTTTAACCGATCCAAGCACCGTTACTCCGGCACCTCCGAGTTCTTGACACGCGTACAACTCGATGACGCTCCCTCGATCTCCGATCCAGCAGAGGCGCCGAGGGGAGTTCCACAAGACGACGGCGTGGTGACGATCTTGATGTTCTCTGTCGCGCAGGCTTCGCCTAAGCACCGCTACAATATGATCGAGGTGTAATATCGTGGAGGGGGCACCGCACACGGCTAAGGAACGATCAATGATCAACTTGTGTGTTCTAGGGTGCCCCCTACCCCGTATATAAAGGAGGGAGGGAGGAGGTGGCGGACCCAAGGGGCGCGCATGGGGAGGGGAAACCTACTCCAAGTAGGTTTCCCTCTTTCCTTATCTTATTTGGAGGGAAGGAAAGAGTACTAGTATCGGAAGTAGTACTAGTAGTAGTAATAGGAAGAGGGGAAGGAGAAAGGAAAGGGGCCGCCCCCTCCCCAGTCGGATTGGGCTTGGGGGCACGCCTCCCTTGTTCCTTCTCCTTCCTCCTACATGGGCCCAATAAGGCCCATATACCTCCGGGGGTTCCAGAACCTCCGGAGCTCCAAACTTCTCCGGAACCTTTCCGGTATCCAAATATATCCGTCCAATATATCAATCTTTATGTCTCGACCATTTCGAGACTCCTCGTCATGTCCGTGATCATATCCGGACTCAACAAACTTCGTACATCAAAATACATAAACTCATAATATAATTGTCATCGAAACCTTAAGCGTGCATGGACCCTACGGTTCGAGAACGATGTAGACATGACCGAGACACATCTTCGGTCAATAACCAATAGCGGACCTCGATGCCCATATTGGTTCCTACATATTCTACGAAGATCTTTATCGGTCAAACCGCATAACAACATACGTTGTTCCTTTGTCATCGGTATGTTACTTGTCCGAGATTCGATCGTCGGTATCCAATACCTAGTTCAATCTCGCTATCGACAAGTCTCTTTACTCGCTCGTAATACTTCATCTTATAACTAACTCATTAGTTACATGCTTGCAAGGCTTAGGTGATGAGCATTACCGAGAGGGCCCAGAGATACCTCTCCGACAATCGGAGTGACAAAACCTAATCTCGAATTATGCTAACTCAACATGTACCTTCGAGACACCTGTAGTACTCCTTTATAATCACCCGATTACGTTGTGATGTTTGGTAGTACCCAAAGTGTTCCTCCGTAAACGGAGTTACACAATTCTCATAGTTACAGAACATGTATAAGTCATGAAGGAAGCAATAGCGAATACTAAACGATCAAGTGCTAAGCTAACGGGATGGGTCATGTCAATCACCTCATTCTCCTAATGATGTGATCCCATTAATCAAATGACAACACATGTCAATGGTTAGGAAACATAACCATCTTTGATTAATGAGCTAGTCAAGTAGAGGCATACTAGTGACTATATGTTTGTCTATGTATTCACACATGTATCAAGTTTCCGGTTAATACAATTCTAGCATGAATAATAAACATTTATCATGATATGAGGAAATAAATAATAACTTTATTATTGCCTCTAGGGCATATTTCCTTCAGACCCCAGCCGTCCCCCGTTACAGGGTTCAATGTACATTGAGACAGGGCATTACTGGTAACGCCAACTGTAAAGTGTTATTAACGATCTTTAAGACTACGGAGTGAACGCCTGACCGTTGCCATCCTGAGTGACTCTTGGTCTTCTGTACTTCAAGTGGTTTCCTAGATGGTCGAATGACTTCATCTTGGTCGAGTGACATTGGGGGTATCCGAGTGAGGTGACTGGTCGAGTGGATTGCACTCCATGGCCACTTCAGTCGGTATTTCTTGATATACTTTGAATGTCCTCGATTCTAGGGTAGTGACCTTGGGTAGGGCGTGTAGGTCAGGCCTATGACCCTACCCTAGGTCCATGGCATCGTCATTTACCCCTTCCCCACTGCCCTCCGTGTACCGGAGGAAACCCTACGACTTGCTCGGGCATAGCGGCCGCGTCGTCCCATTCCTTCTTGAAGGTGTTGCTTGGTACGCGAAGCTTCAGAATGCTAGGAACATGGTGATACTTCTCTAGAGGGTGCAGCGGTTGCCGGTCTTCTTCGCTTTGTTGATCTATCGGTGTCGGCATTTCTTTCTCTTTTCTTTCTCTTGTTTTTCCTTTTGCGCTTGTTTGTGTTGCGGCCCTAGTGAGCTTGATGTATCAGATGGTTTCTTTAAAATATAAAGCGGGGGGAAACCCTTTATCGTTAATATAGGCACTTTAGCAGAAAAGTCTTATCCTGCTGATTTTCTCACTAAGATGTGGCTTTGTTAAAGTCTCAACTTCTCCATTTCATATTGGAAGTTCACTGATCTAAAATGCTTACACTCACCTTCTAATCATATATATTCAAGAGAGCGATCCTCACTAATTTATTAATCTCAACATGCAAGTATGTCACATTATCATACAATTACTGATGGGATAAGGCTCATGCATCGGAAATTATTTTTCTTTCTATTATTCTACTTATATTCAATAAATATTTTACATCTATACATAATCAAATCTAATAAGTTGTATGTATTTTTAATTTTTGTTCACGTTCCATGCCCATTCCACACAATCAAATCTTATTGAATATATTGCAACCGGTTACCGCAACAATGCAAGGGGTATCATCTAGTTTAACTATTGGTTTGTTCAAAACTGGTGAAGTTAGGACTATTTAATGGTTGATAGCCTATTATGGTTGGTTATTGTTACTCCTTTGATCTCAAGAACAACCAATGAGCGAGCTTTTTCAGCTATAAAACTAGTGAAGACACATCTTCAAAACAAACTCAGTGATGATTTTTGTCTATGACATTGCATGATTGTCTACATTGGAAAGGAAATAGCTAAAAAAGCCACACCTCTCATCACCAAGATGGTAGCCAAATGGAAGGGACCAAAGGTGTCTAATTTTCTAAATAAATTGAGAAGACAATGATCATACCTCGGCTTTTTGAGAAAAAAACCACATAAAGAGATCTGCGCTACTAACGTTTTTAGGGAAACGCGCTCGACTTTATTGCTCAACTGAAAGGTTTACATGAATAATAGAACTATCGAAGGGATGTAAAAGCGACATGTGGCGTCCCTCATCTAGGTGTAAAGCATGTTTAGCTAAGTGATGTGCCTCCATATTTGACGGGCGGCCTTCATGGACAAAGGGGCAAGACTAAAACTCCCTAAATGTCTCATTAATCTCCTTTAGATGTGGTGCTATGATCCTAAGGGTGTCAGTGAAGGAAATATGCCTTAGAGGCAATAATAAAGTTGTTATTTTATATTTCCTTATTCATGATAAATGTTTATTATTCACGCTAGAATTGAATTGATCGGAAAGCTAAATACATGTGTGAATACATAGACAAACACTGTGTCCCTAGTGAGCCTCTACTTGACTAGCTCATTGATCAAAGATGGTTAAGGTTTCCTAACCATGGACATGAGTTTTATTTGATAACGGGATCACATCATTAGGAGAATGATTTGATGGACAAGACCCATTTGTTAGCTTAGCATTATGATCATTCAGTTTTATTGCTATTGATTTCTTCATGTCAAATACATATTCTTTCGACTATGAGATTATGCAACTCCAGGATACCGGAGGAATACCTTGTGTGCTATCATACATCACAACGTAAGTGGGTGATTATAAAGATGCTCTACAAGTATCTCCAAAGGTGTTTGTTGGGTTGGCATAGATCGAGATTAGGATTTATCACTTCGAGTATCAGAGAGGTATTTCTGGGCCCTCTCGGTAGTACACATCATAAGAAGATTTGCAGGCAAAGTGAATAATGAGTTAGTTGCAGGATGATGTATTACGAAATGAGTAAAGAAACTTTCCAGTAACGAGATTGAACTAGGTATGAAGATACCGACGATCGAATCTCGAGCAAGTAACATACCGATGGACAAAGGGAATTACGTATGTTGTCATAACGGTTCAACCAATAAAGATCTTCGTAGAATATGTAGGATCCAATATGGGCATCCAGGTTCCGCTATTGGTTATTGACCGAAGAGGTGTCTCGGTCATGTCTACATAGTTCTCGAACCCGTAGGGTCCACATGCTTAACGTTCGTTGACGATATAGTATTATATGAGTTATGTGATTTAGTGGCCGATTGTTGTTCGGAGTCCCGGATGAGATCACGGATACGACGAGGAGTCTCAAAATGGTTGAGAGGTAAAGATTGATATATAGGACGATGGTATTCGGACACCAGAAGTGTTCCGGAGGGTACCGGGTGCTTATCGGGTCACCGGAAAGGAGTTTCGGGCACCCCCTGTCGTGGTACTAAGTCTGACAATATGAGTAGGGGGTACGTATGAGGAGGCAAGGCCCAAGATATGGCAAGGTTGTACACATGAGTTTACGAGTTCAGGCCCCTCTCGGAGGAGGTAAAAGCCCTACGTCTTGGAGCCTTGAGGCGGTCGACTGGAATATGGGTGTGTGTGTTACAAGGGGTGCGAACCCTTGTCCCAGAGGAGGGGGAGCTTATATAGAGTGCGCCAGGACCCCAGCCATCCCCTGTTACATGGTTCAATGTACATTAAGACAAGGCGTTACTGGTAATGCCAGTTATAAAGTGCTATTAATGATCTTTAAGACTACAGAGTGAACGCCTGACCGTTGCCATCTTGAGTGACTCTTGGTCTTCTGCACTCCGAGTGGTTTCCTGTATGGTCGAATGACTTCATCTTGGTTGAGTGACATTGGGGGTATCCGAGTGAGGTGACTGGACGAGTAGATTGCACTCCATGGCCACTTTAGTCGGTATTTCTTGCTATACTTTGAATGTCCTCGATTCTAGGGTAGTGACCTTGGGTAGGGCATATAGGTCAGGCCTATGACCCTACCCTAGGTCCATGGCATCGTCATTAGCCCCCGAATGGATTGAGGTCCGAGTGAAAAGAGAGTTGAAGTTGACTCTGTCTTGACTCTTGTACTTCATAAGCATTCTTACTGAGCTCGAGGTTCATGCTGAAACTTCAACTTCATTTCAGTCGCCTTGATCGATTCAGAGGTCGACGAGTTAACTTACATTGGCAGCCTTCGAGTGTTGATACGGCGCGGTTGATTGCTGCGGTTCACGGATCTCATGAGATTCAAAAATTTGGGGAAGCCTTGGCGGGCGTGAGCGCGTCAGAGACGGACGGATTGGCGGGCGCCGATTCCCGTGCCACCTTTTTTCGCCATGTATCCAAAGGCGCGATCGCATGGATTTGACAGGATCGCTTGGGCCCACGCCTCAGCCACTCGGAAGCAGGCCCATAAAAGGTGTCGAGGCCGATGCATTCGCACAGTGTTCCCCCGTTCCCCTTCTTCTTCCTCTGCTTCTCCACCGCATCTTCCTCCACTCTCAACGCGGCCGCCCTGCCCATGCACAGTACTCCGCAATGGTGAAGGACAAGACGGCGGCCCTGGAGCGCGCGAAGATAACGACAGTGACGGCGAAGGGCAAGAAGATGAGTCAGGGATCATCATCGAGGTCCGGGTTGCCGCCTGGCTGGATACACGGGGACTGCATTCGATCTACGCTCCGGCAAGAAGATCTGGAGGACTAGCCGCTGCGGGATTGATCAAGGATGGGTCTTGGAGGCTGCTGGGGGACGAGATCGAGCCTCAGCCACGGGAGGGTGAGTGCGTCCTCCTCGCAACCCACATCGACCGTGGTTTTTCTCTACCTCCGCATCCTTTCTTCCGGGGTTTCTTGAACTTTTTTGGTGCCCAACTTCACCATTTCTCTCCCAACACCATCACATACCTTGCTGCATTTGTTTCCCTATGCAAAAACTTCTTGGGCTGTAGACCGCACGGGGGTCTCTTCAAACATATCTTCACTTGTCGTTCTCAATCTGTGAAGAAGGCAAATCCGACTGACGAGAGGACGCACGTGATTCGGATGTGCGGGGATTTAGGGATTCAGATGAGGGTTAGGAGCACTTTTTCCCCTATGACACTTCCTGAGTCAGTTAGGGGATGGTCGTCGACCTGGTTCTACTGCCAAGACATTTTGATCCTCGGTCTGTCGACCGGTCTTCCTCCCTTTAACCTTGGTCGAGTCCAGCAACCTTCTTCACTGATCGTGTCTGCAGCAGAGAAAGTAGAGACAAACATGCTAGTCGAGCGGGTAGTCCAGTTGGTCCGTCAGGGCATGACTGGCATGGATTTATTGGAAGTGTTTCTCGGTCGAGGCATCCAACCGCTCCAAGCCCGTGATCATTCGATGTGGATGTATTCGGGCTCCAATGACACCGCTCGGGTCCACCCAGAGGAGGTTACCAATGAGACGGTGGCCCAGTGGCTGAAGGGCATTACTAGAAACAAAGACAACCCCAGGGGGCCAAGGGAGTCAACCCATTCGACACCGAAAATCAGCCAGACAAGGTCTGATCCCTATTACCGAGTGTCTTTCATTCTGACTTGCGACCATCTTTAAATCTGACTCATGTTTGTTTAACTTCTTGCCTTGCAGATTTATACTGAGATGTATTCGATGCCAAACGGAGAGCAAGCCCAGGAGCAAGCCCAGGAGGGAACGGAGAGCGCGGATGAGAGCGTCAACTGGTAATCTCCCGATGATGAGGAGGAGGAAGAGAGTGATGAGTCGGATGATGAAGAAGAGGTCGACTCACCACCACACATAGAGCGCCGATCCAAGCAGTCTCATGATCTAGCGGGCGGGTGCAACAAGGCTGTGGCTCCGAGCACGTAAGTGCATAAGCGCACTTGGACGTCGACTCTGGAGCCATCAGAAAAGGTCGCCAAGCATCCCAAGGTTGTCCTTTCAAAGCCTCGGAAGACCTTGCCCAGGATCAAGATGGACGTTCCCGTCGCTTCTGCGTGAGTGTTCTGTCTTTCTGTATTTTATTGTCGACTCATACTTCTGCTTAGACCGAGTGGGTTTTGAATCTTTCAGTGCTGCAACTTCTGGGACCTCCATGGACATCGACAAGGTTCAGGATGATGAGGAAACTGAAGATGCAGCTACTTCCAAAGCTGGTACGATTCTGCAACCTTGTGCTTATTTTGTCGGTTGAATTGTCAGTCGATTGAGTTCTTATGGTTGCTTTTTGTGCAGCCCCACGAGACGTCATTGAGCTTCCAGACAATGATGAAGAGGCGCCTCAGAAGAATATGGGAAGGAGGGGTAGGGCTTCAAGCAGGAGAACGCCTATCGGCTAGGAGCCTCGGTCGACATCAACACTGGAAACGGTGGTCCAGCGGTCCGGAGATCCGACTCGGGCCTCTGTTTCTTTTGCCAATCCTGTGTCGACTGGCCGTTCTTCGGCATTGATTGCTCAAGTCCCCGCTTCGCCTGCTCAACTCCATGCTTCAGATCCTATGATTGCTCCGACCGTACTACCATCATTGCTCTTTGCTGCCCATCATACCCCAGATGACCCGGCGGGTGCAGCCAAGGAAGCCATACTCCAGGCAGACCTTATGATGGAGCAGATGAAGGTGGTGCACGAGGCTAGCCAGGCTGCCTATAACGCCAGCTCTGCTATGCACATTAATGTCAAGGTCAGTTGATTTCCGACTGATCTTCCTATTTGAGTTTTGCTCTGCTACGATATAGTAGTTGTAAGCTGCTGATTCATTGTCCGTAAGATGTCCCTGGATGAGTGTTTTGGAACCTTTTATGTGCATCTATCATGAGTCTGCACTTTACATCCAATCACCCACTAGGTGTTTTAACTTACTGCTGAATAGTTCTTCCACATGAGTCGACCAAGTTGAGTCGAGTGTATCTCTGAACGAGTGGGGGCACGCAAAGTGCACCCACTGGGTGTAGTCCCCGAGACTGTCATCGGATGTTTGATTCGACGGGGGCTTTATTGAGTGTCTCTTCATTGTTCTGTCACTTGGCAAAATAGTTTGATCCGAGAGGGTTCCCGACCAGTGGGGGCACGCAGAGTGCACCCACTGGGTGTAGTCCCCGAGACCACGATCGACTGCGGGCAGTCGGCTGGGGTCTGAGAATCTCTTCTTTTTTGCATACTCACGCTGGGCAGACCATGCAGTGTGGTAAACCGGACCAATGGGGGCACGCCAAGTGCACCCACTGATGTAGTCCTCGAGACTACTATTGAATGTTTTGATTCCGCAGTAGTCTTAGAACACTTTTTGTTGTGATTAACTTTTGTTTCTGTCGACTGATGTGTCTTATTTGCTGACTGCAGAAATCTTGTGAGCTCGGCCCCCGGTTTGATGAGTTGGATAAGAAACAGACCAGCCTCAACCTTGACCTCGAGCTGGCCAAGAAGAATCTTTAGAAGGCCAAGGATGATGCTACTGCTATGGGAGGTAATAACTAGCTGACTGTCCACTTTATAGTTCTTCCTTTTTAGTCTTTTTAACCGAGTGACTCCACTCGAACAAATGTGCGTAGTGAAAACCGTCAACTCCAAGGTTGTCTGAAGAATGTTATTTCTTTAGTCAAAATGAAGCAGGCTCTGGAGCAGAAGGACCTTGACCTTGCCGCAGCACAGAAAGAGGCGCGAGAGATAACAGAGCTTGCTGACAAGAAGCTAGCTTCAGTCAGCAAGTTAGAAGAGGAAAAAGCCAAGCTGAAGACCGCTATTACTAAAGCCAACAAAGAAGTTGTGAAGCTGAAGAAGGAACAGGAGACCCTAACCGACAAGGTTGGAGATCTCACTCAGAAGAAGGGCGAACTGGAGGCTTATCTAGGAAGACTTGGTGAGAAGCTGGTCCTGAAGCTTGAAGGTACTTTCTCTTGTCCGACTAATTTGTAACTGTCGACTCATCGTATAGCTGTCGACTCACCACTTTTCCGAATGTGCAGAATTCTGTCAAGACTTCGAAGTAGAGACTCGGCGGATCGAGACGGATCCAGACCCCATAAATTCTCCCATCAAGGATGACGTCGCGATGAACGTGCTGCGATTGGAGTCTCGTCTTAACAGTATCGTGGATTACCTCGCTCGTCTAAAGGTGGCGGTGTCTCGGATTGACATGGAGCTCTGGCCCTGAGCAGAATTCCAGAATGATCTCGAGTCCCTGATGACCCGACTGAATGAAATCCCTGGTTGAGTGCAAGAGTGGAAGAAGTCATCTGCTCGCCGTGGCGCCGATGTGGCTCTGTCCTTGGTCTGAGTCCACTTCAAGGAGGTCAGAGAAGACAGGATGGCGGCTCTCAAGGTTGCCAACACCAAGAAGTTCCAATTCCAGTCCTTCATGGATACCTTCATCAACACTGCTACTCGTATCGCAGACATCATTGACCTTTACAGCTTCATCGAGCCAGCAAGCCCTCCTCCTGCCGAGTGAACAAACTTTATGCTCCACCTTTATTTGCCTCGGAATGCCGAGTGATTTTGTAACCATTAAACTCTTTCAGGCCTGATGCCTGAGTACTTCTGCCCGTGGTTCTGAACTTTGCTGGGTTTACCTGAACTTGATTTTTTTTGAATATGGTGGCTTTGCCATTACCGCTTTTGGATCTTTTTTAATTCCGAGTGGAACTTGACTTCCCACTCGAAATAGACGTTGTACTTGTGACGCACCTCTGATGATGTGTTCGACCGGCACCTCGTCGTCCTTGCGGATCAGGATGGAGCATATGTTGTACTTGTGATGCAGCGTCGACGACGTGCTCGATTAGCACCTCGTCGTCCTTGTGGATCGGGATGGAGCGTACGTTGTACTTGTGACGCCGGTCAGAGGATCTTTGTGACTTAGGCGAGTACGGGGTCGCAGCTAATCCCCCGAGTGGGAGGATTGCTCTCCACTCGGAGTAGTTTTTTAACTTAGGCGAGTATGGGATCGCAGCTAAGCCCCCAAGTGGGAGGATTTCTCTCCACTCAGAATGGTTTTAACTTAGGCAAATCAGGTTCGCAGCTAAGCCCCCGAGTGAGAGGGTTTCTCTTCACTCGGAGTGGTTTTTTAACTTAGGCGAGTACAGGGTCGCAGCTAAGCCCCCGAGTGGGAGGATTGCTCTCCACTCGGAGTAGTTTTTTTTAACTTAGGCAAGTACGGGGTCGCAGCTAAGCCCCCGAGTGGGAGGATTGCTCTCCACTCGGAGTAGTTTTTTAACTTAGGCGAGTACGGGGTCGCAGCTAAGCCCCCGAGTGGGAGGATTTCTCTACACTCGGAATGGTTTTAACTTAGGCGAATCAGGTCCGCAGCTAAGCCCCCGAGTGAGAGGATTGCTCTTCACTCGGAGTGGGTTTTTAACTTAGGCGAGTACGGGGTCGCAGCTAAGCCCCCGAGTGGGAGGATTGCTCTCCACTTGGAGTAGTTTTTTAACATAGGCGAGTATGGTGTCGCAGCTAAGATCCCGAGTGGGAGGATTGCTCTACACTTGGAATGATTTTAACTTAGGCGAATCAAGTTCGCAGCTATGCCCCCGAGTGAGAGGGTTTCTCTTCACTCGGAGTGGTTTTGAAACTTAGGCGAATCAAGTTCGCGACTAAGCCACCCACTGGGGGATTTTAACACATGTGTTTATGGGAAAACAATCATTAGGATACTGCAAAAATCTTGTCTTTGATAAGCAAACTGAAAAACTCTTATTACAACTCGTCGATCCGAGTGGTTTAGGTATAGAAATGGCGAAGCGGCTCTGCGTTCCACGCGCGTGGCTCGTCCACTTTCTTGGCTATGTTGTAGAGGTGATACACTCCATTGTGGAGCACCTTGGTGATGATGAAGGGACCTTCCCAGGCCGGAGCAAGCTTGTGAGGCCGTTTCTGATCCACTCGGAGCACAAGGTCCCCTTCTTGGAACGCTCGACCTCTGACATTACGGGCATGGAATCAACACAGATCTTGTTGGTAGATGGTCGATCGGATCGGAGCCATCTCACGTTCCTCCTCCAGGAGATCAACTGCGTCCTGGCGTGCCTGTTCTGCATCAGCTTCTGAGAAGAGTTCCACTCGGGGAGCATTGTGCAGCAAGTCACTCGGAAGCACAGCTTAAGCCCCATACACCATGAAGAAAGGGGTTTAGTCAGTCGCCAGTTTGAAGTTGTTCTCAGGCCCCATAAGACGGATGGCAACTCAGTCACCCAAGCTCCAGCAGCGTGCTTGAGGTCATGCATCAATCGGGGTTTCAGCCCTTGAAGGATCAAAACCATTCGCCCTTTCTGCTTGCCATTCGACTGTGGGTGCACAACAGATGCGTAAACCCGAGTGCCTTGGGAAGCACAGAATGCCTTGAACTCATCAAAATAAAAGTTGGAGCCGTTATCTGTCATAATGCTGTGAGGGACTCCATATATGAATATCAACTCACTGATGAAACTGATGGCAGTGCTTGAGTCAAGGTTTTTGACAGGCTTGGCTTCGATCCATTTGGTGAACTTGTCGACTACTACGAGCAAATGAGTGAAGCCACTTCTGCCGGTCATGAAGGGTCCAACCATATCTAACCCCCAGACTACAAACGTCTAGACGAATGGAATAGTCTTCAAGGCGGATGCAGGCTTGTGAGACATGTTGGAGTAGAACTGACAACCTGCGCACTTGTCGAATATATCGTTTGCCATCTCATTTGCACGCGGCCAATAGAATCCCGCTCGGTATGCTTTGGCCACGATGGTCTGAGAGGACGCATGGTGACCACAGGTCCCAGAGTGGATCTCGTTTAAAATCATTCGGCCTTCTTCTGGGGTGATGCAGCATTGAGCCACTCCTGTGACACTTTCTCTGTGAAGCTGCCCTTTTATCGCAGTGAAAGCCTTCGATCGACGGACGATCTTACAGGCCTTAGGTACGCGATGTATGGCACCGTCCAGTCGGGCGTGATCGCTAAGACTTCCATGACCAAGTCAACCACAGCTGGGACTTCAATCTCAGTCGGATTGGTTGAACTTATCGGTTGCGGGGGCTCTTCCTTGAAGGGATCTTCTTGTATTGACGGGGTGTGGAGATGCTCCAAGAACACATTACTGGGGATAGGCTTCCGAGTGGAACCTATCTTCGCCAGATCATCAACAACATGATTCTTGATCCGAGGTATGTGATGGAGCTCTAACCCCTCAAACTTCTTCTCTAGCTTTCTTACTGCATTGCAATGCACGCTTATTGCTGGACTCTTGATGTCCCATTCCTTCATTACTTGATTAACCACTAAGTCTGAGTCACCATAGACCATCAAGCATCGGACGCCGAGTGAAATGGCCATAAGTAACCCATACAACAGTGCCTCATACTCAGCTTCATTGTTTGAAGAATCAAAGTGAATCTGGAGGACATAGCTGAGCTTGTCTCCTCTTGGGGATACTAAAACCACTCCTGCACCAGAGCCATTCAACATCTTGGATCCATCAAAGAACATAGTCCAATGTTCCGAGTGAATCTGAGTTGGTTGCTGTTGTTCAATCCACTGCGAGGAAATCTGCTATTGCTTGAGACTTGATGGCTTTCTTTGCCTCAAACTTGATATCCAAAGGAAGGAGTTCAATCGCCCATTTTGCCACTCGACCAGTTGCATCCCTATTATTCAGAATTTCCGACAATGGAGCGTCGCTGACGACTGAAACCGAGTGGTCTGAGAAGTAGTGTGCAACTTTCTTCATGGTCAAGTAAATTCCATAAACAAGCTTCTGATAATGAGGATATCTCTACTTGGACGGAGTCAAGACTTCAGAAATGTAGTACACATGGCATTGAACTTTGTAGGCTTTTCCTTCTTCTTCCCGCTCGACCGTGAGCACTGTGCTGACAACCTGTCCAGTGGTTGCGATGTAAAGCAGTAAAGGCTCCTTGCTGACTGGAGCGACAAGCACCGGCTGGGTGGAAAGCAGGGCTTTGAGCTCTTCAAACACTGCTTCAGCTTCATCATTGCACTCGAACTTGTCAGACTTTTTCATCAGTCAGTAAAGAGGTAATGCCTTTTCACCGAGATGTGAGATGAATCGACTCAATGCAGCCAAACAACCAGTAAGCTTCTGAACATCGTGCACGCCCACATGGCGTTTCATTCGGAGGATTGTGCCAATCTTCTCTGGGTTTGTGTCGATCCCCCGTTCGGAAACGAGGAAACTGAGTAACTTTCCACCTGGGACTCGGAATGTGCACTTTGTGGATTGAGCTTGATATCATATCTTCTTAAGTTGGCAAAGGTTTCAGCGAGGCCAGTCAGTAGATCAGAACCTTTGCGTGACTTGACCACTATGTCATTCATGTATGCTTCCACATTCCAACTGATTTGAGTGAGCAGGCACTTCTGAATCATGCGCATGAACGTGGCACCAGCCTTCTTGAGGCCAAAGGGCATAGTAACATAGCAAAAACACCCGAATGGGGTGATGAAAGTTGTCTTTATCTCGTCAGGTCCATACAGACGGATCTGATGGTACCCGGAATAAGCATCCAAAATGGACAATCGCTCACACCCCGCAGTCGAGTCGACAATCTGGTCGATGCAGGGCAAAGGAAAATGATCTTTCGGGCAGGCCCGATTGATATGCTTGAAATCAATACACATACCATAACAACATTGGCGAGCCACTCGGAGTGGTATATCTCGCGGATGAACTCAGCAGCCAGAAGCCAAGCCACCTCCTCGCCAATTGCCTTCCTCTTCTCTGCGGCGGACCAATGGAGATGCTCTTTGACGGGTTTTGCTTTCGGGTCGACTCGCAAACGATGCTCAGCCAGTCCCGTGGGTACACCCGACATGTCAGATGGCTACCATGCGAAGACGTCCCAGTTCTCACGGAGGAACTGAATGAGCGCTTCTTCCTATTTGCCGTTGAGATATGAGTCGGAGTAGCATTGCGATCAGTCGGGTGAATGTGAAACGTCTTTGTTTCACCGGCCGACTGAAATGCGGACTCCGAAGCAGGCCTCTTGGCATGCAACAAGTCACTCGGATCTGCATTCTTCTAGTATTCTTGAAACTCTACCGCTGCCATCTGTTCCTCGACGATCTTTGAACCTTTCTGGAGACAATCTTCTGCTCTTTGCCGATTTCCATTGACCGTGATCACGCCTCTGGGGCCAGGCATCTTCAACTTAAGGTACACATAGCACGGCCGAGCCATGAAACTAGCATAAGTAGGTCTGCCTAGAATGGCATGATAGGCATTGTCAAAATCCACTACCTCAAACGTCAGCTTTTGCTTGTGGTAATTCTTGGAATCACCGAAAACCACATCAAGAGTGATCTGACCAAGTGAATCGGCTTTCTTTCCTGGGATGACACCATGGAATCTCATGTTGCTCTCACTGATCTTGGACATCGGAATGCCCATCCCCTAGAGGGCCTCAGCATACAATATATTCAAGCCATTGCCACCGTCCATCAAAACCTTGGTCAGTCGGGTGCCCCCAACGACTAGGTCGACCACCAACGCTTGCCGCCCAGGGGTAGCAACGTGTGGAGGGTGGTCGGACAGGTCAAATGTAATAGGGGTTTTTGACCACTTCAAATATCTTGGCATTGTCAGAGCAACCATGTTTAACTCTCTGTTAATAACTTTCAGTCGACTTTTGCTCTCGAGGTCAGCAAAAATCAACAAAGTGGCATTAACATTGGGGTAAGCACCATCTTCCTCTTTGTCTTCCTCCTTATCAGACTCTTTGTCCTTTTCACTGGTTTGGCTCTCTGGGAAGCTCTGAATCACGAGTCGACACTGTCGAGTGGAATGCTTGGGAAGAAATTAGATTTCCCTCTTCATCCTTTTTGGTGTGTATATGACACGGTAAATCAAGCACATCATTTCCCGCTTGTTCTTTTACTTTTTAGGGGTCCAAGGCCCTTTAGGATTCCCTTTGAACTTCCCATGATTCAAAACTGCTGCCTCGGCAGGGCCTGCAGCCTCAGCTTTTCGTTTCTGCTTCCGACTCGAGTTTCCTCCTTCGATGTCCTGGGCGACTGATTTGTTCTTGCCGCTCCGGAGTCGGTCCTCTTCTTCACTGTTAGCATACCGAGTGGCAATCTCCATCATCCGAGTCAGAGTCATGTCTCCGGTCCGACCGAACTTTAGATTGAGCTCTCTGTAGCGAACGCCTTCTTTAAAGGCATAAACTGCTTGTCGATCCGGCACATTCTCCACCGTGTGTTGAAGAGTAGTTGATGCGGAGCATCCTACGGACATCACCATGTCAAGAGCCCATTTGGCAAGGGACACGTACGACATCTACTTCACACACACTAAGGTGAATCATCTCCTTTACACGTGCTCACTTGACCCCTTCGAGGATGGCATACTACTTGACACTTCTCCCGTGTGCATGCATAGGTATTGTCGGAACTTTACGGACGACGAGGAGGAGTGCAAGCGCCAAGGAACGACTACACCATCCGCGAGGGAAGCGTGGAAGAGAAGACGGAAGAAAGGAGAAGAAGACGGAGCAACGGATGAAGATAGCCCGGACGTCCGGACCACCGTCCGGATCATCCGGACACAGCCGGATCATCCGGGTCCCCCTCCGGATCATCCGGATAACCGCGATGTGGACACCCGAAGGGTCCTCCTGAAGCCGGATCATCCGGGCCACCTCCCGGATCATCCGGACGACGGCCGGATCATCCGGACCCCCATCCGGATCATCCGGGTTTCGCCTGCGTGCGACGTTTCGGGCCTAGGCCCATGTACCCATTCGCCCCCTCACTTACCCCTTCGCCCACTAGACTATAAATAGACCTCCTCTTCCCCATTTTTAGGGTTAGCAAAGTGATATCTCATCCTTAGGTGAGCTTTTCTCCTACCTATCTCTACTCTTGAGAGAGAGAGACCACTACTCCATTGGAGTCCAAGACCTCCATCTAGGAGAAGATCCCGCGGGATATCATCAAGACCCCCCTTGTGGGAAGATCCATCTAGGATATCATCAAGACCTCCTCTTGGAGATGAACCTTACCTTGTATCTTTCCCTTTGTTGTTCATGTACCTTGTGATCTTGTGTGTTTGATTGTCTAGTGGATGTGTGATTTGGACTTGTTCTTGAGTGTTTCCCCTTGTGATTTCTCTCCGTTCTTCCCCGTGTTCATCGTGTTCTTCGAGGGATCCCACTCCAAACGTGAAAGATCGACGAATTAGGGTTCCACCCAACATCATATGGTATCATGAGCCACGTTGATCACGTTTTTGGAGCCCCTCCCACCGTTTTCTAGCCTTCTTTTGCTTGATTTCGTCCTAAATTCGAAAATCCCCACCAAAAATAGCCCCAATTTTTTTTGTGATTTGTTGGTTTGATGATGTTTTGTTGATTTTGATTCGTGGATTTGCTTGGTTTCAAGTGGATCTAGCATTTCCCCAAGTTTCCCCACCTTCCATCCACAAAATCCCTCAATTTTTGCCCCGAAAATCATCCATTTCCGCCCAAAAATTCGTCCCCGAGAGGAAATCCCGAGCAGTTTGACCTGCCCAGATCATCCGGACCATCTCCCGGATCATCCGGACATCTCCCGGATCAGCTGGACCCTCTCCCGGACGTCCGGATAACCCACGCACCCAGAAAACAGAACCGGAGCTGAGATGATGCGGAGCATCCTACGGACATCACCATGTCAAGAGTCCATTTGGCAAGTGACACGTGCGACATCTACTTCACATACACAAAGGTGAATCATCTCCTTTACACATGCTCACTTGACACTCTCGAGGATGGTATACTACTTGACACTTCTCCCGTGTGCATGCATAGGTATTGTCGGAACTTCACGGACGATGAGGAGGAGTGCAAGTGCCAAGGAACGACTACACCATCCGCGAGGGAAGCGTGGAAGAGAAGACGGAAGAAAGGAAGAAGAAGAACGGAGCAGGACTGGAGTTGCCCGGATCATCCAGACCCCCAGCCGGACGATCCGGACCGAGCCCGGACGATCCGGACGACCTCCCGGACGATCCGGCTAACGCGCCCGAAGACAACAGAAGCTGCTCGACGAAGCCGGATCATCCGAACGGTCGCCCGGATCATCCGGACCCCCGACACCCGGATCATCTGGGCCACCATCCGGATCATCCGGACCCGCTTTGATGCATGACTTGGGCGAAGCCCGTGTACCCCTTCGCCCTCACTTACCCCTTCGCCTTTGGGCTATAAATAGACCTCCTCCACCTCCTTTCTAGGGTTAGCAAAGTGATATCTCATTCTTAGGTGAGCTTTGCTCCTACCTATCTCTACTCTTGAGAGAGAGAGACCACTACTCCATTGGAGGCCAAGACCTCCATCTAGGAGAAGATCCCATGGGATATCATCAAGACCCCTTGTGGGAAGATCCATCTAGGATATCATCAAGACCTCCTCTTGGAGATGAACCTTACCTTGTATCTTTCCCTTTGTTGTTCATGTACCTTGTGATCTTGTGTGTTTGATTGTCTAGTGTATGTGTGATTGGACTTGTTCTTGAGTGTTTCCCCTTGTGATTTCTCCCCGTTCTTCCCCGTGTTCATCGTGTTCTTCGAGGGATCCCGCTCCAAACGTGAAAGATCGTCGCTATAGGGTTCCACCCTACATCATATGGTATCATGAGCCACGTTTATCACGTATTTGGAGTCCCTCCCACCGTTTTCTAGCCTTCTTTTGCTTAATTTCGTCCTAAAATTCGAAAATCCCCACCAAAAATAGCCCCAAATTTTTTTGTGATTTGTTGGTTTGATGATGTTTTGTTGATTTTGATCCGTGGATTTGCTTGGTTTCAAGTGGATCTAGCATTTCCCCAAGTTTCCCCACCTTCCATCCACGAAATCTCGTCAATTTTGACCCCAAAATCCCCAAATTCCGCCCAAAAATTCGTCTCCACGAGCAAATCCCGAGCGGATTGACTTGCCCGGATCATCCGGACCTCCTCCCGGATCATCCGGACATCCCCCGGATCAGCTAGACGCCCCCCCGGACATCCGGATAACCCACGCGCCCGAATTCCCGAACCGGAGCTGACGAACCCGGATCATCCGGATTTCCTCCCGGATCATCCGGACCTAGCCCGGATCATCCGGCCCTCCTCCCGGATGTCCGGTTAACCCTGACACTACTTCGGCTGAAATTTTGTTCTGGTCATAACTAATTCATCCGAACTCCGTTTTTGACGTTCTTTAGCTCGTTTTGAAGCTATTGACATCCCCTATCCCACAAAAATACCACCAACATCATTTGACTCCATCATATTTTCTGAAATTTGGCAAGTTTGCCTAGGCCCTCCACCATATCATCCGCATTACCACCACCGACTTCCGCAACCTAACCCATTTTGTTCCCCATTGCATATGTGGTTGTTTGAGTTGTGATTAGAGTCTCCTAAGGTGTTTCGGCTACTTAGGGACAACTGCTTCTTCATCAACCACCACCACCACTTCCGCATAACCTTGCCCACCATACAATTCCACCTTAACTTAACCCAATTTTGTTTGAGTTGTGGCTTCTGTCTCCTAAGGTGTTTCGGTTACTT
Organism: Aegilops speltoides; assembly: GCA_021437245.1. Lineage (NCBI taxonomy): Eukaryota > Viridiplantae > Streptophyta > Magnoliopsida > Poales > Poaceae > Aegilops > Aegilops speltoides. Next base: position 338,802,244 of record CM038144.1, read on the forward strand.
AGGGACGGCAAATTCAACTACGACTCGTGTATAGCCCATCATTCCACTTCCGCATTGCCTAGTGCAACACCACCACCGCTTTCCGCTACCACCATTTGACATTTGTCATTTGAGATTTTGAGTTCGCGGTTTTTCCATTTCCTAAGGTGTTTCGGCTACTTAGGACGAGTCTCCATCATCTTGGTATCTACACCAAGAACACCGCCACTCATCATCGCAAAGGACGGTAACCTCGACGACACCTTTGTATATTCCCTTGCAATTGCATTGTTAACCCCTAGCCCATTTTGCGTTACTTGCCTATCGAGACTAGCCATTTGAGTATTGCCGGCAACGTGACTTGTGCACATTAGTGGTCTACACCATCCATTGCATACATACCATATCATCTTGGTATCATATCATCCATTGTGCCTCAAGTTTGTTCCCGCATATACACAATTGCTATCTTGGTTTGTGCATTGTGCAAAAGTGGCCATAGAGAAAAAAAAGAGAAAAAGCTTTTAAGCAAAAAGAGAGCAAAGAGCTCGTGAGCAAGTGCCATAGCATCATATCCCATTGCACATAAGAGCCATAGCATACTCTACATCATATGATATCATGCTTGAGAGAAACACCGGGAACCATACATACATAGCATACTTGGGATAGAAAGTTTATCCATTTTGCATCTTATAGGTTGTGCACAAGTGTCGTATCCGCCTATTGAGCAATCGTGCTAGCGCCTCTCTTGAGTTGTGCAACACGAGTGTTTTCCGTGGATTCCACATTTTGTGCTCATTCCTTGGTTGCACGACCCCATTTATCTATCCGTGTGTGTGTTTCCGTGTACCTTTCATTGCTATTGGTCCATTTGTTTCACTTGCGAATTTGTGAATCTCTTTCAACATTATTGACTCTTGCTAACATTTTGCATTAAATTTTTGTGCCACTATCCTAACCGAGCTCTACCATAAGCTTTACTTCATAGGTGTGAGTGAACAAGTCCGGTACAATTCCACTATTCTTTCATCTCACATTGAGTGACACGAGATACATCCTCAACTTTGGGAAAAGGTAACTTGGTATTGTTTATCTCATTTCCTACTCACCTCTACTCGAGTCTTGTGATGGATAGGCAAGGCATTTCATCTTCGGTCTACAATAACAACGACGAGTTCGATGCCATGAACAACAACTCCGACGCCAAGATGCAAGCTAAAATGGAGGAGATCAAAGCCCTCATCAAGTCCTACAAGCGGTCTTCCTCATCTTCGAGAAGACGCTCAAGAGCACATGCTTCCGAGCTACCATCTCCGGCAATATCACATCGGCATCGACACCATCACCAACAAGAACGTGAAGGTCAAGAGCTCTACATCAACAACCACTCAATGACTTCACCATCTCCCTTGGCATCTTCGCCAAGCGACTTCAAGGCATCTTCGCCTACGGACATACGACATCTTCGCCAACAAGAACCCCAAGACTACGCTCAAGAGAAGCTCCCCAAGCTCAAGTCCGCGACTTCCACGAGCTACTACGACCTCGACACCGACCACGCGATTCCTTTCTATGGGACTCAAGAACCCGAGGAGTACCTCGAGTGGGAGCGTTTGATGGACGACTACCTCAAGCTACATCAAGTTCGTCCCGAAGATCAAGTGAAGTGCGCCACAAGAAACTTCCACGACTACGCCTCGACATGGTGGCTTAACACACCTTCGGAGAGCTACGAGATGAGTTGGCCCAAGACGAAGAGAGCTTTACGGCGAGAGTTTGTGCCTCCAACCTACACTGAAGAACTTCGACGCCAATTGGAGAACACCACCCAAGGATTCAAGTCCATCGACAAGTACTTCAAGGAGATGATGATTGCCTTGCGACGAGCCGGCGTGGACGACCCCATTTCGATGAAGTTCCACTTCATGATGGGATTGCACAACGACATCTCCAAGACCATCGTCCTCGAGAACTACAAGTCCATCGACGACTACTACATTGGTGCTCTCAAAGCGGAACAAGAACTCATGAAGGCCAAGGCTTCTCCACCCCAAGCAAACTTCGCGGCGACCAAGCTCTACGACAAGCATGAGGCTAGTACCACCAAGATGTCCAAGCCCGATGAGCTCCAAGACGATGCTACCAAGGACCAAACTTTGGAGGCGAGCGACAAGGTGGCGAGCAAGGATGATGCTTCCATCTTTGGAGGCGACAGTGATGATGTGCCATCTTCGGCCTTCATCTACGGCGACGGTGACGAGATGATCGAGCATGGGATTTTCCCTTCGGTCATGGAGGAGAGTGATGATGTGCCATCTTCGGCCTTCATCCACGGCGACGACGACGAGATGGTTGAGCATGGGATCTTCCCTTCGACCACGGCGACATATGATGACTTGAGTGACTTGTGCCACCATATCGAGAGTGAGAGTGACTTCACCACTAGCCCCATATATGATGAGTTGCCACAATTCCCATGTGAGGAGAGCCACAACCCCCACCACTTGAGTGAGATGAGTGACTCCACCATACGTATCCTTACCCTAGTTGACTATGTATGTATGTATGTATGGTTCCCGGTGAACGTTTCCTTTGTATCCTTACCCTAGTTGACTATGTATCTAGTGGATCTCATGTGTGTATGTTGATCTAGCACTTGTGTGATCGATTCCTTGTTGGTTGAGTGATTCTCTCTCGTTTTCCCTGTGTTTCCCTTTGTGCTTCCGTGTGTTCTTCGTGTTTCCTCCGTAGGATCCCCTCCAAACGTGAAAGATCGACGAAATAAGGTTCCACCCTACATCATATGGTATCATGAGCAACGTTGATCACGTTTTTGGAGCCCCTACCCCTCTTTTTCTAGCTTGATTTTGTTGTTTTCGTCCTAAATCCGAAAATCCCCACCAAAATAGCCCCAAAATTTTTTGTGATTTGTTGGTTTGATGATGTTTTGTTGATTTTGATCCATGGATTTGCTTGGTTTCAAGTGGATCTAGCATTTCCCCAAGTTTCCCCACTTTCCATCCACGAAATCTCATCAATTTTGACCCCAAAATCCCCAAATTCCGCCCAAAAATTCGTCCCCGAGAGGAAATCCCGAGCAGTTTGACTTGCCCGGATCATCCGGACCTTCTCCCGGATCATCCGGACATCCCCCGGATCAGCTGGACGCCCCCCCGGACGTCCGGATACCCCACGCACCCAGAAAACAGAACCGGCGCTGACGAACCCGGATCATCCGGATTTCCTCCCGGATCATCCGGATCTAGCCCGGATCATCCGGACCTCCTCCCGGATCATCCGGTTAACCCTGAAACTGACACTGACAGATTTTTGTTTCGGCCATAACTAATTCATCCGAACTCCGATTTTGACGTTCTTTAGCTCGTTTTGAAGCTATTGACATCCCCCATCACACAAAAATACCACCAACACCATTTGACACCATCAACTTTTCGGAATTTTGGCATCTTTGCCTAGGACTTCCACCACATCATCCGCATAGCCACCACCGACTTCCGCAACCTAACCCATTTCGTTCCCAATAGCATTTGAGGTTGTTTGAGTTGTGACTTGAGTCTCCTAAGGTGTTTCGGCTACTTAGGGACGGTTGCTTCTTCATCAACCACCACCACCACCACTTCCACATAACCTTCCCACCACCACTTCCGACAACCCAACTTAACCCAATTGTTGTTTGAGCTTGTTTGAGTTGTGGCTTGTGTCTCCTAAGGTGTTTCGGCTACTTAGGGACGGCAACTTCAACTCCGACACGTGTATAGCCCATCATTCCACTTTCGCATTGCTGAGTGCAAACCACCACCGCTTTCCGCTACCACCATTTTGACATTTGACATTTGAGATTTTGAGTTTGCGGTTTTTTCGTTTCCTAAGGTGTTTCGGCTACTTAGGGACGAGTCTCCATCATCTTGGTATCTACACCAAGAACACCGCCACTCATCATCGCAAAGGACGGTAACCTCGACGACACCATTGTATATTCCCTTGCAATTGCATTGTTAACCCCTAGCCCATTTTGCGTCACTTACCTATCGAGACTAGCCATTTGAGTATTGCCGGCAACGTTACTTGTGCACATTAGTGATCCACCATCCATTGCATACATACCATATCATCTTGGTATCATATCATCCATTGTGCCTCAAGTTTGTTCCCGCATATACACAATTGCTATCTTGGTTTGTGCATTGTGCAAAAGTGGCCATAGAAAAAAAAAGAGAAAAAGCTTTTAAGCAAAAAAGAGAGCAAAGAGCTCGTGAGCAAGTGCCATAGCATCATACCCCATTGAACATAAGAGCCATACCAAAATCTACATCATATGCTATCATGCTTGAGAGAAACACCGGGAACCATACATACATAGCATACTTGGGATAGAATAATATCCATTTTGCATCTTATAGGTTGTGCACAAGTGTCGTATCCGCCTATTGAGAAATCGTGCTAGCGTCTCTCTTGAGTTGTGCAACACGAGCGTTTTCCGTGGATTCCACATTTTGTGCTCATTCCTTGGTTGCATGACCCCATTTATCTATCCGTGTGTGTGTTTCCGTGTGCCATTCTTTGCTATTGGTCCATTTGTTTCACTTGCGAATTTGTGAATCTCTTTCAACATTATTGACTCTTGCTAACATTTTGCATCAAATTTTTGTGCCACTATCCTCACCGAGCTCTACCATAAGCTTTACTTGATAGGTGTGAGTGAACAAGTCCGGTACCAATTCCACTATTCTTTCATCTCACATTGAGTGACACGGGATACATACTCAACTTTGGGAAAAGGTAACTTGGTATTGTTTATCTCATTTCCTTCTCACCTCTACTCGAGTCTTGTGATGGATAGGCAAGGCATTTCACTTTCGGTCTACAACAACAACGAAGAGTTCGATGCCATGAACAACAACTACGACGCCAAGATGGACAAGCACATGGAGGAGATCAAGGCCCTCATCAAGTCCTACAAGCGATCTTCCTCATCTTCGAGAAGACGCTCAAGAGCACATCCTTCCGAGCTACCACCTCCGGCAAGATCACATCGGCATCGACACCATCACCAACAAGAACATGAAGGTCAAGAGCTCAACACCAACAACCGCTCAACGACTTCACCATCTCCCTTGGCATCTTCGCCAAGCGACTTCAAGGCATCTTCGCCTACGGACATATGGCATCTTCGCCAACAAGAACCTCAAGACTACACTCAAGAGAAGCTACCCAAGCTCAAGTCCGCGACTTCCACGAGCTACTACGACCTCGACACCGACAACAAGATTCCTTTCTATGGGACTCAAGAACCCGAGGAGTACCTCGAGTGGGAGCGTTTGATGGACGACTACCTCAAGCTACATCAAGTTCCTCCCGAAGATCAAGTGAAGTGCGCCACAAGAAACTTCCACGACTACGCATTGGCATGGTGGCTTCACACACCTTCGGAGTACTACGACATGAGTTGGCCCAAGACGAAGAAAGCTTTACGGCGAGAGTTTGTGCCTCCAACCTACAAGGAACAACTTCGACGCCAATTGGAGAACACCACCCAAGGATCCAAGTCCATCGGCAAGTACTTCAAGGAGATGATGATTGCCTTGCGACGAGCCGGCGTGGACGACCCCATTTCGATGAAGTTCCACTTCATGATGGGATTGCACAACGACATCTCCAAGACGATCTTCCTCGAGAACTACAAGTCCATCGACGACTACTACATTGGTGCTCTCAAGGCGGAACAAGAACTCATGAAGGCCAAGGCTTCTCCACTCCAAGCAAACTTCGCGGCGACCAAGATCTACGACAAGCATGAGGCTAGTACCACCATGATGTCCAAGGCCGACAAGCTCCAAGACGATGCTCCCAAGTGTGACTTCACCGCCATCCCTCTTTGTGGCATTGATGATGCCGAGTCTACTTCGACTCTTTTTCAAGATGGTGCGGCGACGAGTTCGACTACGGAGACCTTCAAGGACCAAGCTTTGGAGGCAAGCGACAAGGTGGTGAGCAAGGATGATGCTTCCATCTTTGGAGGCGAGAGTGATGATGTGCCATCTTCGGCCTTCATCAACGGCGACGGTGACGAGATGATCGAGCATGGGATTTTCCCTTCGGTCATGGAGGAGAGTGATGATGTGCCATCTTCGGCCTTCATCCACAGCGACGACGACGAGATGGTTGAGCATGGGATCTTCCCTTCGACCACGGCGACATATGATGACTTGAGGGACTTGTGACACCATATTGAGAGTGAGAGTGACTTCACCACTAGCCACATATATGATGAGTTGCCACAATTCCCATGTGAGGAGAGCCACAACCCCCACCACTTGAGTGAGATGAGTGACTCCACCATATGTGAGTTTGAGTGCACCTATTTTGAGGGAGTGAGTGAACCACCACATAGAGAGAGTGAGATAGTTGATAGGTCTCGTGAGGCCATTTGCATTTCTAACAACTTGACCCCTACCTCTATTGTGTCTTCTCGTTTGGTGCTAGGTCCCATTGATGATGACGCCGATCCTCGATTTACTTCGTCCTCCCTTTGGACATGACGATGGCCATGGTGGATTATGATGCACCGCCCACATGGTTCCATCAAGATGATGATGATGACCACCATTTGGTCTTTCCCACCTCACCTACACCACTTGAGTGGAATGACAAAGGTAACATAGGTGAAGGTGATGCTCTAGTCCCACTAGTGGACATTCTTGACATTGATTGCTTGCATGATGTTGATCCACCTATTGCCATGCTTCATGCTAGTATGATTTCCCCATGCGATGATTTGCCCATTTATGATGAGTATGATGATTCTCTTGTGGAGTCTATTAGTTGTGATGCCATGTTACATAGGATTTCTTGTGACAATTCTTTAGGTCACATCATGTTTGATAATCCGCTTGACTTGTCATATGCTATGCATGAGATCAACCATATGTCTTATTTGCAATCTCTTCATAGTGACTATGCATATGCCATTAAAATAAACCCAATTTGCACATATGGCATAGATGACAAGCCCATGGTTATTGGCATTTGTTTTTCTTGTGATGATATTGATATGCTCCCTTTGCATCATTTATCTCATATGCCATGCCATGACCACCTAGCTTCGGATATGCATTGTTTTGGATGTTGTCCATTTTCTCCATGTGATGTTTTCGATATTACTCATGAGGAGACCCCCATAGTTTCCTCATACATTTTAGGAGATTTTGATCCATCCCATCCATTGCATGATCCCATTACGTGTGTGCACCATATGCTCCCCATGAATAAACATGCTTTGGATGTGCCACATACTTGTTTGCTCAATTTGTGTCCCCATTGTGTCATACATAATAACTATTCTTTCATGATGGATGACATGTTCCTATACCATGCATCAAATTTATTTGAGCGATGCTTATCTTGTACTAACTCACACGTGCACATACACATCATGATGAATTATGTGTACATTTACCACACACACAATTTCTTTCGTTTGTGTCTCTTTTGTGTAGGTACCCACGAATACTTGTCAACTTCGCAATCCCACGAGTTGACAAAACGAGCTCTTGAGAGCAATGGCGATTTGGGATCCCGTGGACTATCCTTACCACCGTTCCCTTCGCGCAAGGACTACGCGCAACTCCTCTACTTGGCTCTCACACGGCTATGGGCCATTTACCACTTCTCACATTATGCTCATTTTACCGTGTTCACTTTGCATGCTATGCTTGCTTCTATGCCTTTGCCATGCAATTGTGACCCTTGTTTGCATCTACCCATGATTCTCCATTATGATATTCCTATGTGTATTTGCATAGTTGGTGGAGATCCTCGTTGCTTTTGCCATGTTTATCATGTGCCCCATTCTATTGATGCTTGTTGTGTTGGGAGAGTCATGATGACCCATTGCTATTCACATTTGGCCTCTCGCCAATACATTCATGATATTGTACTCATATCTTGCTTTCATGCTTGTGCTATGACTTGTGAATTATTCATGCCCACTATTTGCACCAATGACATGTTTGCCATGATTCCTCCTAGTATGTTGCATCTTCGCACTACTAGCTTGCTTGATTTGATAGCTATGAATGCTCACTATGTTGCATCACCCATGTTCCACTACTTGCTTTCTTGGGTTGATGACATATATGCTCATGCCTCTCACATGATAGATCTTACTTTGACTTACCATTATCACATTCCCATGCATCATGATATATATGCCTTGTGTGTTGCATCCAATTCTTGGACTACTTGCTACTATCATATGGTTGGTTGCACCAATATCATTTCTTCACATATGTCATGTCCCTTTGCTTGTCACATGCTTGACTTGATTGCCTCACACATGATGAACAATTGCTCTTTCTATTGTGTTGAGTGCCACACTATATTCACTACACCCTATGCACATTATGTTTCGATTGTCTTGCACTTGACCCATGTGTTTAGACATCTTATCTTATTTGGTGTTGTGAATGATTCCTATGCCTACCATAGACCTTTCATTGAGCGCTTTGCCCATGTTTGCTATGAACATGAGGTGGATGCTTATGCTCTTGTCACACATATTTGCATCTCTACCTCACATTTACATGCTTGTCCCCATGATATATTTCCTTGTGCTCAATTTATGTGCTTACATGCCATGTCACAATCCTTTGTCAAACAATACGCTATGCTTGATGACAACACTTGTTTGGTGAGTCACCTCTTGAATGCTTGGTTTTGCACTAACGCTAACCACATTTGTTTTTCCAAGTGTTTGTTGTCCTTGATCATTTTGAAGGAATCCCAAGACGGTGCGACATTGGAGAGTGCCCATTGCGAGCTTGAAGATGACGAGTACTTGGTGAACGTCCACTTCCTCACGGCGAAGCCATCTCTTTCCCATGGTGATTTGGTTTTCGATCCGAGGTCGGATCTTTCCCAAGCGGGAGGGGATGATGTGGAGCATCCTATGGACATCACCATGTCAAGAGTCCATTTGGCAAGTGACACGTGCGACATCTACTTCACATACACAAAGGTGAATCATCTCCTTTACACATGCTCACTTGACACTCTCGAGGATGGTATACTACTTGACACTTCTCCCGTGTGCATGCATAGGTATTGTCGGAACATCACGGATGTCGAGGAGGAGTGCGAGCGCAAGTGTACGTCTACACCAGCCGCGAGGGAAGCATGGAAGAGAAGACGAAAGAAAGGAGAAGAAGAAGGAGCAGCGGCTGAAGATAGCCCGGACATCCGGACCGCCGCCCGGATCATCCGGACCCAGCCGGATCATCCGGGTCCCCCTCCGAATCATCCGGATATCCGCGCTGAGGATACCCGAAGGGTCCTCCTAAAGCCGAATCATCCGGGCCACCTCCCGGATCATACGGACGACGGCCGGATCATCCGAACCCCCATCCGGATCATCCGGCCTTGCTCACAGTAACGCTTGGGCGAGGCCCATGTACCCATTCACCCCCTCACTTACCCCTTCGCCCACTAGACTATAAATAGACCTCCTCCTCCCCATTTTTAGGGTTAGCAAAGTGATAGCTCATTTGTATGTGAGCTTTGCTCCTACCCATCTCTACTCTTGAGAGAGAGAGACCACTACTCCATTGGAGGCCAAGACCTCCATCTAGGAGAAGATCCCCCAGTGGATTCAAGACCCCTCTTTAGGGAAGATCCATCTAGGATTCATCAAGACCTCCTCTTGGAGATGAACCTTACCTTGTATCTTTCCCTTTGTTGTTCATGCACCTTGTGACCTTGTGTGTTTGATTGTCTAGTGGATGTGTGATTTGGACTTGTTCTTGAGTGTTCCCCCTTGTGATTTCTCCCCGTTCTTCCCCGTGTTCATCGTGTTCTTCGAGGGATCCCGCTCCAAACGTGAAAGATCGACGAATTAGGGTTCCACCCTACATCATATGGTATCAGAGCCAAGTCCACCGACAAGTACTTCAAGGAGATGATGATTGCCTTGCGATGAGCCGGCGTGGACGACCCCATTTCGATGAAGTTCCACTTCATGATGGGATTGCACAACAACATCTCCAAGACCATCGTCCTCGAGAACTACAAGTCCATCGACGACTACTACATTGGTGCTCTCGAGGCGGAACAAGAACTCATGAAGGCCAAGGCTTCTCCACCCCAAGCAAACTTCGCGGCGACCAAGCTCTACGACAAGCATGAGGCTAGTACCACCATGATGTCCAAGGCCGACAAGCTCCAAGATGATGCTCCCAAGTGTGACTTCACCGCCATCCCTCTTTGTGGCATTGATGATGCTGAGTCTACTTCGACTCTTTTTCAAGACGGTGCGGCGATTTAGCGACTACGGAGACCCTCAAGGACCAAGCTTTGGAGGCGAGCGACAAGGTGGCGAGCAAGGATGATGCTTCCATCTTTGGAGGCGAGAGTGATGATGTGCCATCTTCGGCCTTCATCCACGATGAGAGTGATGATGTGCCATCTTCGGCCTTCATCCACGACGAGAGTGATGATGTGCCATCTTCGGCCTTCATCCACGGCGACAAAGACGAGATGGTTGAGCATGGGATCTTCCCTTCGACCACGGCGACGTATGATGACTTGACTGACTTGTGCCACCATATCGAGAGTGAGAGTGACTTCACCACTAGCCCCATACATGATGAGTTGCCACAATTCCCATGTGAGGAGAGCCACAACCCCCACCACTTGAGTGAGATGAGTGACTCCACCATACGTGAGTTTGAGTGCACCTATTTTGAGGGAGTGAGTGAACCACCACATAGAGAGAGTGAGATAGTTGATAGGTCTCGTGAGGCCATTTGCATTTCTAACAACTTGACCTCTACCTCTATTGTGTCTTCTCGTTTGGTGCTAGGTCCCATTTATGATGACGCCACGATCCTCGATTTACTTCGTCCTCCCTTTGGACAAGACGATGGCCATGGTGGAATATGATGCACCCCCCACATGGTTCCATCAAGATGAAGATGACCACCATTTGGTCTTTCCCACCTCACCTACACCACTTGAGTGGAATGACAAAGGTAACATAGGTGAAGGTGATGCTTTAGTCCCACTAGTGGACATTCTTGACATTGATTGCTTGCATGATGTTGATCCACCTAGTACCATGCTTCATGCTAGTATGATTTCCCCATGTGATGATTTGCCCATTTATGATGAGAATGATGATTCTCTTGTGGAGTCTATTAGTAGTGATGCCATGTTACATAGGATTTCTTGTGACAATTCTTTAGGTCACATCATGTTTGATAATCCGCTTGCCTTGTCATATGCTATGCATGAGATCAACCATATGTCTTATTTGCAATCTCTTCATAGTGACTATGCATATGCCATTAAAATAAACCCAATTTGCACATATGGCATAGATGACAAGCCCATGGTTATTGGCATTTGTTTCTCTTGTGATGATATTGATATGCTCCCTTTGCATCATTTATCTCATATGCCATGCCATGACCACCTAGCTTCGGATATGCATTGTTTTGGATGTTGTCCATTTTCTCCATATGATGTTTCCGATATTGCTCATGAGGAGACCCCCATAGTTTCCTCATACATTTTAGGAGATTTTGATCCATCCAATCCATTGCATGATCCCAATACTTGTGTGCACCATATAAAACCCATGAATAAACATGCTTTTGATGTGCCATATACTTGTTTGCTCAATTTGTGTCCCCATCGTGTCATACATAATAACTATTCTTTCATGATGGATGACATGTTCTTATACCATGCATCAAATTTCTTTGAGCGATGCTTATCTTGTGCTAACTCACACGTGCACATACACATCATGATGGATGATGTGTACATTTACCACGCTGAAAGTGCAACTAATCCCCGGGTGGTTTTGGTAATTAATAACAACATATATATCATTGAACTAATAGTTACTTGAGATTCATTTCAGAAAGTTCAGTGATATGGGTATGGCAAGGACTGAAGAAGTGGACCCCTCAAAATGCTAAGGCAAGCATTGGCAAAAGCTCAAGACTCCATTTTTGGTTTAGTGATCCAAGATCACATTGAGTCCATAGGAAAGCCAATACTATTAAAAGGGGATGAGGTTATGATGATGATCTGGTTGCTCAAAGTTCTTAGTGATACATCTCCTATACTATCTGCAACTTTCACTGCCATATACACTCATAAGTAATCTCGGTCCCATCGATATTCCAAACCCAGTCACACCGAGATGAACCACCTCAGCCATAAAGCCAAACCCTAGAAAACTCGGATTTTCCGATTCTGAACTCGGTCTCACCGAAACTTGAGTTGCCAAGCTTCAGAATCCTTCATCAAATCGGTGTCACCGAGATGATGAAGTCGGTCCCACCGAGATTGGCAAGCTCTTGTCTTTGCACGAATCGGACTAACCGAGATTGTATTTTCGGTCCCACCGAAAATCCCAACGTTCACATGTTTTGAACTTTCGGTCTCACCGAGTTGTCAACTTCGGTCCCACCGAGATTGGTCAAATGTGTAACGGTTGGATTTTGTGTGAAGGCTATAAATACCCTCCACCCCCTCTTCATTCGTGGAGAGAGCCATCGAAAGAACTACCACTCCTACCTTACATTTCGAGAAGAGAACTACCTACCCTTGTGTTGAGATCAAGTTGCTCCACTCCCACCATATGAAGCTTGATCTCTAGCCTTCCCAAGTTGCTTTCCACTCAATCCTTTCTTCCACCACAGCCAAATCGGTGAGGAGAGTTGAGTGTTGGGGAGATTATCATTTGAAGCACAAGAGCAAGGAGTTCATCATCATCAACACCATCTATTACCTTTTGGAGGGTGGTGCCTCCTAGATTGGTTAGGTGTCGCTTGGGAGCCTCCGTCGAGATGTGGAGTTGAACCAAGAAGTTTGTAAGGAAAGGAGATTGCCTACTTCGTGAAGATCTACCCCGAGTAAGGCTAGCCCTCCGTGGGCGTGGCCATGATGGCATAGACAAGGTTGCTTCTTCGTGGACCCTTCGTGGGTGGAGCCCTCCGTGGACTCTCGCATCGTTACCCTCCGTGGGTTGAAGTCTCCATCAACGTGGAAGTGCGATAGCACCACCTATCGGAACCACGAGAAAAATCACCGCGTCTCCAAAATTGCGTTTGCTCTTCTCCACCTCTCTTTACTACATGTGCAATTTACTTTCCGCTGCCTATACTCTAGAATTGCATGTGTAGGGTGATACTTGACTTGATCATAATCGTGAATCTGCCAAAACTGTTATTTGTCAAAAGGCTGAATTTTTATATTGTCAAGTAGTCTAATCACCCCCTCTAGACATACTTTCGATCCTACAAGTGGTATCGAGCTTTGGTCTCCATTGTATTGGTTTCCATTGCATTGACTCCATAATCTTGGTTTCACAACCTAGGAGAGTATGGCGTCTAGTGAGGGTAATTTTCAGAGAGGTCCTTACTTTGATGGTACAAATTTTGCTAGTTGGAAGCATAAAATGAAAATGCATATTCTTGGCCATAACCCAGCCGCATGGGGCCTTATTTGTGTTGGTATGCAAGGTGAATTCTTCGAGGAAGGAAAAGTTCGGATCGCGGCTACAACGGAAGAATTGCGGATGTTGCAAAACAATGCTCAAGCTTGTGACATTCTCTTCAATGCCTTGTGTCCCGAGGAGTTCAACAAAATCAGCCGCCTTGAGAATGCAAAAGAGATTTGGGATACTTTGGTTGAGATGCACGAAGGTACCGAGTCCGTGAAGGAATCAAAGCTAGATGTTCTTCAAGGTCAACTTGACAAGTTCAAGATGAAGGAAGGTGAAGGAGTCGCTGAAATGTACTCTAGGCTTGCTCTCATCACAAATGAGATTGCCGGCTTAGGGAGCGAAGAAATGACCGACCGATTCATCATCAAGAAGATTCTCAGAGCTTTGGATGGAAAGTATGACACCGTGTGCACCTTGATCCAAATGATGCAAAACTACAAGAATCTCAAGCCAACCGAAGTCATTGGAAGAATTGTTGCTCATGAGATGACACTTAAGGATAAGGAAGAGATTCACAACAAGTCAAGTGGTGCTTACAAAGCTACAAGTGATGCTCCCACAACCTCAAGTGACAAGCTAGTTTCCAATGAAGAGATAAGCCTAATGGTCAAGAACTTCAACAAATTCTACAAGAGAAGAAGCAAAGAGAGAAGCTCAAAGTCTAGATCATATGATGAAAAGAGATCTTCTAGTCGTGATCGAAACTGCTACAATTGTGGAAGACCCGGACACTACTCAAATGAGTGTACGGCTCCCCACAAGAGAAGAGAAGAATCTCCAAGAAGAAGAAGCTCAAGAGATGAGTCACCTCGGAAAGAGAGAAGGAGTAGAGATGATCGTTATGAACGAAGACCCTCTCGGAGAAGCAAGGATTCGGAGAGGAAAGACAAGTCATCAAGGAGCTACACAAGAAGAAAACATCAAGCTCATGTAGGTGAATGGGTCTCCGGCTCCGACTCCGACAATCAATCCGAAAGAAGCTATCACTCCAACTCCGACTACAGTCAAGATGAAGGTGTTGCCGGTCTTGCTCTCGTATCCTCCAACTCCAACTCCTATGACTTATTTGATTCACCAAATGAGGGAATTAGAAGATGCTTCATGGCTAAAGGCCCCAAGGTATCACACCCTGAATTCATTGACTTTGATAGTGATGAGGATGACTTGCTTGGTGAAGATGAGCTCTTACATGATAAATCTAATGAACCTAGTAATGATGACCATGCTAGTAGTCTTTATAGTCGAGAAGAGTCGAATGACAATGCTATGAAGGAGATTGAGCATCTAACTAAAGAACTAAACACTCTTAAGTTAGCTCATGAAACAGCTCAAGAAGATCATAGAGAGCTCCTAAGATCTCATGAGAAGCTACGCTTCGAGAAGCTCACTCTAGAGCAAGAACATGAGTTTCTAAAAGCAATCAATGACGATCTTCGAAAGAAGAGTTCTTCATATCTTGCCAAACGACTTCTCTTGTCTAATTTCTTGCCACCCATTAAAACTAAGCATGACAAGCATAAGAAAAATTCTTCATCTAGTAGTAACAATAACCATGCTAAATCCAATATTGTTGCTTCTAGTAGTTCTCTTGATTCCACTAACAATGTTTCAAGCCAAGTTACACTTGAGCAAGAAAATAGTTTATTGAAAGGGATTATAGATAAAGGTGTCTACAAGAGCCTTGCCGGAAGCAAGAACTTTGAGGAAATTGTTCGCAAGCAAGGAAGGCACCGGAAGAATCAAGGAATTGGTTTTGAGCGAAAGTTCAACGCCGAGGGTGTTGAATGGGAAGAAGGTCAATATCC
Organism: Aegilops speltoides; assembly: GCA_021437245.1. Lineage (NCBI taxonomy): Eukaryota > Viridiplantae > Streptophyta > Magnoliopsida > Poales > Poaceae > Aegilops > Aegilops speltoides. The sequence goes on from CM038144.1 coordinate 338,817,565, forward strand.
CACTCCACAGTTTGTTTCTCAAAAGGAGAAGTATGATCCTACTTCTTCCAATGTGGAACAAGCTCAAGATGACCTTCCACCACAAGACCACAAGCTAAAAGGCAAGGACAAGCTTCAAGAGGAGATTGATGCATTTGTTGAAGCACCTCAAGCCATGGTCAAGTGGGTTCCCAAGGAAACGCCAAGTTCTACTTCGTCAAGCTCAACTACAACCCCAAGGATTCCCATCAAGATGATGTGGATCCCAAGAAGAAGAACTAGAGAGTTCTTGAGGGTGACTCCGCCAACATACTTCACTCACATTCATTTTGGCAAAAACTTGTGCAATCAACTTCCACATCTTGCACTAGTTCATGGAGTCACAAACCCTCTTGTTGGTAAGTCAAGGGACAAGGTAATCATTGCTTTCATGGACATCATCTATTGTGAACTTCAATCTATGTCCATGGATATCCTTGTTTGTTCCTTGTGGGACTAACCCATGTAGGTATTGAAAGTGCCCGAATCCAAAAGATTGCTCCCAACTCTTGATGATCTTCATCAACATTGAGCATCCACATCTTCAACATCTACATGAAGTCTTCTACGACAACCCAAGGTTAGTTCGACCCTTTAAAAGGGGTTCTCACATCTAGGGAGAGCTTTGCTCTAAAAATTGAGCTAAAGCATCTTCAAATGATGTGAACACATCAATGCTTTATGTAAAAGTGGTAACCCCACTTGTGCTTAAACGATGAGTATGACCTATGATCAAATGTTCTCATTTGGCTCCTAAGTCAATATACTCATATAAAGATGACCTAGTCATCAACAAATTGTGTGATAGTAACTAGAGTTTTGATTGTGCATGTTTGACACATATTTCATTTGCTATCTTATTGTGTGAGCATGTTGGATGCATGACTTTATCCATTCAAGGACATCCATTTGTTGTTTTGGTCGTTTTGATTTTTCTGACCAAATGGATGGACAAGAATGCCTAAGTACCTCCCCTAGCTATCTATGCTTTCTTGTCTCAAATTCTATTCATGCTTACATCACAAATTTGAACAAGTCATTTTCGGACCCTCCGAGTGAGGAGCACTCGGAGCCACCGATCCGTCAAGGGCTAACTTCCAAAACCTTCCTAGTGATTTCGGTCAGACCAACTCACTCAAACTCGGTCAAACCGAAAGCACTTGGACTGATCTAGGTTTTCACCTCGGTGAAACCGAGTTGTGATTTTCGGCGTGATCAAGTGCATAATCGTCATAGTTATCCATCTCGGTGCCACCGAAGTTTTACAACTCGGTCCCACCGACAACAAAGGGTATATATACTCGAGGGTCGCGCGTTGATTTCTCCTTCAAACGCTTCGCCCCACCCCTTTTGCCGTCGCCTTGGTCTCCGGATCGCCTCCGCCGTCCGCTGTCGCGCCCTCGCCGCTGGTCTCCGTCGCCGTCAGCGGACATCGCCTCAGCGCCGTTGCCAGAGAGAAAACTCCACCAAGTTAGGGTGAGTTTGATCCCACTCGTGCTCCCATCTCCGATTCAATGCACGTTTGGTTTGCCTAGAATCTTGCCACGATTGAAATCTTCCTGTACACAAGATTAGCTCTTTTGGACTAGATTCGAGTAAAAGTTTTAGGGTTAGGTTTCCGCCGAACACATCTCGGTGAAACCGATTTTACATTTTCGGTATGACCGATTTGGCCTATGGCCATTGCACCTTTGCCCTTCGGTCCAACCGAAGTTGTGCAAATCGGTGTGACCGAAATGAGGATTCTGTGAAACCCTAGTGTTTTCGGCGGATCGAAACCCACTTCGTCCAACCGAAAGTGGTGTGAAAGCTTCGTTTAAACACTTGGATTCACGAATTTTAAACTCGGTCCGACCGAAATGTCTTCGTGAAAACCTAATACTAGAATTTGAACTCATTTTGTTGCAAAAACTTCGCATTTGTGATGACTCTTCTTCTCTGCCTATACCTTATCTATTCACAGGTTGTCACCATGTCGATGCCGGTGATAATGTAACAGGTCGAGACACTTATTGCAGATATTCCAGAGGCGTGCACTAGTCCCGATCCCAAAGAGCTCATCGATGATGGTGAGAGGAGTACACCAAGTGGTTTACCTCCTGCAGCCACCAGAGCCAGAAAGAAGAGGAACTCAGATGATGAAGACTCAGATTTTGTTGTTGAGGAAGAGATCACCTCAAAACCTAAGAGGAAGGTTGTTGCCAAAGAGCCACAAGGTCAACAAACCAAGAAGGGCACCAGAAAAGTCAAGCAGTCCACTGTTGCCAAGAAGCTGAGTTTGGAAGAGGAAACTACAAGCAAAGTGAAGAAAACTTCCAAGAGAAAGAGGTTAGTGCATGACGATGCAGCAGAAGAAGATGAGGATGAGGAAGCACCCCAGCCTCCTCCTCAGAAGTCTAAGTTCATGGGTGATGCCATTAAGGCTGGAGCCACTTCAAAGCCCAAGCAATCTGCTCCAGCTAAGGCAGCTCCAAAGAAAGCCTCTTTGCCAAGCCCAAGAAGACAACAGAACATTCCAAAGATCTGAAAAGAAGAAAGATGATGTGCCACCAATGAGTCGGATGGTGAAGGACCAGTTTTGCAACTTCGTCGAAACGCCACTACATAATGATGCTCATCCTCAAGTGAGGATATGAAAGCAAGGAAGGATAGAGGTCTCGTGCTATGGAGACAAGTCGACCCATATGCCGTGAGGAGAAGGACTGTTGTTGATCCCAGATTTCACACCAGAGAGCAGCAGGACTTCTATGAGACCGTGCTGATGGATAAGAAGCCCATAGTTGCAGACACACAATATGTTGACTGGAAGTACATTGACAGCGAAGAGCACAGAGATTTCTTTCCACATGTGCATGAAAGCTTTACTGCATGTGGTGTTGCAGACTTTGTAGGTCAGAAGTTGACAAATTGGAATGATGAGATGATTATGCAATTCTATGCCACAGCTCACTTCTATCCAGATGGAAGGATTGTATGGATGACTGAAGGCCAAAGATTTTCTTCAACTGTTGAAGAATGGGCAGAACTTCTGAATGCTCCAGTACAAAGAGAGGATGATATTGATGTTTATGGTATTCCAAAGAAGAACCATGAATCCATGAAGAACATGTACAAAGAGGTTCCAGCTAAGGATTTAGGAATCTGGAAGCTCGGCTCAGTGTATTATCTCCAGGCAGGCCTACCTACCACCAACACTATTTTGAGGCATACCTTGATGCCCAAGTCTGGAGATCATCGCATGACCAGAGGATACTCTATCAACATGCTGCATATACTTGATGAGAAGGCACCTTTCAAGGTGATGGACTTGATGGTTGAGACCATTAAGAGGACTGCAGCTGACCAGAAAAGGTCGTGTGGATTTGCCCCGCAGATTCAAATGCTTATCAATGCCAAATTTGGCACGGGCACATACTTGTTGGATAGAGCACACTTACCACTGCAGCCAGAGCATGAGGATAATGTTGTTGTGATGGATGAGGAGGATCCAACATCGGTTGAAGGTCAAGCCAAGATTGAAGCTGCCAAGAAAGCCAAAGCTGACAAGGAAGCAGCAGCAGCAGCAGCAGCTAAACCCAAGAGTGTCGGAGAGCAGCTCCTTGAAGCTACCCAAAGGATTGAACAACGCCTAGCCAGCATTGTACAGTCTCAGGAGAGCCTAGAGAGGATTGTTGAAGACAAGATCCACGCTCTGTATGTAAAGCTGACTGAAGTGCAAGTGACTATCAACAAGCTTGAGGCAGATATTGAGGAAGCAAAGAGGGAGAAGGAAGAGCTTATGCGTGAGATGCAGGATGACTTAGTCCAGGATGATTATCAACAGACTGCTCCGGTCCCACAAGACCCCGATCAGCTGCTATTCTAGTGACAGACACCAGGACTATAGCTTCAGCACCTCCCACAGCTCCATCAGTTGCTACAGCTCCAGCTCGAGTGACCACTCCTCCAAAGACAGACATCACCAAGTCTTCGCCGATGCTGCCATATCAACTCCAACATCAACCTGCACATGAGCCGCCAACAGTCCCCAAAGGCGCTTAGCTCTATGCCTTTTCGAACTTTTGGTAACTTGTTGCCAAAGGGGAGAAATTGGTATAGATCATAGGACTTCGAGAGAGAGAGTGCTGTTGCCTTTGCGCTTTTGCTCTTTCGTTCATTTGCGGTTTCTTTGAGATACTTTTGGTTTTCGAGACATTCAGTGTGTTTGATACTACGTTTCATTCTACTTTAATGAGTGCTTGGTTGTACTATGCCTTAATGTGTGCTTAATGCTTATCATATGCTATTCTTATCTTGTGTGACCATTTACTCATGTCTTGGTGATTAGGTGCATGCTGTTCATTCTTATCATTTTGTGCGCTCCACCAAGATGTATGTGACATGGAAGAGTGACCCATGATCCTAATCGACTGTGCATTTGCATTCAAACGCAAATCTTAAATAATGCACAAATTTAGGGGGAGCTCTTACTTATCACATACTTCTCAAAGCGACGATATTATTCATTGATTATATCCTTTGTCAAAGCTTTGATCTATATGTTGTCATCAATTACCAAAAAGGGGGAGATTGAAAGTGCAACTAATCCTCGGGTGGTTTTGGTAATTAATAACAACATATATATCATTGAACTAATAGTTACTTGAGATTCATTTCAGAAAGTTCAGTGATATGGGTATGGCAAGGACTGAAGAAGTGGACCCCTCAAAATGCTAAGGCAAGCATTGGCAAAAGCTCAAGACTCCATTTTTGGTTTAGTGATCCAAGATCACATTGAGTCCATAGGAAAGCCAATACTATTAAAAGGGGATGAGGTTATGATGATGATCTGGTTGCTCAAAGTGCTTAGTGATACATCTCCTAAACTATCAGCAACTTTCACTGCCATATACACTCATAAGTAATCTCGGTCCCACCGATATTCCAAACCAGTCACACCGAGATGAACCACCTCAGCCATAAAGCCAAACCCTAGAAAACTCGGATTTTCCGATTCGAACTCGGTCTCACCGAAACTTGAGTTGCCAAGCTTCAGAATCATTCGTCATCAAATCGGTGTCACCGAGATGATGAAGTCGGTCCCACCGAGATTGGCAAGCTCTTGTCTTTGCACGAATCGGACTAACCGAGATTGTATTTTCGGTCCCATCGAAAATCCCAACGCTCACATGTTTTGAACTTTCGGTCTCACCGAGTTGTCAACTTCGGTCCCACCGAGATTGGTCAAATGTGTGTAACGGTTGGATTTTGTGTGGAGGCTATAAATACCCTCCACCCCTCTTCATTCGTGGAGAGAGCCATCGAAAGAACTACCACTCCTACCTTACATTTCGAGAAGAGAACTACCTACCCTTGTGTTGAGATCAAGTTGCTCCACTCCCACCATATGAAGCTTGATCTCTAGCCTTCCCAAGTTGCTTTCCACTCAATCCTTTCTTCCACCACAGCCAAATCAGTGAGGAGAGTTGAGTGTTGGGGAGATTATCATTTGAAGCACAAGAGCAAGGAGTTCATCATCATCAACACCATCTATTACCTTTTGGACGGTGGTGCCTCCTAGATTGGTTAGGTGTCGCTTGGGAGCCTCACGAGATGTGGAGTTGAATCAAGAAGTTTGTAAGGGCAAGGAGATCACCTACTTCGTGAAGATCTACCCCGAGTAAGGCTAGCCCTCCGTGGGCGTGAGCCATGATGGCATAGACAAGGTTGCTTCTTCGTGGACCCTTCGTGGGTGGAGCCCTCCGTGGACTCTCGCAGCCGCTACCCTCCGTGGGTTGAAGTCTCCATCAACGTGGAAGTACGATAGCACCACCTATCGGAACCACGAGAAAAATCACCGCGTCTCCAAAATTGCGTTTGCTCTTCTCCACCTCTCTTTACTACATGTGCAATTTACTTTCCGCTGCCTATACTCTAGAATTGCATGTGTAGGGTGATACTTGACTTGATCATAATCGTGAATCTGCCAAAAACTGTTATTTGTCAAAAGGCTGAATTTTTATATTGTGAAGTAGTCTAATCACCCCCCTCTAGACATACTTTCGATCCTACACACGCGCACAATTTCTTTGGATTGTGTCTCTTTTGTGTAGGTACCCATGAATACTTGTCAACTTCGCAGTCCCACGAGTTGACAAAACGAGCTCTTGAGAGCAATGACAATTTGGGATCCCGTGACTATCCTTACCACCGTTCCCTTCACGCAAGGACTACGCGCAACTCCTCTACTTGGCTCTCACGCGGCTATGGGCCATTGACCACTTCTCACATTATGCTCATTTTACCGTGTTCACTTTGCATGCTATGCTTACTTCTATGCCTTTGCCATGCAATTGTGACCCTTGTTTGCATCTACCCATGATTCTCCATTATGATATTCCTATGTGTATTTGCATGCTTGGTGGAGATCCTTGTTGCTTTTGCCATGTTTATCATGTGCCCCATTCTATTGATGCTTGTTGTGTTGGGAGAGTCATGATGACTCATTGCTATTCACATATGGCCTCTCGCCAATACATTCATGATATTGTACTCATATCTTGCTTTCATGCTTGTGCTATGACTTGTGAATTATTCATGCCCACTATTTGCACCAATGACATGTTTGCCATGATTCCTCCTAGTATGTTGCATCTTCGCACTACTAGCTTGCTTGATTTGATAGCTATGAATGCTCGCTATATTGAATCACCCATGTTCCACTACTTGCTTTCTTGGGTTGATGACATATATGCCTTGTGTGTTGCATCTAGTTCTTCACAAATGCCATGTCCCTTTGCTTATCACATGCTTGACTTGATTGCCTCACACATGATGAACAATTGCTCTTTCCATTGTGTTGAGTGCCACGATATCTTCACTACACCCTATGCACGTTATGCTTGGATTGTCTTGCACTTGCCCCCATGTGTTTAGACATTTCACTATATTTGCTGTTGTGAATGACTCTTATGCCTACCATAGACCGTTCATTGAGCACTTTATGCATGCTTGCTATGACCTTGAGGTCGATGCTTGTTCACTTATCACATATATTTGCATCTTGACCTCCCATTTGCATGCTTGTTCCCATGATATACTTGATTGTGCTCAATTTATATGCTCAAATGCCATGCCACACTTCTTTGTCAAACCATATGATATGCTTTGATGACAACACTTGTTGGGTGAATCACCTCTTGAATGCTTGGTTTTGCTCTTACGACAACCACATTTGTTTTTCCAAGTGCTTGTTATCTTTGCTACTTTTGAAGGAATTACAAGACGGTGCGACATTGGAGGGTGCCCATTTGGAACTACAAGATGATTTAATGCTTGGTGATCGTCCACTTCTACACGACGACATCATCTCTTTCCCATGGTGATTTGGATTTCGATCCGAGGTCGGATCTTTCCCAAGGGGGAGGGGATGATGCGGAGCATCATACGGACATCACCATGTCAAGAGCCCATTTGGCAAGGGACACGTACGACATCTACTTCACACACACTAAGGTGAATCATCTCCTTTACACGTGCTCACTTGACCCCTTCGAGGATGGCATACTACTTGACACTTCTCCCGTGTGCATGCATAGGTATTGTCGGAACTTTACGGACGACGAGGAGGAGTGCAAGCGCCAAGGAACGACTACACCATCCGCGACGGAAGCGTGGAAGAGAAGACGGAAGAAAGGAGAAGAAGACGGAGCAACGGCTGAAGATAGCCCGGACGTCCGGACCACCGTCCGGATCATCCGGACACAGCCGGATTATCCGGATAACCGCGCTGTGGACACCCCAAGGGTCCTCCTGAAGCCGGATCATCCGGGCCACCTCCCGGATCATCCGGACGACGGCCGGATCATCCGGACCCCCATCCGGATCATCCGGGTTTCGCCTGCGTGCGACGTTTCGGGCCGAGGCCCATGTACCCATTCGCCCCCTCACTTACCCCTTCGCCCACTAGACTATAAATAGACCTCCTCTTCCCCATTTTTAGGGTTAGCAAAGTGATAGCTCATTCTTAGGTGAGCTTTGCTCCTACCTATCTCTACTCTTGAGAGAGAGAGACCACTACTCCATTGGAGGCCAAGACCTCCATCTAGGAGAAGATCCCGCGGGATATCATCAAGACCCCCTTGTGGGAAGATCCATCTAGGATATCATCAAGACCTCCTCTTGGAGATGAACCTTACCTTGTATCTTTCCCTTTGTTGTTCATGTACCTTGTGATCTTGTGTGTTTGATTGTCTAGTGGATGTGTGATTTGGACTTGTTCTTGAGTGTTTCCCCTTGTGATTTCTCTCTGTTCTTACCCGTGTTCATCGTGTTCTTCGAGGGATCCCACTCCAAACGTGAAAGATCGACGAATTAGGGTTCCACCCTACATCATATGGTATCATGAGCCACGTTGATCACGTTTTTGGAGCCCCTCCCACCGTTTTCTAGCCTTCTTTTGCTTGATTTCGTCCTAAATCCGAAAATCCCCACCAAAAATAGCCCCAAATTTTTTTGAGATTTGTTGGTTTGATGATGTTTTGTTGATTTTGATCCGTGGATTTGCTTGGTTTCAAGTGGATCTAGCATTTCCCCAAGTTTCCCCACCTTCCATCCACAAAATCCCTCAATTTTTGCCCCAAAAATCATCCATTTCCGCCCAAAAATTCGTCCCCGAGAGGAAATCCCGAGCAGTTTGACCTGCCCGGATCATCCGGACCATCTCCCGGATCATCCGGACATCTCCCGGATCAGCTGGACCCTCTCCCGGACGTTCGGATAACCCACGCACCCAGAAAACAGAACCGGAGCTGAGATGATGCGGAGCATCCTACGGACATCACCATGTCAAGAGTCCATTTGGCAAGTGACACGTGCGACATCTACTTCACATACACAAAGGTGAATCATCTCCTTTACACATGCTCACTTGGCACTCTCGAGGATGGTATACTACTTGACACTTCTCCCGTGTGCATGCATAGGTATTGTCGGAACTTCACGGACGATGAGGAGGAGTGCAAGCGCCAAGGAACGACTACACCATCCGCGAGGGAAGCGTGGAAGAGAAGACGGAAGAAAGGAAGAAGAAGAACGGAGCAGGACTGGAGTTGCCCGGATCATCCGGACCCCCAGCCGGATGATCCGGACCGAGCCCGGATGATCCGGATGACCTCCCGGACGATCCGGCTAACGCGCCCGAAGATAACAGAAGCTGCTCGACGAAGTCGGATCATCCGGACGGTCGCCGGATCATCCGGACCCGACACCCGGATCATCCGCCACCATCCGGATCATCCGGACCCGCTGCGTCGCGTGACTTGGGCCGAAGCCCGTGTACCCCTTCGCCCCTCACTTACCCCTTCGCCCCTTGGGCTATAAATAGACCTCCTCCACCTCCTTTCTAGGGTTAGCAAAGTGATAGCTCATTCTTAGGTGAGCTTTGCTCCTACCTATCTCTACTCTTGAGAGAGAGAGACCACTACTCCATTGGAGGCCAAGACATCCATCTAGGAGAAGATCCCGCGGGATATCATCAAGACCCCCTAGTGGGAAGATCCATCTAGGATATCAACAAGACCTCCTCTTGGAGATGAACCTTACCTTGTATCTTTCCCTTTGTTGTTCATGTACCTTGTGATCTTGTGTGTTTGATTGTCTAGTGGATGTGTGATTGGACTTGTTCTTGAGTGTTTCCCCTTGTGATTTCTCCCCGTTCTTCCCCGTGTTCATCGTGTTCTTCGAGGGATCCCGCTCCAAACGTGAAAGATCGTCGCTATAGGGCTCCACCCTACATCATATGGTATCATGAGCCACGTTTATCACGTATTTGGAGTCCCTCCCACCGTTTTCTAGCCTTCTTTTGCTTAATTTCGTCCTAAAATTCGAAAATCCCCACCAAAAATAGCCCCAAATTTTTTTGTGATTTGTTGGTTTGATGATGTTTTGTTAATTTTGATCCGTGGATTTTCTTGGTTTCAAGTGGATCTAGCATTTCGCCAAGTTTCCCCACCTCATCGTTGTCACCACCAATGTGCACAGCCACTCGGTAATCCTCCAACCAAGTGTCAGGCTTCGACTCTCCGGTGAACTTACTGACGCCAGGCGCCAACCTGAAGTTGTGAGGGATCTCGGCGGCTCGGGTGGCCCTTCCGAAGCACTCGAGGCTGGAAACGTGCACCGTGCTTCCACCGACTCTATCTCTATCCAACCCTTCTTGGTATGCTCTGTTCCGGTCGACCAAACCTTGTACAAGGACTGACCGTGCGTCGAACCCAGGCTCTCTTGGGTCGACTGGAACTCTGCGGTCATTACCATACGGGCGCCTGTCGTCATACTGCCGGGGCGCGTATGACCCATCCCTCGAAGGGGGCGAAGGCACTCGACGGTGGTTGTCACGGGCATACTCACGATCAAACTCTCCATGAGCTCTTCCCAGGTGCCGATCTCGACGGCGATCACGATCTTCACGTCCCAAAGGCGACCTAGGACTGTGTGCCGACTGAACTGTATTGCCCTTACTGACCTGCTGTGGATACTGTTCCGCGACTGGGAGACAGTGGAGTTTTGCTCTCCTGCTGCCCGGAGCAGCGCTCAGATCTGTTCCAAGCCTCTTCCAGCTTCTGAACGGGACGGCTAAATAGACTCTGCTATATGCGCAGCAACCTTAAGATTCCGGATCGGAGTGCGGTATACCTGGGGTTCAGGCGGAAACAATTGTCGTTGACTGGATTCAGGGATCAGCCGACGGGCGTGTTTGTCGAGAGAATGTTGGAGATTCTCCAAACGCGCGCGCTCAGCCAACGTGGCTAGGTGCGCAGCCTCCAAGGCCTGAGCCTCGGTAGTCTCCCCTATGATGGGGGTCTGGAGGGCCTCCATGTTGCGACGGTGCAACTCTTCCCTCTGCTGCGAATTGAGAGGTTGGGGCTTGTACTCATCGTGGTCGTATGACGGGTTGTCGCCGTTGCGTCGAAACCCGGGTGGGCTGCAATGGGAGTCGACCATGAGAACTTCTGCCGCGGGATCAGAGCTCCCGCTCTCGGAAAAATTATCCACAGAGCCACTCGACGGGTCGACTGGACGCAGTGAAATTGATGGGGCTCGATCGCCGTGACTTGTGGGGTGGCCTTCTAACGGGCCACCGCATTCTTTACCCTCCGTTGGAGCCGCGACCGACCGGATTGCTTGCGGCAGCTACCAGCGGAGTGAGCAGATGATGTGAGGGCTGATACGTCTCCAACGTATCTATCAATTTTGATTGTTCCATGCTATTATATTACCCCTTTTGGATGTTTATGGGCTTTATTTTACACATTTATATCATTTTTGGGACTAACCTACTAACCGGAGGCCCAGCCCGTATTGATTTTTTTGCCTATTTCAGTATTTCAAAGAACAGAATATCAAACGGAGTCCAAAAGGAATGAAACCTTCGGGAGCGTGATTTTTGGAACGAACGTGATCCAGAGGACTTGGAGTGCAAGTCAAGAAGCTGCCAAGGACTCCACGAGATAGGAGGGCACCCCCCCTATAGGGCGCGCCCCCTGTCTCGTGGGCCGCTCGGGCGTCCACCGACGCACTTCTTCCTCCTATATAAGCCAACGTACCCCGAAAACATCCAGGGAGCCACCGAAACATAATTTTCACCGCCGTAACCTTCTGTATCCACGAGATCCCATCTTGGAGCCTTCACCGGCGTTCTGCCGGAGGGGGAATCGACCACGGAGGGCTTCTACATCAACATCCTTGCCCCTCCGATGAGTTGTGAGTAGTTTACCACAGACCTACGGGTCCATAGTTATTAGCTAGATAGCTTCTTCTCTCTTTTTGGATCTCAATACAATGTTCTCCCCCTCTCTTGTGGAGATCTATTCGATAAAAACTCTTTTTGCGGTGTGTTTGTCGAGATTCGATGAATTGTGGGTTTATGATCAAGTTTATCTATGAATAATATTTGAATCTTCTCTGAATTCTTTTATGTATGATTGAGTTATCTTTGCAAGTCTCTTAGAATTATCAGTTTGGTTTGGCCTACTAGATTGATCTTTCTTTCCATGGGAGAAGTGCTTAGCTTTGGGTTCAATCTTGCGGTGTCCTTACCCAGTGACAGAAAGGGTTGCAAGGCACGTATTGTATTTTTGCCATCGAGGATAACAAGATGGGGTTTATATCATATTGCTTGAGTTTATCCCTCTACATCATGTCATCTTGCTTAATGCGTTACTCTGTTCTTATGAACTTAATACTCTAGATGAAGGCAGGAGTCGGTCGATGTGTGGAGTAATAGTAGTAGATGCAGGCAGGAGTCGGTCTACTTGTTGCGGACGTGATGCCTATATACATGATCATGCCTAGATAATCTCATAATTATTCGCTTTTTTATCAATTGATCGACAGTAATTTGTTCACCCACCGTAATACTTATGCTATCTTGAGAGAAGCCACTAGTGAAACCTATGGCCCCCGGGTCTATCTCTTATCATATTTGCTTCCAATTTACTTTTATTTGCATCTTTACCTTTTGCATCTATATTATAAAATACCAAAAATATATTTATCTTATCTTACTATGTTTATTAGATCTCACTTTCGCAAGTGGCCGTGAAGGGATTGACAACCCCTATATTGCGTTGGTTGCGAGTTCTTTGTTTGTTTGTGTAGGTGCGTGGGACTTTTGAGGAGCCTCCTACTGGATTGATACCTTGGTTCTCAAAAACTGAGGGAAATACTTACGCTACTATTTCTGCATCACCCTTTCCTCTTCAAGCGAAACCAACGCAAGCTCAAGACGTAGCAAGAAGGATTTCTGGCACCGTTGTCGTGGAGGTCTTCGCTCAAGTCAAGACATACCAAGTACCCATCACAAATCCATCTCCCTTGCATTTACATTATTTGCCATTTGCCTCTCATTTTCCTCTCCCTCACTTCACCCTTGCCGTTTTATTCGCCCTCTCTTTCCCAATCTCCTCCTCTCCTTTTTCGCTTGCCTCTTTCCGTTTGCCCGTGTGCTAGTTCGTTTACCTTGTCATCATGGCTAGTCCACCTATCCTTATTGTTACTCCCGAACAAGAAATTGTCAACTTTAAGCAAAGGGAGGGAGAAAATTTAAAAGATGCTTGGCATAGAATTTGCAATGCCCAATATAAATCTACTAGGAAGCTTTCTACTTCCGTTCTTCTCCGCAATTTTTATGTAGGCATCACTCCTTGGAATAGATGTGTTCTTGATATTGCTACCATAGGTGATTTCATGAGTAGCCGTACGTTTGATGCTTATAATGCTATGTTAGATTTGTTTGGCCCACCACCTCTTTTGATCAATGGAACTGTTTTAACTTTGGAACACGTTATGCAACGGCTTGAGATTATTGAAAATAAAATTGCTACTGTTGAGTTGATTGAAAATTTGGATAAAAAGATTCATAATCACATTACCCAATATGGATCTAGGGTTGGAGTTACTTTGAAAAATCTTAAAGAAAAGGAACCTATAGTCAATGAAAAAATAGATCTAGACTTTGCTAGAATCAGTAAACTTGAGGATATCATTACAAACTTAGGTTCCGCGTTTTCTTCCATGAAAAACACTCCAAACCCCCCTACTAAAACTGCCAAGTTTATTTATGTTCCTAGGGAGATGCGGATCTCAAATCCATATCTGTTCATCCCAATTGTCTCTCTATCGTTAAGGAACCTTTTGCTACCAACGAATTTATTGAAATTTTGCCTAAAGGTTTATCAATTGCTAAAAAGGGAGGAATCCCTAAAGATCACAAGCGCTCTACTTATGAATTTAGTGCCAAAGATGGCACTCGTTAGATCTATCTTCGCTTTTATGCCTAGCTAGGGGCGTTAAACGATAGCGCTAGTTGAGAGGCAACCCAATTTTCTTTGTGTTTTTGTTTTTGCTCCTATTTAGTAATAAATCTTGCATCTACCTTCTGTTTAGATGTGTTTTTTTCTTTTAATTAGTGTTTGTGCCAAGTAGAACCTATAGGATAACCTATGATGATAGTTGATTTGATTCTGCTGAAAAACATAAACTTTGCACGCACGAATTTAGTTTTGTTAAATCGCAGAAACGTGCTTTTGCGTTGATTCTTCCTGCTGCTGATCAATAAAAAAATTGTCCAGGACTTCCTATTTTGGTAGGATTTCTAGAAGTTTGCGTTAGTTACAGATTGCTAAAGACTGTTCTGTTTTTGACAGATTCTGTTTTTCGTGTGTTGTTTGCTTATTTTGATGCATCTATGGCTAGTAAAATAGTTTATAAACCATAGAGAAGTTGGAATACAGTAGGACACCAAAATAAATAAAGAATGAGTTCATTACAATACCTTATGTGGTGGTTTTTTTTTTCTTTCACTAACGAAGCTTATAAGATTTCCTGTTGAGTTTTGTGTTGTAAAGTTTTCAAGTTTTGGGTAAAGCTTTTATGGACTATGGAATAAGGAGTGGCAAGAGCCTAAGCTTGGGGATTCCCAAGGCACCCCAAGATATTCAAGAATATCCAAAAGCCTAAGCTTGGGGATGCCCCGGGAAGGCATCCCCTCTTTCGTCTTCGTTCATTGGTAACTTTACTTGGAGCTATATTTTTATTCGCCACATGATATGTGTTTTGCCTGGAGCGTCGTGTATTATATTAGTCTTTTCTTTTTATTTTACCACAATCATCCTTGCTGTACACACCTTTTGGGAGAAGCCTACTTAATTAGAATTTGCTAGAATACTCTATGTGCTTCACTTATATCTTTTGAGCTTGATAGTTTTTGCTCTAATGCTTCACTTATATCTTTTAGAGCACGGTGGTGTCTTAATTTTGAAGAAATTGCTAGTCTCTCATGCTTCACTTATATCTTTTTGAGAGTCTTTTAGAACAGCATGGTATTTGTCGGGGGTTGGGTGCGACATATGCCAAAGGATGGCTTATCATGGTGGGGGCGAGTAGGATGTCGCCGGTGCCTGGAAGCGGGATGAGGCGAAGACATGCACGCCGGCGGATCTTACCCAGCTTCAGGGCTCTCCAAGGAGATAACACCCCTCTGCTGCTGCTCAAGGGGTCTCCGCATGGTCACTAAGGCAAAGTGAGTACAAGGTTGCTCCTAGAGCTGTTTCTGGAGGTAGGAGAAGGCAAGGCTAGCTCTCTCCTCCTCGTGTGGTCTGTCTAGTGCTAGATGATTCCGAACCCTTTGCATCGGTGCCCTGGGGGGTTTATATAGGCCTACCCCCTAGGGTTACAATGGTAAAACCGGCTGGGTGCGGGTCCCAGCCATCTGGTGGGTCCCGCCGACTGGCCTGGTACAAGGGCGTCAGCCCGCGTCCGCCGCGGGCGGGTCTTGCCGGCTGCAGATTACTGTAGCCGTGCTTCTAATGACGCGGGCTTGGTCATGGGGTCATGGCAGCAGCAGCGCCGCTGGGCGGCGACCACTTTGCCCATTCCCGTCAGATCTGTTAATGGCGTGTGGGGCCCGTGGGAGGTGCCGGCCGACTCCTAGAGGCCGACTCCCAACGGGTCCGACTCATGGCGCTCGCCGCCTTCTTGATACTCGGACCGGTAGGCCCGCCGTCTCCGGGCCGCATGAGACAGCCGTCGTGGTGTGGCCCGCCTCAAGGGCTGATGTCAGGGCTGGCATGGCAACAGTGCCGCACCGGGCGGAGATCTCCGTGGGCACGGCGCACTGTGGCCATGCCTGCCTTTAATTGTCGGGGTGGTTGGAGTCACAGGCCGACTTCCCATAGTCGGCTTCCTTGGACTCGCCTCTGGGACTCGGCTTAACTGGGAGTCGCCTCTGGGATTCGGCTCATCTGGGAGTTGCCTCTGGGGACTCGGCTCATCTTGGAGTCGCCTCTGGGGACTCGGCTCATCTTGGAGTCGCCTCTAGACTCGCGGGGCGCAGCCTGCCCTGATGTCTTGTTCTGGGACTCGGGTTGGCCTACCCGTGGCCCATTACTCCGACAGTAGTCCCTGAAGCTGGTGAGGCTCCGAGGGTGATACGTCGCGGGCCTCAACAGTTTCATTCTTCGGGTGGGGGAATTCAGGCCTTGCTGGCCGTCTTCGGGACAGGCCGTCAGGCGGGGCCCGCCACTATCGTGCCTCGGCACGCGAACGGATCTGTTGCGGCCGTGCGGACGATTGGGTTCCCCACGTCGGTACTGCGCGCAGTAACTTCGTGGGGTAAATCGTGGGGCGCGTGGGGTCTCGCGCGCAGTTAATCCCATGCCGCCCCATCTGCTTCTCAGCCTTCGGGCTTATAAGTAGGTGGGGGGAGCGGGACGGCGAAGCACGCGCGCTCGTTCCTCCCTGCTCCCCCACTTCCTCCTGCCTCTTCTTCTTCTTGCCCTTGCCGCACCATGCCTCGCCGCACCCGCAGCGATGAGCTCCTCCTCCACCGCCGTGGCTCCTGCCGTGCGCTCCGGCGTGTGGGACGGCTCTATGGTGGACGACGACATCATCGAGCACCTCCGCAAGACGCGTCGGCTCCGCAGGGCGAACCTGGTGCGAGCCCGCACCGCGCCAACGGGGGAAATAAGGCCGGCGCCGGAGGAGGGCGAGCGGGTTATATTCCGCTCGCACCTCATGCGCGGCATGGGCCTACCGGCGAGCGGCTTCCTCCGCTCCTTCTTGGAGTTCAACAGACTCCAGCCGCACCACCTCACTCCGAACACGGTGGTGCTGCTGGCCGCCGCCACCACATGCGAGGGTTTCTTGGCGTTCTCCCCACCATCGAGCTGTGGGGAGAGTTCTTTCAATCAAGCTCGGCACACACGCCGCAGCGTGCAGCGGCTCGATCTTGGCGCCTTCATCGCGATGCGCAGGTCGACCGCCGACAACCCATTCCCCTCCATCGCGCTAATCAAGTCGGTGAAGATGTGGCAGTAGTCATACTTCTATATGAAGAACATCGTCGCGGAAGGCGACTGGGTCAACCTGCCGCCCTACAATGCCGCTGCGCCGGCTGGGAGGCTTCCCAGCTGGTCCTACCGGGCCAAGATGCTGACTCCCGCAGGTGCCGCCGCCGTCGCGCGACTCCGAGTGCTAACGCAGTCGGAAGGCCTGGTCGGGGCCGACTTGCTGGCCGCCTTCGTGGCGCACCGAGTCCTCCCTCTCCAAGGCCGTCCTCATCTGATTTGTCAGATGAGCGGCCGCCAAGACCCGAGTCGAATGTGCACCTGGGAAATGCCCCACACGGAGGTGGCGAACATGGTGAATCACATCGCGAACTGCGAGCTCACGGAAGATTGGCAGTTCGGCAAGGAGCCGTACTCGCGTGCCAACCTTCCGCCTGCGGTAAGTCGTACATTTTGTTCTTCTGTTTTTCTTTGTAGCCGAATCCGACTTCTGATCCTCTTGGATTTCTTTGTGTCAGAACCCCCTTATCCAGCCGGCAGCTGGTGCCTCGGGACCGCCCCGCGAGTTTTCTCAAGATCGAGCAGAGAGCGATGTTGACGACCCCGACTTGGGGGCGGCGGCAATGGAGGCCAACGCCGAAGGCGGAGGAGGAGGAGCGGAAGGCGGCTTCAGGCCCTCGGCCACCTTCGCCGACTGGCCCGAAGACGACGTTGATGGGGAAGTCGTCCCGCGTCGCCAGTCGAAAGCCGGCCATCCAGGCGCGGATTCCTCCGCTTGCTTGGCTGGTCAAGTCAGCATGAAGAAGAGCCGGGCTGCGCCGAGTTCGCTCGGCGGCCGGCCGAAGAAGTTCAAGGGGGCGGCCGCCGCGACCAAGCGGGAGGAGGCTGTCGCGAAGGCCAATCGCTTCTGCAAGGAAGTGAAGAAGCCGCCGCTAGTCTCTGCGTAAGTGTTCACTGCCTTTGTCTTGTTTCCTTCGACTAATCTTTTCCGAGTCTTTATATTTCCTTCTTTGCTTCAGGGCCCCTCTTTCTCTCAAGAGGGTCACCGTCCCCTCTGTCATGGGGTCGGCCGAGATGTCCACCAATACTCGACGGATTGACCCCGCCGCTGACCTTCGGGAGGCGACGGAGCGCAACGCGCGGGAGAAGCGCGACGAGGAAGAGGCCGACCGTCTGGAGAAGGCGGAGGCCGAGAAAGCGACGGCCTCCGCCCAGAAGAAACTGGAGGAAGCCGAAGCCGCCGCCGCAGCAAGACAGCGGGCAAAGGAGACCGCACGCCGCCAATCGGCATTGCTTGTCGTCCCGCTGAACTCCGCACCGCCACCCCCGGAGTTCACGGGGCAGACTGGAGAAGTCGGCGGGGAGCACCCCATCATGGAGAAGGACGGTGGCGAGGCCTCTGCGTCGGGCACGGCCACGCCGCCACCGCCGCCTCCGCCGCCCTCAGGAAGTGCACATGGCAAGCAGCCGGCAGGCCCGCCAGTGCCGCCGACTGAGGATGAGGCGGTGGCGAGGCTGCTCCTTCAAGTCGCCTCACCAGCGCACCGCCGCCTTGAGAAGGCGTTTTCGGCGCCACGCCCCTTGGAAGCCGGCGCCGCCAGCTCAGCCATCCCAGATGCCGAGGCGACAAGCGCCGCGCCTACTTGGTGGGTGCGAGGAGGCGGCGACGGTCCGCTAAACCGGGCGCTCCTGGACGTGCAGGTGAAACTGCAGGCTGAGGACGAAGCCATCTAGGGCTGCACCAAGGCGCATCTGGCGTCGCGAGCGTCTATCCGGGTATGCTTTTTTTTGACTTTGTCTTTTCTCGTTCTTCTCTGTGGGGGCGCGCCAGCGCACCCACTGGGTGTAGTCCCCGAGTTTCGGGACGGCTGCCGAGCAGGCGGCCCGGAACTCAATCTGGCGAGTTCCTCATTTTTGTCTTTGTCGATTGTTTATCACAGGAGTATCACAACCTCCGCGTCACCGCCTTCAACCGCAATGTTGAGCAGCTGGGGAAGCGGACTGCCGACTTGTCGGAGAGCCGGAGTAAGTTCTTCTTCTTTTTCGCGGGGGCGCGCTGGCGCACCCGCGGGCTGTAGTCCCCGAGATTTGGGCCGACTGCTGAGCAGTCGGGCCGGATCTTCCCGGCGACCTTCCTTGTTGACGACTTAACGTCCTTTCTCTTTGTTCTTCAGAGGCCAATGCCGCTCTTCAGGAACGGTTGGGCGAGGTCAGCACTGCCCTACGCGCCAAGGAGGAGGAGTGCGGCAAGCTCACCACAGAGCGCGACTTGCTGGCCGCGCAGTTGGCGGAGCAGAAGGAGCTGCTTAAGGCGGCTCAGGACGAGGCGAAGAAGAAAGAGACCGCTCTCCTGGCCGAGTTCGAGAGCGAGCGCTCCTCCTGGACTGACAAGGAGGCGATGCTGACTTCCGGCTTTCACGAGATCGAAGACATTGTCGACGGTGAGTTTCTTTGCTTTCTTTCTTCGAGCCGCCGACTGCGAGTCAAGCCGACTCTTGATTCTTTCTGTTTTGGCAGACTTCTTCCGCGGCCACTCGCAGGAGCCATCGAGGCTGATCGCGAGGTGCGGAGGGCAAATGGCGAGGAGATCGCCGCCAACGCCCCCCTGACCGTTGACGAGCAGCTCCTAAGCATCGAGACTCGCCTGCGGCCGGCCCATCAGCTGCTGCGCCGGCTTCAACGTGCTGGGCCCAGCGATCTACGCCTGTGGCGAGCATGCCGCCCTGCGCACTCCCACCGGATCGCCGACCGGCCGGAGGTCGCAATGGCCGTCTTGAGGCTTGGAAGGTTCCTCGGCCCGGCCGGAGCGCGCGGGCCTTGGAATTCGTCAAGGCTTGGTATCCAGGGCTGGACCTGGACCGGCTGGCCGCGTTCCGGTCAGAGGCCCAGGCAGAGCTGGCGGCTGTGGAAGGCGCCCTCGTCGAGCATGCGGCAGCGATCGCCGACTACACCGACACCAGCGTCTTCGTTCCTGAGCGGGCCGCAAACGGCGAGGAGGTGCCTCCGGAGTGGTTCGAGATGAACCCGGACTACGACGAGGACTCAGCGGAGGTGATCGGCTCCAGTGCCGAGGAGGGAGACGAGGGGGGGGGGGGACGGGGACGAGACGGAGGCGCCAGAAGACGGAGCGGATGACCAACCTCAGCTCGACCGCGCCTCCAGCAACGAGCCGCGTCCGACTGGGCCGGCCGCCGCCGGAGGCGATCAAACTGAGACTGCCCAGCCGGCCGCTCCGGCGCCTGACACCGCTGCCTCCACCGATCCTCCGAACCCGTCTGTGCTCCTTAGGCTGTCGTCCTGTCTTTACTTTATCTGCTTTCATAGTCTTTGAAGAACTTGTTAATTTGCACAATTCCACCCGCGGGGTGTATCTTGAACTTGGCCAGAGGCCTATGTTATGTAAATATCTATCCGACTTCTGTCTTTCCTTGTTCATTGCTCTTTTGGCTTTTTCCTTTGCCGCCTTTCCATAGTCGCCGCTTTGCCAGACGAACAACCGCTCTGTGGACTGCCGCTGGGTCAAATGCTTGGCTACCTTAGGGAAGGCAAGTACTTGGCCTTTTTTAGAGTTTTTTAACAAGTTGGATAGAAGGCGGCAAGCCGACTATTCAAGAGTCGGCTCTGCGAAGAGAGGCTAGAAGCCGGCTTGGGCTATGCTTATGCTTTGAGTCCTTAGCCATTTTTCATGAGGGCGCTTATTCTTTCTTAGTCTCTGCCCACCGACAGTCGCTCTGCGAGCTGTGGATTCTGACAGGAGACGGCTTAAGCGCCGCACACTACTTGTCCGACTGCAGGAAGCATTTCATAGCACAAGACGGCGAGTCCCCGGGCCGACTAGTCGAACCCGGTGCCAAGCGGCATAACAAAGAGTAGCATACTCGGAGGCATAATTCTTATCATACAGATAACAAAAAGGGCAGTCCCCGAGCTCGTCTCGGGGGCCCAAAGTCTCGGTACTTTAATACAAAGGATAGCATGGTACATACTGCATCAACTGTAAAATCTTCGGAGAAGATTTGCGTTCCATGGTCGTTCTGACTCTTTGCCGGAGTCGTCCCTCTTGCGTGCTCGGGGCATCTGTGCGTCGATTAAGTAATAGGAGTCGTTGCCCAACACTTTGCTGACCATGAAGGGGCCTTCCCAAGGCGCCGACAACTTGTGCTGGCTGGCTGTTCGCTGGATCAGCCGAAGCACAAGGTCGCCCTCTTGGAAAGATCTCGGCCTGACCTTCCTGTTGTAGTATCGGCGCAGACTCTGCTGGTAGATGCTGGACCGGCTGAGTGCCAACAGCCGGCCCTCTTCCAGCAGATCGACGCCGTCTTGACGTGCTTCTTCTGCTTCCTCTTCGGTGTACATGGTGACTCGAGGAGAGTCAAATTCTATGCCCGTCGGGATGACGGCTTTGGCACCGTAGACGAGGAAGAAAGGCGTGAAGCCGGTTGACTTGTTTGGAGTCGTGCGCAGACTCCAGAGGACGGCTGGCAACTCCTCAAGCCAACAGCCGGCCAAACGCTCGAGTGGTTTGACCAGTCGAGGCTTGATGCCGGACAGGATGAGGATGTTTGCTCGCTCCACCTGGCCGTTTGAATGCAGATGGGCAACGGACGCTAGGTCCAGTCGGATGCCCTGCGTCGCGCAGAAACGGGCCAAGGCGCCTTTGGCAAATTTTGTGCCATTGTCGGTGATGATGCTGTGCGGTATGCCGTACCGCACCGTGATGTCGGCAATGAAAGTCACTGCAGTCGGACCGTTCAACTTCTTGATGGGCTTTGCTTCTATCCACTTGGTGAACTTGTCCACCACGACAAGAAGATGAGTTAGGCTGCCTCGGGCCATCTTGAATGGTCCCACCATGTCCAGGCCCCAAACTGTAAAGGGCCAGGCGATGGGAATTGTCTTCAGCGCGGAAGCCGGCTGAAGCGGCTTGGAGCGGAACTTCTGGCACCCCTTGCATTTTTGGACTAATTCCTTGGCCTCTTCGTAAGGTCGGCGAAGAAACCGTGCGAAGGCTTTGGCGGCAGTGCTCTTGAAGCCGCATGATGGCCGCTCTCGCCCTGATGGATGTCTCTGAGAATTGCTTGGCCTTGCTCTGGCTCCATGCAGCGCTGGTAGACCCCAGTGACGCTGCGCGTGACCAGCTCTCTGTTGATTATGGTGTAGGATGCCGCTCGGCGTTGCACTTGCCGAGCCAAGATTTCATCAGTTGGCAGCTCTTTGTTCACTAGGAACTTGAGGATGGGCTGTGCCCATGAGGGTGCTGCTATTTCTTCAATTGTCACCACCGCGACTTGGACAAGGGCGGCTGGGCTGGGAGGCGACGAGCTGGAGTCTGCGGCCGCTTGCTGGATTGACGGAGTCCCCGGGCCGAATGGCGCAGTCCCCGGGTCGGGTTCTGAAGTCCCCGGGCCGGCTTCGACTGTGATTTTCTTGGGACCGTCTGCTGGGGCTCTTGAGTCGGATCCGACTTCTTCGGGGGGAGCCAACACAAAGATAGAGTTTGATTCTGGTGAAGGCTTGATAGACGGCTTAAGGAGGCGCTGAAGAGCGACGCCGGATGGTATTGCTTGGTGGGTGGAGCCAACTCGTGCCAGGGCATCTGCTTGGTCGTTGTCATTTCTTGGCACGTGAAGGAACTCGCACCCCTCAAAGTATCCACTGAGTTGCTGCACTAGGAATCGGTAGCTCGCCATGTTTGCATCTTTGGCGTCCCAGTCGCCAGATGACTGCTGGACCACCAAATCGGAGTCGCCATAACACAGGATCCGGCGAATGCCGAGTTCATTGGCAAGCCGGAGCCCGTGAATGAGCGCCTTGTATTCGGCGACGTTGTTGGAGGCGGCGAAGCGGATCTGCAGCACATACTTGAGCTTGTCGCCTTTAGGGGAGGTGAGGACGACGCCGGCTCCAAAGCCGGTGCGCATCTTGGAGCCGTCGAAATGCATCCTCCAATGGGTGGAGTCGGTATTTGGCGGCAGTATCTTGGGTCTCGGCCCGGTCGGCGAAATCGGCGGTCTTGCGACTTCATGGCGGTGCAGGGCTGGTGGTAGATGGTGTAGGGAGCCAACTCTATGGCCCATTTGGCTACTCGGCCAGAAGCATCTCGCCTCCCGATGATCTCGGCCAGCGGGGCTGTGCAAACCACCGTAATTGGATGCTCTTGAAAGTAAGGCTTTAGCTTTTTGGTGGCAAAATGCACACTGTAGCACATCTTCTGGTAGTGGGGGTAGTTCTGCTTGGAGGTCGACAGTACCTCGCTCAGGTAATACACCGGTCTCTAGACAGGGAGCGCCTTGCCTTCCTCCTTGCGCTCGACTACAATGATTGTGCTGACTACTCGACTGGTGGCGGCAATGTATAGGAGCATGGGCTCTTTAGGAGTCAGAGCCGCCAGCACAGGAGGAGTAGTCAACATCTTCTTCAGCTGGAGAAATGCTTCATCCGCCTTGTGGTTCCACTCAAAAAAGGTGGTCTTCTTCATCAGTTGGTACAAAGGGAGAGCCTTCTCGCCAAGCCGACTGATGAGTCGGCTGATGGATGCCAAGGAGCCAGTGAACTTCTGCACATCTAACAGTCGGCTGGGTACCTCCATCCTCTCGATGGCCTTGATCTTCACAGGGTTGCACTCTATGCCACGTTCAGAGACCAGGAAGCCAAGGAGCTGGCCGGCCGGTACTCCAAAGACGCACTTTTCAGGGTTGAGCTTGATCTGGAATCGGCGCAGGTTCTCAAAGGTTTCCTTTAGGTCGTCCAGCAGTGTCCCGCGCTTCTCCGTCTTCACCACTACATCATCCACGTAGACGTGGGCGTTTCTGCCGAGTTGCTTGAGGAGGCACTTCTGCATGCAACCCTGAAAGGTGGCGCCGGCATTCCTCAAGCCGAACGTCATGGTCAGGTAGCAGAAGGCTCCGAATGGCGTGATGAAGGCGGTTTTCAGTCTGTCTGCCGGGTTCAGCTTGATCTGGTGATATCCTGAAAATATGCATCTAAGAAACTCAACAGCTCGCATCCGGATGTGGAGTCTATCACCTGATCGATTCTTGGCAAAGCGAAGGGGTCCTTGGGGCAAGCTTTGTTGAGGCTTGTGTAATCAATGCACATCCGCCACTGCTTGTTTTTCTTCAGTACCAAGACCGGGTTTGCCAACCACTCTGGAAAAAACACCTCCATAATGAAGCCGGCCGCCAGGAGCCAGGCTATCTCTTCTCCAACAACTCTTCTCTTCTCTTCTGACAGGCAGCGCAAGGGCTGCCTGACGGGTTTCACATCAGGTCGGACATGTAACTTGTGCTCGGCGAATTCCATCGGTACACCTGGCATGTCTTTAGGGGACCATGCAAAGATGTCTCGATTCTCACGGAGGAAATCGACGAGCTCGCCTTCCTATTTACTGTCAAGGTTTGTACCCATGACAGCGTACCTCTCTGGGTGCTCTGGGTCCAAGGGTATCTTCTTAGTCTCTTTGGCCGGCTTGAACGAACCCTCAGCTTCCGACTCTTTGGGGTCAGGCGACATCTCTGGCTGCTTTCCAGCCATTGCCACAACCCGATCAAGGAGCCGCTTCTCAGCTGCGATCACCAGGGACTCGGCCAGCCGACTGCTCTTAGCCGTGCAAGCGGACGACTTCCTGTAGTCGCCAGCGACGGTCAGAATCCCCTTGGAACTCGACATCTTCATCTTGAGGTAGGCGTAGTGGGGAACCGCCATGAACTTGGCCAAAGCAGGTCGGCCAAGCAACGCATGGTATGAGCTTTCGAGGTCCACCACTTCAAACCAGACTGGATCTCGGCGGAAATGATCTTTGTCTCCGAAGAGGACGTCTATCAGGATCTTGCCGATTGGTGAGCAGGAAAGGCCAGGTATAATGCCGTGGAACACAGTTCAGCTGCTCTGCAGCTGTCTTTGCTTGATTCCTAACTTCTCCATAGTGTCCTTGTACAGGATGTTGATGCTATTGCCTCCGTCTATCAGCACTCTCGAAAAGCGGGCAGCCCGCCTATCAGTGGCCAAGGTGGCACTCAGGACCAGGGCATAGGAGCCCGGATTCAGCATCACCTCTGGGTGATCTGCTCTGCTCCAACTGATAGGCTTCTCGGACCAATGCATGAACTCTGGAGTATTTGATGCCACAGCGTTCACTTCTTCTTCTTTGCAGCAGCTGCCGTCTGCTGCGTCGATCATCAGCCACACTGGTGAACACCACATAGGCTCCATGCTCTTCTGGGTACTCGTCTTGTACTGCGCCGACTGGCCGGGCAGCCGGCTGCTTGGGCGGTAGTGGAGGCGGCGGCCCAGCAGGCGGGGGAGAAAGGAGGCCGTCTCCCTTGGCGATTCTGGTAAGCCAGTGGCACTTTTGGGTGGTGTGGTTTGCCGGCTTCGCGCCGCTATGGAATTTGCAGGGACCATCCAGAGTCTGCTCGTAAGAGAAGGCCGGCAACCAGTTGGACTTGCCGCCTTTCTGTCGCTTGGCCGGAGGCTGTCCCTCCGGCTGTTGATCTTCGACTGTTGCAACCTGCCGACTGCTGGAAGTCGGCTGTTGGGCCTTGCGTTTGTTGTCGTTCTGTTGTTGTCGCCAACTGGTGTCTCCAGCTGGAGTTCTGGGAGCCCGAGGGGCCACTTTGCCAGCCGCACTGACTTGAATTTCTGTCTTCATGGAGGAGTCGACTGTGGTGTACTTGTCCGCTATGATCAGCAGTTCATCGAGGGTTTCCGGCTCGTCGCAGAGGAGCTTGTGCTTGAGGAGGGTGCCTTCTCGGCACCCGGCGGTGAAGTACTCGATAGCCTGCACCTCGTGCACGCCCTCGCAGTAGTTCCGGAGCTCGCCCCAGCGTGTGAGGTAGTCGCGTGTTGACTCGTCAGGGATTTGCACGCACAAGGAAAGCTGGCACGGCTTGGGAGGTCGCTTGTACGTGCTCGTGAAGTTGCGGATGAAGGCTTCGGTGAAGTCGACCCAGCTGTTGATGCTGCAGGGTTTCAGACTGTTCAACCATGTCCGGGCCGTGCCCTGGAGCATGAGTGGAACATACTTCACGGCAACTCGCTTGTTGCCGTTTGCTATGTTGACGGTCGTGGAGTAATCAACTAGCCAGTCTTCCGGCTTCACGGACCCGGTGTACTTGGGTGTGTCTCGGGGGAGCATGAACCCTTTGGGAAAAGGCTCGTCTCGGATGCAGGGTCCAAAGCAGGGCGGACCCAACTCATCTTCTTCTTCCAGCGCCAGGGATCGATGGCGTCGGTCGATCCGATAGCGGGCGTCATTCTCTCCCACTCCCTCTCGGCGGCCAAGGCGGCCACCAAGAGTCGGATGCTCAACAGGCAGTGGGGAAACTTGCCGTTCTCTTCTTGGTGGGGGAGGCAGATAGTCGCCCTGCCGTCCCACCGCTCTCGGACGGCCATCTTGGTCGCGCTCGATGGTGATGCAAGTCCGACTGTGGCTGACAGCCGGCTCTTTGTCTTTTCTTTCGCGGACTCCACCAGTCGGCGTCCGAGACGTCGCGCCTTGATCTCGGCGGGGAAGCAAGTCATCGTTTGGTTGCTGCGGCGCCTCTGCGCGGCCGCCGGCCGCGTTCTGCACGGCAACCGCGTCGAGGAGCTGCTGGACCTGCTCCGTCATCATGCGGCGCTCTTCGCCCTCGAAGTTCTTCAACTCGTCAGTCGCCGCTTGGGCGGTGCGGATGTTCCCCGCAGGGGTGGCGTATACGGGCGATTGTCCCCGAACAGGTTGGCGATGGTCGCACCGCGCTGTCGGACCGTGCCTAGGCAGCTAGGCCCAGTCGGAGCCGGCGAGCCGCCCACGGCGCGATCCATTTTGCGCAGGTAGGCTTTTGACAAGCGCCTCGTGCTTGCCAGCTTCTTGGCGCCTTCGATGATCTGAAGGCGGCGTGTCTCCAGCGTCTCGGCATCTGCGTCTTCGGAATAAGCGCGATCGGTCTTCTGCGAGCCGCGCCGAAGCGGTCTGAGCTCCCTCACCGGAGCGCTCATCGTGACTGATGACGAGCACCTCCGTGATGGCGCTTCCACCGCTCTCCTCGTGAGAGAGGGGCTCGTCGTAGACCACCATGTTGGTGGCGAAAGTGTCAAGCGACACGGCGTCGGAGTCGACCAGCATCGGGTCGGTGGAGCCTACGGACTCCAAGTCCACGACAGGCTCGCCGGTGACGTGGAGTTGGTCGAGGAGGCCCGCGAGGAGGCTCTCGGGGTCACCCGCGCCTGCGTCGGACGCAGGCTCGTCGGAGAGGCGAACCTCGCCGACAAGTTCTGCGAGGCAGCTCGCTGCACAGGCGGCCTCAGCGCCGCGCAGCGCGTCGATGCAGACTCTGTCTGGCGAGCCTGGCTAGCTGCGCTCGCCAGGAAGGAAGAGGGTTCACGTCCAGAACAGATCTCCGGACGACGGTGCACCAGGCCCCACGGTGAGCGCCAAATGTCGGGGGTTGGGTGCGACATATGCCAAAGGATGGCTTATCATGGTGGGGGCGAGTAGGACGTCGCCGGTGCCTGGAAGCGGGATGAGGCGAAGACATGCACGCCGGCGGATCTTACCCGGCCTTGTGGCTCTCAGGAGATAACACCCCTACTGCTGCTCTGCGGGGTCTCCGCATGGTCACTAAGGCAAAGTGAGTACAAGGTTGCTCCTAGAGCTGTTTCTGGAGGTAGGAGAAGGCAAGGCTAGCTCTCTCCTCCTCGTGTGGTCTGTCTAGTGCTAGATGATTCCGAACCCTTTGCATGGGTGCCCTGGGGGGTTTATATAGGCCTACCCGCTAGGGTTACAATGGTAAAACCGGCTGGCTGCGGGTCCCAGCCATTTGGTGGGTCCCGCCGACTGGCCTGGTACGAGGGCGTCAGCCCGCGTCCGCCACGGGCGGGTCTTGCCAGCTGCAGATTACTGTAGCCGTGCTTCTAATGACGCGGGCTTGGTCATGGGGTCATGGCAACAGTGCCGCCGCCTGGCGGGCGATCACTGTTGCCATTCCCCGTTGCATCTGGTTAATGGCGTGTGGGGCCCATGGGAGGGGCCGGCCGACTCCTTGGGGCCGACTCCCAACGGGTCCGACTCGTGGTACTCTCGTCATCTTGATTCTCACGACCGTAGGCCCCGCCATCTCGGGCGTATAGATAGGCCGTCGTGGAGTGCAGGCCCCGCCCAAAGGGTGACGTCGGTGGCATGGCAACATGCAGCACGGGCGGAGATCTCCGTGGGCACGGCGCACTGTGGCCATGCCTGCCTTTAATTGTCGGGGTGGTTGGAGTCGCGGGCCGACTTCCCATAGTCGGCTTCCTTGGAGTCGCCTCTGGGACTTGGCTTAACTGGGAGTCGCCTCTGGGACTCGGCTCGTCTGGGAGTCAACTCTGGGGACTCGGCTCATCTTGGAGTCGCCTCTGGGGACTCGGCTCATCTTGGAGTCGCCTCTGGACTCATGGGGCGCAGCCTGCCCTGATGTCTTGAAAGGTTCTGGGACTCGGGTTGGCCTACCCGTGGCCCATTACTCCGACAGTATTTGCTATGGTTACAAAGTTGGTCCTAGAATGATGAACATCCAAGTTGGGTATAATAAAAACTATCATAGAAAAAGAATTGGATGCTATGATCAATATGATGCTTGATAATTGTTTTGAGATATGGAGGTAGTGATATTAGAGTCATGCTAGTTGAGGTGATTATGAAAAATACTTGTGTTAATGGTTGTGATTCCCGTAGCATGCACGTATGGTGAACCGCTTTGTGATGAAGTTGGAACACAATTTTATTTATTGAGTGTCTTCCTTATGAGTGGCGGTCGGGGACGAGCGATGGTCTTTTCCTACCAATCTATCCCCCTAGGAGCATGCGCGTAATGCTTTGGTTTTTGATGACTTCTAGATTTTGGCAACAAGTATATGAGTTCTTTTGACTAATATTGAGTCCATGGATTATACACACCTCACCCTTCCACCATTGCTAGCCTCTCTTGTGCCGCGCAACTTTCGCCTGTACCACATACCCACTATATACCTTCCTCAAAACAGCCACCATACATATCTATTATGGCATTTCCATAGCCATTACGAGATATATTGCCATGCAAATTTCCACCATTCCGTTCATATGACACGCATTACTTTTGTCATATTGCTCTTTGCATGATCATATAGTTGACATTGTATTTGTGGCAAGGCCACTTTCATAATTTTCATACATGTCGCTCTTGATTCATTGCATATCCCGGTACACCGCCGGAGGCATTCATATAGAGTCATATCTTGTTCTAGCTTTGAGTTGTAATTCTTGAGTTATAAATCCATAAATGTGTCGTGATCTTCATTATTAGAGCATTGTCCTAGTGAGGAAAGGATGATGAAGACTATGATTCCCCCCACAAGTCGGGATGAGACTTCAGACTTTACAAAAAAAAGAGAAAGGCCAAAAAGAAAAAAGAAAAAAAAGGCCAAAGAAAGAAAAAAAGAGGAAAAAGAAAAAAATAAAATGAGAGAAAAAGAGAGAAGGGACAATGCTACTACCTCTTTTTCCACACTTGTGCTTCAAAATAGCACCATGATCTTCATGATAGAGAGTCTCCTATGTTGTCACTTTCATATACTAGTGGGAATTTTTCATTATAGAACTTGGCTTGTATATTCCAATGATGGGCTTCCTCAAAAGTGCCCTAGGTCTTCGTGAGCAAGCAAGTTGGATGCGCACCCAGTTAGTTTCTTTTGTTGAGCTTTCATATATTTATAGCTCTAGTGCATCCGTTGCATGGCAATCCCTACTCACTCACATTGATATCTATTAATGGACATCTCCATAGCCCGTTGATACGCCTAGTTGATGTGAGACTATCTTCTCCTTTTTGTCTTCTCCACAACCACCATTCTATTCCACATATAGTGCTATGTCCATGGCTCATGCTCATGTATTGCATGAAAGTTGAAAGAGTTTGAGACTATTAAAGTATGAAACAATTGCTTGGCTTGTCATCGGGGTTGTGCATGATTAAATACTTTGTGTGATGAAGATAGAGCAACAACCAAACTATATGATTTTGTAGGGATAACTTTCTTTGGCCATGTTATTTTGAGAAGACATGATTACTTTGATTAGTATGCTTGAAGTACCATCATTTTCATGTTAATATGAACTTTTATTTTGTATCATTTGGATCTGAACATTCATGCCACAATAAAGAAAATTACATTGAGAATTATGCTATGTAGCATTCCACATCAAAAATTTCTTTTTTATCATTTACCTACTCGAGGACGAGCAGGAGTTAAGCTTGGGGATGCTTGATACGTCTCCAATGTATCCATAATTTTTGATTGTTCCATGCTATTATATTACCCCTTTTGGATGTTTATGGGCTTTATTTTACACATTTATATCATTTTTGGGACTAACCAACTAATCGGAGGCCCAGCCCATATTGCTGTTTTTTTGCCTATTTCAGTATTTTGAAGAAAAGGAATATCAAACGGAGTCCAAACGGAATGAAACCTTCGGGAGTGTGATTTTTGGAACGAACGTGATCCAGAGGACTTGGAGTGCAAGTCAAGAAGTTGTCGAGGACTCCACGAGATAGGAGGGCGCCCCCACCCCCTACAGGGCGCGCCCCCTGTCTCGTGGGCCCCTCGGGCGTCCACCGACGTACTTCTTCCTCCTATATAAGCCTATGTAACCCGAAAACATCCAGGGAGCCACCGAAACACAATTTCCACCATCGTAACCTTCTGTATTCGCGAGATCCCATCTTGGAGCCTTCGCCGGCGTTCTGCCGGAGGGGGAATCGACCCCGGAGGGCTTCTACATCAACATCCTTGCCCCTTCGATGAGTTATGATTAGTTTACCACAGACCTACGGGTCCATAGTTATTAGCTAGATGGCTTATTTTCTCTTTTTGGATCTCAATACAATGTTCTCCCCCTCTCTTATGGAGATCTATTCGATGTAAACTCTTTTTACGGTGTGTTTGTCGAGATCCAATGAATTGTGGGTTTATGATCAAGTTTATGTATGAATAATATTTGAATCTTCTCTGAATTCTTTTATGTATGATTGAGTTATTTTTGCAAGTCTCTTCGGATTATCAGTTTGGTTTGGCCTACTAGATTGATCTTTCTTGCCATGGGAGAAGTGCTTAGCTTTGGGTTCAATCTTGCGGTGTCCTTACCCGAAGGATGAAAGGGTTGCAAGGCACGTATTGTATTGTTGCCATCGAGGATAACAAGATGGGGTTTATATCATATTGCTTGAGTTTATCTCTCTACATCATGTCATCTTGCTTAATGCGTTACTCTGTTATGATGAACTTAATACTCAAGATGCAGGCAGGAGTCCATCGATGTGTGGAGTAATAGTAGTAGATGAAGGCAGGAGTCGGTCTACTTGTTGCGGACGTGATGCCTATATACATGATCATGCCTAGATATTGTCATAATTATTCGCTTTTCTATCAATTGCTCGACAGTAATTTGTTCACCCACCGTAATACTTATGCTATCTTGAGAGAAGCCACTAGTGAAACCTATGGCCCCCGGGTCTATCTCTTATCATATTTGCTACCAATTTACTTTTATTTGCATCTTTACCTTTTGCATCTATATTATAAAATACCAAAAATATATTTATCTTATCTTACTATCTTTATTAGATCTCACTTTACATGAAGTGGCCGTGAAGGATTGACAACCCCTTTATTGTGTTGGTTGCGAGCTCTTTGTTTGTTTGTGTAGGTGCGTGGGACTTTTGTGGAGCCTCCTACTGGATTGATACCTTGGTTCTCAAAAACTGAGGGAAATACTTATGCTACTATTGCTGCATCACCCTTTCCTCTTCAAGGAAAACCAATGAAAGCTCAAGACGTAGCAAGGGTTGACCGATAAGGAGTCAACGGTTGTCGTAGAAGAACGCCTCAGGCACTCACGCGGAAGTGTGATGCTCCACGGATTGGAAGAGCCTCGTCATCGTGGGGGGGGGGCTTCTTGGAGCCAGGCGGAGTCGTCGGCGACGAAAGTGAGCGCACCGAGTCAGAACTCGCGGCCCATGACCAAACTACCGCCGGAAACCATGTTGATGAAGATCGGAATAAATGCAACCTCGTCGGGAGTTGCCAAGACGCTTTGCCCCATGGTGGGTGCCAACTGTCATGGTACTAAGTCTGATAGTAAGAGTAGGGGGTATGTGGCACCCTGGCTCACAGAAACCGGAACGCCCCGTATTCCAGTCCAGAGATCGAGGAGAAGTCTTCTGGAATACGGCACTGCTTAGCATAGAACAAATCAGCTCTCTATTACAGCACGAATATGGGTACAAGGTCTCCAATATTACAATGAATAACACCAACACGGCGACACTACGCCAACCACAGTTGCTCTATGCAAGCAGCATAACAACTCGAGGCAGCGGACCTCTACTGGCAGCGGAACAACTATTGGCAGCGGAACAACGAACGGCGATGATGGACTCCAATCCGCAAGGACTCTGGCTGGAATGTTTATCCTAGCTCGTGAACACAGGAACCACAACAAACAAGCAAGCAATCCAGGCACGACCTGCAAACTGGCATGACATGCCAGGTCAGTACATTGAATGTACTTGCAAGCTCACAATAACTAGAAGCAGTCAAGACAAACAACAGCATGGCATTAGCAGGTTAAATCAATCATGAACATGATACTAACAGAACAACATGGTATGCACAACTGAACATGATACAATTTTAACATGGCACGATCATATGAACATGATGATACTACATGCAACAGTTTGACATATCATGCACCAACTTTCTGCTCGGGTTACCTCGTAACCAACACATGCATCAACTTACCAACATC
Organism: Aegilops speltoides; assembly: GCA_021437245.1. Taxonomy (NCBI): domain Eukaryota; kingdom Viridiplantae; phylum Streptophyta; class Magnoliopsida; order Poales; family Poaceae; genus Aegilops; species Aegilops speltoides. The sequence continues at coordinate 338,850,217 of CM038144.1, forward strand.
CGTATCCTTGATACCACGGTGATCATCTAACGATCACATAAATATCAACCAACTTCTTTCATCATCGAACCGGGGTTGTTATTAAGTAGGTTATCATTATTGTTGTTGGCTCATAGTGTGACCGACTTCGAACTGGGCCCATATCCGCGGGCGCGGCTATCGATAGATTTAACACACACACTCTGCAGAGGTTAGCACACTGTACCCACACCATGGAACCCATGGCCTCGCACTCCCCATTCGAGTGGACCAACGGCATTACGACAAAACCAATCTACTGCCATGACACTCTCCCGGCCACTCCGACCAACTCCCTCTCAGGGCTAAGTCATGGGTGGCCCCATGCCTACCGAAGGCATCTTCAGCCACCGTCATGGCAAAACGGTCCCAAATAGGGACAATCCGGATATAACAACAACAGGCACACAAGGCTTATGCCGTCCTACCTAATCAGGGTAGCGCCCGCACATAAGCTTCACTCGTTGGAGGCACCGACGAGAGGCATGACAATAGACCGAGTTAGGTCCTTCCCATAAAGGCAAGCGTGGTTGCACTGGTCAGCTCGATTCAGTGGCACCATGACTCAGCCAACGGTTGTTCAAGTTCATTATTATCAAGTTAAACTTGAATGCAATAAGCTGAGTCATATGAAAATAGCAAGATGCAACTACGATGTATGAGCATGATATCAAAAGAAGCATGGAGGTGCTACATAATCATCGAGCATAACCACAATGAATCATACATCCGAATGAGCATGGCATACTGACGAGCATGAATAACACAAGCATAACTCTACTATAATCACATCATGACTACTAGCATCATGAACAACTAAAATGCAAGAACATAGCAAGAACACTACCAATTAAGCATGTGACCAACTAAATGCAACGAAACCAACATAGCAACGGTACTAAATAGCAGACTAAGCATGCATCCGAAGAACATCACAACTACCAACATGTATAACTACTACCAAGCATGACATGTGAAAATGATACTAGCAAGTAGCACAAGATATCACGATGCATCATAACATAGCATGAAGGTGGACACGAGCCCACGAGTAAAACTGAAACAACAACAGTAGTAGCAAACAAGCAGGAAGATACTGCATGACTATCATGCAAGTGGCTGTTGTGGCTTGCCTGGGGGTGACGGAGACTCCGGGAAGAAGTGCAGTGAAGCCGCGGAAATGAAACGCCGGACGGTTCTCTCTCGGAGGGGGCTGATTAGAGACAAGGGCAAACTGGTCATTTTCACAGTGGGACCACCTAGTGATAATGGAACCAACAGAAATATATCGACGATACAAAGATGTGAGCGTTGGTTTCACCTCAATCGGAGTTACGAGCAAAAAGTTGTGAGGTGTTGAAGGAGAGGGACCTGTGTGTAAAAAGAATATTCACCAATGGGTCCCTGAGTGGATAAGGCATAAACATTTTTCAGAAAATACGCTTTTCAGAGTGGAAAGCGTATTGCCTCCCGACGAACAACAGAAGTACGCTTTCTTAGTTAGAAAAGGTACTCTGGGCAAACGAAGAAGGGGATTACGCTTTCAAGACCTGGAAAACATGATTAACCGAAATACGTTTGCACTTATGCTTACGTGGCAAGGGGTTCAGGCGGGCCAGGGGCAAGGAGGGCCCACGGGCAGGGGAGCCGAGCGCCCGCTCGTGCTCTTTCTCGCGCGAGCCCGACCAGGAGCAGAGCGCGGCTTCAGGCGAGGCAGAGGCGATAGGAGGCGATGGGTTGGCCGGCTCCGGCCACCGTTCGCCGAGCTGAGGCCTCCTGCGGGTTCGTGGAGACCTGCCGCGTTCGTTCGAAGGAGAAGCGGGCACCGGGGAGGCATTGGGAGAAGGGGAGGCCGCGACAACGGGAAGGACAGAGGCGGACGGGTGGAGATGGTTGACGACAAGGCGGCAGCTCCGGCGACTTGGTGAGGGTTCTGGGCAGACCGCGGGGCTGCGGGGAGGCTCCTAGTGGTGACAGGAGGGAGAGAGGAGCTCCGGTTGGCCGATATGATGAGGTGGCCGAGAGGACGGGCGGCGGCCGGACTTGGGGAAGACGGCCTCGAGGGGCTCTGGGGCAAAAAGAAGAGGTGGAGGAGGGGCGCCGGGGTGAGGAGAGGGTGGTGGCGAAGCCAGAGAGGCTCGGAGGGGCTCGGCTGCTCAAACTTGACAAACTTCAGCGAGCACCCGAGGATGAACAATGAGATGCCACGGCTTCGGTGGACTAGGAGGGACGAGGAGGGGCTTGGGAGCTGCGGGAGGGCTTGAGGATCCTTATATAGGCGCGGAGGAGGCTTCTGGAGCTCACGAGCGAGCTCCAGCTTGCAAACAATGGAGGCCAGGGGTTGCTAGCGGCACGGGAGCGGCGATGGCGACTAAACCACCGCGAGTCCGAACGAGGAAGCAATGCAGGGAGACGCATACGTGCACGGGCGAGCTACCAGACATGAAATAGACTTCAGAGGCAGAGGGAAACGACGGTAACAACGGAGACAACGTGCCAGAGCACGAGATTTGGCCTGTCTGCTCCGTGGTCACTGCGTGCACTGCTGCAACCGGCGTGTTATGGCCGAACCAACCATGTCTAGCAGAATGAATATGATACTGTGAGCCTAAAAGGAGCACTAAGTAGGTTCATGGGCAAAGAAGAGATTCGCATGATGAGCCAAAAGATTTTGTAAGCAAGGTGTTTGTACTGTCTAGAGGGGACACATACTTGGAAACGAAGTAACTGATTTGTCCGGTGCTTATCACACACTAAGGTGACTATGATCACCAGAAATCAGCTTAAGAGGAAGAGTTTATAGGGTGGCTGCTGTAGAAAGTGTCATAATGGCCAGAAATGAAGATTTGGATGATGCACTCACATAGTTGCATAAATTGAGCTTAAAGTGGTTATGGCCCAATGATTTGAATATATTAAAATGCCCAAGGAGTTCCATGCCATTTGGATGAACCAAAATAGCACTTGCTTCACAAAGATTTATTCTGACCAGAAATTTGGAACAATTCCACAGGGCAAATGGAGTAATGGATTGAGCCAAAACTTTGTGGAGGAAGTTTATATGAGTAATAGAATTTACTGGTAAATTGGCATCTTAAATGAAGGAATATAAATATAGTTTCTTCACAAGCTGAAAATCTAACTAGAAACTAAGATTTGGAGTTGTGCTCACATAGAAAGCTTACATGAGCTCATATTGGGTGGAGATTGATTATTTGACCAAATGAAGGATGTGGAAAAAGTTCATCTCATTTGGACATGACTAGAATATACTTCCTTCACAAAGTTTTATTCTGGGAAGAAACTTTGTAAAATCATAGAAAAATATTTACTCGACAAATGAGGTTGAGCTTTGGCACAGAACAATGATATGGATAGGAAAAGGTGTCCAAGAGATTGGGAGTCAATTGGGCAAATATAAATAGCACTTGCTTCACAAAGTGCCATTTAGGGCAGAATAGGAAAATAATTATTGGAGGATTATTTCTGAATATGGAAATGAAATATTTTGCCATATTTGATAAATATATGACCCAAACAATTTATCGAAATTATTTGGGAATTTTAGAAGTGAGGGAAATATGGGTTGCTTCACAACCTAGGGCAAACTGACTTATTCCTTTAATAGAAAAGGAATAGACCCAATAAAAATGATATTGGGATTTGATCCAATGTGGAAATGGAAAGGTATAGGAAAGGATTTGGGGGGATTACAAGCCACTCTGGAAAGAAAGAAGAGGTCATCTTCTTCAGTTTCCAGACCACATAGCAATGGAAAAAGAAAACTCAGGCAAAAACCTCAGAAAATCAAAAGAAAAAGAAAGGGCCAAAAATTAGGCTGTTACAACTCTTACCCCCTTAAAGAAATCTCATTCTCGAGATTTGGTTGCTTAGGGAACAAGTATGAACATATCTGACCTTAAGGAAACCGTTTCCAACTCGGGTATCCTTTTTTCCTTTATTGTTGTTCCCACTAAATTTTTATCTGACTGGCTCTGGGGTGGTTTGCTTCACTGTATCGACATACTGACTGATCTTACCTTGCTTGTTCATGCTTATACAGGCTCCAATTATTTTCATATCTGCTGATTTAGCTGACTGTCATAGATTATCATGACTGAAATATATGCCCGTCTCGTGATTTCGAGGGTGATTTCCGATTGTTATGTCTGTACTGACAATCTTCCATGAATTTGTGATCGGATTTTCTTGATGGGCACCCAAGCTCTGGCTCCTTGCATTGGGTTTCTCCACTATATATAGGTCCTCCTGGTTCCAAACAGTGTTTTGAGTCATAATCGTTTTCATGACAGATTCGGACTTATCGCAGGAATTTTTGAATCATCTTGACTGACTCCACTGTCTTGAGTATCAGATCCGTACCAAATACTTGATTGTCGCGTGCCATGGCCAGCATGAAGGGGTATCGCCTTATATGATAGTATCCGCAGACTTGACTGACGGTGGTGCTGACAGACGAAATTTTATCCATGCCAAGCTATCCTTTGGTGATTCTCATAATTGAGGGCACATGCCTCCATGCTGTTATTCCACATACTGATCACTCATTCTGTCGGCATATCCTTGGGGATAGTAGGAAATGTGATGCTTTACCATGGTTGCTGGAGTCAAACTGTTGAATTGTCCTTTGGTCGTACTTCACAAACCCAGATATTTGATACTGACAAAGCTGAGCACATGTTGTTGACTGAGCGGGTTGTCTGGATATGGGGTCCTTACCAAAATTGAGCAGACCCCTTAGGTGAATATCCATGGTGATCCATACTGACTCAGATTGTCTGGGGTATCTGCACCATGCGGTTCTTGCAACAAGTATCAATCTTGCATCCTTCATTACTGTTTTCTTGCCTGGATCCTTGGCTGAAGGAGCGTGGTCATATTGTTTCTCTATGAGACCATAGTTTCTGTCGGGTGCACTATTCTGACAGGCGTACTCTTATCCGCATCTTCCTATATGGTAACCCATTAAAGGGCAGGTTCAACACCTCTCAAGTTCTGACCGTAGGAAAATGGTCATCCGAACCCTTGCAAGAAATCGGCAAATAAATCAGTTGCCACAGGAATGCCCTTTACAACTCAGATCTGGGACATTATTGAAATAACTCAACCATAGCTCAGGACGGCTGAAAAGCAGATCAGAGCATGAGACCGGGTCGATAAGAAGAAAGGGGCAGCTCCCTAAAATAGCCAAAAAGCAGCTATAGGGCTACTGTCACAAAAAAGAAACCTAACAGATGTACGAGACGGCCGAAAAGCAGCTCAGAACTCGTGACAGTTGTTGAATAGAGAAATAAAAATCGGCATCCACCCCAGATAGCTAAAAACAGCTCAGATCACAGGTGTGGTGCCTTCACTGGAGAAAAGGAGACAAGGGATCATCAGGATAATCTTCCAGGTTCACAGCTACTTGTATTGAGCTCATTGTTGTCGTCAATCTTCATAATCCTTTGTCACACTGCGGTGTATAGCTGGCTTCCTTCTTTTAACAATCCTCATGTGCCTGTCAAATCTGCGTTCGAGTGACTTGCAAGACCTTGGGGGTATGCTTACCGCATATATATGAGAATCTAATTCCTGAGGCAGACGTGGGTACTGATTCTTGCTTCTGGCCAAACTGTTGCAGATCTGATTGTTGGGATGCACTGTCATAAGCTGTCAATCCATAGCCTTATGCTGGAAGCTTTTGTGGTTTCTTACTGAATATGACAGAGTATATTGCACTGGAAACCATCCGTGTATCGACACCTTAACACTTCTGATGTTGATTACTTGTATGCAACGGGATTTGCTGAACTATCCTTCCTGAGCATTGAATACATGGCATATTCTCGCTTGCTTCCATGCATAACGTGTTGCAAAATCATCCTCAACAAAGAAATAAACCTTGTATCTGAACCATACCTTTGACTGAGATTATACTGTTGGTCTTGCACATAGCTTATCTTCTTCCTGATTTGATCATTTCTGCCATGAAAAGTGGACACCGAGGCACACTTGATCATCCGTTCTGAGCATACCTGAAATACCTGAAATACGTTTCCACTTATGCTTACGGCGTGTTATGGCTGAACCGACCATGTCTAGCAGAACGACCATGATTCCCCGAGCCTAAAAGAAGCACTAAGTCAGTTCAGGGGCAAAGAAGAGATTCGCAAGAGGAGCCAAAAGGTTTTGGCAGCAAGGTGTTTGTACTGTCCAGAGGGGACACATACTTGGCAATGAAGGAATTGATTTGTCTATTGGTTATCACACATTAAGGTGACTATGATCACCATAAATCAGCTTAAGAGGAGTTTAGAGGGTAGCTGCTGTAGAAAGTGCCATAATGGCCAGAAATGAAGAATTGGATGATGCACTCACATAGTTGCATAAATTGAGCTGAAAATGGTTATTGCCCGATGATTTGAATATATTAAGATGCCCACGGAGTTTCATGCCATTTGGATGAACCAAAATAGCACCTGCTTCACGAAGATTTATTCTAACAAGAAAATTGGAAAAAATCCATAGGGCAAATGGAGTAATGGATTGAGCCACAACCTTGTGGAGGGAGTTTATATGAGTAATAGAATGTCCTGGTAAATTGGCAGTTTAAATGACGCAATATAAAATACAGTTTCTTCAAAAACTGAAAATCTGACCAGAAACTAAGATTTGGAGTTGTGCTCACATAGAAAGCTTACATGAGCTCATATTGGGTGGAGAGTGACGACTTGACCAAATAAAGGATGTGGCAAATATTTATCTCATTTGGACATGCCTAGAATATACTTCCTTCACAAAGTTTCATTCTGGGCAGAAACTTTGTAAAATCATAGAAAAATATTTACTAGACAAATGAGGTTGAGCTTTGGCAGAGGGCAATTATATGGGTTGGAAAAGGTGCCCAAGAGATTGGGAGTCAAGTGGGCAAAGATAAATAGCACTTGCTTCACAAAGTGCCATTTAGGGCAGAATAGGAAAAGAATTATTGGAGGATTATTTTTGAATATGGCAATGAAGTATTTTTCCATATTTGAGAAAGATATTACTCAAACAATTTATGAGAATTATTTAGGAATTTAAGGAGTGAGGGAAATATGGGTTGCTTCACAACCTAGGGCAAACTGAGTTATTCCTTTAATAGAAAAGGAATATTCCCAATAAAAGAATATTGGGATTTGGTCCAATGTGGAAATGGAAAGGTCTAGTGAAGGATTTTGGGAGATGACAAGCCACTCTGGAAAGAAAGAAGAGGTCACCTTCTTCAGTTTCCAGACCACATAGCCACGGAAAAAGAAAACTCAGGCAAAAACCTCAGAAAATCAAAAGAAAAAGAAATGGCCAAAAATCAGGCTGTTACAGGGTACGTATGAGGAGGCAAGGCCCTAGCTATGGCAAGGTTGTACACGTGAGTTTACGAGTTCAGGCCCCTCTCGGAGGAGGTAAAAGCCCTACGTCTCGGAGCCGTGAGGCGGACGACTAGAATATGGGTGTGTGTGTTACAAGGGGTGCGAACCCTTGTCCCAGAGGAGGGGGGCTTATATAGAGTGCGCCAAGATCCCAGCCGTCCCCCATTACAGGGTTCAATGTACATAAGACAGTGCGTTACTGGTAACACCAGCTATAAAGTGCTATTAATGATCTTTAAGACTACATAGTGAACGCCTGACCGTTGCCATCCTGAGTGACTCTTGGTCTTCTGTACTCTGAGTGGTTTCCTGTATGGTCGAATGGCTTCATCTTGGTCGAGTGACATTGGGGTTATCCAAGTGAGGTGACTGGTTGAGTGAATTGCACCCCATTGCCACTTCAGTCGGTATTTCTTGCTATACTTTGAATGTCCTTGATTCTAGGGTAGTGACCTTGGGTAGGGTGTATAGGTCAAGCCTATGACCCTACCCTAGGTCCATGGCATCGTCACCCCTGGCATTATGGGCCAAGTGATGGAACACACCAGCCATGGTGCACCCCTATAGAGGCCAGCCCTATGAGGAGGAAAAGGAAAGAGGGGGGCAAGGAAAGTGTGGATTAGGATTCTTACTTCCTTCCCTCCCCCCTCTTTCCTTCCCCCTCGGTTATATATGGCAGGGGGCGTGCGGCTTGGGAGGGACTCCAAGTAGGATTCCTCCTACTTGGGCTCCTCTTATGGCCGCTCCTCCCTCCCTCCCACCTATACATATGAGTAGGAAGGGCGCCTAGCACACAACAGAAAATTGCCTAGCCGAGTGTTGCGCCCCCCCTCTGTTTACTCCCATGGTCATATCTTCGTAGTGCTTAGGCGAAGCCCTGTGTGGATTACTTCATCATCACCATCACCACGCCATCACGCTGACGGAACTCATCTACTACCTCGACAACTTGCTGGATCAAGAAGGCGAGGGATGTCACCGAGCTGAAGGTGTGCAGAACTCGGAGGTGCCGTATATTCGGTACTTGATCGGTCGGAGCTAGAAGAAGTTCGACCATATCAACCGCGTTGTCTAACGCTTCCGCTTACGGTCTATGAGGGTACGTAGACACACTCTCACCCTCGTTGCTATGCATCTCCTAGCTAGATCTTGTTGAGCGTAGGGAAAATTTTGAAATTGCATGCTACGTTTCCCAATAGTTAGCGCTAATATCTGTCACTACCATACTGCAATCCAGGCCCCTCTGAGGTGCTGAATCATCAAGTCTTTCGCCAAAGCTTATCCTTCTTGGCATGCCAGGGCTTCTATTGTAGTTGGATTCGTCTGTCCATGAAAGACCATCACCAAGAAGCCTAGATAAGCCCCCTGTCCATCATGGCACACAACGCTGATCGACCCAACTTGTGTGTTCTTGCATACCGCAACATCAACATTTGTCTTGCTGCAACCCTGTGGTGCTAGGATCCACGCCCGTACCAGCGCAGGTGCATGATGCCGGCGCCGGGGCGGGTGTATAGGCGATGCTAACTCCAGGTCTGTCATGTAGCTACTAATGAACAAGTGAGTAGACATAGGGCTTTGATGTTCTCCTTCATGGATTAGCTTGCAGCAAGCTAATCAAATCGTCCATAGAGTTACCGCAATAAGTAAATGGCTTACCGATGGTGCCGATTTTGCCAATTTAATCCCACTTATCTGCGAAGACATATTCTGACTTTTTAAGGCATCACGAAAGGCCCTCTGCTACCAATAAGAATTGGTAGGACGAAATTGGATCCCCTTGACGAATTCCCCTGGTAGGTTTAAACTTCTTGAGTTTTTTCCATTGTATAACACTGAAAATTGAACCGAGCTCACCATCCTCATTACTAAACTGATCCAAGTTGGTGCAAAACCTAGCTTGGTCATTATAGCTTGGAGATAACTCCACTTCGATCATTCATAAGCCTCATCATGTCAAGTTACATGGCACATTAACTAATTTGCTGCGTTTCATAGAATGATGTTCATATGCGGAGATGATATTGTCAATGATGAGATGTCCCGCAACAAAGGGCGATTGTTCCTCAAAGATGATCTCAGGAAGACATAATTTCAATCTATTGGCCAAAAATTTTGACGCAATTTTGTAAAGAACATTGCACAGACCAATCGGGCGAACCTGTGTCAAGTGCGTGAGACCAGTTAACTTGGGGATCAGGACTAAAATAGTGTCATTCAGCCCTTCCACATCATCTTCTCCCCTCACATATGTACTCCCTCTGTTTTTCTTTTGTCTGCGCCTAAGTGCAGTCTCGCATACCAAGGAGGGCTCTGGTGGAATTTTTTTGGACCAATTTGCCCTTGCTTCGATGTTAATTGCGCGTATTGGGAACCGACACACTATAAATAAGTGTTGCAATGGATTGGCTTGCTCCGCTCTCATGCTCTGCATGCCACTCGCTACTATGCAATCCTGGTAACTGCGCCCCACTAATTGCTCGGGATGGCTCCACACATGCAACTGATTGGCTAGTCTTTCCTGTTGCATGTAATTGATTGGCTCATAGTTAATGGACCGGGCTTGCCTGCTCCTACTCCCATCCGTGCTCCCTGGTATGTGGCGCTCATCCAACGATCCCACATTGCTGCCCTCCTTTCTACTTAGACTACCCACAATGAGAGTAACATAGGTAGTAACATCACACATATCTAGATAAAATAGATGATGTGGCAAGCAATAAATGAAGAAAGAGAGGCATGTGGTAACATAGCTAGTTACTACTAGTATGAGTAACATCACACATATCAAGGCAAGATGAGTCTATAGCCTAATAAATGAAGTGTTGCATGTTACCACACATATGTTACTCCCCACTATAGAGGTGGTAACATAGAGTAGTAACATGGGCATGTTACTACTCTATGTTACTACCCATTGTGACTAGTCTTAAAAAACCCACCAATTAAACAAAACCGGCCGGCACCCGTCTCTTAATTAAACGCAGGAAAATACAGCCGCTCGTTTTGTCTCCTATCTTATCCACTCACTTCCCCCATAGGGAAAGCAGTAGCTTCTCCACGGCCGGCGAACGCCGCGACGTTGATCTGCTTGCATGTTGGAGCAGGAGGTTCCAGGACATCCCTACAAGCTGGCTCATCTAGCTGGTTGTCTTAGTCGGCGAGCGCTCCGTGGACGTCCTGGCGCGGTGCTCTTCAGTGAACTGCGCACCAGACCTGCGGCCACGGTGTCCCTAGCCCCGCGTGGCGCTCGTAGGCGAGCTGCACGCCGTTCCTGAGGCCGCAGCCTCCATCGCCCAGTGCGGCGCTTGTCGGCTGATACGTCTCCAGTGTATCTATAATTTAGGAAGTATTCATGCCATGTTTATAATATTTTTACATGATTTTGGTATGATTTGATTAGAACTAACCTGGACTGACGCTGTTTTTAGCAGAACTACCGTGGTGTTGTTTTTGTGTAGAAATAAAAGTTCTCGGAATGCACCGAAAATCAACGGAGAATACTTTTGGAAAATATAAAAAATACTGGAACGAAAAGCTACCGAATGGGAGTCCCAAGGAAACCACGAGGGTGGAGGGCACGCCCTACCCCCCCCCCCTCCAGGAGGGTGCTCCTACCTCGTGGGCTCCCCATGGGACCCCTTGACATGAAACTGATGCCAACCCCTCCTATATATCCTAAAAAACCCAGAATAGAGGAGAGATCAGAAGTTCCGCCACCGCAAGCCTCCAGAACCATGAGAAATCAATCTAGGCCCTCTCCGGCACCCTACCGGGGGGCATCATCACCGGAGGCCATGGGGGAGGATCTCGGAGGGTCCATCATCGCCATGAAGGCCAAGGACCAGAGGGAGAACCTCTCCCCATCCAGGGGGAGGACATGGAGGAGGAAGCACAAGGGGGAGAACCTCTCCTCCTCTCTCTCGGTGGCGCTGGAGTGCCATCGGGAGGGGAATCATCCCCGCGGTGATCGTCTTCATCAACATCACCATCCTCATCTCTTTTACACGGTCCACTCTCCCGCACCCCGCTGTAATCACCTAGTTGAACATGGTGCTTTATGCCACATATTATTATCCAATGATGTGTTGCCATCCTATGATGTTTTGAGTAGATTTCCTTTTTCTTTGGGTTGATTGATGATCTAGATTGGTTTGAGTTGCATGTTTTATTATTGGTGTTGTCCTAGGGTGCCCTCCGTGTTGCGCAAGCGTGAGGGATCCTTGTTGTAGGGTTTGCAATATGTTCATGGTTTGCTTATTATCTGCGTTGCGTGAGTGACTGAAACACAAACACGGATAAGTGGGTCATGGCGTATGGGAATAAAGAGGACTTGATACTTTAATGCTATGGTTGGGTTTTACCTTAATGATCTTTAGTAGTTATGGATGCTTGCTATAGTTCCAACGATAAGTGCATATGATCCAAGAAGAGAAATTATGTAAGCTTATGCCTCTCCCTCATATGAAATTGCAATAATGATTGCCGTTCTTGTTGACAATTGCCTAGGACAATTCCTCACACCGACCCATCATTATTCCACACTCACTATCTATAATACCTAAGTAATATATTCTAACGTTATGATAACATCACCTACTTTTACATTTTAGTTCTCCAATATGATGCAAAGCTATCCCCTTCATACCCACAACATAGTTTTATTTCTCGTTTCTAGATGGAAGCAAACGTTTGGTGTACATAGAGTCGTATCAGTGGCAGATAGGGCTTGAGAGAATATTGATCTTACCTTTAGCTCCTTGTGGGTTTGACACTCCATGCTTATCACTTCCACCTTTGGAAATTGCTACGATGATTCCCTACACTTGGGGATTATCAAGCTCTTTTCTGGCACTGTTGCCGGGGAGCAATATCATGGGGTTGATATTCTCGTGTATGCTTGTTTGTTTTCTTCACTAAGGGGGTGTTTGTTTCCAGGGACTTTTTGGTGTAGGGACTAGAAAAAGTCCCTCTTAAAGACTTTTTAACCAAACGTGAGGTACTACTAGGGACTAAAAGTTGCTTTTTGGGACTAAATGAAGAAGACTCTCAAGGAGAGTCTTTTTTGGGACTTTTCCAACAATGCCCCTACCTGCACCCATTGCCCCGCTGCCCCATGGTGTTGTTTGGTTGTTAATTTCTGTATACTAGGGGTAAAATGGTCATTTAATAACCTCTAGGGAGGGACTAGAGACTTTTTAGTCCCTGGAAACAGACAGGGAGGGACTTTTTAGGGACTATGGACTTTTTAGTTGGGACTAGAAAAAGTCCTAGGACTTATGAACCAAACATGGCCTAAGTAGTTTTTGTTTTCCCTATTTGTTTTTCTTAGTTGTGGGTGAAACATACAAAAAAAATTAAAAATGAAAATACAAAAAAATTACTTCCCTCTTATGCCTAAAAAGTTTTTTTCAAAAAGAGAAGTTTGGAGAATTATGCATTGGAGAAGTGAGGGTCGACCTTGAACACTTGTGTTCATGCTCATGGAAACAATGTATATATCCATTGTATATATCCCCTTGTATATATCCATTGTATTAAAAATAATCTGCCAAGCTTTGGTTTTAGGATGATTAGATTGCTTGTTTACTATGTGCAGTGCAAAAACAGAAACTTTGGCTGTCGAGCGTGAATTTACATTTTTTACTAGAAAGTCAAACGGGTTTGAAACTTTGTGCACAGTACTTCTATACAGTTTTTTCAGATTGTCCTAATGTTTTAGAATTTTTGGAGTTACAGAAGTATAAGAAGTTTCCAGATTACTACAAACTGTCCTGTTTTTGACAGATTCTGTTTTGTATGTGTTATTCACTTATTTTGATGAATCTATGGGTAGTATCGGGGGGTATAAACCATGGTGAAGTTGGAAAACAGTAGGTATAATGCTAATATGAAATTTTAGTTAGTTTACAATAGTACCTAAAGGTAGTGATTTGCTTTATTATACTAACAGATCTCACAAAGTGTTAAGTTTTCTGTGGATGAAGTGTTCGAAGAACGAGGAGTTACCAATGTGAGAAGAATAAAGAGAGGCAAGAGTTCAAGCTTGGGGATGCCCAAGGCACCCCAAGTAAATATTTCAAGGATACTCAAGCATCTAAGATAGGGGATGCCCCGGTTGGCATCCCATCTTTCTTCTTCAACAATTATCGGCATACCTTGGTTTTTGTTTTGTTCACATGGTTTGTGTCCTTTGTGTTTTTCTTTTTCTTAAGAACCATGTTAGTATGAGATAGCCCGTCATTGATTCATAGAATGCTTCATGTGCTTCACTTATATCTTTTGAGTATGACCTTATAGAATGCTATTTGTGCTTCACTTAAATCTTTTGAGTATGGTTTTATAGAATGCTTTGTGTGCTTCACTTATATATTTTGAGCTTGGATATTGGTTAATCTATATTAATTGTAGAATGCTCCATGAACTTCACTTATATCTTTTGGAGTATGAATAAAACTATCATCGAAATCGGGTTTGGAAGAGTGTCAACTTTAGGAAGTAATGGTCCCACTATTTTGGATGGTGTTGAATCTTAGTGTGATATTTATGAAAGTGTATTTATAGAGGTCTTGACTTTATTTAGTAATGATTCCACTATTTCGAAAGAGGTTCCAAGTGATTATGAGAACAAAGTTACTATTTATGATGATTATTGTGATGACATGTATGCTATAAAGAATACTATTAACCATGAAACCTATAATCATGATTTTAATTTTCAATTGAATTATGCCTCACATGATAGTTATTTTGTTGAGTTTGCTCCCACTATTCCGAATGAGAAGAATTTTTCTCATGTGGAGAGTAGTAAAATTTCTATGCTTGTAGATCATGAAAAGAATGCTTTATGTGATGGTTATATTGTTGAATTCATTCATGATGCTACTAAAAATTATTACGAGGGAGGAATATATGCTTGTTGGAATCGCAATAATATCAAGTTTCCTCTCAATGTGCTTAAAGTTTTGAAGTTATGCTTGTTTTGCCTTCCTATGCTAGTTGATTCTTTTTCCCATAAATTGTTTGCTCACAAAATCCCTATGCATAGGAAGTGGTTTAGACTTAAATGTGCTAGTCATATGCTTCATGATGATCTCGTTATGTTTTCATTCTTATCTTTCATATGAGCATCATTGACATCATCATGCCTATCTAGAAAGACATTAAAGAAAACCGCTTGTTGGGAGACAACCCAATATTTGTCCGTACTGTTTTTATGTGTTCACATGATTAAGCTACTGTATTAATCATGTTTTATAGATTTTGCTTCAATAAAGTGCCAAGTAAGACCTTTGGGATGGCTTGCGGTGATAGTTGATTTGATCTTGCTGAAAAACAGAAACTTTTGCACTAATTACCAGAATTTTAAAAAACCACATAAGTGTTCTTTTGATCTGGAATTTTTACACAAAATTGATATAAAAATTTCCCAGGTTATCCTAATTTTCAAAATATTTGGAGTAGCAGAAGTATGGTTGTTGTTCAGATCATTACAGGTTGTTCTGTTTCTGGCAGATTCTGTATTCAATGCATAGTTTGCTTGTTCTTAGTTTCTATGGCTTATATTGCTCAATATAAATTGTAGAAATGATATGGTACAGTAGGCATGGTGTGAGAACAATTATGAATCTTGTCTTTGACAGTACCAAAATGAATGATTTACTCTTTATCATATAACCCATCTCACGAAGTTCCGTTAAGTTTTGTGTGATTGAAGTTTTCAAGTTTTGGGTGAGATATCGATATGAGGAGAATAAGGAGTGGAAAGACCCTAAGTTTGGGGATGACCAAGGCACCCCAAGGTAATATTCAAGGAAGACTCAAGCACCTAAGCTTGGGGATGTCCTGTAAGGCATCCCCTCTTTCGTCTTCAAAACCATCGGTATACCGTACTCGGAGCTATATTTTTATTCGTCACATGATAAGTGTTTTGCTTGGAGCGTATTTCAACTTTACTTGCTATTTGAATAAAACCATTGGCTCTGAAATCCTGAATGAGAGAGAATCCTCCCATGGCTAGTTAATTATTTGACTACTCATTGTCCTTCACTTATATCTTTTTGGAGTAGTTTGACATTTACTCATGTGCTTCACGTATATCCTATGAGTAAATGGTTGAATGAATTGAATATCATAAATCTGAATTTATATATGTTTCATATGCTTATACCATGGGGAGTAATGACTTCACACATAACAAGTATAGGTGGTAAATTTATTGAAAGTTAGCAAATGCAGTATTGATCACTTGAACAATTCATGAAATAATATTGAAGGAAGAGAGATTTCACATATAAATATACTATCTTGGACATATTTGTAATTGTGAGCACTCATTAAAACATGACATGCTAAAAAGTTGATGTTGGACAAGGAAGACAACTTAATGGGTTATGTTTTCTTATATCTGAATAGAAGTTATATTGTCTTGGATCATCCAACATGTTGAGCTTGCCTTTCCCTCTCATGCTAGCCGAATTCTTTGCACCAAGTAGAAATACTACTTGTGCTTCCAAACATCCCTTAAACCAGTTTTGCCATGAGAGTCCACCATACGAACCTATGGATTGAGAAAGATCTTTCAAGTAAGTTGTCATCGGTGCAAGCAATAAAAATTGATCTCTAAATATGTATGATCTATTAGTGTGAAGAAAATAAGCTTTATACGAACTTGTGATACGAAAGAAATAAAAGTGACGGACTGCATAATAAAGGTCTTTATCACAAGAATAATGTCAACAATAATACTTTATGAATTGCAATTGTTTGATGACGGAGAACATACATTGTTAGTTTTAAAGAAAGTTTATGATCTATACATTAACATGTGAATAGCTTGTTACTTGATCATGAGAAGTTTTATGAGTTGAGCTACTGTTATGATATATAATGATGGTAGAAAAGGTGACTAAAATTATCATTGGTCAAACTTGTGCACTTGCTAGCATTCACACTTCATAAATTATTTCTTTTATCATTTACCTACTCGAGGACGAGCAGGAATTAAGCTTGGGGATGCTGGTACGTCTCCAACGTATCTATAATTTAGAAAGTATTCATGCCATGTTTATAATATTTTTACATGATTTTGTCATGATTTGATTAGAACTAACCTGGACTAACATTGTTTTCAGCAGAACTACCGTGGTTTTGTTTCTTTGTAGAAATAAAAGTTCTCGGAATGCACTGAAAATCAACGGAGAATATTTTTGGAAAACATAAAAAATACAGGAACAAAAATCTACCGAACGGGAGTCCCAAGGCCACCACGAGGGTGGAGGGCGCCCCCCCCCCCCAGGAGGGTGCTCCTACCTCGTGGACTCCCCATGGGCCCCCTTGACGTGAAACCGATACCAACCCCTCCTATAAATCCTAAAAAGCCTAGAATAGAGGAGAGATCGGAAGTTCCGCCACCGCAAGCCTCCGGAACCACGAGAAATTAATCTAGGCCCTCTCCGGCACCCTGTCGGAGGAGGTCATCATCACCGGAGGCCATGGGGGAGGATCTTAGAGGGGCCATCATCGCCATGAAGGCCAAGGACCAGAGGGAGAACCTCTCCCCATCCAGGGGGAGGCCATGGAGGAGGAAGCACAAGGAGGAGAACCTCTCCTCCTCTCTCTCGGTGGCGCTGGAGTGCCATCGGGAGGGGAATCATCGCCGCGGTGATCGTCTTCATCAACATCACCATCCTCATCTCTTTTACGCGGTCCACTCTCCTACACCCCGCTGTAATCACCTACTTGAACGTGGTGCTTTATGCCACATATTATGATCCAATGATGTGTTGCCATCCTATGATGTTTTTAGTAGATTTCCTTTGTCTTTGGGTTGATTGATGATCTAGATTGGTTTGAGTTGCATGTTTTATTTTTGGTGTTGTCCTATGGTGCCCTCCGTGTTGCGCAAGCGTGAGGGGTCCCGCTGTAGGGTATGCAATATGTTCATGGTTTGCTTATTGTCTACGTTGCGTGAGTGACTAAAACACAAACACGGAGGAGTGGGTCATTGCGTATGGGAATAAAGAGGACTTGATACTTTAATGCTATGGTTGGGTTTTACCTTAATGATCTTTAGTAGTTGCGGATGCTTGGTAGAGTTCCAATCATAAGTGCATATGATCCAAGAAGAGTAAGTATGTTAGCTTATTAATACCTCTTGAGCTTGCGTTGGATTTCCCTTGAAAAGGAAAGGGTGATGCGACAAAGTAGCGTAAGTATTTCCCTTAGTTTTGAGAACCAATGTATCAATCCAGTAGGAGACGACGCACAAGTCACCGAATACCTGCACAAACAATCAAGAACTTGCAACCAACGCGACAAAGGGGTTCTCAATCCCTTCACGGTCACTCGCAAAAGTGAGATTTGGTAGATATAGTAAAGTAAATATTTTTGGTATTTTTGGTTTATGGATTGGAAAGTAAAGATTTCAAAATAGTAGATGGAAACTAGCAAGATGTAAACGAGATTCAGTAATATGGAAAAGAAACCCGGGGGCCATAGGTTTCACTGGTGGCTTCTCTCGAGATAGCATATATTACGGTGGGTGAACAAATTACTGCCGAGCAATTGATAGAAAAGCACATAATTATGATGACATCTAAGGCAATGATCATGAACATAGGCATCACGTCCGTGTCAAGTAGACCGACTCCTGCCTGCATCTACTACTATTACTCCACACATCGACCGCTATCCAGCATGCATCTAGAGTATTAAGTTCCTAAGAACGGAGTAACGCATTAAGCAAGATTCATAAGAACGGAGTAACACATTAAGTTCATATGATGGAAACCCCATCTTGTTATCCTCGATGGCAACAATACAATATGTGCCTTGCTGCCCCTACTATCACTGGGAAAGGACACCGCAAGATTGAACCCAAAGCTAAGCACTTCTCCCATTGCAAGAAAGATCAATCTAGTAGGCCAAACTAAACCGATAATTCAAAGAGACTTGCAAAGATATCAAATCATGCATATAAGAATTCAGAGAAGAACCAAATAATATTCATTGATAATCTTGTTCATAAATCCACAATTCATCGGATCTCGGCAAACACACTACAAAAGAGTATTACATCGAATAGATCTCCAAGAACATCGAGGAGAACATGGTATTGAGAATCAAAGGGAGAGAAGAAGCCTTATCTAGCTAATAACTATGGACCCAAAGGTCTATGGTAAACTACTCACGCTTCATTGGAGAGGTAATGGTGTTGATGTAGAAGCCCTCCATGGTCGAATCCCCCTCCGATAGATCGCCGGAAAAGGGCCCAAATGGGATCTCACGGGTACAGAATGTTGCGGCGGTGGAAAAGTGGTTTCGTGGCCCCCCTGATATTTTTAGGGTATAAGAGTATATATAGGCGAAGGAACTAGGTCAGGGGAGCTACGAGGGGCCCACGAGGGTGGGGGCGCGCTGTAACATCCCAAATTTTGAATTTGGAATGTTATACATAGATCATCATTGCATATCATATTTTATTGCATTTTGGCTTGGTCCTAGAAATTTCACGCAACTCAAGGACCCACGGAGAGAGTTGGGAATTTCGTTATTTTCATATTTGAGTGTTCTCAAATTTTGAAAATAGTATCATTTGATTTTATTTATTTTATCTTCAATTATTTCTACTATGAAAATATGAGAGAGGGAATAAAATGACTTTCCCAAAATAAAGAAATACTGAGGATTTAATAATAAAATCAAATAAGATTTTATTTTGGAGTTTATTGCTATTTTAATTGAATTTAGAAAAAAATGCACGTTTTTCGAAATTGCATTTAGGCCCCAAATAAATGTTCATCTGAACCGGCTTGATTTTAGAAGTCGGGGAAAATTTATTTCGGGATTTTTGGAGTCCGTTTAGTATTTCTTTTATTTGTTTTTCTGCGTGTAATGTTTAAAAAAATGAAACCAACTTTGGCCTGTGTTCGGCCAGACTCACCGGCGGGCCTTTTATAATCGCCGCCGAGCCCATGAGCCACCAGCCCGCCCAGCCCCAAACCCTAACCCTAAGCCGCCGCCGCCGCCCGCGCCCGCCGCCCCGGATCCGCACTTCTTTGCCACCGACGCATCATGATGCCGCGCCCTCGCCGGAGGTAGCCGCCGCCTCGCCGCCGGTGGTTTTCCTCAAGAAAACTGGTCGGTTTTCCACCAGTTTTTCGTTCGGTTTTTTTAAAAGAAAACCCTAGATCTGTTTTTTGGTTTAGTTTATTTAGCGGACGTTCGTCCTTACGTTCGTTTTAACGAACAGTTTTCGTCGTTTAGTCAGCAGATAAATAACGTTCGCTTCGTTACCTGCTCATCGCTTTCTTTTCTCGGATTTTCCGCGATTATTTCTGATCGCGATTTCCGATCTGTTTTTCGTTTTAGTATATCTTTTCGCTCGTTTATCGGAATCAGGCGATTCAAGCGCCTAGAGTTTCGTCTCGAAACCCTCTTTCCGTTTAACCAACTCAAACGAGTTTTTGCTACTGTAAAATTTGACTTAAGTCCAGATTAGTAAACAAAGCTTGTTTCTTTCGTTGTTTGACTTTCGTTGCTTCGTTTGATTTGATTCTTTTTGCAAACTGGAGTTCTTAAGTTGAACTTTCTGGTTAGATCTCTCATGTGAGTTTTACCCGTGCATTAGATGAGTACTTATTGTATGCTTGTTTGTTTGCGATAGAGTACCCGGAGTGCGCCGCTTGCTACTTTGAATCTCTAGGTTTCACTGATCTTCAGCAAGGCAAGTAACACTTTGATCATACCTCTTTACTACCCAATTTTATTGCATTACATCAATACTCAAACAATTGCATCATTAGGATCTGATTAATATGTGGGTTTTGGGAAGTAGATGAGGTAGTACCTATTACCTGTTTTATTATCAAACCCTTGGGAGTTACTTCTACGTTTGCTTATAATGCCATGCTATGCTAGTAGACGTGGATTGGGTGAGTGTATCCATGACAGATGTGAGTTTGTTTAATTAATGGTTTATTTAAGGTGACAACTTTAATAAACATCTGGGTGGATTGAGGCACCTGGGTATTCCAGCGATTGCCTGTTTTTCTTTATGGACCGCCACCCAGGCTCAAAGGGATCATGAGATTATTCATGCTAGAAACTTCCGTGTGCAGCCACAAGCTACTATGGGCTCTAGCGTAGTTGATTAAGTCGTGCGAACTCTTACAGTGGTAGACTAGCAGATGTAGGGGAAAGTAGGTGTAACGGTCTACCCGATCGTAAGGTGCTAGCACTTCTGAAAGACTATGTCTCGGTCATCCGTTTCTCAAACACCATGTAGTGCGAGAATCCCAACGGAGGAGATCGAGTCTTGTGGGGAAAAGTACGCAAACCTTTGCAGAGTGTATAAACTAATCATGGTTAGCCGTGTCCCCGGTTATGGACGTTTTGAGTATCTAGTACCTGGATTATCATGAATCTCATCATGTTACTTTTTAATTAATATTGTTGGGTTTTAATCATGATGTTTAATTGGGATTGAGAGGGTGTCTACACTCTCAATGTTTAACAACCACCATGATAGTTCAATAAAAATTATTCCTTTGTAGTAGGTAAAAACTGGCTTTATGCAAAAACTGTAACCATAGAGCTTTCCACCAGCCATATATGCATGTAGTATAGCTTTATTCTTTCATTACTCTCTATGTGTTACTTTGCCAGCATATTCCATGTGCTGACCCGTTTTCGGGCTGCAACGTTCATGTTGCAGACTTTTCAGAGGACGAGTAAGGTGCCTTTAGGTCGTGGTTCTATACTCAGTGATGCCATTGGAGTTGATGGACTCACTTATCTTCCAAGCCTTCCACTGTTATCGTTATTAAATGGCCTTAAGCCATATTTATTGTAATGAGTTCTCTTTTGAGACATTCGATGTACTAAGTGTGTGATTGCTACTCTGTTATAAATCCTTCGAGTACTGTGTGTGTCAGCATTACTGATCCAGGGATGACACTGATGCACAGAGATCGGACTATTTGAGGTCTGGTCGCTACAAGATGGTATCAGAGCACACGCCGAATGTAGGACACGACCACTAAGCTAAAAGCCCTAGATCACTACACTCTCTTCTCATTTCTGACTCCTCATCTTTTCTACTCTTTTACGATGGCGGGTGCGAGGAACAAGTTCACACAACCGGATGAAGATACACCCTTTGGACGTCACTTGAAGGAAGTCACTAGATACCTGAACATTGGAGTACCAAGCTTCACCGAGACCTACAACGCCACTTTACCTGAATTGGAGCGTTGGATGATTCAAGTTCAAGTTCCAGGAAGAACATTGAAAGTCCTAGTATCGACTATAGGGGGGGTGAATAGGTGATTTTTGTGAAAGTCTTCAAAACTTGGAAGTTTCGAAGACAAACAAGCGAAATTCCCTAATTGATATGAAGCGGAAGATAAACTAATGTAAGCCCACCATAGTCAAGTATGCAATGATGTGAAAGTACATGACTAATAGCAGCTAAGTAGTAAGGATCAAGATGGAAGATAGTATGAAGCCAATCAACAACAGTAGTCAAGCAATGAAGTCAAACAGGTACAACAGATAGGCAATGACTTCACGAAGACAAACTCAAGTAAAGGATGGGAGGGGATAGAACCAGTCACTTGTTGAAGACACAGATTTGTTGGACCAGTTCGATTCTTTGTGACAACTATGACGTCTGGTTAGGGAGGCTGAGATTCAACTCAGAAGACCATGTCTTCACCTTATTCTCCTTGAGCTAAGGACACCCAGTCCTCGCCCAATCACTCTGGTAAGTCTTCAAGGTAGACTTCCAAACCTTCACAGACTTCGTTCACCCGCAATCCACAATGACTCTTGGATGCTCAGAACGCGACACCTAACCGGCTGGAGGATTCTCAGTGCTCAAGTGTAATAAGTCTTCAGGTCACACAGACAGAAAGACTTCAGTGATGCCTAACACTCTTGGCTCTGGGTGTTTGGGATTTGTCCTCACAAGGATTTCTCTCTCTCAAAGGCTTCGAGGTGGGTTGCTCTCAAATGACAAAAGCCATGCACTAACTCTGAGCAGCCACGAATTTATGGTGTAGGGGGTGGGCTATTTATAGCCACTAGGCAACCCGACCTGATATGTCCGAAATGACCCTGGGTCACTAAGGAACTGACACGTGTTCCAACGGTCAGATTTCAAACACACACGGCAACTTTACTTGGGCTACAAGCAAAGCTGACTCATCCAGCTCTGGATAAGATTTGCTCTCATTGTCTTCGCTCGAAGAAGTAGGATTTGGGTTGAGCATCACTTCAGTCATTCTGACTTAGTTCACTGGGACCCCACTTAACAGTACGGTGGTTCCTATGACTCAACAAAGAAGAAAAGGAAAGAACGAAATCACACAGTCTTCATGCTCCATAGTCTTCACTCAATGTCTTCTCATGTCATAGTCTTCAATATGATTATCTTCACATTCCACCATTGTCTTCAATGTATTCATACATTTTTAGGGGTCATCTCCGGTAGGTAAACCGAATCAATGAGGGACACTACCTGTGTTATCCTGCAATTCTCACAAATGCATTAGTCCCTCAACCAACTTTGTCGTCAATACTCCAAAACCAACTAGGGGTGGCACTAGATGCACTTACAATCTCCCCCTTTTTGGTGATTGATGACAAACTGGTTGAAGTTTTCGACGGGAATAAAGTATGTGAAATTGTAAAGGATAGGATATTGTATTCATAAGTAGCAAGGGCTCCCCCTGAAGATGTGCATATAAGTAATTTGCTTTTGGAATGCAAATGCACATGGCAGGTTGTACTTGTGGAGACCCTCTTCAACTTATGAAGATAATTCATTATACATCAAATGATATAGCATATAGGATGACATGCATAATGAAAAATGGACGTCTGCAGAATGATCTAAATGCGGAAGTTATCATCGCACATGCGGAATTTATCATCGCATCACAGTAAAGCAAATAAGTAGCAGACGACCATCAAGTTTAAGTGTTACAACTCAAAGAACCAAATGTTTCAAAAGCAAGAGTTGTAAGCACGAGGCAAAATATAAAGCAACCGCCCATATGATCCCGCTTGAAGACTATCAAACTCATATGCTTCTCCCCCTTTTGTCAATAATGACCAAAAGGTTTGAAGACATAGAGCATCTACTCGTCCTCATGAGTAGGTGAAGCAGCAGGGTTGTCGGTGTTGTTTTGCGGTGCGAGCGTACTTAGTGCGGTGCAAAGGTCGGCGCGCGTAAGTAGGAGGCGGTGAAGTAGCATCATCTTCATCATCGATCACTCTGTCATTCACGATTGCAGCGGAGGAAGAATAGTCGAGTCTTCAAGGGATGGAGTTCGACGTCTGTCGCAATCCGTGGAGGAGTGGAGTCAAACTTGAATCTTTCAGTGAAGCCATCGTCTTGAAGATCTGCTTCAGCACTAAGCAGCGTCAAACTCTTCCATGATCGCCAACAAGTCTCATGAGCAACAAATGCATTCTTGGTGGCAAGATTTCGAATGCGATTGACATCCACCAAGAGGCTTTGCATCTGTCTCTTGAGCCAATAGTGATGCTTATATTGTTTCTGATGAAGGGCCACAAGAAGTTCTCGGTCACTGAGAATGCGAGAGCGCTTCTGAGGCCTTTGGGCAATGGTGCTTTCAGTGGCTTCAGTATGCGCACGATGAGGCAGAGAGTATTTCCAGCCATTGGATAGATGCGTGTCACTGCTTGGACGCCTTCAATGGGTTGAGTGAAGCTTTGGTGCTCGACATTTTGAAGACAAAGAGGCTTCTTGGCAGGGTTAGAGTATATGGCTTCAACTGACATATCAACCTCTGGTAAAAAGATCTGATGATTGCGAGCAGAGGGCTGATAGTTGATAGAGGAGTGTCGCTTGATGAGGCGCATGACCCATGGAGCATAGAACTTCAGACCAAAAAGGTCAGATCCAGAAGCACCAAGTTGCCTGATGAAGAATTCTTGGGTATTGAAGCTGATGCCATTGAGAATGTAATAGACCAATGTCTTCATGGCTCCTTCAAGCTTGGCCGCTGATGAATGTCCTTTGATAGGCCATAGAGTTCGCCTGATGATATGATATATTGTGCACGGCAGATACTCAAGGTCATCAACAAAGAACTCAGTTGGGTATTCATTGTCAGATGGCAAAGGCTTCATCATGCTCAACATCTGGCTCATGTTGGGTTCAGGCTTGTGGAAGATGCTCTCTAGTGCATTGCGGTGTAGTTGACAGTCAGGTTCATATAGCTCTCCGGGAGTGGGTAGGCCTGTAAGCTCAATGATGTCAAGAGCTTTGGCTTCATGATGAACATTTCCGGTCATCCACTCGAGAACCCATGTCTTGATATCCCTGTTGTAGCCGCGAATGTGGAGGGTAGCATAGAATTGAAGCAAAAGTTCTTCATTCCAGTGTTCTTTGTCTGTCACAAAGTTGAGCAGACCTGCATCACGAAAGCAGCCAAGTGCTTCTTCTAAGCACGACAGTCCAGCAATGGCTTCAGTGTCGAGGCGCATATGAGGGAAAATGCGCCCTTGATCATACAGAACGCAGGAGTAATAGCTTCTCTGCTGATAGCTCCAGAAATGATCAGATGATATCCTTGGCTTTGAGTAGGGGTTCTTGGTGTTGTCAAAGAAGGTATTGTGGCTTTTGAAGCCATTTGCATTGAAGGACCCTGTAGAATTAGCAGGACCTGGGAACCTTGGCAGTCTTGGCTTTGGCTTCTGGATCTGAGGCCTATGCTCAACATGATAATCAAACTGAGGACCAGAGGCAGTAGGCGGAGGAACCAGAATGGGCCATCGGACAGTGGTTAGCTGACCATGACTGTATGCTTACTCAATTGTATGGGGCCTTGGTGGCGGAACAGGACCAGTGGTAACAACTGAGGCTTCAGGCTGCACAACAGGTGCTTCGGGAGCAGTTGCCTCATTGGCTTCAGGCACACTGGTTGGTGCAAGCTCCACATTAACTTCAGCCATGACTACATCATTGGCTTCATTTGCGTTGGTGGTGGCATCTTCAACATTTTCAACCTCCACTTGATGAGCTGGAGGGTCGGGCACTAACAGGTTCACAGTAGGAACAGCTTCTTCGATAACGGGGGAAGTAGGGACACATGCGTCTTCTTGTCTTTCATTGGCTGATGCAGCTGGATTGTCTTCAGCAGCTTGGGCTTCAGACACGGAGACATTCACAGTTGGAGTGGGCTCAGAAAACACTTGACGTGCAACAGGTTGGTGTTGCACTTCTCCTTCTGGAACGCTCGAAAGAGGGACTTGAGGCCTTTGTCCTTTGCAAAGCCTGCGAAATGCTGGCAACGCCTTTGGAGATGGAGTTGGCTAGACCTCAAAGTCTTCATATTCTTCTTGCACAGGTGGTGTGACTTGTTGTTGTTGGGGAGTACTTGGGGAGTCTTGTTGCTGTGGGTGATCAGCCCATGATGCATCCTGAGCAATTGGCGTCAGAGGACGACCAATGCTGACGAGTTCGCTATTCGTAAGAACAGGCGATGATACCAGGTTGTGTTCGATCTGAGGAAGAACTTCGTCATCTTCAACATTGTCATCTTGACCAATGTCTTCAGCAGCGTTGGGTTCAGCTGCTGGAATATCTTCAGCTTCATGAGCCTCTGTGGAAGCAGGCTCATGAACTATCATCCGTCTTTCTTGATGTTCAGACGCAGGGCGAACCACTGAAATGGGTTCAACAACTAAGGGCTCTGTGGGAGCAGCCCTAGTCTTCTTGGTTTTGCGCTTCTTCTTGGAGGAGCTGCATCGAGGCTTCAGATTCTTCCTTTTTACGGCTTCACCTCAAGCAGCCCTCGCCTTCTTACATTCAAGCGGTTGATGTGACCTTTGGCTTCGGGCCAGTCATGCTGCTAGGGAAGATAATGCGAGGTGCTTCTTGACTTGAAGGCGCAGGTGGAGCGGTTGATGGCTTTTTCTTCTTTGCAGCCATCCTGGGATCAATGCCAGGACGGCCAAGAGACTTGCGCTTCTCAGCCTCATTGTAGGCAAGCACACACTTGTCAGCGAAACTCTTCATGCGCTCACGAGAGCCCTGAGCTTCTTCGCGCTTCTTAAGAAAAGCTTCTTTAAGCTCATGCAGCATGACCTTGAAGTTTTTGACATCTTGCACACTGAGCTTCGCCACATGCTTCTTGAACTGAGCCTTTTCATAGTCAATCTTGTTCTTCAGCTCAATGATGCGCTGAGCGAGAGCTAGCTCAGAAGCAATGGCGCCACTGAAAGAGACGCTGAGGCCAATAGGAAGTTGCAGATGTTCAAAGTTGAGATTTGGGGTGTCAAACCACTCATCAATGAAGTTATGGATGATTGCCACATCAAAGAGAGGCAAGTTGTTGAAAATCTCTGCTTCTTCCTTGCTCTTGATCAGTTGTTCAAGGGCATCATCTGCAAGATCTTCGTCGCTGGACAGATCGATGGGTTCTTCACGCAGAATGGCAGCAGGTGTCAAGGTCTGATCAGCATCCCTGACAATTTGCTTTTTCTTCTCCGTCCTCTTGGAGATGCGTGATTGATCTTCGATCGCACAATCGCCTTCGAGGAGGTGCGATGGGCGATTAACCTTCGCGTGAAGCTTTTGGAGGTGCAGCTGATCTTGAAGCCTTTGGCTTCTTTTGCTTCTGCGGCTTTGGAGGAGGAGCTGGGGCTTCATCAGTGTCAGCATCATTATCAGAATGATCTACTCAGGCACCTTGGACCAAGATGTAGGTGATGAGGCCATCAAGGTTGGAGAAGGGGCCGATGACATTGGGATCAGCATCACGTGAGCCATCAGCACGAGGAGCAGAGGGACCAGGGTTGGAGTCTAATCCCAATGACTTCTTGTTTTCCCTGACCGAAGCCTTGGCGTGCTGGAAGTTGCGCTTGAAGAGAGTATCATCACGACACCAGAGTAATGAGAATGGGTCGGCATTTGCAAGCTGAGGTCCTCGGACCATGCAGGGATAGAAACCCCGTGCAATAGCTTCAGCTCTGTTCTTGGGTTGAAGGCCTCGATAGAGAATATCACCCCAAGGACTTTTGATAGCATTCTTCTCTGCATATTCCTTGGTCACGAACTTGTACTTAAACCATTCTTCAGCCCAGTAGCGTCGAATCCATTGGATTCGTGTCTTGCGCTGATGATAATTCTCCTCAGGGTCTGTCTTGTAAAGTTCTGCGAGGTCATCAGGCAGATCTTTTGATGTACCCCCTCGACGTTGTCTGCCACCCTTCCTTACTGATTTTTCTGCAGCCATGAACTTTAAACTGAATGGCTTCACTAAGTGCAAAGGCTTCAGAGACTTACGCTTGCTGGTCAAGCAGGAACTGGCTTCGGGAGAATTACTGTAAGTATTCTGCAAACGAATGCAGACTATGAGAACCAAGGGATTCTCCCACGGACATGTACCTGTGACAGCATTAGAGATGCGAGGGAAGGGGAAGAGGTCATATGCATTCTCAGAAGATTTTGAAGACAAATCAGTTTGAAGACATTGACCTCATGATGCGAAGACATTCACTTATGTGTTGTGAGTTGGTTCCAGATTTGTACGAATCCGTGAATAAGTACAAGTGAGGAATCAAACTAGACATGAAATTCAAGTGAATAGACTAGGCAGTATGAGATGCAAATATAATAGATCTAACATTGTGTAGGCAGAAACCACTTTTGGTAGATAGGATGAATCTATGAAGATCAAAAAGGTGGTAAAAAATAGAGTTATAATTACCGCACGAAGAACTGCTAGATGGGAGGAATAGGAGACCGAGTAGTTCAATCCATCGTGCCCTAACTTGGCGACGGAGGACACGTACGGCGACGACAGAGAGGACGATGTCCGCGGCCAGCGTGAGGACGGCGTCGGAGAAGTCGCGGCAGCTAAGCGCTTCGTCGTCGGCGTTGTCGAGAGCTAGCGGTGGCGCTAGGGTTTTGACGAGGTGGAGAGGTGGAAGAAGGATTTCTTTACCGCAGGGGACAAGTATTTATAAGTAGGTGTGCGGCACAGCACAATTACGCTGGTGCCCTTGGCGGTTCACATATGAGGGGCACGTGGCAAGCATGCAACATACTCAGAGTTGTCCCACGTTCCCACGCCCGCCAAACATGTCGGATGGTTGTTCCGGCTTCTCCGGATTTCAACAATAAAGATGAGGTATTTAAAACAGACTTAATGTTTGTCTCATTGCCTTCTACTGACTAGGACGCAGAGAAGACATTCGATATTTTCAATAGAATGCATATGATTTGGACAGATAGAGTTTGAGATAGAAAGCATAGAGAGATTAGGGTCCGATCACATTCACTTAGTTCAAAAGATTCAAATTGAAGACATAGCTATAAGTGAACGCTATAGAGGATAGAACACTAATATATATATATATATATATATATATATATATATATATATATATATATATATATCGAAAGCAATCAAATCATGAAGATAAATTGAAACAGAAGACAAACCAATTGCGAAGTCATTGTAAAAATAACACCATGAGTAAAACACTTCAAACCGAGAAATTTGGTGGTGGCGTTACCCACCGTATAGGAAGTATTAGACCCAGACACGGCGCACAATTATCGTGGCACTCCGAAGTCATATTCCACGTTAATGTATTCACACTCAGAGTGTAAGTCTTCATTGATTGAAGATATACATTACTATGTGTGTTGCACATCTAAGTCGTCAATATGCATAAGTGTTAGGATGTGTGCCTGATCACAGGACATTTGAGGATTCCAAGATATTTAGCTCACACCGTAACTTGCAAAACCTTTTCTCATCCAAGGGCTTTGTGAAGATATCTGCTAGTTGCTCTTCAGTGTTGACGTGAATGATGTCGATATCTTTCTTCATGACATGATCTCTGAGAAAGTGGCGACGAATTTCAATGTGCTTTGTCTTCGCGTGCTGGACTGGATTGTTGGCTATCTTGATGGCACTTTCGTTGTCGCAGAAGAGAGGTACTTGTTTCAGATTGATGCCATAGTCCTTGAGAGTTTGCTTCATCCATAGAAGTTGAGCATAACAAGATCCAGCAGCAATGTATTCAGATTTAGTAGTTGAGAGTGATACACAGTTCTGCTTCTTTGAAGACCAACAGACAAGTGATCGACCCAGAAAGTGACATGTGCCTGATATAGACTTGCGATCCACCTTGTCACCAGCATAATCAGCATCTGAGAATCCAACCAAATCAAATTTTGAGCCCTTTGGATACCATAATCCGAGTGTTGGGGTGTAAGCCAAATATCGAAGAATTCGCTTCACAGCTAAGTGATGCGATTCCTTTGGTGCCGCTTGGAATCGAGCACACATGCAAACACTAAGCATAATATCTGGCCTAGATGCACATAGATAAAGTAAACAACCAATCATGGAGCGGTATACCTTTTGATCAAACTCTTTACCATTGTCGTCGGGACCAAGATGGTGTTTGGCTGGCATTGGCGTCGTGTAACCTTTGCAGTCTTCCATTCCAAACTTCTTCAGACAATCTTTGAGGTATTTTTCTTGAGATATGAAGATGCCCTTTCTGTGCTGACGAATTTGAAGACCAAGGAAGAACTTCAGCTCACCAATCATGGACATCTGATATTGCTCTTGCATCATGTATCCAAACTCATCACTGTACCTCTGGTTGGTGCAGCCAAAGATAATGTCATCCACATATATTTGGCACACAAACAGTTCACCATCATATGTCTTCGTGAAGAGTGTGGGATCGAGGGATCCATGTTTGAAGCCTTTGCTCTTCAAGAAGTCTTTGATCGTATCATACCAAGTGCGAGGTGCTTGTTTGAGGCCATATAGTGCTTTGTGCTTGTACACCATATCAGGATGCTTTGCATCTTCAAAACCAGGTGGTTGAGCTACATATACTTCTTCTTCAATCTTGCCGTTGAGAAATGCACTCTTCACATCCATTTGATATAGCAAGATGTTGTGATGATTAGCGTAGGCTAGCAGTATGCGAATAGCTTCAAGCCTAGCCACAGGAGCAAATGTTTCATCGAAGACAATTCCTTCTACTTGAGTATATCCTTGAGCTACAAGACGTGCTTTGTTTCTGATGACTTGACCATGCTCATCTTGCTTGTTTCGATATATCCATTTTGTTCCAATGATGTTATGCTTGTGAGGGTCAGGTCGCTTGACAAGTTCCCAAACATTGTTTAGCTTGAACTGTTGAAGTTCTTCTTTCATAGCTTGAATCCATTCAGGTTCCATAAAGGCTTCAGCAACTTTCTTGGGTTCTGATATTGACATGAATGAAAAATGCCCACAGAAATTTGCTAACTGTGTTGCTCTTGAGCGAGTGAGTGGACTAGGTGCATTGATGCTGTCAATTATCTTCTCAATCTGTACTTCATTTGCAACACGAGGATGAACCAGACGAAGACTTTGCTCTTGCTGATCATTGTCATCATTGGGAGGATTGTCTTGATCCGAGCATTGTCTTCGTGTTGGTTGGGTGCGAAATGATAAGTTCCTCTTGAGTTGTGCTTGAAGGCATGATTTCACCAGTTCCCATCAGCTTGATAGATTCGCTGGGAGGAGCTTCATCTAGTGTACTTGGCAGGAGTTCTCTTTGTGAACCATTGGTTTCATCAAATCTCACATCCACAGTTTCGACGATCATATAGAGATAGAGGTTGAAGACTCTGTAGGAGTGCGAGTCCTTTCCATAGCCAAGCATGAAGCCTTCGTGAGCCTTAGGTGCAAATTTTGACTTGTGATGGGGATCCTTGATCCAGCATCTAGCTCCAAATACTCTGAAGTAGATTACATTTGGCTTCTTGCCAGTGAGGAGCTCATAGGATGTTTTGTTCAGAAGCTTATGGATGTAAACACGGTTGATGATGTGACATGTTGTATCAATAGCTTCAGGCCAGAACTTTCTTGGTGTCTTGTACTCATCAAGCATTGTTCGAGCCATCTCAATGAGAGTTATGTTCTTGCGCTCAACGATGCCATTTTGCTGAGGTGTGTATGGAGCAGAGAACTCATGAGTGATTCCCATTGTATCTAGATAAAGATCAAGTCCGGTGTTCTTGAATTCAGTGCCATTGTCACTTCTGATATGCTTGATCTTCGCGCCATAATTGTTCATTGCTCGATTGGCGAAGCGTCTGAAGACATCTTGCACTTCAGTCTTGTAGAGAATTATATGCACCCAAGTATATCTTGAATAGTCATCAACAATCACGAAGCCATAGAGACAAGTAGTTGTTGTGAGGGTGGAGTAGTGAGTAGGTCCAAATAAGTCCATGTGTAACAGCTCAAAGGGTTGAGATGTTGTCATGATAGTTTTCGAGGGGTGCTTTGCCCTAGTCATCTTTCCAGCTTCGTAGGCACCACACAAATGATCCTTCTTGAACTTGACATCCTCGATGCCTATGACATGCTTCTTCTTGACGAGTGAGTGTAAGTTCCTCATGCCAAGATGCCCCAGCCTTCGATGCCGAGCCAAGATTCGAAGCTTTTGTGAGAAGACATACGGCAAGTCAGGACCTCTTGAGAAATCTACCATGTATAGATCATCTTTCCGATACCCTTCAAAGACTTGCTTTTACCAGTGTCAGCAAATGTGATGTGACTCTTGTCGGATGGACGTAAGGTTGAGTCCATGAGAAGACTTCAATCACCAGTCATATGATTTGTGCATCCGTTGTCCATAATCCATTTTGAAGCTTTTTGTGACATGCCCTACAATGCAGTTAGGAGGATAGGCTTCACAAAGAGTGTTGTGAAGCATAGGTATTTGACACATACAAGGATTGTCACAGCTTAGATCAAAGTTAGGACATATAGTATGACTGGTACGTGATTCAGATGTGAGGTATATAGTAAGACATTTTATCATGCGTCCATAATGTGTTTTAGGTCCCCAGCAATAGCATCGTACGCCATTGATTGTAGGCTGGAGACCTTTCTCTGCAAAAGAAAGTTAGTTCTTCTTCACCACCCACATTTTCAGGGGTGGCTTAGAAGCAATGAGTTTAAGTGCAGCATCTGAGAATTTCGGCTTTGGAGCCCTAGAAAATAGCCTTGCAGGAGATGAATGATACTCATATGAATAAGCAGAAAAGTTCTTAGTTCTATGAACATAGCGGTTTGAAGACACACGCTCATATTCATGAGTCTGAGTATGATTTCCTTGCAAAACATTGGCGTTAGGGTGACTCGGGTGAGTCCTGTATCTGTATGAAGCCTTTGGATCATATGAAGCCATAGGTCTGGGGTTTGTCTTCTTCCTTGGTGGTGTCATGACGACATTCACAGGAAGATTCTCAATGTACTGCTTAGGTACCCAGATCTTCTTCATAGGTGGTCCATTCCTGCAGTTAGTACCAATATACCTGGCAAACACTTCACCATTCTGATTCTTAAACAGTTTATAGTTTGCATCAAAGGATTCATCAATGATGATAGGGTTAGCGCAGGTAAATCCAGATAAAGTGGATGGATCTACTGAAGGTTCCTTTGCAAAGAACCCATGTGGTTTTGGGGTCTTGCTCGCACTTCCAAAGACGAGCCATCAACATTCATTTTCCTCTCAACCCAACACCCTCTTTCCTAGGGTTTCGTTCGAGAATCGCTTTTGAGGACATCGCAGAGTGTCGATGTCCCTTCAAACTTTTGTACATCCTGTTTCAAGCAATGTCTTCAACCTAGCATTTTCATCAGCAATAGTAGTGGTATCCTCCACAGAGGGGTTAGTTACCACATCAGTAGTTGAAGACAATGAAACAGTAGCAGCAGTGGAACATTCAGCAATAGATGTAGCGTTATCACGCTCAATGCATTTTAGAGATGGTGGTTCAAATCCATCCTGAGCGGGATTGATCTGTTGAGCATAAAGTGACTCATTCACTTTTTGAAGATCTTCATGAGCCGCTCTCAATTTCTCAGGCTCTTGCTTCCTTTGAAGATAATCATAGGAGAGCCTTTCATAAGTGGTTGAGAGCGTTTCATGACGACTTTCAAGTTCTTGGTACTTAGTATGAAGATTTTTTATATCTTCAACTAAGGACTGTGAACGGGTCATTTCCGCGTCCAACAGGTCATCGCTTTTGTCTAACAGTTCTTGAGTATGTTCCATAGCCTTCTGTTGCTCAGTTGCAATTTTAGCAAGAGTTTTGTAGCTGGGTTTGGATTCACAATCAGAGTCATCTTCACTTGATGTTTGAAAGTAAGCATCACGTGATTTTACCTTGGCACCACGTGCCATGAAGCAGTAGGTGGGAGTAGGATCGTCTTTGTCATCAGCTTCAGCGTTGGTGTGGAAGTCATTGTCTTCAGTGTTGAAGATGGACTTGGCAACATAGGCTGTGGCTAGAGCGAGACTTGCAACGCCAGGGTCGAACTCCTCTCCAGACTCCACCTCCTCCTCCTCAGAAGCAGACTCCTCTTCTGAATCCATTTCCTTGCCAACAAAGGCACGAGCCTTGCTAGATGAACTCTTCTTATGAGATGAAGACCTTGATGAGGACTTGGGAGAAGACTTTGAAGATTTCTTCTTCTTCTTGTCATCAGAATCATATTCCTTGCTCCTCTTCTTCTTCTTCTCATTGTCCCACTGTGGACACTCAGATATGTAGTGACCAGGTTTCTTGCACTTGTGGCAGGCTCTCTTCTTGTGGTCATGGGTGGAAGCTTCATCATTCCTTGAGCTGGATCGTGAAGACTTTCTGAAGCCTTTATTCTTGGTGAATTTCTAGAACTTCTTCACAAGCATAGCAAGTTCCTTTCCAATGTCTTCAAAGATCATCGTAATCGCAATGATTCTTCTTCAGATGAGGAAACAACTTTTGCCTTCAAAGCGCGAGTACGGCCATAGTTCGGACCATAGATATCTCTTTTCTCAGAAAGCTGGAACTCATGTGTATTGAGCCTCTCAAGTATATCAGACGGATCGAGTGTCTTGAAGTCAGGACGTTCTTGTATCATGAGGGCAAGGGTGTCAAAGGAGCTGTCAAGTGATCTCAGTAGTGTCTTGATGATTTCATGCTTGGTAATCTCAGTTGTGCCAAGGGCTTGAAGCTCATTTGTGATGTCAGTGAGGCGATCGAATGTGAGCTGGACGTTTTCATTGTCGTTTCTCTTGAAGCGGTTGAAGAGGTTGCGAAGAACACTGATCCTTTGATCTCTCCGGGTTGAGACGCGCCGTTGACCTTGGACAGCCAATTCCCCAGACTAGCTTCGACGCTTTCCAAAGCACTCACACGGCCATACTGTCCTTTGGTCAGATGACCACAGATGATGTTCTTTGCAGTAGAGTCCAGTTGAATGAACTTCTTGACATCAGTAGGGGTGACACCTTCACCAGTTTTGGGAACGCCGTTCTTAACGACATACCAGAGGTCGACATCAATGGCTTCAAGATGCATACACATCTTATTCTTCCAGTAGAGATATTCAGTTCCATCGAACACGGGGCAAGCAGCAGAGACTTTGATTATCCCTGCAGTCGACATAGCTAAAACTCCAGGTGGTTAAACCGAATCACACAAAACAAAGGAGTACCTTGCTCTGATACCAATTGAAAGTGCTAGTATCGACTAGAGGGGGGTGAATAGGCGATTTTTGTGAAGTCTTCAAAACTTGGAAGTTTCGAAGACAGACAAGCGAAATGCCCTAATTGATATGCAGCGGAAGATAAACTACTGTAAGCACACCATAGTCAAGTATGCAATGATGTGAAAGTACATGACTAATAGCAGCTAAGTAGTAAGGATCAGGATCGAAGATAGTATGAAGCCAATCAACAATAGTAGTCAAGCAATGAAGTCAAATAGGTACAACAGATAGGCAATGACTTCACGAAGACAAACTCAAGTAAAGGATGGGAGGGGATAGAACCAGTCACTTGTTGAAGACACATGATTTGTTGGACCAGTTCCAGTTGCTGTGACAACTGTACATCTGGTTAGGGAGGCTGAGATTCAACTCAGAAGACCGTGTCTTCACCTTATTCCCCTTGAGCTAAGGACACCCACTCGCCTAATCACTCTGGTAAGTCTTCAAGGTAGACTTCCAAACCTTCACAGACTTCGCTCACCGCAATCCACAACGACTCTTGGATGCTCAGAACGCGACGCCTAACCGGCCGGAGGATTCACAGCCTCGTGTGTAATAAGTCTTCAGTCACATGCATGTAAAGACTTCATGATGCCTAACACTCTTGGCTCTAGGTGTTTGGGCTTTGTCCTCGCAAGATTTCTCTCTCTCAAAGGCTTCGAGGTGGGTTGCTCTCAAACGACAAAAGCCATGCACTAACTCGAGCAGCCACCAATTTATGGTGTAGGGGTAGGCTATTTATAGCCACTAGGCAACCCGACCGATATGTCCGAAATGACCTGGTCACTAAGGAACCGACACGTGTTCCAACGGTCGATTTCAAACACACACGCAACTTTACTTGGGCTACAAGCAAAGTCGACTCATCCACTCTGGATAAGATTTGCTCTCATTGTCTTCGCCAAGACATAGGATTTGGGTTGAGCATCACTTCACCATTCTAACTTAGTTCATCGGGACCCCACTTAACAATGACGGTGGTTCCTATGACTCAACAAAGAAGAAAAGGAAACAACGAAATCACACAGTCTTCGCGCTCCATAGTCTTCACTCAATGTCTTCTCATGTCATAGTCTTCAATATGATTATCTTCACATTCCACCATTGTCTTCAATGTATTCATACATTTTTAGGGGTCATCTCAGGTAGGTAAACCGAATCAATGAGGGACACTACCTGCGTTATCCTGCAATTCTCACAAACGCATTAGTCCATCAACCAACTTTGTCGTCAATACTCCAAAACCAACTAGGGGTGGCACTAGATGCACTTACAAACATTCATGCCAGTCACTGAGCCCATAGAGTTTTCCTTTGATGCACCAACCTGGAGTCTAGGAAAGAGCATGGCAGCCCACATCACAATGGGATGTATTGGAGAAGTTTACCACAAGGATCTCAAGGATACAATCTACCAGATTTGTGGGCGTCGGGATGAACAATGGGAGATGATCAGCACAAGAAAGGATAGATCAATTGCAGCCTTCATCCAGGAGTTGAACCAACACATTCGATGCCAGGAGAACGAGATGTGCGCAGTCATGTTAGACTTGAAGAAGGCCATGACCAATATCACGGAGCTGGAGGAAGAACTCAAGTCTACACGCGATGGATATGAGGAGGAAATAGCAACACTAGTAGAAAAGAATGATGATCTGAAGAGGAAGCTAAGAGTGTTCATGGGATTTCCCCCAACTGGAGGAGAAGATGATTGCACTTATCCAGAGAACTACATCATCATCGATGACACTGACTCGGACCCAGACGATAGCGATGATGACTATGTTGATGAAGCCGGAGCAGATATCATGGAGTCTTCATCGGAGTAGTTTTTCTAGTCTACCACCATAATAGTAGTAGTATTCCCCCATGTATCTAGTATAGTCCGAGCACTTTTGTAACGCTAGTTAGACCGTTGTATGCCCTTGTTTGATTGAATGAAGTGATTTTGTTTGCATTTGTCTCATGTGCATATGGGTAGTATACCTCATTCTATTCTACATTCTCACCTTTTCTAAACCCTCAGATGCCTCCGAGACGTGACAATGGATTTGCTTTCCCACCGAAGCTCACACAGTTGATCCAGCAGCAGAATGTGTTGATGCAATTGTTAGTCCAGAATCAGAATCAGGGGAACAACAACAACCCACCACCACCACCTGTTGATCACTTAACCCATTTCCTTAGACTGAATCCGCCGATGTTCTCCAGTAGCATCGAGCCGATAGTTGCAGATGATTGGCTCCGCAAGACAACAAGGGAGTTAACCACTGCAGGGTGCACAGATGCGAAGAGGGTGCATTTTGCCGCACATCAGCTGGAAGGACCCGCAGCATCATGGTGGGAAAATTTCACAGCCACTTACCCCATCGACACTGTCACATGGGATCGGGCCAGCAGCTTTCCGTCTTGCCCATGTTTCAAAGAGGGAGCTATGGCCATGAAGAAGCGTGAGTTTCGCAACTTGCGCCAAGGAGGACGGACAGTTGGCCAATATGTGGATGACTTTAGTAAGCTAGCACGTTATGCCCCGGATGACGCTACTACGATGCAGCCTAACCAGAGAAGTTTCGAAGGATCGAATGATGATCTGAGCATGCAGCTTGATGGTAGCAACTTTCAACAACTACCAGGAGTTGGTAGATCATGCTCTTATGATTGAAGGGAAGCAGCAGCAGATTGAGAACCGCAAGAGGAAGTATGGACAAGGGAAGTATGTCGGCGTTCTGGGAACGGGGGTCCCCAGACTTGCCTGCCTGCGGCCTGCGGCGTGGCTCAAAGGAGGCCCAGCGCAGCCCATCTTCATCAACACAAGCTCAAGACCCTCGCGAGGGGCCAAGCCTCGCGGGGCGGACGACAAGGAGCTTCCTCAGGCACGGCCTCATCAGGTGGGCTCGGGAGGAGGCGGAGAGATCAAGGCAGGGTACCTCGCGAGGTGCCCATGACGCAAGCCATGATGACCAGGGGCGCCAGTCGGGCGCCAGCCCGCGCAGTGTCATCCTTTCCTCTTTGGTGCAAAGGGAGCAAGCGCGGGCGAGAGCATCAAGCAAAGGCATCCATTTCGATGCAACAAGACCAAGACCAGCCCAACGGCAGGAGGAAGTCATTGTGGAGCCCAAGCAAAGGCCACCACCACGAGCCTTTGACAGTAAGGACCAACTTTAGTCGGGATAAGTGTACCCGCTATTCCCCTTCAAAATGGCCAATTGTTGGCGCCCTTCCCACTCAATATTTGGGAAGAGGCCCAGGGCCTTTGCCTATAAATAGGACAAGCCACCCCCAGGGTAGGGCATCTAGATCCTCACCAAGAAACCAGTAGATAGAGTGAAAGAACTCCTCCTAGCAATTCGTCGCACCAGCCAGGAACAGACCCTCGCGAGCCTGTTCTTCCTTGTATTGTTCATCATCAGCCCAAGAGGCAATCCACCACACCACACACTGGAGTAGGGTATTACACCACAATGGTGGCCTGAACCAGTATAAATCTTGTGTCTCTTGTGTTGTTCTATTTGGTAGTTTAGATCCTAGCGATTCGGCGAGGAACAGGCAGGCAGAGGGTTAAATCTCCGCGCGCACCCCAGTGTTCGAACCTCAAGGGTCTGCCGGAACCCGTAATCCGACATTTGGCGCGCCAGTAGGTGCGCCGATCCACCTTCCGCCACTTCAAGGCCCCGTCAGATCGCTATCACCATGTCCGCGACTAGGCGGCAACCTCGATCCTCGGGCGGCTTGGCCCGCCACAGAGCCTTCGCCTGGACGACCCCATGCCCCAGGCATCTCGCGGTCCGCAGGGGGCCGTGGGCAACGCGGATAGGCCTCGACAGCTCTAACACCGCGGCAGACGCGGTCGGCAGCAAGGGCCTCCAACCATGCCGCGGCCACGACGCCGTACACCCGCCGGGAGCAGGCGAACTCAAGGGCCGCGCTCACGGTGGCCCGAGAGCTGCTGCAGTGCAGGCTGATGGAAGGCGGCCGCGACGTGCTGCTAGAGCGGGTGGCGGAGCTCCTGGGCTTTGCCGCCTCGGGGGCTCACCCCTTCTGCACTCAGCTCCCGCCCCAGGCTCAGGGCGGCCCGCGCGGGGGGCCCACACGCACCCGTGGGCTCCAAGGCTACTCCAACACCAGCGAAGCTGTCGGCACCAAACCAGCGGCAGCACTGACTCCGCTCCCTGCCAGCGAAGGACTCGTCGCGACCCACGGCCCCAGCGGGCCGCCGCGCTTCCACCCCCAGGTAGGCGCATCAGGCAAAGCTGCATGGCGCGTGGAGCCCTATGGCGCAGCCCTCGGGATGACGGCCCGAGAAGAGTACATGCCCCACATGATGGATCAAGGGCACCTGTGGCGAACAGGCTCACCTCACCCGAGCCGGGGGATGAGGCACTGAGCTGAGCTCTTCCAAAGAACTCAGGAAGGCCCCATCGGCCACGCTGGAAGCAACGATTATTGGGTACCACTAATCCCTCAGGAGTCGGCATACACTAATTGAGGGAGTCCTGGACTAGGGGGTGTCCGGACAGCCGGACTATCATCGTCTGCCGGACTCCAAGACTACGAAGATACAAGATTGAAGACTCCGTCCCGTGTCCGGATGGGACTTTCCTTGGCGTGGAGGGCAAGCTTGGCAATACGGATAGGTAGATCTCCTACCATTGTAACCGACTCTGTGTAACCCTAGCCTCCTCCGGTGTCTACATAAACCGGAGGGCTTTAGTCCGTAGGACACAACATACATTACAACAATCATACCATAGGCTAGCTTTAGGGTTTAGCCTCCTTGATCTCGTGGTAGATCCACTCTTGTACTACCCATATCATCAATATTAATCAAGCAGACGAGGGTTTTACCTCCATCGAGAGGGCCCAACTCAGGTAAAACATCGTGTCCCACGCCTCCTGTTACCATCCGCTTAGATGCACAGCCGACCCCTACCCGAGATCCGCCGGTTTTGACACCGACATTGGTGCTTTCATTGAGAGTTCCTCTGTGCCGTCACCGATAGGCTCGATGGCATCTTCAACCAACAACGCTTCCCAGGGTGAGACTTTTCTCCCCGGACAGATCTTCGTATTCGCGGCTTCACTCTGCGGGCTAATTCGCTTGGCCATCTGGAGCAGATCGCAAGCTACGCCCCTGGCCGTCAGGTCAGGTTCGGAAGTCTAAACTTCACGGCCGACGTCCGCGGAGACTTGATCTTCGACGGGCTCGAGCCATAGCCAAGCGAGCCGCACTGTAACGATGGGCATGATCTAGCTCTGCCGCCGAACAGTGCCTTGGTGGCCGCACACGAATCCGCTTCGGCCATTAGTCCGGAGCCGATCGCCTAGATCGAGGATCGGTGGATGGACACCGCCTTGGGGGCTTCAACTTCCACGGCGATGGAGCCGAACACTAATCTTGTCCCTCGCGAAACTCGTGATTCCGAGGTGCCGGACTCCTTGCCGGACTCCAGACCTCCCACGCCCCTACCAATCGAGTCGGATTGGGCGCCGGTTATGGAATTCTCTGCCGCGGACATCTTCCAATACTCGCCTTTTGGCGACATCCTGAATTCGCTAAAGCGCTCTCGTTATCGGGAGAGCCCCGCCGACTATGGCCGTGATGGTTGGGATACGGACGACGAAGAAATTCAGAGCCCACCCACCACCCACTTTGTAGCCACCGCCGATGATCTAACCGACATGTTAGACTACGACTCAAGACATCGACGCTATGGATGACGATGCCGAGATTTATCAGAACCAGCGCCACAGAGACCGAAGACCACCTCACCATATGACATATACGTGGTGGATACCCCAAAAGAGAGCGATAACAAGGACCAACGGGTCATGCGTAAGATAACCCCGCCGATAAACAACCTAAACGGCGGCGCAGACGCCCCTAAGTCCCGCCGACAACAACAACGCTTCCTAAGGACCCCGCAATACAGCAGGCACACAAGTGCACGACGAACACGCAGATAAGCAACCGTCCAATAGGACGAAGTCAGATAATCACCCAGCCCGCGAAACGACAACCGGACGATCTCATGCGACACGCCACGAGAGTAAAACCTTCGAAAAGACTCGTCAACACTAGCAAGAAGCTTGAAGAAGGAAAAGTGGAAGCTCAAAACAGCGGAAGACACACTCGTAATGAGGTGGAGCAAAGTGCTCAAAACCATGGATAAATACGGCAATGGCCACCAATCAAAGAGCTACCCGGCGCAAGTCGCTACTGACCGACGAGGAGGCCACAGAGCCCCCACAAAAAAAATAAAGAGGCTGCTCGGTCGGATAGACGCCGATGATAGGCCAAATTCAAAGCGGCGCAAGACATAAACCAACTAATGAACTCGAAAGACAGATGGCCCAGCCAGATCCATTTACGGGCCAAAGAAGAAGGCCCTGTGAAGCAAGGCAACACGTCAAGTGTCCAAGATAGTGGCACACCCAAATACAGGGCGCCAGACACCCACTATGTTTCACTAATGAGGTGCCGGACCATGAATTCCAAAGAGGATTTAAACCCATAAACATAGAGGCCTACGATGGAACAATGCACTCGAGTCTGGATAGAAGATTACATACT
Organism: Aegilops speltoides; assembly: GCA_021437245.1. Lineage (NCBI taxonomy): Eukaryota > Viridiplantae > Streptophyta > Magnoliopsida > Poales > Poaceae > Aegilops > Aegilops speltoides. The sequence goes on from CM038144.1 coordinate 338,891,822, forward strand.
ACATATACACATGGCCGAGGAGATGATCTCCATGCCATAAAATACCTACCCTCAAGCTCAAAGGGCCAGCCCATCATTGGCTTAAAAGCCTCCCGTAAAACACTGTGGGAAGTTGGGAAGAGCTCGAGGATGCGCTTAGAGCAAATTTTCAAGGGACTTATGTCCGCCCTCCGGATGCGATGATCTAAGTCATATAACTCAACAGCCCGGAGAGTCACAAGAAATTCGGAATAGGTTTCTCACCAAAAGAACCAAATAGTCGATCGTCCCGACGCCAAGCCTTAGCAGCTTTTAAACACAATGTCCGAGACGAATGGCTTGCTAGACACCCCGGCCAAGAGAAACCGAGGACAATGTCCGCGCTAACAAGCCTCATGACCCGCTTCAGGTAGAGAGGATAGCTGGCTAGCAAGATGCGTAACCAGCGACCCAAGTACATCCGAGATAAGAGATGGAACGAAAATCACGGCAGCGAAAAAGAGCAGCGCCGGAATAAAGAGAAAAGCCCAAAGAGCACGGCAGTCAACGCCGGATTCAAAATCTCGCGGCCAAACAACAAAACACCGCCTCTTAAGGATGACAGCAATGAGCCGTCCAACTTAAACAAGATTTTGGGTCGGATATGTCAAATCCACAGCACCCCCGGAAGGCCTACAAACCACACCCATCAAGATTGTTGGGTTTTTAAACAGTCCGGCCGACTAAACGCCGAACACAAGGGGCTCGACGCGTCAAGCGAAGACGATAAACCCCACCAGCAGAACACCGAAAAACAAAAGACTTTCCCACAAGAGGTCAAAGCAGTAAACTCACTTCATGTGATAATACGGAAAAATAGTGCGGCACTTCCTAAAAAGAGCCTCACACGGTCCAACCCAGCAGACCATAGAGATTGGATATCAAAACCAATCACTTTCGACCACCTGGACTATTCCGAAGCGTCAAACGCTGGACGGACTCGCCTCGATATTGAATCCCATAATCAACGGACTACAATTTACTAAAGTCCTAATGGACGGAGGCAGTGACTTAAACCTGCTGTATTCAAACACAATCCGCAAGATGGGGATAGACCCTACTAAAATTCGACATAGCCGCACCTCCTTCAAAGGAGTGACGCCAGGCCCTTACGCCAAGTGCGCAGGCTCCCTATTACTAGAAGTTGTGCTCGGATCACCGAACAACTTTCGACGCGAAAAACTAATCTTTCACATCGCCCCATTTAAAAGTGGATACCAAGCACTCTTGGGACGAAAGGCTTTTGTCCGTTTCAACGCCATACCGCATTACACGTCTCTTACACTCAAGATGCCCGGTCCGCGTGGCATCATTTCAATCTAGGGTCACCTAAAGACCCGGACACGGATAGACGAAGTCCGCATCGAGAGGCTAGGGGCTTCTAGCCGCACACCCCTTCACAAGGGCTGTGCGATAAACAACCAAGGGTTCATTCAAACCCGCTTTACTTATTTATATTTTTCTTTCACACATACCTTTTTTCGCACAAATTGTTTTCAAACTAAGCGTGCCTCTCTTTTCTGAGATGAACAACGTGCATACCCGCCCGTGATAACGGCACAATGGAGACACAGCGCAGACGCGTGCGGTAGGGACCCGCTATGAGGATTCTTTTCAGATTAAGACCTCGTAAACCTTTTTTACTGCTCTTGTTGTTATTCTCCTTGGTTTCTTCCTATAACCAAAGCGGAGCTCGACGTTTTGGCATCGGCTGCGCCGTAAGACCACGCCTGCACTCGACACTAGGGGCTTAGGGCATTATTCCGCCCATTATCATAAAGACCGAACACCTTAGGGAGTGTTCGCGCCTCGAGTTAGGCATTATATGCATCAGCTCCGAATCATGTCTTTGGTCAAATGTTGGGTTTGCCCGCCTCGTGTTTTGCTGCCTTCGCTCCGATCATCGGCTAACGTGGCACCGTGAGAACTATCGCGATTGTGCCCGCCTGGCCGGGAGAGCACCTCAAGAGAGAAAGCCGAAAACCGATCATGATATAGCGAGAGACCGTCAACCACTCGATCGACTACCGGAATGTTTAGAATTTCGCTGACGAAGGACCGCTTTCGGTCAGCACACACGCACTTTAACTCGGAGAAGTGCGGTGCCCCGTGGGCTATGTCGTAGCCCCACCCTCGAACTCCAATGGCTAAGTGAAAGTGATAAAGCATTATAGTCCGGATTGCCTCGTTTGCTACGCTACCACCTCCTTAACAGGACCGAGACGTCGGATTAAGTGTGAAAACGCGCTATTTTTGCAAACACCCCCGCACCTTGTGTGTGGGGGCTGAAGCCGAAGACTGCAATCTTTCAGGTTATACAAATGTATACGTAAACGGCCACATAGGAGAAATTTAACTACTTGGGACGCACAAGTATAAAAAGCAGTTATAACATAATCATCGTTTTACAAGCTAAAACGTTCATTTGAAAGTGACATTTTTCGAGCACTGCGACTCTATTACACGAGCGCCACGCATAACTTCCCCGAAATAGTGCTCGGCGGGGAGCCGGCTTTCATCCGAACCCTGGGCGGCAACAGCGGTGGCATCCATCTCTGTCCAATGTGTCTTCACACGGGCAAGAGCCATCCAGCGCGCTTCGATGCGCAGTGACCGCTTCATCTCCTTGATATGTGGCACCGCCCAAGAAATTGTTGCGAAGTCGAAATAGCTCGTCGCCTTGGGCCTCTCTGGCCAGACATGAGCCACAATGTCAGTCATGGCAAGTCCGGACAACCTATTTAGCTTGGCCCATTCGGCCAATCGATCGGTCAGCGGAAGTGAACGATCCGAACTATGGAATTGAGACCAAAATAGCTCTTCCGTCTTGTGATCCTTCTGGCTCCGGAAGTGCTCAACGGCATCAGCCGCACTTGCCGCTTAAGTCCATATACGGATCCTCCGGACTCCACACCGGCCAAGTCAAGCATACTTTTGATCCAGAACCGGCGACGCAGCGTAAAAGGCTTGCCATCCACGATATCTCCGCCCGGGCGCAGCTCTCCTTCATGGCTCTGCATTGCAGGATCGGCATCCTTGACTCGGCGGTGGCCTTCCCGTGTCTTCCCGCCCGATATACGCCCTTTGAAGAGCCTCATTGCGGTCGGCAGATCTTTTAATTTCACGCCAATTCGCCATCTCTTCCCTGCTAAGGCAAGTGTGCAGCATTTTCGCTTTCAACTCCTCGGCGCCCTCAAGGCAGCCGAGTCACCTTCGGGCTTGCTCCTTAGCTTGAGCAAGTTCGCCCAAGGCTCTCCACAAAGCAGCAGCACCGCTCAGATCACAACATATAATTTATCGAGGAGGGCTTTGCCCCTTAATAAAACGATCGCGGAGAACTCATTTACCTTGCGACTCGTCAAGTCGCGGTTGACAAGTGCGATGTCCGCATCCGCCACGCCAAGTTGCCGCGATTAACTCGGCAACTCCACTAGTCCGCTAGCCCTCGACTATCCGCCACCGCATAGGAACGATTTACATTCATTACTTACAATTTTGATCCTTGGCACGCGTCGCTTTCGACAACCTACCGAGTCTCGGGGCTACTATCTATACAGGCGCACTTTTATGTGCAAACTGTCAAAAAGAGAAAGTTGCGCCATTCTCACGCACTTCAAATCCCGCCAAAAACTCAGAGCGGCATTACGCAATCCGCTCTCGGCGGATTTAAATCCTTCCAATCACCATACGCATCAAAGCACGGTGATCTTCTGAGATGGACGCCCTCTCAAGCAGATCTTCAGTTCTCCCGGCCGGATACTAGTAGGCGCCGAACTCTCCGGACCCTCCGGACTCGGGGATACCCTCCGTGACGATACTTCAGGCTCGTCCGCCTTATCTGACGGTGCAGCAGACGGAGGCGTTTCGCTCTCCATCATCTCCGGAAGAAGGTCCCCCGAAGACGAACTCATCTGAGAAGGCTGCAAACCCGAACTGCAAGATAAAATTTTCGGTTACTCACAGAAGCACAAATGGAGGTATTTTCTTACTAATGAACTCCCTTTTTCATACTCACGGCTCGTTGGAGGGCTGATCCTTTGGCGATGATTTTACGTCCGGATTCTCCCCGGACGCCGGACCCCCCGGTGAAGATCTCTTCCCCCGTTTAGGGGCTTTGGCCTTCGGATCTTCGGAGGCGGTCCTCTTCTCCCCCTGGAAGGAGGGGTTTTTGATTCCCCTTCTTGACGCCTTTGGGCTAAATAGTAGCTCCTCTATTTTCCACATCGCCCCCTTCTACGGGCGCCGACTTTCAACATTCTCGACCAGCCACGGGCTCCAAAGGCGGTCTCCGGAGGGGAGCCGACACCTTATCGCCTTCGATCGCTTATCCACTCCTGTGAAGAGTAATGGGTCAGGAGGCGAACTCTAGAAAAGCAGATAAACAGAACGTCCGGACTCTGAGCTATTTACCTGAGTATCCGGGCGATTGCGGCTTAGGCCTGCGTCCTCGGCCAATTCCGGACACGCCACCTGCGGTCCGAAGAACAACTTGTACATCTCCTCGGGTGTCGCACCCATGAAGTGTTGGAGAACTCGAGGTCACTCCGGATTGAACTCCCATAGACGGAGAGGACGGCGTTTGCAGGGCAGAAGACGCCTGATTAGCATAACCTGCATCACCACGACCAGATCGACCTCCCTCGCCTGGAGGTCTCGAATCCAGCCTCGCAATGAGGGCACGCTTCTTGGACGGCCCCCAATTGAGCCCTTGGTCGACCCACGACATCAGTTGGCATGGAGGTCCCGCGGAATGAAGGCGGCGGCTTTTGCTTGCGCCTTCGGAGCGGTGATATAGAACCACTCCTGCTGCCACAGTCCGAGTTCCTCTTGAAGGAACCTCGGACCACGGGCATCGGCCCTTTGCTTATGGTCGCCCGCCGCCTCCGCTTAACGCCCCGATCATCTTCGCCCACATTGAAGGTCTTCAGCCACAGGCGAAGTGGGGAGGACGCGGAGGAAGGCTTCGCAGACGATAATGAATGCGGAGATATGGAGGATGGACTCGGAGCCAAGTCGTGAAAATCCAGCCCGTAGTAGAACATGAGCCCTCTCACAAAGGGGTCCGCTGGAAGCCTAAACCCCGGACGGAGGTGGGATACGAAGACAACGTACTCGCTGGGCTCGGGGTGGGCACGGCCTGCCCTTGGGCAGCAACCTGTCGCGAAATCTCGTGGGGCATGTACTTGGCCTCACGCAGACATTAATACGCCCTCCTCTCGTGGACGGAGGAGGGCATCCACCGCCCCGGAGGTCGGAGCCGGACATGGTTGAGAATCCGGCGCTCAATCTAAGGCTCTGGGTGTTGGAACTGGGAGCAAGGAGGAGATTCGATGCGAGATTGAAGAAAAAGAACGAGCCTTGGTCCTCTTATAAAGGGAAAAATACCAAGGGTCGCCTCCGTGACCGCTCGGGATTCACCTTCGATAGAGGAGGCGTGGCGACGGCACGGTTGGGTTACCCACGACGATTGATGAGAATCCCGAATAAGGGGAACACAATCTGCTTCGACAAGACGTGCCAAGGAAACCGCTTACCGAACGTCTTGAGGTGGTATAATAAAAAACGATTCAAGTAAAAGCCTGCTAGCGGTGTGATGTCATGCCGCATAATATGTCAGCAGATTGGACCGGTGTACATTTTATTCTCTCTACGGTGGAATGTAGAATTTATTTTGCAGAGCCGGACACTGTCCTGGTATTCATGATCTTCTTTGGAATATTCAAGGTAGGAACCCGCCTTGCAACGCCGAACATTATGCGCGCCAGACTTATCGTCATTGAAGCCTGGTTGAGGGGCTACTGAGGGAGTCCTGGACTAGGGGGTGTCCGGAAAGCCGGACTATCATTGTCCGCCGGACTCTAAGACTACGAAGATACAAGATTGAAGACTCCGTCCCGTGTCCGGATGGGACTTTCCTTGGCGTGGAGGGCAAGCTTGGCAATACGGATATGTAAATCTCCTACCATTGTAACCGACTGTAACCCTAGCCTCCTCCGGTGTCTATATAAACCGGAGGGCTTTAGTCCGTAGGACACAACATACATTACAACAATCATACCATAGGCTAGCTTTAGGGTTTAGCCTCCTTGATCTCGTGGTAGATCCACTCTTGTACTACCCATATCATCAATATTAATCAAGCAGGACGTAGGGTTTTACCTCCATCGAGAGGGCCCGAACCTGGGTAAAACATCGTGTCCCACGTCTCCTGTTACCATCCGCCTAGACGCACAATTCGGGACCCCCTACCCGAGATCCGCCGGTTTTGACACCGACACTAATCATGGGTCGCAGGAGGTGCAGGTCGCCACAGCGAGCAGCTGCCCTGCTCCCGCGGCCTCTTACCCCTCAGGAGGAGGGCGTCAGGGGCTGCAGGAGAGGGCCGAGATCCGACATCACCACCGCGGCGTTCGGAGCAAGGCGTTCTCAGGAGGTAGGCCCTCTGCTAGGGAGGTGCCTCAGGGCCTGCCCCTGGCGGAGGACCCGTGGTCGTCGGGGGAACCGCTGGCGACCACTCTACCCCATCGGCGGCGTCCTGGTTTCCGGGCGTCGTTGATGGCACTAGAGTGTGGCGCAAGGCGGGGCCCTCGTTAGGCGATATGAAGCAAGGCCGGTACCTGTGAAGAAGGCCCAGTGCCTGTGAAGCTCGCCTCCCCGTGACACTCTCACGTAATAATGAGTGGGGTTGTACACGCCCCGGAGTCTCAGGGGTGCCGGCCTCAGGCCCTGGGGCTCCTTCCCACACCCAGTGGCAGCACTTAGCTCCGCGCTGGTGAGAAGACGTCCAAGACTAGACTAGGTGCCGGACGCGGCCTTTTTCTGCTTTCATTGCTTTTCTCTTGGTTGTTACGTTCCCCCGCTGGATTTAAGTTGGACTCGAATTTGAGATTTGTGTGTGTTTGGGGAAGGGGTGCTTAGTCTCGTTCGAGCAATCTCTCACGTTTTGGTTACGACCTCACTTCAGCTGCCTCCCCTCGCAAGCCCCTCGCGAGCTGGGTCTGGCCTGGCTTGCGTGCAACCCAGACTGCCGCCGATGTACCCTCTCAGAAGGTTCTTCACTGCAGATCCCACAGATTCAATCAGGAGGCATGCGAGGCGCCACGGCCTCCGACAAGTTATCTCGAGGCCTTCTTGGGACAAAGGTAAACTAGCCAGCCGGCTCGTCACATGGCCAACCACTTGGCACGGGCATGTGAGTGAAGTAGCATTCACTAGTACGCTGAACATAAATTTTGCATGAGGGGCGCCCCTCCCAAAAATGCTCTTACAACCATCGGGACAAAAAGCCTGAGTTCTATTCATGCAGGATAAGGAAACAGGAACAATGCAATCTCAGTCATATAAATCCCCCAATGCATCCTCAGGAGCGTCGTTCGAACTGTCGCTGGCGTCGCTGGCCTCGCCATCGCCCTCCGCGTTGTCGTCAGCGGCGTTGGGGCCGTTCACCACGCTGCCCTCGTCGACGACCATGTTCAAGCCATCATCATCTGAAGCGAAGGCCCTGACAAGGGCGTCCACGTTGTCTTCTACCCAGTACGACAGGTCGTCTCGGACAACCTGGGGGACTGGGGCGATGGCGGCATCAAAGTTGAAGTGAGGATCCATGTTCCGGAGATGACTGAAGACGCGGGAAAAGGCGCGCCCGAGCAGGGCTCGGCTCCTCTCCTCCACCAACCTGTTGGCACGGACCGACCGCGCCTCCAGATGCGTCACGATGTCGGTGAAGAACTGAAGGTTGCCAGCATAGTTAACGGCATGCGGCTCGCCGATGGCCGCCTCGCAGATGTTACCTAAGGCCGTGTTGGCCCTCTCCCGAAGTGTGGTGAGCATGGGGGCGTGCTCATGTTCCAAGAGCCGCCGCTGACGTATCTCGTCCGCATTCTGGCGAGCGACGGCCTCAGCCTCAACCACCCGTTGGCGAAGAAGAAGCACCTCGGCATGGGAAGTAGTTGACTCCCCCTGCGCCACCTGAAGTGCGACCCGCAGGGCATCGACCCGCCGCGTTGCTTCCTCCAGTTTGGCCCTAAGGACGGTGGTCCTACCTTCAGCCTCGGTCCGGACCAACTCCAGCCTCTCCTTGAACTCGCGCTCGAGGTTCAGGCGCGCCGTCGCCACCCGACATCCGACCTCCTCCGAGACACGGGCTTCCCGCGCAGCGACATCGTCCTCCGACCGTGTCACCGAGCGCTCCCTCATCTCCGTGCACTCAGTACTGCTGCGTTGGCGGCTTCCAGCGCGCGCCTCCTCACGCTTCGGGCTCATTGGTCGCGGAGGCCACCTTCATCGACGCAAGGGCCGCCTCATGCAGCTCCACCTGCTCCTCCAGTGAGCGGCACCGGGCCAGGAGTTCCCATGCCCGCTCCTCCGTAGCCTCCCGCCGCCGGTCAGCTTCCCGGGCTTCTTCGACAGCCCAGGAACGGGCCTCCCGAGAGGCCACCAGCGACGCCTTGGCCTCCTCATCATCGAGATCGCGCCGACGGTGCGCGAGGGCGGCAGCCGCCTCCAGCTCGTGCCTCTCTGCAACCAGGCGCAGGCCCTCGGCCTCAAGGCGCGCGTCCTCATCAGCGAGCTCCTCACCAAGCAGGCTCACCGTGTCAGCCGCCCTCCGGAGGAACCCTTGGCGAAGAGCGCGACGCTCCCGGGCGCGCTCGAGTACGTCTTCCACACCATCATCCGCCCCAAGCAAGCTCCGTGGGGCACGAATCAGCACTCCCCTCCCAGGCATGGGGCTGGGGGCTGGGGGCTGGCGCCCTTGAGATAACCGGGCACGCCCTGCCGGAGGCCCGACCTAGAGCCAGTCCATCTCCAGGTGAAGAGCGCTGGGAGTACCCCAGCCAATCACGGTCCACGACTAGACAAGAAGCCCATGGCAGGCTGGCTATACCACGAGAAGGCTCGCGAAGGAAGGCCATGGCAGGCTGGCTCATGCCTCCCTGCTCCGTCGCTTGAAGAAAAGTTGCCCTGGCCGGCTGCGAGGGCGACCACCACCACTGGGTTCTCGCGAGGCCCCTGGAGGCCAGCAGGGCACGGCCCCCATTCATCGAAGATGGGCATCTGGCTCACGAAGTCTCCTCTATTCGAGCACAGGTACAGCAAGGCCCCCCCTTGCCGAATGCCACCGGGGGAAGGATCCCCAGTCAAGACCAAGAGCACCTTCCTCAACGCTTCAGGCGTCAGGTCCTCTTCCTGGAGCCGCATGCGATCCCCACGACCGTTGAAGTCCCACATCCGATGAGAATGGCGTTGGAGAGGGGTGACACGGCGTAGCAAGAACTCCTTCACCACCTTGGGTGCCGTCACGCCAAGCTCCCTCAGGAACTCGAAGCGACGCCAGACAAAGGCGAGCCGGGGGCTCATGAGTGTCTCCTGGCCCCAGCCTGAGTTGGGGACAGCAGGCGAAGATGGCTCCGTCAGCAGGGGGCTGGGTACCCCTACGTCCACATACAGCCACCGCTCGCGAAACCCAGGCGCGGGCGGAGGATGACTGAAGTCCATCCCGGAAGCCGCTGTCTCAGGCGCAGCGACGAAGCTCACGCACCCCAAACATTGGGTGGGGTCGCAGAGAGAAGAAGTGGCACAGCAAGGCAACCGAAGGAATGATGCCCATCATTGCCTCACAAATGAAAGCGAAAACCGCGAGAAGGGTGATGGATTCAGGACCCAGATGCATCATATGGATCTGATAATGGGAAAGCACGACGTTGAAGAAATCAGAAAAGGGGGGAACCAGTCCCGCCCATAGGGCGTCGGCGAAATACCGGACCTCGGTGGCAATCCTGTCAATGGAGAAGCAAGACGCGGGCCAGGCCGTCGTCCTCCCGCACTCGTTGAAGATGGTGGCCAGGGCCGAGCTGACCTTGCCCAGGCCTTCTTGATTGATTATGATAGGCCGATCGACGGCGGGGGCCGCCGACGACGATGAGTGAGGCGTCGGCATGGGCTTCTTCCCTCTTCCCTTCCTCGGCGGAGCCATGACGGCAGAAAGGGGAGGGGGAAGGTTCGAGATTGGATTGGATGAGGAAACTGGAGTTCAAGAGGAGAAAGGACAGGGAGCGTTCACGCAGCGAAAAGGGGAGCGGCTGTGTGCGGCAGCGAGTCCGCCTAGCAAGGCATAAAATAAGGAAGTGTGGGGGAACAGTGCCGCCCACGTCCAATCGACCGCCACGCGGCGCCCAAGGTCCCTTGAGCCGTTAGGGACCTGACGACGCTCAGACTTGCCCTTTCGCCTCTCTGCTCGGCCAAGTTCGGGCGCACTATGGGCCCGGGGGCTACTGTCGGCGTTCTGGGAACGGGGCCCTAGACTTGCCTGCCTGCGGCCTACGATGTGGCTCAAAGGAGGCCCAGCGCAGCCCATCTTCATCAACACAAGCTCAAGACCATCGCAAGGGGCCAAGCCTCGCGGGGCGGACGACAAGGAGCTTCCTCAGGCACGGCCTCATCAGGTGGGCTCGCGAGGAGGCGGAGAGATCAAGGCAGGGTACCTCGCGAGGTGCCAATGACGCAAGCCATGATTTACCAGGCGCCCGGTCGAGGCGCCAGCCCGCGCAGTGTCCTCCTTTCCTCTTTGGTGCAAAGGGAGCAAGCGCAGGCGAGAGCATCAAGCAAAGGCATCCATTTCGGTGCAACAAGACCAAGACCAGCCCAACGGCAGGGAGGAAGTCATTGTGGAGCCCAAGCAGGCGTCACCACCAGAGCCTTTGACAGGCAAGGACCAACTTTAGTCAGGATAAGTGTACCCGGTGTTCCCCTTCAAAATGGCCAATTGTTGGCGCCCTTCCCGCTCAATATTTGGGAAGAGGCCCAGGGCCTTTGCCTATAAATAGAACAAGCCACCCCCAGGGTAGGGCATCTGGATCCTCACCAAGAAACCAATAGATAGAGTGAACGAACTCCTCCTAGAAGTTCGTCGCACCAGCTAGGAACAGACCCTCGCGAGGCTGTTCTTCCTTGTATTGTTCATCATCAGCCCAAGAGGCAATCCACCACACCACACACTGGAGTAGGGTATTACACCACAATGGTGGCCTGAACCAGTATAAATCTTGTGTCTCTTGTGTTGTTCTGCTAGGTAGTTTAGATCCTAGCGATTCGGCGAGGAACAGGCAGGCAGAGGGTTAAATCTCTGCGCGCACCCCAGTGTTCGAACCTCAAGGGTCTGCCGGAACCCGTAATCCGACAAAGTACAATTCTGGAGCTCAGCAAAAGCCACGTTTTACCCCGAAATCGGGAGGACATTTCCAGCATACCCATGGAGGAGCTAGCTCGCACAACCATAATGTTTCCAAGAATGGTAACGGGAATGGAGGAAGCAACGGCCAGAACCGTACCAACCCGTCAACCCCAGCCAAGAGAGACATGACCAAGTCACTTGCTTTAAGTGCTAGAAGACTGGACATTACGCCAATGAATGTCCTGAAGCCCAGAATGGGAATGGCAATGGAAGCTCAGGAAAGAAGTCGAACCCTTTCAACAGGGGATAGGTGAACCACGTTAATGTGGAGGAGGTTGAAGCCCAGCCAGATGCAATAATAGGTAAGTTTTTGGTTAAGTCATTTACTGCAATCGTTCTTTTTGATACTGGTGCATCGCATTCATACATATCAAGGGGATTTGTGGATAAGTATAAACTGCCCACCAAGGTTCTTAGAACAACTATGTTAGTAAGCTCACCAGGAGCGGGGTATATGGCCAGTCGAGGATGTTTTCAAGTGCCATTGAGTATAGGTAGGCATGTTTTCCCCTCGGATTTGATCATTTTGGAGTCCCAAGGCTTGCGTGTAATTCTGGGTATGGATTGGCTGTCGATGTATGGAGGAAACATCGATTGCGCCAGTAAGTCGATTTTGCTTACCATGCCAGAAGGAAGAAGGATCAAGTATGTATCATAGCAAGAGCCGAAGAGGACACAAGTAAATTCCTTATCAGGAGTTGTGCAGGAGGAAGTACCAGTGGTGAAGGATTTCCCTGATGTATTTCCCAAAGAGTTGTCAGGCATGCCACTGGATAGAGACATTGAGTTTTTGATTGAGCTTTTGCCAGGCACAGGGCCGATATCTAAGAGACCATACCGGATGCCCGAACAAGATTTGGAGGAGATTAAGAAGCAAATTAAGGAGTTATTGGATAAAGGCTATATTCGCCCAAGTTCTTCACCTTGGGGATCACCGGTGCTCCTAGTGGAGAAGAAGGATGGATCATTAAGGACGTTGTTGATTATCGAGGACTGAATGAAGTGACCATCAAGAACAAGTACCCACTGCCGATGATCAATGATTTGTTTGACCAATTGCAAGGAGCTAAGGTATTTTCCAAGATCGATCTGCGATCAAGATACCATCAGTTGAAGATTCGAGAGCAGGATATACCTAAGACAGCTTTTACCACCAGGTATGGGCTATATGAGTATACCGTTCTGTCATTTGGTCTGACTAACGCACCTGCGTATTTCATGAACATGATGAACAAGGTGTTTATGGAGTTTTTGGATAAGTTCGTTGTGGTGTTCATTGATGATATTTTGGTTTACTCGAAGAACGAGGAAGAGCATAAGGAGCATTTGCGTTTGGTATTGGAAAAGCTCAGAGAACATCAATTATATGCCAAGTTCAACAAATGTGAGTTTTGGCTAAAAGAAGTTGGATTCCTCGGACATGTTATATCCGGAGAAGGAATAGCAGTAGATCCCACCAAGGTTGTCACTGTGACAAATTGGGTAGCACCAACAACAGTTGGAGAGATCTGGAGTTTTCTTGGGCTGGCAGGATACTACCGGAGATTCACTGAGAATTTCTCGAAGATTGTGAAGCCTATGACGGAATTGTTAAAGAAGGATACCAAGTTCAATTGGACTGAGGAATGTGAGGCCAGTTTCCAGGAGTTGAAGAAACGTTTGGTTACATCACCAGTGTTGATTCTGCCCGAGTGCAAAGATTACAAAGTATATTGCAATGCTTCACGTCGTGGACTTGGAGCAGTACTTATGCAGGAGGGAAGAGTTGTTTCATATGCTTCTCGACAGCTTAAGCCTCATGAGCTGAATTATGCCACATATGATTTGGAGTTAGCAGCCGTAGTGCATGCTTTGAAGACATGGAGACACTTTCTCATCGGAAACCATTGTGAGGTGTACAAGGATCACAAGAGTTTGAAGTACATTTTCACACAGAAGGAATTGAATCTCAGGCAAAGGAGATGGTTGGAACTCATCAAGGATTATGATATGAGATTTGATAACCCGCAAGTATACGGGATAGTTGTAGCTTCTTTCGAGAAGTAAGAGTGTCGAACCAACGAGGAGCTAAAGGTAGAACAAATACTCTCTCAAGTCCTATCGGCCACTGATACGACTCTACGCATGCTTAACGTTCGCTTTACCTAGAACAAGTATGAAGCTAGAGGTGCTTTGTAGGTGTGATAGAATAGGTTTGCAAGATAATAAAGAGCACGTAAATATAAACTAGGGGCTGTTTAGATAAAGATGCAATAAAGTAAATATAGCGAGTGTGGAAAAGTGGTGGTAGGAGTTGTGAAATTGTCCCTAAGCAATTGACTATGTTACTAGACCGGTAATCACTATTGCAATTCTATTTGAGGGAGAGGCATAAGCTAACATACTTTCTCTACTTGGATCATACGCACTTATGATTGGAACTCTAGCAAGCATCTGCAAATACTAAAGATTCATTAAGGTAAAACCCAACCACAACATTAAAGCATCAAGTCCCCTTTATCCCATACGCAACAATCCCCTTACTCGGGTTTGTGTTTCAGTCACTCACGCAACCCACTATAAGCGAATCATGAACGCATTGCAACACCCTACAGCGGGAATCCCTCACGCTTGCGTGACTCGGAGGGCACCATAGGACAGCACCAATAATAAAACATGCAACTCAAACCAATCGCAATTCATCAATCACCGATAGGAGAATGGAAATCTACTCAGACATCATAAGATGGCAACACATCATTGGATAATAATATGAAGCATAAAGCACCATGTTCAAGTAGAGGGCACAACGGGTTGTGGGAGAGTGGACCGCTGAATATAGATGGGGGAAGGTGATGGAGATGTTGGTGAAGATGGCGGAGGTGTTGGTGAAGATCGCGGTGATGATGATGGCCCCCGATGGCGTTCCTGCGCCACCGGAAGCAAGGGGGAGAGAGCCCCCCTTCTTCTTCTTCTTCCTTGACCTTCTCCCTAGATGGTAAAAGGGTTTCCCCTCTGGTCCTTGGCTCCCATGGCTTGGGAGGGGCGAGAGCCCCTCCGAGATTGGATCTATCTCTCTGTTTCTGCGTTCTCAGATTCTACCCCTTTACCGTTTCCTTTATATCTGGAGATCTGTAACTCCGATTGGGGTGAATCTTTCGCCCAGATCTTTCTCATAAAATTATCTTTCTTGCGCCAAAATAAAGCATCAACCACCTTACGGGTGGCCCATGAGAGCCCAGGCCACGCCCAGGGGGGAGGGCGCGCCCCTCTGTCTCATGGCCACCCCGAACATTGTTTCGCGTTGATTTTACTTCCCAAAAATCATAAATATTCCAAAAAAAATCTCCGTCCGTTTGTATCCCGTTTGGACTCCGTTTGATATTGGGTTTCTGCGAAACAAAAAACATGCAACAGATAGGAACTGGCACTGGGCACTGGATCAATATGTTAGTCCCAAAAAATAGTATAAAAAGTTGCCAAAAGTATATAAAAGTTGTAGAATATTGGCATGGAAAAATAAAAAATTATAGATATGATGGAAACGTATCAGAATCCCCAAGCTTAATTCCTTCTCGTCCTCGAGTAGGTAAATGATAAAAAAGATAATTTTTGATGTGGAATGCTACCTAGCATAATCTTGATCATATATCCAATCATGGCATGAATATTAAGACACGAGTGATTCAAAGCAATAGTCTATCATTTGACATAAAAACAATAATACTTCGAGCGTACCAATAAAGCAATCATGTCTTTTCAAAACAACAAGGCCAAAGCAAGCTTACCCCTACAAAATCATACAGTTTGGCCATGCTTCATTTTCATCACACAAAATGCCCCCATCATGCACAACCCCGATGACAAGCTGAGCAATTGGTTCATACTTTTTAACGCGCTTCAGCTTTTTCAACCCTCACGCAATACATGATCGCAAGCCATGGATATAGCACTATAGGTGGAATAGAATACAATTATGGAGGTTATGTGGAGAAGAAAAAAAAGGAGAAAGTCTCACATCGACGCGGCTAATCAACGGGCTATGGAGATGCCCATCAATTGATGTCAATGCGAGGAGTAGGGATTGCCATGCAACAGATGCACTAAGAGCTATTGAAAGTGCAACTAATCCCCGGGTGGTTTTGGTAATTAATAACAACATATATATCATTGAACTAATTGTTTCTTGAGAATCATTTCAGAAAGTTCAAATGATATGGGTATGGCAATGACTGAAGAAGTGGACCCTCAAAATGCTAAGGAAAACATTGGCAAAAGCTCAAGACTCCATTTTTGGTTTAGTGATCCAAGATCACATTGAGTCTATAGGAAAGCCAATACTATTAAAAGGGATGAGGTTATGATAATGATCTGGTTGCTCAAAGTGCTTAGTGATCTATCTCCCAAACTATCAGCAATCTTTCATTCCAACATACACTCATAAGTAATCTCGGTCTCACCGATTCCATAAACTCACCACACCGAGATGAACCACCTCACCATATAGCCAAACCCTAGAAATTTAGGATTTTCCGATTCCAAACTCGGTCTCACCAAACTAGTGTTGCCAAGCTTCAGAACCTTCGTCATCATATCGGTGTCACCGAGATGATAAAGTCGGTCCCACCGAGATTGGCAAACCCTAGTCTTTGGAAGAATCGGACTCACCGAGATTGTATTTTCGGTCCCACCGAAAATCCCAACGCTCACAAGATTTGAACTTTCGGTCTCACCGAGTTGTCAACTTCGGTCCGACCGAGATTGGTCAAATGTGTGTAATGGTTGGATTTTGTGTGGAGGCTATAAATACCCTCCACCTCCTCTTCATTCGTGGAGAGAGCCATCGAAAAGAACTACCACTCCTACCTTACATTTCGAGAAGAAAACTACCTACCCTTGTGTTGAGATCAAGTTGCTCCACTCCCACCATATGAAACTTGATCTCTAGCCTTCCCAAGTTGCTTTCCACTCAATCCTTTCTTCCACCACAGCCAAATCGGTGAGGAGAGTTGAGTGTTGGGGAGATTATCATTTGAAGCACAAGAGCAAGGAGTTCATCATCAACAACACCATCTATTACCTTTTGGAGGGTGGTGCCTCCTAGATTGGTTAGGTGTCGCTTGGGAGCCTCCGTCAAGATGTGGAGTTGAACCAAGAAGTTTGTAAGGGCAAGGAGATCGCCTACTTCGTGAAGATCTACCCCGAGTAAGGCTAGTCCTCCGTGGGCGTATGCCATGATGGCATAGACAAGGTTGCTTCTTCGTGGACCCTTCGTGGGTGGAGCCCTCCGTGGACTCTCGCAGCCGTTACCCTCCGTGGGTTGAAGTCTCCATCAACGTGGATTGACGATAGCACCACCTATCGGAACCACGAGAAAAAATCTCCGTGTCTCCAATTGCGTTTGCTCTTCTCCACCTCTCCTTTACTACATGTGCAATATACTTTCCGCTGCCAATACTCTAGAATTGCATGTGTAGGGTGATACTTGACTTGATCATCATTATGAACTTGCTAAAAACTTGTCCTAATCAAAAGGCTAAACTTTTATATTGTCAAGTAGTCTAATCACCCCCCCTCTAGACATACTTTCGATCCTACAGCTATAAGTGTATGAAAGCTCAACAAAAGAAACTAAGTGGGTGTGCATCCAACTTGCTTGCTCATGAAGACCTAGGGCATTTGAGGAAGCCCATCGTTGGAATCTAGAGCAAGAACATGAGTTTCTAAAAGCTATCAATGACGATCTTCGAAAGAAGAGTTCTTCATATCTTGCCAAACGACTTCTCTTGTCTAATTTCTTGCCACCTATTAAAACTAAGCATGACAAGCATAAGAAAAATTCTTCATCTAGTAGTAACAATAACCATGCTAAATCCAATGTTGTTACCTCTAGTAGTTCTCTTGATTCCACTAACAATGTTTCAAGCCAAGTTACACTTGAGCAAGAAAATAGTTTATTGAAAGGGATTATAGAGAAAGGTGTCTACAAGAGCCTTGCCGGAAGCAAGAACTTTGAGGAAATTGTCCGCAAGCAAGGAAGGCACCGGAAGAATCAAGGAATTGGTTTTGAGCGAAAGTTCAACGCTGAGGGTGTTGAATGGGAAGGAGGTCGATATCCCACTCCAAAGTTTGTTTCTCAAAAGGAGAAGTATGATCCTACTTCTTCCAATGTGGAACAAGCTCAAGATGATCTTCCACCACAAGACCACAAGCTAAAAGGCAAGGACAAGCTTCAAGAGGAGATTGATGCATTTATTGAAGCACCTAAGGCCATGGTCAAGTGGGTTCCCAAGGAAACGTCAAGTTCTACTTTGTCAAGCTCAACTACCACCCCAAGGATTCCCATCAAGATGATGTGGATCCCGAAGAAGAAGAACTAGAGAGTTCTTGAGGGTGACTCCGCCAACATACTTCACTCACATTCATTTTGGCAAGAACTTGTGCAATCAACTTCCACATCTTGCACTAGTTCATGGAGTCACAAACCCTCTTGTTGGTAAGTCAAGGGACAAGGTAATCATTGTTTTCATGGACATCATCTTTTGTGTACTTCAATCTATGTCCATGGATATCCTTGTTTGTTCCTTGTGGGACTAACCCATGTAGGTATTGAAAGTGCCCGAATCCAAAGGACTGCTCCCAACTCTTGATGATCTTCATCAACTTTGAGCATCCACATCTTCAACATCTACATGAAGTCTTCTACGACAACCCAAGGTTAGTTTGACCCTTTAAAAGGGGTTCTCACATCAAGGGGGAGCTTTGCTCTAAAGATTTGAGCTAAAGCATCTTCAAATGATGTGAACACATTAATGCTTTATGTAAAAGTGGTAACCCCACTTGTGCTTAAACGATGAGTATGACCTATGATCAAATGTTCTCATTTGACTCCTAAGTCAATATACTCATATATAGATGACCTAGTCATCGACAAATTGTGTGATAGTAGCTAGTGTTTTGTTTGTGCATGTTTGACACATATTTCATTTGCTATCTTATTGTGTGAGCATGTTGGATGCATAATTTTATCCATTCGAGGACATCCATTTGTTGCTTTGGTCTTTTGGATTTCTTTTTGACCAAATGGATGGACAAGAATGCCTAAGTTCCTCCCCTAGCTATCTATGCTTTCTTCTCTCAAACTCTATTCATGCTTATATCACAAACTTTGGACAAGTCTTTTTCGGACCCACCGAGTGAGGAGCACTTGAGCCACCGATCCGTCAAAACATAACTTCCAAAACCTTCTAAGTACTTTCGGTCGACCAACCCACTCACACTCGGACGGACCGAAAGCACTTGGATTGATCTAGGTTTTCACCTCGGTGAAACCGAAGTTACAATTTCGGCGTGATCAAGTGTGTAATCGCTTGCGATTATCCATCTCGGTGCCACCGAGTTTTACAACTCGGTCCCACCGACAGCTAAAGGGTATATATACCTGAGGGCAGCGCGCGTTGATTCTTTCTTCAAAACGCCTCGCCCCCAAACCCTTTGCTGCCGTCGCCGTGGTCTCCGGATCGTCTCCGTCGTCGTCTGTGCGCCCTCGCCGCAGGTTTCCGTCGCCGTCAACGGACAGTCTCTCCGCGCCGTTGCCGCCGTAGAGAAACTCCACCAAGTTAGGGTGAGTTTCGATCCCTCTCGTGCTTCAACCTCCGATTCTATGCATGATTGGTTTGCCTAGCTTCTTGCCACGTTTGAGATCTTCCTATCCAGCAGATTAGTTCTTAGAACGAAATTCGAGTAAAAGTTTTAGGGTTAGGTTTCACGAACACATCTCGGTGTGACCGATTCTACATTCTCGGTATGACCGATTTGGCCTCTGGCCATTGCCTTTGCACTTTTCGGTCCAACCGAAGTTGTGCAAATCGGTGTGACCGAAATGAGGATTTAGTGAAACCCTAGTGTTCTCGGCTAGATCGAAACCCATTTCGTCCAACCGAAAGTGGTGTGAATGGTTCTGTTTAGACACTTCGGATTCACGAATTTTAGACTCGATCGACCGAAATGCATTCTGTGAAAACCTAAAACTGAAATTTGAACTCATTTTTTGCAAAATCTTCTGCAGTTTGTGATAACTCTTCTATTCGCCTATACCTAATCTATTCACAAAGTTGTCGGCCATGTCGATGCCGTGACAGCGAGCAGTCTGAATCACCATTCTTTGAGATTCCAGAGGCGGGCACTAGTCCTGAAGCCAGCAGCTTTTCTGATGATGGTGAGAGGAGCACACCAAGTGGTTTGCCTCCTGCTGCCACCAGGGCCAGGAAGAAGAAGAATTCTGATGAAGAAGATTCTAACTTTATTGCTGAGGAAGAGATCACATCTAAGCCAAAGAGGAAAGTGGTAGCCAAAGAGCATCAAGGGCAACAAACCAAGAAAGGCACCAGTAAAGTGAAGAAGTCCACTGTTGCCAAGAAGCTGAGCATGGAAGAAGAAACATCCAACAAGGTAAAGAAAACTTCCAAGAGGAAGAGGATTGTGCATGATGAAGCAGCAGATTCTGATGATTCTGATGAGGAAGCACCCCAGCCTCCTCCTCAGAAGTCTAAGTTGATGGGTGATGCCATCAGGGCAGGAGCACCTTCAAAGTCTAAGCCTTCTGCTCCAGCATAGGCAGCTCAAGCCAAGCCTGCTGCCAAGCCCAAGAAAACTGTGAGAAACATCCTTGCTTCAGAGAAGAAGAAAGACAATGTGCCACCAGCTGAGTCAGATGATGAGGCACCTGTGTTGCTGAAACTCCGTCAGAAACTGCCAATTCACAATGATGCTCATCCTCGAGCTGAAAACATGAAGGAAAGAAAGGACAAAGGTCTCGGGCTATGGAGACAAGCTGATCCATATGTTTGTGAGAAGAAGGACTCTTGTTGACCCAAGGTTCCACACCGAGAACAAAGAAGATTTCTATGAGATGTGCTTATGGACAAGAAGCCCATTGTTCTTGACACTCGCTATGTTGATGGGCATACATTGACAAAGTCAGAGCACAGAGACTACTTTCCACATGTGCATGAGAGCTTCACTGCATGTGGTGTTGCTGATTTCGTTGGTCAGAAGCTGACAGCTTGGAATGATGAGATGATCATGCAATTCTATGCCACAGCTCATTTCTATCCAGATGGCAGGATTGTATGGATGACTAAAGGCCAGAGATTCTCTTCAACTGTTGAAGAATGGGCAGCACTGCTGAATGCTCCAGTGCAGAGAGAAGATGATTTTGATGTCTATGGAATTCCCAAGAAAAACCATGAGTCTATGAAAAATATGTACAATGAGGTACCAAATAAGGATGTAGAGATCTGAAGCTCGCTCGGTGTATCATCTCGGCAGGTCTCCCTACCACGAACACAATTACGAGGCATACCTTGATGCCCAAGTCCGAGATCATCGCATGATAAGAGGCTATTCCATCAACATGCTGCATATACTAGATCAGAAGGCACCTTTCAAGGTGATGGACCTGATAGTTGAGACTATCAAGAGGACTGCAGCAGACCAGAATAGGTCATGTGGGTTTGCCCCGCACATTCAGATGCTTATCAATGCCAAGTTTGGCACGGGCACCTACTTGTTGGAACGACCACACTTGCCACTGCAGCCTGAACATGAGGACAATGAAGTTGTGATGACTGAGGATGATCCCACGTCTGTTGAAGGTCAAGCAAAGTCTGAAGCTGCCAAACAAGCCAAAGCTGAGAAGGAAGCAGCAGCAGCAGCTAAACCCAAGAGTGTTGGAGAACAGCTCCTTGAAGCTACCCAGAGGATTGAACAACGCCTGGCCAGCATTATGCGATCTCGGAGAGTCTTGAGAGGATAGTTGAAGACAAGTTCCATGCTCGGATGTCAAGTCGATCAAGTGCAAGTCACCGTCAACAAGCTTGAGGCGGATATCGAGGAAGCTAAGAGGAGAAGGCAGAGCTCATGCAGGAGATGCAGGATGACCTTGTCCAGATGACTATGAGCAGCCTGCTCTGGTTCCCACAAGACCAGATCACCGCTATCCCAAAGGATGTGACACCACGGGACTACAAGATCAAGACCTCCCACAGCTCCATCGGTTCCAGCTCCAAAGTCCACTCCTCCAGCTCCACGACATCGCCAAGCCTTTGCAGATGCAGCTATCTCAACTCCATCAACCTGCATAGAGCCGCCCACAGAGTCCCTAGTGACGTTTAGCTCTATACCTTTCGAACTTTTGGTAACTTGTTGCCAAGGGGAGAAATTGTATAGGTCATAGGACTTCGAGAGAGAGAGTGCTCGCTTTTGCTCTTCGTTTCATTTGCGGTCTTTTGAGATACTTTTGAGTTTTTCGAGACATTTCGTGTGTTTGATACTACGTTTGTTCTACTTTGATGAGTGCTTGATCATACTATGCCTTAATGTGTGCTTAATGCTTATCATATGCTATTCATATCTTGTATGATCATTTACTCATGTCTTGGTGATTGGGTGCATGCTATTCATTCTTATCATTTTGTGCGCTCCACCAAGATGTATGTGACATGGAAGAGTGACCCATGATCCTAATCGATTGTGCATTTGCATTCAAACGCAAATCTTAAATAATGCACAAATTTAGGGGGAGCTCTTGCTTATCACATACTTCTCAAAGCGATGATATTATTCATTGATTATATCATTTGTCGAAGCTTTGATCTATATGTTGTCATCAATTACCAAAAAGGGGGAGATTGAAAGTGCAACTAATCCCCGGGTGGTTTTGGTAATTAATAACAACATATATATCATTGAACTAATTGTTTCTTGAGAATCATTTCGTAAAGTTCGATTGATATGGGTATGGCAATGACTCAAGAAGTGGACCCTCAAAATGCTAAGGAAAACATTGGCAAAATCTCAAGACTCCATTTTTGGTTTAGTGATCCAAGATCACATTGAGTCTATAGGAAAGCCAATACTATTAAAAGGGGATGAGGTTATGATAATGATCTGGTTGCTCAAAGTGCTTAGTGATCTATCTCCCAAACTATCAGCAATCTTTCATTCCAACATACACTCATAAGTAATCTCGGTCTCACCGATTCCATAAACTCAGTCACACCGAGATGAACCACCTCAGCCATATAGCCAAACCCTAGAAATTTCGGATTTTCCGATTCCAAACTCGGTCTCACCGAAACTAGTGTTGCCAAGCTTCTGTAACCTTCTGCCATCATATCGGTGTCACCGAGATGATAAAGTCGGTCCCACCGAGATTGGCAAACCCTAGTCTTTGGAAGAATCGGACTCACCGAGATTGTATTTTTGGTCCCACCGAAAATCCCAACGCTCACAAGATTTGAACTTTCGGTCTCACCGAGTTGTCAACTTCGGTCCGACCGAGATTGGTCAAATGTGTGTAGCAGTTGGATTTTGTGTGGAGGCTATAAATACCCTCCACCTCCTCTTCATTCGTGGAGAGAGCCATCGAAAGAACTACCACTCCTACCTTACATTTCGAGAAGAAAACTACCTACCCTTGTGTTGAGATCAAGTTGCTCCACTCCCACCATATGAAACTTGATCTCTAGCCTTCCCAAGTTGCTTTCCACTCAATCCTTTCTTCCACCACAGCCAAATCAGTGAGGAGAGTTGAGTGTTGGGGAGATTATCATTTGAAGCACAAGAGCAAGGAGTTCATCATCAACAACACCATCTATTACCTTTTGGAGGGTGGTGCCTCCTAGATTGGTTAGGTGTCGCTTGGGAGCCTCCGTCAAGATGTGGAGTTGAACCAAGAAGTTTGTAAGGGCAAGGAGATCGCCTACTTCGTGAAGATCTACCCCGAGTAAGGCTAGTCCTCCGTGGGCGTATGCCATGATGGCATAGACAAGGTTGCTTCTTCGTGGACCCTTCGTGGGTGGAGCCCTCCGTGGACTCTCGCAGCCGTTACCCTCCGTGGGTTGAAGTCTCCATCAACGTGGATTGACGATAGCACCACCTATCGGAACCACGAGAAAAAATCCCCGTGTCTCCAATTGCGTTTGCTCTTCTCCACCTCTCCTTTACTACATGTGCAATATACTTTCCGCTGCCAATACTCTAGAATGGCATGTGTAGGGTGATACTTGACTTGATCATCATTGTGAACTTGCTAAAAACTTGTCCTAATCAAAAGGCTAAACTTTTATATTGTCAAGTAGTCTAATCACCCCCCCTCTAGACATACTTTCGATCCTATAGCTATAAGTGTATGAAAGCTCAACAAAAGAAACTAAGTGGGTGTGCATCCAACTTGCTTGCTCATGAAGACCTAGGGCATTTGAGGAAGCCCATCGTTGGAATATACAAGCCAAGTTCTATAATGAAAATTCCCACTAGTATATGAAAGTTACAACATAGGAGACAATCTATATGAAGAACATGGTGCTACTTTGAAGCACAAGTGTGGAAAAGGATAGTAACATTGCCCCTTCTCTCTTTTTCTCTCATTTTTTTATTTGGGCCTTCTCTTTTTTTATGGCCTCTTTTTTTTTATTTTTTTATTTTTCGTCTGGAGTCTCATCCCGAATTATGGGGGAATCATAGTCTCCATCATCCTTTCCTCACATGGGACAATGCTCTAATAATGAAGATCATCACACTTTTATTTACTTACAACTCAAGAATTACACCTCAATACTTAGAACAAAATATGACTCTATGTGAATGCCTCCGGCACTGTAAGGGGATGTGCAGTGAATCAAGAGTGACATGTATGAAAGAATTATGAACGGTGGCTTTGCCACAAATACGATGTCAACTACATGATCATCCAAAGCAATATGACAATGATGGAGCGTGTCATAATAAACAGAATGGTGGAAAGTTGCATGGCAATATATCTCGGAATGGCTATGGAAATGCCGTAATAGGTAGGTATGGTGGCTGTTTGAGGAAGGTATATGGTATCGGCGAAAGTTGTGCGACACGAGAGAGACTAGCAATGGTGGAAGGGTGAGAGTGCGTATAATCCATGGACTCAACATTAGTCATAAAGAACTCACATACTTATTGCAAAAATCTATTAGTTATCGAAACTAAGTACTATGCGCATGCTCCTAGGGGGATAGATTGGTAGGAAAAGACCACCGCTCGTCCCCGACCGCCACTCATAAGGAAGATAATCAATAAATAAATCATGCTCCAACTTCATCACATAACGGTTCACCATACGTGCATGGTACGGGAATCACAAACTTTAACACAAGTATCTCTCAAATTCACAACTACTCTACTAGCATGACTCTAATATCACCATCTGCATATCTCAAAACAATCATAAAGAATCAAACTTCTCATAGTATTCAATGCACTTCTTATGAAAGTTTTTATTATACCCATCTTGTATGCCCATCATATTAGGACTAATTTTATAACCAAAGAAAATTACCATGCTGTTCTAAAAGGCTCTCAAAATAATATAAGTGAAGCATGAGAGTTCAACAATTTCTATAAAATAAAACCACCGCCGTGCTCTAAAAAGATATAAGTGAAACACTAGAGCAATATTGTCTAGCTCAAAAGATATAAGTGAAGCACATAGAGTATTCTAACAAATCACGATTAATGTGTGTCTCTCCCAAAAGGTGTGTACAGCAAAAATGATTGTGGTAAACTAAAAGGCAAAGACTCAAATCATACAAGACGCTCCAAGCAAAACACATATCATGTGGTGAATAAAAATATAGCCTCAAGTAAAGTTACACATAGACGAAGACGAAAGAGGGGATGCCTTCCGGGGCATCCTCAAGCTTAGGATTTTGGTTGTCCTTGAATTTTACCTTGGGGTGCCTTGGGAATCCTCAAACTTAGGCTCTTGCTACTCCTTATTCCAAAGTCCATCAAATCCTTACCCAAAACTTAAAAAGTTCACAACACAAAACTTTAACATAAAATCTCATGACCTCCGTTAGTATAAGAAAATAAATCACCACTTTAAGATACTGTTGTGAACTCATTATTTATTTATATCGGTGTAAAACTTACTGTATTCCAACTTCTCTATGGTTCATACCCCCCCCCCGATACTATTCATAGATTCATCCAAATAAGCAAACAACACATGAAGAACAGAATCTGTCAAAAACAGAACAGTCTGTAGTAATCTGTAACTCTCTAATACTTCTGTAACTACAAAAATTCTGAAATAAATTGGTGTGCATGAGGAATTTGTATATTAATCTTCTGCAGAAATAATCAACCTAAAATCACTCTTCTATAAAAAAAATTACAGCTAATCTCGTGAGCGCAAAGTTTCTGTTTTTTACAGCAAGATTGCATTAACTTTCACCCAAGTCTTCCCAAAGGTTCTACTTGGCACAAACACTAATTAAAACTTAAAACCACATCTAACCAGAGGATAGATAGATTATTTATTACTAAACAGGAGCAAAAAGAAAAGAACAAAAATAAAATTGGGTTGCCTCCCAACAAGCGCTATCGTTTAACACCCCTAGCTAGGCATTAAGATTTCGATGACGCTCACATGAAAGACAAGAATTGAAGCGCAAAGAGAGAATCATGAAACACGTGACAAACACATCTAAGTCTAACATACTTCCTATGCATAGGCATCTTATTGGCAAACAAATTATCATAGCAAGCAAAAACTAGCATATGCAAGGAAGTGGAAAGAAACAATAGCAATCTCAACATGAAGAGAGGTAATTTACTAACATGAAAATTTCTACAACCATATTTTCCTCTCTCATAATTATTACATGTGGGATCATAAGAAAATTCAACAAAATAGCTATCACATAAAACATGATCCACATGCACGCGAAGTTGACACTCTTCCAAAATAGTGGGATTAACATTAACTAAAGTCATGACCTCTCCAAACCCACTTTTCTAAAAAAATCATAAGATTGAACATTATCCAAATATGTGGGATCTAAAGTTGACACTCTTCCAAACCAACTTTCAATATTGCAAACACTATTATCAATCTCATATTCATCATGGGGCTTAAATAAATTTCCAAGATCATAAAAAGAATCACCCCAATCATGATCATTGCAACAAATAGTAGACATAGCAAAACTAGCATCCCCAAGCTTAGGGTTTTGCATATTACTAGCACAACTGACATTAATAGAATTTATAATAACATCATTGCAATCATGCTCACAATTGACATTAATAGAATTTATAATAACATCATTGCAATCATGCTTTTCATCGAAGGAACTATCAAGCATGGGTGCAATAGCAACAATCTCATGTTTAACATAAGGGACTATAGCAAATTCGTCTTCATAAATATTGTCATCATGGCCACAAGAATAGCAAGCATCATGTTCATCAAGGGGTATTTCAATCAAATCATCGGAATCATAATTATCTATAGATTCATGCACATCATTATTTTGTTCCAAAGCAACGGTCATTCTCTCAATAAATTCTTTGATATAGACATTATGAGCATAGTTTTCGTAGTAATATTTAAGTATGTCAAAATTTTCAGATTTGTAGAGAGTAATATCATACTTTTCAATCAAAGAAGCAACTTCATAAGCACCCTTAAAAGCAACAAATTCTTCAATTTGTTCGATATCATAGTAACTTTAAACACCCTTTGCATAAGAAGATAAGATTTCATTATCATTAAACTCACATAGGTAGGGAAGGTGTTTTTTAGGGTTCTTAGAGCAACAAGTAAAATCATACATTTCACAAAGGTTCCAAGCACAAAACAAAAATCTGTTTATTTAATCCCATAAGAGTCTCCCTTTTTCAGACAAACGATGACGCACAAAATGAGCATGCTCATCTAAAGATTTTCCCTCAACTAGGCTAGTTGGGGTTTCAGCACGAGCACATAAGTATCGAAGATGATCCAAGTAGAACACTTTAAGTGGATCCATATCCATAGATTAGCAAGCAAAGATGCAAGCAAATAGAAGTCACATGGAAACACAAACAAAAAGACATACGGGAAGAAGGCGAAGAAAAGGCAAAGGTTTTCAAAAATCGATTTAGAAGTGGGGGGAGGAAAACGAGATGCGAATGGCGAATAATGTAATGCAAGGGAGAAGAGTTTATGATGGGTACTTGGTATGGCTTGACTTGACGTAGATCTCGCTGGCAACGGCGCCAGAAATCATTCTTGCTACCTCTTGAGCTTGTGTTGGTTTTCCCTTGAAGAGGAAAGGGTAATGCAGCAAAGGAGCGTAAGTATTTCCCTCAGTTTTCAGAACCAAGGTATCAATCCAGTAGGAGACGACACACAAGTCACCGAATACCTACACAAACAATCAAGAACTTGCAACCAACACGGCAAAGGGGTTGTCAATCCCTTCATGGTCACTCGCAAAAGTGAGATCTGATAGAGATAGTAAAGTAAATATTTTTGGTATTTTTGGTTTATAGATTGGAAAGTAAAGATTGCAAAATAGTAGATCGGAAACTAGCAAGATGTAAACGAGATTCAATAACATGGAAAAGAGACCTGGGGCCCATAGGTTTCACTAGTGGCTTCTCTCGAGATAGCATATATTATGGTGGGTGAACAAATTACTGTCGAGCAATTGATAGAAAAGCGCATAATTATGATGACATCTAAGGCAATGATCATGAACATAGGCATCACGTCCGTGTCAAGTAGACTGACTCCTGCCTGCATCTACTACTATTACTTCACACATCAACCGCTATCCATCATGCATCTAGAGTATTAAGTTCATAGGAACGGAGTAACGCATGAAGCAAGATGACATGATGTAGAAGAATTAACTCAAGCAATATGATGAAAAACCCATCTTGTTATCCTCGATGGAAACAATACAATACGTGCCTTGCTGCCCCTACTGTCACTGGGAAAGGACACCAGAAGATTGAACCCAAAGCTAAGTACTTCTCCCATTGCAAGAAAGATCAATCTAGTAGGCCAAACTAAACCGATAATTCGAAGAGACTTGCAAAGATATCAAATCATGCATATAAGAATTCAGAGAAGAACCAAATAATATTCATAGATAATCTTGTTCATAAATCCACAATTCATTGGATCTCGGCAACCACACAGCAAACGAGTATTACATCGAATAGATCTCCAAGAACATCAAGGAGACATGGTATTGAGAATCAAAGAGAGAGAAGAAGCCATATAGCAAATAACTATGGACCCGAAGGTCTATGGTAAACTACTCACGCTTCATCGAAGAGGTAATGGTGTTGATGTAGAAGCCCTCCGTGATCGAATCCCCCTCCGGTAGATCGCCGGAAAAGGCCCCAAGATGGGATCTCATGGGTACAGAAGGTTGCGGCGGTGGACAAGTGGTTTTGTGGCTCCCCCTGATGTTTTTAGGGTATAAGAGTATATATAGGCGAAGGAACTATGTCAGGGAGCTACGAGGGGCCCACGAGGGTGGGGCGCGCCTACCCCCTGGGCGCGCCCTCCTGCCTTGTAGTCGCCTTGTTGCCTCTCCGACTTCATCTGCAAGTCTTCTGGTTTGCTTTCGGTCCAAGAAAGATCGCTGCGAAGGTTTCTTTCCGTTTGGTATTCCTTTTCTGCAGAACTCTAAAATAGGCAAAAAAACAGAAACTGGCACTGGGCCCTTGGCTCATAGGTTAGTCCCAAAAATAATATAAAATAGCTTATTAAAGCTCATTAGACATCCAAAACAGATAATATAATATCATGGAACAATCAAAAATTATAGATATGTTGGAGACGTATCACTTATGCCTCTCCCTCATATGAAATTGCAATAATGATTACCGTTCTTGTTAACAATTTCCTAGGACAATTTCGCACACCGACCCATCATTATTCCACACTTGCTATTTATAATACCTAAGTAATATATTCTAACTTTATGATAACAACATCTACTTTTATATTTTAGTTCTCCGATATCATGCAAAGCTATCCTCTTCATACCCACAATGTAGTTTTATTTCTCGTTTCTAGATGGAAGCAAACGTTCGGTGTATGTAGAGTTGTATAAGTGGCAGATAGGGCTTGAGAGAATATCGATCTTACCTTTAGCTCCTTGTGGGTTCGTCACTCCATGCTTATCACTTCCACCTTTGGAAATTGCTACGATGATTCCTTGCACTTGGGGATTATCAAGCTCTTTTCTGGCACCGTTGCTGGGGAGCAATAGCGTGGGGTTGATATTCTCGTGTGTGCTTGTTTGCTTTTTCACTAAGTAGTTTTCGTTTTCCCTTTTTGTTTTTCTTAGTTGTGGGTGAAACATATAAAAAAATTAAAAATGAAAATACAAAAAAATTACTTTTCTCTTATGCCTAAAAAGTTTTTTTTCAAAAAGAGAAGTGATTGGAAAGTTATGATTTGGAGAAGTGAGGGTCGACCTTGAACACTTGTGTTCATGCTCATGGAAACAATGTAGAATTTCCATGGAAGTTTCTTAGAGATAATTATCCCCTTGTATATATCCATTGTATTGAGTCCACTCGGCGCCCCCTCCCCGCCCCTAACCCTAACCGCGCCGCCAGCCGCCCCTCCCCGCTCCTCCCCTGCTTCACCGCCGCCGGAGGGGACACCGGCGAAGCCCGCGTGGTCCCTAGGGAAGGTGGCGGCGGGGCGTACTCACCATTCTTGCGCAGATCTCGCGGCGGCCGGTGGCGATCTCGCGGTGGCCGGTGGCGCGCGGCGGTGTTCCGCTGGGCGCTAGCGCCTACTGCCCGTGAGGCAGCGTCCCTCACGGCGGCGGGGCTGCCCCTGAACGGTGCTTGGTGGTGGCCACGTGGCGGCGCGCGGGTGGGCCGGATCAGGGCTTCCGGTCTGCGTCCTCGTCGTGGCAGCGCTTGCCATTGCCCTCGACCATGAGGCATGGTCCGGGACGTGCCTAGCGCCGGTGGTGCTGGCCAGGATGCATGCTGGCAGCGCCCTACTTCATCCTGCATCGTCTTGTTGACCAGTGGTGGTGGTCATCTTCACCGTCAAAGATGGTCGGCCAGAGGCTTGGTGATCGGATCTCGAGATCCATCATCTAGTCCCGACTGCGAGTTGGGGAGACATAGTTGCCGGTGAAAACCGAGCCGTTGGCAGGCGATGGCGGCATTCTACGCTGTTACCTTGATGGAGGCATTGTTGTGTAACTATTGTCGACCCACTCGTGCTGCTCTAGGGGAAACCCTAGGATCTGGTGTTCCAGATCGGACGATGGTGGCACTGCGGTGTCGTTTCTCTCTTGGGAGCATCATTTGTGGAGCAGCACTGGAAGTCAGAGGCAGGAGGTGGAGCGGCTTCGTCTTGCACGGAGCTTCGGTGGAGATGTCAAGTCATGCCTGACCGACAGGTGGTAGGCTTTGTCATGCCTGGTCGGCAGGTGCTATGCACGACAGATCTGAAACTTAGGATGATTAGATTGCTTGTTTACTATGTGCAGTGCAAAAACAAAAACTTTGGCTGTCGCGCGTGAATTTACATTTTTTACTGGAAAGTCAAACGGGTCTATAACTTTTTTCACAGCACTTATATACAATTTTTTTAGATTGTCCTAATTTTTGAGAATTTTTTGAGTTACATAAGTATACGAAGTTTCCAGATTACTACAAACTTTCTTGTTTTTGACAGATTCTGTTTTCTATGTGTTATTCACTTATTTTGATGAATCTATGGGTAGTATCGGGGGGTATGAACCATGGTGAAGTTGGACTACAGTAGATATAATGCTAATATGAAATTGTAATGAGTATACAACAGTACCTAAAGGTAGTGGTTTGCTTTATTATACTAACGGATTTCACAAAGTTTTGGTTAAGTTTCTGTGGATGAAGTGTTCGAAGAACGAGGAGTTACCAATGTGAGAAGAATAAAGAGAGGCAAGAGTTCAAGCTTGGGGATGCCCAAGGCATCCCAAGTAAATATTTCAAGGATACTCAAGCATCTAAGTTTAGGGATGCCCCGGTTTGCATCCCATCTTTCTTCTTCAACAATTATCGGCATACTCGGTTTTTGTTTTGTTCACATGATTTGTGTCCTTTGTGTTTTTATTTTTCTTAAGAACCATGCTAGTATGAGATAGCCCTTCATTGATTTATAGAATGCTTCATGTTCTTCACTTATATCTTTTGAGTATGACCTTATAGAATGCTATTTGTGCTTCACTTAAATCTTTTGAGTATGGTTTTATAGAATGCTTTGTGTACTTCACTTATATATTTTGAGCTTGGATATTGGTTAATCTATATTAATTGTAGAATGCTCCATGAACTTCACTCATATCTTTTGGATATGAATAAGACTGAAAGTGCTAGTTATCGACTAGAGGGGGGTGAATAGGTGATTTTTATGAAAGTCTTCAAACCACGGTGGCTTTGAAGACAAACAGGTAAACTTAGCCTATATAGTAAGCAGCGGAATGAAGACTACACTAGGCAAGCATTAGTCAAACGTACAATAAAGTGAAAGCACGAAGACTAGTTGCAACCAGGTAGACAGGATCAAAATGAAAGATAGTACGAAGCTAAACAAATATAAGTCTTCAGACAATGAAGTCAAATGAATCAGGCAGGCGAGCAATGACTTCACGAAGACAAACTTTAAAGTAAGGAGAGTAGAGGATAGAACCAGTAGCTTGGCGAAGACAAGGATTTGGTAGACCAGTTCCAGTTGCTATGATGACTGTACGACTGGTTAGGGAGGCTGAGATTGGGACATCACCATGTCAAGAGTTTGTTTGGCAAGTGACACGTGCGACCTCTACTTCTCATACATAAAGGCGAATCTTCTCATTTACACGTGTTCACTTGACCCCTTTGAGGATGGTGTACTACTTGACACTTCTCTCATGTGCATGCATAGGTATTGTCGGAACACTACGGTCGACGAGGAGGAGTGCAAGCGCCAAGGAACAACTACACCATCCGCGAGGGAAGCCTGGAAGCAACGACGGAAGAAGACAGAGACAGCTCCCAGGACCCGGACATCCGGCCCTAGCCCGGACATCCGGCCCCTGGAGATGTCAACGACAGCAGCAGCCCAACAGCCCAAGTGCTACAGGCCCCAGACATCCGGCGTCAGCCTCGGACATCCGCCGCCTCCCGACGGCCCGGACATCCGGCCTTCCCCCGGAAATCCGGCATCGACAACAGGAGCCAACAGAAGGCCACCTCGCTCGGGCCGGACATCCGGCCAACCGCCCCGGACATCCGGCATCTCACGAGAGCCCGGACATCCGGCCCCAACCCGGACATCCGGCGCCTGCCTGCGTGCAGAGTCGGGCCAAAGGCCCATGTATCCCTTCCCCACTTACCCCTTCGTGGCTAAGACTATATACTCCTCCCCCTCCTCCTAGTTAGGGTAAGCAAATATGATAGTTCATTCTTAGGTGAGCTTTGCTCCTACCTCCTCCTCTTGAGAGAGAGACCACTCCCATGGAGTTCAAGACCTCGGTGTGAGAAGATCCTATGGGGTATCATCAAGACCCCCTCACGGGCGGACCCCATCAAGACCTCCTCTTGGAGATGAACCTTACCTTGTATCTTTATCTTTGTTTTTCATGTACCTTGTGATCTTGTGTGTTTGATTGTCTAGTGGATGTGTTATTGGACTTGTTCTTGAGTGTTTCCCCTTGTGATTTCTCCCCGTTCTTCCTCGTGTTCTTCGAGGGATCCCACTCCAATCGTGAAAGATCGGCCTACACCGGGTTAGCCCCATATCATATGGTATCATGAGCCACGTTGATCACGTTTTTGGAGCCCCTACCCCGTGTATTCTAGCTTGATTTTGTT